>CM062819.1:464707668-466006418 GCA_031772625.1 Pinus tabuliformis
TTGCATATATCAGTTTTGATCTGTAGGTGAAATTTCTACATGATATCAGTGAGCTAGCTGATTTGTAGAGAAAATTCTACATTCTTTCCTATCAGTTTCCTATTTAATCATAAACAATTATCCTTCACCTTGTATGCTACCAAAGGCTCAATCTCTTCTTCAGCTCAGTAAAGATGTTAAAGTAGGTGATTGGTTCTTATTTGAAGATTATGCAGAGATTAGATTATATGGAGCAGAAGTTGCCCCTACAAACTCCCTTGTGCCCATGAGATTGTTTTCTTTAGAATTTATCAGGCAAAGTTTAAATGTTGATCAAGTACATTTTGTTCCAGCAAAGAAAGGGCATTTATTTAAATTGGCAAGAATAGTTGGGCCATTTATTGTAAATAATAGGTAAGCCATAGGAGAAGTGCAAAAAATCCTTGAAAGTATGAAGCTACAGTTGGGTGATAAATGGTCATATGACCCTCACCATATTATTTCAAACAGAAGAGTGGATAATTCCTATGCTCCATATATGCATGAACCTCGACCATATGTCAAGGAACTAGCGAATGGAGGACAAACAATGTATCAGGGGGAATGGAGGTTGAGACTCCTCATCCAAGTGAGAAGAATTTGAAACGAGGCAGTGAGGATGTTATTGATTTGGAAGAAGAAGTAGATAAAGGCTCCAAGAGGATTAAGTTGTATGAGGGGGGTAGTTTTCAGTACCAATAGGTTTCCAGTTGCAGTTGGGGGAAGTAATTTTCACACTTTCTTCTGTGTTCCAGAAGAAGCTGATCAAACTTCTCTTCCATTCATAAAACAACTATATTCTCAAATAGACGAAATGAACATAAAAGTAAAGGAAAGCACAGAGTCCCAATTGGAAGCTCAGTCCATCTCTAACTATCACACTAGATTTATTTTAACCATGGATCTTGAGAGAAATCAACTAAAGTTATCTTTCTCTCACCCCTCTGCTTTGACTGTTTCTTCCTCATCAGGTTTCAAGACTGTCAACATGACAGTAGATGCTAGAGAGATACCACTACTTGATAAAATCAATTTGCATAGGCAGACTAATGAGTTGATATATAATGATTTAAACAAAGCTTCCCTGGTTGCTAACAAAGTTGAAGCCTTGTTAGAGAAAGTGGTCATTAAATAAAGCTAGAGCTTTGACCACTCAGATTGAAGAGTTGAAAAAGTTGATTGTAAATATTAGTGTGAACCATGAAGACAGGAGTGGTGTCCAGAAGTTATTGTAGGGATTTGAGACAGAGATTGAAGTGCTCAGAAAGAAATTAAAAATTCCTTTTATAGAACATCCAATGGCCTCAGAAGTAGCACATGTAGAGAAAGAAAAAGAAGTTCTAACTAATGAGCTCTTGCAAACAAATGATGAAATTGCTAGGTTGAAAGAGATGAATTATGTTTTACAACATAAAATTGACTCCCATGTTTGTACTATCTTAGTAAAACTAGATTATGAAGATCGAGCTAATAAATTAACTGGAGTAATGACTAAGCTGCAAATATATAAAATGAAATGAAGAAGGTTCATAGAAATTATGATGATGCTCTAAAAATTATAAAGGCCACTGAAAGGGAATTGGTTATGTCCCAAAAAAATGCTTTAAAATATAGAAATGATTTTCAGATTGCTTCCCAAGAAATTAAAGAGTCGAAGGAGAAAGTGAAGGGAAATATGTCCCTTATTCAAGCAAGAGAGATACTATGGAATGATATTATCCGCACTGTGAAAAATATTTGGGAAGCCTTTTCTATAGTTGCAAAGGATAAATCCATTTTCAAAAACCTGGAGAGTTTAATTACTAGCAACAAGTAGAAGCTACAACAACAGGCCCAATTTGCTAGGAAAATGATTAATTTCCTCAACTCAAGATCCTCATAGGAGTTAAGGGAATTAGGAGTTGAAGATAGAACTGAATATCTCTTGGAAATAAATAAAATGATTTTGAAAAACTTATGCAAGAATACAGCAAAGACAAAGTTGTCAGAGGTTAAGGAAGTTGTAATGAAATTCAACCTGATATTGATAAGAGGACCAGGGAAGGTTTTCCTTTATGTTGGGACCAACAGGGGAATTTATTACCTTGGGAGATCTAAGAGACCTTACTGGTGGAGGCCAAAGAAAAATCATCTCTACACATGAGAAAATAGTAGTGCTTAAGGGGGAAACAATTGTAAACTACTTGCATAGGGATTTTTAGCTACTATGGTTAATGAGAACCCTCTTTGTTGACAAGCCAACATACAACAATATCACATATTTCATAATGGCACATACTAGATTTGTCAAGGGTGTGATTTCAGACATGAACATTTGGAAAAAATGCAGAGGATGGATGTCACCAACAACAACAAGTGTAGAAGTTGGACCCTCAACTGTACCAGAGTCCCAACTTACTCAGTGAATCAATGACACTTGTCATTGCAATAGTCTTTTATAAACATTTCTGAAAAAAGATGTAATTATGTTTTATTTTCATTTATGAATGTAATGTTCGAAAGAACAAGTAATTTCATAGTAGTTTAGAAAGTTAACATTTTTGGGCAGTTGACAGTTTCATAACTAACCTTCTTGAAATTTTGTATAAAAACAATGTGGAAGAAGAAGTGGGGGTTCTAAGTTTTGGACCTCAAAAGAAAAAGTTACTTGTATTTTTAATCTTCTTAGTGATTTGAATAAATATTTCAAAGTGATTCCAGACACTTGTTGAGTATGATATGTGCTTCTTGTTATCTTTTCATATTAATGTTTTTCTTCGATAGAAGAGAGTAATGAAGCTACTGGCCTTTAACTTTACAATTTTTCAAGTTTTGATTTATGTGAGTAAAATTAAATGAACCTTAATTATGCACTCCTTTTTTTTATATTCCATTCCATGTTAATTTCATATTTCTTCTAAGTTGAAGACAAAATATTCTACACTAAGCAGCCTATTGTTAAAATCTTTTCATCATCTTTTCTCACTACACTTCCATTAAAATCATATTCAATGTCAGAAGGCCACTTTGAAAGATTTTTTTCCCATAGAAGACTAGGAAACACTGTCTACATAATTAATATTTTTTGGGGTTTTAAAAAATGGGACAACAAATTGATTTCCTCATCGTTCTTAATAAATGTCTTGGGCATTGACCTCTCCTCAGCTAGTGGTTGTCTCCCAAGGTACAACAACAAGCACACATGAGGAAGATCAGTAAAAGAGAACAAACAAAGGAAGCATCTAAAGAATGAAGAACACACTTGAATCTTGATGATCAAAGCACTTGAAGACTCCATGACATGAAAGACCCTTTGGAGGGTGAGGAAATAAACGAATCAAAGTTACATGAAGAAGCAAAGATACAAGTGAAAACCATGTCACCACTGGAGAAAGTTCATGTCAGCAGTCACTATTAGTCCCAGTCACCAAAGATAGTGACATGTCAAGTCTCATCATATGATGTGGTGGAAGTCATGATGTATTATTGTAATCATTGTAAAATACGAATAAGTGGAAATCCAAGAATGATCTAGATTTAAACAAGAACGCAACAAATTATAGAAATAACCATAAATACAGAGATGCAACATAAATAATACTTCATTTCATTAATGTAAAATATTGAAATATGCTTACAAATAGAAATGGAAATAAACCAGCTAGGGCGAAGGTAGCTTATCTCTAAGAAGAGATGTGGCGGCTACATGCCTTTGAATTGTGTTACAATGAGGCTCGAAGGCCTGTTTATTGTTGAGAAACAATGGAAAACTATAAACATCCAAAAACCTAACCCTAGGAGATGAAGCGCCAAACTATGGGCCCCATTTGGGTAAATTGGTACATCAACTTCGCGGGGTCGTAACTTTGGCATACGATCTCCGTTTGACGCGCACAATACCTCGCTAGAAAGATCTATCCAAGGACTGCAACTTTTGAGTGAGAAACATTAGTCAATGACCCGTGTTGCTCCCATTTTTCCCAAAAGAATGTCTTTTATGGCCTCAAAACGGCTATGGAAGTTCAAGACCCGAAAAACTGCCAAAAATAGTAAATTGTGCTACAAATAAGGAAACTGGAAAACTAAAAGAGACAGTTGTGGGGGTCCAAGTGGGATAGGAGGGTGGCCAACAACATCCACCTAGATCATTCACCCCCCCAGGAAGCAGTGGTCCCCATTGCATTTAGTGCCTTCATGAGATGGGGAAAATTTTGCTGAACTTAGTCCCTGGTGAGTTGTTCTGCAATCTCTGATGTGTCCAGTGATGGTGGGAAGCATGGTCGAGGGTGGTCCACATTGAACACTCGGTGCAAGCCGAGGAATGGGGGAATTTTGTGCTCCAAAGCATTGTTTCCCACAGCCTTGGTAATGGTGTAAGGACCATATCAGAGTGGTTTGAGCTTTCGATGGGCTCCTGTAAGGTGTTTTTTCTGTAGATGCAACCAGACCTTGTCGCCCACATGAAATTTGTGTGGCACCCGATGCTGATCATGTCATTGTTTGTACTTGGCCTTTTCCACAATGGAGCGATGATATATCATCCCGTTGGATAGAGGTGCTCTAGGAGTCAAATCGAATGAATGTTTGACCTGACAGCGCAACGATACCCTTGTGGGTGAGGAGAAGATGTTCCTGTATTCTTTCATGATCGTATCCACCTACTTCTATAGCATGGAGGAACCCTTCCCGGGGGTCATGGATGTGGCAACGATCTTCCCCTTACTTTGGGAGTGAACCAAACAGAAAATGAATTTCCTAGTCTGGGAGATGATCTTGCTGCATTTCTTAGTAGAGATCAAAGAGGTGGTGGTAGGTGGGGCTACCTCTGGTATCTTGTATAATGAATTACCCAAAGAAATAATAATAGCGTGAGGCCTTGACTCATACACATCATGTCACTTCCACAAGTATGGTTGGCCTAATAATACATCACAAACATCCAGAGGTGCAACATCACACAATACCTCATCTGTGAAGGGCTTGATGCTATAGGAAGGTGGCACTTCTAGCGAACTCGGAGATCTCGTCCTTGATGAAGCCACCCAATGTTGTATAGTTGCGGATGTGGTATGGTCGGTAGTCCTAGCCGCTTCACGACCTCTACTGAAATGAGGTTCTTTTGTCTCCCACTGTCAACAATGAATTGCAGTGGTGAACACCTTACCCACATCTGTGAGTGGTAAAGATGCTCCCCTTCCTCTAGATCTTCGGGCTCATTCTTCTGGATCTTAGTAGTGGAAACAGTGGCATGGGCTCCGTGTCAATGATCTGCTTCCCTTTTCATTCCTCTTGTGGGTTCGACTCAAGTCGGAACATGCATTTGATTTTAACGCCTTCAACTCAGCCACCAACGACTACTTGGTCCGACACTCACTCGTATTGTGAGTTGGGCTCTTATGGAACTCACACCACTTTCCTGTGTCCTTCTTTGACTTTGTGGTGTTGTTCTTTTCTTGCGGCTTCGACAGGTTGTCTTGGTTCACACCGTCTTGGCTTTGTCCTTGGTTCTACGGTTTGGGGAAGCCTTTCCCTTGCTTCGAATTTGTGGATCCAAAGTCTCACTTCTTCTTTTTAAACATCTACTTGATCTTGATAGCGTATCGGTATATGCGTGCCAAGCAAGGAGATGTCTAGGAACTCCATCTCGTCCTGGATGTATCTATGTAGGTAGTCGTGGTATTTGAGTACCAAATGTTTCTCAGAATCCTTGATACCCAACTTCATGAGAAGGGTATGAAAACCATTGGTAAACTTCAACACATCTTGATCCCTTCCCTACCACAGTGTGGTCCACTTTATGTATTGGTCCTCGTAGCTCCTGACAGGGTAGTACTGCTCCTTGATGGCGTCCCGGAATGAATTCCAAGTGGGAGCGGCTAAAAACAATGAGTTCGTACTTTCATCCTTCTACTCGCAATAGGTTTCCCGCCAGTCCTTGATGTGGGGGGGCTACTTTGAGAAGAGCAAAAGTAATCTTTTCCCAGCTAGAAAAATCATGAAGGAAAAATATCCTTCTAGCAAATTTAACCATTTATCTACAGCATCTGCATCTATCTGACCCTCAAATGTGGGAATGTCAAAGTTAACTTGTACCTTAAAGGGTGTGCTGCTTCTAGAGTAGCTGTCGGAAGTAGATGCGTCACCCCTGGGTAGTTGCTGAAGGATTTGGGCAAAGTTGTACATCATCGCGTTCCTTTGTCGCTCGAGGGCCTCTTTGAGAAAGATTTTGGTAGGATCTCCTACCCCCTCGTCTTTCTTTTCATCCACCACGGGAGGTCGTTGGGATTTGCGAGGTTGGTCTCGCAAAGTTCGACCAGTTCAAGCCCTAACTCCTTATATCTCGACCTCGTTGGGGACATGCAAATAAAAACAGAAAAAGAGCAGATAGCTCTGGTACCACTGATCCGGATTTAAACAGGAACGCAACAAATTACAGAAATAACCATAACTAGATGCATTAGAAATAATACTTCATTTCATTAATGTAAAATATTGAAATATGCTTACAAACAAAAATGGAAATAAACCAGCTAGGGCGATGGTAGCTTATCTCTGAGAAGAGATGTGGCAGCTACATGCCTCTGAACTGTGTTATAATGAGGCTCGAAGGCCTATTTATTGTTGAGAAACAATGGAAAACCCTAAACATCCAAAAACCAACCCTAGGAGATGAGCGCCAAACTATGGGTCTCGTTTGGGTAAATTGGTATATCAACCTCCTGGGGTCGTAACTTTGGCATATGATCTTCATTTGACGTGCACAATACCTCGTTAGAAAGATCTATCTAAGGACTACAACTTTTGAGTGAGCAACATTAGTTAATGACCCATGTTGCTCCCAGTTTTCCAAAAAATGTTATTTAGGGCCTCAAAACAGCTCCAAAAGTTCAGGACCCGAAAGACAGCCAAAAATAGTAAATTGTGCTACAAATAAGGAAACTAAAAAACTAAAAGAGACAGTTGTGGGGGTCCAAGTGGGATAGGCGGGTGGCCACCAACATCCACCTAGATCAAAGAATCATGTATGAACTAAAGAGTCACGAAATTCCAAAACACATGTAATATCAAAAGTCATATGTAATTCCAAGAGTCATTTGGAGCTCCAAAGGTTCTAGAAGTCCAAAGGTCACTAGAAGTTTAAAAAGTCAAGAATCACGAGGATGTGAAATGTCATTCCTCAAGTTATAAATAGATCCCCATTCCTCATGTAAATGACTTTTAAACTTTGCTTCTCCCATATGGCATTAGAGAGACAAAGTTGGTACTTTTGGGGAGCAAGTAGTGGCTCTAGCGCTCCACTAGTGGAGCTAGTGGTGTTCATTGCATTTATGTATCTTGGGACTTTTGCTTAATATTGAATTCTTTTCAAGCTAGCACACTTTCGTGAATGTTTCTAAGACTATTCTTTGAATGTTTATGGTTCATGTTTTTTTTCATTAAGTACTGGATTAGTTGAACTATTTCTATTACTTCAGTGCTCCTTATTGGAAATGTGTTGTCATGCTTATAATGATCGTCACATCCTTGTGAACTATTTCACTTGAAGTTAGATGAACCTTTCTCTCTCACGCGTGTCTCCATTAGGGTAGTACTATTACTTATCTCTTGAGGGGTCACTTCATTCCCTCCCCCCGCTTGTAGTATAGGAACTTGGATACATTGGCAATTGAACATACACAAGACATACTCACTTACTCATTCGAAAGGACAGTTTTGCTTCTCTCTTGTGTTGACAATTAAAGCCAAGGCATATCTTTAAGTAAACGAAAGATAGGTCTTATTCTAGATGGGACTTCTACACAAAACAACATATGGTCTAGTTGGGACCTTATATCGGGGAGATCCCCTATATGTTGGTGGTATCCAACACCAAGAAGAGTCTTTTCGGTAGAAATCATATAGGAGAAAATTTTGGCACTATAAGTAGGGCCAAATGACAAGTCATGCCCTTTGATTCTGCGTTGAATCTCTTATATTAAATGGCTATTTCCCAAATCATAATCTCGGAGTGTTTTTCTAACCTACCTCCTGGTAAACTTTCAATATCCACAGAACTCGTTCATTCCTTGTCTTAAGTCAGGTTTGATGGTGAGGATGGTACATTTCTATCCAAACACAGAAATGATTTTCTTGGGTTTTCTAAATATCTTCAAGTCAATGATGAATATGTTATGTGTATTCTCTTCAACCTCACTCTTGAATATCTTGTTAATCGATGGTGTCATACCTTACCATCGGCTTCCATTCATTCTTTTCATCAATTTCTTAGGGAGCTTCATCAATATTTTGATAGGTATGATTATTGAGATGTTTTGAAAATGATTGATAATTAAGAATGTGCCCTAATGAATCAATTGAGGATTATTCTAATAGATTCCTCCACTTATGTTGTGAGTTTCCTGGGGAAATTTTGGATTAGGATTTACTTAAAATTAAGTTTGAAAGTTTGGTTTAAATCTCTTTACATGGTGAATCTAAACCCCCTAATGTTTCCCGAACTTTTGTAAATTGTGAGACACCTCTATTTCCATATGAGGAACCTATTATTCCTTTTATTCCTTGTCCTCCTCCTTTTCTAGTACCAATTTGGGTGCCTCCTTGTGATAATGTTGAGGTTTGGAAATCTAGAAATCAAATTACTTGTTGGGTAGCAGAAGCCCCGCGTAACGGTTATGGGGCAGAAAACCGAAATTTTGGGTAGAGATAGGATAAAGGCTCTGCGGAATGCGTGGAGCGTGAAAGGTAAAAGGTCGAGTCAAAGGGTTTTCCGCCCAAGAAATAATATAGAATAATAGGAAGTAAGTTGGTCCGCGGACCATAGGAAGATATAAATAGAGCGAGGCTCTATGGGTAGAAAGTAGATTTTTGGTATGTAATCTTGGATCTGTTATGTAATGGGTTTTTGAGAAGAAAATTCTTGAAGTGTCAGTAAGTCCGAGTCGAGAGTTTTGGGTAGTAGATAGAGGCTCTACAACTGTGTGCATAGAGGCCTGGAATTGTCCGCAGCTGTGTGCGTGGACTCCTGCAGCTGAGTGCGTAGGATAGATCTGGATGTATTAGTGAAGAAAGTGAATAAAGATAAGTTGATTCTGAAATTCTGTGTTAAATCTGAACTATCACAGATCTAGTTAATGTATGGTTAATATAACTGTTTGATCTATGCACGTATGTTCATGTTATGAA
Organism: Pinus tabuliformis; assembly: GCA_031772625.1. NCBI lineage: Eukaryota > Viridiplantae > Streptophyta > Pinopsida > Pinales > Pinaceae > Pinus > Pinus tabuliformis. The sequence continues at coordinate 464,716,849 of CM062819.1, forward strand.
TATATGTGAATCTGTATCTATTCTAACTATGTGAACTGGTTAATTCTGTTAAATTCTTGCTTAAATACCATAAAACGTAGGTTGAATCTATAAATAGTGCATTAATAAGTATCAAGGAGTATTCTGGGACTGGATCTACGCGAAGCAGAGTGGCGCGAAGCCACGTAACGGTGCGCGAAACCTCCAGACCACATCAAGACATCCCAAGGGTGTATAAACCTGGTTCCAACACCCTCCCCTACTACCTCGTGTGAGACCTCAGTCCACGCTACATAGGCTGTTGCCGAAAGGGCTGGTAGTTGTAGGATTTGTTTGGCTAAATAATTCTTTTGAACCTGGGTCAAGCCCATATAAGCCAACAAATGGCTTCGTTGCCAGGACCGGGATCTGCCTAAGGCTTTTCTGATGTTGGAACACTGGAACCCTACAAAGAAAGATCTTGAAGAGTGGTTGGATCTGAAGCTCCACGAGTTCACAGTTCAAGAAAACAGAAAGTTGTGGCTATCAGAGTAAGATTGGTTGGATCGCTATATATACACAGATATCCACGACGTCTTCTTCGTGACATTTCTGGTAGAGCTTTACGAGTGGATCGTGAGGTTAGCTAACAGTGTGGGAAGGTGCAGATTAGATCAGCCTATTGTGTGGACTCCAAAACTGGTGCACAGGCTACAAGCCACTGAGGATAAAATCGCACGTGTAGTAGATCATTGGCTGGATCGGGTAATAGGAGGATTTATCATTGAGTTCACGATAGACACAACTGTGAGTTATATTGAAGCAAAAAGGTGATTTCTCCAAGGACCGCGAGGTAAGTATATCAAATCATTGAATACTTGGCTTAAGATGTTGTTGTGTGAAAAACAAATTATGTGCATTTATTGATGTCTGGAGTAACGCGGAGCGGAAGAGGTTACCGCGGAACGGGAGGGGCAAAGAATAGTCCTTTGATTTCTATTTCACGGGAAAGTGAGGAGGAGCTCGCGAGGTTCTCATGCGAAGTGTAGTCCGATTGATCAAGGAGCACTTCTCACTAATACCACCTCCGTCCATGCCACCACCTGCCTCACCTACATAAAATCTGCCCACACCAACACTGACCCCACCTCCAACCCACCACCACCAAAAGTCAGGATGGCGAGTGTAGTCCAGCTGCCAATATTTAAGGGTGTAGGAAATGAGGAACGGGGCCGGTTTTGGTTTGTGATCAAGTTTGTATGGGATGCTCAAGGCATCACAGATGATAACATCAAGAAGGCTACCTTAGTTAGCGCGTTGCAAGACCGCACGTTGACCTGGTACATGAAATACTCAAGTGATCATCCAAATGAGGGAATAGCAGTAATCCAGGAGGCGCTAAACAAGGAATTTGGGTGACCAAAGTTAGAAGCACAGTCGGTTTTTGGGTTCAAGGAAATCGCAATGTTGCCTGGTAAAACCCGTGGGATCTAGATCAGAGATTGGAAAGCACCATCCACGAGGCAAACAAGACATTGTCAGATGCACAGCACCGTGCTTGGTTTATCGCATCATTAACACCATATTTGAGGATGGCTCTGTCACAACAAAAGATCTCAACCCAAGCTGAAGTGTTGGAGACAGCAACGAGGTTGCACGAAACCCCAATATAGGATCCAGGGTTGGGAGTACAACAAATCCAAGCGCAAATACAAAACCTATGTCTAGAAATGTGAAGTTTGAAACAAGGGCAGGCGCCTCAGACTGAAGCCCAGGAAGAGGTGTGGTGTATCAAATGTAAGGGCCAGGTCCACAATAAGGACCACTGTTCGATCTTCGAACTATATGGCAGGAGGGGGGCCAACACCATTGCGACTAGAGGTACAAGCTGGGCCAAGCACAGCACCCGTACTCTGGTGCACAATCTGTCAAGTGGGAGGAAAGATGCCATGAACAATTGTCACCTATTGCCGAACCTAAGAGAACCCCCTCCTCAACAATTATTTTGTAACTTCTATAGGATGGTGGGCCACGATGAAATAAATTGCCGCAGTTACGAGATGTTGATGGATCGAACACTTGCTTATAGGATGCAGATAGAGGCACACGGGCAGGATCCCATCGCACCATTCACGTGGAGAGGATACCAAGGACGTGGACAGGGCCGCGGGGGAATGGGACCTGGACGGGGGCGAGGACAATTAATTTGCTATAATTGTGGAGTATCGAGCATTACATGCATGATTACACAAACCCGACCAAAGCCTGTTGCCCTTACTGTTACCAATTTGATCACGAAGCAGTTGATTGCCCCACACTAATTGCTCAGATGCGGGAAAATGGGGTGCTTCCGGCTAACCCTACTCAGAATGTCCAAATGATGAAGGTTGAACCACACACTGAAGATCCTAACGTAAATATGATGCTCAGAAGTGGCGCCACTACAAGGGAAGATAAGGGGAAGCAACCAGAGGCGGATACATGGGTCCGTAAGGCCCCCTCGAAACAACTTGAATTTGACTTGGAGCGTGCGAAGGAAACCTTTATGGAAGCCAAGAAGAACTTCGCGGAAGCTTCTACTTCGGACAATAAGGATCAATTCGGACCTGAGAAGGATACTTCTATGCTAACCATCTTCTTGGAAACATTCATGAAGTTACTCCAGGATGCTAAAGCGGTGAAGGGACTACAAGAATTGATAACTTGATGCGCGGGTGCGGACGAACTGCGAATGATCCGAAGTTAGGTAAACATGCTTTGCATACTGGGCGGGAAATGCGATTGACTGTCCAAATTGGAGACTATGAGATGGACCAGGTTGTTTTGGATTTGGGGTCCGACGCAAATGTCCTACCAAAACAGACTTGGGAGCGCATGGGCAGGCCCACACTACAATGGTCCCCGATCCAGTTATGGATGGCTAACCAACAAAAGATCTTTCCCATGGGAAGACTGCATGGGATTACCGTAGACATCGATGGCGCTAGCACGCAAACTGATTTTGAGGTCATAGAAATTGTGGACAATAGTAACCCATATCCTGCATTGTTAGGGATAGATTGGGCAACGGATATGAATGGAGTCATCAACCTCAAGAAACGAAAAATGATATTCGAAAAGAAATCTCTCCGCGTAGTGGTTCCATTGGATCCAATTGAAGGGGCACGCTATACTGAACCATTGTGCGACGAAAATAGCGATGGTGAATTGGACTATATCTACCAGATTATAGCACAAGATCAGGACAGGGTAAATCCAACAGCGGTCAATAGACTCTCATGGAACCGGGATAGTTCTTGCACGTCGGACTCAGATGAAGAGATTGAACGATGGAAGAACCAACTGCATGAAGTAACCACACTAAATTGTAATAGGATGGTGACAATAGGGGCAAAGGAGCAGCCAGCTGATCAGGATGAATCGACGAAGGGAAGAACAAACCCGCCGAAATATCCGCGGAGGCACCACGCACAACCATTGCTTCAGGAAAGGGTGCAGTTCCAAAGACGCGAAGGAAATGGTGCGGGTGTCAGAGGCAGGCGCGCGCACGGATGGGAGAGTGAAACAAGGTAAGCATTCCTTTCCAACATGGGCTGCAGGTGTATGAGGTGTAGACACCCAACCAGCTTAGAATTAGTAGCCCAAAGCCACCACAACAAACCGATTCGCCAGCAGCCGGTGCCAAGGTCAGCAGGGAATCAGGGAAGTTGCGGATACCACGGTTTGTTGGGCCTGTAATAGACGACAGAAGGGAGCCCAGAAAAGACAGGGTAACCGCCGGCCCTGCAACATCAATAAACTATGGGTACGGCCAAGGAAGCAAAGTGCGCTAAGAAGGGACGGATCCAGCAGAGTAGCACAGGAACGGGCTATGACCCTGCTATCATGGTTGTGCCCACACTTACAGAAGAACACACCCCCCATAACGGCACCTACCAACAGACTGGCTACCCAGACGCTCGAGAGGTGCTCGCAGCCCAGGCTAGCAGGGAAGTTGAGAAATCGCACCAAAGGTGTGAACACCTGACTAGCAGTAGAAACTACAGTCTCAGCACCCCAAGCAGTTGAAAGAAGGCGTGGGACTATAAACAAGTCTGCGGAAAGCTGGTACAACAAAAGGATTCTTTACCAAGTAAGGCAGTCCACAAGATCGCAATTGCACCCCAAGGATTGCGCTACCACGAGGAAAAGTTGAAAGATGACCGTTGACAACATTAGTCCAGACAAGAAAATTAGGTTACGTCAAAGAGAAGCAGGTGGCGGGACATTAAGACGAGAGTTCCGGACTAGATACACAAAGATCTGCCAACTAGATGCCACTAATAAACTGGAAAAGGAGGGAAGGGATTTTTTAAAATCTCATAATCTGTGGCCGACACTGGAATATTGGCACTCTGAACAGTGAAGAGCAGTGAGTACTCGGCTACCAGGCACCCCATGAGTACCATGGCTAGAACCCGAGCACGGTTCACGAAAGAAATGCAATTCAATTAGTAAGAGCCTGAGGAAGTGACTCAGGTTCCTGAAGTTTCAAAGTCTCCACGCACACTGCGACCCAGGAAGAACAAGCAGACGATAGGAATAGTCCGGGCCTCACCAAGATTCAACAAATGGTTGGCAGTTGACAAAGGCAAGGCAGTCACCACTGAACCCGCTGAGGATGACGACAATCTGCAAGCCCTGATTGATCAGATCGACGCACAGGTTGAGGAAGAAGACACTGCATTCCAACTTTCATCACTACCTTCATATATTTCTCCCTAGACTAGGACGACCAAGATACCAAAGGATGTGGACACTGCGAAGATTGTGCTCCAGAGCTCGCTTCTTCCGGATGAAATAAGGTTCGAAGGGTTGTCGATGGGGCGCATTCCAAGCATCAAGTTCGAAGATTGGGACCTTGTTGACAGCGACATGTTCCCCGAATTGGTCGAAGACAAGATATTTCTGCAAAAGTGGTTGCAGGTGTGGAGAAGGCGGGACTACTGAATCTCAGGTGGATACCTCACTATCACCACACGACCATCACCATATTTGTGATCCCACAGCTGCTCTATCTCATACATGATGGACATCTCTGGTTGGAAGAGCTGATCCCGATCACAACCGACTTAATCCACTGAATTATGCACCTGCCACTTAAAGGGAACAACCCCATAGACATAGCAGGAACAAGTAGCGAGGTAGGCCTCGCCGAAACAATGATGGCGACATACTAACTGGAAAAAGGAAAGCGGGGGTATGTCATCGCAAGCATCAACGACCACACAGTACGAGTCACCACTCAGCTACTAGCCGGTAAACTCATGCGGAAGTGTCATGCAGATGAGGTGCCAACTCTGTCATTGCGCTGGCAGGGCAGTGCGCTGAAGGGGTTCAGTTCAATTGGGCACAATTTTTATGCGACGAATTTTTGACCAATTATCAAGAAGCACATTTCAAAGGTAAGACATTTCATTATGCATGGTTTCTCTTATCACTCCATCTGGTTATAGGTGAACTGTCTCAGGACAGCCAGTTTCCCAGCATTGAAGATAGCCTACCCGAAGCAGTGTGATATATTTCACTCTGGGCTACAAAGGACACAGCAAGGGTTTCTGAAATTCAGGCTTTTTGGACCTCCATGGAAGGGAATATATGGACACGAATTGCTTGAAGACTGCAGATGTCTCCCACGATCTACAATACTTTCCAAAGCACAAACGAGTTCAAAGGAGACATGCATCACTTGTATATCCGAGCGCAAAAGGATCCAAAGCGATCATGGATCACACTTCCGTTCATTGCAACAAATGATGCCATTTACGTAGTATTAGTAGCACGGCCCCTAGAATGGCATGCCCCAGATAAGGTCGTTCTCGATAGAATGATAGCCCAACAGCAGAAGAAGGAATGCCAGCAGTGACTCACTCAACTGGAAGAAAAGACACGTCAGGAACAATAGGCTGCTTCGTAGCAGGAGGCTACCAAGAGCTCGACAGCAGAAGAGAACCAGGCAGATCAGGAAATGGACTTGGAACAGGACCCGCAACAACAAACGGAGACATAGGACCACCTCAAGTGGTTGCGTGGTAAGGAATCACTGGCCGCAAGAAAAAAATCCCAAAACAGTGAAGGCTCTGGAAAAATAATTCATTTACAACAGCCAGCCAGCAAGCAATGTTTCCACCAGTGCGTTGACCGAACTAATCACCGAGCAGACAACTATGTTGGGGGATATCTGAGCATAACTGTAGGCATTACAGGTTCGACCCCGGGGCAGGGTCACCCTACAGCCAGCAAAAGATACAGCCGCTACCGAGCAGATGGTACACATGCCCACACCAAACACCCTCCCGCTACCAGCAAGCGTTGTCCTAGCCGAAGCCGCGGGCGAAGATTGTAGTTGTGGATTAAATCTGGCCGCCCTATCCAGGGAAATACTATACCAACTACAAGAGGGGGTCACTAATGAGCTTCGCGCCAGGGAAGGTCGCACCTTCCACACCTTGACAAAGCAAAAGGAAAAGTTAGAACAGGTCACTCTCCAGCATGATGACTTGGTCACATGCTACCAGGAAGTAGAGCAAGCTGTGACGGAGGCGTGTAGCATGGTACTAGAGCTAGCCATCCCTGGAGACCTCCCAATAGCTACCAAGATTCAGCACATGGCAGCCGGATTTCATACGACCCAGCAGGAGGCCGCAAGAACCCAGGAGGAACTAATGTTACAAATTGCAGAACTCTACCTCAAGGCACAACCACCCACACCCCTGGCAGAACGAGAACGACGCTGTGGTGAAATTCAAGCTGGATTGGAAACGATGAGGAGCACTATCCACGAATGCTCGAGACTACTGGATCAGTCTCTCGTTATGCTCACATCCCTCCAGGAGGACCCAACCATACAGCAAGTGGAAACCGAGGCGCGTGAGTTACAGCAGGCCTATGACACCGCTCGAGGGGATGCACAGATGGTCACTATCACACAGCGGTTGGCTAAAATGAAGGAGGTCTGGGCTCTCAAAGCCCAAATTGATGCGGTATGGCAATAGGAGACAGTCCTTAAAGAATGCATCCAGCTCTGGCTTGATGAAGCATTTAGCATCTCTACAACGATTGAAGGCAAGTTAGTGCATATGCAAATAGTGTATGATACCAAGCAAGCAACAGCATGTGCTAGGGATGCATCAGCGGCTCACTTGGAACACGTACAGAGGCTCGCAGCAGAATTTGTTGAAGGGACACACGACGTACAGAAGTTGTTGACCGACCTCCGTGCAAAGATTCCCACACTAGCTAAGTGACTCGGGACGAGTCACGATGATTATGTTGGGGGACTGTTGGGTAGCAGAAGCCCCGCGTAACGGTTATTGGGCAGAAAGCCTGCAGTTTTGGGTAGAGATAGGATAAAGGCTCTGCAGAATGCGCGGAGCGTGAAAGGTAAAATGTCCAGTCAAAGGGTTGTCCACCCAAGAAATAATATAGAATAATAGGAAGTAAGTCGGTCCACGGACCATAGGAAGATATAAATAGAGCGAGGCTCTATGGGTAGAAAGTAGCTTTTTGGTATGTAATCTTGGATCTGTTATGTAATGGGTTTTTGAGAAGAAAAGTCTTGAAGCGTCAGTAAGTCCGAGTCAAGGGTTTTGGGTAGTAAATAGAGGCTCTACAGTTGTGTGTGCAGAGGCCTAGAATAGTCTGCAACTATGTGCACACCCCCCTGCAGCTGAGTGCACAGGACGGATCTAGATGTATTAGTGAAGAAAGTGAATAAAGATAAGTTGATTATGAAATTCTGTGTTAAATCTGAACTATCACGGATCTGGTTAATGTATGGTTAATATAACTGTTTGATCTATGCGCGTATGCTCATGTTATGAATATATGTGAATCTGTATCTATTCTAAGTGCGCGAACTGGTTAATTCTGTTAAATGTTTGCTTAAAGACCATAAAAAGTAGGTTGAATCTATAAATAGCGCATTAATAAGTATCAAGGAGTATTCTAGGACTGGATCCGCGTGAAGCCACAGAACGGTGTACGAAACCTCCAGACCACATCGAGACATCCCAAGGGTGCGGAAACCTGGTTCTAGCACCCTCCCCTACTACCTCGAGTGAGACTTCAGTTCGCGCTCCGTGGGCTGTTGCCAAAAGGGCTGGTAGTTGCGGGATTTGTTTGGCTAAACAATTCTTCCGAACCTGGGTCAGGCCCATATAAGCCAACATTCCTAATCCATCTTCTCAACCTTCTTCCATTTTCCATGATTCAGATCCAATGGAGGAAACTTCGAATGGTTCATGGAGCCCAAGGTGAAGGTTGATCCCTTAACTTCTCAAGATAATATCAAATCTCATAACTTCAGTCTTGAATCTAGTTTGGATACCTGTCATCCTCTATCATCCCTTTCTCATGATCCCTTTCCCCTTGATTTGGTTGATCAATCTCTTCTAAATCCAAATAGTGATTAGGTGCAAGGTAGTCATTCTTCACAAGTAGAGGAGCAGGAAGGAGACGATTCTTTCGATCTTTCTTCTCTTTTTCAAAATCCTCCATGTCAAGATAATATTCTCCCATCCTTGGTGTTGGAAATAATACTAATTTGGGGGGGGGGGGTGAATTAGTATTTACTAATCAATAAAATTTTCATTTCCATGAACAGATTTATATACGCTACTTCAGTGAAGGGAACTCACATGTGCACGCAATTGTTCTTAAGGCAACCAATGTATATACAGTGAACTTATGATTCAGTTAATTCATCATATGTTGATCTTTAATCAGTTCATCAATACTTTATTAAACATTAAACATTAACCATGTGAAGTAATAATAGAATAAACCATCACACATAAGAAACACACATGAACACCAAGATTTAAGGTGGAAACCTAATGCGGGAAAAAAACCACCTGCTTCTATTGTCTCTATCTTCTTTTAATATAAAGAATAATATATTTACAATCTTGTACTGGTGTAGAATCATACTAGTACGTAGGCACCCACCTGCAGAAGGCTACAACCTTCTCTCGTTCTCCAACTTCTATTGGAAGGGAGCTACAACGCCTTATCTCTTGTACTAGCCTATATGTTTACTAGTACGTAGGTGCCGACCTACAGAAGGCTACAAGCTTCACTCGTTCTCTAGCTTCTACTAGAAGGGAGCTCCAACCCCCTGATCAAATCGCTAGCCATTACTGGCAGGAAGCTTTGACTTCCTCACTGAAGGATCCAACCCTTAGTATCCTCCAGGGACCATGTTTCATAAATTTTCAGACTGGATACTCCTGGTACACAACAACACAATATGAAGGCCATGTTTCATCAAAATTTCATACTAGACCCATTAGTAACATTGAAGCTCAAAATCAATCACCACTTCAATACATCCAACAAATACATTTGCATCAACCAATCTTTGAAACCCAATCATCAATATCTGATATAACTAAAGCCCAACCATCAATCTATGAATCAACCATAATTGAATCAATCAATCATTGAAATGTCTGACACACTGAATCAAACAATCATTCAAACCTTAATCAAAATTCAACCAATCAATTTGAATAGACAGATCACTGTAACCAATACACATATCTGAACCTAGAACACTGCATCAACAACCAGAACCAACTGTAACCTCAAAAATCATGTGTCAGAATGTATATGCTACTTCAATGAAGCCAACCTGCGTGTATATGCTACTTCCTTTAACAAAACCTGCGTATACCTCCAAAATTACTGAATCATAAAAACCTCTGAATCAAAACTGTACCAACCAGTAACAATCTGAAGATCTACTGTCAAATTACAGATATCTAAACAAACAATAGCAAAGATCACCCTTCTCACTTAATCAATCAATCAATTAGACTCAATCTCCTTATGCATTCAATTCTACTTTCAAATCTAAGAATACATCATTGATAAACAACAGTAAAACAACAACACTGATTAGATAGATCAGTCATCTCTAAACAATAGGATTTTCTTTTGCATACACTACTTGGAAGTGTCGTACTAGCGTGTATACGCGCCTTCACCAAGGTGAACCGGCATACAGATTTGCAAATAAAAACTTATAACTTCGAAACTATTCTAGTCTTCAGATATACCCATATCATAGAATTTAAAGCACAAAACATTTGTTAGTACAGTTCTCATAATGATAATTCATTATGATCTTGATCCATCATTAGATCTCACCCATCATCAAACACTCAGGCACATACTTAGTCCAGATCAAGCAAAGCAACAGAAACCCATAACATGCATAATTTCTCTTGATCTAACACTTCATAAGATATTAATTACTTGTGCACTTAGCCCTTTGATCTTCTCCTCCTTATATAGTTTTAGCATTTCTCAATACCTTGGACCAAAACAACACTTAGAACCTGTGGTATTCTTATACGGGATCAAATAACCATTACTCCGCTCAATATTGTGGGCTAATACCATGGTATTGACCCTTGGTATTATTTCACCTTAATTTCCTTAATTTTTCATCACATACACGCTTTTCCTCTTGTGAAAATGCGTGCATACGTATATGCTCTTTTTGTACATTGAATCCGCGTATACAACTTAACATACCTGAAAACATCCTTTTTCTTCAACTTCTTGATTTTGATATGTAGTTCTTTGTTCCAATGTCCTATTCTTCTACACCATTCCCCTGTTACCTCTGAATTGACTTGTTATAATGTGATTTGCCATCATACATCACTTATGAACTGATTTCTCTGAACTACCCTACATTTTTTCACACCTGTAAAGACAACTGCCATGCATTCAATCACATCTTGTTTATACTTTTATCAATTAGTTCATTCATCAAATATCAAGGACAACACACACTAACAATCTCTATGTATCAAACCTTTGACCATTATTCTCTTCCATCATTTTGTCACCTTTGACCTATAGATTCATCTTTGTTCCATCATTGTGTCACCTCTAATCAGTCCTGTAGATTCATCTAGTTGTCATATACTTGTTCTGCTACAAGTGGGTTGACATCAAGTCCAACACATGCATCATAATGCCAACACTTGGATGATTTTGAAACTAGCAATCTCACTAATGAATCAAATAAAGTTAATTTGCTTAATCAGTTTTAAGTCTTGGAAAACCTTCATTATGTTGATTTTGGTTCCATTATTACATGTAATGATGGTTTCCCAAGTGCACCATTTAATCTTATGGAAGATTTAGATCTTGAATTTGTTTTGGTTAAAGAATATGTTATTATGGAAACTTCCTCTTCACCTCACTACCCCTTGTGTTCTACTTTTTTTAATGCATTAACTTGTGAAGAAGATACTCCATGCTCTTTATGTTCATCATCTAATGAGTTGGATTTTGAATTGACACAAGATAGTGAGGTCATCCATGATGAAGAAGAAGGTAAGAAACTTATCAAGTATCCTTTCCATTCCTTATCATTTCCAATTTTGCATGAAGAAAATTCTTCTATCCAAGTTACTCATGAGATTTGTCTAATTTATACATCTTTAGATGTGCAATTAGAAGAATCTTTTAACGTAGGTAATTTGTTCATCGAAAAAGTATATTTGATAAAATCAGTTGTGTAGATGACTTCCATTTGGATAATAGTGATCTTGTTGAAATTACTAATGGTAGTTTTCCATACACCATGCATGATCTGACTCAATCTTCAAAATGTAATTCTACAATTCTTGAAAGTTCTAAGACTCATCAGGGAGTTGAGGCACTTCAACTTCAGTTGATGGTTATGTTAGGTTCTCACGACTCTGGTAAGGCCCCTGAACTAAATCAGATTTGGATATCCTCGCAAAATTATTTCCTTTGCATGGTTTCATTGGATGTAAATTCCTTCTTGAAATAATTATGGTATTTTGGACATAACTCTTCTGACTTTCAAGATTCAGTTTCTGATCATATTAAAAATTTTGTTTCAATTAACTTATCTTCATGCAAATCGTTTGAATCTAACTTCGGTTTGGAGTGTATACCTTCCATGAATATACAAAGCCATGAAGCTGATCATTTTAAATATTATCATCAACCGAAAGATCCATACCTATCAGATACTTTTGAAAATAATCAGCTCCTAGTCCTTCTTGTGAATGTTATAATGCTACTAGATCTCCTCTTGAGTGTTAGTGAATGCTTATGTTACTTGTTGAATCAATTTATTCTTTTTCAACCATTGCATGTTGACTGGTTTCAGGTGTTTTCCATACTAGCATTCATTTTTTATTCTTTTAATGATTATGATGCCAGTCCAATTTGTCACCAGTTAGAAGAAAATGGTTTGCCACATTCAACATATGAGGAAGATGATTCTTTTGTTTGAAGCATTCACTAAGTTGTTCAAATTGATTTATCCTTGTTGTTCAATGATAAAAAATATTACCTTACTCAACCCATTTGATCATGGTTCTTGTTTTAACAATTGTCATTCAATTGATCATTTTCCCACTAGTGTATCCAATGATGGTTATTTTACATCACCTAGTCTTCATGGTTTATCATTCAAAATTTAGATACTTGTCAAGCAGTTGACTCACTTCATCTTACACTCGTGGTTACATCAAGCCCTCATTATTTTGACAAGATTTCTTAATATGATCAAATTTATTTTCCCTTGCAATATTCTCATCTTGATTCCACACTATTAATTGAAAATTCTTTCTCCCAAGGATTTTAGGATTTCTAAGAGGATTTTTTCGAATTTCATGATCTAATCTACCATCAACTGGAAGCATCTTACTTAGCAAGCCCATTTGCTAAAATCAAGTTTCAATCTCTCTTTATGTTTGCTAAAGAAGACATTACAGGTGCTAGTACATTCATAAGGGACCATCAAGGTTTGTTTTATTATGGTTTTCATCGAGAAGGTAAGGTGTCAGATTGGATAAAGATAGGTAATATGACACATCTTTCTTTCTTTAAGAAAGATCTTCAATGTTTGGTGCAAGATTTTCAAACTTCTATCTTTTCTGTTGCACATTGTATTACATTGGTTTTCATTGTTCGTATCTTTGTGATTGCAGGCCAAGAGAAATTATGTTGGCTTCACTGGAAATATCATTACACTTAGCCCTGGCCTTTTAGTTGGTTAGGTTAGGAATATGCATAGTTTCATTTAGTTCCTCTTGCATTGCATCCACCTTCTTTCCTACTCTCCATCTAGTCTCTACATATGTTTTATTTTTGTATGATGTTTCTGGCTTCATTCTCCTTTTGCTTTGTCTCTTGTTTTTTTATTTTGGTTTTGTATGTATTTTCTTACTTGTTTGCTAAATAATACCTTTGTGTAAAGTGAATGGCTCAAGAGGCTTTGTAGTGTAATAAAAGAGAAGTGTGACAACCACAACGCTTGGCTTCCTATTATTCTCCTTCTTTGTTTGAGAAATTCCATAGGTTAATCTATGTCCATTTGGAAAATACGATTTGTCCAATAGGAAAACCTTGAGGGAACCCATTAGATCCAAGATTATGCTAGTATCTAAACTACTTGACTTGGTCTAAATATACTTGTGTGTTAATGCTTGTCCAATCTAGTAGAGAATGGATAAGGGGAAAATCTAAAGTGAGCAAACCAATATCAGAGGTCTTAAAATAATTCTTTGAAGGGAAAACCCCCTTTTCTCTCAATAAGTCAGTATCCCTCTTCCACCCGTTGAAAATAATAATTGTTGATGCACAATCCTATTAAATAAATAAATAAGGGTGAAAGAAGAGAAAGGCTTCCTGCGTAGGGAGGTGGAGCAAGCGAATTCATCGATGTAAAGATCATGCTTGCTGGCATCAAAGCAACGTTTGTGCCCATGAAGTGACTCCTTCAAGGTATTGTCTAGACTTGCTAGAAGTGGAGCAGCACTAGAGATGAAAAATCATACTCTGAATATCATAAACTCATCATGCACATTACCCTTTCTTGGATTGAAACAATTGTGATATGTTATATCTTCTTGTGTGTGTTCCACCAAGTAGACGAAAGTGAGATGCTATTTATAAAACTGGGTTGAAAGGGGAAATTGAGGAAATTAGTTCTTCCTAAAGGTCTAACCCTTAACCGAAAGTTATTCCCAGATAGAGAAGCTAAAGTTCGCCTAATGTGTCACCAAGTATTGTCACTGTTACAACACCCTCCAAAATTTCACTACATTCGAATTGTGGAGCCTACTATCATTGTCATATCTAATGTGTTGCATTAATCATAAAATGTCATTTCATGTTATTTTATGTTCTTTAAGTTTCTTTGAATGGTCTCAAATTTCATCGCATTGATTAGAACATCTTTAGTGCATTTCATGGTCATAACATCTTTTTTGTTTTAAAGCGACACTTTTGGGTCGCAGTCGCTTCACTTGTTGTACTCGGGGAATGTATATAAAGTGGAATTTTGATGTATATTTATTATTGATCAAGATTTTCTAAGTCTTCTTGATGAGTTTGTGTATGTCACACATGGTTTTATGTCTATAACTCATCCTGTTCAACCCTTTCCCTATCTCCCAGACTTAGATAAATTTGGGCTTCAAAGAAAACCCATTGAGGCAAAGAGAGAATGAGCACGCTCTAAAGCCTTGATCGAGAATCCTTCATTGTTCAAAAATGTTACCTGCACCCTTAAAAATCAATGAGTGCACTCCTTATGCACCTTTCCCTTCCTTGTTTCGAACTATGCCATGTTGAAAAGCCAAGCCTTCCTTTGAATGCACTCCTTAGACCTGAAGGAATGTACCCTCCTTGGGAGCACTCCTTTGACACGAAGGGGTGCACCCTCCTTGAGAACACTCCTTTGACCCAAAGGGATGCACCCTCCTTGAGAGCACTTCTTTGACCTAAAGGAATGTGCCCTCCTTGAGAGCATTCCTTCAACCCAAAGGAATGCGCCCTCCTTGAGCGCATGAGTGCACCCCGAAGGCCATAAGCTCCACCCTTCAACCTTCCACAATGAATCATGTGCCCTCTTGACCCTTTGAGTGCATGAGTGTACTTCGAAGGCATGAATTTTCATCCTTCAACATTCGAACTTAGGCCATGCACCCTCTTTGGTCTCTTGAGCGCATGAGCGCACTTCAAAGGCATGAAGCTTCATCCTTGAGCCTTCAGACTTTCACCATGCACCCTCATTAGTTTCCTTTGAGAAAACTCCTTCAGCCTAAAGGGATGCACCCTCCTTGAGAGCACTCCTTTGACCTAAAGGAATGCACCCTCCTTGACAGCACTCTTTCAACCTGAAGGGATGCACCCTCCTTGGTTTCTTAAGATCATGAGCACACTCCAAAGGCACGAAACCTCATCCTCTAGCCTTCAGGAGTGTGCCATGCGCCCTACTTCTCTCCCTTGAGCACGCAATGCACTTGGGAAGCCACAAAGCCTTTCCCCTTCAGCCCTTCAACCTTTCAAAGTGCGCCCATGTGCCCAAAATCCCCTTTTGTCCCTCTCAAGCGCACTGAAAATGCATGAACATAAAATATACATAAAACATGGTAGGATATGATATTTTCAGGTTGATGGTTGCTTACCATGAGTGGTTTCAGATGCAGGTATTCCAGAAACATCATGGAAAGCACACATGAGGAATATCGGGCAAAGAGAACAAACAAAGGAAGCATATAAAGAACGAAAAACACATTTGAATCTTGATAATGAAAGCACCTGAAGACTCCATCACATAAAAGACCCTTTAAAGGGTGAGGACATTAACGAATCAAGGTTACATGAAGAAACGAAGACACAAGTGGCAACCATGTCACCACTAGAGAAATTCCATGTCATCAATCACTATTAGTCCCATTCACCAAAGATAGTGACATGTCAAGTCTCATCATATGATGATATGGATGTTATGATGTATTATTGCAAACATTCTAAAAGATGAAGTGGAATTCCAAGAATCATGTATGAACTAAAGAGTCACGAAAGTCCAAAAGACATGTAATATCAAAAGTCATATGTAATTTCAAGAGTCATTTGGAACTCCAAAGGTTGTAGAAGTCCAAAGGTCACTAGAAGTTGAAAAGTCAAGAATCATGAGGATGTGAAAGGTCATTCCTCAAGTTATAAATAGATCCTCAGTCCTCATGTAAAGGAATTTTAACCTTGGCTTCTCACATAAGGCATTAGAGAGACAGAGTTGGAACTTTTGGGAAGAAAGGTGTGGCTATAACACTCCATTGTTAGAGCTAGTGGTGTTCATTGCATTTATGTATCTTGGGAGTTTTTCTTATTATTGAAACCTTTTCATGCCAACACATTTTCACACATGTATTGTGAAGGTTTCTAAGGCTATTATTTGAATGTTTATGGTTCATGTTTGTTTTCATTAAGTACTAGATTAGTTGAACTATTTTGATTACCTTAGTGTTCTTTGTTGGAAATGTGTTTTCATGCTCATAATGATCGTCTCATCCTTGTGAACTATTTCGCTTGATGTTAGACACACCTTTCTCTCTCACGTGTGTCTCCATTAGGGTAGTACTATTACTTCTCTCTTGAGAGGCTCACTTCATTCCCACCCCCTTGTAGTAGAGGAACCTGGATACATCAACAATTGAACATACACAAGGCATTCTAGCTTGCTCATTTGAAAGGACAATTACACTTCTATCTTATGCTGACAGCTAAAGCCAAGGCATATCTTTAGGTAAACAACACTCAAGTCATATTTAGGATGGGACTCCTACACCAAACGGTGTAAGGTCTAGTTGGGACCTTATATCGAGGAGATCCCATGTATGTTAGTGATATCCAGCACCATCAACAACAGGTTAAGTAAGGTAGCTCATTTCATGGTAGTTAATTCTATGAATTTAGCTAGCGAGGTAGCGTAAATTTTCATTAGGGAGATAGTGATATTGCATGGTGCTCCCAAGAAGATCATATCAGATAGAGATGTTATGTTCAATTCTAGGTTTTGAAAAGAGTTGTTTGCAAGCTCAAGGACAAAGTTGGCTTTCAGTACAACTTATCATCCATAAATAGATGGACAGATAGAGAGGCTTAACAGGATTCTTGAGGACATGTTGATGATGAACGTTATGCATCAACAAAGGAAGTGGGAAGAGTATCTTCCATTGGTAGATTTTTCTTATAATAATTGGTATCAAGAATCATTGAATATGAGTATGTTTGAGTTTATTTACTAGTAGAGTTGTAATACTCCCATCAATTGAAGTGATCCAATGAACATGGTATTGATTGGACCATATATGTTGGCATAGAAGGAACAGGAAATGTAGGTTATTAAGAGGAATTTGAAGGTAGGACAAGACAAGAAAAAGAGTTACGCAGATCAACAGAGGGTATTTAAGGAGTTTTAGGTTGGGGAGCATGTGTAATTTCGCATCAATCCCAAGAGAAGATCCTTGAGGATTGGATCATGGGCCAAGTTAGCACCTTGATATTGCAGGCCTTTTGAGATCCTTAAGAGTATTGGACTAGTGGCCTACAAAATTGCACTGCCTCCAATAGTCAAAGTCCAAGATGTTTTCCATGTTTCATTGCTTAAGAAGTATGTCCAAGATGTTGATCATGTGATTGACTGGTCTGTATTACAGGTGGAACCAAGGGGATAATTCTAGCCAGAACCAAAATGCATATTGCAACGGAAACAACTCATGCTTCGAAACCGAGCAATCGAGCATGTTAAAGTGTAGTTGAAGCACTTTGGGTTCAATGAAGCTACATGGGAGATGTTTATTCAAATGTGGGCTTTATATTTTTCATTATTTGATGGGTCAGGCAAATGAGTTTTGGTATATGTATGTATATATGTATATGGTTGTGAGTATCACAATGAGCTACGTTATAAAGCTCCAATAAGAGGTATGATTGTCATATTGGTTGTGGTTTGCAGTAGTTGTTCATTGTAAATACTGCATTGAGCTATGTTATAAAGCTCCATATGTAATATGTTTTGATTTCAGTGGTTTTTTTGTTATAGGTGTCATAGAACACCAAGGACGGTGTTCCCCTAAGGGGGAGGGGTTTGTAACAACCCCGAGTTAAAATTTCATGTAATAAATGTTAATAAAGGCAAAATAAGACCAAGTTCACATGACACGTATTCTAAGTTTAATGTTGGGAAAAGCACTATAGTGGGCATCACTTTCAATTTATTTATGGCTATGGAAATTGGCAAAGGCATTGGAAAAGGAAAAGAGGAATTAATTAGCATTTTTTATGAGCAATAAAGGAAAATAGGAGAAAAGGAAGGTGAAGAGACACAAATTTGCATGAGGAGGAAATTAAAAGGAAAATGAAGAAAATAGAGGCCTCAATGATAAAAATGCTTCTTAGCATCAGTTCACAATTTTTTTATTTTATTTTTTTAGCAGTTTTGCCTTGGAATTAGTTTCAAAGAGGGAGAGAAGAGTACCAAGAGGAGAATGCGAGCAAGCAAAGGAAGGAAAAGGACAAGCAAGGAAATCAAGGAGAAGGTTACATCAACAACTTCAGCAAGAGGATTTTATAGATAACATGTTGCATGTGTGATTTACTAGCTGAGGTGTGAATGCACGGTACATGCATTTTTTTATTTGGTTCATTAGTTGTCATTGGCACGAGCTTTCCAGGATTGATAGTGGTTTCAATCTTGCCTTGCCATTTCCTGGATAACCATGGTGTGATGGGATTCATTTCTAGTTGGGCTTTGGATTATTGGAAGGTTTTGGATCCAAGTGAGGTGGTCTCAGGAAAATTCCCAAGGGTTGGGGGTGGAGATGGTTTTCTCTAGGAATCCCTCGACAGGAGGGTGGAGACACGAAAATTACTCAAAGGATGGTGAATGAATTCTGAGGCATCCATGCTTGTTTTGGTTTTGTGATCTCTTGACCGGTTTTGGAGACATCGTAGTAGTTTGAGGGTGGAGGTGGTTTAACCTATGGATTCCCTTGGTTGTTTATGTCTTGGTTCATCCCATGAGATACCACATTCATGCTTGGAATATGGCACGGGGTGATTGGCTGAAAGAAATATTTTGTTCAACTCAATCTATGGTCGGTTGGTACATGGAAGTCCCTAACTTGGTTGGCTTTTACATAAGTTAATAAGAGCTATTTTCCTATTGTGATTTAAGAGCATTTATACTTGTTATTATGTTTCTTTGATGATTGTTCTGTCATGGTTAATATTCTAGTTATATGTTGGTTATAAGCATGGTTCTATAACATATTCTAGCTATGGATCTTGTTATACTTGATAGGTTGATGAATGGTTGATGAATACATGGGCTAACAAGTGTTGTTGCAACTACTTGAGAGGGAATTATACCTTCTTGGTGATTTTCAGCTAAAGTACAAACATTTACGCTTAGATATGCATTCATGACTTGTAGCTTACATATTTACCATGTGTTTGATGAAATGTCGAGTAAGTTTTAGTCAGTCTAGGTCAAATTTCTGATTCAAGTTTAAATGATTAACATTGTTGTCATGTTAAATATGATTCTATAAATTTAAATGGGATTCTGGGAAGTGCTCTAGATGCTAGCCTGAAAAAGTGGCTCAGATCTTGGGATCACATGCTCTGAATTGGAGATTTGGGGTCACAAATGCATGGAGCAAGGCTTGTGAGTGTGGTTGGAGGCTCACAACCGCATGCAGGAAGTGTCAAGGGTGCGACTATAGGCTTAAGTCACTGAAAAAGGGTTCCAACTCAGGGATTGATCATCTAGGGTGGTTTTTTAGCCTCTGAATGATCTATGGTTCTTGAGGAAGGTCAGCAAGTCTCAATTGTAGGCCCCACTTCCTTAACTGGAACTAGGAGGTCGGGTCATGTCATAGTGGCTCTCCGCTTCACATTTACCCGAAGGCCTTGTAAAAGTGGGTAAATGTGGGGTGGCATTGTTACAAATGGAGAAAGGCTTGTGAGTATGGTTGGAGGCTCACAACCACATGTAGGCAGTGCCAAGGGCGTGGTTATATGCTTAGATCACTAAAAAAGGGTTCCAGTTGAGGGATTGGTCACCTAGGGTGGTTTTTCAACCTATGAGTGATCTATGGTTCCCAAGGAAGGTCAGTAAGTCTCAGTTGTAGGCCCCACTTGCTTAACTGGAACTAGGAGTTTGGGTCATGTCATAATGGCACTCCACTTCACATTTACCCAGAGGGCTTGTAAAAGCAAGGAAATGTGGGGTGGCGTCGTTACATAAGTATTGACCATATGTTCATTAAATAAAACAATTTATTATGTAATATTTTATTTGTGTTCCACATATTGAAATTTGAATTTATTGAGTGTGTGTGTTGTGTTATGGTTGTGTAATGTTAATCTATATTAGCCCCTATGCTTTGCATATGGTATACTCTTTTACAAAAATAGTTTGTACACATAAAGGTGACCATTAATACATAAACTCAACAAAGTTCTTGGTGACTAACACTAATCCAATCTATTTACAAGGACCCCCTCTTAAAGACATTAGATGTCATCATCCATATCAAGGTCTTTATGAATCAATTAATTCCATTTTAGCCATGGCTTGATGCTATTGCATGTACTGAGAAAAATATATCAAGATAGTTCCTACAATGGTTAATAATCACCATATGTAATCATACCCTAAGTTAATCTCACAATATGTGCACTTCCATGAGTTGTCTTCGTGCAAACAATCGTACGACTAGTCATTAGTATCCCCATGAATGCTCTCTACAACGCAATTAACAACACTAAAATTTATTTCTATACGAAAATTTTATGATACAGAAAATATAAATAGTACCCCTAAGAAAATCACACACTTATTAAATTTTTTCATTTTAAATTTGATTAACACATTTCTTGGGTCTTTTTACTCATATAACCATGGGATATAACCTTGGAGAGGTGACTAAACTAGATTAAATTGATACATGCATCAACCCATGCCATAAATTATAAGCAAGCTTTAGGCGTTCTAGTGCTCTCACAAATAGGCACACACCACACAAATATCTACCAAGTATACAACAAAAGCTAACAATTCCAAAAAGCAAAGAAGAACTTGAAGCACACCAAGTGCTCCACAAAGGAGCTCTTCCATGCTTCATATGACTCTCCTCACACCAATTCTCGCGAACTTTTCTCCAACTACATTATCCTAGCTACTTGTAGCACACTTGTTTTTTAATTTTCTAGAAAAACACAAGGACATGTTCTTGAAGTCTCACATGATCCATGAGGGAGCATTTCCTAAACTTTCACACAGCCATGTTCTATGAAAAACACAACTTATAAAGAGTTGGAGTTATTTTCCACTATACACAAATCAACATGAATTCCCTCCCTTGGAGAAATATTCATGCATGTTTCTTCTTGCTTTGTTTCCAAACCTATTATTCTCCCCTTATCTAAAATAAAGCAAATTAACTTTGGTGGAGAGAACCTTATTAATAGATTGCTTACTCAATACCTTGCCATCATCACTAACAATGACATTTGAAATGATCTACTGTGGGAAAATCGACCCCTATCATGCATGTGCAATGGTAGAGATTGATGCCCCTTTGTGGGCTCTATTTTGCTTACAATGAGGAGAAACCCTCATGCATGTTTTTTCTTATGTTATCACAAAGCCTTTGGATCTCCCCTTATATGAGATTAAGCCATTCAACTTCAATGAATACCACCTTCGTAGTTGTTTCCAAGAAAACTAGTGTCTTTCCTATTTGCTAGTCCCACTAAGATTGGCAGCTATCTTAGAAACAAACAATCGAAGTAATTTGTGATTTCCTCTATGTATGATAGATAAGAGAGAAGTAAAGGGCCAACCTAGATCTTCCGCTTGACTCCTTGCTTGATTTCTCTCCCCTTTGATAGAGCATGCAACTCCTCTCCTACTTGTCCCGCTTAGAGAATACATGTGGAAAAAAAGTAACAAAACACCATCAAAGCATCTCGATCTATTATATCATAAACAATGCAGAATCAGAAATACATTGAACATACAATGGCATTCATAAATAACAAGATTCACAAGTACACGATTGTATGGAGGAAAACTCAAAGAACTTTATTAAAATAGAAGGGAGAATTACAACCTAGCTGTCTGATCTAGCATCATCCTCCCAGCATCAAAGCCCTCTTCACCTCATGAAAAGCAGAACACCCAACAATATGATGCCTCTTCTCAAAGACAAACTATCAATACTTCCTTACAAATTACAAAATTATAGCCTCTAGATCTCTCAGATGAGGGACCCATTTATAGATGTCTGCAAGGGTGTGAGTCATCTATGGGTTTTTGATTAGTGTCATTCCACTTGTAGTTCTTGGTTCCACTTGGAGATTTCTTGGATCTCTTACTCATCCCTAGGCGAATTCAGAGAGGCAAGTGTCATAGGAGAAGTTTCTAGAAGATTCCATAAGCATCCACTTAGCAAACTATCTCAGACATTTGTCCATTCTCGCTCATCGCACCCCACAGAAGGCCTCTTCAGTATGCATCGCACCTGGCTAGTGTAGGAGTCAGTATGCATCGCACCTTGACAGTGGAGCAGTCAGTATGGTCCAATTTTGGCTAGTTCTAGGTGGTTTTTCAGGTGGAACTTTTGGGGAATGATGTAATCAGTTGACTATGATCCTTTAGGGTATGAAACAATACTTCTAGGGGTTAAAGAGACCTTGGTTTATTGACATATAAGATTGGGGTTGCAGTGCCCAAATATGTCTATAACAGTTGCCCCCTAAAGCATGAAGTCGTAAATCTTTTGATGTCGGGTGAAAAGCTTTATCATGAGGATCCAAGGCATTCGAAATGGAAGGTAGCCTATATAGGATACAACACAATAAATCATCATCAAAATATTTTCATGATCTAGCTAAGTCGGGCATTCCCATGCTCAACTTTATAAATTCATTTTCATGTACATAGGACAGACAATCGTCTGCAATTGCAGACTGGTGATTCTTTATATGTAGAGTCATCATCCCTTAGCTTGGATGATCATCTGTGTAGCTTCTGTGTACATTTGATGTCTTTATATTCCTGAATATATCGTAGCCTGGATGGATGAAACTAGATCCGGGGTCTTCAAACTCGTTCAATCTTCGCCCGATGTACAAGTCGATCCATGTGAAAAGATGTCCTGAATTCAAACATGGAAAGACATCGCCTGATTACCAGCCAATGACGTAAGTTGTTAACAGGTGTGAGAGGAATCACCGATAATGATAATGACCCTCAAGGTACTACAGTACAATTCACGTGGTGTGAATATATGATCCGATGTCGAACACCACGCAAAATCTTTCGGTTGAAGGCCATTGATGTCAACCTGTCGCCGGAAGTGAGAAACTTGCCATTGATGCATGCAAGCTTCAAAGTTCTGAAAGTGGTGTTTCTAGGTCAGCTTCTTGGATAATGAGCTGATGTCGACAAGAAGTGACCCGTCGTAGGAGGGCCTTAATGTATCCCACATCTACGACACGAAACAAAGCAAATGATTTTCTGGAGGTGAAAACGATCTGATGATACAAGGTTCAGGAATGGCGGTCATGAAAAATGGAGGGTGAAGGTATTGCAGTGGATGAGGCATTAACTGGATGGTGAATTCTCTGAATGACTTCTCTTGAACATATCGGCGACACTGAGATGGATTGGTAGCATTAACCCCAAAAGATGGATGGTATGGAGGACCAATGGTGATATGATCGGTGAACGGAATAACCCAACCCGACTCAATCATGGTGATGGAGTGAAAGTGTCATGTTCAAGAGCGACCTGCTACCAATAAAGTTCTTCAAGTTTTCTTCCCTTTTTCCCCAGTCATTGCTAACCAATACCTCTTTATTTTTGTCAAGCTTGAGGAGGATAACATATGCTTGTTCTATAATTTTCCCTTCGGGCAAACCTGTCGCTATGTTTTAGCGAGCCTAGCGACAGTGAAACTTGTTCTTGTTTGGATGGACAAGTTTGTCGTTGTTTTAATGAGTTTAACGACAAGGATAACTCGGTCCTTTTCATGTTTAGAGAGTTTGAAAAGGGATGAAAAGGAAACTCCAACAGTTATTTTTCGTAGTGTAATCCCTTGAGTCCGAAAAAGACTAAAATAATACAAAAGGGATGACTTTTCCGATCACTTTAGCGAGCCTAAAAAGACAAGCGCTTGATCTGTTTGTGGGATAATCCCTCAGGTCCAAAAGATTAAAATATAGGAGGGATGGCGCTTCCAATCACTTTAGTGAGCTGGAGAGGCCAATTACTCAACAATCTTTTCATATTTATCGAGTCTAAAAAGAGTTTAAAGTAGACTCGTCTTTTGAGGAATGATTGGCGTTTAGGGTAGCAAACTGGTTCCGAGTAATCTTGGAACTTCTCAAAACATGGTGATGTGAAGATGGTGGCTAACAGGACCACTCATCACAGTTTTTCCTCAAAATGGTAAACAATTAAGTGGAAGCATATGATCGGCCAAAAGAATGGAGGTGATGGCAGGAACACAACCAATGTTCAAAAGGCAGATAGAATGGCAATCACAAAGGTTTTTTACCAAAGGTGGGTTCATTTTTTAACAAGCTTGAACTCTAGGTGTTGTGGGGAAAAGTATCCGATGCGGATGACACTAACCCTTTCTAAAGGTGACAGACTTTAGCAACAACTGAATGACAAAGTTTTCATGTTCATCTTTAAGAAAGCACAGAGAGAATAGAAAGAGGATCAACCAACCTGGTGTCTTGCGCTTAGTCGATCCTTGTCCTTCTCGCTTTGTATCCCGTTCCCAGCTCTTTACTCTCCAAGCCGATCCAGCTACACACAGAATCTGCACAACAAAAGGGAGCAAACTACGAGATACAAGCAATCATAATTGAAGCATGGATTAGGTTGCATCAAATATACATGTAAACACAAAAGCATCTATGTAAAACAAGTATATAGAAGAACATGCAAACTTTATTGATAGAAAGTAACAGGGTTCCAGAGGAAGTTACAACCAATGATGTTGGCCCCAATCCAGCAGCACCTCCTCGGCAGCAAGAACTCTCTTCTTCACCTCTAGTAAAACAATCACCCAATAATCCTGGCAGTATACCAACAGCACCTCCTTGCTTATACAAAATTCCAGCCTCCTTAGACCTCATAGAAGAGCTCTATATATAGGAGAGAAGAAGAGAGGATGAGTCAGCTTGAGGCTGGCATAGAGCTGACTAGTGTCCTCTCCCTCTTCAGTTAATCTTCAGTTCTTGAGTCCACTTGGAGATCCTTGGTTACACATGGTGATCAAGTACCTCTTACTCATCACAAGGCGAATCTGATGAACCAAGTGTCAGTTTGGAAGCTTCCTGGGCAATTGACACCTTGCAGGAGGACTGTGCCACTTGGCCAATCTCGCCCAGCGCAGGTAGCCTTCATTGTTTTTGACTTCCAGCGCAGGTACAGAGTGGGACAGTTGCAATACAGCGCAGAAGCTCAGTTAAGCAGCTGACATGATCCAAAATAAGCCTGTTCTGAAGTGTTTTCAGGTGGAGAACTGATTGGAAGTGCTGTTGATTGATGACCTTGTTCTTTTATGGGTAAGAACAACATGTTTAGGGACTGAGGATCCCTGTAATTATCGACATTTCCTGCTCCTTGACGCGAGGCACAAAAATGTCTATAACAGTTGCCCCCTAAAGTATGAGGCCGTTAATCGGGTGAAATGCTTTAGCTAGAGGGTCCGAAGTTCGTTCCAGTGCTGAGGAGAGTGCCCTGTAATACAATACAATACAATACATTATCTTTCATTCATCATTATTCTCATGATCTAGCTGAGGCGGGTATTCCCATGCTCAGCTTTCTATAAATACATTTTGGTACATATGACAGACGATCGTCTGAAGACAGACTGATAATCTTCCGCTAAAATTATCATCCTTTGAGGAGGATGATCATCTGCTGCAATGATGTACATGGCAAATGCTTTTATATTTCCTGAATATATATCGCAGCCCGGATGGATGAAACTAGATCCGGGGTCTTCAAACTCGTTCAATCTTCACTCTAAGTACAAGTCGATCCATGTGAGAATTACGCTGAAGTCGAACATGGAAAGACATCGCTTGATTACCGGTCAATAATGAAAACCGTTAACAAGCGCGAGAGGAATCACCAATAATGACGATGACCCTCAAGGTACGGCAGTACAATTCACGTGGCGTGAATAAAGGACTTGGCGTCGAACGTCACGCAAAATCTTCTGGTCGAAGGTCATTGATGTATACCTGTCGCCGGAAGTGAGAAACTTGCCATTGAGGCATGCAAGTTTCAAAGTACTGATGGGGGTGTTCCTAGATCGACTTCTTGGATAATGAGCTGAAGTCGACAAGAAGTGATCCGTCAAAGGAGGGCCTTGATGAATCCCACATCAATGACACGGAACGGAGCTAATGATTTAGTGGAGGTGAAACAAACTGTGACATATGATTCAGGGTGGCGATCATGAAATGGATGAAGGAAAATGTATGGTAGTGGATGGGACACGGTTGACACTTTCTGAATGACCCCTCTTGAACATATAACGACACTGATGTGATGGATCGGTAGCATTACCCCGAATGGATGGTGTGGCGAGGACCATGGTGATGAAACCGGTGAATGAGACAACCCAACCCGATGTGATACGGAAGAAAAGTGTCATGTTCAAGAGTGACTTGCTACCTCTAAACTTTGATGTTCTCCCAATTTTTCCCCAGTCATTTCTGACCAGTACCTCTTTATTTTTGTCAAGCTTGAGGAGGATAACATATGCCTGTTCTATAACCTGCCCTTCGGGCAAGCCCATCGCTAAGATTTAACGAGCCTAGCGATAGGGAAACTCGTTCTCGTCTAAAGACAAGTTTGTCGCTATTTAATTATTTTAACGAGTCTAACGACAAGGAAAACTCGGTCCTTTTCATTTTTAGAGAGTCTAAAAAGGTACAGAAAGTCAACTCCATAATTCCTTTTTCGTCAGCTAATCCCTTAAGTCCGAAAAAGTATAAAACAATACAGAAGGGATGGCTGTTCGGTATTTTTAACGAGCTGAACCAGGCAAGCGCTCGATCCTTTTGTGCAATAATCCCTCAAGTCCAAAAAGATTAAAATTTAGAGGAGGGATAGCGTTCCGGTCATTTTAACGAGCTGGAAGGCCAAAACTCGGCAAACTTTTCATATTTTACGAGTCAGTGAAAAGAGCTGAAAGAAGACTCATCTTTTGAGGAACGAGTGATAAACAGGGATAGCTACAGATTCCAGGTACAGGTTGGAATTTCCAATCACGGCAGTGTCACAAGGATGGCTAGGTGAAATCACTCTTCGCAGCTGTTTCTCAAAAGAGGTAAACACACAAATGGAAGTGAATGATCGGCCAAATGAACGGTGGAGGTGGTGGATGAAAACACGATCAAGGTTCTTATGGCTAATGAATTTACGATCTCAAAAGGTTATTTACCGGTTCATTTTTTCCATGAGCTTGAACTCTGGGGGAAACATTTGCTCACACTTTTCTATTTTTTAACGAGCATAAATTCAGGCCTAAAACTGCTCGAATTTCGCGTTTATTTTTTAACGAGCATGAACTATATGCTAAAACTGCTCGATATACCAGTCATAAGAATGCCTCCTATAAGGACCAATTTTTTATAGAGCTTATGCCTTACTACAGCTATGCTCTTATTTTGGCAAATTTTACTTCTGCCCCACAGGCTTTCTTTCATGCAAGTTTGGAAACGGCTAATCTTAAAACCAGATAAATAACCGCCCCTAGCTTGCACTCCAGAAAGTTTGCATGCCCCCAGGTATAGGATAGAATTTCGAGGTTGCCCCTCCTCTCTCCTACTTCTGCTTTTCTTTGGGTGTTCACAGTTATTTGTCATCTTGCTAATCTAATGCTAACGATACTTGTCTTCTCGTTATTTTAAGGGGTCTTACGCAGTACTCAGACTTCCTGTCGGCCCACTTTTAACAAACAACTATTGTGACAATAGAAGAACACTACTCAAAGATAAAACATTGGTATTATCGAGGGAGGCTTGCCTCTTTCTTATTATCCGAAGAGTGGTTCTATTCGCTGCCGCAAATCAATCTCTTTCTTCGGCGGTGTCTATCATTGGGTTGTCCAAAGATGGTTACCCTCTGTCACAACAATACGGTCTCCTTCTTAGTTTACTGCCCCTGCTTATCCTTCAAAACATATGTTTCGATGGGCGAGGCTTGAATTTAAAGATGGTGACTACTTGTTACAATAAGGGAATTCCTACTTGGGCATTGCCTACTTTTTTAGACAAAGGTGAATGATTCCCAAACACATAACTTTAACAAAAGATCATTATTCCAGAACAACCCCACTTCCTTCGGACGGGGTACGGACTAGTCATGTTCTCCTGCGGAAATTCTTCCTTATACCCGGAGTTTCTTCTGCCCGAAGTAGACCAGGGTGCATGCCCCCTGGGTCCTAGTCTTTCTTTCCGAATTACTCGCGCTCATCGGGAAGGAGGACTGGGGGCGGAGGCGAATCTTGAGTGAACAGACCATTTAGGATTGGTATTTGACTATTTGCGATGCGAGATCCCGGAAATGAAAGCTGGTCTACGAGCTTGACCACCCTTCCTTCGTGTGGAAAACACATTACTCTAAAGAGTGAGGAGACTATCGCTCCCATGCAATAAATATAGTCGCGTCCAAGGAGTAGGTTATAATCCAAGGGTCCTTGAACTACCAACATGTTCATCCTGACGATCTTCCCCTTCAATGTAACAGGTACATCGGGGAGGATTCCTAATGGTCGACTGGTTCCTTTATCAAAACCTGAGAGATTTCTCAACTCAGGTAAAAGCGCTGGGGAACCCAGTGCTTTCCAAGCAATAGAGGAAAGGATACTCACAGACGCCCCTTCATCAATGATAGTACCAGCCATAACCATTCTATAGATCTGGACAATGATTCTAAATGGTGTACTGGCTGGTAACCGGGGTCTGCCTAGTTGATTCCAATCAAAGGATACAACCAGGTTGCTTGGTGGTGGGACCGAATATACGGCCGGATACGACTCAGATGATGTTCCTTCCTGCGATAAAGGAATGGGCGCATTGCCCGGATGCTCGTCGGAGTCGGTGCTGATAAAGAGAACCTGGATGGTGTCATCCTTGTTCTCATCAGTGAGGGCGTCACATGAAGACGACACTTCGGTGACGGTGTCATTTGAAGACGGGTCTTCAATGACGGAGTCATTGGACGATAGAACCTTTGAAGGAAGAACCGGGTCAACTGCCGTTTCGACCTTTAGACTTTCGTCTGGTCTAGATTCGGTAGGTTCATTCTCAATGACTGACACATCAGCTGACCACTTGAGTGGTTCAACTGGATTTTCAACTATTGAGGGATTAGGCGCGAGTTTTCGGTATCCAGGCGGAAGTTGCACCGGTGACACCGGGCGATCTTCCAAAACTCTCTTTGCCTCATCTAAGAATGGACATTTGTGGATGGCATGGTGACCTTCACACAATAGACAGGGTGATCTTGGTCCCCTTCTTCGTCCTTCACTCTCGCTAGTTGAGGGAATGCAATCAACTTGACAACCAGAGGTTGATGCTACCGGATTGTGCAACCTCGGGGACCAGTCCCTTAGTATCCGGGGAATACAAGGACAATCACGATGGAAATGGATCCCTTTGCAAATGACACATGGCGATTTAGGCCCGGTCGGTGCAGTGTGTGGGTTTTTGTCAGTTTTCTTCTGCTTGCCCCCAGTCGCCTTCGCCAGAGGCTCCTTCTGCTTCTTCCCTTTCTTCTTCTTTTCCTTCTTCTCCTTGGGAGGCTGACTTTTGCCGGCTCTACCCTGCGAAGATGAAGGATCAGAGGAAGTATCACAAGAGGTAGAAGGCTGGTGGGTAGTTCTAGATTGTTCTGACAGTTGATTCGACTGCTCAGGATTAGTGGCGATTTGGACAACATTAGTTGAAAAGAGCCAAACAGGAAGGCTGATTGTCAATCCTGGAAGTGACAATGTAGCCATATGAGGCGCACCAACATCTCCCCAAGAGGAGAAGGGATTTGGACTTCCGCCAAGGTTACTTCCTTGGTTGGTGGGCTCCATACTTTTCAACTGAAAGATCAACGTGGGAATAACAGGTGATTATGTTCCGCTTTAAAATAAGTTTTATTTACGACACTTTTAGACACAAACTTGCTTTTTCATGTTTTAAGAGTCGAGAAAAAGCTAAAGATGACTCTAGTCGCCTTCGATGTATTAACGAGCCCGAAGTGACAAATGCTCGGTTGGACCTTTTCAGTTATAGAGTTTGAAAAAGGCCAAAAGAAACTGCTCTGGAGATCTAGGCAGAGGGTGTGCCAAACCTTTCGCGAAACCACATAATACGTTTTACGGTACGGGTGGTCGATCTTCGTGAATGCTGTGTTCACTGCATCGCGATCAGTAGGGCGGCCGACACGGTTTCCTAAGGATAAAGGATAAAAGCCTATAGGGGTCTCCCAATATACGCGACGGTACGCGGGAGCTCAAATCCGTGTTAGTGCCACCGACTCTCAGGAGGAATCACCCACCTTCGTAGAGATCGACAGTCACTATGTTTAACGACGCCGGAACACGTCTCTACCTAGACCTCTAGATGTTTGCGTTAAATTCCAAAGCGTTGTTATGTAAATTGAGTTTATTTTAATGTTGATCTTCCTTAACAGTTTGCCTTTCAGGTTCGCCACGAGATGTATATATACAACTTCCTATATGCAATCTAAGAATGAGAAGCAAAATCTTTTCAATCTTTCAACTTTGAAAACCTTAATCTACTTGAGGAAAGAGCAAGACACAACTTTTTCCACAGATCAAAGAACACACACTAAAATGCACATTTTCCTAAATCGTCAAGCATACAGTCAAATGCAAAATGCACAATGCATGTATTTCTTTTCGTTATCCTTAATGTTGATGCTTAACAAAAGGAAACTGTTGTATGATTTTTGAATCAACTTTCAAGTAAAAAATAAACAAGCTTGTCCACAATCAAAAGAACACCTTATGAAAGACTTGTTTTAAATACAGGAAAAGTATAGATTCAAACCATAAAGTGAGAAGCAAACCAATCCAAAACAGCTATGAACAGCAATAACACTAACTCATAAGATCGCAATCTAAGAGGCCACAGCTACTAGGTTCGCTTTTCACAATGGGAAATTGTAACTGAAACAAGAAATACTGAAAGAACGTTTACAATTTCATCACACAACTGAGGCGGAATAATGTCAAGGAGAAGTGGTCTACAGCAAATACAATAACCAGCAAGCAATCAGCCAAAAACAAGTGCAAACAGGGCCAAGACACAAAGGAAGAGCTGAGCTAGACTAAGGCCAACTGGACCAGCGCAGGCACTGGTCTGCCAGTTTCACTCTCAGCGCAGTTCCCGAAGGGAGCACCTGCGCTGTAATGCAGACTGCCTGTGGACAGCCTACACTGACTTACGAGAGTTACGTCTGCTAAGAATTCCGGGTCATAAAAAGCTCAAAAATGTACTGTTTTGACTGAAATAAAATGCTATGGGTTAAGTACAGGCTAAGGGATGATCAAGAGGATAAAGATCTATCACAAAGAGTAAGGATTCATCTGTAGATTAGCTCTTTAAATCTTGAATTTGCTCAGCAAAGGAGCAAGAGTAGCAAAACCCTCTACTTCGCTTTTGATAGAGTCAAAAGCTTTTCGATTCGGTACTCCTTTCTTCAAGAAATGAATAGCAAAATACTACAACAACAAGATACTAGGATCTCCCCAGCGGAGTCGCCAGTTTGTTGTGGGGAAAAGTATCCGATGCGGATGACACTAACCCTTTCTAAAGGTGACAGACTTTAGCAACAACTGAATGACAAAGTTTTCATGTTCATCTTTAAGAAAGCACAGAGAGAATAGAAAGAGGATCAACCAACCTGGTGTCTTGCGCTTAGTCGATCCTTGTCCTTCTCGCTTTGTATCCCGTTCCCAGCTCTTTACTCTCCAAGCCGATCCAGCTACACACAGAATCTGCACAACAAAAGGGAGCAAACTACGAGATACAAGCAATCATAATTGAAGCATGGATTAGGTTGCATCAAATATACATGTAAACACAAAAGCATCTATGTAAAACAAGTATATAGAAGAACATGCAAACTTTATTGATAGAAAGTAACAGGGTTCCAGAGGAAGTTACAACCAATGATGTTGGCCCCAATCCAGCAGCACCTCCTCGGCAGCAAGAACTCTCTTCTTCACCTCTAGTAAAACAATCACCCAATAATCCTGGCAGTATACCAACAGCACCTCCTTGCTTATACAAAATTCCAGCCTCCTTAGACCTCATAGAAGAGCTCTATATATAGGAGAGAAGAAGAGAGGATGAGTCAGCTTGAGGCTGGCATAGAGCTGACTAGTGTCCTCTCCCTCTTCAGTTAATCTTCAGTTCTTGAGTCCACTTGGAGATCCTTGGTTACACATGGTGATCAAGTACCTCTTACTCATCACAAGGCGAATCTGATGAACCAAGTGTCAGTTTGGAAGCTTCCTGGGCAATTGACACCTTGCAGGAGGACTGTGCCACTTGGCCAATCTCGCCCAGCGCAGGTAGCCTTCATTGTTTTTGACTTCCAGCGCAGGTACAGAGTGGGACAGTTGCAATACAGCGCAGAAGCTCGGTTAAGCAGCTGACATGATCCAAAATAAGCCTGTTCTGAAGTGTTTTCAGGTGGAGAACTGATTGGAAGTGCTGTTGATTGATGACCTTGTTCTTTTAGGGGTAAGAACAACATGTTTAGGGACTGAGGATCCCTGTAATTATCGACATTTCCTGCTCCTTGACGCGAGGCACAAAAATGTCTATAACACTAGGGTAACATATGCTCAATGGCAGGTTTATTTTTTAACGAGCTTGAACCTTGCGGAAACATTGCTCATTTTTCCTTCTTATGTAAGCTAGGAACGACCAAACTAAAAAGCTAGAAAAACTAAAAAGCTAAGGAACTACTGAGGTTAGGTAGGATGGTTTCATTAGTAGTTTAGACAAAACATTTCCTTTACTTCACCTACAGCATAGACGGAGGTGAATGGTGGATCAGACCAATCACCTAACCTAAGAAGTTGAAAAACTAAAAAGCTAAAAAATCTAAAAAATGAAATTGGTCGTTTTTCGCTTGCATAAAAAGGTTTGCATGCCCCCACGCATCGAGAAAAGGAGAGTCTCCAAGTAACCATATGGAAGTCACTACGGTTAAGCAGGATTGTTTTTATGAATGGTTAGGCAAAAAAACTTCCTTGGCTTCGTCCGCCGAATAGACAAAGGTGAATGGTGTGTCGGACCAATCACCTAACCTACAGGGAAACCTATCTTTTCAGCTGGGTTCATCTCAAAATAGACAAGGGTGCATGCCCCCTAAGCTTCGTTACATTCACCGGACTACTTGCCGTAATCAGGTGGATGGAATGAAGGTTGAAGAGACACTCTTGATGCAAAGAGACCATTTAGGGATGATGTTTGACTTGGAGTTGTGTTTGGACCAGGAAATGAAAGCTGGTCAATAAGCTAGACAATTTTGCCTTCATGCGGGAAACACATCACTCGAAAGAGTGTGGAAACAATAGCTTCCATGCTATAAACATAGTCACGTCCAAGGAGTAGATTGTAATCTAATAGTCCTTGGACTACCATCACGTTCAGATGAAAATTTTTCCTTCTTAAAGTGATCGGTAACTTAGGAAGGATCCCTAACGGTCAAGTGGTTCCTTTGTTAAAGCTTGACAAATTCTGTGTAACAGGCATAAGTGATGGCAAACCAAGCGCTTTCCAAGCAGTTGAGGAAAGGATACTCACTGAAGCCCCTTCATCTATGATAGTTCCAGACACGACCATTTTGTACACTTGTACTATGATTCGAAATGGTACATTAGAAAGAAGGCGGGGTCTCGCTAGTCGATTCCAATCGAAGGAAGCGACTAGATTGCTTGGAGGGGGTACTGAACAAATGGTTGAATGAATCCCTTGAGTAACGGGAACTGGGGGATTTTCCTCCTGTTGTGAAGGAACAAGTGGATTTCCCCCAAGTTCATCGGACTCTGAAGTAACAAAAAGAATTTGAACAGTATCGTTCTCACTCTTTTCGGGAAGGGTATTACCTGAAGGTGGACCTTCTGAAGGTAAAACTGGGTCGACTGTCATTTTGACCTGTTGACTTTGGTCCGGTATGGACTCAAAAGATTCACTTTCAGCGATAGGTGTTTCGACCGACGATTGAGTCATGTCAGTCAGATTTTCAAATAGTAAAGGACTTGGGGAGAGTTTCTTGTATCTAGATGGAAGTCGTTGCAGTGAAGCAAGATGGTTACGCAAGACTCTTTTGGCCTCATCTAAAAAAGGACAACGGGGAAGGTGATGGTCCCCTTCACATAATCCACATGGAATTTTGACCTTTCCTTTCTGTCCTGGAACTTCATTTTCACTAGTTGATGGTGTGCTGTCAACATGATCACCAAAGGTTGATGACACCGGACGGTGTGAATGGGGAGGCCATCCTCTCAAGATCCACGGAATGCAAGGACAATCTCGATGAAAATGGTTTCCCCTGCAAATTAGACAAGGATATCTGGGAGATTTAGTGTGCGGATTTTCACCAAATGATTCATGGTTGCCCCCTTGCTTAGCTGACTTCTTCTTCTTCTTCTCCTTCCCTTTCTTCTTCCTCTCAGCTACTTGATTACTAGTATCACTATTTTCACCAAGCGAAGAGGAAGAAGGGGAGGGAGAAACAAACAAAGAGGAAGGCGAAGGGTCAACTCTAGTATTAACTGGTTGCTGATTCGATTGCTGAGGAATTACAGTATTTTGAACGACAGAGGTTGAGAATAGCCATACCGGCAGGCCAATTGTGATTCCTGGAAGGGACAATGTGGCCATATACAGAGCACCAATATCTCCCCATGAGGAGAAAGGACTAGGATTCCCCTCAAAAGGGATTCCTTGATTGGTAGACTCCATTATCTCAACCTAAGATCAACGAAGGAACAAGGATGTTATTCTGAATTAAATAAATTTTAATGATGCTTTGACACAACTTTGCTTTTTCAATTTTTAAGAGTCGAGAAAAAGCTAAAGATGACTCTAGTCCCCTTCGATTTTTAATGAGCCTAAAGTGACAAGTGCTCAGATGGACCTTTTCTTTTAAGGAGTCGAAAAGGAACGAAAGTGACTACTCTAGAAATCTAGATAGAGGGATTACCAAACCAATCACAAAACTGCAATATACACATTGGTGATAAATTAAAGAGAAATTACCAAGGACTTATGTACGATAGTCAATATTCCCGAATGATGTGTTCAGTGCATTGCGATTGATAGGGCGGCAGACATGACTTCCTATGGATAAAGAATATAAGCCTATTGTGGTCTCCCAATATATACTCGACGGTACGGGGAGCACAAGTCTGTGCTAGCACTTGTCATATCAAAGAGGAATCACCCAACCTTCGATGAAAACGATAGTTACTAGATTTTACGACGCTGGAACACGTCTCTAGCCTAGACCTCTAATTGTGTTGCGTTAGGTTCCAAAGCATTGTTAAGTTCATTGAAATTTATTTTAGAGTTGATCTTGTTTAGAAGTTTGCCTTTCAAGGTTCACTGCGTGATGTAGATGTAAAATTCCTAAATATGCAATCTAAAATGATAAACAATCGTTGTTCACTTTTAGCAATGAAAATCCTAGCTACTAAGGAAAGAAGATTACGATTCTTTCAAACAGAGAGCAGAGAGCACACACTAGATGCACTTTTCCTAAATCATTTTTCGCACACAGTCTAAATGCAAATGCACATGCATGTATTTGTTTTTCGTTCCCCTTAATGTGAAGAATGCCAGAAAGGAAAACTAAGTATAGATCTGAACTATTTTCTTCAAAGCGGCATTTCGACAATTTCTTTTCAAAATGAAAGGAAGACTAAACG
Source organism: Pinus tabuliformis (assembly GCA_031772625.1). Lineage (NCBI taxonomy): Eukaryota > Viridiplantae > Streptophyta > Pinopsida > Pinales > Pinaceae > Pinus > Pinus tabuliformis. Next base: position 464,752,707 of record CM062819.1, read on the forward strand.
ACACTTTTCAATTTCGAATAGAAAAATGCTTTCGACACTTCAAATATTAACAATTCAAATCAAATACATGACAAAAAGTTCAATCGACTATCTAGAGAAGGAATACTTTACGACAATTCTCCTTTTTGACACAAAACGACAGTTATGACACTTTTTGCACCAAAACGACAATTCGATTTATGCAACTTTTCGACGAAGGACTGTAAATGATGGACAAATACATAAAACTCTATTAAAATAGAAGGGAGAAATACAACCAAGCTGTCTGATCCAGCATCATCCTCCCAGCATCAAAGCCCTCTTCACCCCATGAAAATCAAGATCACCCAAAAATATGATGCCTCTTCTCAAAGACAAACTATCAGCACTTCCTTGCAAATTACAAAATTCTAGCCTCTAGATCTCTCAGATGAGAGATCCATTCATAGATGTCTGCAAGGGTGTGAGTCATCTCTTGGTTTTTGATTAGTGTCATTCCACTTGTAGTTCTTGGTTCCACTTGGAGATTTCTTGGATCTCTTACTCATCCCTAGGCGAACTCAGAGAGGCAAGTGTCATAGGAGAAGTTTCCGAAAGATTCCATGACCATCCAATTAGCAAACTGTTTCAGACATTTGTCCATTCTCGCTCATCGCACCCCACAGAAGGCCTCTTTAGTATGCACCGCACCTGGCTAGTGTAGGAGTCAGTATGCATCGCACCCTGACAGTGGAGCAGTCAGTATGGTCTAGTTTTGGTCAGTTCTGAGTGGTTTTTCAAGTGGAACTTTTGGGGAATGATGTAATCAGTTGACTATGATCCTTTAGGGTATGAAACAACACTTTTAGGGATTAAAGATGATCCGGATTTAAACATGAACACAACAAATTACAGAGATAACCATATACACAAAGATGCAGCGGAAATAATACTTCATTTCATTAATGGAAAATACTCAAATATGCTTACAACCAGAAATGGAAACAAACCAGCTAGGGCGATGGTAGCTTATCTCTGAGAAGAGATGTGGTGGCTACATGCCTCTGAACTGTCTTACAATGAGGCTCGAAGGCCTATTTATTGTTGAGAAACAATGGAAAACCCTTAACATTCCAAAACCTAACCCTAGGAGATGAAACGCCAAACTGTGGGCCCCGTTTGGGTAAATTGGTACATCAACTTCCCGGGTCGTAACTTTGGCATACGATCTCCGTTTGATGCATACAATAGCTCGTTAGAAAGATCTATCCGAGCACTACCACTTTGGGAAGGGCAACATCGGTCCATGGACCCATGTTTCCCCCAGATTTCCCAAAAAACGTCGTTTAGGGCCTCAAAACAGCTCCAGAAGTTCAGGACCCGAAAAACTGCTAAAAATAGTAAGTTGTGCTACAATTAAGGAAACTGAAAATGCTGAGAGAAACAATGGTGGGGGTCCAGGTGGACTTGGTAGGTGGCCACCAATATCCACCTAGATCATTCCTCCCCCCTTAGGAAGCAATGGTCCCCATTGCGTTGAGTTCCTCCATGAGATGAGGAAACTTTTGCTGAACTTGTTCCCTGGTGAGCCACTTGCCCTGCTGAAGGAGTTGGCCTGCTTTGACAACTCGATACAGTTGGATATTCTGTTGGCGAGTGTTCTTGATCTGTGTGTCCATGATCCGATCAGTTGCAGCTTGTTCCATGCAATCTGGATTTAATTCTGTGGGTTTGAGCTGTTCTGCAATGTCGGATGTGTCTAGCAATGGTGGAAAGTATGGCCGAAGGCGGTCCACATTGAACACTGGGTGCAGGCCAAGGAATGGGGGAATTTTGAGCTCAAATGCATTGTCTCCCATAGCCTTAGTAATGGTGTAAGGACCATATCGGAGTGGTCTCAATTTCCGATAGGCTCCAGTAAGGCGTTCCTTTTTGCAAATGCAACTAGACTTTGTTGCCCACCTGAAACTTGTGTGGCACCCGATGTTGATCATGTCGCTGCTTGTACTTGGCATTTTATTTCTCCAGAATGTCATGGACCTGCTAGCGAATATGTTGGATGCACTCAATGAAGCTAGTGGCCTTATCTGTTTCGGACTGGACATGAGCTGAATTTATGTGAGTAGCTGCAAGTGGCATGGCCACATCAATGGGGCATAGTGGCTGGAAACCCAAACCCACCTGAAAAGGGCTATGGTCAGTGGAGTTGTGAAGAGCTCGGTTGTAGCTGTGCTGAACATAGGGGAGGCTCTCGTCCCATGTGCGTGGATGCTTTGAGTTATACATGCGCAGAATGTGCACAATCATCCTATTGACAACCTCTGTCTGGCCATCAGTTTGAGGATGGAAGGCTGTGGACTTCGTGAGTTTAGTGTCCAGCATTGACCAGAGATTGAACCAAAATGTGCTGAGAAACCGACTGTCCCGATCTGAGATGATAGACCGTGGGATCCCAAAGTGCACCCACACTCATTCAAAGAAGAGTTTAGCAGTGGCTTCTGCTGTGATATTTTTCTTGCAGGCCGCCATAATGGCCATCTTCGAGAACCTGTCGACGACCACAAAAACACAGTCATTTCCATGCTTAGTGGAAGGAAGGCCTGACATGTAATCCATGGAGATGGATTCCCAAGGTCGACTAGGGGTAGGCAACGGGGTATAGAGGCCGTGCTTCTTAATGGTCGGTTTGGCAATGGCACAGGCAGTACATGATCTGATGTACTTCCCAACATCCTGTCGAAGATTCGGCCAATAGAAATAATTTTGCAGTACTGCCACTGTTTTCTCGACCCCGAAATGCCCAGCAGCCCAACTGTAGTGTGCTTCCCAAATCATCTTGGCACGCTCGCTTGAAGGAACACAAAGGTGACCCAAGTGTCATAACAGGGCATCCTGGAGGTGAAAATCTGGAACATGCCGACCCTCCAAGAGTGTCTGGTATGTGTGGCCGAATTCTGGGTCGCTTTTGTAGAGAAGTGGCCAATCAAAATTCTCGTGCCCACAGGAGTTGAGCACGGTGGTTAACGCCATGATCGGTGGTCGACTGAGGCAATCTGCAACATTATTGGTGCTGCCCTTCTTATACTTGATATTCAAGTGGAACTGTTGCAGGTATGTAGACCACTTCTGATGGCGATCATTCTGCAATTTCCCTTGGGTCTGTATGAACTGCAGGGGTCGGTGGTCTGTGTGGATGACCGTTTCCTTCCCCAAAATGTAATGCTTCCATTGTCGGTAGACCTGTACAATGGAATAAATCTCTTTATCATAAGTAGGGTACTTCCGGACTGTGTCTGAAAGTGTTTCACTGTGATATGCCACTGGATGTCCATGTTGAGTAAGGACTGCCCCAATAGCATAGTCAGAGGCATCTGTCTCGACCTCAAACGGTTGTTGTAAATCTGGTAACGCGAGCACTGGTGCCGTGCAGAGGCGATCCTTCAACTCCATGAATGCCTTCTGTTGAGATTCAGACCAAAAGAATTTTGCTTTCGCCCCTCCCTTGGTGACTTGACTCAAGGGCCAAGTAATATGAGAAAACCCCAACACGAACCTGCGGTAGAAGTTGGCAAGACCTAGAAAGTTGCAGAGCTCTGTTAGAGTGGTTGGAGATGGCCAATCCCGAATGACTTGGATCTTGGCTAGATCTACATGCACCCCCTGTTCATCAATGATGTATCCCAGATACTGAACCTGGGTCATGCCAAAAGTGCATTTCTCCAAATTGGCACATAGCTTGTGTTGCCGCAGTGTTTGGAGAACCTGTCAGATGTGGTGGAGGTGCTCTTCCCAACTCTGGCTGAAGATCAGAATGTCATCCAAGTATACTACTACAAAGGAGTTGGTGAATGGCCGCAAGATGTCATCCATTAGCCTCATGAAGGTTGCAGGAGCATTCGTCAATTCGAAAGGCATAACCAACCATTCGAAAAGGCCCTCCTTGGATTTGAAGGCAGTCTTCCACACATCAGAGGGTTCGATTGGTACCTGGTGATATCCTGACTTCAGATCGATCTTGCTGAAATATTTTGCCCCCTTTAGTTGGTCCAGGAGGTCATCAATCCGCGGGATCGGGTACCTATTACGGATAGTGATCTTGTTCAGCGCCCGATAGTCAATACAGAGTCTCCACGTACCATCCTTCTTCTGTACCAACACGATCAGGCTCCCACAAGGCGATGAACTCGGACAGATGTGACCTTTCTGCAGGAGCTCCTGAATCTGCCTCTTGATTTCATTGTTCTCCAGAACGGAGCGCCGATAAATTGGTCCATTGGGTAGCGACGCACCTGGGGTCAGATCGATGGAGTGCTTGACCTGACAGTGCAGAGGAACCCCTGTAGGGGAGGTGAAGATGTCCTTGTACTCCTCCACAACCTTGTCCATCTGTAGTTGTCGTGCAGAGGGACCCCGTTTGGAGGCCGCGACCACTGTTTTCTTCTTTCCTTGAGGGCGTATCATCAGGAAAACAAATTTCCTGGTTTTGGAAATGATCTTACTGCATTGTTTTGCAGTAATCAAAGAGATGGCGGTAGGTGGTGCTACCTCTGGTATCTTGTACAACTTATTTCCCAATGTAATAATAACAGCACGGGGCCTTGATTCATACACAGCATGTCGCTTCCACAAGTATGGCTGTCCTAATAATACATCACAAACTTCAAGGGGAGCAATGTCACACAGTACCTCATCCGTGAAGGGCTTGATGTTGTATGGAAGGCGACACTGTTGGCTCACGCGAAGATCTCGTCCTTGGTGAAGCCACCCAATGGTGTATGGTTGTGGATGTGCTGTGGTCGGTAAGCCCAACCACTTCACGACCTCTGCCGAAATGAGGTTCTTTTGACTCCCGCTATCAACAATGTACTGTATCGGGGAGCCCTTTACCCACATCTGGGAGTGGAAGAGACGCTCCTCCTCCTCTGGATATTCGGGTTCATTTTTATGGATCTTGGCGGTAGCAACAGTGGCGTTGGGATCCGCATCAATGATCTGCTTCCCTTTGTCATTCCCCTTATCGGGTTTTGACTTAGAGTCGGAACATGCATCTGATTCTGAAACCTTTAGCTCAGCCACCAGTGACTGCTTGGCCCGACACTCACTTGTGTTGTGAGTGGAGCTCTTATGGAACTCACACCATTTTCCAGTGTCCTTTTTCGGCTTCGCGGCGCTTTTCTTTGCTTGCAGCTTCGGCGGGTTGTCTTGGGCTGTCCCGCCTTGGCTTTGTCCTTTGTTCCTGTGGTTTAGGGCCACCTTTCCCCTGCTTTGGATTCGTAGATCCAAAGTCTCGCTTCTTTTGTTTAAACTTTTGCTCGACCTTGACGGCATATCGGTATGTTGCGTCGAGCGAGGAGATGTTCAGGAATTGTATTTCTTCCTGGATGTACTTGTGCAGGCAGCCACGGTATTTGCGTATCAAATGTTGCTACAAATCCTTGATACCCAACTTTGTGCGGAGTGTATGGAAAAGATTGGTGAACTCCGGCATGTCTTGGTCCCTTCCCTGCCGCAACGTGGTCCACTTTATGTATTCATCCTCATAGCTTCCGACAGGGTAGTACTGCTCTTTAATGGCATCCCGAAATGAATTCCAGGTGGGTGCGGCTGAAAATAGTGAGCCAGTACTTTCATCCTTCTGCTCGCAGTAGGTTTCCCACCAGTCCTTGACGTGGGGGGCTTCTTTGAGAAGAGCGAAAACAATCTTTTCCCGACTCGAAAATTCATGAACAGAAAAATAACCCTCTAGCAGATTTAACCATTTATCTACGGCATCTGCGTCTATCTGACCCTCGAATATGGGGATTTCAAAATTAACTTGTACCTTAAAGGGCGTGGCGTTTCCAGAGTAGCTGCTGGAAGCTGATGCGTCGCTTCTGGGTAGCCGCTGAAGGATCTGGGCAAAGATGTCCATCATCGCGTTCCGTTGTCGCTCGAGGGCTTCTTCGAGCAAGATTTTGATGGGATCTCCTGCCCCCTCGTCTTTCTTCTCATCCGCCATGGGAGGCCGTCAGGATTTGCGAGGCTGGTCTTGCAAAGGTTCGACCAGTTGAAGCCCTAACTCCTTATATCCCGACCTTGTTGGGGACATGCAAAGCAAAACAGAGAAAAAGCAGACCGCTCTGATATCACTAATCCGGATTTAAACAGGAACGCAACAAATTACAGAGATAACCATATACACAAAGATGCAGCGGAAATAATACTTCATTTCATTAATGGAAAATACTCAAATATGCTTACAACCAGAAATGGAAACAAACCAGCTAGGGCAATGGTAGCTTATCTCTGAGAAGAGATGTGGTGGCTACATGCCTTTGAATTGTCTTACAATGAGGCTCGAAGGCCTATTTATTGTTGAGAAACAATGGAAAACCCTTAACATTCCAAAACCTAACCCTAGGAGATGAAACGCCAAACTGTGGGCCCTGTTTGGGTAAATTGGTACATCAACTTCCCGAGGTCGTAACTTTGGCATACGATCTCCGTTTGACGCGTACAATAGCTCATTAGAAATATCTATCCGAGCACTACCACTTTGGGAAGGGCAACATCAGTCCATGGACCCATGTTGCCCCCAGATTTCCCAAAAAAACGTCGTTTAGGGCCTCAAAACGACTCCATAAGTTCAGGACCGGAAAAACTGCTAAAAATAGTAAGTTGTGCTACAATTTAGGAAACTGAAAATGCTGAGAGAAACAATGGTGGGGTCCAGGTGGACTTGGCAAGTGGCCACCAATATCCACCTGGATCAAAAGAGCCCTTGGTTTATTGACATATAAGATTGGGGTTGCAGTGCCCAAATATGTCTATAACAGTAGTGACGTTCTTACTTAAAATATGTCCACCATCACAATCATTGACACATGCAACAATTTAGTGCAAAAGCCCCATGTATTATTGGATGATGCTGGCTTACTACTACTACTACTATTTATGATGTCTATAATCCTATTAGCCATGCCATCCATCCCAAGATCACATTGAAATCATGGTCTCTAAGCTAATATTAAGATGTCAATGTACTCAGATGATTGATGCCACTTCTTTTGTAGGACCAACAAAGATTTTGTTTACCTAGTAGCTAAGAGCTAACTCACCATCCACTAGGTCATCCTACACCACTTAGAGCTCTTTCCTAGAGCTATTGTGATGTTGAACTTTGAGAAAATTGCCACAACTACCCCCACCACAAGTGCTAGTGTCACCACATTATCATTCTCCTTCAATATTTGCCCATGATTGGCTTAATTCCATTCAAGTGCCATTATCTCTCACTATTGGTTTCTTTGATCACATATCTTCTTATGCTTACTTGAGCCTTATATTGATTTCCTTCTATATTGGAAGGACCCCTACATCCATTGAAATTAGTGTTACATAAGCTCTAACTCGTTTTGTAGGTTTTGTCCTTCATTTTCTTTTCCTTTCTTATGTGTATAATGGTTGGTCTTGCCTTCCATGACACTTTCACCACCAACACTAGTGCTAATAATGACATGATAATGCACTGAGCTGGTGGAGATTTTGTAGTGTCCATAAATGAGTGTAAAATGCAATTTTTTACCATATTCTAATGATAGTCATTACAACAATATTTCTCATCATCGTGTCACTCATAGAGAATTGAAACTAGGTGGGGGAGATAACAAGCATTTTTCCCAACCACCCACGATAACCCTAATTGACATACATAGATGTGAAATTTATATAAACATAAATACTATTATTAAGAACCAATATAAATCCATCTTAGTTTTAGATCTACCAAGGGTTAAGAGAAAACAAATCTCTCAAGGTGCAAATATTTCCTCATGTTTTGCACTAAAAAAAAGGTTTGCATCTTAAGAGATTTGAACCCCTTAGGCCCTTGGTAGATCTGAGTTATTAAGGATCTATGCTGGTCATAGATTCATTTTTCTCATCATCATTTCCCAAAACTAATGACATAACCTTCAACCCTTCATGCTGTATTGGATGGTTGTGCCCATGCCATTGATCCTTTCATATAGTCCTTATTATCCGGATGGTTGTGCCCATGCCATAGATTCATGTCTTGATCTCATATATGTATATGTATATACGTCATTGATTTGAAGGTCTCCTGACAATGTGTATCCTCGTCCTTGCAAAAGCTCGTAAATCATCTCAGCCATTACTCCCCGTTCTGCCTTCATGCTTTAGGGGACATCTATTACACAATATTTTGTCACAGCTCCTGCACTTCCTCATGACATACCCTGAAGTTCCCGAAACATGACCATCATGTAGTGTACTTATTCAGATATGTAGCTCATATCCTCCCTAGAACATTGATTGGAAAATGCCTTGAGCTTTCCCCTAAAGAAATAGCTCTAAAAACCTAATGTTGAGACTCAATGCTCTTATGAGGTTAAAAACCGCGATGGTCACCTGTTGTATTATACCAAACCCGCGATGGCATCACTCTATTTACTTGTATACCCGCAATGATCCTAAAAAGGCAATTTTCCCAAAGAGGATGAGAAGCTTCGTGATTTAGAAGCTTCCAGAGCGGCAAGCTGGAGGTTGTTCGACATAGATGAGGTCGAATTCTCCCAACTTGGCCTCTTGGTCTTATCCCTATGAGCTACCTCCTTGAGATAAGGGCCTAATCCTATCTTTGGAGAGATCCTAACTCCCTTTCCTAGCCTATAAATTCATTCTCTCTCGTTCCCAAATCATTGGTCAGGTTAGAGGTTGGCTGGTGTATGTCTATTTGCACCCTTATGCTAAGACTCTATCTAGAGGCTATTCATTTGACTTGGAGGAGTGCTTGGAGAGTTCTTGGCTTGGAATTGGATTACCACTCAACGATATCCTTTCAGCATCAAGGCTTTGGTTCTAAGCTTCCCTTTACTTTCTAATAATACACAACTGCTGGTTCATCTTCCCATAATGTATATGTTCATATATTATTAGCTTGACATTACTTGATCAGTTAAGTAGGTTGTTATTAGATTTTCTATTTGTTTTGGCATGCTTTGTTGTGTCTTGATCACTTGCGCAGGTGCATAAACATTGAGAGAAGCAAGAACAAGCCCGTGACACAAGCGGTTTGGAATCCTCAACAAAGGAAATCAGAATAGCATCAAAACAAGGTAGGCGATCTCTTTCATTCTTATTTCAATAATAACCTAGGAAGATGTCTAGTTGATTGTCACTTCAGTTGCTAGACCTACTCATTGGGCTAGAGGGATCGTCTCTGTCCGCAAAGAGGATTTACCTTATCAACAAAATGGCGACTCCGCTGGGGAAGTATAGGAGGTGTGACAAAATACTGTGTAACACATACCAATAATCCATTATTGTTTTTAGTTAGAGGAATTCACAATGTTCTAACTCGTGTCCTAGGTTGGTAGTTCAAGTGGTTGAGAGTTAATTTGTTCTCTCATACATTCTAATTGGATTCCAAGAGATATGTTTGACACGTAAGTCTTGAAGAGTAGATACCCATCCATGTAAATTGTTGAAAAAATTAATTAGAGTCCATACCAAGATAAAAATTAAACTATTTAAAAAACACACATTTCAATGTACTAAATGATATAATGATCTGGTATGAAATGATTAATCGTCATTTAGAGTGGAACATTTGAGAAAAAGATAAACAACTACACCTATAAAGATCACGATACTTCACTGCCTTTGTAACAACCACAATGTTAGAAAATCACAATAACTAAACATTGAAATATCAAAAGTGATTTAATTTTTAAAAAATACGTAATTTTGAATAGTGCAAATTATATTTAAAATATTATTATATATATTATTTTTAAATTAAAAAATAATTAAAATATAAAATATAAAATATTAATTGAATTTAAGATGAACACTATATTTATAAAACATAAAACATTATTTTCTAAAAAAATCATGTTATATATTTATATATTTACATATATATATATATTTTTTTTTTTTAAATTAAAAATATTAGTTTCATATCATATTCATATTTCACAATTCCTTATAAGTCATGACATTGCTTTAATGTCCAAAAGAGGAAAATAAATATAATTTCTATATTTATTTTTGACTTGTAATTTCTCCTCTAAAAGAAATATAATTTCTATATTTATTTTTGACTTGTAATTTCTCCTCTAAAAGAAGACCAGATTTCTTCATTTTCAATTTTATTTTTATACTACTATGAACAATATATTTTCAACTTTATTTCATATAAGACTTTTAAAATTGTTTTTTCATTTTTTTAATCATATATTACTTTTATGAAAAACAAGTCATATTCTACATTATATTTTGTTCCACATTATGTATTTACACTTAAATATAAAAACATGAATCAGAATCAATTATTTATTAAAAGAAAATACATAATTTCATTCATAGAAATATGATATAAAAACATTTAACATATACATTGAAAATGTGTTTCTAAAAAATAGAGCGACAATAAAAAAAAATGTATAAAAAGATATCAGGAAAAAAAGATCATTCTATTCTATGAATAAAACAACAATTTATACAAAATATCTATATTAAAATATCTAGATAATATAACTAACCCAAATATCTGAACATCAGAAACTAGGAAAAAAAAAAAAAAAACATAAAACTCAAAACTTATAAAAGAGTCAATACATTGACCCATAAACATTGCAAAAAAATCTCTTTCAAAAGATAAATCAACTATGGAGAAATCTTCAGGTTGAATCCTGCAAAAAATTCTTACTAAAATTAAATTATTAAAATTAAAAATGTTAATTTTATGTGAGTGCATTAGTATTCAAAAAAAAATCGTATATACAACTTCTATCTTCACAAAAATCTTAATAGTTTTAACTTAACTTTATTTTCATATAAATATTAATATTATATATTCAACTTAACTTTTAAAAAATCATTAAAATAATAATTACTTATATAATAACAATAACATTATCTTATAATGGTCATTTTAAAGCTCAATTATGATGTGTACTAATGCTTTCCACCTTATTTTTCTAAGCCAGTTTTTTCACAACCACCGAACAATGTATTTTTAACAACATTAAATCAACCTTACCTTCACAAGCCACTTATTTCACATCTACGAATATATTATATATTTAATTTTAAATCAGGGAAGATTTTTAAGAATTTTTATTGTGATGAAATATGTTTTTAATTCGTTTTGATAATGAATTACATTTATTGGTTCGAAATGCGTAGATAAATATATTCTAATGTGATTTATGCTGAATTTTTTTTTCAAAAAATTAATATGGATCATAAAAGTCTAAATTCAACAATTTTAATTTATAGAATTTTAAACACTTTTATTAATAAAATATTTTTACATTTTTATGGTTATAAAATAAAAATTTGCACCCGGGTGCATGGTTGAACCGCAGGGCTGCCGGCTTATGCGTGCCCTGCCCGGTTTCGATTCCTTTCGTGAGCTGCTCTACAGCGATTTGTATGATTGCAGTTGTTATATGGTTAATGATGTATGATGGATATGCTGTTTATCAACTTGAATATTTGTAATATATTGTACATAATGGCCTAATAAATGCGGACTAGCGCCTAGCCCCCCATTAAAAAAAATAGTTATAAAATAAATTTAATTAATTAGTTATAATATAGATTTAATTAATTAGTTATAATTGTAAATTTTAATTGTATAAACTATAAAATTTGAGATTTTTTAAAATATTAAATTTATCTATATATTAAAAATATATTTTAAACTTGTTTTGACAATGAATCGTATTTGTTGGTTCAAAACTCATCGATAAATGAATTATAATGTGATTTCCGCGGAAAACTTTTCTCAAAATATTGATATAGATCACAAAAATCTAGATTCAACAAAAAAAAATAACAACTTAATAAAAAAATTATAGATCACAAAAATCTAAATTCAACCAAAAAAATAACAACTTAATAAAGAAATTATATCACCCACTTTTAACAAAAACACTGAACCGCCCTTAAACTACACCTAAAATACCATTTTGATCTCACAGCGAACCTATTTTCAACCATATTATATTTTCAGCAACCTTATGACTTTTAAGCACTCTGGCTGTAATGACATATTTATACATTAAATATAAACCATGATTGAGATAAAGATACCTGGATCATTGTGGTTCGTTGAACCTTTTCTATTTTGAAGTGATATTTTAATAAAATCCCTAATTTGTCGCCTACTTACTTGCATAGTTGTATCTAGATCCTTATGGACACTGCAATCATTACAGGTGTATGTTTTTTTTTTAAATTTCAGTACAGGCATATGCCTTTTTTTTTAAATTTCAGTACAGGTATATGTATAGGTTATAGAATCCTGAGCGTGGAGTTTATCATGCTATTCGCTTTATTAAAATTTTTCAAGCACATGAGACCATGACACCAGTGACTTTGGTGTCCATGAAGAGTTCAATTGAATGAATGGTGGTGATAGCTTCACTTTTCAATAAAGTTAAAGCGGTGGGAAAGTCTCTGGAGTCGTAAGATTTTCAAAATGTTTTAAAGAAAAAAAAGACCAAGTTCGTAATCTGTAAAATCTGATTGCAATTTCTTTCATGATGGGAAACTAACGAATTATCACTTTTTAAATTGACACATCAGACAAGGTTACCAAAATTTTAAAAATTAATAAATTAGGCTGAGAGGTGTCTGCTTAATAAGTCACTCCAGTGTCACTGCATCGATCACCCTATTTTGCACCAGGGGTGAGTAAATTGCATAAACAACCAGCCGAGTTCGAAGGTGGTCAACCCACGTGTACCATCATGGCACGTACCTACATGGCGAAAATGTTGGAAGGCCAGTTGTAGTGACCAGGGAATTTAAAAGTATTTAGGCAATGAGAGAAATATGGGACTATAAATAACTAGCAGCAATCCCTGGCTTTTCCACTGCATTCATCCCGGGAGTTTGGGGGGATTCCAAAGGATTTCTTCCTCTCTCTCCAGTGTTCAGTGGATGGCCTTGTGCTGAGGAAAACAAGAAAATTTAGTGGAGAAATGGATTGTTGCTCCAACAAGAAGATGGAGGATTGTATGGAGAGTTGTGGTTCTGGTAAGTCTGGGACTGGCAAGAAGATGAAAAATTCAAGGACATTGGCATCTGATGCCTTGCCATTGCCTGTGGGACTGACCAACAAGGTTTTCTTTATCTTGTTTTTCACTGCTTCCTATTTTCTGATGAGGAGATGGAGGGAAAAGATTAGGACTTCAACGCCCCTTCATGTGCTGAGCTTAGGGGAGTTGGTCGCTATTGTGGCTCAGCTTGCTTCATTCATATATTTGCTTGGATTCTTTGGCATCGATTATGTCCAGAATTTCATCACTGGGGGCAATGATGATGATGATGTGAGGGAAGACGAGAAACCGATTAGCCCTGTTCGCAAGGATGAAGTTAAGCCCGGTGCTCCGCAAGTCCAGCTGAAGCGGATTTCGTTGGGGGATAATGAAGATGATGATATTGCAGCAGCTGTCTGCAATGGGACTGTGGCTTCTTATTCTCTCGAGTCGACTCTTGGGGATTGTACGAGATCTACCCGGGTGAGGAGGAGGGCCTTGGAGATGATGACTGGCAGATCTTTGGATGGGTTGCCCTTGGAGGGATTTGATTATGAATCCATTCTTGGCCAATGCTGTGAACTGCCTGTTGGGTATGTGCAGATTCCTGTGGGAGTTGCAGGGCCTCTTCTTCTTGATGAGCTTGAATATATGGTGCCTATGTCCACCACGGAGGGATGCTTGGTTGCAAGCACCAATAGAGGTTGTAAGGCCATTCATATGTCTGGCGGTGCCACCAGTGTCCTTCTCAGAGATGGGATGACCAGAGCTCCCGTGGTCAGATTCGCCACAGCAAAACGAGCTGCAGATCTCAAGTATTACATTGAAGATCCCAATAACTCTGAGAACTTGTCTTTGATCTTCAACAGGTATGATAATAAGTTTCTTGCTTTTCTGGTTTTGTATGCAAAGCATTTTATACCTCCAAAATCCTTTATGGTATGCTGCCTGGTTGTGGTTATGTCTGTGTTCCAATTCCAAATATGATTAACACACCCATCTAAATCTGGTTTGATATCACCTCCATGTTCATAAGCTTGAGGGGCATATGTTTTAAATGGGTCTGTGCTAATATGGGCAAATTGTTGTAGAGCAGCTTAGGAAGCTTGAGCTCGGAAACCTAAGCACGTATACTGTTTAAATGGGTTTCTGGTAATGTCCATATTCAATGATAATGATTGCACCCACTTTATCAGAGTCCATAGATCTCCTGCTCCATATTCAATTCATTCTCCTACTTTATCAAAGTTGATAGATCTCCTGCCCCATATTCAATGTATGCACCCACTTTATCAGAGTTGATAGATCTCCCGCCCGACAAGGATTGTACACAGCTTATACACAGCTTAAGCTTTTCTGGGTTGAGTACGAAATTATATGAAATTAATCTGAATAACTTCAAATTTCATCAAACAGTAAAATCTAAATCTAAAAATACCTGGAAACATATTGTTTTTTCTTTTTTGAAGTCTTAGTTGAAGAAAAAACACAAAATTTCCACAATTTTTCTTACCATGTGTATATTTGATCAAATTACTTGCCATTGAGTTCAGGTTTTTGTTTCTGTAAAAACTCACCAAATAATTGGAGTAATAGCTATTTTGTGGGTGTTGATTATTTCTTGTTGATCTGATCTGCATAACAGGACCAGCAGATTTGCTAAGCTGCAAGGGCTACAGTGTGGTATTGCAGGGAGGAATCTGTACATTAGGTTTTCTTGCTTCACTGGGGATGCCATGGGGATGAATATGGTATCCAAGGGAGTGCAGAATGTTTTGGATTTTCTTCAGAATGAGTTTCATGACATGGATGTTATCAGTGTTTCTGGTGAGTCTGCCTATGCGTTCTGATTGGTATTTGGCTTTTGAGTTATCCCTATTTGAGGTCTTGTAAACTCTGGGTTCCCTGTTTTGTTTTTCATTTTCATGGGTTAGCTTTTTGTTTAAATGCCAAATTTTCGGTCCACGGTCAGGCAATTTCTGTGCAGACAAGAAACCCACAGCTGTGAACTGGATTGAAGGGCGTGGGAAATCAGTAGTGTGTGAGGCTGTCATCACTGAGGCTATTGTTAAGAAGGTCCTGAAAACTACTGTTCCAGCTTTAGTGGAACTGAACATGCTCAAGAACTTAACTGGATCTGCACTAGCTGGTGCCATGGGGGGGTTCAATGCCCATGCGTCCAATATTGTCTCTGCTATATTCATTGCAACCGGCCAAGATCCTGCCCAAAACGTTGAGAGCTCTCATTGCATCACAATGATGGAGGCTTCCAATGGTGGCAAGGATCTGCATATATCCGTCACAATGCCTTGCATTGAGGTAAGAAAATCTCCAGTGATTACCTTTTTAAGACTATCTCTGGTCTCAATAGTGTGGTAATGAAAAGCAATTGAGGCCTATTTGTTTTGTTCAGGAAATGGAAGACGATGTCAGAAATAGCTCTTAATTTTATAAAAGAATCTTAAGGTGGTTAGCACAATCAAATAACTCTTAATTAGATTTATAAAATAATCTTAGGATTGTGCATCTTAAGGTCGTTAACGCAATCAAATAACTCTTATTTAAATTTTAAAAGAATCTAAGGATTGTGCATCTTGAGGTGATTTACACAATCAAATAACTCTTTTTTAAACTTATAAAAGAATCTTAAGGTGGGCAGCTGGATTGTGCTCCAGATTGGATGTAATCCCTGTTGGTTTTGACATATAAAAGAATCTTAGTATTGTGCATCTTCAGGTGGTTAGCACAATCAAATAATTCTTATTTAAATTTAAAAAAAATCTTAGGATTGTGCAGTTGGTTTTGACATATAAAAGAATCTTAGTATTGTGCATCTTCAGGTGGTTAGCACAATCAAATAATTCTTATTTAAATTTAAAAAAAATCTTAGGATTGTGCATCTTAAGGTGGTTAGCACAATCAAATAACTCTTAATTAAATTTCTAAAATAATCTTGAGGGGTAAGCTGGATTGTGCTGCAGATTGGATGTAATCCCTGTTGATTTTGACAGACTAGATTACTAGTAATCTTGGTTATTTAAAATTTAGAAAAGAATCTTAGGATTGTGCATTTTAAGGTGGTTAGCACAATCAAATAACTCTTCATTAAATTTATAAAAAAATCTTGAGGGGTAAGCTGGATTGTGCTGCAGATTGGATGTAATCCCTGTTGATTTTGACAGACTAGATTACTAGTAATCTTGGGTATTTAATGAGAGTTAGATGTATTTCTGATTTATGGGCTGATATATTGGGCATTTAATGAGAGTTAGATGTATTTCTGATTTATGGGCTGTTTATCACCGGGGAGTAATAGATGGACTAGATTCCTTGTTTGTAAGATTGGGCAAATCAAGATAAGTCTGGGCAAATCAAGATAAGTCTAAACGTTTTGGATGTAATCGTGTTGATTTTGACAGACTAGATTACTGGTAATCTTGGGCACCTAATGAGAGTTAGGTGTATTTATGATTTATGGGTTATTTATCAACTGGGAGTATTAGATGGACTAGATTGCTTGCAACCTTGTCCACCTTGTCCAATTTGATGGACTAGATTGCTTGCAACCTTGTCCAATTTGATGGACTAGATTCCTTGTTTTTAAGCTTGGGCAAATTAGGATAAGTCTTAACATTTTTAGAATTTTTTAGTTTTTTACAAAGCATTAACTGAATTTGAAAACATTGCATTTTTGAATTGAATCAATTCAGCTTCTTGAAAATCCATGTGTATAATCCCTATTACACATAGATTGTACAATTCAGCTTCTTGAAAATCCATGTGTATAATCCCTATTACACATAGATTGTACATTAATATTTGAATGATTCAACATCCTGAAAACCTTTATTAGACATCCTTATTAACCTTTATTAGACATCCTTATTAGACATCCTGAATAAGGGTGAAAACCCTTATTGGATCCTGGAAACCCTTATTGGACATCCTGAAAACCCTTATTGGACATCCTGAAAATCCAAATTGGACATCCTGAAAACCCTTATTGGATGTGGATTATTAGACATCCTGAAAACCCTTATTAAACGTGGATTGTACAATCTCAACAATTGATATTTGAATCTCTAATTGAACTAAGTGTCTTGAAAATTACATATTGATATCTGAATCCATAATTGGATTCAGCGAGTTGAAAACCCCTATTACATATCTGAATTCATAATTGGATTCAGCGTCTTGAAAACCTATATCACATATCTGAATTCATAATTGGATTCAGCGTCTCGAAAACCCCTATTACATATCTGAATTCATAATTGGATTCAGCGTCTTGAAAACCCCTATTACATATCTTAATCTCTAATTAGATTAAGTGTCTTGAAAAGCCCTATTACATATCTGAATCTCTAATTGGATTAAATGTCTTGAAAACCCCAATTACATATTGATATTTGAATCCATAATTGGATTCAGTGTCTTGAATCCATAATTGGATTCAGTGTCTTGAAAACCACTATTACATATTGATATCTGATCCATAATTGGATTCAGTGTTTTGAAAACCCCTATTACATATTGATATCTGAATCCATAATTGGATTCAGTATTTTGAAAACACCTATTACACATGCATGCATGGATTGTAGAATCTCAACAATTGATATCAGAAATCATAATTAGATTCAACATCCAAAAAAGTCTTAATATACCCGGATTATACAATCTCAACTCGGAAATCATAATTAGATTTAACATCCTAAAAAACCCTATTACACATGGATTATATAATCTCAACAATATTATGGATTATACAATCTCAACAATTGATATTGAAAATCATAATTAGATTCAACATCCTAAAAAAACCCTATTACCCATAGATTATACAATCTCAACAACATTGCATATCTATTGTACAATCTCAACAATTGAAAAATAAGTCTATGAATCAATTGAAATCTGAGTCTATAATTGGTTTCAGCATCCTGAAATCACATATTACACATGTTATGTATAATCTCAACAATTGATATATGTATCTATTATTGGATTCAACATCTTGAAACCCCCTATTACATATAGAATATACAATCTCAACAATTCATATCTGAATCTATAAGTGGATTCACTATCTTGAAAATCTTTATTACATAAATTGTACAATCCCAACGATTGATATTTGAATTTATAATTAAATTCAACATCCTAAAAAAACTCTATTACACATGCATCTTTATTACATGAATTGTACAATCCCAACAATTGATTTTTGAATTTATAATTAAATTCAACATCCTAAAAAAACTCTATTACACATGCATCTTTATTACATGAATTGTACAATCCCAACAATTGATATTTGAATTTATAATTAAATTCAACATCCTTAAAAAAAAACTCTATTACACATGCATGGTACAATCTCAACAAGTGATATTCTATAATTAGATGCATCAAGAAAATTCCTATTATGGATTATACAATCACAATTTGATTCAACATTTTGAAAATTCCTATTACATATGGATTGTACAGTCACGACAATTGATATTTGCAATTCCAATCATTTCTCTCCTTCCACTCGTTCTTCTCACCTGATTTTAAGTAAAACTGTTCGGAAAAATGTGCCCAGGGAAAGGTTAAAAAATAAGATGTTCAGAATACTTTACTAAGAGTTATGGTGCATATTGGGCATTTGAATGAGAGTTGGTGTATTTATGACTTCTGGGCGTTTATCTGTCTAAGGACTTTGATTTGGATAACTATGCTCAGAATTTCCTATTTCTGTCCATTGCTTGCAGGTGGGAACAGTAGGAGGAGGAACTCAGTTGGCATCACAATCTGCTTGCTTGAATTTGATTGGAGTAAAGGGAGCGAATGCGCAATCTCCCGGAGCGAATGCTCGGCTCTTGGCCAGGATTGTAGCAGGAGCAGTTTTGGCTGGAGAGCTTTCTCTCATGTCTGCTTTGGCTGCAGGCCAGCTGGTCAAGAGCCATATGAAGTACAACAGATCAAGCAGGGATATCAAAGCAATCTCCTGAACCTCATGGTCCTTAGAATCCAAGAAAGTCAGCATGGTTTTTCTCCATTGCATATCTTTACTATAGCAATAGACTTATTTGATCAAGCTAGGGTCCTCCAAAAGAAAGTTTCCTACCTGTTACCTGTTTTGCATTGCATATGTTATTTGATCAGCTGGGGTCCTCCAAAAGAAGTTTCCTACCTGCTTTCAATTGCATATGTTATTTGATTTCATACAAGTTCTAAGACATCTTTCACTCAGTATGCTGATACCAACTGTATAGATCAGTTCTAATGTTCTTCTGTGATTCATAGGTGTGAAGAACTCAGTTGAAATTATTATGTATGTATTTAGGATCTAGTTCACAGGCTTTCATATGAATTCAATAGGCTTCTTGCCATGAAGAAAATTAAGAAGCTGATAAAAATTAAGCTCTGCAATTGAGTTGTTTCTATCCTTGTTAAAAATGACAGAGAAAATGAAAAAAAAAAGATTTGTTTGTTTGTATATTTGGAGCAGAGTCCTAATAATAATGACCACTGGTATATAACAAGCAGCCACCTGTATACAGCAATCCAACAGATGGGCAGTCTTCTGTGTGTCAGAGAATGTGGTCTGTGTTTTGTCAATATGAGGTGGAAATATGAGGTGGAAGTAGAGGAACATGAGCTATGCATGTGTGTTTTATTCATTGGGATGTCAGAGTATGCCATTATGACCTGGAACATGAACACTATGCATGTGTGTTTTGTTCACATGGGATGTCAGATCATAGTTATATTTTTTGTGTTTTGTTCACATGGGAATGTCAGATCATAGGTATATTTTTTGTGTTTTTGTTCACATGGGAATGTCAGATCATAGGTATATTTTTTTCAAAAAAGTTAAAAGCCAAGCCAATATATCCTCCATATGGCCACTTCTTTGTTCCTTTCAAAGATGTCGCAGCAGATCTATTGGAAGTTAGGATTCCAGCTCATAAACTCGGTGAGCGTACCCTTAGATTGAACTTTTCGTGTTTTGTTCTTTAAAGCGAAAAAAGTCTATTTGGGCCACATTCCCTTTCAACATGGTGAGGAAACTTTGAAGTAAACCCCATATATATTGGCCTAAATGTGCAACCTTTCCTCATGTATGAAGAGGAACGTGGTGAGGAAACCTTTGAATTAAACCCCGTAGATATTGGGCTTAAAGCAATAACAGTAAATTCGGGCAACCTTTCCAATATGCAGAGATTTGTTTGGATGTTTTGAACCTACAAAACCTAACTCATAATGCGTAGGGGTTAATTAGGTGTTAGATATTTAGTTATGGTATTTAGTTTATGTTTATGTATGACGTATTTATGTTTATCACATTTTTGTTTTCCGAAGGTTTTATTTCTAGTATGGTAGAAATGTTGTAATGTCTAGTATTTTAACTTAATTAAAATAAAATAAAATTAAAAAAATAAAATAAAATATTGTGATTTACTTTCATTTTTCTTTGATATTTTTACTCTTGGATTTTCTCCTAGTACTAATAATTAAATCAGTCTAAATATATCTTAACTCAGGATTAAGATAAATCTAAAT
Source organism: Pinus tabuliformis (assembly GCA_031772625.1). Taxonomy (NCBI): domain Eukaryota; kingdom Viridiplantae; phylum Streptophyta; class Pinopsida; order Pinales; family Pinaceae; genus Pinus; species Pinus tabuliformis. The sequence goes on from CM062819.1 coordinate 464,773,274, forward strand.
TGGTATTTAGCTTATTTTATATTTTTGAATTTAGGTTTCTATGATCCATAACTTATACCCTAAGAAATCTTTCGATGAGAATCAGATATAAGAAAATTTGATCGACCATTTAGAACCATCTAGTGTGGTTCATCTTTTGTTCATTTTAGGACAAGATGAAAAACTACATGTTGGGTGGTTCATCTTTTGTTCATTTTTTGGACAAAATGAAAAACTAGATGTTGGCATTAAATTAGATAGATATAGAGAGATTTTTTTTAGCTGTTAGAATATAACAATTAGTTTTGATGACTAAAGAATTATTATTTATTAATAAATAATTTTTTTAATATAAATAAATTAACAATAAACAAATAATTGTAAATAATGAATTAAATTAATTTTATTATTATAATTATCATATAAAAATAACTAAAATTAAATTATAATATGATCAAACTAATAAAGTAAATAAAATAAATACATTAAGAAAATAAAATAAAATAAAAATACTAATTTAAAAATAAATTAAACAAATAGAAATAAAGAATTAAATAAGTTTTATTATTATTATCATTAATATTTAAATAAAATAAGTCCTATAAAAATAACTAAAATAAAATAGACTATTATGATCAAACTTAATTGTTCCATACAATAAAATAATAATAACAATAAATAAAAATGTATTAAAAAAAATTCAAGAAGACAAGGTGAGGATCATACACTTATTAATACTCCAATCATTTTCTCTTTTTATATTGATACGCCTCTATTCAATTTCCAAGGCTTTCCTAAACTTACGGTGATGAAAATGATCAATTTTTGCAATGACCTTGACCTCTTCAATGCAGATGTGATGCTTTGTCTTTTCTGCATGTTTTGCCAAAGCAGAGGAGCGGGACCTTCCATGTTTGATGTTGGTTGCGTCCTTATGAATTTTTTGATTTATTGAGCAACCAATTTCACCAATGTATGGAGTCCCATAGGAGCATGGGATGATGTAAACATTTTTCCATCTTAGGGTTCACAGGGTCCTTCATTGATCTTAGTGAGCTTCAAATAGTGTCTAGGGGCCTAAAGGTTGTAGGAACCTTATGCTTCTTCAGGATCCTTACAATCTTGTCTATTTTTTAATTCTAGGACCTTTGCAACCTTAAGGAAAGCTCTAAGACACTGGCGCCTACTATAACCATTCTTATTAAAAAAATTAAGGACATGGGTTTTTTCATTGCAGAGGTGGTTTTCATCAAAAACCTATAATGCCCAAATGGCTAAGGTGTTGAGAACACTTAGTTTCTAAGCAGGGAAATGATGAGAATTAGCATGAAGATATTGCTTAGTGTGCGTTTTCTTTCAAAAAAATTGGTGGGAGAAAGAACGATCATTTCTTTTTGAAATAAGAACATTGAGGAAAGGCAGGGTACCATCGATTTCACATTTCATAGTAAACTTTATGGAACTAGATTGATTGTTATGATGGAAAAAGAGGTCCAATTTTTCTCGACCATGAGACCAAATGATGCAAGTGTCATCCACAAACCTTCTCCAAAGCTTAGGTTGGAATAGAGTTGAGGACAAGGCCTTAGATTCAAAGTCCTCCATGAACAAATTAGCCACTACGAGGAAGGGGGGAACCCATGGCCATGACACAAGTTTGTTCATAAAATTCCCCTTCAAAATTGAATAAAAGAGATGTAAGATAGATTTCAACCAAATAAGTTGTATTTGGATTCGTAATGCATTTGATGACTTCAATGGCCTCGTTAATGGGGATATTAGTGTACAAGGAGACCACATCGAAACTCACCAGATTATCACCAGGATCCAACCTTATACCATTTAACTCGTTGACAAATGAAAACAAATCTTTGACAAAGGATTCAGTTTGGCCAATAAGAGGTTTTAGCTTATTGGCTAAAAACTTGCAAGAAGATATGTCGTCCCTCCTATGGTGTTGACGATGGGACACATGGGAGCCCTTTCCTTATGCATCATTGGAAGACCATATATCCTAGGAGTGAGAGGGATACTCTCAATAAGCTTTTGGCTAAGGGAGTTAACAATGCTACTATATTTTATACAGTGATATGGGGTTTAGCGGTGAGTTTCGCTGGGTGATACCCACGAGATGAGGGTTCAAATCCCATTGAGTATATGTTGACTTGTTGTGTCTTGGCTAGAAGAGTAGGCGACCCCATAGAGGACGTCTCGGCTCTTGTTGAGGCATAAGTTACCTGCTATTGTGCGACTTGCAGGTTGTTGCACGTAGCCTAGGTTTATAGTGGCAGCCAATCAGATTTGATCCTGGGTCTGTTCAGGATAACTCTCACCAGTTACCGATTATCCTAGATTAAAAAAAAACAATGCTACTATTATTTTATGGCTAGAGCAACTGTTTTATAAATCTATTTTAAGGGATTCTGATTAAGTTTTCTGTAGCTCCCGCTATTACAGAGGTGATTTAACATTTTTCTTCGGTAATCCTCTTTTTCTAAGAGAACAACAACTCCCCCTTGTCAGCGTCAAGAACAACAATGTTTTTGTTATTGTTCAAATCTTTGTGAGTCTCAAACTTAGGTTTGCTAAGGTTGTTCTTAGGGTGCTTAATCTTTTTTAGAATCACTGCATAGTCTTGCCTTATGATTTCCTTAGTAGCGTTCTGTAAGTCCCTTATCCTGATTTCAATGTGACAAATAATCTCTTCCACAAAGATTTTTCTAGGAGCAAGGGCAAAATTTAAACCTTGCTTTAAAAGACTATAAACAAGAGGATCAAAAGAAAAATACGAAAGATTAACAACTCTATTATTAAAAAGGTTAAAATTATATATTTATTATTGATACTAGTATAAGAATTTATAGAAGAAATTCTTATTATTATTATTATTCAAAATTATTAGTATCATTATTATTAGAATCAAAAGAATTATTATTATTATTATATGATCCAAAAAAAGAAAGACACGAAAGACCCAAAGAGGGGAAATTCTTGGGATTAGAGGAGAAGTCAATATCAAGGTTCATGTTAGGAGGGGTCTCGGAGGTGGAGACTTCACCTCTCTTGCTTGAATGGTCAACATTTGATGAATAAGGACAAAACGGGGAGAGAGGGGTCTGGTTCATTGAAACCCTAGACATCAAAGAACGTTGACTTCCGTGAAAGCCAATGGACGTGGAGGGTTGACCATCCATGCTGGAGGAAAGCAGGCCGCGCATAATGGGAACATGAATTGAAGACGAACCAAAATGCTTGGGATAAGAGGAGAGATAAACATCTATGTTTACCTTCGTGGGGATCTCAAAAGTAGAGATTTCATTTCTATTGATGGAAAGGTTAACAATTAATGAAGAAGAGAAAGATTGGGAGATAGGAGTTTGGTTCACAAAGACCAAGGGAAGGAACCGGTTAATGGAGAATGGGGAAGGATTCAATCTTTGACTTAAAACATGAGACATGGAAGAGAAATGACTACTAAGAGAGCCAACGAACACATGAGACATGGAAGAACAATGACTACTAAAAGAGCCAACGAACACATGAAACATCGAAGAGCATTGACTACTAAAAAACCAACAAACACATGAGACATCGAAGAACAATGACTACTAAGAATAACGAACATAAAGAAGTGACTATTCACAAATTTAAATTATATATATATAAAATTTATTTTATGTCTTTTGATTCGTTACTGATTCATTTGTATTTTTAAATATTTAAATAATTAGATATGATTTTTTTATTTTTTTTATCCCTCACCAGCCATAAATTTAAATCTCGACTATTTATAAATAAAACTTAACTTTTAAAATTTTATCTAGACTATTCTATAAAATAAAACCTTTACATTTCAATTACGCTTTTAAAGATTAATATATTTATTTTATATTAATACTTTTAAATATTTATTTCATTTTGTGAACAGCGTGATTTTTATGAATCCTATTACCTTTACAATTCAATTACGGTTGTAAAGATTAATATACTTATTTTATATTATTACTTTTAAATATTTAATTCATTTCCTGAACAGCATGTGATTATTATGAATCCTATTATAATATTTTTAATGGATTTGTTACCTATACTCTATATATATATATATAATGCATTCAATTACTAAAAAAAATTAGGATTCATTTTCACAAGAATTAAGATGGTAATGGATCATGATTTATATTGTTTTTTTAATAGTAATTGGCTTTAGCATATTTTATATTTAGCAGGAAGAAAATTATAATTTTTTTGATTGTGAAATTGAAGTTGATAGTGATATTTTTTAAATAAAAATATATTTTTTTGATTGTGAAAGTGAAGTTGATAGTGATATTTTTTTAAATAAAAATAAAATATTTGTTAAATAAAAAAGATAATGTTAATTATAATAAAATAAAGAATTTACATAGTTAGTTATATTGCTGTTGAAATTATAATTTTTCTTGTTTAATGTGGATTTGGTTTGGTATTTAAAAAAATATATTAATAATTAAAAAAATATTTTAGTAACGATGATAATAATGAATGTTATTATCGTATATTAATAAAGAAAGAGATTAATTGAGATTTTTCAATATTTTATTTTTATGCTTGAAAAGAAGTGAGTGAAACGTTAGAAGGTTGGTAGTGTAACAAATATTTTGAAATTTAGAATGGATGAGTAAAATCTCGACAATCTAGGACAAAGTGGTTTTCATCTTCAACCCTTTTAGTATCACATAGGTGACAAACTCTTTTATCCCATGTTTTGGGAATTGATCAGTGCCCAGATTTACTTTGAAGCTAATGAGAATTAGTTTTTATCTTAGCAATGTTCATTTTTTCTTGACACTATTCAAGACAAATAAATAATTATAGTTTTTAAGGTTGGGGGTGATCACCTCCTTATAATATCTTAGTTTCCTTTCTCCCTCCAACTCTTTATTGTCGTACAACTTATCCTTAAATCTAGAAGTAACAATATTTTTAATATTATTCTTATTCTTCAACATGATCTCCTCCTTTATCCCCCAATGGTCTAGCCAATAATGGGCATCCTGTTGACGGTGCTAGACCTACCAACATTCAGGGGATCTCCCCGATATGAAGTCCCAACTAGACCTCACACCTTTTGGAGTAGAAGTTCAAGTAGTGGGTGGTAAACCTTGACTGTGGAAACACACAGAGGGAAGTATGATAACTTTGGGTGAGAGCAAGTGTGTAAACCTGCAGAGAGTCAAGTGTGATGCATGAATGTTCCAACACACGAAGGGAAAAGGAAGTGAGCCCCTTGGAAGCCTGTAATAGTACAAAACTTGAAAGGAACACACGAGCATAATGACATCACAAGCTAAGATGCAAAATAGTCCACAAGTTAAAGTGATGAGCGAATACAACAACACACATCCAACAAGATTCATACAAATGCAAATGAAATAGTTCATAAGCTTAAGCTTAAGTTAAATAACATACATTGTAAATACAATAAGAATAATCTTACTATATTCACAATATATGCATGAAAGCGTGTTGGCTCTGATTTTATTATTATAAATGAAAGTTCAATTCATACATATACTGTTGACGATCACTAGCTCTAATAGTGGAACATTACATTCAAGAACACTTGCTCCTCTAAAGAAGTATATTGGCGAGTATGTTACGGAGAAGCCAAAACTCTTCAAAATACTCCCAAGCTCCTTCTAAGCCTAAGCCTAGCCAAAAGTTTGGTTTCCAAAAGCTTTACATGAGTTATGAGGTTCTATTTATAACAAGATGGGGTGACTCTTCAAATCCCCTTTATGACCTTTGGACTACCCTCATGAATCTTCAACTTCTTTTCAAAATGACACATTACATTACATGATGAATCTTCATATTCCAATATTGGCACTTGGAATTTCACTTACAACATAATTACAAATAATATTACATTTTACACTTGTACCCATTTAAGACAAAATAGGGTAGAGACAACTTGACAGCGTAACAAGACACAACACTATGATGCTTGAGTTTGGGTGAGGTCTAGCTCAACAACCTCCACTTACTACTTCTCAGTCAAATATTGGTGCCAAGCTTGATACTGTGTGATGTTGTCCCAAAATTGTGTAATGGTGTCTGGCTGGAAGAGGACTCTGGCCTCCATGGCATCCGGGTACACTGTCTTGGAACCTGTGTTCAATTCGTTTTGAAGCATGAGTGAGCATCACTGTTCTGACTTGGACATGACCACTGATGAAATTTTGCATGCTTTGTCTGTTCGACTCCAAGTCTTCCTTGGTGGAATTCTGTCTCAACTTCTCCAAGTACTCTTCGATCTCCTGCCAGACTCGGTTCTTGGATTTGGCTTTGGTGAGGGAACCCACTGATGGGAACTAGTGTGTTCTCACCAAGACATCCAAGCTACTAAACAACCGTACATATTAGGCCTGAATTCTGCCAATGAATGAGATGAGCTGCTTGTTGTCTTGAAACAACATTCGAAACTTCGCTTTCTCCAACTCTGTCTATGGCTTCATTTTATTCACTAAGTCAAGCGGTGCCCCTTTGTATCGCATTGTCCACTCTTGCACATAGGTAATGGAAGCTTGTATGTTCTTGAGAGTTTTAACAAATTCTTTTCTCTGCTGCTGTAAGTCATGAAAACAGACAACTGCTTTATGTACGATGACAAACCCCTCATAGAGCTTCCACATGGTTTCTCCAAGTGTTGATACTTCAAAAAGTATCTCTACTCTCATCTCCTCCAAGTATACCTATGTAGAAACTACATTGCATCGTTGTGCGGAGTTGTTCTGCGTCTTGCCTCACAATTTGCAAGTTTCATGCCAATTGCTCATTCTCAATTGTCAAATACTGGACATTTGATTTGTTGCTCCTGCATAGGCCAAGTTGGATTCGACAATGGAATTTGGATGCTTCCTGGTGTCCGACACTATCACCCTTTCTCTAATGAATGCAGGTGATAAGTGATAATCCAAAAAGTTCTTTCTCTGCGCTTGTACAATCCTCCTTTGGAACTCATCAAATAATATATTGTACACATATATTACTAGATCATCATCACAGAGAACAACATCCCCTTGCTTGCTTAGGGCTAGCTCTATTGTTGTAGGTGGTGGAGACTGAGGGATGACTTGTGGTGCTCTCAGCATAAGATCAACATCTTCCATTTGCAGCTCCTGTTCCATCTCCATGTCTTTCATTTCAATCAATTGCTCAATCTGTTGAGCGAGCTCCCGATCCTGCATCTATTCACCTTTCGCATCATCTACTGGTTGTTCCTGTTCCTCCACTTCAACTTGTATCAGTGTTGTTTCCTATGTCATCGTGCCTTGCCTTTGTTCTTCTTCATGTTTCCACTTCTCTTCTCGTTCTCTCATCCTCAACTCTTGTTCTCCCTTCAACTTCTGCTCTGTCTCCCGCAACGTCAATTCTGCTTCCTACAACCTCTACTTTTCTCTCTTCCTCAGCTTATCTCTCTGTATCCTCTACTTCCTCTTTGCTTTTGCTGCCAAAGTTGCTTTCATGAGAATATGATCTTCTTTCATCTTACAAATTTGTTCTCCCTCTGGACTGTCAACAATCTTTCTCTTTCCCTTGTCCTACATGGGATTACTGTCTTCTGTTGTTGTTGCTTCTGGAGTTGCTATCGTCTGTGGAGTAGCCTATTAGGTCCCTGCTAAGATGACCAACTCATGGATTTTGGAGGCATTGTAACAGTGCCTCCATGGATCCTCCTCTGGCCAATGGAATGCCTCGTTGATCCATGGAAATTAAAGTCTCATATAGTGATCCTTGCAAATACTGGGGGGATCGTATAGATTAAAGTCCTGAATGTTGAATTCAAATTTCACTATCTCCTTTGCCTCGATGTCCTTGACTTTCAAGTTAATTATCTCGTATAATCCAATATGAAAAGGAAGAGTGGGCCATGGTGCTTTCTTCTTCTAGTATAGCACTGTTGACAACCCTATAGCGATATGGTATGATACTTCTTGCATGACAAGTTTGTCAATGGCATACCTTGGTAAAACATGTGAAGGCTTCTCTCCGCCAAACACTCTAATGAAGGTGCCACTTGGTAAGGCATACCAATCTGCAATGTCTGCTATTGCCTCCATTTCTTCTCGTGACATGCAAGGTGGATATTCTTCAAAGATAAGCTTTTACTGCGGGGTGATGAAGTGGTTAGTTAGCCGTGCCATTACTCCTCGATAACTGCATTCTGAAAGCAACTTGCAGTAGATGTGCACAAAAGTTTCTCATGTTGTCCATGTCTAGTTCATTCCAAGAAACTGTTGTTGTGCAGAAATTGCATCCAATAAGTATGCAGACTTAAAGAACCTTGCTCGCTCACCCTCAGGCGGATTTTGAGCCTGTGCTACATTGACCTTTAATTATTGAGCCATCAAACCTGACCAGTTGAACGACCTTCCATCATTCACCACTTGGTCTAATAAGACTACCTACCCTTCAGGAAAGGTTCCCATGCTCTCTTGACCATGGATTCTTCAAGCAAATATAACCAGGAGTTGGTAAGCCTTCCTGAGGGAATTTGTCTTGTACACATGGGTGGGTGTTTATCAAAACTTCGATGACTCTTTCACCCAATGTTTGACAATGTCTCTTGTGTTCACATAGCTGTGGGTGGAATAGAAGAGTGAGTCCATGCACTCTACTAGCTCACATAAGTGATACATTTGCTGAAAGTCTTACGCCCAGAAGGTGGAAAGCTTCTGCCCGCTGGCACTACTCAATGTCATGGTCTTCTCATCAATGTGTGAGACAATCCAGCTAATGATATCTGCACATGAGAAGGTAGGATACTTGCATGTAACCTTATATAGCCCTGATTGCCGGATGTTGAGATAAACCTGTTGGTCCCCTAAGTCTGCCTCAAAGTCCTTTGCAAACACATCTTTAATATGTTGTCATGTTAATGATGATCCCTTTTCTATAAACAATTGAGTATCTACATACACTGGCAAATCAACTGATGTTTTCTCAACTGCTTCCCTAGTACTGCTCTCAGTGGTTTCTTTTGAAGTAACTCTCTTAGATGCCATGGTAATAGTGATTGCTGGAGAGGTTCTCAATAACTTCAATACCCGTGGGACAAAAAGGACACTCATGGAAAGTAAATGTCAATCTTAAGGAAATCTACTTACAAGGCAAGTTCAAGCAGCAAACCAAACATCTGATGGGGAGGCGTGCACAATTTTCTCTGGAAAGAGGGACTAAATGCCTGTGGGAATTGTGCACTGCGCAATCCCAACAACCAAGGTGGAAGCTTGTGGTTTGAAACTGCGCAATGCGCAGTTCAGCCTACTAGGAGATACTGTGGATTGCACAATCTTAGTGGCCAGGAAGATAGGCTGGCTCTTGGAACTGCGCAGTGCGTAATTTGAGCCAGCTTGGACTGCACACTGTGCAATTCCAGAGGTCAAGCTTGTGGCTTGAGCCTTAGGATTGTGTAGTGTCATCTGGGCAAAGTGAAATCCCGCCAAGGGAAATCTAGATCTGGCTAAGGGAAGTGTGGAAAATGAGCAGATATGAGAGATTGTGTGAAGTTGAGTGCATATTTGACTAAGTGAAATTAAATGCATGTGAATCAAGTGCAACAATTAATCAAATGGAAGGAAAATGAAGTATGTGAGGAGAATTTCTGCAACGTAGACCATTGGTGCGAAAATAAGAAAACTGATGCGACACTTGGGAAAGGCAATATAAACCTTAAAACAACACTTCTACAAGTTAAAGCAAGTAAAAACACTAACAATCATGAAGAGAAACAAGTGAAACAACACTCACACAAGCCAAGCAACAAAAAGTGATAGTAAAAGCAATAAAAGACGACAAAAGCAAAACTCACCTGGAAAAGCGATGACGATTGCACCGAAGGTTCCTTGATCTCCTCGGGAATGCTAGAGCTCCAAGATTGAGTGTGCAACTGAGCTCTAGAAGTTTAGATTAAATAGATTTGGACAAATTAGAGTTTATGACGCGCATGCCTAAAATCAAGGAAAAATCGACACTTGGCCGACGTTTCTAAATATAGCGCAAGTCCTTAGGGATTCTAAAAATAGATCCTTATTTATTAGGGATATTTTTTTTCTTTTTTGGGGAAAATTGCCACGCACACTGCAGGGAAAGACTGCGCAATTCTAGGGAACTAGGCAACTTTCCGGCTTAGTGAACTGCACAGTTTCTGAGCTTAGTGAGGGTTGCACAATTTCTGGGCTCAACGCTGAGTTGCCTCCCATGACTATGCAATTTATGAGCTCAAGGACGACTGCCAATCAGGACTGCGCAAATCCTATCATCAAGGCTGCTTGCCCTCAAGGATTGTGCAGCTTCTGGAGGCAAGCCTAAAACTGCTGAAATACCAAGTTAGGAGGTTAGCTTGTGACTTAGAAAGATAAGTTAGGTGTGGAAACAAGCCATCACAAGCACAAATGAAAAAGAAATTCCGAATCAAAGAAATAATACCTAGATCAGTGCAAGTTGAGCTCCTTTGGAAATGAAGGGAGACTCCAAAATCGAAGCATATATGTGGTTGTAGCCGCTACAACACTAGTGACACATTGGTATAACTCCCGCTCTCTATATGGACCTTGTCTCATGCCAAACAAGTCTAACTCTTTTGGAAGTATTGCTCAGTTCATTAATTATCACATCTTATTCACTTAGCTTGAGTTAAAGATATAGTCCTTACCATCTCTTCATTAGCAACACACATACCAAGCCAACTTAGACTGAATTGTTTCGATTGGGGATGAGGAGTATATAAATGAACAAGTAAAAATATTGTCAATCTTAGTTTTCATCTCTGGTGTTGCTCCACTACTAACAGGCCTAGATAGTACCCCGACGGAGTCACTTCAAGAACACAAGCATAGCTCCGATGCTAGCGAGCGTGGATAGTACCCTGTTAGAGTTGCTTGCTTCAACTCTCTATAGGAAGTGTTTGTCTTCTTTTTCCCTTTATTTCATTTTCCATTTTTTTTGCATTTTTACTTGTTCAAAGAATTGTGCATATGCACTAATTTATTTCATGAGGTGGAAGAGGGATCCTGACTTATTGAGAGCAGAAGAGGTTGTCCCTTTAGAAAAGGATATTTATATGACATACTTGTTAACGTTTTCCCCCTCTCCTTACTCTGCTCAACTTACTTGACAAGGATTAATAGAGAATAGAAGACCGATTAGAGTAGGCGATACTAGTTAAAAGTGCAAGCATCATGATTTCACCATGACTCTCTCCGAAAGGAATGTATTTTCCATCAGAGTATCATCGACTAAAAGAAATGAAATATTTACATAAAGAGAGGGAATAGACAGATAACCAAGCATTGATAGTAGTACAACTTCCTCTTGGATTTCACTGAGCTTGTCTGAGAATCCAAACATGGTCTCATGCGGAAGCTAACCTATAATTGAAAAGAAAACAAACAAAAGGAAAGAAGCAGAGTAAAATAAAAAAAAAGTAAAGGAAATCAAGGAAAACAACAAAAAAAGAAAAAATACTCCTACTCCTAACCTAAACAAAGCATAGGCCACACTTACATAAAGTGATACTTCAAATGCAGCCACCGTGCATTGGCTGGCCTATGTAGGTGAGGGAATGCATGTCAAGAAAGATATACAAGCATACCAACAAACAAGAAAGATAAGATAATACAAACCAAAATGTTTGAAGTTTGAATTAACACACATAAAAGTAAAAATGAAAAGCACATGAAAGGCACTTTGCGGATATACCATGGTATTTGATGAGCCTAGGTATTGCAGCAAGAATGCTGCAACTCCCAGGGCTACAATATTTACTTATCAACCCAGGGTTCGTACAAACTTGGAGGTGACAGTGCTATATGCACAAGTAGAAGTGAAGGTACTGCCTATTGTCACTGCTCATTTGGCAAGGGACCCCAGGGGTTCCAAGCCAGACTTCTATAGGGTCAGAAGAAGCTTGATTTTGATGGAAGAAGAGCAAATTATATTCTAAGGGAGAGCTAGTCCACTGCAGTAATGAAGAAAAAAACTTGTAATGCTAACTCACACCAGACCCTAACTAACCATCTAAACAGATATGTGAAGCAAAATTTCTAAAACAACACTAATCTAATGCTGCTATCTAAGTTGCATAAGTAAAAAGCATTAAAACTAGACTAAGGGGTAAGCAAAGGAAACTAAGCTAAGTCTGTGTTTAAGTAGAAGAGCAGTCAAAGATCAAAATTGGTCAAAAGAGGATGTAAGGGAGCGACAGTGCATAAGAAACGTTGGATCAGTCGGGTGAAAGGCAAACGAACGATTGAGATTGGATCGTAGGAGGGTACGTAGGTAGATGGGCAAACAGGGTTAACTAACAAGATGGATGACTGAGATTATATCGCGGAGGCCAAATCAAGAGATGGATGGACATGATTAATTGGCAGATGGATGACACAGATTAGATCGTGGGCAAAAGAAACATGCGGAAATGGTAGCGGGTTTGCAGAGGTGGTAAGCTGTATTTCGCGTGCCCTCAAAACCATACACTGTATTTTGAAATTTCACGCAATTAGCCTTACCGAGCGACACGTAGCACGAGAAAACCACTTTTCTTGCGTGCTCTCGGGCGGATAAAGGTTGGACAGAAATCCGCGTGATATTGCATGATAGCCATCACATCTGGCTAGGTAAATCAATGGTGGAGATGGGCCAAGCTAGTTAGTGAGTGGGTGATGCGATGGCCGTCAGATCGACAGTGGAGATTGGAGCGCATAAAGGAAAGTGCGGAAATGAGGGAGCGGGTTTAGAAGGCAATAAGCTATATTTCATGTGCCCTCAAAGCTGTAAGATGTTTTCTAAAATTTTACGCGATTAGCCTCCCCGGGTGACACGTAGCACGGGGAAACCACTCTTATCGCGTGCCCTTGGGAGGATAACGACCGAACAAAAATCCACGCGATATTGCACGATAACCGTCGAATCTGGCGAGGCAGATCAATGGTGGATATTTGACCGATCTAGTTGGCGAGTGGGTGTGCGATAGCCATTGGATCAGACAAGGTAGATCGATGGTGGGGATTTGAAGTGCATAAAGTCAGCGTTGAAAATGAATTAGGTGGTGATTGGTCGGGTTTTGCTGTGTAAGGCAATCTACGGTTAAAAACTGATTACAACGTGAATTAACAACTTCCACTCAGGCGTCTCATGTTGAAGGAAATGGGCGTATGAGTGAGGTCTTAGACAGAGGGTGAAGGAACAGATGACCAGGAAATGAATGAATGACCATGAAATGAACCATGTAATTGCATCAAACAACAAACTCCATGCAAAAGTGAAACTCTGTGTTTTTGGGGTTTCTGCAGGGTTCCTTCCTCACGTCATGGTCCCAGAGGGAGGAGGTGAGGCCGAGACACCTGTGGACAACCTTATGAATCTTCTCTTTTCTATCCTACTAATTGAATGAAAGCATAATGATCTACTCTGCACTACTGTAATGCCACTGCAACTATTTAAGCAAATGAACAGTTAAATAATAAACCTCTATAATGGAAATGCAACTACTTAAACAAATAACCAGTTAAACCATGAATCATCTACTCTATACTGTGGTGATGCAAATACAACTACTTAAGCAAATAAACAACTAAACCATGAAGTTATGCTAATGCTGTAATGGAAATGAACTACTTAAGCAAATGAATAGGAAACCATGAATCTATACTACCGCTGTAATGAAAATGCATCTAATTAGGCAAATGAATAGAAAACAGGAATCTATGCTAGCATAACAATACAATAAAGAGCAACTTTGGTTGCTAGGGTCGGGCCCTAACCCAAGAGCTTCAACCCTCTGAGTTAACTTGGTGCTGGCTCAAAACAAAACTCATCTTCATTATAAATAAAAAACTATTACAAGACTTGAGGCTTGAAAACAAAGTAGAGTTCTATAGTGAGAAGTTTGAATTCTTGCTAACTCTTGGTAACTAAAAAAACTGAGGTCCTAAGCCTCTTTACTTATACATTTGAATTCTCCAACGAATTCCTAATTTTCCAATTCAATGATAAAATTGTGCTTTCCCTTTCACTAGCTCGGCTGCCTTCTAGTAGGGAGGCTTGGCTCCCAACTCAAGATAAACTCGTACTTTCACTTGCTTGGCTGCCTTCTAGTACACCTGATTTGGTTGTTTGCACCTTCACTTGCTTGGCTGCCTTCTAGAAGGGGGCTGTTTGTACTTTCAGCTGATGGAGGGATATTCGAATGGAGGGGTAGTAAATGAGGAGGATTTACCTCTTGTAATTCCTCTCCCTTGTCCCATTCGAGTTTTTACCAAGGTCTTTACCATAGTTCCTTGCTTTTATCTTTTATCCTTGCATTTTCCTTGCTTTTATTCTTTATTCCTACATTACATGCACATTAGACCACAAAGAAAAATATCCAACTCTACTCATCTCATAAACAAAATATAATCAAAAGTATGCAATAAGTTGTGAGAATAGTTGGTTTGACTAAGCTAGGAGGTGAATTAAGGTCAATTAAGGCCCATATAATTACTCAATGATGAGGCTCATCATCACCCCCCTACTGAAAGTGTTTCTCATCCTCTGAGCAACTTAGTGGCTTTGGTAGCCTCTCTGACATCTCATGCTTCTGTTGTGGTCTCTACTTCTTGTTTATAGAAGCCTTCTTTCCTTTCTACTTCTTCCCACTGATATTCTCTGATCTTCAAGCTATGTGGCAGTGTTTTCCATCTCCTTATGTAGGCATGTATATTATCATTTCTTGGTAGCCTAAACATGTCCTCAAAATGTGAAATTGCTTGCCCTTGAGCAGCAAGATATCGAGGTGCCAACTGAGGATTATTTACAATTAGATTATGGGTGCTGATTAGGGCCATGGGATTTGATTGTTCAACTACTTCTCTGTCCCTAAAGCCACTTAGCTCTTTTGTTTCTTGCTGCTCTTTCTTGTTCTGAAATGTAGAGGGGTTTGCCTCCTTCTTTTCCTTTTTTTACTTGACTGGTGTGCTGAGAGCAATGATGGCAGCTGTTGCCTTCTACTCAGGGGCCTCTGGAGATGCCCTAGGTGACTCCTCCTTTTTTTCTTCCCCTTCTGTTTCAATGCCTTCTTCCTCTCTATTTTTTCTTTCTCATCTCTATCAGTTTCTTGCTTCATCTCCTCCTCTGTTTCAATGCCTTCTTTCTCTTCTGTTTCAACATCATCCTCTGTATTAGTTCCTTCTTCATCCATCTCATCCCCATCTAGCTTTGTATCTTCCTATTCTTGTTTTTCATCCTTACTGGTAGAAGGACTAACATCATAGATGAGGGTTTTGATGTTATCCTCTGCTGGTAAGTCTCAGAAGACTGACCATGTTATAGGGATCTTGAGGTTTTGGAGGGCATCCTCAATGAGGATTCTGGTCAACCCATGGTGAACTAATTGTTGGGAATTTCCTATCTTTTCTTTGCTGCTGGAGTCCATGAGTGATTGCATCAAAAAATAGGGTATGCTGAGTCTTTGGTGAATTGGTGTTTCTACCCCAAATCTTAATTCTTCAAGCTCTCTAAAATGGTAGCCATAAACGACACTGTATCTACCCTCACATGAGATATACTTGATGAGAATCTTTCTTGTGAGGCTTGAGGAGGAAATAAGCAAATTCTTTGAGAAAAATAGAGTTTCCTATGTATGTAATCATTTAGCTTTCTAGAGGAAACTGGCCACCTTTTTACTTACAAACCAACTACTTCTTAACCTTTACAACTTTTGATCAAATGATGCATATGAGTGAGTGAGTAGGATACCTACCTGTGGCCTTAATGCCACACTGCAGTTGTCAAAGATCAGAGGTGTTGCTGATGGTCATTCTTCTTCCTCCTCTGCTGTCTGATGATGGTTTCTTGACTGCAGATCTGATGCTGGTGCTGCTGCTTTATGGTCATCTTTCTTCCTTGTCTGCTGCCTGTTAATGGTGTCTGTGACTGCAGATCTAACACTGCTGAATGGACATAGGGAGTAGGAGTGTGTGTGGATGTATGGTTGATGGTAGTGGATGAGGTGAGGGGTTAGATCATGTCTAGAATGAATTTTGGGGATCTAACAAATCTACCAGTCAAGGGATCTTGTAGAAAACACAATTTTACCTAAATTGGAGAAATGGAGTGAAAAACAATGGAATTTATGGAGGGATGCATGGTAAGGAGTGGAAGAGATGAACATATGTGAGGCAGGGATCCCTTTGGATCTTCTCTTTGCTCCCTGATTGTCTTTCTCACCCACCTGCAAATAACAGTTATGTTTTTTTTTACTTCTTATTATTATATTAAAAGGAAAAAAGAACACCTAGGCTGTCTCAGAGAGGTTTTCACCCTAGATATTTGCCCTGGGCACCTCAAGGAAGTTTTTCACCCAGGGATCTTCTTTTTCTTTCCATTTTCTCATCCTTGGGTCGCCTCATGGAGGTTTTCAACCCAAATATGGGACTCAAGCGCCTCATGGAGGTTTTCACCTGAATCCTTATTCTGTTTTATTTCTTTTTGAGTGACCCGATGAGGGAGGATCTGAAACTTGCTCCAACATCATCACTGTCTTATTAATACTGTGAATGAACTCTTGTTTAGATAAAGGTCTCTTGTACATTTTCAATTTGTGTCCATTTACTAGTAATGGAATGGATTCTTCATCTATAGTTCTGATCTGCACTAAACCATTGTCATGGCATCTTTCCACCACATAAGGTCCGAGCCACCTTTTCCTTAGCTTTCCCTTGAAGTATTTATACCTAGAGTCATATAACAATGCCCAATATCCTTCTTGAAATTGCTTCTTCTTAATATGCTTGTCATACCAGACTTTCCTCTGAAGCTGAACTATCTCTGTATGGAGGACGGTCTGCATTCTGAATTCATTCAAGCCATTTAAATGGATCAGTCTTTCTTTCTGTGCATGACTAAGATCCAAATCTAGTTGTGCTGCCATCCTCAATGTATTATATTGAAATTCAATGGACATCAAAGCGTTTTTCCCATAGACCAGCTCATAGGGTGTAAATCCAGTGGTGGTCTTCCATGTTGTATTATAGGCCCAGGTGGCCTCAACTAGTCTTTCTGCCCAATCCTTTCTGCTATTGTTCACTACCTTGGTTAGGATGTTCTCTAGCGCTCTATTGGTCACCTCCACTTGCCCATTAGCTTGTGGATGATAAGGAGTGGAGGTCCTATGATTGATTTTGCGATGCTTGAGTAGTTCTTCAATCATGTTGGAGGTAAACTTGCTGCCTTGGTCTGTGACTAGCTCTCTAGGGTACCCAAATTTGTAGAATATATTCTCCCTTAGGAACTCAACGGCCTTCTATTTTGTTGTTGCCTTACTTGCCTTGGTTTCAGCCCACTTAGTCAAGTAATCAGTGCACACAATAATGTGTTGTTTTTTCTTTGAGGGAGGATTGATAGGCCTAATGAAGTCCATAACCCACTTGTCAAATGGCTTGAAAGTCACTTGAGGTTGTAGGGGTATTTCATCTCTTGGAGTAGGCTTTCCCATCCTCTGGCACCAATCACATTGACTAATGTACTTTTTTACATCCTGAAGAAGAGTAGGCCAATAATAGCCTGCTTGCAGCACTTTGAATGCTATCCTCTTTGCTGCAAAGTGACCTCCACAAGGCCCATCATGACAAGTGAGAGGGATGTCAAAAACTTCCTCTTCCCTAAAACACCTTCTCAAGATTTGATTTGGGCCAAGTTTGAACAAATTGCCCCTAATCCAGGTGAACGGGGCACTTTTCTTGATTATCTTGCTCTTTTCTCTGGATGGTAGGTTTGGTGGGAACTGTGCTGATACCAAATAGTTTGCTATATCAACAAACCATGGGGAGAGCACTGAAATAGCAAATAAATGCTCATCTGGTAACTGATCATCCACCATTCCTTCTTCACCTACAGGCAGATTCATCCTAGATAGAAAGTCAGCAACAACATTCTCCTTACCAGGCTTATCAACAATAGTTAGATCAAACTGCTGTAATAAAAGTAACCATCTTATGATTCTAGCATTTACATCTGGTTTGTTCATTAAATATTTAATTGCAGCATGATCAGTATGCACAAATGTCTGATAGCCTGTAATGTAATGCCTAAACTTGTTCAATGAATGCACAACAGCCAGGAGTTCTTTTTCGGTCACAATATAATTTAACTTAGCCTTTGACAAGTTTTTACTGGTAAAACAGATGGCGTAGGGCAATTTCTCCTCTACCTAGCCTAAGGCTGCTCCTATGGCTTTCTGTGAGGCATCAACATGAATATGAAAAGGGAGGGCCCAGTTTGGGCCTCTAAGAATTGGTGCAGTGGTTAACTTCCCCTTTAGAATGTCTAAGGCCTCTTGACAACTCTTTGACCATATAAATTCAGAATCTTTGGCCAACAACCCAAACAAAGGAGAGACCAACTTGTTGAAGTCCTTTATGAACCTTCTGTAGTATCCATCTAACCCTAAGAAACTCTTGACATCTCTCTGCTTTTGTGGAGGTGGGACCCTTTGGATGATGGCTATTTTGTTTGGGTCCACCTGCAGTCCTTGCTGAGATATGGAATGACCTAGCACAGTCCCTTCAGTCATTAAGAATTCACATTTTTCTGGACTGAGAGACAGGTTCATTTCAATGCATTTGCGTAATACTTTGCCTAGGTTAGTTAGGGCTTCTTGAAAATCACAACCATAAGGTGTAAAATCATCCATATAGATCTCTATAGCATCATGTACTAATTCAACAAAAATACTCAAGACTGCTCTCTGGAAAGTGGCAAGAGCATTGCATAAGCCAAAAGGAAGGACCCTATAGGCAAAAGTACCCCAAGGATAGGTGAATGTGGTTTTATCCTGGTCTTCTGGGTAGATTTTGATTTGGTTGTACCCACTGAATCCATCTAGGAAAGAAAAGAACTTCTTCCCTGCCAGGCCATCTAGCACTTGGTCAATGAAGGGTACGGGAAAATGATACCTCTTTGTGGCTCTGTTCAACTCCCTATAATTGACACAAATCCTCCAATTAACATTCTTCTTGGGAACTAACACTAAAGGAGAGACCCACTCATTGTCGGAGATAGGGTAAATGAACCATACATCTAACAATTTTTGAAGTTCTTCTTTGACTATGTATTTAAGGGATGGATTCATTCTCCTTTGTGATTCCCTTTTTGGCTTGCAACCTTCCTTGATGTATATGTGGTGAGTACACATTGAGGGGTGTACTCCCTTCATTTCCTTGTAGCTCCAAGCGAAGGCTTCTAGGTTTTCTTTCAACAGATTGCATAGATTTTCCTCTTCAAGAGCAGACAGAGATGGGTTGATTTTCAAAGTTTTCTCTGGGCCAAATTCTATGGTTTTGACTCGGAGTGGGTTGGAATTGGCCAAGCATAAGTCAATTTGATGATTGTTCAGTGTTTCCTTTACTTCTTCTTCTAATGGTAATGAACTAGGAGTTGGACTTTGGAGCAGGTGTTCAATTAAGTCATCCTCCTCTTGTTGTCCTCCTCCTATGATTGCTTCCAAAGCATAAAGTTGGGTAGAATAAATCTCATCTTCTTCCTCCTCCTCCAACCATAAAGGTAAATCATGTTCTAGGGAGGGTTGAGCAGGAGGGTATAAGACTAACTGTTTAGACATATGCCCATTCTTGATGGTCATATTCCCAGCTCTGCAACTAATGTAGGCATCAGCTGTGGCCAACCATGGCCTCCCAAGGATGAGAGGGTAACCAGTAAGCTTAGCCTTAGGCTGGAGAACTAGGAAATATGTAGGGTACTCCCAGGAGTCAATGGAGACCATCACATCCTCCAAAATTCCCTCAGGGGTGACTGTGGAATGGTCTACAAGTTGCAGAATTGTTGTGGTCTTCCTTAATGACCCTTCGAGGTTAAGCTTGAGCATGGTGTCCTTGGTCATCACATTAATGGCAGCCCCAAGATCAATCAGAGTGTGTGGGACAATGGTGCCATTGATGTGCACATCTACTACAAGGCTTCTAGGGTCTAAGTATTTTGGACATATTACCTACCCCAACATTAAGTCAGATAACTGCCCAATGACATTAATGGTATGGGCATACCTTTTTCTTCTTCCTGGATGCTTGAAGCACTTCTCCTTAATCAACTTATTATAGATAGGAAAATATTTGGTTGCCTGGAGAAGGGGGATCTTTACACATGGATTCTTCAATTCTCCTAGACGTTCAGTTTCTTCTGGGGTAGGCTGGAGTGGTTGGGCTCATCTTTAAGGAAAGGGTGGATTTTCTTCAAGGTTTCTTTCCTCTCTTTCTTCCTCAACCTCCCTATGTGGAGAGGGAGGTTGGTTATCTGGGAGAATTCTCCCAAAGCTTAGGTTGATCTCCTGGATTTCTACAACATAAGCTGGGTATGATGTCTCTCCACTGTATCCTTGTTGAGCCTGCCTATTGTTTGGGTTTAGATTTGGCTGGGCAGGCATCTGGGGTTGCTTAGGTGGAGCAGAGTGCAGGAGTTGTGGTTGGGTAGGTGGTGGAGGAAATAGGGCTGGAACATTGTTGAATTGGGGCCTCCACCCCTAGGGTGGGGTATTCCACTAATGTTGTGGCTGAATGTAAGGTTGAAATGACTGGCTGGTTGGCTGGGAATGATACTAAGGTGCATAGGACCAAGGAGGGGGTGTAGACCAGGAAGGATGAGTAGGGGGTCCCCAAGAAGGTATAGTTGTGGTTTGGTTGGGTCTGTAATATGCATGGGATGATCCTTGCATACCCTGTTGGTATGGTTTAGGCCCAGGAGGTCTCCTTTGGTTGATGTAGCAAAGCTACTCAGTGACCCCTTCAGCTCCTTGATATACAACTTTGAGTCCAGGTAAGGAAGGACACTTGTTCATGGAGTGTTTTTCTTCACAGACTGAGAAAATATCAATATAGTTCAATGGACATTCATTCCTAGGATTCCTCCTGGTGCATCTAGGACAAAATATGGCCAAGGATCTCTCTGCTTCATCTTGCTTCCTCATGATATTCATGGTATCTAATTGCAAGGTAAGGGTTTGCAACATCTCACTTTTGAAGTCCTCCAGCATATTTCCAATTTCACCCTTGATGGATGAGTTGGAAGATGATGTACTAGCCATAGGTTGACTACTCCTACCCTTTTTCCTGGTTTCCCTAGAATGGCTTCTAAAGACAGTCTTGATATCCTCATAGGGTAGTTGGTAGATATCTCCTCTTGATAACAGATGCAAGGTATCTAGGATATCCTCCCTTACTCCTCTAAGCAGGACCAACTTCAATGACTCAGGGTCAAGTGTGCACCTGGCCCTTTTGTAACTGAGCTGGAATCTTTCTTCATAGTCTTCTAAGGATTCATCCTAGCCTATGTTCATCCTAAAAATCTCTTCTTTACTGTCCTTTGACCTAAAATAGTCCATATATTTGTTTTTAAAGACCTGCTGCATTTGAGCCCAAGTTATGATGCCATCTCCAGGTAAACCCATGAACCAACGCAATGCTACATTCTTGAGGGTAGATGGAAACAATTTTAACTTTTATCATCCTCTGTATAGTCATAGGTTCGGAATATAACAAAAAACTCAAATATGAAAGTGTCAGGGTCCTGTGTGGTCAAGCCATGGAAATGAGGTAGAGCAGAGGGGCTTATATTCTTCATTTTAGTGTCCCCATTGGTTCCCCTAATGGGGAAGGCACCTTCAATTCTCTCTTTATCTCCTCTGTCGTCTTGGTTCTTAGCCATTGGTTCAGTAGGAATGGGTTCTTCCTCTTCTTCTTACCCTATAGGCTCTTCAAATATGTCAGGTTTCTCACCTAAAGGTTCTTCCAATTCACAGTGACCGACGAAGAGAGAAGGTTGATTTTTGGATGTAGTGGGGGTATTTGGCAAGATTTTTCCTGAATTATCCCTATTCCTATGAGGCATGAAAGGAAATGTTTTTGTGTTGGTTTTTGTAAGATTTACTTTAAAGCTGGAAAGTACTCTACAGAAAGGAAATTACTGATTAAATGAAAAACTACTAACATAATGGAAACTACTTGCAGAATGAAATCGCTGATTGAATGGAAAGACTTTTGACAGAAGGAAAACTACTTGCATAATGAGATTTCTTAATTGAATGAAAAACTACTAACAAAAAGGAAACTACTTGCTGAATTGAAATTTCTGATTGCAGAATGGAAAGGAAAGCAGATAAGTGACAAATGAAAGAAAGAAACTAGATTAATTTTGTAGAAATAGACTAATGGAAGAAAATTGAAGACTAGAAGTAGAGGAAAATAAAGTTAGAGACTAGAAATAGAAGAGGGAGCAGTAATTTACATCCTAGTCTAACACCTCCCCAGAAACGGCGCCGAAAAGTGATGAGCCTAGGTATTGCAGCAAGAATGCTGCAACTCCCAGGGCTACCAGCTTTACTTATCAACCCGGGGTTCATACAATATTGGAGGTGACAGTGCTATATGCACAAGTAGAAGTGAAGGTACTGCCTATTGTCACTGCTCATTTGGAAAGGGACCCTAGGGGTTCCACGCCAAACTTCTATAGGGTCAGAAGAAGCCTGATTTTGATGGAAGAAGAGCAAATTCTATTCTAAGGGAGAGATACTCTACTGCAGTAATGAAGAAAACAACTTGTAATGCTAACTCACACCAGACCCTAACTAACCATCTAAATAGCTATGTGAAGCAGAATTGCTAAAACAACACTAATCTAATGCTACTATCTAAGTTGCAGAAGTAAAATGCATCAAAACTAGACGAAGGGGTAAGCAAAGGAAACTAAGCTAAGTCTGTGTTTAAGCGGAAGAGTAGTCAGAGATCAAAATTGGTCAAAAGAGGATGTAAGGGAGAAACAACGCATAAGAACCATTGGATCAGTCGGGTGAAAGGCAAACGAATGGATGAGATTGAATCGCAGGAGGGTACATAGGTAGATGGGCGAACAGGGTTAACTAATAGGATGGACGACTGAGATTATATCACGGAGGCTAAGTCAAGAGATGGATGGATAGGATTAATTGGCAGATGGACGATGGAGATTAGATTGCGGGAAAATGAAACATGCGGAAATGGTAGCGAGTTTGTGGAGGTGGTAAGCTGTATTTCGCGTGCCCTCAAAACCATACATTGTATTTTGAATTTCATGCGATTAGCCTTACCACGAGAAAACCACTTTTCTCACATGCTCTCAGGCGGAGAGCGGTTGGACAAAAATCTGCGCGATAGTCGTCGGATTTGGCTAGACAGATCAACAATGGATATGGGCCAAGCTAGTTGGCAAGTGAGTGATGCAATGGCCATCATATCAGAGACATATCGACGATGGAGATTGGAGTGCATAAAGGAACATGCAGAAATGAGGGAGCGGGTTTAGAAGGCGGTAAGCTGTATTTCAAGTGCCGTCAAAGCTGTAAGCTGTTTTCTAAAATTTTACGCGATTAGCCTCCCTAGGCAACACGTAGCATGGGGAAACCACTCTTATCACATGCTCTTGGGCGGATAACGATCGGATAGAAATCCACGCGATATCGCGTGATAGCCATTGGATCTAGCAAGGAAAATCAATGGTGGATATTTAACCAAGCTAGTAATTAATAGCTTCTGCTCAGGCGTTTCATGATGAAGGAGAATGGGCATATGAGTGAGGTCTTAAACAGAGGGTGAAGGAACAAATGACTAGGAAATGAATGAATGAACATGTAACTGCATCAAACAACAAACCCCATGAAAAACTAAAACTATGTGTTTTTGGGGTTGCTGCAGGGTTTCTTCCTCACGTCATGGTCCCCGAGGGAGGAGGTGAGGCCGAGACACCTGTGGACAGCCTTATGAATCTTCTCTTTTATAACCTGCTAATTGAATGAAAGCATAAATTATCTACTCTGCACCACTGTAATGTGACTGCAACTATTTAAGTAAATGAATAGTTAAACAATAAACCTCTGTAATGGAAATGCAACTACTTAAATAAATAACCAGTTAAACCATGAATCATCTACTCTATACTTTGGTGATGAAAATGAAACTACTTAAGCAAATAAACAACTAAACCATGAAGCTATGCTAGTGCTGTAATGGAAATGAACTACTTAAGCAAATGAACAGGAAACCATGAATCTGTACTACTGCTGTAATGAAAATGCATCTAATTAAGCAAATGAACAGAAAATAGGAATCTATGCTAGCATAACAATACAATAAAGAGGAGCTTTGGCTGCTAGGGTCGGGCCCTAACCCAAGAGCTTTAGCCCTCTGAGTTAACTCAGTGTTGGCTCAAAACAAAACTCATCTTCATTATAAATAAAAAACTGTTACAAGACTTGTAGCTTGAAAACAAAGTAGAGTTCTATAGTGAGAAGTCTGAATTCTTGCTAACTCTTGGTAACTAAAAAAACTGAGGTCCTAAGCCTCTCTACTTATACATTTGAAGTCTCCAATGACTTCCTTCAAAATTAGGGAGGCACAACTCCCAATTCAATGATAAACTCGTGCTTTCCCTTTCACTAGCTCGACTGCCTTCTAGTAGGGAGGCTTGGCTCCCAACTCAAGATAAACTCGTACTTTCACTTGCTTGGCTGCCTTCTAGTACACCTGATTTGGTTGTTTGCACCTTCACTTGCTTGGCTACCTTCTAGAAGGGGGATGTTTGTACTTTCAACTGATGGAGGGATATTCGAATGGAGGGGCAGTAAATGAGGAGGATTTACCTCCTATAATTCCTCTCCCTTGTCCCATTCGATTTTTTACCAAGGTCTTTACCATAGTTCCTTGCTTTTATCTTTTATCCCTACATTTTCCTTGCTTTTATTATTTATTCCCGCATTATATGCACATTAGACAAACTCTACTCATCTCATAAACAAAATATAATCAAAAGTATGCAATAAGTTGTGAGAATAGTTGGTTTGAGTAAGCTAGGAGGTGAATTAAGATCAATTAAGGCCCATATAATTAATCAATGATGAGGCTCATCAGTATTCAAACACATTTCGAGTCAAAGACATGCAGGCAGAAACTTTTGAACTTGAAAAATGAGAAAACATGAGGAAATAAAAAAATCTCTTTTTTGCAATAGTGCTCGCTACGTACGACTCCTTCAATGAATAAATGATAGTATCATGTAATACAAATGGAGGATGTTCCCATTGTAAGACATAATGATTTTAAATCGGTGCGATAAAGTTATGAGGAGCCTCAAAAGTTTCAATATTATTCTGATCAGAAGCAAAACTAACCTCAATAATAAGAGAACTTGACATAACCATCAGTTAGGGCTGAAGTGCCTCGACAACTTGAGGGCATTCCAACTTATCAGAAGGTAGATCATCATAGACTGGTGAATGGGAAAGATTAGAGAAGAAAAATCAGAATCATGACCAAATGAATCAATAAAGAGGTCACGACAACCATGTTTAGAAGGTTCAAGATCACAGATGGATGGATCCTCATGATCTGATGAATTGCAAAGAGGGGAAGATGAAAAATTATAAATTTCATCCTCTAAGTTTTTAGAAAGATGAGATGAGAGATTCAGAAGATCAAGAGTAAAAGATTCATCCTCTCCACATTTGGATGAAAAACTGACATCCCACGTGTTCTGTAAATGATCAGAAGTAGTAACATCATCAGAAACTATTTTTTCACAAGATTCAATAGACATGATAGAATCATAGGAAATGTTAGCATGATAAAGGAGAGGTGCGGAAGGAAGAGAATCATCCTTTGTCATAGATTCGTGTTCAACTATGGGCTTCCACACATAATCATTGTGAATGATATCGCAAGTTGGCTTCTCAACACCAAGTCCATCCAACACTTGATCCTCATGAAAATCACAAGAGAGATTTGAAATAGGTGAACACAACACATCACAATTTGGAGGACCAGAAGGACCAAAGGATGGAGGAAAAGGAGATAAAAAATCATCACAATCATTAGAATGATAGTCCAAACCTGCACTGAAATTCTGAGTATTTGAGGTGGGAAATAATGGTGGTAGATCAACAGATGAATTTTCAACTTCTCCTACCTCAGCCTGCAAAACTAGATTTGTTTGATGAGAGGAGGACAAAGGGTCACTTGGAACAACAACCTTGTCTGTCACATATTTAGAATCTCTAACACCGAGGTATGTTGGGAGCAGTTCAAAAGATTCTAACTCCTGGAGATTTTCTGAAATGTGAACAAGATATTGAAATATTCCTGTTAAGAACTTCCAATTAACTTCATCTTTAGGATATTCAAAACACAAATGCATAAAATTATTGTGAAATTGATGCAATGATTCATCAAGTGATTTTCGCAATTCTAAAATTTTCTTTCCCATACATTTACCATTGACCATGTCAAAAGCGCGAGACAATTCTGTGACAAGATGCTCGAAAGAGTGTATGGAGGCATCGGTTAATGTGTGACACCATTTCCTTACATGCCCTTCGAATGTGAGGATGAAAAACCTACAAGAAACATCCTTACAGTGGATGTTCTGCTCTATGCAGAATTCAAGAAAACGAACAATATGCTCACATTGTTGGGTGTGTGTTATATTCTTTCCATGACTAGGCCCATGTGCAAAGCAAGGGGGTTAGAGGGGGGCTGAGAACTGATGAGAACCAATATTGCAGCAAGGATGCTGCAACTCCTGGGCTATTGGCTTTACTTTTCAACCTAGGGTTCGTACAAACTTGGAGGTGACAGTGCTATATGCACAAGTAGAAGTGAAGGTCCTGCCTCTTGTCACTTGTTCATCTGGCAAGAGACCCCAGGGGTTCCAAGCCAGAATTATATAGAGTTAGAAGAAGCTTGATTCTTTGATGGAAGAAGAGCAAATCTATTCGAAGAGATCTACTCTACTGCCATAATGAAGAAAACATGTAATGCTAATATCACACCATATCCTAATTAACCACTTAAACAACTATGCTAAGAAAAATTGCTAAATCAACACTAACCTAATGATGCTATCTAAGTTACAGAAGTAAAGAGCATCAAACTAAACTAATGAATAAGCAAAGAAACTAAACTAAAGTTGTTTTCATGTTTTTGGTTTTTTGGTAAAATCAAGCATGCAAGGAGTCAAGCGGAAGAGCAAGTGAAGATTGAAATCAATGAAAGGAGGACGTAACGAAGCAGAGGTGCATAGGAACCATTGGATCGATCAGGAAAAATATTAATGGGAGATGAGTGGTGGAGATCTTATCGCAGAAGATTACGTGAATAGATGGACGAATAAGACTGACAGAAGATGAATGGCAGAGATCTTATCATGGGAGGCTAAGTCAAGAGATGGACGAACATGACTAATTGGAAGATGAATGGTAGAGATCTTATCGCAGACAATTTAGTGAATAGATGAACGAACAGGGTTAACAAAAGATGAGTGGCGGAGATCTTATCGCAGGCGATTTAGTGAATAGATGAACAAATAGGACTAACGAAAGATGAGCGACAGAGATCTTATCGCGTAGGTTAAGTGAATAGATGGACAAATAGGGTTAAACGGGAGATTGAGTGGCAAAGATATTATCGCGGGGTTTAAGTGAATCGATGGGTGAACAAGATTAAGTCACGTGGCGATAGAAGGAAAGAAAACATGCAAAATGATGGTGCGGGTTTCCGTAGGCGGTAAGTAGTTTCTCGTGCGCCCTCGAGGCTGTAAGCGGAATTCCAAAATTTTGCGTAATTAGCCTAACTGGGTGACATGTAGCACGAGAAAACCACTTTTCTCGTGTGCTCTTGGGCAGATATCGGTCGTGCAAGAATCTGCGTGAGTTTTCATGATAGCCGTTGGATTAGGCGGGGTTGATCAATGGTGGAGATTAGCCAAGCTAGTTGGCAATCGAGTGACGTGATAGCCATTGGATTGAGGGCGCGACAAATCAACGGTGGAGATTTGGAGTGCATAAAGTAGGTGGAATAATTCACGATAATCATTGGATCAAGCTAGATAGATCGACATTGGAGATCTGGAGTGCATAAAGTCAAGCGTTGAAATGAATTGAACAATGATTTTTCAGGTTTGTTGTGGATCAGTCGATAAGGAGATCTACGGGTATAATCCGCTTAAGACGTGATTTATTGGCTTGCGCTTAAGTATTTCGTGCTAAAGGAAATGATAATATGAGTGAGATCTATTATAGAAAGAGGATGATTGAAGACGATAATGATGAAATGACCCAAGTACTAAATCAATACAACAAACTCCAAAGCTCATGCGATAACTAGAAATCTGAAACACAACCAATCTACTCTACACTACTGTAATGAAAATGCAGCTACTTAAGCAGATGACCGATTAAACCATGGATCTACGCTAGCATACATGTACAGTAAAGAGGAACCTTAATTGCTAGGGTTGGGCCCTAACCCAAGAGCTTCATCCCTCTGAGTTAACTTAGTGCTGGCTCAAAACAAAACTCATGCTTATTATCAAAACAATGGATTACATCAAAAACTGTCACAAGTCTTGTAGCTTGAAAATAAAGTAGAGTTTCACAATCAAAAGTCCAAATAAAAATCGAATCCTAATGAGGCCCTAGGCCTCTCTACTTATGCATTTGAATTCTCCAATGACTTCATTAAAATTAGGGAGGCTCGGCTCCCAAACTAGAGATAAACTAGTGCTTTGACTTCCACTTGCTCGACTGCCTTCTTGTCCTCATGATTTGGCTGGTTGCACTTCGAGCTGATGGAGGAATATTCGAATGGGGGGTAGTAAATGAGGAGTATTTCCCTCCTATAATTTGTCTCCCTTGTCCCATTCAAGTTTTGACCAAGGTCTTTACTAAAATTCCTTGCTTTTATCCTTTAATCCTGCATTACATGCACATTAGAACACAAAGCAAAATATCCAACCCTAACTCATATCATAAACAAAATATAATCAAAAGTATGCAATAATTTGTGAGAATAGTTGGTTTCAATACGCTAGGAGGTGAATTAAGGCCCATATAATTACCCAATGATGAGGCTCATCATCACCCCCCTACTGAAAGTGTTGCTCATCCTCTGAGCAACTTAGTCAATGTCCATGTCCTTCATGGCTCTGGTACCTCTCTGACATCCCATGCTTCTGCTGTGGTCTCTTCTTCTTGTTCATAGAAGCCCGCTTTCCTTTCTACTTCTTCCCACTACCTCTTTTCCTCTTCTTATTTTCTCCCTTCTAGCAGCCCTAGTAGTAGTGGTGGAATGAGTTTTAGGCCTATCCAATTGACCTTCAACCTTTGCATTGATTTCTTCTACATAGGTGTCCTGTTGAGTACCTCTCTCAACCTTTGATGGGAGTGATATTCTCTGATCTTCAAGATGTGTGGCAATGTGTTCCATCTCCTGAAGCAGGCATGTATACTATCATCTCCTAGCAGCCTAAACATATTCTCAAAATGTGAAATTTCTTGCTCTTGGGAAGCAAGATATCTAGGTGCTAGCTGAGGATCATTTTCAATTAGATTATGGGTGCTAATTAGGGCCATGGGATTTGATTGTTCAGCTCTGATGAAAATAGGTTCAGTTTTCTCTCTGGCCAATATTCTTTTCATCTCTGCAGCCCCTGACTCCTCATGGTTCATCCATGATGCCAAAGCCATTAATTCTAGGTCTCCTAACTCGGCATTAGGATCCGAACATTCATGTCTGTGAGGGCCATGTTGTGCAAGTAAAACTCAACCATTTTGGCCCTATCCTCTAGTGTACTTTGATCACAAAGATTAATAAACTACCCGTAGTCCTGAAATGGCATGGTGCCCCTTTGTGCTAGTGTTTTAATCTGAAGTTGCAACCATTGTTCTCTGAGGTAAAGAGCATAGGATTTAGCTGGCATCCTACACTGGATGGCCTCCAAGGAGAGGCTGGCCATACATGCTAGTCGGTTTTCCCTTTTCTAAAGCTGTCCTCTCAGCCATGCATTTTCCCTCTCGAGTTGATCTCTCATTATTTCTTCTCTGTCTCTTAAGCCACTTAGCTCTTTTCCCATTTCCTTGAGCTTCTCTTGTTTGATTCTTGTGCTCTTTCTTGTTCTGAAATATAGAGGGGTTTGCCTCCTTATTTTCCCTTTTTGCTTGACTGGGGTGCTGAGAGAAGTGGGGGCAATTTCTGCCTCCCTCGCAGGGGTCTTTGGAGACACCCTAGGTGACTCTTCCTTGTGTTCTTCCCCTTTTGTTTCAATGCCTTCTTCCTCTCTATTTTTCTTATTTTCTTCCTCTTGTTATTCTTTCTCATCTCCATCAGTTTCTTCCTTCATTTCTTCCTCTATTTTAGCATCATCCTCCTTCTCTTCTCCTCCTCCTTCTTCTACTTCATCATGTTCCTCCATATTAGCTTCTTCTTCATTCATCTCATCCCCATCTAGCTCTGTATCTTCTTCTTCTTGTTTTGCCTCCTCCTTATTGATAGAAGGATTAACATCATAGGTGAGGGTTTTGATGTCATCCTTTGCTGGAAAGTCTCTGAAGACTGACCATGTTATAGGGATCCTGAGGTTTTGTAGGCCATATTCAATGAGGATTCTAATCAACCCATGGTGAGCCAATTGTTGGGACTTCCCTTCCTTTACTTTGTTGCTGGAGTCTGTGAGTGATTGGATCAAGAAACAGGGTATGTTGAGTCTTTGGTGAACTGGTGTTTCTACCCCAAAACTTAATTCTTCAAGCATCCTAAATTGGTAGCCATAAACAACATTGTATCTAGCCTCACATGAGATATATTTGATGAGTTGGTAAACTACCTCACTCCATGGGTATGGCAGATTGTCCCTCCTTACTCCATTTTTATCCTCTGTGGGTTCTTCTCCTTCTAAAAAGAATTTCCTTTTTGCCACCTGACTGCCTGCTTTGTCTTATTTTCTCCATGGAATTCCTAGGGGAAGTGTGGTGATCCTACTGATGAGCTCTGGGGTGAGATCTATAGTGAGCCCTCTAACTATAACAGTGGCATGGATTCTGCTGTGTGGAGTGAGGGAATGAGAAAATTCTTGAACCACCTCATCATCATACCCTGTGAATTTTTCGGAAAATCCCATCCATTAGTGTCTTATAAAGATTTCAAGCACTTGGGGGTGTTGTTGTATACTCACGGTGTTTGTGGGTTCTCTCGTATTAAACCCTCCTTTCATCTTGCTTGTGAGGCTTGAGAGGAAATGAGAGGTTTGACACAAGAATTTTAAATTAAGGAGAAAATAGAGTTTCCTCTATATGTAATTCACCTCCCACAGTTGTTATATCCACTAGATTTTAGAGCATTTCTAGTTCATTTGCTTGTAAATGGGGATAGATTTTTAGATTCTACCTCTTTAGAATGGGGGCAGTGGACAGTTCTCATGATATTCCCTCTTGAACCCCTCTCTGCCTATCTTGTGGACTGCCTCTATGTATCCTGTAGACTGTTCCTGTAGGAATTCCTATGCATGATCCTGTAGAAATTCTCTTTGAGAATGATGGATCCTTGTTTCTGGTGGGTGGCTAGAGTTATAAGCGCGACTTGATTGAGGGAGTTTAGAGGAGGTAGAATGCATGAATGCATGCAAATGATATTTTGTTTCTGTTGTGGTCACCAACAACCCCCCTTTCTTCATTTGACATTAGCAATAACGTCAAGCGAAGAGGGGACCCTGAACGAAAACCCCAAAAAAAATACTTTTTCTAAAGTTTTTGTATTTCTCTCCCTAAGGCTCAAATTGCATCGCAAAGAAAGGCCGAAGCATAACTCGAGCACAAAAAACAAATACTGCGAAATTGCGATGCGAAGTTCATCGCATCGCATACTTCACACGCACCCCTTAAAAGAAAAACCTTCGAGCAATGCGATCGCCGATATGCGATATCGCAAATCGCAAGCATTACACTATACGACGTAACCATTAAACGAGAACTTGCGATATTTGCGATTTGCGATCTGCGATGGCGGCGATCTGCGACCTGCGATCTGAAAAGACTTACCACACGATAGACCCATGCATTAAGCGCACGCCTTGAAAGAATTTAATGACCGCATGCTTAAGGATCTAGGAATGATTGCGTTACATTTATCGAAGAGTCAAGTGATAATGGATGTCAGAATTATGCGTTCATTAGAGATTAATGCTTTCACGTCAAGTCTTCTCATTTCACTTCTCCTTTGCGTAAACTGCAAGACACGCAACTGATATAAGTTTATATGCAGGAAACATTTGAAGGAAAGAGGAAAGCGCCAATCAACAAAGAGAGAATGCTTTCGCAAAATGGATGCCGCATGCAGCAGAACCGCGGATCCCATGCTATCATCCAACCGGCACTGATGAAATTAGACTATGCAGGACTCAGAGTCAAAGGCGCACAAAAGCAGCGTATTCAGAAAAGATCCTAAAGCTAAGACTTAGTGAAGCAGAGAAAGAAGCGCATGAGAAGGAGAACGCTTCAGGGAAACCTGGAACAAAGAACGGAAGAAATTCTCGACACAGGGAGTTGCCCATGCAGCACGACTCTTAACCCACTCAGTCATTCGCACGACCGAAAACCGAAAACGGCAACAACAAAATCAGTTCGAGAAGAAACTGAGACACGCTAAGTATACACGCGGCGAATACACCCAGCTGGAGAAAGGTTTTCGAAAATATCTTCTGGTCTGCCGGAAGGAAGTGCCAGCTCCTGCTATTTCCACTTTTATCTCCCGAGCGAAACAAGAAGGCGGCTAGCCGACTCTTCCCAGGAAAGCATTACACTGTTGACAACACTAAAGAGAATATACAGGAACGATCAGAAATTAGATTTTAAGTTTAGAAATAAAGTTGCTTTTAGTAAAAGGGCGGTCATTTGAGGCCGATTCCCTAATTTCATGTAATTAAGATTGATTAGTTAGTAGTATTTAACCCTTCTCATGGTTTTTGGAGAAGGGTCCGGAAATCTGTCAAAAAACTTATCCTCAGAACATGCACTTCTGCACCCTCAGAGGAGGTTTTTGATGAATGGATGGATCGAGATTTATTTATGTTTGCATTTTAATATCTGTTATTGATGTTGCACTTCTGTACTCTTAGCAGATGTTAGAACAAGTAGAAATAAATCATTGTTACTTTAAGTTTATTAGTGAACTTAGTCATAAATGGTACTTTTATCTCTTAGCTAGATTCTGCTAGTATTCCTAAAGTGATATGTGGCTGAGTTCTTTGTATGTTATTGCATGAATGTCTGTATTACCATTTGGCACTTCTGTACGGTGGGGTCATTTATTTATGTTTAACATATAGAAAACTGATTATGCGATATGCTGTTCACAACTACTCTGCCTAACTTCTTATGCATAATGGTTTATCTTTATTGATTTATATTCTGATATCAGTTGAATGATCTTTATTACCGGCTGCTGTTAGAAATCTTTCTAGATCGCATAACAAAAGAAAAACACCCCGGGTTAGCGTAGATTAGATGTATTTTTCTTCATTAGATTACATTAGCATAGAGTTAATTTAGCAGTTAGAATTAAAACTAGATTAGAAGAATTCCCCCCCCCTTCCTTAGATTAATACCATCAGACTCTACGCACACACACACACCCATCACATTGGGAAACCGGTCCCATTACCCCCAGTCGGACCCGCTACTCCAAACGGGCAAGGAGCCGCCAACCAGGTTCCGAACCGGGTGGGTATCCCCCTTGTTGTTGACCCGACCTCGGGGCCCTCAACATTTCTGGCGCTAGAAGGAGGGCAACAGCTATGAATGGCACATAATTCAAAACCCAAATACCATTCTAAGAGCAAATCACCCTCACCAACTTCCCCGACTTCCCCAATACGACTAAACTCGTAACTGGAAGTCGCTCGGACATCCACCGCTGCTATACATCCCGATACATCAGAACAACTTATTATCGATCCCCCTGAAGTTCAAACCTTGATCCATAAACTCCAGGGATTCTCTATTTTTAACCAGAAATATGATAAATCTAAAAGCAGCTTGACTTCGCAATACAACCCTGCTCATCCCCTGACCCGATTGAAGAGTGAAAAGTTTGGCATTCAGCCAACTGAAATCCCTCTCCCCACTAGGAAAAGAGCAAGGAAAACATTTCAAGAGTCTGACAGAGAGACTCTTTCATCCACCTCATCCATTTCAACTCCCTCTCCGCGAAGTCGACCACCCACATCTCCACCTCAAATCACTCATCCATCTTCCGCAACTCTTCCTCCACAATCGTCAAAGATCATAACATCTCTATCTTCTCAACCTCAAAGATCATCTTCTACACTTTTACTAACCAATAACTCAGCGATGGCACAATCTCCATGGAACAACCCTGGGGCGGTTTTAATGCCTCCACCCCTGAGTCCAATACCTGCCCATCCCGAGAAGTGGTTACCAAAGTTCAATCCAGAAACTGGAATGCTAGCTGAAGAACATATCAATAATTTCATGCTTTCTGTTAATCTCAACGGAGTTACCAACGAAGACGCCGTGGTCTGACTCTTCCCCTATACGATGCAAGGGACGGCCGGGTCATGGTACTTCTCGTTACCCTCCGGATCTATCACCAGCTGGGATATTTTTCAAAATCAATTTCTCACTAAATTCGGCGATGATAGATCGACAGCGACACTGATCAACGATCTGTCCAATCTTAAAGCTGAGGCTCGGGAACCCATTAAAGATTTTAACTTACGGTTCAACAAGATCCTCAATAAAATCCCCGCTGCTTCCCAACCCAGCAAGGAAGTAAGATGCGAATGGTACATCACGGCCTTTCCTTCAAACTTGGCCATCTTCATAGATAGGGCAAGCAAGACAACCTTAGTCGAGAATTTGGCTGAGGCATTAGCAGTCGAAAGACGCGTAGTAGCCTTAGAAAAGAGATCTACAATCGAAGAGCGTAAATCTAAGAAAATCTCTTTCAAAGAAGAAACCAAGAAGAAGCAAACGAAGGATCCTTTCGACATGGAAGGATTACAAAAGGTATTAAAGGCCATGTCAAATGAGATGATTGATATCAGGAAACAAGTAGCAGAATCGTCCCCAAGAAAGCCTTTTAGGAGTTTTAAGAGAAATCCTCCTATGGAGACGAAGCCACCTAGCGTGGTCTCTAACGTGGAATCTGAAGAAGAAGAAGAAGAGAACACCGCTGAAACGCATACCGACGATGAAGAAGTGGTGGAACTGCAAGGAATGTGGGATTTCATCCTCCCACAAGAGGAAGATCAAGAAGCACTTCCGGTTAGCACGAGAAGCAGAAATCAACTTGATCCTCCCCAGACTACCCCAAAACAGAAGGGCGCAAGCCCTCCAGCAAAAGAAAAGGCCGCAACAAAGAAGACAACCCCTAAAGCGACCTCATTTAGCCCAGTCCAATCAGAGCAATCGCCTCCATCAAAGACACTAATAGTGTCGGATGAAATGGAGTATAACATCATCGACGACATGAAGAAGACTAGGGCTAATATCACCCTGTACGAGCTGAGCAAATTGAAACACCAACAGAAGATCATGATGAAAGAGTTACACGCCGTACCTACTGCGCCTCTACCTACAGCTATAGCTTCCCATAATATAGGAAGACCCCCAATCAACGCGATCAATAAAATCGATCCAAATGACATCGCCTTGATTGGAGGGAGGTCTAGATCTCACACTCCCCCTTTCCTCCTCACTTACGAGATCTTTAACAGAAACGTGCATAACTGCTTGGTTGATTCTGGTGCTTCAACCAATATTCTACCCAAGTCAATATGTGCCAAACTTAATGTTCAACCGCAAAAATCCGCAGTACGCATAGTTCAACTTGATCGATCACAAGTCGAAGTGATAGGCGAACTAAATCAAGTGAACATAAGACTATCGTCCAACCTCAAGGTGTGCCAGGTCATCGATATTCTAGTTGCTGACATCCCTGAATTTTATGGTCTAATTCTTAGCAGGGATTGGTCCGAGAAGCTCCACGGATATTTTTCGACTGACTGGTCGCACATGTGGTTACCCTTCAACGGGAAGCCAAATCAAATAAAGGTTGAACGAGAACTGCACCAAAAGTACATAGTGACGGACCTGGAGGGAGAGAACGAAGCCATAGCATACAACAACAACATCATAGGCAACTATTCGGTAGACTCTTTCCTTGGAAATTTCAATGCCCACATATCACCATATTTAGAAAATTCAGTCGTGTCCCAAGTAGAAAACTTTTCCCAGACTGATGATTCAAAATGTGTTAGTTTCTTAGATAACCCTGTAAATACTTCTTTATTTTGGAAATTATATTTTGATGGCTCTAAGTCCAACGAGGGAGCGGGAGCAGGATGCGTCTTAATTAGCCCAGACGGAAATAAGACCATGCTCACATGCAGACTGGAGTTCGATTGCATGAACAACACAGCTGAATACGAAGCCTTGGTGCAAGGCCTATACAAAGCAATCGACTCCAACGTCAAATATCTTCAAGTCTTTGGAGATTCCAAGATCATCGTCAAACAGGTACGTAACACCATACACTGCCTGTCTAGTCATTTAAAGCACTACCAATCTTTAGTGCAAGATCTCACTGCGCATTTTACAACATTCAATATTTCATCAATCCCAAGACTTCACAATGAAAGCGCAGACCTGCTAGCAAACGTAGCCTCCAGACTCATTCCCTCCGAAGACTTTAGTCCAGATAGGTTTTCGATAGAATTAATTTTTAAACCGTCTATTCCTGACAACATCACCAACTGGAGAGTATTCAACGACGACCCAGACATCGTAAGTTTCCTTACGTCCGAAGGATCCTACTCAAACCAGATAATCGACGAGGACTGTCATGACCACCAAATACAACAAAGTGGCACTGATAACGCTATACCCAAATCAGTGGTCAAATTAGAAGATTTGTATGACTTAAAAAGTCGGTTCAAAAGGTCAGCTAACGCCAAACTTTACAGTTCAACTCTGAACTACGAATCAGTGAACTTAGGAACCGACGAGAAACCCCAAAACGTCAATCTAGGCCAAGGCCTAGCTCCTGAAGAAAAATTAGCATACATCCGTCTTCTACGACAGTACAAAAACATCTTTTCCTGGAACTACGATGAGCTGAAAACTTATAACACTTCTATCATTCAGCACACTATCCCTATGATCGATAACGAGAAACCCGTCCAACAGAAGCTCAGAAAAATTCACCCCAACCTGGAAAATCAGATAAAAACTGAGCTGAATAAGTTGTTGAGAGCCAGAATAATTTTCCCGGTCAGACATTCCAAATGGGTATCCAATATGGTACCTGTTAGGAAGAAAAACGGAGATATTAGAATCTGCATCGACTTCCGGAATCTCAACAAAGCCTGTCAGAAGGACAATTTTCCCCTCCCACCTATGGAGCAAATATTACAGGCTGTAGCAGGCTCAGAATTGATGTCTTTCCTGGATGGATTTTCAGGATATAATCAAGTGCTGGTACACCCAGACGATCAGCTAAAAACCACCTTCCGAACTAAATGGGGTACCTACGCGTATCGAAAGATGCCGTTCGGTCTGATCAACGTCGGCGCTACTTTTCAAAGAGCTATGGATATTGCGTTCAAAGGGTTAATCAATAAATCAGTAGTGATTTACCTGGATGATATAACTGTGTACTCCAAAAAACGAAGCGACCATCTCAAAGATTTGAAGCAAATATTTCAAAGATGTTTAAGGTATGGAATCTCGCTTAACCCGAAGAAATCCTTTTTCGCGTTGAGTGAAGGAAAATTGCTAGGATTCATAGTGTCCAAATCGGGCATTCACATCGAATCTGCCAGAATCAAAGAAATTTCCGAGATATCCATGCCCCATAACAAAAAGACCATGCAATCTTTCCTAGGACAGATCAATTTTGTGAAAAGATTTGTCCCATATTTTTCACGTATTATTTCTCCTTTACAAAAAATGATAAAAAAGAATTCAAACTTTAAATGGGGTCTAGACGAGCACGAAGCGTTTAACTTAATCAAACAAGCCATCATCGACGCTCCATCCCTAGCAACCCCAAATTTTTCAGAACCATTTGTCTTATACACGTTTGCCTCAGAGCATTCTTATGCTGCGATCTTGACCCAGGCAAACAAAGAAAAGGCAGAAGCCCCAATCGCATTCTTTAGCTCAAACTTACAAGGTGCTGAGCTGAAATATTCGGACGTAGAAAAATAGGCATATGCCGTCTTTAAAGCAGTCAAATATTTCAGACCCTTCTTGCTAAAGGCCCATACCAAGGTCATAGTACCATTCCCGGTGGTAAGAAACCTCCTGATTCAGAAAGACGTGGGCGAAAAGAGAGCGAATTGGATCACCGCCTTGCAAGAATACGACCTGGAAATCAAGCCGGCACACATCGTAAGAGGCCAAGGCTTCTGCAATATGTTAGCTGGAGCATCGCAAATCCCCGAAGAGTCACCTGAAGAGGTACACGCGTATGAGGTAAGCCTAAACGACGCAGAATCATTTTATGCCGACATCATTTATTTCCTAAAGAACGGATATGCTCCATTTCACCTGGATCACATAAAAAAGAGAGCCCTGAGGTTAAAAGATAAACAATACCAGCTCGTAAATGATGTCTTATTTAAAAGAAACTATGATTCTGTGCTTCTTAGATGTCTTGAGAAAACTAAAGCCGAAAAGGTTTTGCAGGAACTCCACGATGGACCAGCAGGTGGACACTATGCTGGAGAAGCCACCGCACACAAGATCTTACGTGCAGGATACTACTGGCCCACGCTGTTCAAAGACTCGTACAATCACGTGAGAAAATGCCAAGTCTGCCAAACTGTTGCAGGAAAACAAAAGAAGTCATCCATGCCACTGCAGCCGGTTAACATCGAACAGCCATTCAGCCAATGGGGCCTGGACATAATAGGTGAGATCGTTCCTCACTCCTCTAAACAACATAGGTATATCCTCACTGCAACCGACTATTTTACTAAATGGGTAGAGGCAGTTCCGCTAAAGACAGCTAATTCTGAAAACATTGTTGAATTCATAGATCTGTTTATCATTACTAGGTTTGGATTGCCAACGGCCTTAATATTTGATAACGCTTCATATTTTTCTGGAAATACCATGACCGAGTTCGCACTCAAAAGAGGGTTCCAACTGAAGTATTCTGCCAACTACTATCCGCAAGGTAATGGGTTGGCTGAATCAACGAACAAGAACCTAATCAGGATTATCAGAAAGACAGTTGACCAAAACCAAAAGAATTGGCACAAAGCGCTGGTAAACGCCTTATGGGCAGACAGAATTACCAAGAAAGCCTCTATCGGGACTTCTCCCTTTAATTTGGTTTACGGGAGAGAAGCAGTTCTTCCTACTCACTTACTCATTCCCTCTTTGTCCTTAGTACAATACATTGATGAAGTACCTACTTCTCCCTTACAACTAAGGCAAATGGAGGTAATCAAGTTAGAAGAACGACGAGAATAGGCCAAGAAAACCCATGCTCACCACCAAGCGCTGATAAAATCCTCTTTTGACTCGAACATAAAGACCAGAAAAAACTTCCAGATGGGTGATCTAGTTTTGAAGTGGGATAAGGCTCACGAAGAAAAGGGCAAACATACGAAATTCTAGAAGCTATGGCTTGGTCCTTTTCAAATCGTAGAAGTCATAGGCCCGTCGACTTTTGTGTTGCAGGACTTGACAGGCAGAAGAGATTCTCTGCCTGTAAACGGACAAATCCTCAAAATGTATTTCCCATAGAAGGTCATCCTTCTGTTTTTGTAGGATAGTTTTAAATTTTCATGTTAGTTTTCATTTTTTCATAGATAAGGCTGGTTGTGAATGATCATAAATAGTATTCATGAAGAAACATACCATTTCTGTATCAAATTTTGATTTCACTTGTATAAATAGCAAAACTTTTTGAAAAATCTGACTTTTATTATTGACAAATAGAGTTGACTTTAACCTGAATATGATGTTAGTTTCAAACTTCACAAAGAAACCTGGGATGAGAGTAACTTTTGGCAAAAATTGTTTCATGCCAATGCTATGAAAGGTATCATCGATAGCAAAATAGGTATTCTCTGCAAAACTGCTGTTCTTAAAACTCTATTATTGTCGTCCAGAGCTTTCTTAAGGAAAAAAAATGACTTCCTCCCTGCTAAGGAAAATCGCAGCATCCAGAGAGACAATCCAAGAAAACACTATATCTCAAAGAATAAGAGGTCTCATCACGAGCCGGCTTATCATGATCACAGATATTATAACTTGCTGACTTTGCCACTACTGTCTACCAAAACAGGGCAACGACTCAAGATTGTGCAATCAAAAGACAAGGGGTCTCATCACGAGCCAGCTTGTTCAGCAAAAAGTATAAATCAAGTGAATGACTGTGTCATAATTTGGCCACCAAACCAAGACATTGTTCTTTAGAGAATAAATAAAAAAAAAAAAAAAAAAAAAAAAAAAAGAGAAAGAAAAAGTGTCAAAAGGATTTTTCTCTGGAATGTTGTAAATAACCTCAAGCAGGAAAAAGGATCATTGCTGGATAACATGGTAACCCTGTCGAGGCTATGGATGCTTGCGGGCAGCAGAGGCTCTACCTGCGACAAATGAGCATACTTTACGAAGCCAATACGCAGAGAAGACCTTATTTTGTCTTTGAGGAGACTGAGTAATGACTAGGTATGAATACAAAAAATAACCCAGGGGAAACAAACAATCAGAATCAAATAAGAAGTTGTGACGAAACATCATTGACAGGATAAAAGGTAATACTCTATCTGTCCATAACAAAATTTAGGCATAAGAAAACTTTTCTGTTTTGGAAGTGAAAATGCAATAGAACAAGCAGAGATAACTGGTTCTTCACAGTGAATCGCCATTGTTGTGGTCACCAACAACCCCCCTTTCTTCATTTGACATTAGCAATAACGTCAAGCGAAGAGGGGACCCTAAACGAAAACCCCAAAAAAATACTTTTTCTAAAGTTTTTGTATTTCTCTCCCTAAGGCTCAAATCGCATCGCAAAGAAAGGCCGAAGCATAACTCGAGCGCAAAAAACAAATACTGCGAAATTGCGATGCGAAGTTCATCGCATCGCATACTTCACATGCGCCCCTTAAAAGAAAAACCTTCGAGCAATGCGATCGCCGATATGCGATATCGCAAATCGCAAGCATTACACTATACGACGTAACCATTAAACGAGAACTTGCGATATTTGCGATTTGCGATCTGCGATGGCGGCGATCTGCGATCTGCGACCTGTGATCTGAAAAGACTTACCACACGATAGACCCATGCATTAAGCGCGCACCTTGAAAGAATTTAATGACCGCATGCTTAAGTATCTAGGAATGATTGCATTACATTTATCGAAGAGTCAAGTGATAATGGATGTCAGTATTATGCGTTCATTAGAGATTAATGCTTTCACGTCAAGTCTTCTCATTTCACTTCTCCTTTGCGTAAACTGTAAGACACGCAATTGATATAAGTTTATATGCAGGAAACATCTGAAGGAAAGAGGAAAGCGCCAATCAGCAAAGAGAGAATGCTTTCGCAAAATGGATGCCGCATGCAGCAGAACCGCGGATCCCAGGCTATCAGCCAACCGGCACTGATGAAATTAGACCATGCAGGACTCAGAGTCAAAGGCGCACAAAAGCAGCGTATTCAGAAAAGATCCTGAAGCTAAGACTTAGTGAAGCAGAGAAAGAAGCGCATGAGAAGGAGAACGCTTCAGGGAAACCTGGAACAAAGAACGGAAGAAATTCTCGACACAGGGTGTTGCCCATGCAGCACGACTCTAAACCCACTTAGTCATTCGCACGACCGGAAACCGAAAACGACAACAACAAAATCAGTTCGAGAAGAAACTGAGACACGCTAAGTATACACGCGGCGAATACACCCAGCTGGAGAAAGGTTTTCGAAAATATCTTCTGGTCTGTTGGAAGGAAGTGCCAGCTCCTGCTATTTCCACTTTTATCTCCCGAGCGAAATAAGAAGGCGGCTAGCCGACTCTTCCCAGGAAAGCATTACACTGTTGACAACACTAAAGAGAATATACAGAAACAGTCAGAAATTAGATTTTAAGTTTAGAAATAAAGTTGCTTTTAGTAAAAGGGCGGTCATTTGAGGCCGATTCCCTAATTTCATGTAATTAAGATTGATTAGTTAGTAGTATTTAGCCCTTCTCATGGTTTTTGGAGAAGGGTCCGGAAATCTGTCAAAAAACTTATCCTCAGAACATGCACTTCTGCACCCTCAGAGGAGGTTTTTGATGAATGGATGGATCGAGATT
Source organism: Pinus tabuliformis (assembly GCA_031772625.1). Lineage (NCBI taxonomy): Eukaryota > Viridiplantae > Streptophyta > Pinopsida > Pinales > Pinaceae > Pinus > Pinus tabuliformis. Next base: position 464,815,471 of record CM062819.1, read on the forward strand.
TATTTATGTTTGCATTTTAATATCTGTTACTGATGTTGCACTTCTGTACTCTTAGCAGATGTTAGAACAAGTAGAAATAAATCATTGTTACTTGAAGTTTATTAGTGAACTTAGTCATAAATGGTACTTTTATCTCTTGGCTAGATTCTGCTAGTATTCCTAAAGTGATATGTGGCTGAGTTCTTTGTATGTTATTGAATGAATGTCTGTATTACCATTTGGCACTTCTGTACGGTGGGGTCATTTATTTATGTTTAACATATAGAAAACTGATTATGCGATATGCTGTTCACAACTACTCTGCCTAACTTCTTATGCAGAATGGTTTATCTTTATTGATTTATATTCTGATATCAGTTGAATGATCTTTATTACCGGCTGCTGTTAGAAATCTTTCTAGATCGCATAACAAAAGAAAAACACCCCGGGTTAGCGTAGATTAGATGTATTTTTCTTCATTAGATTACATTAGCATAGAGTTAATTTAGCAGTTAGAATTAAAACTAGATTAGAAGAATTCCCCCCCCTTCCTTAGATTAATACCATCAGACTCTACGCACACACACCCACCCATCACATTGGGAAACTGGTCCCATTACCCCCAGTCGGACCCGCTACTCCAAACGGGCAAGGAGCCGCCAACCAGGTTCCGGACCGGGTGGGTATCCCCCTTGTTGTTGACCCGACCTCGGGGCCCTCAACAGTTTCCCACTCCTCGTAATCAACTCCCACCTCGTAGATTCGTAGTTAACCACTTCTTGTCCTACTCCTCCCCTATCTTTGAGTTGACTGCGGCCATGTGTTAGAGGACACCTAGTTTTGTATTTGATGACTAAATGAAGGTGGCCAAGTTAACTGGCCACCTTTTCACTTATAAACCAACTACCTTGTAACCTTTACAAATTTTCATCAAATTATGCATATGAGTGAGTGAGCAGGATACTTACCTGTGGTCTCGATGCCACGCTGCAACTGTCGAAGATTAGATATGCTGCGTTGTTTACTTGCTGCGTGGTCATTCTTCTCCCTCCTCTACTATTTGTTGTCTAGATCATCCTAGTGAAGACCTATAGCTGATGATTGTAGAAAATATAGTCTTCACCTAAATAGAAGCAATGGAGTGAAAAACGATAGAAATGATGGAGTGATGCATGGTAAGGAGTGGAGGAGATGGATATGTGTGAGGCAGGGTGCCTGTTAGATCCTCTTTTTTCTCCTTGACTGTCCTTCTCGTCCACTTGCAAATAACAATTACATCTTTTTATCTCTTTTTTTTTCCTTTTTTTTTGAAAACACCTAGGCTACCTCAGAGAGGTTTTCACCCTAGATGTTTGTCCTGGGCACCTCAAGGAAGGTTTTCACCCAATGATATTCTTATTCCTTTTCATTTTTTTTTCATCGTTAGGCCACATCACGAGGTTTTCAACCCAAAGATGGGACTCAAGTGCCTCATGGAGGTTTTCACCTGAATCCTTTTTTATTTTTTATTTATTTATTTATTTATTTTTTTTTTTTTTTTTTTTTTCAGTTTCCTAATGAGGGAGGAGCTGGAACTTGCTCCATCATCATCACTATTTTATTGATATTGTCTATGAACTCTTGCTTTGATAAAGGCCTCTTGTACATTTTCAATCGGTGTCCATTAACAAGCAATGGAATGGCTTCTTCATCTATAGTTCTGATTTGCACTGAACCATTATCATGGCATCTTTACACCACGTAAGGTCCGAGCCATCTTGTCCTTAGCTTGCCCTTGAAGTCTTTATACCTAGAACCATATAACCATGCCCAATCACCCTCTTGAAATTGATTCTCCGTAATATGTTTATCATGCCAGGTCTTCCTTTGAAGCTGAACTATCTCTTTATGTAGGAGGGCCTGCATTCTAAATTCATCCAAGCCATTCAATTGGAACAATATTTCTTTCTGTGCATGACTGAGATCCAAATCTAGTTGGGCTACCATCCTTAATGTGTTATATTCAAACTCAATGGACAAAAATCCTTTTTCCCATAGACCAACTCATAGGGTGTAAATCTAGTGGTGGTCTTCCATGTTGTATTATAGGCCCAGGTGGCCTCAACTAGTCTCTCTACCGAATCCTTCCTGCTGCTGCTCACTACCTTGGTTAGGATGTTCTCCAGTGCCCTATTGGTCACCTCCACTTGCCCATTCACTTGTGGATGATAAGGAGTGGAGGTCCTATGCTTGATTTGGTGATGGCCGAGTAGTTATTCAATCATGTTGGAGGTAAACTGGTTGCCTTGGTCTGCAACTAGCTCTCTAGGGTACCCAAATTTGTAGAATACATTCTCCCTTAGGAACTCAACCACCTTCTCTTTTGTTGCTACCTTAATTGCCTTGGTTTCAACCCACATAGTCAAATAATCACTGCACAAAATAATGTACTGTTTTTTCTTTGAAGGAGGGTTGATAGGTCTAATGAAGTCCATGCCCCACTTGTCAAATGGCTCGAAAGTCACTTGAGGTTGTAGGGGAATTTCATCTCTTGGAGTAGGCTTTCCCATCCTCTGGCACCGATCACACTGACTAATGTACTTCTTCACATCATGATGAAGATGTAGAATTTTGTAGAATTTTTCCTACAAATCAACTAGCTTTGATACCATGTAGAACTTTTTCTACAAATCAACTAGCTTTGATACCATGTAGAAATTTCCCAATTGTAGATCAACCTGGTAATGACAGAACTGACATGCATCAATTATTCATGAGTGAATACATAGTTATATGAAAATAACAGTTGTCACATGCATGCAAGCATCAACAAACTGTATCTCATTAATTTAACAACTTGTTAAATTAATCTAATTGAACTTGACTAAGTTAAACAAAGTCAACTGTTCCTCTCAATATAGAACTTATCCTTAATTCCTCAATTAGTGGAGCAAATCAAGGACACATTCCCCAATTAGTGCAAAAACTATTGCATGTTCTCACAAAGACTTCAAGTTCATAATTCCTTAACTAATTAACTCAAATTGAATTAATTAATTAATTTACAAACTGTTGTTAATATCAAATTCAAATTTTACTTCCTATTTTAGAACAAGGACTATCTAAAAATAGGAATCCAACTTGAAATGCTAAAAATGGAAGTTCTATTTTTAGCATTTCCATTTTTCATTCCCTGTTGCCCAATCAAGCACTGATGCCTAAACTGCTATTTTTAGAACTTCTATTTTTAGCAATTTCTTGTTGCCATTTTTCAACACTCCCTCTCAACAAGAAAGGCTTCCTCTCGAACCCAATCCTGTACCTCTGGAATGTTCTACATGCAACACATCTACCAAGTGTGGTTGCTCCAACAACTCTCGGAACAAAAAAAACTCCCAACTGACCACTCTGTTGGGCTAGAAACATACTCTGATGCTGAAGCTCTACCTGCTGCTGACAAGTGCTCCCTCTCTGACCTTTGCGCTACTGCAACATCTCCATGCATCTCGCACCATTGCACCCTTCTCTGTGCTACCCTGCATAGTGCAACACACTTGTGCCTCTCGCATTGCTGCAACCTGCATGCTCTGCATTGTCCTGGGATTCCCTACACTGTAGCTCTCTTTGCGGCTCCATACGCATATGTCTCTACCCAATTAGTCAGTTCTTGCTACTCCACATTGGGGCTCCCGTAGAAAGGTCTGATCCAAGAGGTTGGGTACCTCAACGATCTGCCCCTCCTCCATGGGACGATCACTCCACATCACCCCACCTCCTACCTAGAGGTATGGTTGCATGTGATCCCTCTGCCCACCTGGCTCGAAGTTTCCCCCTACTGGAGGTCTTTGCATGAGTAGATGTCTCTACTTGATCTCCTCTCAGCTTCCCCTGTTGTGGCTAACCCACAACCTCCTGAAGCTGCTGCACCAATCGTGGCTCCTCCACAATTGTTTGAGACTTCTTCTGGCTTTGCATGTTGAGAGGTAATTTACTCTCCCTCTCAACCACCAAGTATCTAACCTTTGCCTTGCTCCTCAATGCTTTGCATGCATCTTGTACCTCAAGTGCATACAGGTTCTTGGCTAGCACACCAATCTATTTCCACTTTCCCACCGTCACGAAATTTTCTAAAAAAAGAGATGATTTTAAATCAACGATATCTCCCTCACCCGAACTTCGATTCAGCCGATTTTTTTTTTTTTTTTGATTTTGGGTATTTTTCTGCAAGGAATCCAATTCTGCTATTTCTTTCTAAAAATTTTGTACAAAAATTTTTAGATCTACTCTGCAAACTCTCAGCCCAAAACTCAAAACTTTGAAATCTCCTCTCAGTATACTATTCTCTCCTTGATCACCTGTGCTTCGATACCATGTAGAATTTTGTAGAATTTTTCCTACAAATCAACTAGCTTTGATACCATGTAGAACTTTCTCTACAAATCAGCTAGCTCTGATACCATGTAGAAATTTCCCACCTGTAGATCAACCTGGTAATGATAGAACTGACATTCATCAGTTATCCATGAGTGAATACACAGTTATCTGAAAATAACAGTTGTCACATGCATGCAAGCATCAACAAACTGTATCTCATTAATTTAACAACTTGTTAAATTAATCTAACTGAATTTGACTAAGTTAAACTAAGTCAATTGATCCTCTCAATATAGAATCATCCTTAATTCCTCAATCAGTGGAGCAAATCAAGGACACATTCCCCAATTAGTGGAGAAACTATTGCATGTTCTCACAAAGACTTCAAATTCATAATTCCTTAACTAATTAACTCAAACTGAATTAATTAATTAATTTACAAACTGCTGTTAATATCAAATTCGAATTTTACTTCCTATTTTAGACCAGGGATTGTCTAAAAATAGGAATCCAACTTGAACTACTAAAAATAGAACTTCTGTTTTTATCACTTCCATTTTTCATTCCCTGTTGCCCAATCCAGCACTGATGTCCAAACTGCTATTTTTAGCAATTTCTTGTTGCCAATTTTCAATAGAAGAGTGGGCCAATAATAGCCCACTTGTAACACTTTGAATGCTGTCCTCTTTGCTGCAAAGTGACCTCCACAAGGCCCATCATGACAGGTTAGAAGGATGTCAAAAACTTCCTCTTCCCTTACACACCTTCTCAAGATTTGATCTAGGCCAAGTTTGAAAAGATTGCCCCCAATCCAGGTGAAGGGGGCGCTTTTCCTGACTATCTTGCTCTTTTCTTTGGAGGGCAAGTTTGGTGGGAACTGTGCTGATACCAAATAGTTTTCTATATCAACAAACCATTGGGAGAGAACTGAAATAGCAAACAAATGCTCGTCTGGTAATTGGTCATCCACCATTCCTTCTTTGCCTGCAGGTAGATTCATCCTAGATAGAAAGTCTGCAACAACATTTTCCATACTATGCTTATCAACAATAGTTAGATCAAACTACTGTAATAAAAGAAATCATCTTATAAGTCTAGCATTCACATCTGGTTTGTTCATTAAATATTTGATTGCAGCATGGTCAGTATGCATAAATGTTTGATAACCTGTAATGTAATGCCTAAATTTTTTTAATGATTGCACAACAACCAGGAGTTCCTTTTCGGTCACAGTATAATTTAGCATAGCATTTGACAGGTTATTACTGATAAAATAAATGGCATAGGGAAATTTCTCCTCTACCTGACCTAAGGCTGCTCCTATGGATTTGTGTGAGGCATCAACATGAATATGAAAAGGGAGGGCCTAGTTTGGGCCTCAAAGAATTGGTGCAGTGGTCAACTTACCCTTTAAAATGTCTAAGGCCACTTGACAACTTTTTGACCATATAAACTCTGAATCTTTGGCCAACAACCCAAATAAAGTAGAGGCCAACTTGCTGAAGTCCTTTATGAACCTTCGGTAGTATCCATCTAACCCCAAGAAACTCCTGACATCCCTCTGCTTTTGAGGAGGTGGGACCCTTTGGATGATTGCTATTTTGTTTGGGTCCACTTGCAGTCCTTGTTGAGATATTGAATGACCTAGCACGGTCCCTTCAGTCATCAAGAATTCACATTTTTCTGGACTGAGAGATAGGTTCATTTCAATGCATTTGTGCAATACTTTGCCTAGGTTAGTGAGGGCTTCTTGAAAATTACAACCATAAGGTGTAAAATCATCCATATATATTTCCATTGCATCATGTACTAATTTAGCAAAAATACTCAAGACTACTCTCTGAAAAGTGGCAGGAGCATTGCATAGGCCAAAAGGAAGGACGCTATAGGAAAATGTACCCCAAGGACAGGTGAATGTGGTCTTATCTTGGTCTTTTGGGAAAATTTGGATTTGGCTGTACCCATTGAATCCATCTAGGAAAGAGAAAAACTTCTTCCCTACGAGGCCATCTAGCACTTGGTCAACGAAGGGTAGGGGAAAATGATCCTTCTTTGTGGCTTTGTTCAACTCCCTATAATCTACACAAATCCTCCACTTACCATTTTTATTGGGAACTAACACTAAAGGAGAGACACACTCACTGTCAGAGATAGGGTAAATGAATCCTGCATCTAGCAGTTTTTGTAATTCCTCTTTGACTATATCTTTAAGAGATCGATTAATCCTCCTTTGTGGTTGCCTGACTAGCTTGCAACCTTCTTTGATGTATATGTGATGAGTACACACTGAGGGGTGTACTCCCTCGATTTCCTTGTAACTCCGAGCGAAGGCTTCTAGGTTTTCTCTCAACATGTTGCATAGCTTTTCCTCTTCGAGAGCAGAAAGGGATGGATTAATTTTCAAAGTTTTCTCTGGGCCAAATTCTATGGTTTTGACCCGGAGTGGGTTGGAATTGGCCAAGTATAAGTCAATTGGATGATTGTTCTGGATTTCCCTTACTTCTTCTTCTAATGGTAACTAACTAGGAGTTGGACTTTGGAGCAAGTGTTCAATTAAGTCATCCTCATCTTGCTGTCCTCCTCCTATGGTTGCTTCCAAAGCATAAAGTTGGGCTGAATAAGCCTCATCTTCTTTCTCCTCCTCCAACCATAAAGGTAAATCATGCTCTAGAGAATGTTGAGCAGGAGGGTATAGGACTAACTGCTTGGACATATGCCCATTCTTGATGGTCATATTCCTAGCTCTGAAGCTAATGTAAGCATCAACTGTGGCCAACCATGGCCTCCCAAGGATGAGAGGGTAACCAGTAAGCTTAGACTTAGGCTGGAGAACTAGGAAACCTATAGGGTACTCCCAAGATTTAATGGAGACCATCACATCCTCCACAATTCCCTCAAGGGTGACTGTGGAACGGTATGCAAGATGCAGAACTTTGTGGTCTTTCTTAATGACTCTTGGAGGTTGAGCTTGAGCATCGCGTCCTTGATCATCACATTAATGGCGACCCCAAGATCAATCAGAGTGTGTGGGCCAATGGTGCCATTGATGTGCACATCTACTACAGGGATTCTAGGGTCCACATATTTTGGACATATTACCTGCCCCAACATTAAGTCAGACAGCTTCCCAATGACATTAATGGTAGGGGCATCCCTTTTTATTTCTCCTTAATCAACTTATTGTAAATGGGAAAATATTTTATTGCTTGGAGAAGGGGCATATTTACACATAGATTTTTCAACTCTCTCAAAAGTTCAAGTTCTTTTGGGGTAGGCTGGAGTGGTTGGGCTATCCTCTCAGGAAAGGGTGGATTTAATTTAAGGTTAATTTCCTCTCTTTCTTCCTCAACCTCCCTATGTAGAGAGGGAGGTTGGTTATCTTGGAGAATTCTCCCAGATCTTAGGTTGATCTACTAGATTTCTATAGCGTAAGCTGGGTATGATGTCTCTCCACTGTATACTTGTTGAGCTTGCCTATTGTTCAGGTTTGGATTTGGCTGGGCAGGCATCTGGGGTTTCTTAGGTGGATCAGAGTGTAGGAGTTGTGGTTGGGTAGGTGGTGGAGGCAATAGAGCTGGATCATTATTGTATTGGGGCCTCCACACCTGGTGTGGGGTATTCCACTAAGGTTGTGACTGAACATAAGGTTGAAATGACTAGCTGGCTGGCTAGGAATGATACTGAGATGCATAGGACCAAGGAGGGGATGTAGACTAGGAAGGATGAGCAGGGGGTCCCCAAGAAGGTATAGATGTGGTTTGGTTAGGGCTGTAATATGCATGGGACAACCCTTGCATACCCTGCTGGTATGGTCTAGGCCCACGAGGTCTCCTTTGGTTGATGTAACAAAGCTGCTCAATGACTCCTTCAACTCCTTGATATACAACTTTGAGTCTAGGTAAAGAAGGGCACTTGTCTCTGGAGTGGTTTTCTTCACAGACCAAGAAAATCTCAATGCAGTTCAATGGACATTCGTTCCTAGGATGCCTCTTGGTGCATCTAGGAAAAAATATGGCCAAGGCTCTCTCTGCTTCCTCTTGCTTCCTTTTGATGTTCATGGTATCAAATTGCAAGGCAAGGGTTTGCAGAATCTCACTTTTGAAATCTTCCAACATATTTCCAATTTCACCCTTGATGGATGAGTTGTAAGATGATGTAATGGCCATAGATTGACTACCCCTACCCTTTTTCCTGGATGCCCTAGAATGGTTTCTAAAGACAGTCTTGATATCCTCATAGGGTAATTGGTAGATATCCCTTCCCGCTAATAGATGCAAGGTATCCAAAAGATCTTCCTTTACTCCTTTGAGCAGGACCAACTTTAGTGACTCAGGGTTAAGTGTGCACCTGGCCCTTTTGTAACTGAGTTGGAATCTTTCTTCATAGTCTTCTAAGGATTCATCCTGGCCCATGGTCATCATGAAAATCTCTTCTTTAGTATCCTTTGACCTACAATAGTCCCTATATTTGTTGTTAAAATCCTGCTACATCTGAGCCCAAGTTGTGATGCTATCTCCAGGTAAACTCATGAACCAGCGCAATGCTACATCCTTGAGGGTAGATGGAAATAGTTTTAACTTTTTCTCATCATCTGTATCGTCATAGTTTCGACATATAACAACAAACTCAAATAGGAAAGTTTCAGGGTCCTCTATGGTTAGGCCATGGAAATGAGGTAGGGCAGAGGGGCTTATATTCTTCATCTTAGTGTCCCCATTGGTTTCCTTGATGGGGAAGGCACCCTCAACTCTCTCTCTATTCCCTCTATCATTTCAGTTTTTAGCCATTGGTTTAGTAGGAATGGGTTCCTCTTCTTCTTCTTCCCCTATAGGTTCTTCAAATATGTCAGGTTGCTCACCTAAGGGTTCCTCCAGTTCACAACCACTGAAGAAGAGAGAAGGTTGGTTGTTGGATGCAGTGGGGGTATTTGGCAAGAATTTTCTTAAATTGTCCCTATTCCTACGAGGCATGAAAGGAAATGTTTTTAGGTTGGTTTTTGGAAGGTTTTTTAGCAAGAAAGTACTTTACAGAAATGAAATTGCTGATTGAATGAAAACTACTTGACATGAAGAAAATTTACTTGCTGAATTGAAATTATACTTGCAGAATGGCAAAGAAAGAATAATGAAATTGCTGATTGAATTAAAACTATAGACAGAAAGAAAAGAATGGAAAGGAAAGTAGATAATGACAAATGAAAGAAAGGAAGCTACTAGATTACTTTTGCAGAAATAAACTAATGGAAGAAAGTTGAAGACTAGAAATAGAAGAAAAGAAAGTAGACTAGAAATATAAGAAAATAAAGAAGTAATCACATTCTACTCTGACACCTTCCTAGAAACGACGCCAAAAAGTGACGAGCACCAGTATTGCAGCAAGGATGCTGCAACTCCTGGGCTACCAACTTTACTTATCAACCCAGGTTTTGTACAAACTTGGAGGTGACAATGCTATATGCACGAGTAGAAGTGAAGGTCCTGCCTGTTTTCACTTGTTCATCTGGAAAGAGACCCCAGGGGTTCCAAGCTAGACTTCTATAGAGTCAGAAAAAGCTTGATTCTTTGATGGAAGAAGAGCAAATCTATTCGAAGAGAGCTACTCTACTGCCGTAATGAAGAAAACAACATGCAATGCTAATATCACACCATATCCTAATTAACCACTTAAACAACTATGCTAAGAAGAATTGCTAAATCAACACTAACCTAATGCTGCTATCTAAGTTACAGAAGTAAAGAGCATCAAACTAAACTAATGAATAAGCAAAGAAGCTAAACTAAAGCTGTTTTCACGTTTTTGTTTTTTTGGTAAAATCAAGCATGTAAGGAGTCAAGTGGAAGAGCAAGTGAAGATCGAAATGAGTGAAAGGACGACGTAACGAAGCAGAGGTGCATAGGAACCGTTGGATCAATTGGGAATAGTATTAATGGGAGATGAGCGATGGAGATATTATCGTAGAAGATCACGTGAATAGATGGATGAATAAGACTGACGGAAGATGAATGGAAGAGAGCTTATTGCGGGAGGCTAAGTCAAGAGATGGACGGATAGGACTAATCAGAAGATGAATGGTGGAGATCTTGTCACGGGTGATTTAGTGAATAAATGAACGAGCAAGGTTAACGAAAGATGAGTGGAAGAGATCTTATCACGGGCGATTTAGTGAATAGATGAACGAATATGACTAACGGAAGATGAGCGACGAAGATCTTATCACGTAGGTTAAGTGAATAGATGGAAAAACATGGTTAAACGGGAGATTGAGTGGCAAAGATCTTATCATGGGGTTTAAGTGAATCGATGGGTGAACAAGATTAAGTCACGTGGAAATAGAAGGAAAGAAAACATGTGGAATGATGGAGCAGGTTTCTGTAGGCGGTAAGCAGTTTCTCTCACGCCCTCGAGGCTGAAAGCGGAATTCCAATATTTTGCGCGATTAACCTAACTGGGTGACACGTAGCATGATAAAACCACTTTTATCGCGTGCTCTTAGGAAGATATCGGCTGTGAAAGAATATGCACGATATTGCATGATAGCCATTGGATCGGGTGGGGTTTATCAATGGTGGAGACCAACCAAGCTACTTGGCGATTGGGTGATACGATAGCCGTTGGATCGAGGGTGTGACAAATCAATGGTGGGGATTTGGAGCGCATAAAGTAGGTGGAAGAATTCACGATAGCTGTTGGATCAAGCTAGACAGATAGATGGTGGAGATATGGAGTGCATAAAGTCAAGTGTTGAAATGAATAGGATGGTTAGTTCTCAGGTTTTCTATGGATCGGACGGTAAGGAGATCTACGAGTATAATCCGCTTAAGTCGTGATTTATTGGCTCGCGCTTAAGTATTACGTGCTGAAGGAAATGAGAATATGAGTGAGATATATTACAGAAAGAGGGTGATTGAAGACGATAATGATGAAATGACCCAAGTACTGAATCAAGACAACAAACTCCAAAGCTCATGCGATACCTAGAAATCTGAAACACAACCAATCTACTCTACACTGCTGTAATGAAAATGTAGCTACTTAAGAAAATGATTGGTTAAACCATGGATCTACACTAGCATACATGTACAATAAAGAGGAGCCTTAGCTACTAGGGTTGGGCCCTAACCAAAGAGCTTCAGCCCTCTGAGTTAACTCAGTGCTAGCTCAAAACAAAACTCATTTTTATTATCAAAACAATGGATTACATCAAAAACTGTCACAAGTATTGCAGCTAAAAAACAAAGTAGAGTTTCACAATCAAAAGTCCAAATAAAAATTGAATCCTACTAAGGTCCTAGGCCTCTCTACTTATACATCTGATGTCTCCAACAAATAACTTAAAATTAGGGAGGCTCGGCTCCCAAACTAGAGATAAACTAGTTCTTTGACTTCCACTTGCTCGGTTGCCTTCTAGTCCTCATGATTTGGATGGTTGCAGTCCGAGCTGATGGAGGAATATTCGAATGGGGGGTAGTAAATGAGGAGGATTTTCCTCCTATAATTCCTCTCCCTTGTCCCATTTGATTTTTGACCAAGGTATTTGCTAAAATTCCTCGCTTTTATCCTTTAATCCTGCATTACATGCACATTATACCACAAAGCAAAATATCCAACTCTAACTCATATCATAAACAAAATATAATCAAAAGTATGCAATAAGTTGTGAGAATAGTTGGTTTGACTAAGCTAGGAGGTGAATTAAGGCCCATATAATTTCCCAATGATGAGGCTCATCAACAACCTCTCCTTCATTGTGTCGGATATAGTGGGGGGTGACAACCCCACTTGTTGGGGGGTTTCAAGGGGGCGGTAGTCCCCTTGTACAGGGTCCGGGGCAGCGACCCGGGAATTTTTTTTGGACCCTATATTAGGTGGGAGGACCTACCTATGGTTTTGTACATGTGTTTTTCACGTGGTTTTGGGCATGCTTGTTTTCTGCCCATGGTATTTTGTAGATCTAGTCAAGGGAACTATGATTATGCTCTAATCCAAGGTTAATGGATTGGGGTTTATGAATGCTTTGGCATGTATATATATGTATTATAACATTTAAAGGAATATAAGGAAAAATCAATTTTGTAGTCCCGGTTTTGGGATCCAGGGGAAATATCTATGTGCATATCTATTTTATGTTTTATGTTTTTGCCATTGTTTATTTTTTGTTTATAGAATTCGTATGCAGGTAATTTTTGTATAGGGTTAAAAGCCTACACAATCAAGGTTGTCTCACTCCTGTCGTCGAATTTAAGGGTTGACAAGTCATCTACAATGCTCAGCGACACTTGCAGACTTACTTATCTGGAAAAACATGTTGGAATTATGATTGTGGAAGAGGTCATTAAATGACTGCGGAAATTCAAAACATACTTCAAGGGCTTAACTTGTCATCTGGCCCTCCTTCTAGAGCCATGAATGTTGACGGTGTTGGACCTTCCAACATTTATGGGATCTCCCCGATTTGAAGTCCCAACTGGACCTCACACCGTTTGGAGTAGGAGTCCCAGTAATGGGTGGTAATGTTATGCCTTGACTGCAGAAACACACAAAGGGAATTATGATAACTTTGAGTGACAACAAGTGTGTGACCCTGCAGAGAGTCAAGTGCAATGCATGAAGGTTCCAACACACGAAAGAAAAAGGAAGTGCGCCTCTTGGAAGCCTGTAACAGTATGCAACATGAAAGGAACACACGGGCATAATGACATCATAAGCTAAGATACATAATAATCCACAAGTTAAAGTGATGAGTTAATACAACATGTATCCAACAAGATTCATATAAATGCAAAAAAAATATTTCATAAGCTAAGCATAAGTTAAATAACATACATTGAAAATACAACAAGAATAGTCCTACTATATTCACAACATATGCATGCAAGCATGTTGGCTCTGATTTTATTATTATAAGTGAAATTCCCATTCATACATACACCATTGACAACCACTAGCCGCAATAGTGGAACATTACAGTCAAGAACACATTCTCCTCAAAAGAAGTATACTCACACTATGCTACAGAGAAGCCAAGGCTCTTCAAAATACTCCCAAGCTCCTTCTAAGCGTAAGCCTAGCCAAAATATTGGTTCCCAAAAACCCTTTAGATGAGTTATGAGGTTCTATTTATAACAAGAGGAGGTGACTCTTCAACTCCCCTCACCCTCATGAATCTTATATTTCTTTTCAAAATGACACATTACATTACACAATGACTCTTCATATTCCAATATTGGCACTTGGAATTTCACTTACAACATAATTACAAATAATATTACATTTTACACTTGTACCCATATAAGACAAAATAGGGTAGAGACAACTTGACAACCTAGCAAGACACAACACTATGATGCTTGAGTCTGGGTGAAGTCTAGCTCAGCAACCTTCGCTTGCTTCTTCTCGGTCACATATTGGTGCCAAGATTGATACTATGTGAGGATTTCCCAAAACTATGTAGTGGTGTCTGGCTAGAAGCGGACTTTGGCCTCCATGGCATCTGGGTACATAGTCTTCCAACTTGTGTCCAGTTCGTTATGAAGCATGAGCAACAATGTTCCGACTTGGAAAAGACCACCAATGAAATTATACATGTTCTGTTTGTTCGAATCCAAGTCTTTCCTGGTCGCATTCTATCTCAACTACTCCAAGTACTCTTCAATCTCCTGTAGGACTTGGTTCTTGGATTCGACTTTGGTGAGGGAACCGATTGATGGGATCTAGTGTGTTCTCACAAAGACATCTAAGATACTGAACAACCATACATATGAGGCTTGAATGCTGCCAATGAATGAGGCGAGCTGCTTGTTATCTTGAATCAACATTTGAACCTTCACATTCTCCAGCTATGCCTGTGGCTTCATTTTCTTCACTAAGTCAAGAGGTGCCCCTTTATATCACATTGTCCACTCTTGCACATAGGAAATGGCATCTTGTATGTCCTTGAGAGTTTGAACAAAATCTTTGCTTTGTTGTTGTAATTCATGCAAATGAATGACTGCTTTATTTACAGTGACAAACCCCTCATGGAGCTTCCACATGGTTTCTCAAAGTGTTGATACTTCAACAAGTATCACTGCTATCATCTCCTCAAAGTAAACTTCTGCAAAAACTTCATTCTGAAGTGTCGCACGGAGTTGTTCTGCCTCTTGTCTGACAACTTGCAAGTTACGTTCCAATTTCTCTTTCTCAGTCGTCAAATACTGGAAATTTGATCTTGTTTCTCCTACATAGGCCAAGTTGGCTTTGACAATGGCATTTGGATGCTTCCTGGTGTCTGAAAATATCACCCTTTCTCTAATGAATGTGGGTGATTCATGATCATCCAGAAATTTCTTTATCCATGCTTGTATAATCCTCCTTTGCAAATCATCGAATGCTATATTGTACACATCCATTACCAGATCATCATGATAGAGAACAACATCCCCTTACTCACTCGAGGCTAGCTCTACTGCTGGAGGTGGCGGACAGTGAGGGATGACCTATGGTTCTCTTGGAATCATATCAACATCTTCCATATGTTGATCCTGTTCCATCTCCATGTCTTTCACTTCAATATTTCTTAGTTTGTTGAGTGAGTTCCCGATCCTGCACCTGGTCACCTTCCTCTTCAATTGTTGGTTGTTCTTGTTCCTGCTCTTCAACCTGTATCAACGATGTTTCCTCTATCATCGCACCTTTCCTTTGTTATTATTCCCTCTTCTGCTTCTCTTCTCATTCTCTCCTCCTCAACTCCTATTCTTACTTCAACATCTGCTCTGTCTCCCGCAAATTCAGTTTTGCGTCCTACAACCTCTGCTTTTCTCTCTTCCTTCACTCATCTCTCTGTATCCTTTGCTTCCTCTTCACTTATGCTGCCAAAGATTCTTTCATCAAAATGGGATCTTTTTTCATCTTTCAACTTTGTTCTCCCTCTGGACTATCATCAATATTCCTCTTTCCCTTGTCCCGCACGAGATTGCTACATTTTGCTGTTGTTGCTTCTGGAGTTGTTGCCGTTTGTGGAGTAGCCTGTGAGGTCCCTACTAAGTTGACTGGCTCATGGAGTTTGGAGGAATTGTAACAATGCCTCCATGTATCCTCCTCTGGCCAATGGAATGCCCCATTGATCCACAAAAAGTAAAATATAAAAAATGATCTTTGCAAATATTGTGGGTATCATATAGATTAAAGTCTCTAGTGCTGAATTGAAATCTCACTATCTCCTTTGCCTCGAAATCTATGACTTTCAAGTTCTTTATCTCGTATAATTAAATCTTCAAAGGAAGAGTGGGACATGGTGATTTCTTCTTCCTATGCAGCACTACTGACAAACCTATAACAATATGGTATGATACTTCTTACATAATCTTTTTCTAGTGGCATACCTTGGTAAAACATGCGAAGGCTTCTCTCCACCAAACACTCTAATCAAGGTTCCACGTGATGAGACATACCAATCTGCGATGTCTGATATTGCCTCCATTTCTTCTCATTGCATGCAAGGTGGATCTTCTTCAAAGATACACTTGTACACTGGGGTTATGAAGTGGTTAGTTAGTCATGCCATTACTCCTCGATAACTGCATTCTAAAAGAAACTTGCAGTAGATGCGCATGAAAATTTCTCGTGGTGTCCATGTGCAGTTCTTGCTAGGGCATAGATTGCATCCAGTAAGTATACAAAATTATAGAACCTTGCTCTCTCACCCTCAGGTGGATTCTTAGCCTGTGCTACATGGGCCTTCAATTGTCAAGCCAACACATTTGACTAGTTGAATGACCTTCCATCGTTCACCACTTGGTCCAATAAGACTTCCCACCCTTCAGGAAAGGTTTCTACATTCTATTGACCATGGATTCTGCAAGCAAAGATAACCAAGCACTGGTAAGCCTTCTTGAGGGACTTTATCTTGTAAACATGGGTGGGTGTTTTCGAAACTTCGATGACTCTTTCACCCAGCGTTTGACAATGTCTATTGTGTTTAGATAGCTGTGGGTGGAATAGAAGAGTGAGTCCATGCACTCTACTAGCTCACGCAAGTGATACATTTGTTGAAATTATTTTGCCCAGAAGGTGGAAAGATTATGCCCGGTGGCACTGTTCAATGTCATGTTCTTCTCATCAATGTGTGAGACAATCTAGTTGATGATATGTGCACACGGGAAGGCAAGATACCTGCATGCAACCTTGTATAGCCTTGATTGTTGAATGTTGAGATAAACCTGTCAGTACCCTGAGTTTGCTTCATAGTCCTTTACAAAAGCATCTTTAATCTGTTGTCATGTCAGTGATGATCCCTTTTCTATAAACAACTGTGTATCTGCATACACTGGCTAATCAACTAATGTTTTCTCAACTTCTTCCTCAGTACTTCTCTCAGTGGTTTCTTTTGAAGAAACTCTCTTAGGTGCCATGGTAAGAGTGACTACTAGAGAGGTGCTCAACAAATTTTGTACCTATGGGACATAAAGGACACTCATGGCAAGAAAATGTCAGTCTTAAGGAAATTTACTTACAAGGAAAGTTCAAGAAGCAAACCAAACATTTGATGGGGAGGTATGCACAATTTTCTCTTGCAAGAGGGATTGAATTCCTATGGGAATCATGCACTATGTAGTCCCAGCAGCCAAGGTGGAAGCTTGTGGTTTGAAACTATGCAATGTGAAGTTCAGCCTAGGTAGAGGCTTGGGAGAGACTACGGATTGTGCAGTCTCAGTGGCCAAGAAGATAGGCTGGATCCTGGAACTGATCAATGTGCAATTCGAGCCAGCTTGGACTATGCACTATGCAATTCCAGAGGCCAAGCTTGTGGCTTGAGCCTTAGTATTGCGTAGTGTCAGCTGGGCAAAGTGAAACCCCGCGAAGGGAAATCTAGATCTGCCCAAGGGAAGTGTGTAAAACGAGCATATATGAGAGATAGTATGAAGCTGAGTGTAGATTTGACTCAATGAAAGTAAATGCATGTGAATCAATTGCAACAATTAATCAAATGGAAGGAAAATGAAGCATGTGAGGAGAGTTGCCGCAATGACGACCATTGGTGCAAAAACATGAAAACTAATGTGACACTCGGGAAAGGAAATCTAAAACTTAAAACAAAAATTATACAAGTTAAAACAAGTCAAAATGCCAATAATAATGAATAGAAACAAGTGAAACAACACTCACACAAGCCAAACAACAAAAGCGACAAAAAAAGTGGCAAAAGACGACAAAATAAAAAATCCCTTGGAAAAGTGACAATGATCGCGCTGAAGGTTCCTTGATCTCCTCGGGAATGCTAGAGATCCAATATCAAGTGTGCAACTGATCTCTATAAGCGTTGATTAAATATATTTGGACAACTTAGGTCTTATGATGCGCATGCCTAAAATCAAGGAAAAAGTGACACTTGGCAAAAGTTTATAAAAATAGTGAAAATATCTCCTTCAGGATACTAAAAATAGATCCCTAGTTTTTAGGGATGCTTTTTTTCCTTTTTGGGGAAACTTTCCATGCACACTGCCAGGAAAGACTGCATAATTCTGGGGAACTGGACAACTATTCAGCTCTGTGCACTATGCAGTTTCTGAGCTTAGTGAGGGTTGTAAATTTTTTGGGCTCAACATTGGGTTGCCTCCCATGACTGCACATTTTCTAAGCTCAAGGATGGCTGCCAATAAGGACTGTGCAATTCCTATCATCAAGGATGATTTGCCTCAAGGATTGTGTAGTTTATGGAGGCAAACCCAAAACTGCTAAAAGAGCAAGTTAGGAGGTTAGATTGTGACTTATAAAGACCAATTAGGTGTGTAAACAAGCCAACACAAGCACATATGAAAAATATAAGTCTGAATAAAAGAAATAATATTTGGATAAGTGGAAGATGAGCTCTTGTGGAAAAGAATGGAGGCTCCAAAATCGAAGCATAGGAAAAAATTTGGAGGGTGGTTGAAGCCACTACAACACATCCTTATGCCATTGTTGCTTAAGCCGAAGGTGGGGGATTTTTCTAAATTTAGAAGCAATTTTAGGAAACTTGTTGGATTTTATGTTGAATAACTTCTTATACATGAAATATCTAGTCATAGCCATGCTTTCAATGGGGGGGAATCTAGCTCCAATAACGAGGATAAGGTAGAGAGTATTTCCTTTAATCTCGAGGTTGTAGGTTATAAATTTCTTTTGGATTTGCTCAATCTTCCTCCATGGCTCTCTAGATATACTACAACCCCAAATATCAAATCCATATACCCTAATTTCAATCGAAAGATATGTCAACCTACAATTGTTTTTAGGCCCATAGTAAGCTTTCCATTCCCCATTTATCCTCTTCTCAATTCTATAATTCCAATTGAGTTGATAATGGATGTTGATTCCTAAATATTTGTATGAAAGAACCTTTACAAGTAGTTATTATCATAAATGAAATTATCATAGGTGATTGGTGGGCTCCAGTATTGTAGCAATAATGCTACAACTCCTGGAGCTTCCTGTCTCTTAATTTTATCAACCCGGTAGTTCGTACAAACTTGGAAGCGACGGTGCTGTATGCACAAGTACTAGCTCTTGTCGCAGCTGTCACTTGGTCAGCTGGCACAAGTCCGCTAGGGCTCAAGCCAACTTCTATAGGCTCACAGAAGAAGCTTTATCAATGATGGACGAAAGCTAACTCAAAGGAGACTAGTCTAATTGCAGAAGGAAACTGAAAACCAATAAAGCATGGAAACCCTAGGAAATCCTAATTTGACTAGCTAGACCCTAACTATGCAAAACTGTGAATGAAACAACTACCGATAATGCCATTACTTGCAGTGAACTGAAATACATGCATCTAAGCTACTTGCATCTGAAAAGACATGTTTTTGTATTTTATCATTAAGTGGTTGGATTTATTGTGATGATGCTTTTGATTAGGGTTTGGTTGTGCAGGAGCGATTGGAATGGAAGGAAAGCATGGGCAAGGTCAGGATGGCTAAGGGAGGTCCCAGAGGGTCTCCAACATCAGTCCATAGAAGCCTACCACGTTCGGATGCTCAGCAACCAAGTTTGCAGGTTTCTACAGGAAGTCTACAGGTGATCCTACAGGAAACTCAGGGGTTTCTACAGGAAGTCTGTGCAATTCTACAGGATGTTTGGCCGTGGAGGCTTTGGGAGATGGTGAAGTGTTGGAGTGGTGTGGGATGATAGGTGAGATGGAGATGGAGCTGGTGATGGCTCAGGAGCAGAAAAATCAGATGGAGGAAGAGTGCATGCAGTGGTTTGAGGGTTGGAAGGATGGGGTCAACGAAAGTTGAAGTAAATGGAGCTAAGTGAATAATGGATGAGTTGGAGGGTAAATGAGTTGGTCAGAGGCCGAGTAGGGCTTGAGGATAGATCAAGAAGAAGAAGAAGGAAGTGGATTTTTAAGGAGCAGCGTAAATGAAACAAATGACTTATGCATCAAAACGAGAAATTCATTAACCTATGATAACTGTGCCATGAAATCTATGAGCAGCAATGGAAAACCAAGAAACAAAACTTATGCGTGGAAATGGAATGTAGAAGTATGGTTCAATGTCAAAAATGCATGGATGGATCTTCAATGAAAATGTTTATGTTGCAGCTTGCATCGAAATGAGAAGAACTGCGTTTCTTTTTGGTGGTTGGTCATGGACTGCACCCCAATCCCTAACAGAGATGGCAGTGAGCCTTAACAACCTTTTTGCTGGAGCTCCAAGAGATTATATCTATCCTCCTATCGAATCTAAGCAACTGAAACAAATTCACCATAAACTAATCCTAACTAAGCTCATGAAAAAGACTAAACTAACAAACTGTAAATTCGAATTGCATGTGAAAGTAAACAAACTCAAAATGCTGGAACGAAATGCAAACACATTACAACACCGAGGAGATCTATTGCTCTCAGGTTGGGCCCTAACCTGAGAGCTATAGCTCCCTTAGAAACTCAGAATGAGATCAAAATCTGACTGCCTTTATTCATAAACGAAAGTCTGATGACATGCCAAAATTGGCTTACAAAACCGAGCTGTAGCTCGTACTTCCAAATTACAAGAATAATACCAAGGTTCAAAAAGCTTCTATCCAAGGCTACGGCCTCAGTATTTATGCAAAATGTTCATCCAATAGGTGTCCTTGGTTTTAGGAGCTCGGCTGTCCAACTGAAGTTTAAACTGCTGATCCTGTAGGACAGTCATAATTGCTGTTCCTGTAGAACAATTATAACTGCTGTTCCTGTAGAACAGCTGGCTGCTTCTAAGCTCGGTGGGGAGATGGATTGGAGCTCGGAGCTATGGTGGGAATCACGAGGAAGGTCCCCAAGACCGTGGACATCCTCTCCTAAAAACCAGCAGTGCCACCTCATTGTCTCCTTGTCTCCTTTCTCGTTGTCTTTTCTCCCTTTTAATGCCAAAAACCTGAAAGCATCATGCATTAGTCACGTAGATAGAATGTCTACCCTTCTTCCTACAAACAACACGAATAAACCAAGAAATGAATGCATAAGCAATAAAAAATGAATGGTTTGAGCATAGCAAGTAGGCCAAATGAGCCCAAATTGTACCAAAAATTGGGGCTCATCATCACCCCCCAGCGAAACTATTTGCTCATCCTTGAGCAACTTAGTCCAAATCTTCATCCTTCATTGCTTTCACTGCTTCCCTTGTATCCCAAGGCTCTGTGGTGGTGTCTTCTCTGTGGATATGAAACCCTGCTTTCCTGTTCACCTCTTCCCATTGTTGACTGTCATCCTCCTCTGTATTGCCTTCAGTCAGTCCTAGCAGTAGTGGTGGGCTGAGTTTAAGGCCAATCCAGCTGGCCTGGAGGCTTTGCATGGATTTCTTGTAAAGTTCAACCCTTGCCAAAGCTTCCCTCATCCGAATGGGTGTGTGGTACTCTCTGATTTTCAAGCTATGTGCCAGGGTATTCCATCTGCGTGCACATGCATGGGCAGCACTTTCTCCCAACAACCTTTCCATGTCTTCAAAGTGGGCTATGGCTTGGGCCTGTTGGTCCATAAATCTCAAGGAAGCTGTGGGATCTGTAGCCAACTGTTGGTGGGCTGAGATGAGTGCCACCGGATCCTCTACTTCTGGTCGAATGAACAGTGGTTCACTTACTTCTCGGTTCATGACCGATTTTGCTTCAGCTGCTCTCTGATCCTCATGGTTTAACCATGAGGCGAATGCCATCAATTGCATATCACCCAAGGCAACATTGGGATCCCAGGAGACTTCATTAGGCAAAGCCAAATTGTGGAGGTAAAACTCTGCTAATTTGGCTTTGTCCTCAGACGAACTAGTACTGCACAATTCAGAAAATTGTTGTGGATTTTGGATATGTGAAATACCTCTTTGTGCCAAGGTGTTTATTTGGAACTGCAGCCATTGATCTTTTAAGAAAAATCCATAGGATTTTGCAGGTGTTCTGCACTGAATTGCCTCCATGGCCCAACTGGCCATGTAAGCCAATTGTGCTTCCTTTTGTTGCAGCTGTTCTCTTAGGGCTTGCACTTCGATTTTTGTTTGCTGTTCTGTTTCCTGTAGAAGTGTCATTGGCCCTTCAAGACTGGTGGTCAACTCCTTTTTGCCTTCTTGTTCATTTGTGATGTACTTGGAGGATGTTCCTGCCCCTGCCTTTAGTTCCTGTAGCTGCAATCTCAGTTTCTGATTTTCTTCCTGTAGAAGCACACATTGGCAATTCGCCACATGTTTAGCCATGGTGAATTCACTCCTGACCTCCCTGAGTTGATCTTGTAGAGGGCCTATGTCCGCCACCCCCTTTGATTTGGCGATTTGCATCCATGTGTGGGAACAGACTCTTTCTTTCTCTAGTTCAAAAAATAGAGGTACAGTAAATTTCTGCGGTATGATTTTGCCCGCCTCTAAAAAGGTGTAGTATGAATTCAGATTAGGTGAAGGGCTAGGTTCTGGTATATGTTCTCTTTCTATCTCTTCAGGTGGTTCTACCTCACCCTCCCTTGGTGGTGATGAGAGTCCTTCTCCTTCCTTCTTTTCCGTTTCCTGTAGCCGGGCCAGAGTATCCTGTAGAACATTTTCAGCTTCCTGTAGCCGCGTTTGCTCAGTCAACAAGTCTAACCTTTCTTGCCACGTATTCTTCTTTGGACTCCCCTTCTCGTAGGTGACTATGATCCTAGAGGGTGACTTTTCTCTGGGAGAAACAGATGTATCTTCGATGACAATCGGGCTGTTGGATTGGGCCTGTGGCTTGCCCGTTTTTATCCTAACACTTCTTCGAGCCTTAAAGTATAGAGGGGTCTCCCTCTTCCTTTTTCCTTTTGGCTTAGGTGGCGTGCTAAGGCCAGCTAATACAGCTGCTGCCTCCCGTGCCAGAATATCCACCTTTCTCTCCTTGGATTTCACCTTTTCGGGGCTTCCTGTAGAAGCCTGTTTCTGCAATTTCGGGCTTCCTGTAGAAGCCTTGGTCTTTGCTTTTGGGCTTCCTGTAGAAGCCTGCTTCTCACTGATCTTTGGGCTTCCTGTAGAAGCCTTTGTTTTTGTTTTTGGGCTTCCTGTAGAAGCCTGTTTTCAATGATTCTCGGGCTTCCTGTAGAAGCCTGAGTTTGTGTTTTCAGGCTTCCTGTAGAAGCCTGTTTTTGCTTTCTTGTAGACACAGGTGTCTCCACTTCCGCTTGCTTGCCTGCTTGAGTTTTGCTTTTTGCTTTGGGTGCAGGTGCTGTTGAGGTACTTGGGTTGACGTGGACCACCTCTGCTTTGTCCATTATGCTCTTCATCCTCTTTTCCCTTGCTGACAGGATAGGTGTGCCACCCTTTTCTTTGTCCTCCTTTCCCTCATGCTTCTTCCTCTGTTCTCCCTTCTGTACTGTTGTTGGGGTTTCTTGGCCTTCTTCCCTCTGTTCCTCGGCCACCGCTTCGTGTTCCTCACTACTGGAGGAACCCGTTTCTTCGATCAACATTTTAATGTCCCCATCTTTTGTTGAATTTCGGAAGGATTCCCATGAGAGGGGGACCTTATATGAGTGCAATGCATCCTCCACAAGAAGCTTGATCAGCCCATGGTGGGCTATCTGATCTGGTATACCCTCTTTCAGCTTTGTAGCACACTCCATTAGAGACTGCAGGAGGTAATAGGGGATGCTCAGTTTTTGTTCTACAGGAAGGTCAATTCGGTGCCTCAACTCAGTGAGCAGCCGAAAGTGATATGCATACACGATGCTGAAACGACCTTCACAAGTAATATATTTCATGATTTGCAAACTGACTTCATTCCAAGGTGGCAACAGGCTCGTTCTTCGCACCCCGTTTTTGTCCTCCGAGAATTCTTCCTCAGGTGGAAAGAATTCTTTCTTTGCTTGCTGACTCAACTTTCTCTCCTCTTTATCCCACGGCAGACCCATAGGAAGTTCTGTGATCCGACTGATATGTTCTGGGGTGAGTTTGAGGCTTAGACCTCTGAAGTTTACCGTGGCCAGTGTCTGAGATTTAGGCTTTGGAGCCTGCAAGAATTCTTCGGCCACTTCATCATCGTAACCCTGCAGCTTATCACAAAAAGGCATCCATTGTGCTCTGGTGAAGAGCTCTACCACTGCCGGGTTTCTCCTTAGTTTAGTTGAATCAGTGGGCTCCCGTCTTATAAACCCACCCGACATGATGAACACGGTCGTTTTAATTAAAGGTGGCAGATGCAAAAGAGAGTTGGTCTATGAAGACAGAGCATGCACATACAAAATTCAACACAGTCTACTTATACCGACATCCTGTAGAACGGTAGCATAGGCACAGCAAACAACAATTCCACCAATATATTTATGACCCGACTGTGGATGATGGTCTTGCCACTTCTACTAACCAGTTACATTAAGAGTTCAGGGTTACCTCTTTAATTGGCCACCTTTTTTTCGTGAGGCACCCGCTTTCCTGTATATGACTGTGTTCCTGTAGACTGCGTTCTTGTAGAACTGCGCTCCTGTAGAACTGCGTTCCTGTAGAACTGCGTTCCTGTAGAAGACGTGCGCAATTCTCGGGGAGGACTATAGTTGGCCGCGCTCGAGGTGTGCTTTACCGGCGTTCTGGTAGCCAACAGCTCGGCGTGTCAAAGTGCAGAGGAGATCATAATAGCCACCCGAGTTTGAAGTGTTGGATTATAAATGTATGTGCATGATCTAGCCGATTAGATTTTGAATCGGCGCAATCCATGGCGCGGGGGATGAGCTATCCCCGCTGGACCGTTGGGCGACATCATCCATCATTCGCCTGCGTATTTACTTGCTGCCGCATTCATTCCCACAGATTTACCGCCGCCTTTTCCTGTTAAACTCATGCTTCTGACGAGAGTGTTCTCACGTGCGTGCAGTTCATTCTCTCTGTCGTGGCCGCCACCCACACATCCAATTACACTTTAACTAGCCGACGTGGCTAGTCGACTGGCCATACGGCCGCTCAACCATTCACTTTTACGCCATGCAAACAATTTCAAAGTAAGATTGATGCGATTTGATGGAAGGAAGGGTTGAGACACTTACCTGCGTGGCTGCACACGATTTTTCCAGTTCTCGGACGATGGTGAGGGGATCTACCTGCTGCATGCGACTTACACAGACCCGGAGGCTCGTGGTTACAGGCTGCCAACGATGGAGTGGATGTTTTGCTTGCATGCGCCCACGTTTCATTTCAGATGGCGGTGCTGTGAATGGTATCCACTCGAGCAGGTTGAACTGTTACAGGATCCCCGCGAGGGGTCTCGTAACAGTCCTTTCTCCTTGGGTGCATGCTGCACGATGGCGGTTCTGGCCTTTCAATCACGTTCCCGGAGCTCTTTGATGCCTGCGGTATGAGATCCAGCATTTGTTTGGCTTTTCCTGCGAGAACTCATCGATCTTCTTTGTTGGTGCAGGGAACTTGGCCGCATGTCGACAAGGATGGTGGAGCAAGGTGACAGCAATGTGCAAGGGTGCCAACAGAGGCTTGCATGCATCCAAACCAATCCATAGTCGCGAAATCTCTTTTTCAGATGAATTCTGGCCG
Source organism: Pinus tabuliformis (assembly GCA_031772625.1). Lineage (NCBI taxonomy): Eukaryota > Viridiplantae > Streptophyta > Pinopsida > Pinales > Pinaceae > Pinus > Pinus tabuliformis. Next base: position 464,840,763 of record CM062819.1, read on the forward strand.
TCCAAAACTCCTACAGGAAGTTTCCTGTAGAACACAGAGCTTCCTGTAGAAAGTTCGGCCTTCCTGTAGAAAGTCTGTACTTTCCTGTAGAAAAACCGTGCCTTCCTGTAGAAAGACTGCATCTTCCTGTAGAAAGACAGCATCTTCCTGTAGAAGATTCAACCCTTGATAAAATTGCACATACCTTGAAAAAACATGGGTACTCTTGGAGGAGGTGTTGGTGAGGTTCCTTGACAGTATGATAAGGACCCCTGGCTGTGAGTTGAAGGGCTTCCTCTTCTCCATAGAGCATCTGCAACCTGCATGCAATTTTACCATATCTTGCTTATTGTTTTTTTCTTTTTTTTTTGAAAGATAACAGGGGCGCCTCAAAGAGGTTTTCACCCGTGCCATCTGCCCTGAGCGCCTCAAAGAGGTTTTCACTCAAGGATCTTTTTCACCTTTTTTTTTTTTTTTTTAAAGACAATAGGGGCGCCTCAATGAGGTTTTCACCCCTACTACCTGCCTTGGGCACCTCAGAGAGGTTTTCACCCAAGGATCTTTTTTTTTTTTTTTTTTTTTTTTTTTTTTTTTTTTTTTTTTTTTTTTTCTTCAGGGTATGCCAAAAGCAGAGGCAGAACCCTTCTCTATGACCAATACATATTTCTCTATAGTCTTGATGAACTCTTGTCTTGAGAGAGGTCTCCTGTAGATCTTCAAACGATGCCCATTGACAAGCATGGGAATGGCTTCCTCATCAATGGTTCGAATGAGGACAGATCCATTGTCATGGCATTTCTCCACTGTATATGGTCCTAGCCATCTGGTTCTCAGCTTCCCCTTGAAATCTTTGTATCTGGAATCATACAACAAAGCCCAATCTCCCAGCTGAAATTGCTTGTCATGGAGATGTTGGTCATGCCACACCTTTCTCTGAAGTTGAACCACTTCTGAGTGAAGGAGGGCCTGCATGCGGTGCTCATCCAGGCCATTTAGCTGCAACAGCCTTTCTTGCTGTGCATGGCTGAGATCTAGATCCAGCTGAGCTGCCATCCTCAAAGTGTTGTATTCAAACTCAATGGACAGCAAAGCTCTCTTCCCATAGACCAGCTCATACGGTGTGAAGCCAGTGGTGGTCTTCCAAGTGGTGTTGTAAGCCCATGTGGCTTCAACCAGGCGATCTGCCCAGTCCTTTCTGCTGCTGCTCACCACTTTAGTCAAGATCCCTTCTAATGCTCTATTGGTGAATTCCACCTGCCCATTTGCTTGAGGGTGATAAGGGGTGGAAGTCCTATGCTTATTCTTGTGATGAGCTAGGAGATCTTCAACCAGGTTGGAGGTGAACTGGCTCCCTTGATCGGTGACCAACTCTCTTGGATAGCCAAACTTATAGAAGATGTTCTCTCTTAGGAACTCGGCCACCTTTTCTCCTTTTGCTGCTTTGATTGCTTTGGTCTCTGCCCACTTTGTCAAATAGTCAGTACACACAATGATGTAAGTCCTTTGCCTCGAAGAGGGGTTGATTGGGCCGACAAAGTCCACGCCCCACTTCTCAAATGGCTCAAGAGTCACTTGAGGTTGGAGAGGCATCTCATCCCTTTGGGCCGGTTTCCCCATTCTTTGGCATTGGTCACACTGACTAACATATCTTCTGACATCTTGATGAAGTGTGGGCCAATAGTAGCATGCTTGCAGGATCTTGAAGGCAGTTCTCTTTGCTGCAAAATGTCCTCCACAAGGCCCATCATGACAAGTGAGGAGGATATCAAAGACTTCCTCCTCCCTTACACAACGCCTTAAGATCTGATCGGGGCCAAGCTTGAACAGATTGCCCCCGATCCAAGTGAATGAGGCACTTTTTCTGATGATTCTGCTCTTCTCTCTGGAAGATAGGTGTGGAGGGAACTGTGCTGAAACAAGATAGTTTGCTATATCAGCAAACCATGGAGAGAATACTGAAATAGCAAACAGATGTTCATCAGGCATCTGGTCGTCCACTGTTCCATCCTCATCTGCAGACAAATCCAATCTAGATAAAAAGTCAGCAACTAAATTTTCTCTACCTGGTTTATCAACAATGGTCAAATCAAACTGCTGCAATAAAAGTAACCATCTAATAATACGAGCATTCACATCTGGTTTATTCATTAAATATCTAATAGCAACATGGTCAGTATGTACAAAGGTCTGGTAACCAGTAATATAATGTCGGAACTTGTTCAATGCATGGACCACAACCAAGAATTCTTTCTCGGTTACGGTGTAATTCAGCTCAGCTTTGGACAAGTTTTTGCTAACAAAGTAAATGGCATATGGAAGTTTCTGCTCAACTTGTCATAAAGCTGCACCTATGGCTTTGTTCGAGGCATCAGTGTGGATGTGGAAAGGTAGGGCCCAGTTTGGACCTCTCAGGATTGGGGCTGACACCAACTTGTCCTTTAATTCATTTAAAGCCCTTTGACAATCGTCAGTCCAATTAAACTCCACATCTTTTGCCAACAGGCCAAACAATGGCGAGGCTAGCTTGCTGAAATCTTTAATGAATCTCCGGTAGTATCCTGCTAATCCCAAGAAACTCCGGACATCCCTGACCTTTTGAGGAGGTGGAACCCTCTTGATGAGAGCAATTTTGTTAGGATCCACCTGCAATCCTTGGCAAGAAATGGTATGGCCTAGCACGGTCCCTTCAGTCATTAGGAATTCACATTTTTCAGGACTAAGGGACAATTTCATCTCGGTGCATTTGGTTAGGACTTTTCCCAAGTTGGACAATGCTTCCTGGAAGTTGGCCCCATAAGGAGTAAAGTCATCCATATAGATTTCTACTGCATCATGGACCAGCTCCGAGAATATGCTCAAGACAGCTCTCTGAAAGGTAGCAGGAGCATTGCATAGCCCAAAGGGAAGGACTCGATAGGCAAAGGTACCCCAAGGACAAGTGAAGGTGGTCTTATCTTGGTCTTCCGAGCTGATTTGGATTTGATTGTACCCGCTAAACCCATCCAGGAAAGAGAAGAACTTCTTTCCTGCCAGTCCATCCAACACTTGATCTATGAAAGGTAGAGGGAAATGGTCCTTCTTGGTAGCTTTGTTCAGTTCTCAGTAGTCCACACAGATTCTCCATTTCCCATTTTTCTTGGGAACCAACACTAGAGGGGACACCCATTCACTATCTGAGATGGGGTAGATGAATCCAGCATCCAACAATTTTTGCAATTCTTCCTTGACAATGTCCTTAAGGGCTGGATTCATTCTCCTCTGAGGTTGCCTAACCGGTTTACAATCCTCTTTGATGTATATATGATGGGTACAGACCGAAGGATGGACTCCTTTCATTTCCTTATAGCTCCAAGCGAAAGCATCAAGGTGGTTGGCCAACAGACTGCACAGCTCCTTTTCCTGGGAAGGAGATAGGGAGGAGCTGATCTTCAATGCTTTCTCAGGGCCGAACTCCACATTCTTGACTCTGGGAGTAACAGGGTTGGTTGTACAAAGATCCACTAAGGTGCTAGCTTGGGCATCCTCCACCAATTTCTCTAAGGGTAGTGCACTGGAAGGTGGATTCTGGATCAAGGTCTCGATCAAGTCATCCTCGATTGGGGGGTCTTTTCTAGTGGTATCTAAGGTGCACAGAGGTGCTGATTACACCTCATCTTCCTCTCCTTCTTCCAACCAGAGTGGTAAGTCATGCTCTAAGGAGGGTTGGGCAGGAGAGTATAGGACTAGCTGCTTGGACATGGGACCATTTTTGATGGTCATGTTTCCTGCACGACAACTTATGTAAGCATCTGCAGTAGCTAACCAAGGCCTTTCCAAAATGAGAGGATATCCAGTAAGTTTGGCCTTTGGTTGCAGAACCAGGAAGTCTGCAGGGTATTCCCAAGAGTCAATAGAGACCAAGACATCCTCCACAATCCCTTCGGGCGTCACGGTGGAGCGATCTGCTAATTGCAACACTGTCGAGGTCTTCCTCAAGGAACCCTGAAGATTAAGCTTAAGCATGGTATCCCTGGTCATCACAATAATGGTAGCCCCCAGATCAATCAAGGTGTGAGGTATAATGGTGCCATTGATGTGAACATCTACTATAGGACTTCCAGGATCTAGATACTTTGGGCAGATGACTTGTCCTAACATAAGGTCAGACAGTTGTCCTATGACATTGATAGTTGAGGCATCTTTCTTCCGTCTGCCTGGGTGTTTGAAACACTTCTCCTTAACCAGCTTGTTATATATTGGCACATCCTTGATGGCTTGGAGAAGTGGTATTTTCACACACAACTGCTTGAGCTCACCCAGAAGCTCATCCTCCTCTGGGTTGGGTTGTGTGGTGGCTGTTAGTCTCTCAGGAAAGGGTGGAATAACCTTTGGTTCACTTTCCTGTTTATCTTCCTCATCCTCTGGGGGAGGAGGTTGGCGATCTGGTAGAGTCTTTCCAGATCGAAGATTGATCTCCTGGATCTCCACAGCATAGGTAGGGCATGAGGTTTCCCCAGTGTATACCTGCTAGGCCTGTCTATTGTTGGGGTTCGAGTTCGGTTGAGCAGGCATTTGAGGCTGCCTTGGAGGAGCAGGAGGCAATGGCTGAGGTTGAACTGGTGGTGGAGGCAAGATGGTAGGAGGAGTGTTGTATTGGGGCCTCCACCCCGACTGAGGCGCATTCCATTGAGGCTGTGGCTGGGCATGTGAGTGATATGAATGAGAAGTAGGTTGAGTGGGGTACTGAGGTGGATAAGACCATGGAGGAGGCATGGACCATGAAGGATGAGCAGGGGGACCCCAGGAAGGCATAGGAGTCGATTGGTTGGGGCTGTAATAAGCTTGAGATGCCCCTTGCATCCCCTACTGATAAGGTCCAGATCCCTGTGGCCTCCTTTGGTTGAGGTAATAGAGAGGCTCTGTGGGAGCTTCTGTCCCTTGGTACATGGCTTTAAACCCAGGTAAGGTTGGACACTGATTTGTGGGATGGTCCTCCTCACAAACGAAACACACTTCGACCGAATGCAATGGACATTCATTCTTAGGGTGCCTCCTTGTGCACCTAGGGCAGAAGACAGCCAAGGCTCTCTCAGCCTCTTCTTTCTTTTGCTGAATCCTGAATGTGTCAAGCTGCATGGCAATGGGTTGTCTCACCTCACTCTTAAGATCTTCTAATTGATTTGCGAGTTCATGTTTGGAGAAAGGGACACTAGTTGAGAGGTGGTTTCCTCTACCTCGTTTCCGAGCTGCCCTGGAGTGGTTTCTAAACAAAGTCTTGATGTCCTCATAAGGCAGTTGGTAAATGTCCCCCCCAGCTAACATGTGCAGGGTATCTAAGAGGTCTTCCGGGACTCCTCGGAGCAGGACCAACTTGAGGGATTCAGGGTCAAGTGTGCACCTGGCCCGCTTATAGCTTAGTTGGAACCTCTCCTCATAATCCTCTAAGGACTCATCATTTCCCATGGACATCCGAAAGATTTCCCCCTTGGTTTCCTTGGACCTACAGTAATCCCGGTACTTGGTGTTGAAAGCTTGCTGCATCTGAGCCCAAGTGGTGATACTATTCCCAGGTAAGCCCATGAACCAGCGTAGTGCTGCATCCTTGAGAGTGGAAGGGAAAAGTTTCAACTTTTTCTCATCTTCAGTATAGTCATAGGTTCTACAAAGGACAGCAAACTCAAACAGGAAGGTGTCTGGATCTTCAGTGGTCAGCCCATGGAAGTGAGGTAAGGCAGAGGGGCTAATGTTCTTCATTTTCATCTCTCCAATGGTCTCTCGGATGGGGAAGGCACCTTCTATTCTCTCATCTTCTCTTCTATTGTCAACCATAGCTTCAGATGGATTGGTCTCTAACTCTTCTTCTACTATAGGGTCTTTGGATATCTCAGGTTGTTCACCTATAGGTTCTTCTGGGTCACTGTCACCAAAGAAGAGAGAAGGGTGACTCAGTGATGTGGTGGGGGTGTTTGGTAGGAATTTTCTTGATCTATCTCGGTTCCTACGAGGCATGAAATGGAAAAGACTTTCTTTTTCTTTTTGATTGCTTTTGCTTTGCTTTTCTTTTGGTACCTGCAAAACTGAGACATATTGATCTACAACTAACTATGAAAGATGCAAAATTAACTGAAAGCAGGAAAGAACTAATCTACTTTGCTCAAATGAAATTGCAGAAAGGAAATGCTAGTCTACGCTTGCAGAAAGGAAATGCTAATCTATGAAAGCAGGAAATGCTAATCTATGAAAGCAAGAAATGCTAATCTATGAAAGCAGGAAAAGTCTATACTACTTTTGCAGAATGGAAATGAAGTAAACTACTCAGCAGAAGGCAAGAGTAAGGAAATAGAAGAAAAGCAACAATTACTAATACTCTGACGCTTCCCCGGCAATGGCGCCAAAAAGGATGGTGGGCTCCAGTATTGTAGCAATAATGCTACAACTCCTGGAGCTTCCTGTCTCTTAATTTTATCAACCCGGTAGTTCGTACAAACTTGGAAGCGACGGTGCTGTATGCACAAGTACTAGCTCTTGTCGCAACTGTCACTTGGTCAGCTGGCACAAGTCCGCTAGGGCTCAAGCCAACTTCTATAGGCTCACAGAAGAAGCTTTATCAATGATGGACGAAAGCTAACTCAAAGGAGACTAGTCTAATTGCAGAAGGAAACTGAAAACCAATAAAGCATGGAAACCCTAGGAAACCCTAATTTGACTAGCTAGACCCTAACTATGCAAAACTGTGAATGAAACAACTACCGATAATGCCATTACTTGCAGTGAACTGAAATGCATGCATCTAAGCTACTTGCATATGAAAAGACATGTTTTTATATTTTTTCATTAAGTGGTTGGATTTATTGTGATGATGCTTTTGATTAGGGTTTGGTTGTGCAGGAGCGATTGGAATGGAAGGAAAGCATGGGCAAGGTCAGGATGGCTAAGGGAGGTCCCAGAGGGTCTCCAGCATCAGTCCACAGAAGCCTACCACGTTCGGATGCTCAGCAACCAAGTTTGCAGGTTTCTACAGGAAGTCTCCAGGGGATCCTACAGGAAACTCAGGGGTTTCTACAGGAAGTCTGTGCAATTCTACAGGATGTTTGGCCGTGGAGGCTTTGGGAGATGGTGAAGTGTTGGAGTGGTGTGGGATGATAGGTGAGATGGAGATGGAGCTGGTGATGGCTCAGGAGTAGAAAAATCAGATGGAGGAAGAGTGCATGCAGTGGTTTGAGGGTTGGAAGGATGGGATCAACGAAAGTTGAAGTAAATGGAGCTAAGTGAATAATGGATGAGTTGGAGGGTAAATGAGTTGGTCAGAGGCCGAGTAGGGCTTGAGGATAGATCAAGAAGAAGAAGAAGGAAGTGGATTGTTAAGGAGCAGCGTAAATGAAACAAATGACTTATGCATCAAAACGAGAAATTCATTAACCTATGATAACTGTGCCATGAAACCTATGAGCAGCAATGGAATACCAAGAAACGAAACTTATGCGTGGAAATGGAATGTAGAAGTATGGTTCAATGTCAAAAATGCATGGATGGATCTTAAAAAGAAAATGTTTATGTTGCAGCTTGCATGGAAATGAGAAGAACTGCGTTTCTTTTTGGTGGTTGGTCATGGAATGCACCCCAATCCCTAACAGAGATGGCAGTGAGCCTTAACAACCTTTTTGCTGGAGCTCCAAGAGATTATATCTATCCTCCTATCGAATCTAAGCAACTGAAACAAATTCACCATAAACTAATCCTAACTAAGCTCATGAAAAAGACTAAACTAACAAACTGTAAATTCGAATTGCATGTGAAAGTAAACAAACTCAAAATGCTGGAACGAAATGAAAACACATTACAACACCGAGGAGATCTATTGCTCTCAGGTTGGGCCCTAACCTGAGAGATATAGCTCCCTTAGAAACTCAGAATGAGATCAAAATCTGACTGCCTTTATTCATAAACGAAAGTCTGATGACATGCCAAAATTGGCTTACAAAACCGAGCTGTAGCTCGTACTTCCAAATTACAAGAATAATACCAAGGTTCAAAAAGCTTCTATCCAAGGCTACGGCCTCAGTATTTATGCAAAATGTTCATCCAACAGGTGTCCTTGATTTTAGGAGCTCGGCTGTCCAACTGAAGTTTAAACTGCTGATCCTGTAGGACAATCATAATTGCTGTTCCTGTAGAACAGTTATAACTGCTGTTCCTGTAGAACAGCTGGCTGCTTCGAAGCTCGGTGGGGAGATGGATTGGAGCTCGGAGCTATGGTGGGAATCACGAGGAAGGTCCCCAAGACCATGGACATCCTCTCCTAAAAACTAGCAGTGCCACCTCATTGTCTCCTTGTCTCCTTTCTCGTTGTCTTTTCTCCCTTTTAATGCCAAAAACCTGAAAGCATCATGCATTAGTCACGTAGATAGAATGTCTACCCTTCTTCCTACAAACAACACGAATAAACCAAGAAATGAATGCATAAGCAATAAAAAATGAATGGTTTGAGCAGAGCAAGTAGGCCAAATGAGCCCAAATTGTACCAAAAATTGGGGCTCATCAGTGATCTTTTTGGATATAATTATCACGACTTTAGTCTTATTAGTATTGACTGTCATAACATCTACGAGCAAAAATATTAGAGGATTCTTAGTTGCTTGTCGAGTTCATCATGAATCCTTGCCAAAGGAAAATATTGTCAACATAAAGGAGAAGATTTATGATCATACCAGTTAGTGTGTGGCCATCACACCCTGCATATTCCAAACACACTTCTAACTTATCAATGTATATGTCAAAAATGGTAGGGGATAAGGGACACCCTTGCTTGACTCTGATATTCCATTTAATTTCTTTTGACCAACCCTTAGTGGTCCTGCTAAAATATCACAAATGATAGATATAATTCAAATAATTTGTGATTTATTCACAAGAATGTACATATAAATACATTGTCCCGACCCTTGATTTCATATTCCAAGAGGTCTCTTAGACTTCTAATAGTTGTTGGAATTCTTACACGTCAACCCATTACACATTAGGTGTCCAAAAGTCCTAACTTAATCTATATGGGTTTATATGAGTGAAAGAAGGGAGTTGGAATACAAAAATGCATGGAAACCAATGGATGAATGTACTCTTTGGAATAGTGGTCTAAGAAAGACCATAAACCCAATAAGGTGGGAGAACTCAAGGTCTCAATCGATGGTGGTTTACGGCTAACCATCAGCTTCGGAACTAAATATTGATGCAGTTCTTGGAAAGGTAGAAGAGCTTAAGGTCTCTATCGGTGGTGGTTTAAGGTTTACCACCAACTTTAGAACTACATCTCTAAGCAATTTTTGGAATAGTTCTGAATTTGACTAGAAGCTGAAGTCTTTTGCTGATGGAAGTGCTCCCTTGTAATGGTTTGAAGATGACCACAAAATGATGTCATTTTGAAGATGATTGCAAACTAATATAGCAGAAACCAATGTCTTTTGTATGTGATGGTTTAAGTCAAGCCACCAACCAAAAGTATGCTCATGGAACATGACTTTATCTTTAGCTACAAATCTAAATTTGGGTATAACTGTCTCTAGATCTACGATTTGACAATTGGATCTGGTTCAAGTTGTGGCTTAGGCTCTTTTGATCTGGATTTTAATTTGGAAACTAACCATCAGTTCTCCCCCTATCAGATAGAAGGAGATAAGATGGACAAATATCAATTGCAAGGCATGTCAATACTCAAGAATGGACTCTGAAGTATGACAAAAATATTTTCTTGGCTATTGAAGCCCATTTCCAAGAAGTGATCCATACAAGGTGAATCTTTATTCTTGGAGGAGTCTTGCTTTTGGAATATTTATTTGAATGATGAGTGTTCTTACCACAATGATCACAAGGGTGAAGATAAAAACATTGATATTTCACATGTCCAACTCGATTACAATGTTGACATCTGCAAATATATTATGGCCATGGAACAAGAGCAAGTGAAAATGAGTGATCTTGAAGAAATCCAACACTCTAAAACTTGATGGGTTTAGAGTAGTCTGGAATGTAAGAGGAAACATATTTGTCATATCCAAGAAAAAAGCTCTTTTCGTTGCTGATAAGTTCTTCCCAAGGTTTGATGATGGGCTTGGGAAGTGCAACTTGAACCTTTGTATTTTATGCAAATCTTCTCTTGAAATGGGCACTTAATGGGAATTGACCTCAACCTCAAAAATTTGATCAATTTCTAGTTGTTTATGGGAGTCAACTTCAAACTCAAAAAGAGATTTGTTCTGAATAAGAACCATTCCAAAATGATGACTGATTTGTTTTAACTCATCTTGTTGTAGCTGATATTCGTGTTGCAAAAATTCAATCTTGTCTTGTGCATTTTGAAAATAGGTTTGAATGTCAGAGAGAGAGAGAGGCTTTACTAACTTTTACCATACCGTCAATATTGGAGAGTATCAAAGTATTCAATAACTCTAATACTTCATCAAATTTGGCCATTGTCTCAGTAAAAATAAAGGGTTTTCTTTGAGAAAAAACTTCCCATATGAAACTTATTATAGAAGCAAAGAAAGAAAAGAAAGCAAAGCTAAGATATGTGCATCCAAGCAAGAGACTAATAATGACTAGGCAAGAGAGATGCACAACAATGGACCTAGGACTTTCCAATTGGTATAAGTAAAAATAATTGCTCTTAACAAGTTAATGTCCTTCATAGGGTATAATTTATAGTCTACCTTCTTGTATAAGGCCGAGGAACAATCCAAATACTAAAATTTAGAACAACGAGAAAATTTTCATTAAAACCTGGTCAGAGGCCAAATATCTCTACAAATTTTGGTCTCTTAATTAATTATATGAAGAAATAAATCCTCAATAATCTAAAACTGCTCATTGTTCCACTATTTGAGCTCTACTTTGATGTGCATGCATACATTCTGGTTATCTAATTTATTTCGCAGTAGAAATTCTAGTAATTTGTGCAATTCAAGGGTCTTATAAGCAAATCTCCCGAACCAAGAAGAAGCCAAATTGGTTCTGTCCATTTTGGAATATTACTAATGTTAACAACTTTGCAATAAACTCACTGCAGAGGAAAAGGAAGGGTCTCAAGATTTGAAGAAGCAATCTTTGAAAATGCCAAATCTCACGCCTTGTAGTAGTCTTGATTACTATAAAACCTTTCTGTAATCTTAAAAAGTTGGGTGTGAAGTTGGGTACGACACAAATTCTTATCCATAAAGCAAAAACCAATGTGTTGTGGGTGGGAACACCCTAGGGCCTTGGGTTGAAAACCACAACAGAGTGGAAGGTATATAGTAGCAAGAAATGCACAGAAAAACAATTTAAATGCTTAAACTACTGAACTGGGAAGAAGTGGCCTTACTCGGAGGTCCTATGTTTGGGTCGATCCCTCAAGGTCCAAACCCTATGATTCTTCCAATGCCTTTAAAACCTGTAAATTATCCAAGAAAAGCATATACAACAACAATAATAGAAAGCATGTTCATGATATACATGTTAGATCATATAAGAAAATGAACAATTACGCATTAATATAAAATTGATAAGTAAATCACATGGATCAATGCATAAACATGATAAATATCAGGAACAAAACAACATTTCTTTATTGATGTAAGCTAAATGAAAGGTAGAAAACTACAACCTGAGTCTTCCTCTAGCTCCAAGTGGAACCATCCTCCAGATCCATCTTGTCCCGTCCTCAACAATCTTCCTCCATCAATACACACATGGATGTCATAAGAGGGATGAAGGACATCTCAAAAGAGGAAACAAAGGTTTCCTATAACTTGGGGAGTGTAGGAGGCACAGGGATTTCTTCAGACTCAATAAGGGATCAATCAACTATAATATCAATATCTCATCTCTTCTTCTCCTTAGGCCTTCCCATGGAGGTTTATTTATACTTCTCCAAATTAGTTTTTTTAGTTGGGAAATAGTTGGGCCACGACTTGTAGTAGGTGAGTAATAGGTAAAACCCGTAAACTCCACCCGCATTTAAGGAGATTGATTATTTCTAAGTGTTTTAACACATATACGTGGGTTGGGTATATATTGACCCGTGTGTACATGCTTTTAAGACAGGGAAAAGTAGTGTATTGGAAATAAAACACTGGTTTTTAGAATTTGGACCAAGTCTGGAAAGGAAGGGTTTCCCTAGGCCATAATCAGAGCATCAGATCTACCAAGAGTGGTAAATGGTGCCATAATAGATGCCCCCTAATATATGAGGTCGGAAGGGGTGCATGATAGCCGAAATGTATTAAGTTTGCAGAAGGAATCATGTCGAGACTGGGGAGGAGTTCACCAAAATTCAGCCTGCCAAGCCAGTGAAAGAGATGAGAAAGAAACTGTTGTCTGAGGAGGGCATACCCATGCTCAGAGATAGTAAAGAATGTCCACATGTTAAGTACAAAAGCGGATCCAATATGCATACAAGTATAAAGGAACTGAAAATACATAATGGATCATCCGATCATATCCAAATAAGTACATGTCTGAATATCACATATAAAGAATTGATCAATGATGCTGAAGTAGGAAGCTGATCACTGAAGTCATAAAGCCGATCCAAAAAGTACCAAGTCAAATGGTGGAATAAGTGGTACTACACTACAACTCGGGTGCTAACATATAGAATGTCGCTATAAGGAACTACAACATATAAGGTGGATGGTGCCAACTAGCAGGAAAAAGAGCAACTAACAAGTGAACCAAGAAATGCTGATGCAAACCCGAGGTCTTCATTGGCCTCCATGGTACATTTCTACACAATGGGAATAAATGATCTAAAGTCGACCATGTGAGAAATCGTTTGATTACCGGTCATTGATGTATACCATTAACAAATGCGAGACTACTCACTGATAATGATGATGAGAGCCAAGGTACCCAGTACAATCTAACAAGTGTGAATAAATGAGTTGTAGTCAAACACTTGGAAGGATCTATCAATCAGGTGACAATGATGTTTTCCCGTTGTCGATAGGGAAGGAGTCTGCCACTGATGACTACAAAGCATAAGGTACTGCCAAATGCACTCTAGATGTTGTCCCTAGAGCAATGAGTTGGAGTCGATTGGAAAAGATCCGCTAGAAGGAAGGAATTAAGGCATCCTTCATCAATCTAGCGTGAGTGTAACCCATAGGCCAATAATGTGGAAGGAATTAGACGAATAAAGATGTAGTAACCCAACCGAAGCATGTTTCTGGCGTACACAAGATGTAGCTAGCGCATGATAGAAACCCTTTGAACCAACCAATAATGAAAGCTGTCACAGAGGCAAGGAATCCAACAATAGGGTCAAATGGAAACCAAGGCACTACATGAATCCCAATGTGTGATAATAAAAGCTGATTTCAAACACAAGGGAAACCACTCAGTCAAAGACCCATGATACTGATCGATGTTGAGCACAAGGTGACCTATCAATAATGAAAATAGGGCCAAGGTGTGGCTCTAGATCCACTCTTAGAGCAATTTGTCGTAGTCGATAAGAGCAAGACCCGCCAGTAAGAAGTCAATGGAGACCTTCTCAAACCAACACGAGAAAAGGACCAAATAGTTGATGTGATAACGAAAATGACTCTGACAACTAGGAATGGTCGACTGAAAAATAGGTCAAGGGACACCGCAGAGAGGCCGACTCAGGTTTACTTCCCTTGAACAAAAGCACGACTCAATGGTGACTACATGGAAGAATATGATTACTTTGCATAAGTTTGTCATGTAGAAGGCATAAGAAAACTCTCCATATGATTGGAAGAGATAATGAATCGGAGAAGTACTGACTCAATAACAAGGTTAAGGCTCTCCTAAGTCAAACTAAATCCCATCCAAATTGAGGAAAATTTTTATTTTTTGAGTGCTTTGTTCAAGGGGGACACAACTGACTCTAGCTGCCATCAATTATGGAAATAATGCCTCATTCCCGCTCTTTTTTGGATATATAATTTTTTTGACTCTTTCATATTTATGAAGCCTGAAAAAGAATGCTATAGTACAGCGGAAAGAACGAGTGTCCAAATGCAGATGCTCTAGTTCCTGGGAGGGGAACATTCCTATGCTCAATGCAAGGCGAAAAAAGTAGTCAATGACACTCAAAGGAATGTTCTTTCCACGGGTAAAAAGGTGTGTCAGGTTACCGAGGCTAAGTTATTGCAAGGTTGATTTCGCAGAAGACACGGTCAAAAGGTGGCTTAAATATGAGTCCAAGTGAATCCAGCTCAAGGCCAAAAGGTACAAATGGTCAACATGCAATGCAGCAATAAAACTCAACACAAAGGAGCCTCTAGGGTATAAAGCCAAAAAATAGCGAACAAAAAAGTGAATGAGTCTCCAACGCACAAGTCATGGTAGGACTAAAGAGGACTCTCGAGCCTACTCAATATAGTAACATGGGAAACATATGTTAGTGAGGATCTAACTAATATTCCCATGTAAATATTGGCTCTACCATCATATCATGATTTTATAAGTTGACAAGTGAAAATGGTTTGTGAATCAAGATATGATGGGGTCGACCCTATGGCAAAAAATATCTGAGTATGGAGGCTTGTATGCAAAATACAACAGAAAGTGATATTCCCTAACCTATATTCCAGTAAGAAAGCGATACCTACCATGACGGGTCTGTAGTCATGGAACGAAGCAATCTCCCAAAAAATATCCAAAATATATTGTAAAAACAACCCATCCCAACACTCCAAGCCAAAAGGTCAAAAAATCCACAAAAGCAAAACCAACTTTAGAAAAAATAATTTTCATTTTTCAACCTATATAAGTACTTTTGGACTCACAGTTTCTCATTTGTGTTTTGAGCAATTGGGTGAAGGATCCATGGAGAAAAACCCAAGCAAGCTTCCTCTATCAAATTCAACCGTTCAAATTGCTTCAAATATTCCAGGTAACATTCTAATCATACTTTTGATCATTTTTTATGCTTTTTAGATGTTTTTTCATAAATTTGACCATAAGGAATTAGTTTTAAAATTTTTGCTCTGCGTACACGCGGGTTGGATACAGGTGACCCGCGTATAGGAAGGATCTATATGCGACTGTGTTAATAACAAACCCGCACATGCGCGAGTTTAAAAATTTAAAATGGATTTAATGATTCAAAACATATTTTTTTTTTAGGATGAAAATTCCTTGGCGTGAAAGAGAGCGTAGTGCCATTGATAACCAAGTGATGGAGGATAAAAATGCATTATATGCTTTGAGAGGATGCGATTTGTTAAAATTCTTCAAAATTCCTAACATGAAGGAAAATACTCGATTTCTTGAGCTGCTAATCCACTACTGGAGTGTAGAAGAAGATGCGTTCGTGATTGATTAGATGCCTTTGAGGATTGAAATAGAGGACATCTATTTCATTGCAGGTCTTTCCTGCAGGGGGAGAGGGTACACTCAATTGGAAGGACAAGAGGTAGTCTCAGTGTAGAAGACTACGTCCGCATATACTATCCTGGAAACTCAGAAAAGGTTGGAATTCAGATTCCAATCAAGTATGTAGAGAGTTTATCGCTAAGGATCCTACTATTTACCATAGCTAGGGTAAATGGTTTTGCTGCTCTACATCAGGCTTTGCATGTTTCCATGAGCCTTGCAGTGGATTGTATTACTACAGTCTTTGATTGGTGTACACCTCTACTAACCAACATGAAGAAACAACTTACTTCCATCCAGAAGGGTCAGATGAAGAATTTTGGAGATGGAACTATCTTATGTTCCTTCTTTTTTTAGAGAGTACCTGGGCTTCGTCCCAAGGTATTATCCACCATCAGCAACCCAAGAGATCCATGGATGGGTAGGGGGCTGACTTGATGAAATGAATAGGGGTTGGTGAGGTCCCTAGGACTACATTTGATGACGTGTTTTCCTTTTGTGGGAACAACAGGTCATTGCAGTCGAAGACTACCCTTGTGCCAGAATGGATTTTCGAGGAGACCTGGATCTAGTATTACCACCAGATGTAGCATGGGGTGCCATAGGTATAAATGATTTTCAATTTTTGAATTTTAAGATTTTTTTTTGGATATTTAATATAAATGAATTAAAAAATCTTTTCGATGAGACAAAACACTTACAAAATTATTGATCATGACACAAATGTGGGACCAGTGAGACTTGATGATCTTCCTCAATATAAGCATCATGGAAGAGATGCTTAAGGGGCTGCAACAGAGATTGAGAGTGTCCTCCATGCACTCCAGAGAAACTTGGTGAGGTTAACTCACCAAGTACCCATGGTGGCCATAGAGGACTTATCAGAGGAGATGCAACGGCGCACGGTGGGAGTACCATGGGACTAGGCGTGACTATTTCGACGGGTGGCTAATACCATCATTTTATTTCTTGCTGCTCATCGTGAGCAGGATCGTTAGATAGATGATCAAATATTTTTTGATTAGACATGATGATGGGCATAAGCCCAAATTTTGTAGGACATTTTGTCTCGATTTTGTATATTATTTTGGACACAAAAACTCTATCTATATATAGACGGTTTTATGATGATCATATATACAGATGATACTTCGATTATTTTTGATGTTTTAATGTGATGAATGATTTATATGACAATCCAATGCTTGATTAACAATAGAATTTGCTAAGGAATTTTCTGATCATGGAATATGAACAAATGTGATGTAAACAAATGATCTTTGCAAAAAACGCACTCTCAAAAATTGGCAATACAAATAAGGATCTCTTACCCGATAGATGTTATTCAGTTGAGATACCAATAGTTGTGAATCCAAATAAACTACTAATAAATCAATATTAAGAGATATCGCCTCAGATAGTAAATTAATAATAACAGTATATTTGGAAATATTATTTGAAGTGGGACCGATACATACTCCTCTCGAAACCATCAACTGGCCAGATGGATAATAAATCACCCAAGCCGCGGAAGCAAGGTTTCGGGTGTGTCTATTGGCACCATCGGTGAACCCTAGATATATCAAATCATCCATCAATACTTGCCAAAGCAGATAAAAAATATCGACATCACTAAAACCGATAGATAGATATGTACAACCATACAATATATACAAACAAGTAAATGCTCGGCCGAAGCCTAAGAAAAGTACTTCTTAAGGTAGAGCCCATTTCTGGGCTCCGCCAACTTGTTTCCTTCAAAATCAATCAATTCATAGGTTCCCTTTTTCAAAACTCTTTTGAAAATGAAGGGACATACCACATAGATTTAAACTTGCCTACCCCCAAGGCATCTTTGTCTTGATCGTAGACCAAGACAAGGTCACCTTCAAAAAAATTTCTAGGACATAAAACTTTATCAAATTGAGTTTTTACCCTCTTTTTATGAGCTTCGTTTATTATGGTAGCATCTCGACACTGCTCATCAATATGTTCCAAATGAACGAAGCGTTCTTCGATACTAGAAGTATCAGGAAGAAGTTCAACAACCAGTTTAAGGGAAGGAATTTCACATTCTATAGGAAAAATAGATTCCAACCTGTAAACCAATTGAAAAGGAGTAAAACCAGTGGCAACCTTTACTAATATTCGGTATGGCCAAAGTGTCGGATATGACATGATGTGCCAATTGGATCTAGATTTTTTAATCATCCTTTGCAGGATGATTTTAAGGGATTTGATCGCGGCTTCGACCTACCCATTGGCTTGAGGATAATACGGAGATGAATGCTCTTGCTGGAAACCCAATTTGAGAGCTAATTCAGACATCATTTTATTTTGGAAATGACTACCATGGTCAGTGAAAATATATTTAGGAATACCAAACCGGGAAATAACTTGATTGAAGAGAAACAAGGTCGTTGTTTCACCATCATTTGCGAAAGTAGGCATAGCCTCAACCCACTTAGTAAAGTAGTCTACGGCCACGATGATATACTTGTGATTTCCTACTGAAGGCAGATTACAAGTAGTGTAATTAATGCCCCCACTTTGTGAAAGGACTAACGGTGATCACAGGGAAAAGCGGAGCTAGATATGCGCACATTTTCTAAGTATAAACCTGACAAGGATGGCATCTCATGACCGCCTCAATACAATATTTGAAGATCGAAGGCCAAAAGTAGTCTGCTCACAAATTTTTTTGGGTTGTAGCAAGCCCAGATAGATGACCACCACAAGCTCCACTGTGGAAATCATTAAGCACAGACTCAACTTCTTCCAAGGTTAATCAATGTCTAAGGATTGAATCAATCCCATGATGATATAAAGTGTCACCAATAATAATATAATTTTTAGCGAGGTGATGCAATTTTATGTGCTTGTCCCTGGAAAAAGATGATGGAAACTTCGAAGTATGGAGATATATAATTATATCTCCATTCCAAGGATCATGTGAGGAAATAAGAAATAGATGTTCATCAGGAAAACTTTCCTCGTAAACGATTTCTTCCTCATAAGGCAAATCTGAGATCAACTCTGCAAACACTAAAGATTTATTAGACTTAGCTGACATGAATTCGAGATTGAATTCTTGTAAAATGACAATCCATCTATTATATCTTCCCCCAATCACTTGCTTATTGAGAACAAACTGAAATGGATTGACGACTGCTAAGAAGAAAATTTTTCAAAGCAGAATATAATGTCCAAGCCACTGGACAACATGGATAGCTTCCAAAGCTAATTTCTCAATGGGAGACTAACGTGTTTCAGGACCTACCAAGCCTTGAATCAGATAGCATATTACATGCTCACATAAGGCATCATCTCCCTGAACCAGAACCATACCAATAGTTGATTTTGCTGCAACGAGATACAAGAGGAAATATCTGCTATAATCAGGTGGAATTAACAAAGGAGTAGAGGTTAATGCTTTTTTCAAAGCATCAAAAGATCGTTGCACAAAATCATCCCATAAAAGTGGGACTCCTTTCTTAAGCAATCTCATAAATCCTTTTGTGATCTCGGCATAATTGGCTATAAATCTCCTCAAGGAATTTGATTTTCCTTGGAGACTTTGAAGTTGACGTATAGAGTACAGGGGAGTAAATTGAAATATTGCCTCAAACTTGAAGGGATCTACACGAATCCCCTCCGTCAACACGATGAATCCCAACAATCGACCGAATGTAACTGCAAAAACACACTTATTCAGATTCAACTGGATTTTATAAAAATGACATCGTTCAAAAATCAATCAAACATGTTTAGTATGATCAATTCTCTTTCAAGAATGAGTAGCTAAATCATCCAGATAGTTCCCGATAATGTGTTAGATATCGTGAAAAGCATATGACATGGCCCGCTAAAAAGTAGCTCCATCATTTTTTAGGCTAAAAGGCATCTTTTTGTACGCAAATGTACCCAAGGAAAAATAAAAGTTGTCTTGTGCTGATATTCTGGACAGATAGTAATTTGATTATAACTAGAAAATCCATCCATAAATGAAAAAATCTCATTACCCACACATTCATCAATTATTTGATGATTAAAGGGCGTGGGGTAATTTTCCTTAGGACAAGCCTTATTTAGGTCCCTAAAGTCAATGCATACATGAACCATTCCTTTCTTTTTGTCTATGGGGACTGGATTAGAGACCCACTCAGTTAAAGGAATAGGGTATATGAAACCCGCATTAAGCAACTTCTTGACTTTAGCTTTGATAACTGCTGCTTTTCTAGGGTTTATCAGTCGAAGCTTCTGACGAGTAGGTTTTGCATTTTTGTACGTCTTGATCATGTTGGACTATAAATGGATCTATTCCAGGAATTAATACCAAGCGAACACATCACGAAACTATTTGAAGACATTGGTATAAATTTAAACTTCTTTAGGGGAAGTGTCAGCTCCAATGAAGACATTTTCAATAATGTTGGGATTCCTAGAGATGTTCACTAGAACACTTTGTGAGATAAAAAACATATTACCTTCGACAGAAAACTATGTTGGAGCCAAAGAGTTTAAAACTGCATGAACATCACCCGTAGAGGGATTGGACAAACTTGATTCGACTTCCTGCAAATGAGGAAGAAAATACGAACGATGGTGCAAGTCATTCCATGGTATTTCAATATGCGCCATTGCTTCTAGAGTTGCTTCTTTAGATGGTAAGATAGTATCTAAGAAATCCTGAGCAGAAGTCGAATCTAGAGTCCAGGCCAGAGCCACATCCCCATCTAGCTCCTCTGGTGAAAAAGGACTTAGATCAGAGTCTGCAATGTTAGCAATAGACTGATAAGCAATATCTGATGCAGACATAGGACATGCCATTCCACCTACCTGCCCCTCATATAATGTGGTGGTAGATGAGGGTAAGGGCCAAGGATCCGAAAAATAATGAGTTCTAAAGAAATCTCTTTGAGAAGGTTCCTTGGAGGATGAAATAACATTAATTCTAGTTGTAGGAGCACGCAGATCAAAGGTACCCATTAAGGAAGAGTACATTCCAACTCCTAAATTATCTATAGGTTGTTTGGGATTGTCCACTAATGGAACAGTAGACTCAGAAGATGCGTGGGAGTCACCTAGAGAATAATCCATCTGATCAACCTTTATAATTATCCCTTCATGAGCGAAAAAAAGGATGTGAAATAATGACGACACAATAGCATCCATCTCATAAATCTAATTCCTACCTAAAAAGAGGTTGTAATCTAGATTCACATAAACTATTTCTACTTCAATATTTACCACCTTTCTCCCAACACAGATGGGAAAGGCTGGAATAAGCATGTGCAGCCTATGAGAATGACTATCAAATGCTGTCAATAGAGTAAGTGAAGGAACCACTTGAGGCGATCCAATAGCCTTCCAACATGATATGGAAATTACACATGTGGAAGCTCCCTCATCGACTACTATTCGAAAGATATTGGTCTTTCAATATGTAGACTTTATCTGAAAAGCCATATGATGTGGGAGTCTCTTCTTTATGTTTGACATATCGAATGTAAGCACAAGAGAATTTTTTGGATCAACTACTTCGATCCCAATTAGTAATGCATTCCTTTGTGCGGGGCAAGACTGGAGTACCTCTAACACCAACATAGCACAAGGACTCTGAGCCAGATCTTCTACAATCGAGTAGTTTTGGGCTACCTTAGCATTAGGGTTAATGGTCGAGCCTTTTGCGGAGCCTTTTGGCATCTGAGGTATAGACTCAAAGGGCCTCTCAATATGGAGTGGCTCTGAAGCATCGAGAGTAGACTTAGCCTTAGATGATTCTAATTCACCATAAGCACATGATCGTGTCGTGACGTCAATATGTGAAATCATCATATAAACATTTTATGTATTTTCTCCTTCCTGTTTTCCCCCTACGGGGGTACCAGTACTAGAGTTCACGCCAACAAGTAACTATTGCCCTTGGGGAAAAGGGTTAGTTAGGACAACCTGGGAGCTAGAAGACCCCTGCTGAACTAATAAGCATTGAGCATCTTGGATCTTTGGGCAAAGATGGGTCAAATGATCCCCATTGCATAACTTGCATGGAAATTTTACTTTTTTCTTAGACTCTTTTCTACCCCACCAACATCATTTCCGGGTTTCTTTGCATTACCCTTCCTATCCTGGTTCTTTTTCCTACCCCGTCCTTTCTTCTTCCCATTGGATTGTTGGTTTCCTTTGTGGTTAGAATTTTGGACGACATTTATAGACGTAGGTTGATAAGGCATAGGCACTGATGGTGATTCATGCATAGAAGAAGCAGTTTGTAAAGACAACTGCTACAACTAATTTAGCAGGTTAGTCGTGCTAGCATCGATCGATCTGACTAGCCTGTTGGCATGGGGACCTACCTTCGGATTGGCTATATAAACCTTGGACCTAGGAGCATTAGGAAGAATTTTCTGAAGAACCCCATATTGAGAATATATAAGTTCTAACTGTTGGGCTCTAAAAAGATCCTATTCTTTGGTGAACACATTGGAGAGAGACACATCCTTAGAGATCTTGGGTTGTAAAGATTTAAGAAACCATTGAAGAAGGAATTCTTGTGGAATATCAGCTTTAATGAGCCTATTCCTTCTCCTCTATTCCTAGATGTGATCCGAAATGTGGGTCGCCTGGTCTTGGTGAAAATTAGCCAATAGCTCAGCTCCAACAACATAACAGACATGCAACTGAAAATGGTTCAAAAATATTGTAGCCAAATCACCGAAGGAAGCGAAGGTGCTCCCTAAGAGTTGAATGTCCCACTTAGCCGCATTTCCAGTTAGGGTAAGTTGGAATAATCTGAACCTGATTGAATCATCTATCAGGGAGTTTGACGAACACCATAAGTGGAAAGTGGTTACATGGTCACTCGGATCTTCACCAGTCTTCCCTTCGAATTTAGGTATATCTGAGGGAAGTTTGGTTGGGACTGCAGGCCAGGCCGGGTTATATCTAATCGGATCATTAGTCAATTTAGAAATATTTGGCAAGTTTAATGTTGCCAAAAAAGGTAGTCATGGAGGACCCTGAGGATTCCAACCAGTCTGGATAGAATTCCCAAGGTTCTGAAAAGGACACTCTGTATTTGTGACAGCACCAGGTTGCCTAAAGTAATTCATAGAGCCATTTGAACCATAAAAAACTAGAGTTTGACCAACTCGTGCTGAAAAATTTCTGTATCCAGTGAAATTTCTCCCTAGAGAGGTATTAAAAGGAGTAGAGAGCCCTTGATAAGGGTTCCATGCACGAGCATAGGGAGAAAAGTTTTGGAATGAACTGAAGGAAGAATACGACACATTCCCCTATTGGCCAAAATACGATTGATTCTCGGTTCCAAGTCCACTAACCACAGGGTTTGTCCAACCTTAAAAAGGATTATAACTTTGACCTGTAGAGGGAAAAGGTATTGGTACTAAAGATGGGTTGGAATGTGGTATATGACCACTCCCAAAAGGGGAACCCTGAAAATAAGTTGGCCCACTTTCCATGGAAGTCACAGGCGTGGAGGCAGCTGATAGAAAACTTAACGGAACTGAAGGAATTTCACTGGTTGGCATTCCAAAAGGGAAAAAACCAGTGCTAGAGGAAAAAGCTCGGGTGCCCCCACTCGAAGATGGAATGGAAGTAGAGCCAAATATAGCAGTGCTAGGAGTAAGAGAAGGTATGGAAATTGTTCCTCCTCCTTGCACAAATATACGAGTTTGCATACTAGTAGCACTCATGGTGGATGCCATGCTCCCAATAGTGGTCATCGAAGGAAAAGATCGAAATAAACTTGGTCTCGAAGGTTTGTTGGTCGGAGTCCCGACGTATAACAAAACGTCGGGGTGATTGGGAGGAAGAGGAGAATTAGGAGTCAAAAGAGACTCAGGAAGCTCTTCGACCTCAATAACATCTTCTGACTAGAAGAGGACTCTTGAAAATGATTATAACTTTGACCCGTAAAGGGAAAAGGTATTGGTCCTAAAGATGGGTTGAAATGTGGTATATGACCACTCCTGAAAGGGAAACCCTCAAAAGAAGTTGGCCCACTTTCCATGGAAGTCACAGGCGTGGAGGCAGCTGACAGAAAACTTAACGGAACCGAAAGAATTGCGCTGGTCGGAATTCCAAAAGGGAAAAAACGAGTGCTAGAGGAAAAATCTTGGGTGCCCCCACGCAAAGATGGAATGGAAGTAGAGCTAAATATAGAAGTGCTAGGAGTAATGGAAGGTATGGAAATCGTTCCTCCTCCTTGTACAAATACAGGATTTTGCATACTAGTAGCACTCATGGTGGATGCCATGCTCCCAACAGTGGTCATCGAAGGAAAATATCAAAATAAACCTGGGCTCGAAGGCCTGTTGGTCGGAGTCCCGACGTATAACAAAATGTCTGGGTGATCGGGAGGAAGAGGAGAATTAGGAGTCAAAAGAGACTCAGGAAGCTCTTCAACCTCAATAATGTCTTCTGATTGGAAGAGGACTCTAGAAAGGACTGGAGTGTTCCTCTCCAACTCTCTACTTGTACGAGGTCTATCTTGTAAATCAATAACTCCAATCGGAGGATCAATCTCCGATGCATCTGCTGCCACTGATTGGAAATCACTGGCATAATTTCTCCTACACCTTCGAGGAGAAGGCTCAACACTCGTAGGTGAAATCCCACGAAGCCTCCTAGACCGACGAACTAGTCGATCAGCCACTTTTAATTATTTTTAAGAGATCTAATTCAAGACTCAAAAAATTTGTAAATCTAGGCCAACTAGGAGCAAAGAGCACTCTCTATAAAATCCCTAAAGATACATTCAATCAAACTACTTCCAATTATTTCCGCTCCGGGTGATGAGGACTAGACACGAAAATACAAGAAAAGAAAAATCAAGGACCTTTCGAAAATAGTCTGGGGTAATGGCGGCCCAGGCCTACTAGCGAAGGTAACAGAAACAGTTACATTGACCTCCAGACAACAGCCTTTGCTGGTGCAAGCACCCAAGATTCGCAAGGGTACCCTCCAGAAGTAATGATGAATGTGATGCAAAATTTGCCTTAGGTTCCATGGGATTCCCCTCTGCAACCACCTATGTGATCCCTAGGGAAGGAAACTATGGGCACTAGTCTGTATCAAAAGCCAGGTGGAATAGTCGTGAGGTGGGATCCAACAAGTAGGAGAGGGGGTATCTCTCTTCCTTGTCTTTACTGTCCCTCATGCTTGACTCCCAGTCACAAAGCTTTCCTAGTCTTTCTAACGACATTGGGTTTCGCTCGTTATTCAACTTCTATGTTTGATAATTTGAGAGGCCTTGGAGAGTTAACTCTCCACTCACCTATCCCAAGGCCCTAAAGAACTTAAACTTGTTGGTGTTTGTTAATGACAAATTAAAAAGTTCTAATTCCTTTTATTAAATCACTTGATTTTAGAGGGTTGTTCTTTAAGTCAAGGGTATAACGAGAGTGGAACTAATGATGTTTTCGACACAAAAGAAACCAATAGAAGCTTAACTATATGGATGCAATTATTTTCTTTCGGTGAAGAGGGATTTCTACTTCGTTCTATGAAAAACTTATACAAGCAAAATACTTTTTTTCTCTTTTCTTTTCATAAACACTCCACACACACTCAAAATCTAAAAAAGACTAAGAATGCTTATGATGCAAACTAACCTAATGCAAATTTAAATGACGATGCAAGATCCTATGAATACTCATACTATAAGAAAATGTGCTTCTTTATAAAATCAATAAGCCAACTTGACAATGAAGAGGGCACAAATTGAAAAACAAATTTCCCTCTAAACCAAGCAAACAAATTGAAAAAGATCACAATTGCTCAAAAACAAAACAAATGAAACCAAAAAACCAAAAGCTTGGAAAGAAAAAGAAAGGCAAAACTATGTTTTTGTCTTTTTCTTTTAAAAAACTAAAGAAATTTTCGAGGTCACTAAAAGAACTACTAAATTTCAAAGATCAAGAAGCAAGCACAAAGAGGTCTTATACCTTGCAAGTTATAAAACTCATTAATAAATGAAACTTGAAACAAGAAGGATGACAAACTTGTACAAACTGATATGAACAATAGAAAAAGACTTCAGCAAACTGACAAAATGTCAAGAAAAAACTCTCAATATTTCTAAAGGGACACTAAAAAAGGCATGAAAAACCACAAGGTCAACCAAAACGGAAAGCAAAGAAAACCAACTTGAAATCTGGGTTATAAACGAAATCAAAACCAATTTCTTGTTCTAAAAAACCAGAACATCCAAGAACTTCAGTCAGAATCCTTGAACCCAAGACTCAAAACAAAACCTTACTAAAAAATCAATCCTAGGTCGACCAGGCTTTTCACTAATAAAGAGATTCAAAATCAAAAACTTGTAAGAGAACTGAGTTCTACAGACAGTGGATGACCAGAAAATTGCAAAAGTCACTAGGCAGCAGACCTAATTGAGCAAAATATTTTGAAAAAACAATCCAAAACTATGTATACGCGACTATGTAAAGACATAGAGGCATGCACACACATTTCAAACATGGGGAACTCGTGTATATGCGACTGTACTCCAAGAAAACACATATAAAAGACTCAATCAAGAAAAAAAAAATTAAGGCCTAATCCAGAAGATCAGACTTGATGCATGGGAAGCTAATAAGTGAATCACACTATAAAAACAAGAAATCAAGAAAACAAACCCTGATCAAGAACAAACAACCCAAACTAGGAAAAACAAGAATGTTTTACCCAGTGGAGTCGCCAATTCTGTTGCAGGTGGGAACACCATAGGGCCTTGGGTTCAAAACCCTAATAGAGCGGAGGGCATACAACAATAAGAAATGCACAGAAAAACAATTTAAATGCTTAAAATACTGAACTGGGAAGAAGTGGCCTTACCCGGAGGTCCTATGTTTGGGTCGATCCCGTAGGGTCCAAACCCTCTACTTCTTCCAAAGCCTTTAAAACCTATAAATTATCTAAGAAAAGCATATACAACAATAGTAATAGAAAACATGTTCATGATATACATGTTAGATCATATAAGCAAATGAACAATTACACATTAATATAAGATTTATAAGAAAATCACAAAATGGATCAATGCATAAACACAATAAATATTAGGAACACAACAACATTTCTTTATTGATGTAAGCTAAATGAAAGGTGGAAAACTACAACCCGAATCTTCCTCCAGCTCCAAGTGAAACGGTCCTCCAGATCCATCCTGTCCCGACCTCGACAATCTTCCTCCATCAATACACACAAGGATGTCATAAGAGGGATGAAGGACATCTCAAAAGAGGAAACAAAGGTTTCCTATAACTTGGGGAATGCAAGAGGCACAGGGATTTCTTCAGACTCGATCAACATTAGTAGAAAATGATCAAATTAGTGACCAGGTGACTAAAAACGTTAGTCACCAAAACTTTTCCATGTGAAATATTACCAAAAATGAGCAAGCTTAAGTGATCGAACTAAAAATGACTAACATAAATGACTAATTTAGTCTCGGGTTAAAATATATGACTAGATAATAAGTTATGCAACTAAAAATGACTAATGTGAATGACTAATTTAGTTTAGGAACAAAAATATGACTACTTAAAAGGTACTACAATAATACAAATTAGTCATTTATGTTAGTCATTTTAATTGTGTCACTTCAACAATATGTACTTAGAAGTGATAAGGGATTGAGAGGATGTTATAAATTGGCTGAAAGGTTATACTTCCTTGAACATTTCTTTATTGGATCAATAGATGATTAGAGTTATGGAGTTGATTAAAACTTCAAGGTTATATCCTTTGATCACATTCACAAGGAATTAAATTCAAAGTCTTACAACTGAATCAAATACATTATGAAGAATACTTGCAAAGAGAAGAATACATTATGGAGAATAGGAAAACAAACCATATTCCTCAATATTAGATTAATACCTAATTTAACATTGCAAAAGAAAAAGCAACAAGAAAACCTATAAATATATTTATACCTTCTTTACTCTTTAATAATTATGAAAAATAAATATATAAATTTATCTATAATTTCTTCCCCACATTAATTATGATGACCATTGTTGACTCCTAAAAGCCCCAAAAAAAGCATCTTCTAAAATGGCCTTTAACCCAACTAACCATAATAGTGAACTGGTAAAGTTGCTAATCAAATATCTATTCAAGATTAATACCTTAGTTTTCAATAGTAATACCTTAGTTGTGTGGAAAATTTAAAAAGTACTCTTTATATTCTTCAAACGCCAATCCAAAGAGCCCTTTACCTCAACTACCCATAAAAGTGAACCGATAAAATGCTAATAGATTATCAATTCAAGAGTAATACCTTAATTGTGTGGAAAATTTAAAAATTACTCTTTATCTTCTTCAAGCACAAAACCAAAGAGTAATGGCCTACTTTGAAGATATAGTAATAATTTACTTTGACGCTGTTGATGCCCCGAAAATCGGGTCTACAACAAGGGGGATACCCACCTGGTCTAGACCTTGGTTAGCAGCTCCTTTTCCGTTTGGTGTAGTGGGTCTGACTGGGGATATGGGACTAGTGTCCCAATTTATGTGTGTGTGTGTTGAGAATTGATATTTCCTTTCTAATAACTTCTAAGTAAAATGGTTTTTATTCTAAATCTAATTTAACGACATGCAATTGTATTCTAATAAACTGAAATATCTAATTCTAAAACTAGCTTGAGATTTGATCTTTCAATTATGCGATCTAAAATAGTTTCTACAGCAATTGGTAATAAAGACCATTCATTCGCTATAAGGAAAGAATTAAATAAAAATGAACTGTTTCATATAAAAAGTTAGCCGAACAGTTGTGAAAAACATATCACATAATAAGTCACTCATATGTTAAGCATAAATAAATACCTATCACCGTACAAAAGTGCCAAATGATAAATCAAGCATTTAAGCATTCATACATAAATAACTAAACATGAATATCACAATAACACATAAGCAGAATTTGTTAAGAGATAAAAGTACCATTTATAACTAGTTCTACTCATGAGCTCCAGCAATAATGATCTATCTCTTCTTAATCCAACATCTACTAAGAGTACAAAAGTGCAACATCAGTAGTAGATATTAAATGCAAATATCAATAAATCCTGTTCCATTCATTCATCAAAACCTCCTCGGAGGGTGCAAAAGTGCATGCTCTGAGGAGAAGTTTTTGATAAATTTCTGGACCCTTCTCTAAATGCATGAGAAGGGTTTAAATACTACTAGCTAAATCTAAAAATAATTTATTAAAAAAATGTAGGATATGGTTTAAATGACCGTCCTCATTTTAGGCAAAAATAAAGCAAAACTAAAACTAAAACTGAATCTAAAACTAAAACTAATAACTATCTATGTATCTGTTCCTTGTAGTCGCAAGCGTTCAACATTTGCTTGAGGAGCATTGGCTGGCTGACTTCCGACTTTAGCTGTCCTGCAAAAACAGAATCGGTAAGAGCTGGTGCCATCTTCTCGACAGAATTAATGATACATTTGAGAGTCATGCACTGGTTGTGTAGTTTTACCAAGTATGTCCAGTAAGAATCCCAATTCAACTTGGTTAACCTTTTGATGGACTCTACTTTGTCTTGAGCCTTCTGTCTCCAGGTTGTCTGTAGATGCTGTACATTTGGTAGATATCCTAGAGTGGTCTCTAATACTAAATTCGCCCTATGAAAATCTTCATTGATGCAGTCAATGATATTATTTGCTGTTGTGGCTGCTTCTTCTGCCGATTGTTCTGCTTTCTTGATCTGTGCATCCCACTTGTTAAAGAGCATTTCTTTGTGGATTTCATTGATTATGGGTGCATCTACCTTTTTTCCCTCTTCTGATTCTTGCCAAGCCAAATATTCAATAACTATTTTATCAATTAAATCATAATCATGTCGCAAGTCCATGACTTGATTAGTAATTCTATCACTTATTTCACAATAAGAGCTCCATTGTGATATTCTTTGGCACAATGTTTCTTGCTGTTGCAGTAGTTGATCATTTAAGGAAATGGATTCTGTGATGAATTCTGTGATCTTAGGATCATCCTTGTGCATCTCTTGCATAACTTGTAACTGTTTTTCCCTTTCGGCCAAACTGTTCTGGTATCCTAGCTGCATCTGTTGAAAGTCCTATTGTAGTTTTTCAAGTTGTTTCTGTGCTTCATTGTTCGCACTGGCTTGTTGTAGCTGTTGCTGCAAAACTTGTATTTGATCTTCTTTTTCTTTCAGTATTTGCTATACCTCAGATGCTTTATCAATGGTCGCAGAAGCATATGCTCCTGCGATCTGAGATAATTTAGTGAGATTTTCAGTAGGATCAGTGGTGGGATCTTGCCAAAGGATGTCTAATTGCTCTGCATCATGAGAGAGCACGCTTTCCAATTTCCTCTTCTTTCTTTGTCTTCTCACTACCACCTTATGCTGTGGACTATAAAATACATCAAGAGGAGGAATTTCCTCTATTTTGAGCATAATTTCAGAAGATGGGGTAATGGGAATATGTTCCATTTCTGGGACATTGCTGATTGTCTCTGTGACTATATCATTCATTGTCCGTACACTAATTTCATGTATCTTTGTGCTCTGTTCTTCAGTATTGATTAAGTCATTGAATGTTTCCCATTCTTTGTCCAACTCAGTTCTGATTAGTGGTGGCTGGACGATGAGAGGGGGGAGATTTACTTGTGGAGAGGTTAAAACCTGTTGTTCTCGGTGTTCCTTAGACTGGGTCGTATCTCTTACTGACCCTTCGCTTTTATCATGGTCACTTTCGGACTTCTTGGAGTTTTCTGTCGTTTCTTTCCCAGACTTAGATTTGGACCTATCTGTGCTTGAACTTCCACTGAGACTGATACTGGGAGTTGGTTCCCTTACGGGTTCCAAGCGTAATTTATCCAAAGGGATATTAGCTAATCTTCTTTCTCTGTACATTTTGAACTCTTGAAATTCTGCTGGAGGAAATCGCATTTGATCCGAATGGAGAACTTCTTTAAGTGTACTTTTCTGTTGAAACATATCGTCAAAAAGATCATCTTCTTTAGAAAACACTTTATTTTGACTATAGTAGTGAAATTCTTAACAATGTCAGAAGGGTCGAACGGTCTTCCTAGAAATTTGAACAATCGTAAACATAACATGTTGTTTACTTATTTGAATGCATGGCCTAAATCAAAAAGCGAAAAGGCCCCACAGGCCATAGGAAATTGAGGCCAAATGGCATTTTTCTTGTCCTTCAAAGCTTTACTCATACCTCCTTCTCCATAAGTCTGATAAGCAATCTCTCATGCCAGTAGTTTATCAGGAACATATAGAGGTAGGACATGAGGGGAAGCGAGACTTTCGAATACCTTGACATATGTGAAAAGTTCTTCTCCGAACCATCTCGTGACAGGGAGCATATCGACCTCCGCTTCGAGAGAAAATCTTGGAGGGTCTTTATCATACAACATTTTGTACAGAGATAGCATGATTCCATGACAAATCTTGTAGAAATACGGAATGAACTTGGAATCCCATAATTCTTTGTGACCAATATGAATGGGTAAGGGGTCTTGAGAAGTCCATTTCCAGCCCATTAGAGGAAACTTGGAAATATAACAGATTGCATCCATCACATAAGCAGATAAGTAGAAAGGGGGATAAATCCTCTAAGCGGTAGTTCTTTTGGATCGGTAATTCAAAATGGCTGTGGCTAAGTTGTCAGATAATATCTTAGCCCAGTCCATAATAGTAGCATTAGTGGCAACATCCAATAATGGCAGCCATTCAGATGAAAAATTTTTAACATCTAGCTTTCCAAAAAGTCTACAGAGCATAACAGCGGCAAAGCAATACGGGGAGGTGAGAGAACCAGTACTGTACATACTGTGCTTATTCCATTTTAATGGTTTGTCCCTTCTTGACCAGTCCTTGGTGCATTCTGCCAAATCTTCATTTTCTTTAGCGAACTTCTCCATGAACTGTTTATTATAAGTCACCTGTGGCTCTGGTAGATGATACATGAGCCTAAAATCTTGTGGAGTGAACGAGCCAATGAGTCCTTGACCCCGAGTCTTAAATTGTCTATTCGTGATATCAGCACTATCTAGTACCCATTTGACCATGTCCGTGTATGGAAGAATTTTGGGCCTCGCTGCTATCCAGTGTAAGAAAGGACATGCTAGTTCTATGATAGACGCCTCAGATGACCCGTGTGAGCCAACAATAGCTGTAATCTCCATTACCATGGGATTTTCTTCCTCAAGTAAACTATACATGCCTTCCCAAGTAGTAATACCGTCATCTTTGTTACAGGTGGTGTCTGTGTATAAGGGTGTCATCTATTTATCTTCAGAACTTGGAGCTTTACCCTTCTTTCTCATAATATCCTGAACACTGCTATGTACACTTCTCTACTTTTCGCTCCTGCAGTTTACAAATGAGGCAAGAATAATGATAAGAAAAAGGTGACGGGAAAGCTTTAAATGCCGAAAACATATAAAATATATCACCTTACGTGAAATGGCTCCTCGATCAGATCAAAACCATATTTCATTAATGATTTCCAGCTAACTAATTAATTAACATTAACACGCATAACTAGGCATCGATTTATGGAAAAATCTTTCTCGAACAACGAGCCTTGCAGAGCTGCGATAAGAAAATTTTGTGATTTGCTTCACAATATCGCAGATCGCAATATCACAAATCTGTTGCATGTGGCAATTATCCGTTACAATGTGTTTTGTATGAAATGAGATTTGCGAGATTCACCATCGCATATCGGTGGTTTGAGGAATTTCAGCTTAAGTGATATTTGAGACAGGCGATGCAATGAGTCTTTTAATGGGTGATCTCGCATCGCGATTTCGCAATCTTAGGATTTCGCTTGTCAGAAGGCATCCTTTACCTTTTTTGCGATGTGACGCTATTATTAAGGGAACGACCTTGTTCGTACTTATCACAAAACTCAAGTCCTTTTGCGATTTTTGGGTATTCTCCTAGGTTTTATGATTAGTAAGATTTATTCAAAAAGGAAATACAAGTCCTAATTTATTTTTTTGAATTTTATGGATAAGGGTCCCCACTTCTTTAGTATTAGAAATAACTAAATAAGAAGGGGGGTTGTTGCTGGCCACAACAATTGGTGATTCACTTGGAAGAACCAGTTATCTCTGCTTTTCTTTTGAATTTTCTAAACTTCCAAAACAGAAAAATTTTCAGAAAATCAAACTTTACTATAGAAAGATACAGTACACCATGCTTTCAGCCGTCAATGATAGTTTGTTTCTTCTATGTCAACTTTGTTTATTTACTTCCTAGATCTAGTCATTGTATCTACATTAGTCACTACTTAGTTTATAAAGATAAAAACAAAGGATTCTCTGTAAATCAGTTTTAAATATGCTCATTTGTCGTAGGTAGAGCCTCTGCTTCCAGTAGGCATTTATAGCCTCGACAGGGTTACCTGTTACCCAGAAATGATCCTGTATCCTACTTATAGAAATATACGATTTTCAAAGGGAAATCCATATTCACACTTATTGCTTTTTTATTTTCTTTTAATCCTTAAAGAACAATGCCTTGGTTTGGTAGCCAAATTATGACAGTGCCACTCACTTGATTTATAACTTTGCTGAACAAGCTGTTTCGTGATGAGACCCCTTGTCTTTTGATTGCAACAATCTTGAGTCATTGCCCTGTTGTGGTATGCAGTTTTAGAAAAGTCAGCAAGCTATAATATCTATGATCATGATAAGTCGACTCGTGATGAGACCTCTTATTCTTTAAGTTAAAGTGTATCTCTGGATTATTCCTTGAAGCTCGTAATTTCCTAGATGGGGAGGAAATCATTATTTCCTTAAGAATTGCTCTGGACGACAATGGTAGAGTTTTTTTTGGAAAGAGCCTTTCTACAGAGAATCTTCATTTTGTTATTGATACTTTTCGTTTGACTGATATGAAACAAATTCCAACTCAAGGTCATTTTTTATCAAAATTTATAAAGTTGAAAGTAGTATCATTTTCAAGCTTATATCCCTTTGACTGTATCTTACAATAATAATATTCAATTTTCTAAATCAGTTCTATTTATACAAGCGGAAAAACAAAATCTAGGAGAAATACTTGTTTTTTCTCGTGAGTTCCAAATGTAACCATTCAAAGCTGGTTTTATTATTAAAATAAAGGAAAAACTAATCTACAAAAATATAGAAGAATGATCTCCTAAGGAAAGTATTTTTTGAGGATTTGTCCGTTAACAGGTAAAGATTCTCTTTTTCCTGTTAAATCCTGTAACATAAAGGTAGATGGACCTACGATTTCTGCGATTTGGAAAGGGCCAAGCCACATTCGTTGAAACTTCGTATGTTTGCCCTTTTCCTCATGAGCCTTATCCCATTTTAAAACTAGATCCCCTATCTGAAAGTCTTTTCTGGACATCATGTTTGAGTCAAAAGAGGCTTTTACTAATGCTTGGTGATGTGCATGAGTTATTTTAGCTTGTTCTCTTTGCTCTTCTAGCTTAAGGATTTGCAGCTACCTTAGTTGTAAGGAAGAAGTTGGTGTTTCATCAATAAATTGAACTAAGGCCAAAGAGGGAATCGCTATATGAGTTGGAAGGATCAATTCTTTCCCATAAACTAAATTAAAGGGAGAAGTGCCAATGGAGGCTTTTTGCGTTATTCGGTCTACCCATAGAGCATATGTTAAAGATTTGTGCCAATTCTTATGATTCTGGTCAATGGTTCGCTTAATGATTCTGATTAAGTTTTTATTCGTTGATTCAACTAATCCATTCCCCTATGAATAATAATTGGCAGAGTATTTAAGTTTAAAACCTCTTTTGAGAGCAAATTCAGTCATAGTATTGCCGGAAAAATATGATGCATTATCAAACATTAAAGTAGAGGGTAAACCAAACCTAGTGATTATGAACTGATCTATGAAATCAATGATGTGTTCGACATTGATTGTCTTGAGAGGAACTGCTTCTACCCATTTAGTAAAATAATCTGTATCTGTAAGGATATACCTATGCTGTTTAGAAAAGTGAGGAGCGATCTCACCTATTATATCCAATCCCCCTTGATCAAAAGGCTGCTCAATGTTGACTGACTGCAAAGGTAATGATGGCTTCTTATGTCTCCCAGCAACAGTTTGACAAACTTGACATTTCCTCACGTAGCTGTGTGCGTCTTTGAATAGTGTAGGCCAATAATATCCTGCATGCAGGATTTTATGTGTTGTAGCATCTCCAGCATAGTGTCCACCTGCGGTCCATCATGGAGTTCCTGCAACACTTTTTTAGCTTCAGCTTTCTCAAGACACCGAAGGAGAACATAATCATAATTTATCCTAAAAAGTACATTGTTTACGAGTTGATATTTCTTAGCTTTCCACCTCAGGGCTCTTTTCTTTGTATAATCTAAGTTTGAAGGAGCATATCCGTTCTTGAGATAAAATATGATATCAGCATACAATGATTCAATATCGTTTAGGCTTACCTCATACATTTGTGCTTCTGAAGACGGTATTTCAGAAATAAGCGATGCTCCAGCCAACATTTTACAAAAACCTTGACCTTTTATAATATTTTCTGGTTTAATCTCAATGTCGTATTCATGTAATGCGGTAACCCAATTTTCTCTCTTTTCACCCACATCTTTCAGTACTAAAAGATTTATTACTGCTAGAAATGGTACTATGATTTTTGTATGGGTTTTGAGCAAGAAGGGTCTAAAGTGTTTGATCGCTTTGAAGACGGTGTAAGCTTGCTTCTCGACGTCAGAATAATTTAATTCAACCCCTTGTAGATTTGAACTGAAAAAGGCAATTGGGGCTTCCGCCTTGTCTTGATTTGCTTGAGTGAGTATCGCAGCATATCATCTATCAGAGGCAAATGTATGTAAAATGAAAGGGTCAGAAAAATTTGGAGTTGCTAAAGATGGGGCGTTAACAATAGCTTGTTTAATCAGATTGAATGCTTCATATTTGTCTTGGCCCCATTTGAAGATTGCGTTCTTTTTAATCATTGCTTGTAAGGGAGATACGATCCTTGAAAAGTCGAGAACAAATCTCTTTACAAAATTAATCTGGCCAAGGAAGGATTGCATAGCTTTCTTGTTGTGAGGCAAGGGTATTTTGGAAATCTCATTGATTCTATGGGGATCAATATGGATCCCAGATTTTGACACTATGAATCCAAGAATTTTTCCTTCACTTAATGCAAAAAATGACTTTTTCGGATTAAGTGAAATTTCATACCTTTGGCAATGTTGGAAGATCTATTTCAAATCTCTGTGATGATTACCTCATTTTTTGGATTATACAGTTATATCATCCAAATAGATTACTACTGATTTGTTTACTAATCCCTTAAATGTGATGTCCATGGCTCTTTGAAATGTGGCACCAACGTTGATCAGCCCGAAAGGCATGTTTTGATATGAATAAGTGCCCCATTTGGTTCTGAATGTAGTCTTTAATTGATCATCAAGGTGAACTAAAACTTGGCTATAGCCGGAGAAACCATCCAAAAAGGACATTAATTTTGAACCTGCAACTGCTTGCAATATTTGCTCCACGGGAGGTAAAGGAAAATTATCCTTTTGGCAGGCTTTGTTAAGATTTCGAAAGTCAATGCAAATTCTAATGTCTCTGTTTTTCTTTCTAACGGGAACCATATTGGAAACCCATTTAGAATGTCGCATGGGGAAAATTATTTTGGCTTTCAATAACTTATTGAGCTCCAATTTGATTTGGTTTTCTAGGTTAGGATGGATCTCTCTTAGCTTTTGTTGGACAGGTTTTCCATCATCTATCATTGGGATCGTCTGATGAATGATAGAAGTGTCGTAAGTCTTAAGTTCATCATAGTTGCAGGCAAAGACACTTTTGTATTGTTTCAAGAGATGAACGTATGCTAATCTTTCTTCAGGGGCTAGTCCAAGACCTAGATTGATATTATGTGGCTTGGTATCAGTTCCTAGATTTACTAATTCATAGTTCAGAGTTGAACTTTAAACTTTTGAATTGGTAGATCAGTGTTTCAAATCGTATAAGTCTTCCAATTTGACTACTGATTTTGGCATAACATTATTAGTGCTATCTTGTTGCAATTGTTTGTCATGTTGGTCTTCATCTATAATCTGATTATTGTAAGATCCCTCTGATGTGAGGACGCTTACAATCTCAGGATCATCGTTGAAAATTATCCAATTTGTAATGTTATCAGGAATCGAGGGTCTAAAAATTAATGCAATTGAGAATCCATCAGGGCTAAAGTCTTCTAAGGGAATAAGCTTGGAAGCTACGTTTGCCCAGAGATCAACACTAGCGTTTTGGAGTCTGGGAATTGATGAAATATTGAATGCTATAAAATGTTCAATTAGATCTTGTACTAAATACTGATAATGCTTTAAATGACCTGATAGACAATGTATAGTATTGCGTACCTATCTGATAACAATTCCAGAATCTCCAAAGACTTGTAGATACTTGATATCTAGTCTGATTGCTTTGTATAATCCTTGGATTAAAGCCTCGTATTCTGCAGTATTATTAGTGAAATCGAACTTGAGTCTACAAGTTAACATAATTTTGTTTCCCTTTGGACTAACTAATACACATCCTGCTCCTCCTCCCTCGTTAGACTTAGAACCATCAAAAAATAACTTCCAAAATAAAGATTTATTTACAGGGCTATCTATAAAATTAACACATTTAAAACTATCTGTTTGAGAAAAATTTTCCACTTGAGATAAAACATAATGTTCTAAGTAGGTTGAAGTATGAGCATTAAAATTTCCTAAGAAAGAATCAACAGAATAGTTGCCAATTATATTTTTGCTGTATGCTACATGTTCATTTTCTATGTATTTTTGATGTCTTTCTCGCTCAACCTTTATTTGATTTGGTTTGCCATTGTAAGGGAGCCACATATGAGACCAATCGGTTGCAAAATATCCATGAAGATTTCAGACCAATCCCTGCTAAGAATTAAGCCATAGAATGTCTACAACTAAAATATCGATAACTTGACATACCTTTGGATTAGATGACAGCCTTATGGTAACCTGATTTAGTTCTCCGATTACTTCAACCTGTGACCGGTCCAGCTGAACTATATGCGCTGCTGATTTTTGGGGTTGAACATTCAGCTTTGCACATATTGATTTAGGTAAGATATTGGATGAAGCTCCTAAATCAACTAAATAATTATGCAAATTTTTATTGAAAATTTCATAAGTAAGAAGAAATGGCGAAGTATGAGATCTTGACCTTCCTCCAATTAGAGCGATGTCATTAGGATCAACTTTACTAGTCATAGTATTTGGAGGTCTTCCCATCTCGTGGGAAGCTTGCGAGATTATAGCGGTAGGCAGAGGTGCAACTGGTATTGCATGTAA
This sequence comes from Pinus tabuliformis, assembly GCA_031772625.1. NCBI lineage: Eukaryota > Viridiplantae > Streptophyta > Pinopsida > Pinales > Pinaceae > Pinus > Pinus tabuliformis. The sequence goes on from CM062819.1 coordinate 464,878,474, forward strand.
TTCTTTCAAAAGGAGCTTTTGTTGATGTTTTAACTTGCTCAATTCATAAAAAGTGATGTTAGCCCTAGTCTTCTTCATGTCTTCTATGATATTATACTCCATCTCATCAGAAACAATCAATGTTTTAGATGGGGTTGGTGAATCTGTTTGGACTGGGCTTGTTTGAGTTGCTTTGGGTGACGTTTTCTTAGCTGCGACTTTATCCTTAGTCATTGAGCTTGCGCTCTTTGGCTTAGGAGTAGGTTGAGGAGGATCGAGTTGATTTCTACTTCTAGTACTGACCGGCGATGCCTCTTGATCCTCTTCATCTGGTAGGATGAAATCCCACATACCTTGTACTTCTACGACTTCTTCTTCATCGGTAGGCTCTTCGTTAGAGATTTCCTCTTCTTCTTCCTCTGATTCAGCATTAGTAATAGCATTGGGAGGCTTTGAATCAGTTGAAGGATTTCTTCTATAAGGCTTGTAAGGCTTTTTAGAAGAAGTCTCTGCTACTTGTTTCTTTATGTCAACCATTTCGTTAGACATGGTTTTCAAAAATTTCTGCAATCCCTCTAAATCAAATGGGTCTTTGGGCTGTTTTTTCTTTGGATCTTCTTTGAAATAAACTTTCTTAGATTTACGTTCTTCAACGGTGTTTTTCTTTTCTAGAGCTATGATGCATTTCTCTACCGCTATTGCTTCTTTCATATTGTCAGCTAAAGTTGTTTTGTTAGCTCTATCAACGAAGATTGCTATGTTTGATGGTAAAGCAGATATGTACCATTCACTTCGGACTTCTTTGCTAGGTTTGGAAGCAGTAGGGATTTTGTTCAACAGTTTATTAAAATGTGAGTTAAAATCTTTGATAGGTTCCTTTGACTCAGCCCTAAGGTTAGACAGGTCATTGATTAGTGTCGGAGTGTCCCTGTCATCACCAAACTTAGTCAAGAATTGTTCTTGGAAAATATCCCAACTAGTAATAGACCCGGATGGTAATGAGAAATACCATGATCCGGCTGCTCCTTGATAAGTGTAAGGAAAAAGACGAACGACAGCGTCTTCATTAGTAACCCCATTGAGATTTATGGATAACATGAAGTTGTTTATGTGTTCTTCTACTAGCATGTCTGATTCAAGATTAAACTTAGGTAGCCATTTTTTGGGATGGGCCGGTAATTGACTCAAGGGCGCGGGCATTAAGATTGCCCCTGGGTTATTCCATGGAATTTGGGCCATCATTGAACTGCTAACAGAGGAGAGCGTAGAAGATGATACCTTCGGTTGGGAAGATGAGGATATTACAGTTCCAGATGATTGAGAAGGAGATGTAGAAGTTCCAGTGGTCTGGTGGTCTGGTGGACGATGATTTGAAGTGGAGGAGTGGATGGTTGACTTCGCGGTGGAGAGGTTGAGATGGATGATGACGACGAAAGAGTCTCACTATCAGACCATTTAGGTGATTTCCTTGTTCTCTTCCTTGTAGGTAGAGGTAATTTAGTTGGTTCGATACCAAACTTTTCACTTTGCAATCAGTAAGGGGATGAGAAGGGTTATATTGCAAAGTCACACTACCTTGAGTTTTTTCAGATTTTTGAGGAGATATTGAAAAATGAAGAAGTTTATGGATCAAAGATTCAACTTCAGGAGGTTCAATAGTAGATTTCTCTGAAATATCCGGGTTTGTGGCAGTGGTTGTTGCTCTATCGACTTCTCGCTCAAGATTTAAAGATTCTAAATGCGATGGAGAAGTCGGAGGAGATGGTGAGGGCGATTTACCCTCAAAATGGTATTTAGATTTAGATTTACTTGCCATTCGTAGTTCGGGGCCCTCCTTCTAGCGCCAAATATGTTGAAGCCCCGAAAATTGGGTCTACAACAAGGAGGATACCCACCCGATCCAGACCTTGGTTAGCAGCTCCTTTTCCATTTGGTGTAGTGGGTCCGACTGGGGATATTGGACCAGTTTCCCAATTTATGTGTGTGTGTGTTGAGAATTGATATCTCCTTTCTAATAAATTTTAAGTAAAATGATTTTTATTCTAAATCTAATTTAACGACATGCAATTGTATTCTAATAAACTGAAATATCTAATTATAAAACTACCTCGGGATTTGATCTTTCAATTATGCGATCTAAAATAGTTTCTACAACAATTGGTAATAAAGATCATTCAATCGCTATAAGAAAAGAATTCAATAAAGATAAACTGTTTCGTATAAAAAGTTAGCCAAACAGTTGTGAATAACATATCGCATAATAAGTCACTCATATATTAAGCATAAATAAATACCTATCATCGTACAAAAGTGCCAAATGATAACTCAAGCATTTAAACATTCATACATAAATAACTAAACATGAATATCACCATAATACATAAGCAAACTTTGTTAAGAGATAAAAGTACCATTTATAACTAGTTCTACTCATGAGCTCCAGAAATAATGATCTATCTCTTTTTAATCCAGCATCCACTAAGAGTATGAAAGTGCAACATCAGTAGTAGATATTAAATATAGATATCAATAAATCCTGTTCCATTCATTCATCAAAACCTCCTCGGAGGGTGCAAAAGTGCATGTTCTGAGGACAAGTTTTTGATAAATTTTTGGACCCTTCTCTAAATGCATGAGAAGGGTTGTAATACTACTAGATAAATCTAAAAATAATTTATTACAAAAATGTAGGATACGGTTTAAATGACCATCCTCATTTTAGGCAAAAATAAAGCAAAACTAAAACTAAAACTAATAACTAATTATCTATGTATCTGTTCCTTGTAGTCGCAAGCATTCAACATTTCCTTGAGGAGGGTTGGCTGGTCGACTTTCGACTTTAGTTGTCCTGCGAAAATGGAATCGGTAAGAGCTGGCGCCATCTTCTCGGCAGAATTAATGATACATTTGAGAGTCATGCACTGGCTATGTGGTTTTACCAAGTACGTCCAGTAAGAATCCCAATTCAACTTGGTTAACCTTTTGATGGACTCTGCTTTGTCTTGAGCCTTCTGTATCTAGCTTGTTTATAGATGTTGTACATTTGGTAGATATCCTGGAGTGGTCTTTGATATTAAATTTTCCCTGTGAAAATTTTCATTGATGCAGTCAATGATATTATTTGCTGCTGTGGCTGCTTCTTTTGTCGATTGTTTTGCTTTCCTGATTTGTGCATCCCACTTGTTAAAGAGCATTTCTTTGTGGGTTTCATTGATTATGGGTGCATCTGCCTTTTTTCCTTCTTCTGATTCCTGCCAAGCCAAATATTCAGTAACTCTTTTATCAATTAAATCATAATCATGTCGCAAGTCCACGACTTGATTAGTAATTCTATCGCTTATTTCACAATAAGAGCTCCATTGTGATATTCTTTGGCACAATGTTTCTTGCTACTGCAGTAGTTGATCATTTAAGGAAATGGATTCTGTGATGAATTCTGTGATCTTAGGATCATCCTTGTGCATCTCTTGCATAACTTGTAACTGTTTTTCCCTTTCGGCCAAACTGTTCTGGTATCCTAGCTACATCTGTTGAAAGTCATGTTGTAGTTTTTCAAGCTGTTTCTGTGCTTTGTTGTTCGCACTGGCTTGTTGTAGCTGTTGCTGCAAAACCTGTATTTGATCTTCTTTTTCTTTTAATATTTTCTGTACCTCAGATGCTTTATCAATGGCCTGAGATAATTTAGTGAGATTTTCAATAGGATCAGTGGTGGGATGTTTCCAAAGGATGTCTAATTGCTCTGCATCATGAGAGAGCACGCTTTCCAATTTCCTCTTATTTCTTTGTCTTCTTACTACCGCCTTATGCTATGGACTATAAAATACATCAAGAGGAGGAATTTCCTCTATTTTGAGAATAAGTTCAGAAGATGGGGTAATGGGAATATGTTCCATTTCTAGGACATTGCTGATTGTCTCTGTGACTATATCATTCACTGCCTGTACATTACTTTCAGGTATCTTTGTGCTCTGTCCTTTAGTATTGATTAAGTCATTGAATGTTTCCCATTCTTTGTCCAGCTCAGTTTTGATTGGTGGTGGCTGGACGATGATAGGGGGGAGATTTACTTGTGGAGAGGTTCAAACCTATTGTTCTGGGTGTTCCTTACACTGAGCCGTATCTCTTACTGACCCTTCACTTTTATAATGGTCACTTTCAGACTTCTTGGAGTGTTCTATCGTTTCTTTCCTAGACTTAGATTTGGACCTGTCTGTGCTTGAACTTCCACTGAGACTGATACTGGGAGTTGGTTCCCTTACGGGTTCCAAGCGTAATTTATCCAAAGGGATATTAGCTAACCTTCTTTCTCTGTACATTTTGAACTCTTGAAATTCTGCTGGAGGAAATCGCATTTGAGCCGAATGCAGAACTTCTTTAAGTGTACTTTTCTGTTGAAACATGTCATCAAAAATATCATATTCTTTAGAAAACACTTTTATTTTCACTGTAGTAGTGAAATTCTTAACAATATCAGAAGGGTCGAACGGTCTTCCTAGAAATTTGAACAATCGTAAACATAACATGTTGTTTACTTATTTGAATTCATGGCCTAAATATAAAAGTTAAAAGGCCCCACAGGCCATAGGAAATTGAGGCCAAATGGCCTTTTTCTTGTCCTTCAAATATTTACTCATAACTCCTTCTCCGCAAGTCGGATAAGCAATCTCTCGTGCCAGTAGTTTATCGAGAACATATAGAGATAGGACACGAGGGGAAGTGAGACTTCCGAATACCCTGACATATGTGAAAAATTCTTTTCCGAACCATCTCGCAACAGGGAGCATATCGACCTCCGCTTCGGGAGAAAATCTTGGAGGGTCTTTATCATACAACATTTTGTATAGAGGTAGCATGATTCCATGACAAATCTTGTAGAAATACGGAATGAACTTGGAATCCCATAATTATTTGTGACCAATATGAATGGGTAAGGGGTCTTGAGTAGTCCATTTCCAGCCCATTAGAGGAAACTTGGAAATATAACAGATTGCATCCATCACATAAGCAGATAAGTAGAAAGGGGGATAAATCCTCTGAGCGGTAGTTATTTTGGACCAGTAATTCAAAATGGATGTGGCTAAATTGTCAAATAATATCTTAGCCCAGTCCATAATAGTAGCATTAGTGGCAGCATCCAATAATGGTAGCCATTCATATGAAAATTTGTTAACATCTGGCTTTCCAAAAATTCTACAGAGCATAGCAGCGACAAAGCAATATGGGGAGGTGATAGAACCATTACTATACATACCGTGCTTATCCTTTTTTAATGGTTTGTCCCTTCTTCACCAGTCCTTGGTGCATTCTGCCAAATCTTCATTTTCTTTAGCGAACTTCTCCATGAACTATTTATTATAAGTTGCCTATGTCTCTGGTAGATGATACATGAGCCTCAAATCTTGTGGAGTGAACGAGCCAATGAGTCCTTGACCCTGAGTCTTAAATTGTCTATTCTTGATATCAGCACTATCTAGTATCCATTTGACCATGTCCGTGTATGGAGGAATTTTGGGCCTCGCCGCTATCCGGTGCAAGAAATAACATGCTAGTCCTGTGATAGATGCCTCAAATGACCCGTGTGGGCCAGCAGTAGCTATAACCTCCATTACCATGGGATTTTCTTCCTCAAGTAAACTGTACATGCCTTCCCAAGTAGTAATACCAGCATCTTTGTAACCGGTGGTGTCTGTGTATAAGGGCGTCATCTCTTTATCTTCAGAACTTGGAGCTTTACCCTTCTTTCCCATAATATCCTGAACACTGCTTTGTACACTTCTCTACTTTTCGCTCCTGCAGTTTACAAATGAGGCAAGAATAATGATAAGAAAAAGGTGACGAGAAAGCTTTAAATGCTGAAAACATATAAAATATATCACCTTATGTGAAATGGCTCCTCGATCAGATCAAAACCATATTTCATTAATGATTGCCAACTAACTCATTAATTAACATTAATGCGCATAACTGGGCATCGGTTTATGGAAAAAGCTTTCTCGAACAACGAGCCCTGCAGATCTACGATAAGGCGATTTTACAATTTACTTTGCAATATCGCAGATCACAATATCGCAAATCCGTTGCATGTGGCAATTATCCATTACAATGTGTTTTCTGCGAAATGCGATTTGCGAGATTCGCCATCGCATATCGGAGGTTTGAGGCATTTCAGCTTAAGTGATATTTGAGGCATATGATGTGATGAGAGTCTTTTAATGGGCGATCTCACATCACGATTTTGCAATCTTAGGATTCCGCTTGTTGGAAGGCATCCTTTACCTTTTTTGCGATGCGACGCTTTTATCAAGGGAACGTGCTTGTTCGTACTTATCACAAAACTCAAGCCTTTTTTGGATTTTCGGGTATTCTCCTAGGTTTTATGATTAGTAAGATTTATTCAAAAAATAAATACAATTCCTAATTTATTTTTTTGAATTTAAAGGATAAGGGTCCCCACTTATTTGGTATTAGAAGTAACTAAATAAGAAGGGAGGTTGTTGCTGGCCACAATAGACGCCAAGCAAAATATAGGCCTAAACGACATTCGAGATTGTGTCATGTGTCTATTTATATTTTATTGCACCAATTCCTATCACTAGTTTGTCAACAATATGACACAAAAGCATACTTCATTTGCAAAGGAATTGATATTATACACCAAGAACATTTCTGTAAGTTTTTTGGTTCTAGTTGTAGGGCTCAAGCATCTCGATCCTAACAAGAATGCCTCAACAAAGACGACAAAACGAAAGGAGGAAATCAAAAAATGTTTTCGTCGGCCTCAAATACTCACAAATCCTTATGAGGTATTCATCGGAAACCCTTGTGAGGTATTTATCAATATTTGAAAATTCTTGTTCCCCACTCAAACTCAAAGAATATACACGATTTTTAATGGTCAAATCTATGTTTATTACATCAACCCTTGAAAATTGAATTCAGGGATGTACACAGAAATTACTAATTATTTATACTTTAAAAATGTGAACTTTTCTTTCAAACCCTGGACCAAAAAAATATTGGATTTTACCTCAAATCCTAAACTGATGAATCATTGGTTATCTTGACAATTTACCCAATATTCATGCCACAACATTTTGGTTTATTTCTTCTCATACATTGATTTTGATTTCAAACTTTGAATTAATTAGTCATTTACTTTTTTGTCTCTATTTCTAGCTCCAAGGTCATTTCTATTAATGTTTTTCACTTAGTATTCCTACCTTTGGATCTGTAACCTTAAATTCATTAAGTTTTGTTTCAAAATTTTAGGTCCCAAACCTTTGCTATTTGAAAGTTCTCCCCCTATACTCTAGAAGCATTGCAATTGGTCTGAATAATTCGAGCACCACAAGTAGCCTATTTCCATGGGCATGAGGGCCCTCAAAAGATGAATCAATACTCACATGCACTTCCTTCATATTCATGTGAGGGGGTACTCTTCTGTCAAAATATGTCCCCAACTACTTGTTTGTGTCTTCGGGGAATTGGACCTTGGTAGGTGGCCTTCCACATCACCATATTAATTTGCTAATGAAACATATCCCCATGGACCAAACCATGAATATAGGAATCATTTATCCTCTTGAAATTTTTCTCTCAGGGTTGCTACTGTGGATTTTGTGAATAACATTCCAAATCCCAACCCCCACCTCCTAGAACTTAAAAATTTATGCTCCTTCATGGATGAATTTTCTAACAAATTTGAAATTTTCAAATTTGTGTCTGAACTGTAACTTTTGGCCCCTTAAATTTTAATTTATACCTTGCAAGTGCTTGATCACACCACTCTGTATTACTGCTACAAATGTTCTTTGATGGGATTTTAGCTATAATTTTCATTATGACAAAATTTACATGTTTGTAAATGTGTGAATCCAAATTGTTGCTCCCATTCCAATTTTACATGTTATGTATGGATGAGAGACATTTGTAAGGTTGAATATTTTTTATCTCCATGTAGACTTATCAATATTTGTTTAGCTACACATCCCAATGTTATTACACATATGGTATTTTTCTAATCACCGTATCCTTCTTTTTATTCTAGTTTGATTGTTACAACCATGTTTTTTGGATTGCGATTCCTTTCTCTTACATGTTGTGATAGCTTGTGATGTTATAAATATAGATGATATTAATATAACCTTTAACTCAATTGAAGGGTTAGAATAGGTTAAATATGAACTTTATGAGTTGGTTATTCTTCCATTACAGAGGCCTAATTTTTTTGGGCAGTGCAAGTTCCTCAGTCCTCCAAAAGGTGTTTTGGTGTATGGCCCTTCTGGAACTAGGAAAACATTACTTGAAAAGGAAATAGCAAGAGAATCAGGGGTTGTTTTCATCAATGTAAGGCTAGCCAATCTAATGAGAAAATGGTTTGGGAATTCTTAGAATCTTGGTATGTTAACATCCTTGACTAAGTTTTGTTTGAGGTCTTACAAGCACTTTCTTGCATTGGCAATATATTTCTCTGCTACTTTTCTCTTTCATGATCATAATTTGATACCCGCTTGGTCATTTTTTGCATGTTTTAATAATTTTTGTTTTAGTAGATATTGTTAGGATAGTATACTATATGCCCTGATTTATGATATATGTGGCTTTACTTGAATTCTCATACATGATGGAAAATAGATGTCTTGGGGTGCTACAATTTAATGATGTGAAATGATATCACTATAGCTTTATTAAAATGTTCGAGCTAAACACAATGGTTGTTGATATGGAAGCAATCACCTTAGCAACAAATCCTCTCATTTTGGATTACTTATTGAATCCTAGGAATATCCCAAAGCGCAAATTTATAAGGTCTTTTATGTGACTAGATCACTAGCACTGAAAACCATCTTTACATTGGATGGTTCAACATCTTGATGATCCATATCCTATTGACTGCAACTTTTGTATTCATTATTGTTTTCATCGTAGCACCTCCAATAGATATTGATGGTGTTCATGAGCCTATTTCTGGTTCTCTTATTTATGGAAACAATATTACCTCTGATGCCATTATTCCTACCTTTGCAACTATCAATTTTCACTTCTATCCCATCGAAGAAGTAGCTTTTGTCGATGAATGGCTACACAAGAGGGGTCCTATGAGCCAATCGTTCATATCATTGATATAGTTCCCACATGACACAAACTTTTGATGGTCTATTGTAGCCAGACACTCTATGATGGTTCTCATAGATGCCAAACCTATAACAATGAGTTGTATTCTATTACCAAAGCTTGTAAGCAATAAAAGGATTATATTCAAGCCTACTATGGCATGTTTCACTCACATGCTTACATGAGTGTTGAGAATCATACTTTCTTCATACTTTGTTTGATCCTATCCTTAAATTATCACCTTAAAGGAATGCTTCAAGTGTATCTATGAGGTGTGAGAATGATATCCTTCTACCAAATACCAAAGACATCTTTTATTTCCTAGTTAGATTTATATTTTCCCTCATTTTTATCATTTCCTTTTGTTATATGCATGTGTGGAGATGTGAATACCTTTGTTATATTTAATAGGAGGATCATGACATTGTAGGCGAGTAAGGAGGCCTAACTTTTTGATTTGTTTGCATATTATTTGATCTCTTTTGGCATATTCTAATAACATTGCTCATCATTGATGTCACATAACCATGGCCTTTTGTGCTCCTAGGACGTTGATCATTCTTCATTATGTTACATTAACTTGAACACTAAACACAATTGACAATATCCTTCAAATGCATGAACATTAAACAATAGTGGTAATATATTCCATCTAAGGGCCACTTTGATTTTCTTAATTAATATTAAAAATAGTTTTAATTTGAAAACATAAACTAAAATGATTTTTAATTGATTAAATATTTTTAATTTTTAAATATAAAAAATAGATTAATTATTGAAAATCCAATATTTTAATTGAAAACATAAACTAAAATGATTTTCAATTGATCAAATATTTTTAATTTTTAAATATAAAAAATAAACTAAAATAGTTTTTAATTGATTAATATTTTTAATTTTTAAATATAAAAATTAAACTAATTATCGAAAATCCAAATATCCTTTAAAAAAAAAATGAAAATTAAATTCCAGCCAAACAACTTTTAACTAAACCCAACCCAAAACAAATAAAATCCCTAAAAAGTTAACTAGATTTTGGTCGCACTTAAGAAAGATTTAACCTGCAGCAGGACTAGCTCTGTCTCTACAGTGGACACAATCGGGTAGGTTAGGTATCTGGCTTTGCAGTGGACACAATTAGCTAGGTATCGGCAAGAATTTCAAGGTCACTTCGAAGCTCTTGAAAGAGGTGATCAAAAGTTGTCTTCCACTCCCTACATTTTTTAGAAAGATTGGGGTTGCAGAGAATACAAAAATCGAAAGCTCACTATTGGTTGAGGTGATGGATGAGCTGTTTCGCCTGTGTGAGGGCGTCGTCCATCTTTCTCAAACATATTTCTGCGGGCTTCGGTATAATTCTATGTTGATATTGGAGTCGATTTTGAATATGGTCCAAGAAGGACGCCATATGGGCAAAGTCCATATGTAGAACTTCAAGATTTTCCTCCAAATCAACGACGTCTGGCACATGCACTTGTTAGAGTTATGGAATAATCGTTCGATTTGGAAGGGATACCAGGAAAAGCCCTATCACTTCACCAGGTTCTCCAAGAGCATAAGGATCTGGATCAAGATCGACTGGCTCTAGGTCAACTGGTCATTAGGCGCTTCTCTCCCTTCTTTGTTACAACTGGATGTGCTCTTATTACCCTTAACTATGTCTCCTGCGCCACTCATCTTCTTCCCTTAGTTTTGTTTCGCGACACTACAACTGGCCACTCTAGAATGGGGGTGTAGCCTGACTATAGTTATTCCCTATCCGTTGAGATTGGACCCTCGATCCAGAGCCCCTTTCGGCATAGAACTATAGTCAGTCAAGGATTTAGAAATAGATCGGGTGTCACTTTTTATTTAATGTATTTCCGTGGTAAGTGTTTTTTGTTGAAGGAGAACTACCATTATTAGCATAGGAACGACTGCTTCCAAGGTTCAGCAAGCACTGACTTCGGTAACATAATTCATGGATAGCTAACTCAAAAAACACTTATGCCCAAGGGTGCATGAGGCAATTATGGGTCAATCAATTAAGGAATCAAACCAAGAGCTGGAAGCCATCATTGGAGCCCCTTTCCAATTCCAATGAGAACATTTCCCCCGCCTTCTCCTAAAAAATGTGACTGAATGATGGAAAGTCTCTTTCCGTGTCCGAATGCCCAAAAAGAAATAATACATAAAGTTTGGGGTTATGTATTTAGGGACCTGCCCTCATTAACAGATCATCTCCAGTTTTACCTGAAGTTTTACACACTTCATGAGTAGGTAACTAAATACCTCAAAAATTCCGAATAGGAGGTGCATTACCAAAACCGAGTGGCCAGAGTGGTTAAGAGTGTTATAAACACCATTCGCACGCAAACCCTCAAAGTATTAGACATTAAGGATTGTACTTCGTATACATGGATGTTTCAACATGTATGAACAAATGTAATAGTTGGAGGATTACCCAACAGAGGGCAGCGGAGGAGTAATAGCCCATAATGGGCACTATGATCAATCACGGCCTACCTTGCCCATGGAATGACCAATGGAGACTGCATCCACCAGGGGCATATCAGAAGATGGTACAGAAGGCCCTTCCATAACTAACTATGATCCCGGAAAGATAGACAATACCAACTGCTACGGAAATCTATCGTCTAACTCCAACCTGCCATTTCTCCATGTTAGCACTCAGGTTGTTCCCTTTGACTCCCAAGGGAATACAGCCGAGGTAACCACAAACCAATCTTTGGACTACAGGTCCTAGCCTACCAGCAGTCAGAGAGGGCTCTCTCTTTAGGATTTAGCTTTGTTGATGATGATTTTAGGCTAGTTATTGAATTCAAGGGGTTTTGTTTGAGTTTTGGTGGGAAGGATGATGCTTTCAAGTAAAGAGGCAGGGATAGCATGAAAGTTTTAGAACCATTGGGCGTGGAGTCAAGGAGTAGGACTGTTGGTGCATTTTCTTGGTCACAAGAAAGGAATATGGAGCAAGCTAGCTGCACATGAAACAATGATTCAAGCTTAAAGGGATGGAATGAGGGCTAAGTAATGAGAGGCAATTAAGAATCTCTCGTTCAGCTTAACTGAGGGGAGGCGAATGAGCTCTATCTAGGAGTAGTAAAGAATCCCTAGATAACTGTCAAACATGGGTGAATTAGGGTAAATATGAGCCAAAGGGAAATCATATTCATTACCAATTCAGTTCAGATGAAAACATAAAGAAACAGCAAAAATTGAGCATAGAGTGTAGTTAAACAAGTTCTAAGCTAATCTTTCTTTCTGCTATTTAGATGGTGATACATGTATGATATGAGCATATATCAATGAAAACAAAGGTAAGAGGCACTTATTAAGTCACATTGCAGCACAAGAATTCCACATTCAATTCTTCAAAACATTAATACACAACACACAGTCCATTCTCCAAGCTTTCAACAGTCTTTGATTAAGTAAAACATTAAGTATACAGAGCGAGTCTCTCTTGGAGCTATACAACCAACCAACACCTTAAACAGTGAATTAGGGTGGTTTTATAAGTAAAATATCTACAAAAATCAGGTCTCAGACAGATCTATTGTAATAAGTGTCTTTAACCTAACATATGTCTAAAATAAATGCGAGAAAATATCTTCGAGCTGTGTTGGGGGCAGCTGTATCAAAAAGAGTTAATGCGTTGTCTTTATGGCTCTGTGCTGATCACTTAGCCATAATTGTGCTTTGGGTTTTGATCCATTTCTGTTTGGCGGCTTTAAATGCTTCGATTGTGATCAGAGAGCTTTGATGGGCTTTCACTGCTTTCTTTGACTTTGTTGGAGGCCATTAAATGTTCACCTGCTTTGGGAAATAAAGATTTCCATTAGAAACATTTTACTGATACTCTTTGTCGCTTCCTTGATATGCTTTGGCACTGAATGTGCGCCTTTTCTCACCTCTGATACACTTTAAACTGTTCCATTGACCTTTCATGGCTGCTATTCGGCCCTCTGCTTGCTTTAGAACTGTCTTTGCCCCTTTTCAGAATCCTGCGCGATGAAATTCTTGTCATTTTGTGACTTTCGGGCTCTGCTGGTGGCCGAGCCACGAAAGGGATTTCCATTTTGGCCTATTTCCCCTAAGCGCTAATCGCGCATCAAAAACTGCCTCGGTTTTTCATTCCGGGCATCCGTTGGTGCAGATTCGCGCTTCGCGCCCTTTTTGACGATGACGTCAGCGGTGGGTCCCAGTACAGCGGTGATGTGGCAGGGTGACGTCAGTAGTACGGCCGGGTGACGTGGTGGTACGGTAGAGGTGATGACGTGGTAGTACAGTGGCAGCGACGTGGAAATGACATGGCAGGGACACGGTGGCAGGAGGCCGACGCAGGTTGATGACGTCATGGGGGAGATGTGGCGCCAACGTCACACTGGGGAGGGTGGTATCCGGTTTCATGTCGCACCACTTTTGTGGAGAAGCGGTTTCGGAGGAGGGGGCTCCACCACAGCCGGGAGGGCGATGCGTGGTGGGAGTACGACAGGAAAACCGCCCTTCTCCTAGACGCTAACCCTCAGCATGTCGGGGCACAAAAAGACCCGCCCACCGTAGATCTTGGGCGCGCCAGATCTGACGGTCGGCGGCATGATCAAAACGGCGGAAGGATAGATACGAGGTCCACGACACTTTTTATTAATTGTTTTAATCTGGCGGGGGGAAAACTTTAGGAAAGTGGGTTTTGGGTTATATATAAGCGGGGTGAAATATATTTACATGCATGACCTTAGGATAAGGGTAGGAAATGAGTATTGTAGGGTTAGGACTTAGGGGAAATGGTTATTAGTGTGACCAGATGTCAGACTAACTCCAGGTTAGGACACGGAAGGGTTAGTAGGAGCCCCAGATGGACTACTATTTCCCGGACTTGATAAATATGGCTATAATGCCAAGGGGAGGGGAATATGTAATATTTTTGGGATTTTATACAGTTCTAGTAGTGAATAGGGATAGGAAAGTAGCTAGGGAGCTACATAGTAGAATTAGGAGTTAATATGACTTTATGAGGTGAGAGTATAGGGGAAAGGCTAAGTTTGTGAACTGAAACTTAGAATGTACTGTGGAGACATGATTTTACACAAGAAATGTGGCTTCTTTTCACTGAATAAAGTCAAAGCTTGACTTGGTGCTTTACAAAAATGAAGTGATAACAAGACTGGTTGGGCAGATCCCAAGGTCCTCAAGGGGATGTGTTACACTAAAATTTGTCACCATGACTATTTGCAGTTAGTATGGCTTCATCAACTGTCATACTATCCTCCTTGGCAAGCCTCATACCTCTGCTCTCCATGTCAAACTCCAAGAAAGAGAGAAAGTCATTAAAAATCTATATATATCTGGGTACGCTCTTTCTCTTAGCCTTACCTGCATGTACGCACCCCAAGTTCACAATACATGCGTACTTGTACGCTCTGTCTATAAAGCAATGGGTGCGTACTCCTGTAAAGGTCAAAAGGCGCAAGTTTCACTCCCAAAAAGTTACTTGTGGTCATTTCTAGAGCATTCTAGAAGCTTGTTTGACATGTATGAAGCGCCTCCAGATGGTTCATGTATCCCTACCAAAGAGGAACTTATCCCATCAAGAGGGGAGATATCCCATCCAAAGAGGGGCTTATCCCATTGATGGTGGACCTGAATAACTTCCTCTAGAGCACTATAAATACAGGCATTGGGCTAAAGGGAGGAGAGGTTGAAAGCTGAACATTCCTAAGGGTAGATGCTGCTGGAATTAGGACTCCCTTGTAAAGCTTGAGAGGAGAGATTCCCATCCTTTCCTAGCCTTATTTGAGAGTGGGTGAGCTGATCAAAGTAAAGGAAAACTCTTGTTGGACCCTAGGAGGGACTTGCACAACACCAAGGCTCAGGTTGTAATGGTTCCTTTTGTTTCCGGCTCCGGCTCCGGTACTTAAACCGGAGTGTCGACGACTCCGGTTTCTACTGTATCTGCAACTACTCCTCAGACATCTTTACCATTGTCTAGATCTACGATTCAAACTACGGTTCAGATGCCTGTAGGACAACCTAGTTCAAGTACGGTTGTCACTAGTCAACCACAATTCACTTATCAACCGTACCAGGGACAGTACCAATACGGGCCTGCTGTCCAACAGCCGGTTTACCAGTATCAACCATATCCTGGGTACACTTATCAACAACCTCAGCAACCCCAGTACAGTCCGGTTAATCCTGGTTTTCCAGGAGGATACAATATCCCGAATGCGATACCTATTCCAAGTTATCAAGGATATCCTCCTCCTGGGACTGGTCTTGTGACCCAGAGTTTTAGGGATCCTAATCGGCAATTACCGCTCATCGAAACTTTGGATTTACCAGACTTGTCGCGCCTAACGAACGATCCAATAAATTATCTTCCGTTCTGGCCGCCAATGCCAAATAAGTTGCCCAGTGATATACCCAAGTTCGAAGGTAAGTCTGGAGAGGATCCGTCCAATCATGTGATGACTTACCACCTCTGGTGTGCTTCAAATTCCATCTCGGATGATTCGATCCGCTTACGTCTTTTCCAGCGTACGCTCATTGGTCTCGCGGCCAAGTGGTACATTGAGTTACCACGGGCCTCTTTTTACAATTTTAGTCAGTTAGCTACCTCGTTCCTAACTCATTTTCAGTTGCCGGTCAGATATGATAATGGCACGAAGCTACTAACTTCATTAAAACAGTCGACGTCCACTTATATTTCCGATCATATACATGAATGGAGACGTCGACGACGATTAGTGAAAGTTTTTATCCCGGACCAAATCTTAGTTGAATGGTTTGTTAAATCCTTATTACCGAAGATTACTGAAGACGTAGCTAAGGCCGGAGTAGTTACTGAGGAGCAAGTAATTGCTCAAGCACAGTACCTTGACTTAGTTTACACTCAGTCAGGTACGTTACATGAAAAGATCCCAGATCTTCCAAAGTCAAATCAAATCGTTGCTGCTCCTTCGGGATCTCATGTTGCTGATGGCATGATTGGTTCGGTAAATACTAAAAGCAAGAAGAAATCTTCAAAGAATTCTTCGCCCATTATAACCTTACCAGATTCCCCGACAGGAGAGTCTTCTCCTGAAATTTCCGCCGATATTCACGCTGTAGAGTCATCTACGGCTAAATCAAAAAACGGTGGGAAGTGTTATCACTTAGAATTTAAAAAAAAAAAAAAATTTGCATATAATCCTTTGTCCTAGTTCAATGTCAAAAGTCTGTGTCAAATTGTTTTCGTTTTATGTTTCTTACTTAGGGTTGGAGCTTTAAAGGTGTTTGATTTAAATTATACTCGAATCCTATTGGTCCTCCTCCACCATCATGGTTTCATAAGTCATGTCTTGTCTTATCCTAGTCACCAATTCTTTTCGTGATTTCACAGCGTAATCTCCTATTGGCCAGTTTCGCAGTGTAATCATTGTTCAGCCATTCCACAGCGCGTTATCATTAAGCCGTTTCGCAGCGCATTATTAGAATTCAAAACTAACCGCGCTGCGAAATCGTGGATTCGTGCATTTCGCAGCGAATCTTTCCCAAAGTGTCAAGTCTGTTGATGAGTCACCAATTCTGTCCTCTCATGTCAGTTTGTGTACCTCCCGTAGCATGTCTAAACGCTCATTAGTCACTACTCCATCAATAGATTTGTTGAAATGCACAGAAATATCATTCCAATGGATTTTACCGTGCATGGATCTTTATGATGATCGTAAGCGATGCATAAGTGACAAACTTGTATGATGATGTATTTGAGTTTTCAAGCGAGGCTGTTTTCAAGCGAGCCTGATTACAAGCGAGGCCGAGTTAAAGAGAACTGAACTGCCATTTCAACTGAAGCTGTTGGTCATTGTGTGTGTGAAGATTTAAAAAGCAAAATGGAGAGGAAAGAACACAGATCTGGAAAATGCCAGAGGACCGAACCTGAAGGTTTGGACATAGCATTGAGAGATGAAGGCGTGAAGAAAGCATTCAAAGATTCCGGGTGCTGAAACTTTTGTAAAAAGCTGCAAGGAGGACATGCGCAGGTAACCAAAGAGTTTGCTTTAAACTTCACTGGTTTAAATTAAAAAATAGCTATGTTGGAAGTTCAAGTGTCTCCGGAGGCAATAGCTGCTGTAACAGAGATCCCAAGAGGGCGACAAGAATGGTTTAAGAATTTTAAGTTTGATATGAATCCATGCAAAGAGTTTTTAAAAGAGGCATATGTGAATGAAGACCTAACAAAAGCAGTGCCCAGAAACTATGTCAAGGAGCATTATGCCCTTCTTCTCACCTGTATTCAGAAATACTTGACCTGTGAAGGAAGATACAATAAGGTCTACTCTTATCACTTCAAGCTGCTTTTACATTTCACTGGGAAAGCTTCCATAAACATCCCTTTTTACTTATTTCGCAGTTTGAGTAAAATGTGTGATAAGGTGTAGCTAAGGAAAGAGGATTGTGAAACCTCTTTGTTTCACCATGGTTTGGTTAAATTGCTAGTTTTAGATGGCCCCCAGAAGATAGGCAGAGACTGGAATTCGTTCATTTTCATGGCTGGTTTCCAAAGCAAAACTGGCCTTACTCCACAAACAGTCAAAGAACTCACGATAGCTGAGCTTCAAAAAGAGGCAAGAGATAAAAAGCAAGCCAAGTCACAGCTAAGAAAACCAGTGAAGCCACTGATCATTAGAGAACAACCCCAGCAATCAACAAAAGAAGAAGCTCAGCATAAGAGGACTGTACCTGAAACAAGTAGATCTGAAACAATGTCAAGGGTAAGGAAAAGAAGCCAAATAAGTAAAGAAAAAGGTAAAGCCATAGCTGTTGAAGAAAGCCTAGTATCTAAGGCAAGCCTGAATGATTTATTGGAGGCCATTGAGTTTGAGAAAATTGAACCAGTGCATATTGATTTGACACAGTCATCACCAGAAAGTACCAAGAAGTCTAAGGCCTCAAAAAGGCTGAAGTTTGATGAGCCAGGTGAAGAATTCATTTTCAAACCCAGAAGACCTATTACAAGGAAGCAAGTAGAGGAAGCCGAGAAATTGCCCAGAACAGAGGAGGCAGAGAAAATTAAACAAAAAGACACAAATAGAACAGTCATCATATCTCAAGGAGGTGATATTATAGCTATAAGGAACCAGTTAGAAGCAGCTAAACATGAGATTGCTAAGGTGAAGAATGCCACTAGGGAGTCTGCAGTCAGGTATGCAAATTATCATAAAGCTGTACGGAAAGGAAGTGAAAACCTAGTAAACCAGTTGGATTCAGTAGCCGATGTTTACACATGGACAGTTCCAGCAATTAAAGAGGCCAAATTCATCAGAAAGATAAATATGCATCTAAGAGCTGAAAATAAAGCTATGAGGAAGAAAGTTGAAGACTTGAAGGCACAGCTAGGCCAGTTAGCTGCTAAATGAAGTTGCTGTTCAAAGAAAGGTTTTGTTCCAAATTTTGTCAAATTTTGCTTAGTTTTATTGTTTTGAGGACATGTAGATCCCTGCTATATGTATCAAAGATCAAAAGGAGTTTTGGCAATCAAATGTCTAGGCGGTAAATACCTCAAGGCAAAGACAAGTTGTTTAAACAATTTAGCAGTTTCGTAGCGCGCTACGAAACTGCTGTAGGTGGTGTTTTCAACGCAGACAAACAGTTTGGTAATATGTGTGGAAATTTTCAAAAGGAAACACCTAAAGGATATGTAAGAGACCAAATGAAGCCATCACAACCATTCAGATCAAGACAGGTGTACCTTTAAAAGGTGGAATGCTTTAACTCAAGTTTAAAGTTTCTGTTATAAAGCCACTTTATTACCGGTCATAGGGTATTGAATAAGTTGCATATAAGGAATTTTGGCTTGCACACCTGGCCATCAATGAAGCCTCCAACACATCAGGAACATGGTGGTGTTATATATTTTTGGGTTATTAAAGGGGCTAAAAGACATGCTGCTGTATATTCGAAGTTATGGAGGACTGGAACCGAAAAGCAAGGGATATCATCTAACATCACTGAGCAGTTAAAGCATTCAGCATCCAAGGCCAACATGGAGCATTAAATACTCATCTCAGCCATCATCTCAGCCATCTCAGCCAAACTGAAAGGATACCAGGTGTCAAAGAACAAGGAGGAATCATTCTACGAAGAAGATAGAGTTAGAGTCATAGTCAAATTAGAACTCTTTAGAACTCCAGTTAGCACTTATTGTATTTAATAGTTTGTTGCAAAGCATATAGGTGTCATAAAAAGTAGTTATTGAATTCCCCTCATGCTGGAGGAGGAATCTCGAATTAGGTAGAATAAGAATTCTATATATAGCTAAGACAGTGAGGTAATGAGGGTTGGATATTTTATAAAACAGAGGACTGTTTTGGCTTATGTAAAAACAGAGTTCAGTAATATAAATGACTGTTTTACTTCTCAGGATTCATAAGGGATTTTCTTGTTCAGAATGTGTGATGGTATATTTTCTTTAGTGTTCTTTTACAGTTGTACAAATGCATAATCACTCAGAATTCATTGATCATGCTCTGACTTCCTGTATGTCTTTGTAAACTGTGGTTTTATATAAGTGGTATTCTGAACATCCAAATGCTAAATGCCCTGACTTCTATGTAAGGCATCATCATTGTTTGCTGTAGTATGTTTGACTCCATAGGCCCAATGGAAACTTATGTAATGTTTGTTCAACCTTCATTATTTTTCAATGTTATTCACAAGAGTTAGCCATCTTATTAATAGTCAAAATCAATAATCCTTTGAGAGAGCCCTCTCAGGCTAAGGAGGCTAAGCCTTAGTCAAAAGATTGGTGTGAAATAGTTACTTGAAGTCTTCTTGGGTTGCAGCCTTCCAGGGCTTGATTTTGAGATAACAGGAAGAAGAAGGGTAAGAAGAAGGGTAAAGCAGACAAGACTCCAAAGGAGAAAACAAAAAAGTCGGAAACCAATGACGAAAAGCGCAAACCTCGATATCCTTGTCTTATTTGTGAAGAGGATCATTTTACAAGAGATTGCCCTCATCGGGCCGAGGTTGTGAAAATCGTCAAGGGTTCCCCAACTCCTGCTGTTTTGAAAGATCCATTTCCAAAGCAGGAGAGTAAGATGATAGGTTCTTCCTCGAGTGCCAGTGAAGAACCCATATTGATGATGTCTCATGTACGGATTGCGACTCGATCACACGATTATGGTAGTAAAAGTCCTGTTGACGGATCGAAAGAAGCAGAATCTTCTCAATCAAATCCATCAACCTCAGCTCCCGGTTCCGATCCACTACAGATCGAGAAACCTAACCCTGACTTAGTAATCAAACCGCCCGCCAAGGGTGTACTTCGAAGGTCTGCTTTCAATCCACATGCGAGAGCGGCCCAGAATTACAACATTGTTGAGGATTTAGCTGTTTCACCCTCAGCAATGTCGGCTTTAGAAGTGCTGCAATCATGCCCAGCACAACGAAAATTACTTTTGTCGGCTATAGGAGCTGTTGATGTTCAGGACCCGAACCTGATAATCTTTGATCTAGAAAATAGTACACCGCGTCTCCCTCATCAGATGGCTTTCCAGATTCCAGTGATAGTAAAAAACAGGCCTATTCATCGGATTGTAATTGATGAGGGTGCTTCCACGTGTATTATGTCGATTCAGTGTTGGAGATCGCTTGGTTCTCCTTCGCTGAACCAATCCCCGACAATTCTTAAAGCCTTTGATGGCCGTGGGTTCCATCCGTTTGGCATTTTACAGGATTTTCCTATAGGGGTTGAAGGAAAAACCATTAGTCTGGATGTGGAGGTGGTTGATGCACCTCTAGACTACAACCTTCTCTTGGGTCGAAGTTGGTCTTATGCTATGACAGTGGTTGTCTCATCGGTCTTCAGAGTTATAAAGTTCCACATAATGGCAAGATCGTGACAATAGACCAGCTGGCTTTCTTTTCATCCGACCCAACCTCTTCAGAGAGTATCCAGCATGTCTATAAAATGACTATCCCTTATAAGGATGTTGGCGTAGGATTAGTTAAAGATTCCGGTTTACTGGGAAATTTTCCTTTTCCTCCAATCAACGCAGACCCTTCATTCGCATTCATTCATATGATTACGTCAGATACTATTATTTACGATGATCCTTGGATTGTCCCATCTAAATCTGAGATAGACTCATTCGGTGATGCTATGCCTTTGAGTCCATATGAAATTGCTTATGAAGCCGTGCAGTCTTTTACCGACCCGCGTTCAACCCAAATTGACCAAATGAATGTGGTCGGTGAGGAATCATTTTTCACATCAACCTCAGAACGGATATCGTTTCCCGAAGTCGTGTCATCTGACGAACAACTTCGCGAAATCCTAAGTGTAGACGATCTACCATGGGAAGATCTCCATCATAGATCTTTGTTTTTACTTGAGGGTGATGGCTTTGAAAATGATTTTTCATCAATCTTTACGGCTGAATATATCAAGGACGCTCAGAATCCCATGAAACATCCTGGTTCAGAGTTGAATTTGGGAAACATTTCCCAAACTATTGCCATTGACATTTCAGTCAAAACTGGAATTGTTGAGAACATTCATATAGGTGCCTCGTGTACAGATGATGAAATTCAAACATACAAGGCCCTATTTCACGAATTCCGTGACATGTTTGCTTGGTCCTATGAGGAAATGCCTGGAATTGATCCCTCCATTGTTGTTCATGAGATCAAGACTTACCCGGACGCTAAACCCGTTCTGAAACGTTTGCGTCAGATACACCCTCGGAAAGCGGTTGCATTAAAGCAGAAGTTGAGAAGCTGTTGAAAGCAGGTTTCATTTATCCGATCCCGTTAACGGATTGGGTATCGAATATTGTTCCGATTAACAAAAAGCAGGGAACAATAAGAATATGTATCGACTATAGGGATATCAATCGTGCTTGTCCCAAGGACAACTATCCAACACCCTATATCAATCAAATAATTGATGATTGTGCCGGCAGTGAAATATTTTCCTTTATGGACGATTTTTCCGGTTACAACCAAATCAATATTCTACCTACCGATCAACCAAAAACGGCTTTCATTTGTCCATGGGGGACATTTTCTTATTGCAAATTACCTTTTGGGCTTAAGAATGCCGGAGCCACTTTTCAAAGGGCGATGTCTTATGCATTTCATGACATCAAGCACATTGTGCAACCATATCTCGATGATTTGCTCGCTCACTCCTTACATCGAGCTGATCACCTTGTCCATTTATGAACAATTTTTATGAGGTGTAGGCATTATCGTATACGGTTGAACCCACACAAATGTGTCTTCTGCATCAAAGTGGGACGATTGCTGGGATTTTTAGTTTCAAAAGCCGGCATTCGCGTTGATCCCTCGAAGGTCGAAGCTATCATCAAATTGCTTCCTCCTTCGAGTCTGCGCCAACTCCAAAGTTTGCAAGGGAAATCAAACTTTTTACACCGATTCATTCCTAACTATGCCGAGATTACCAAGGGTTTTACCCGGTTGTTGAAACAAAATGCTCAATTCTCTTGGGATGAGATAGCTCAGAAATCTTTTGATGCGCTAAAGAACGCGTTGACCCATGCACCGTTGCTGCATCCTCCCAACTACAACCATGATTACTTTTTGTACCTCGCCGCCGCTCATTCCACCATTGGAATGGTCTTAGTACAGGAAGATGAATTCGAAACAGAACATGTGATATATTATCTTAGTAGGACGTTAAATCCCACTGCGCTAAAATATTCGCATGTGGAGAAATTGGCCCTGGCAGCTGTTCAGGCTGTCCAACGTTTTCGTCATTACATTCTTCTCCGTAAAACTACAGTCATTTCGGATTGCAACCCTATGATTTACATTTTGACTAAACAATTGCTAGGGGGCAAGTACTCTAAATGGATTGTTATCTTGCAAGAGTTCGACTTGGAGTTTGAAAAATCTAAGTCTAAGAAATCTTTAGTTTTGCAGAGTTGATGTGTGACTTCCCGCGTGCTGACACGAAAACTGTGGCAGAGGAACCCAGTGCAGACGAATCTCTATTTCTCATCAGCACTTTAGACCCGTGGTATGGGGATATAATCATCTATCTCCAAACCCAATCCTTTCGGCCTGAAGCTTCAAAGTCGGAACGACGGAAAATTCGATTCCAGTCCCAAAAGTACAAAATTATTGGGGATACTCTGTATCGTCGTGGGGCAGATTTGGTTTTTCGTCGTTGCTTAACTCATGAAGAGGCAGAAAGGGTTATCAATGACTGTCATTCTGGAGCGTGTGGCGGTCATATGTCTGGGTATGCCACAGCCCAGAAGGTGTTGCGCGCTGGCTACTTCTGGCTGTCTATGTTTAAAGATTGTATCATTGCGGTCCGAAAATGCCACAACTGTCAAGTGTTTGATCGCAAGATGCGCACACCACCTGCTCCTCTCCACCCTATAATTGCCGTTGGTCCTTTTGCTAAATGGGGTATCGATTTTATTCCATGTAACCCTCACTCGACCGGGGGGCATGCGTATATCATCCTTGCGGTTGATTATTTTACTAAGTGGGCCGAGGCGATGCCTACATTCGAGGCAGACGGCAAGACAACTGCGATTTTCGTATTCAATCATATTATTGCTAGGTTTGGTGTCCCACAAGCGATAATCACTGACGATGGGCGCCATTTTCGAAACATTATGATGACAGAACTTACAGGCCAGCTTGGTTTACGTCATGATAGTTCTACTCCTTATCATCCCCAAGCAAACGGTTTGGTTGAGTCCATCAACAAAGTTCTAGTTATCATGATTCGACGAATCATTGGTATTCATCGGTCGAATTGGCACAACATGTTATTTTCAGCGCTTTGGGCGTACCGAACCTCAGTGAAAACATCAACAGGGTTCACTCCTTTCCAACTAGTTTATGGTTTGGAAGCAGTGTTTCCCATTGAATGCGAAATCCAATCACTTCAAATGGCTGTCGAATTACTTCCAGCTACTTCCGAAGAGGAGAAGCGTCTATTATACTTAGCTAAATTAGATGAGACTCGACGTGACGCTACATTGGCAATCGAGACTCACGCAAAAAGGATGAAATCTCAGTATGATCGTAACGTGACCCCTCGTAATTTTTCGGAAGGAGACCTAGTGCTATTATATGATCAAGCTAACGATAAATTAGGTGCTGGAAAATTCGTTCCTATGTGGCATGGGCCCTACATTGTCAAGCGAAAGCTAGCAAAAGGGGCCTATGAGCTGGTAGATTTTGATGGGGACTCTTTGGGTAAGCCCAGAAATGGACTTTACCTTAAGAGGTATTATCCTTAAATGATGGGTATGGAGATTTAGTTAGGTTAGTTTTCTTTCTAGCTGGTGTGTTTGTTAGTATAGACAGTGTGCTTAGCTTAGAGAGTGTGTTTTTCGTCGTTATTCTGGCTTATCTTGGTTTTACTCTTGATATTGCAGATGTCGACGCCTCTCCAAACGTACATTGGATTTGCTGATGGTTCTTGTCGTAGTACACGGAATATCTCTTCCGCAGCTTGGGTTATCTATTCGCCCTCTGACGAGTTAGTTTCTATGCATGGGGTGAGCCTCGGTCAAACAACAAACAACATTGCAGAATACAGTGCAATGATTGAGTTATTATCTGAATCTATTTCGTTTGGGATTCGGAGTTTGATAGTGAGGTTAGATTCTGAACTCGTTGTATTACAGCTTAATAGAGTATATGCCATTAGAAATCCAGTGTTATTACGGTTATTTTTGAGAGTGCGCCTCTTGGAACGTGAATTTGATTACATTGAATATCGGCATATTCCAAGGTCATTAAATACATTAGCAGATGCAATTGCTTCTCGAATGTTAGACAGACATTTGCGATAATCATAAATGTAAATTTAAAAACATTTCATCATACATGTTTAACAAGATAAGCCGGTAATAATGATATATATATATATAGATAGGAGTGTGTCAAAAAATATACATCGCCTTCGATCATAGGTTGAAAAACACCTTATGATCGGCAAAAATGATAAGTACAAAAAACCAAAAATGTCACATGTGTCTACAAAAAGTGACTAGCCAATCACTGGTGGTGCTCTCTATACGACACCACTGCCCGCACTACCCTACACAGGAACCTCCTGAAAGGTCCTGGGACTGCAACCACATAGCACTGAAGTCGGATAGGAATATCGTCTATAGTCGTCTCTAGTATGTCCGTCGTGAGACGCTCTAGGTCCTGTTCCAACTCGGCTAAGGTCTCTGCGGCCGCATCCTGTGGGGCCGGTGCTGGTGCAACTGGTACTCTTCTCTCGAATGGCCGGAGATTGGCCGGACGCTGTGGACCTACATCTGCATTTTGAAAATTGTCACTGTCAGTTTTGAGACGATATAAAAAACAAACAAAAAAGTAAATAATTTAAAAACTTGTGAAAAATGAAGTACCTCTGTCGTCCCATTGTTCTCCCTGTGGAAGAACCATGTCCGGATCACCGCGAAAATCTACTCCGGCATAAGGAAAATCCTGGATCGCAAAGACCTGGTCCTCCAACTAGTGAAAGTAACCTGCAGGAAATCGGACAACTCCCGCTCCCTCATCAGGATGCCGGGCCATCACCGAAACCCATCGCATCAACTTTGGCTCCCGAGGAGGCCCAGCTGTAACAGTGAGATGTTGTGGGATCAACATCAGAACCCTCTCTAGGGCAAAGCTCACAACTAGAGGCCCATACCCAAAGGTCTTTAATTGCTCGTTCTTTGCCCTAGTCAGTTGGCCCTTCATATTGGCCAACACAGCGTCACACCAATTGAAAATGGTGCCTCGATAGCAATCTATCGCCATCTGCATTTGGGACCCGGTGGCAATATGAAAAGCGGCTACGCCGCAGAGTCTGGTAACTGTAAATGCAATTACCATAAGTTCAGGCATGGATATGTATTTGATTTCTATCCCTTTATCCTGGTGCTGATTGTTGCACCACTCTAGCCGGAGGCTAGCAAGGGATTGGCCACCCGGCCTAGTCCCGGACAGAGTCAGTTGCTCGCCCCTATTAGGCAAACCAGTGAGAAAATATATGTCTGAGGGCTCTATCTCGAGCTGGTGCCCTCCGATGTAGAAGCATTGATCCTGAACATTCCACCTTTCAACCAGCCATTCTAAGAATCGCACATGGGCCCTCATGCCAGGTATGGCCCAGTATTTGTAGAGACCGCATGCCTTCAAAGCATCAATGGAAGGTTGATGATCTATTGCGGCCAAATCGACATCTTCGTGTTCTCTTTCGCGCCAATCAAGCATGGTGGGCAATCTACACACCAGAAAACATTCATTAGAATTCATTAAATAAAAAATTAATGGTTTAGTTTTGAGATTTGGGGTTTTAAATTCACTTTGCGCGGAGTACGCACCCCGCTTTCAGAAAACAGAGCGTGGGTACGCAGCTGTTCTGAAGGTAGGCTGCGTACTCCTGCCATTTTCCCATTAACGAAAATGTCGGGGTACGCAGGTCGCCCATGGGGCACCTGCGTACCCCGAAAAGCGGATCCTAAAACCCCAAAGCCCCCAAAAAATCAAACTAGGGCTTAAAATGAAATTCTAAACGGATGAAAACAAAGAGGAGGATGTTGTGAAATACCTGAAAGAGACAGCACTCGATTCCGACGGTCGGATTCTCCGCAAAGTCCACGGGAAGTTTCTTGCCAAAAGCCCTTTTCTCTCCCTCAATAGTAAAATGGTAAAAAGGACATGGTAAAAGGTCTTTTTATAGGTTTTTTGGATAAATGAATGCTAAGTTTGTTTATTTTTCACCATGGAAGGATATTTCTCAATGCATTTTTTCTTATCTTAAACATGTATGAGTAATGTGTCGTTTTTGTGCAGGACAAAAGGACTTTCAGGGAGAATTATCTTTTTTCACGAACCAAAACATCAGAGCCATCTTTTAAGCCCTTTTCTGATTCCTAAAACATGAAAAGATTACCGAGCATTTCTTTTACACTCGTTAAAGCGGAATTAAAAGACGGTCCCCTTATAGCTCTTTTCTAACCGTAAAAACAGGAAAATATTACCGGGTTTTTGTCGTTTCAAACTCGATACTGGAAATAAAACGACGTGTCCTTGATCGCTTTTTACTTTTCAGGTCAGAGGCACTAATTATGAAAGTACTCCTTGGTCGCAAGATCAAGCGGTTCTCTCAAGTATTATTTTATACTTTTTTGGGCTTGGGAGACACAACTTTATGAAAAAGTTCAACCTGGAGTCTTCTTAAGTTTTTCAGACTCTAAAAATGAAAAACGTCGAGTTTCTCCTATACTGGACTCGTTAAAATTTCATAGTAAAGGACCTGTTCGATTACAAACAGGAACGGACCACTCCTTCTTAGGGTTTGAATCAAAACTAAGTTGGACTCATCCGAAGGATGAGCTTATAATCAAGCATATGTTATCCTCCTCAAGCTTGTAAAAAATAAAGAGGTATTTGCCAGAAATGGTGGGAGAAAAGAGAGAAAAATGAGCCCATTTGTTATCCTTTGTCTCAGAAGAAGCCTTATTACCACTCTTGAACACGACACTTTTCATTCACCTGGGTTGGGAAATCCTTTGCCTCACAGTTGATCAAACCACATTGAAAGTCTTTAGCCTGGTATTAACTTTGGGTCAAATGTCGCCAAGCCATTTGTCGTGTCGTTATGTGTTCAAGAGGTCTTTGCAATAAATATTCATCTGCAAAATACTCGTCATCCATTTTGACCATCCCTGAGTCAGTCCTTACAGCTACATTTCTTCAACTTGATCTATGATTTCGTGTTGTGGGCTTGCCTGCAACGGGTCGCTTTCTATCGACATCAGCACATTATCTAGAAAGATGACCTAGGAATCGTCAGTACCTTGAAATCTGCATGCATCAATGGCAGGTTTCTCGCCTTTG
This sequence comes from Pinus tabuliformis, assembly GCA_031772625.1. Lineage (NCBI taxonomy): Eukaryota > Viridiplantae > Streptophyta > Pinopsida > Pinales > Pinaceae > Pinus > Pinus tabuliformis. Next base: position 464,906,440 of record CM062819.1, read on the forward strand.
ATGACAGTTTACATCATTGACTTTCGATCGAAGGATTCCGTGAAATGTTCGACATCAACTCATTCATTCACATCTCATGGATTGTACTAGGTACTTTGAGAACCATTGACATCACTGGTGGTTTCTCTCACGCTTGTTAATAGTTTACATCATTAACTGGTAATCAAGTGGTTTCTACCATGTTCGACATCAACTCATTTATTCGCATGGATAGAATCGTACCTGTTCGGGAAGTAGAAATGAAGACCCTGGATCTAGTTTCCACCATCCAGGCTGCGAGGAGTTTTGTATTCATTATAAAGTAGACTAACTATAAACAGATGGTTGCGTCCATATTGTGTCTACAAAAGTCTATGATTATGATGTACTGCAGAATCATTCCTGTATCAGAGCAGTAGATAGTCAATTAGTTAAAGTTTTCAATCTGAGTATGGGAATGCCTACCTCAGCGATGATATCATCTTATATATGTATTTTGTGTTGAATACTTGTAGGTTCCGACTGGGCTCTCCACAAGATAATCCTTGAAATGATAAAGTACTTCACCCTTCCTAGATTATATGAAACCCTAATCTACTACAGGCTTCGTACTTTAGGGGGCAATCTGTTACACTAAAATTTGTCACCATGACTATTTGCAGTTAGTATGGCTTCATCAACTGTCATACTATCCTCCTTGGCAAGCCACATACCTCTGCTCTCCATGTCAAACTCCAAGAAAGAGATAAAGTCATTAAAAATCTATATATCTCTGGGTACGCTCTTTCTCTTAGCCTTACCTACGTGTACGCACCCCAAGTTCACAATACCTGCGTACTTGTACGCTCTGTCTATAAAGCAATGGGTGCGTACTCCTGTAAAGGTCAAAAGGCGCAAGTTTCACTCCCAAAAAGTTACTTATGGTCATTTCTAGAGCATTCTAGAAGCTTGTTTGACGTGTATGAAGCGCCTCCAGATGGTTCATGTATCCCTACCAAAGAGGAACTTATCCCATCAAGAGGGGAGCTATCCCATTCAAAGAGGGGCTTATCCCATTGATGGTGGACCTGAATAACTTCCTCTAGAGCACTATAAATACAGGCATTGGGCCAAAGGGAGGAGAGGTTGAAAGCTGAACATTCCTAAGGGTAGATGCTGCTGGAATTAGGACTCCCTTGTAAAGCTTGAGAGGAGAGATTCCCATCCTTTCCTAGCCTTATTTGAGAGTGGGTGAGCTGATCAAAGTAAAGGAAAACTCTTGCTGGACCCTAGGAGGGACTTGCACAACACCAAGGCTCAGGTTGTAATAGTTCCTTTTGTTTCCTCTTAATACAAATGAACTCATTTTTCTCAACAGATTGTTATTCATGATTTGTTTCATATACTCCTTGGTTTGTATGATGGATATGTATTGTTTTATGAGTTTATCAGGTGCTATTTAATCTTTTGGCTTGTTAGTGAATGCAGGTTTCAAAGAGAAGGAGGAGCTCATCCGGATCGGCGAGGCTGGACTACTACAAAGCGTTGGACTAAAGGTATGTTAAGATCCCCTGATTACTTGTATTCTCAATGCAAGTTTAGAGAAAGGTAGTGTTTATTTGTCTTGTTTGTCACTAGAAAGCTTTTGCTTCTAGGGAGGTCGGTTGTGTCCGCACTATCGACTCTTTCCGCATGACAGGATGTTAGTGAGTGACTTGGGGAATGAGAAGAAGGGGGAGTCAGACATGCCTCGCTTGAGCTCCTTCAAAGGGGAATTACCTTGCACTTGTGATCTGAATAGATATAACACTTGAAAAGATGAAAACGGATCACACAGCTTGATTCTGCAACCACAAAACTACTTACCCAACCTACTTACGTAGCATTTTTTCTTCTTTTTGCATGGGTGAACTTGGACTTGAAAACCCCGATTATTATTTTTTTTCTTTTTGCTATCCTCCTATCTAAATCTACACTTATTTATTCCAAGGGCCCATATTAAGCAGTTGGGCTCCTTTTTCTCTCTACCTATCTACAAATCTGCCAAGATTAAACTGTTTGGACAGATAATGATTCTCTATATTCTAAAACAAGAAATTGAAACCTAGGGAGGCCAAGATTAAGCTGTTTGGCCTTCCCTTAACAGAAAATTCTTCAAAAATGGTTAACTTCATCAAAATTTGGAATACAGCAGTGGCATTTACACTAGCCCACTTTCATGGCCTCTTCTTAGTCTCTTTTTGGAAATATGGAGCATTGCAGCATGCAAAGTATGACATATTTGGCACTTTCAACTATCAATCATGAAAGATGAACACCTGTTGCAACAGGAGGCTAACAGTGGCTCCACTTGGGGATGGATTTTCCTTATGAAAAGCCAAGAACAGCAGGTCAGAATGCCTTAGTCTTTTATTGTTGCTGTGGACTGAAAAATTTCTTTGTGCTGGCTGCTAAAAGTGTGAAACTTTGAAATATGAGCAGCCCTCTCCTCAACTGAAATATTGTCAAATACATAGCACTGCCTCCTTTCTTTTGCGTGCTTGATATTATATACAATGTTACTTGAGCATTGGATTTGAAAATAGATCCAAAACATGGATCCAAACTGATGTATTTCCCTTAGCCTCTGATCTAGAAACAGTTGCTGATGTGAAACTAAAAAATGCTCCTCTCTTATTGATACTGTTTGACTGAAGACTGCAAGCTGCAAACAATTTCTTTTTACCATGAATTGCTGTGATATGACAGCGCTACTCTTGCTGTCTTGCTGAGATTGATGCAGAGATAGAGGCTTTTAAAAATGGAATACTTGCATTGGCTGTGTCTTCACAAACTTTGTTGCTGCTCCTCTAACACTCAGACTGCTTATACAAAAAAATAAAAACAAAGTGCTGATATATACAAATATCAATGTACAAAGAGATATATACAGAGCTGCATTGTATCCCTTAAAAGGGATCATGGTAATGTTTTAACATTCGGCCATTAACAGGGCCTTCTTCAGCAGAGCTGCCCTCTACAGATTTGAGGAAATATGTGTTATTTCCCTGAACAACAGAAATAACGAGTGTCCCTTTCCATAACAAATCAAATTTTTCATGTTTGCCCTTGTCTTCTCTTCGTGAATCCCACCTTAGAAATTTGTTGCCAACACAGAAATCTTCAGACTTAGCTCTCTTATCAAACATCTTTTTGAGCTTCTCTTGCAAAATTTGAGCTCTATTATAGACCTGTTCTCTTGTTTGCTGAAGATGAATGGTCTGGTTTATTCTTCTTTGAATATCATTTGGTTCTACTTGGATCTCTTGTAACAACTTGATGATAGGAGTGCCCAAGGAAGATGGAAATCTGGCCTCCATGCCATACACCAGCTCATAAGGGCTCATCCCAATGGATTTCTTTGTTGAAAGTCTGTCTGCCCATAGGGCATTTGTGAGCTTTCTATGCCAGTTCTTTTTGTTTTCTTCTAAGATCTTCTTGATAATATTAATCAAGCTCTTGTTGGATGATTCGGCCAAGCCATTACCTTGAGGGTAATAGGCTGTGGAATGACCCAAGGTAATGTGAAATTTATGGCAAAAATTGATCATCTTTTTGGATTTGAAAGCAGCAGCGTTGTCAGTAATGATCTTCTCAGGGCAGCCAAATCTAGAAAGGATATTGCACTCAAGGAATTGGATAATGATGGAGTCATTGGCCTGTCTACATGGGATGGCTTCAATCCATTTAGTGAAATAGTCGGTGGCTGTTAGAATCCACTTATGCTGGCCTGAGGAAGAGGGGTGGATTTCTCCAATGAAGTCAAGACCCCATTGTTGAAAAGGTTTCTCGGTTGAGATGGGCTTAAGGGGCAAGGGTAACAGCTTTCTTTTGCCCTCAAAGATTTGGCATTTATGACATGAGATAGAAAATTTCTTTACATCTACAAACAAAGAGGGCCAATAGAAACCAGTGCTTAAAATTTGATCAGCAGTGGACTTCTAGTATAGATGTCCTCCACAGTGTCCTGCATGGAATTATTTCATGACGTTGTTAGTTTCATTCATGGTTAAACAGCTAAGCAATATGCCTTCATGATTTTTCCAAAATAAAGCACCATCTATGACACAAAACTTTGAAGCCTTCATTTTTAAAAATCTTTTCTTGGTTCTGGACAATCCCAGGGGAGCAAACAAGTTTAACAATACAAAACTATATCAGCATACCATGGGGATTGCAAAAAGGTTTCAGTGATCTGTGGAGTTGCCAACTCCTGTTCATTGTCCAGTTGGTTAATGTCTAAGGCTTGAAAGTTTGTTTCAGACATCAGTTTGGCTAAACCTTGTCCCTTTATGAGCTTGGTTGGTTTTATTCTATGTCATACTCAAGGATGTTAGCAATCCACTTACCTCTTTTGCCTTCTAACCCCTCTTGGGTTAATATGTCTTTCACGAGAACATTTGGGACATAGGCAATCACATGTGAATATAAAATGTAAACTCGGAAATCATTGATTGCTTTAACAAGGGCATAGCCTGCTGCTCCATGATTTGGTATTTCAAAGAGGCATCTCTTAAGGTTTGGCTAAAAAATGCAATTGGCTTTTCAGCTCCTTGATCATCCTTTTGCAAAAGGACAGTAGCTATGGTGTGATCAGATGCGAATGAGAATATGATAAAGTCCCTATCAATTGTGGACTTGTGAGGACTGGAGCTTGGGTTAAGGCAGATTTGGTACTCTCAAAGGCTTGTTTGGTTTCAAGAGACCATTTTACCTTGGCATCCTTTTTTAACATGTTGCTTAACAGTCTTATCAGCTCGGCTAGATTTGGGACAAACCTCCTTAGGAAATTGATCTTTCCAAGGAATGCTTGCAACTCTTTTATGTTTCTTGGATATGGGATTTGGAGGATGGCTTGGATCCTTTCCGGATCTATTCTAATACAATCTTCTGATATGATATGGCCAAGCAGTTTGCCTTCTTCAAGGCCAAAGAGAGACTTCTTGGGGTTCAAGCAAATGCCATATTTCCTACATGTCATGAATATTTGCCTCAAATGTTTTAGGTGTTCTTGATCAGATTTGGAGAAAGGGGTTATGTCATCGAGGTAGACAACTAGGAAATCATGTATTTCCTTGGCAAATGCAATGTCCATTGCTCTTTGAAAGGTAGCACCAACGTTTTTAAGTCCGAAAGGCATCTTCAGATATTTAAATGTTCCCCACGGTGTGGTAAAGGCTGTCTTGTCTTGGTCATCCGGGTGAACCAATATTTGATTGAAACCTGAAAAGCCATCTAGAAAATATATTCTAGATGACCCCACTACTCTTTGTAGGATGTGGTCCATTTTGGGCAATGGGTAGTGGTCTTTTAGGGAGACTTGGTTTAAATTCCTTAGGTCTACACATAGCCTAATCTCACCTGTCTTTTTTCTTGTGGGAACAAGGTTGGATACCCATTCAAAAAATATGATGGGTGCTATGATACCTGCTTCAAACATTCTTTTCACTTCCTTTTCAATCAATGGGAGAAGCACAGGATTGATTCTCCTTAGTTTCTGTTTGAAGGGCTTTTGATTTGGTTTTAAGGGAATGGTGTGTTGGATCACTGAGGCGTCATAGGACTTCAAGTCCTCATAACTCCAAGCAAATACATCTTGGAATTCTTTGAACAAATCAACATATTTGGGCTTTTGATCATGTGGCAAAGATTGAGATAGTTTTATCATTTTGGGCTTCTCTGTTGTCCCAATGTTGTGTTCTTCTATAGCAGCGTTTAAGGGTTGCATTTTTGGTTTTTTGGGGACATCATTTGCATCAAACATATCTTCTAACAGAGTGAGGCCAGTAGGGAGAAAGTTATCTTTTAGATCAACGATCTCGGCCTCTGTTTTTGCTATTTCCTCCAAATGCATCTGTTTCAGCTCTTCTATGTTTGCATTGTCAAAAACAGTTGGGTTCAGCATTTGCTTGGCTGTTACAGCCTGCTGATTTTCATTTGTCTGCTGTTTTTCATCCATTATAGCATCCATGTCAATGTTAATATTTGAAAACTCATGCTCAAGAGTGAGGAAGTTGTTAATTTGGGCAACATTTTCAAACACTTGCCAATCTTGAACATTATTTGGGATAGCAGGCCTATGTTTTATCTCGGCAGTGAAATGGTGATTTGGCTCAAAAGGAAGCTTGCATGTACTAGCAAAAGTGGCTAGGCTGTGTGCATGAATGTTATGATCTCTTGAGATCTTGGCAAGCTTAGATTCAGTGAATGTATTGAGTATATTAGTGGCAGCAGTCCTATAGGGGCTCATTCTATTATCATTGGTAACAAAGTTGCCTTTCATTTGTTGTATGATTAAATCAGAGTCACCTAGAATGGACACTTTTGCAGCTCCTAGAGCTTGGAGTAGTTTAAGGCCTAAAAGGAGAGCCTCATACTCTGCCATGTTGTTGGTGCATTTGAAATTCAATCTGTAGGCATGGCCTTCTGCATGATTGTTATGTGTATTGTGAATTGATACACCTGCCCCTGCTCCTAACTTGTTGACAAAGCCATCAAACTCTAAATACCATGTGATTTCTTGCTTGTGGTTAGTATCGAGAGTTTCAGTCATTCTTGCAGTGGGTAGATTTGAATTTTCTATTTTGGGAGGTTCTTCATGTATGCTGGTTGCCTTGATTGTTTTGACAATTTTATCAGAATGGGCAACTGACTCTTCATTGATGCGTGTTTCCAGTTCTAAAGCCAACGGCTTATCATCAGTGGGAGGATTTGTTTCATCATTAAATAAAATAAAAGAATCCATATCAGAATGGATTGAGTGAATAGGAAAATTTTGGGGCTTGTCCTCACTAGACACCACATACTTCATCAGTGTTTCTCTATATAGTCTCTTTGGTTGCCCAAAGACAGATATAGTGGCATAAGAGAGGTCTAATTGGAGGGATCCTTGGAGTTTTGCTCCCCAAGATCTTGACAATGGCATGCCATACTTTGGTGGAATGTCATCAACCACCACATCCATGAGGATTGTCTTATTTGGGTATTGGACTAAGGAGACACACAAGTCTTTGATGAGGCCTAAACACTTGACTTGACTTGAGTCAAAGGAGAATATATCTTTGTAGGGTCTTGTAGCATCAAGGTTCAGCTTTTCCATTACAACTTTGGGCATAAGGTTGTGTGAGGCACCTGAGTCAAACATAGCATTGTGCAAGACTTTGTCATGTATGTGCAAACTGACATAAAAGGGTAAGACAGATCCATATGTTGATTTTCCATTAACTTCTGGACCAAACAGCAGTTCAGGGGTATCATCTAGAACATTGACATCATCCTTGACCTCTGGCATTTGAAGTGATCTTTGAATTTGTTGCCTATACACATCATGTTTGGCAAGTACAGATAAAGGGATGGATATTTTCAGTTTACCTATTTCTGCCTCTAAATCGAATGATTTTTCAGATTGGGTTTTAGTATTGTGAGAGGCAGGCTTCCCTTTTTCCATTGGAGTATCAGCAATTTGGTCTTGTTTATCAGCATTATGGGAAGTGATTGCTTGCGGTTTTTCAGTTTTAGGAGGGCTTTTTGGAATGCTATTCACATTCTCTTTCGAGCAAGAAGGTGGTAGAGGCTGATCATTAGAGGATTGTATGTCTGTGACATCCTCTATGGTGACATCCTTTGGATTAGGGACTGTTTTATCAGCAGTTTCTATGAAGGCAACCTTTTCTTTGATCTTCTTCGGCTGCTTGGTATCATTTGGTTTAACTTTTTCAGGCACATCTATGGTTCTTGTCCTCAGCGTATATTGTTTGTGGACCTCGTACACAGTAGTATCATAGCCTTGTTTAAAATCAAAAGACTCACCAGATTTAGTTTGAAATCGATTAAAGTCATGCTCATCTTGGTCTTGTTGAGTTAGGATAATTTGTTGCTCAGCCTTCAAATCCACCAAGTTCATGTGAGTGTATTCTGTCTGTTCACTAGATGTAGATGCTTCAGCATAATTTTCATGAAAAGGAGGCCTTACATCATGGTCTGGGCTAGACCTACCAGCATTTGTGTTCAGAGTTTTCCAGAAATTTGGGTTCCTTATGGTATTAGGTTGTTGTCCTTCCCATGATGAATTCCTCTCCACACTCTCTACTCTGTCTCCCAGCCTGTGCATGCCACTGATAATAGCATCCAGCTTTTGATCTAAGGCTGAGTGTTCCTCTTTGAAGGTGGTTCTTCTCTTAGTTCTAGCTCTATTTCTTTTGGCAATTAGATTTGCCTCTACGCTAACAGCAACATTTTACATGTTTGCAAGGGTTTGAGGGGTTCTTTCCCTTAACTGATAAGCCATGTCAGTATCAAAACCATCAGGGAATTTATACAAAGCAATATCAGGTGGAGGTCTTAAGTTCTGTGGTATTGCATTATAAATATTATTGAATCTTGCACAATAGTCCAAGACAGGCCATCGAGGGCCTCTTTTAATGGTGTCATATTCAGATAATATATGCAAGGGGTCTTTCTTTTTCTCCCATCTGTTGATAAATGACTGGTATAAGGCTTCTGGGTCTGTTATGGAATTGACTGTGAGTGCTCTAAACCAAGTCCTGACATCACCTATCAAACTTTGGACAAAAATTTTCATTCTCACGCTATCATCATCTATCTCGTAGTTCTCAAAATAGTCTTGCATCTTCTTGGTATGCTGGAGGGCTGTGCAAGAACCAGTTCCATCAAAATATGTGATTTTAGTTTGATAATCCTGAGGCATAGCCCCTGGATTAGCAGGTAATTGCAAGGGCGCATATCTATTGGCCATGTTTACAGGGATAAATGGAACAACAGGAACAACTAGAACAGCTGTAACAACAGTGGTGGTAATGGTAGTATGTGCAGTAAATGGAGGTGTGGGAGGAGTGCTTTGAGAGGTGGACGATGAACAAGGGGAAGTGGGGGTTGACCGAAATAAAACTTTGACAGGGGTTGGAACACAGCTTGGCTGAACTATTTCAGGGCTAAAATCAACAAAATCTTCTCTTTTCTCTAGCTTCTCGAGGTTCCTTGGGATTAAATTCGGATTTTCAAAAGCAACTGGGGGGTTTGGGTCTGGATTTGACCTTGTATAACATGAGTTCCTTTTGGGAGCCAGATTCTGAATTTGTTTTGGTATTTACTATGAATGTTTTTAGAATTAGCAAGGAACTAATCAAATTTTGGAATAACTATCTATAGCTTAAAACTAGCATGAAGATTGATTGAAGCAGCTTTTATTTACTCCTGTAAATGCAAAGAAAGAACAGTTTCAAAGGCTCCCTGGCTGACATTCAGGCTTCATCTGTAGTTTTAAGGAATATACAACAATTGGAAAATTCATTGTTCCCCAGTGGAGTCGCCATTATGTTAGCACTCAGGTTGTTCCCTTTGACTCCCAAAGGAATACGACCGAGGTAACCACAAACCAATCTTTAGACTGCAGGTCCTAGCCTACCATCAGTCAGAGAGGGCTCTCTCTTTAGGATTTAGCTTTGTTGATGATGATTTTAGGCTAGTTATTGAATTCAAGGGGTTTTGTTTGAGTTTTGGTGGGAAGGATGATGCTTTCAAGTAAAGAGGCAGGGATAGCATGAAAGTTTTAGAACCATTGGGCATGGAGTCAAGGAGTAGGAATGCTGGTGCGTTTTCTTGGTCACAAGAAAGGAATATGGAGCAAGCTAGTTGCACATGAAACAACGATTCAAGCTTAAAGGGATGGAATGAGGGCTAAGGAATGAGAGGCAATTAAGAATCTCTCGTTCAGCTTAACTGAGGGGAGGCGAATGAGCTCTATCTAGGAGCAGTAAAGAATCCCTAGATAACTGTCAAACATGGGTGAATTAGGGTAAATATGAGCCAAAGGGAAATCATATTCATTACCAATTCAGTTCAGATGAAAACATAAAGAAACAACAGAAATTCAGCATAGAGTGTAGTTAAACAAGTTTTAAGCTAATCTTTCTTTCTGCTATTTAGATGGTGATACATGTATGATATGAGCATATATCAATGAAAACAGAGGTAAGAGGCACTTATTGAGTCACATTGCAACACAAGAATTCCACATTCAATTCTTCAAAACATTAATACACAGCACACAGTCCATTCTCCAAGCTTTCAACAGTCTTTGATTAAGTAAAACATTAAGTATACAGAGCGAGTCTCTCTTGGATCTATACAACCAACCAACACCTTAAATAGTGAATTAGGGTGGTTTTGTAAGTAAAATATCTACAAAATTCAGATCTTAGATGGATCTGTTGTAATAAGTGTCTTTAACCTAACATATGTCTGAAATAAATGCGAGAAAATATCTCCGAGCTGCGCTGGGGGCAGCTGTATCAAAAAGAGTTAATGCGTTGTCTTTATGGCTCTGTGTTGATCACTTAGCCATAACTGTGCTTTGGGTTTTGATCCATTGCTGTTCGGCGGCTTTAAATGCTTCGACTGTGATCGGAGAGCTTTGATGGGCTTTCACCACTTTCTTTGACTTTGTTGGAGGCCATTAAATGTTCACCTGCTTTGGGAAATAAAGATTTCCATTAGAAACATTTGATTGATACTCTTTTCCGCTTCCTTGATATGCTTTGGCACTGAATGTGCGCCTTTTCTCACCTTTGATACTCTTTAAATTGTTCCATCGACCTTTCATGGCTGCTATTCGGCCCTCTGCTTGCTTTAGAACTCTCTTTGCCCCTTTTCAGAATCCCGCGCGAAGAAATTCTTGTCATTCTGCGACTTTCGGGCCTTGCTGGTGGCCGAGCCACGAAAGGGCTTTCCATTTTGGCCTATTTCCCTTAGCGATGCAAAACTGCCTCGATTTTTCATTCCGGGCATTCATTGGTGCAGATTCGCGCTTCGCGCCCTTTTTGACGATGTCGCCAGCATGACATCAGTAGTGGGTCCCAGTACGGCGGTGACATGGCAGGGTGACGTCAGCAGTACGACCGGGTGACGTGGCGGTACGGTAGAGGTGATGACGTGGTAGTACGGTGGCAGCGACGTGGCAATGACGTGGCAATGACACGGTGGCAGGAGGCCGATGCAGGTTGATGACGTCATGGGGGAGACGTGGCGCCGACGTCACACAGGGGAGGGCCTTATCCGGTTTCATGTCGCACTGCTTTTGTGCAGAAGCGGTTTCGGAGGAGCGGGCTCCGCCATAGCCGAGAGGGCGACGCGTGGCCGGAGTACGACGGGAAAATTGTCCTTCTCCCGGACGCTAACCCTCGGCATGTCGGGGCACAAAAAGACCCGCTCATCGTAGATCTTGGGCGCGCCATATCTGACGGTCGGCAGCACGATCAAAACGGCGGAAGGATAGATATGGGGCCCGCAGCGCTTTTTATTAATTGTTTTAATCTGGCAGGGGGAAAACTTTAGGAAAGTGGGTTTTGGGTTATATACAAGCGGGGTGAAATATATTTACATGCATGACCTTAGGATAAGGGCGGGAAATGAGTATTGTAGGGTTAGGACTTAGGGGAAATGGTTATTAGTGTGACCAGATGTCAGACTAACTCCAGGTTAGGACACGGAAGGGTTAGTAGGAGCCCTAGATGGACTACTATTTCCTGGACTTGATAAATATGGCTATAATGCCAAGGGGAGGGGAATATGTAATATTTTTGGGATTTTATACAGTTCTAGTAGTGAATAGGGATAGGAAAGTAGCTAGGGAGCTACATAGTAGAATTAGGAGTTAATATGACTTTATGAGGTGAAAGTATAGGGGAGAGGCTAAGTTTGTGAACTGAAACTTAGACATAAGAAGTGCATGGACTGTGGAGACATGATTTTACACAAGAAATGTGGCTTCTTTTCACTGAAGAAAGTCAAAGCTTGACTTGGTGCTTTACAAAAATGAAGTGATAACAGGACTGGTTGGGCAGATCCCAAGGTCCTCAAGGGGATGTTAGTGAGTGACTTGGGGAATGAGAAGAAGGGGGAGTTAGACATGCCTCGCTTGAGCTCCTTCAAAGGGGAATTGCCTTGCACTTGTGATATGAATAGATATAACACTTGAAAAGATGAAAACGGATCACACAGCTTGATTCTGCAACCAAAAAACTACTTACCCAGCCTACTTACCTAGCATTTTTTCTTCTTTTTGCGTGGGTGCACTTGGACTTGCAAACCCTGATTATTCTTTTTTTTCTTTTTTTCTATCCTCCTATCTGAATCTACACTTATTTCTTCCAAGGGCCCAGATTAAGCAGTTGGGCTCCTTTGTCTCTCTACCTATCTACAAATCTGCCAAGATTAAACTGTTTGGACAAATAATGATTCTCTATATTCTAAAACAAGAAATTGAAACCTAGGGAGGCCAAGATTAAGCTGTTTGGCCTTCCCTTAACAGAAAATTCTTCAAAAATGGTTAACTTCATCAAAATTATGAATACAACAGTGGCATTTACACTGGCCCACTTTCATGGCCTCTTCTTTGGCCTCTTTTTGGAAATATGGAGCATTGCAGCATGCAAAGTATGACATATTTGGCACTTTCAACTATCAATCATGAAAGATGAACACCTGTTGCAACAGGAGGCTAACACTACCCGTACCCTTATGTCAATATTGGTTTGATCTTTGCGAACATTAGACTATAGTCGTCGGACCAAATTAGAGAAAACTTCATTCATTCATTGACCTTCATTCATTGAAGCTTTGCTAAAACGATTCAATCGCCGAAGAAACCACCTCCCTTGTTTGACCATTCATACATTTTTCTTGTGAAGTAATTGACTTATCATGCATTCACTTTTGGATTTACAGAAAAGGAAAGAGCTTTCTGACCAGATCAAAAGCATTATGAAGGAGACGAAGAAAAACATGTCATCCTACGATTCATCTGATGACATACTATCGTCAATTCTGAAAGAGGCATAGAAAAAAGAAGACGGGGATTTTGAAATTTCAACATTTTAGATCGTAGATTTCATTGTGTCTCTGCTGTTCATTACGCTTGAAACCACACCAAAATTCGTTGCTTTGGCAGTGAGGCATTTAACAGAAAATCCGCATATCATTCAAGAACACAGGATTAATATCTTCTATGGTTAAAGTGTATTTGTTTGGCATTGGGTGACCAATTTGAATAGCTACTAGTACCCCTATAACTAAATGAAATTTTATATAAATAATCTTTAGTGTCCACTGACAGGGTGCAGGAAGAACACGAAGAAATTATGCTTACCAATAGAAATAGCGAGAGTCTGCCATGGGACGACTGCAAATCAATGTCATTAACCAAATATGTAAGTAGTGACATAATTTTTTTTATCGATTTATGTTTGAATTTTGTCAAACACTAATGGCGACATTGTGTACCGAAACCCAGGTTATTCTCTTGTTTTTTCCCAGGTTATCAAAGAGACGATCAGATTAGGGACTGAACGCATTTACAACATGTTGATGAAGAAAATTGTCCAGAATGTCGAAATGAAAGGTATAATAGGTTGTTTTTGTTTTTGGGATGTATGTGAAGTTTTTGGTACATGATATTGACTTTCTAACATTAGGATATAACCTTCATTGAAAACTGTGAGCGAGGTTTCAAATTCACTTTGGATAACACCCTCCTCTGGGATAAATTTTTTAACAAACACAATAATAGAGAAACATGAGTGATGTCACCAAAAGCTATAGCCTCTTCAAGGTCTTCCATCCCCTCATCAAGGTCAAGAATCTATGCACCAAATATGTCCTATGGCAATGATGGTTTAAGAAACACAACCACGTAAAAACCTTCAGCGAGAACAACCAAATCTAAATCTATTCAAGGTCTTCAATCCCCTCGTCAAGGTCAATTGTGTCTAGATCAAAGACTACAACACAAAACTTTCAGTGACAACACAAAAATTTCAGTGACAACACCAAACTTTGTAGCTTCTTCAAGGTATTCTAACCCATCTTCAAAGTCAATATTGTCTACATCAAAGTCCTCACCAAGGTCATCCATGCAGTCATCAAAACCACTGTTTCAATCTTCCATGCCAAAACTAAGTCAGAAGAATTCAGTTCCTCCTCCAGAACCTTCTTTTGTGAGAAAAGCTAGCATCATGTCATCTAGAAATTCAATAATTCCACAAGGAAATCCTTTGCAACCTTCTTTAATACCTAATTTTTCAAGTGGAACACCTCCAAATTTAAGGACCACAATGACAGAAAAGACAACTTTAGCTAATAGGTGTAGACCTAGAGCCCCCAACTTTGCACGATATACGGCTGAAGATCCTACTATAGGCAGTCCAAGAAGACAGTCATGGTCACCGAGCAGAGCAAGAGAAAGAGTTTGGTATGACAACCTTACTGGTGATAGGTCTAGTTTGCAGACTACCAAACTACATGGTAATGGCATTCATAGTGTGACAATGCCCATTTCACTTGGAATCAATATGGTAGAGAAATGTATAGATGAAAGAAGATCTCTCTCTCAAAGTAAAATAAATCAATCAACTAAGTCTGTCAATGCCACCTTACAACCCTAAAAGACAATGAATTCAATGTCATCTCAAGAGAGCATTGGCTTTGGGAGGACACTCTCAAAGCCAACCTTCTCTCTGGCTCTGAAACACATGGTAAGTATTGACTCAAAAACCTTGTCTACATATTTTTTCTTGGCATGGACCTTAATGTCATATTCTTCTTTTGCATAAAATGAATGCAGTTCTCCTTGAAATTTGGCCTACAACATTTCATAATTCATACTGATGGAACATGCTTATGTTGCAATTGTGAGAACGTATGTTGTATGCAAAAGCTTCAATAAAAATTGATAAAAAAAATTACATTTTTTCTATGTTTTTTTCAAGATTTAAGGAAAATTACACCAAGTAGCTTCCAGCCTCATATGACCATCATGTTGAACTCATCTAAAGATACTGTCCGAGCAAGAGCCACCAAAAGCAAGCAATCTAGTATACATGACTCTCCAATTTCAATTAGCAGCAATGACAGTTCTGAGTATGGTGCAAGCATTGCTCTAGATCCTCAATGGGGCATGTTTGATGACAATGATTTGGGGAGTGAGAGAGGTCATTATTACAATAGAATTAAATTCTAGGGAGATGGTAGGAGCACAAACTAGTTGAACAAAATATGGAGAGAATAAATATGGTCAGACTCTCTTTTCTGACCAAGGAGTTGAAATATTATCTGATCCAATATATAATGCCACAAAAGCATACATTGGTAGTGAATATTATAAGAATAAAATTGGAAATGAGTATTAATGACAATTGTATTGTTGTAGAATGTAAATAGGTTCGGCCTTCATAATGACTTGTAATTATGAATTTATGTAATGAAGATCAAGATAAAGATAATAAAATGTATTTTGTAATACTTGCATCATGGGTTTCATGAGCAAGGAGTTTTTATTATAGGTCAAAGACTTCTTCTTGGTGTCTTTAGGAATTTTTTTTGTCATAAATATAATTAGAGTCATGTATATGAAGTCATGTTACACTCATGTATAGGAAAAATTATTGATAAAATTGTATGCTCCAAGACCTTGTCACTATCTCCTTGAATATGGCCTCAAAACAAACAATGCACAAACTCAAGTCAGCTCAAAGTGAAGACACAACTATTCATAGGTCATGTCGGCTCATTCTCAGTGGAAAACCACTATATATTCATGTGGACTTCACACAAATCACAGGAAGAACAATTTGGATTTGTTTGAGATTTTGGCTAGCTTCTGTGTAAAGAACAGCGAGAAATAATGGATTTTCTAGGTGCGTAAGAAGGAGATAAGTTAGCGAAGGAAGGGTATGAGATTTGGTGTGAAACAAAGAGATATTTTAGTGAAGGAAAAGGGAAGCAAAACATAGTAAATAAGGTCTCCTGGTTTTGGATCTAAGTTTGTAATGATAGTGAGAATTACAGTGCGTGAAAGAAGGGAAGTCTACCACAGAAAGGAGACATCTTCAGTGTTAAAGAAGGCACTCACAAGTGCATCTACGGTTCAGTCTTGATCTGAAAGGAGGCTATATATAATTCGGACTTGGGTAAGCATATCTCAGAAAGGAACCTGAGGTAAATACTATAAATAGGAAGCCTACAAAAACATGATCGAGGTTTTGGTCTTGGACTTTAGATATATCTAAAGGACATTGGAAATAAACTGAGAAGGATACTCCAAGAGTAGGCCAAGGACAAATTTATACTAGGGACCAAGT
Organism: Pinus tabuliformis; assembly: GCA_031772625.1. NCBI lineage: Eukaryota > Viridiplantae > Streptophyta > Pinopsida > Pinales > Pinaceae > Pinus > Pinus tabuliformis. The sequence goes on from CM062819.1 coordinate 464,922,591, forward strand.
TTCCCTAGCATTGGTGCAGAACAATGCAAAAAAAGAAGATCGGCATAAGGAGCTTAGAAAGATCATTGACAAGGTCTTGGAGGCATATTGGTGTCAAGGGTTTGTGTCATGGTCATGGTACTTGTCAAGTGAATATCTATAAGAAGAATTAATTTCGAGTTTTCCTCTCCAAGAGAGAGAGGTTTTGGGCCTAGTTTGAAAGCCTAAATTTTGTGTCTCTTGTGCATTTGATAATTCACTTGATAAAGAACATAATAATGTAAAGAAATATAAGATCTAATAAGAATAACGAAATCACAACTAATTATCATGAAATATAAATTGAATAAATGCCTTAATTTCTCAACATGGTATCAAAGCTAATGTGTTGAAGTCAAGAAAGGTCAGTTTTGCAAGAAGACACAAGGATCGAGTTTTGGGAAGGAGGTCAAAGATCACTTTTCAAGGAAAGCTTCAAGAAAAAAGATCTATATTAAAAAGTCAAAACCCTAGATCCAAAGAAGAAGAACTTCATTCAAAGAGCAGTTTGCAGAAATTGGAGAAACCCTCAAGCCATCTCAAGAAGATCAACAACATTATTCAAAGGACCTACACATTAAGATTTTAAAGACATTTGGTGTTGAAGCCTAATCAACATTATTGGAGACATCATCAAGCCACCATTTTGTTGAATACATTGTTCAACACCATTAAATACTTCATCAAATTATTATTTTTCTGAAGTCATCATCAAGCCATCCATGAGCATCAAGGATTCAAGGTGATTTAGCCCTCTTCACATATCTTGAAGAAGCTAATCTAAGAGGGAGATTTTGTTGTCATCTACATCATCATCAACAAGGAAGTTGATAGAAGAAGAAATCATATACTCAAGTAAGTATCTTAATGTCTTCATCTGAATCTGTCAAAATGACTTTTTGCAAGGAAAGCAACAAATTGTATGGGACTACAAACTTTCTTGCATGGAAGAAAATGACAGATCTAAATTTGATTGAAAATGAAGTTATGGATCACATCAAAGGGTCAGTGACTAAACCTTCAAAATAATACTCTCAAGCTTATGCCAAACACATGAAGGGAGACATAAGAGCCCAGAGGATTCTTATAAAATCCATAAAGGACTCTCTCATTCCCTATGTATCAAAACTAGAATCTTTAAAAGAAATATATGAAAAATTGGTGGAGCTATTCTTAGTGAGTACTGCAGGAGAAGTAATATCTTTGAGACAAGAACTATACAAGTTGAAAATTTCTAGAGAGGAGGGAATAACTTCATACATTATGAAGATATGAGATCAATTGCAGGAATTGAAATGCCTAATAAAGAAATGTCTACAGTAGTGTTGAATGTTGTGTCGGAGCAATGGGGAAACTTCACTTCAAGCATCGATGGGGAGAAATAAGAAAAACCATTATAGGATCTGTGGTCTCTATGTAAGATAGAAGAGACTAGATTAAAAGCTAAAAATTGATACATGACCAAATGAAGAAAATCAAGCATATGCTGCCATGTCAAGGAGGAAAGGAAAATTTGGTAAGTTTAGTCCTCAGAAGAAAGGAAGAAACATGGATAAGATATGATGCTATGGTTGTAATGAACTTGGGCACTATAGAAAGGATTGTCCCAAATCTAATAAGGACAAGAGGAAAAAGGAAGAAGCCCATATTGTCGAAGAAAGGGAAGAACCTGATGAAAGAAGAAGTGAAAGATCTCTACTATGATTGAGATCATCTTCCTCTTTAGGAGGTTTATATCGGTTGTAAATAGTATGTTAGGAAGCATTGTATATTAGATAAATGCATCACTCTAGGATTGGCATCATGATAGAAGCATTGAAGAAGGAGAACTTTTCATAGGAGGATGTCTACAATACACCTATGCATCGACTAAGCCGTGAAAGAAGTGGCTCTTGGGAACCTCACTATAACAACATTGATAAAAGGTATTCATCTATATCAAGGGTCATCATTCAATAATAAATATGGAAACAAATGCTGACATTTTCTAATGGAGTCCTCTTTGGACGCACTGATTAAAAAGAAAGCAATAGGTTTCCTTGAGAATTCTAACTTGCAAAATTCTGGTATTAGTACGATGGCATATTGATAAAGTAGGTCAAGGGAATGAAACTCTTCACTCCAAGGAAAATTGTTTCGGTATAACTCAAAGGAAGGAAATGAGGTACATGTATATTTAGGATGACACTGGATGCTATGTAAACATGTCATATGGTTGCAGGTAGTAGAAATATGATCAAAACAAGTAGATACTCTTCCAATGTACAATTTGTCAATAAACATGTTCCACACCAGATGAAATCAACATAATATGTCCTTATATGAAGTATGAGGTGGTTGACTACAATTAAGTAATTCTTATTGGAAGATTTTGGGAATGGAATGTGTAAGGAAGGAAGATATCGTGATATATGCAACCATGATGAAGGCAATCAACATCTAAAAGACCAAGAATATTTGACTAGGAAACCTCTCAGAAAGATATGAAGACTCTGATGGAAGTTTGAAAAAGATGTAGACCCTTGACAATGGATATCTTTGGGAGATGTGTCAACATGTATGCAAGATGTTGATACCTATAGGAAGATGTCATGATGAAGAACCATCTCTTAAGGTACTATTTGATTTAATGTTATGTTTTGATTTCTTGAATAATATCTGGATGGGTTTATGCAGGGCTACTAGAACAAGAGTTGTAAGTGCAAGTACAACTAGAATTCATGTGGTGGATGGAAATTATTGAAAGAAGCATGATGAGAAAGAAGTAGCCATATGAAGAAGGTTCTATATATGTACCAAGAAGGCCACTTTCCATGAAGAAAGGAATGACATGACGAACCAAGAAGGAAAGTGATCGATGGCTAATGCCCTACAAGGAAGAAGCTCAACTGAATTTCATGAAATCAAGGAAGAAATTGATCAAGCAGTTGAATGACCCACAAAGAAGAAGCTGCTGATGAAAAGGAGAGTCCTTGAGTCCCTAATTAAGAGGGAGCTTGGGAAATTCCCTGGTTAGAGGGAGCTTGGGTACATTCTTTTATAGGAATGATCATATCTTCCCTAGTTGAGAGGGAGAGATAAACACAACATTCGTGTCTTCACTTGGTAAGAAAGAATGGAGGATTGGGTAATCATCTGGCATTCGATGCTCTTTGAGGATGTGTAGGGCATCCAAGATAAGAGTAGGCAAGAGGATTGATATTCTTTGAGGGTTGGGAACCTAAGATAATAATAGTCCTACAAAGTCATAGTCAGTGAACACCCGAGTGGGTATTTACCTTGAGAGACAATGATGAAAGTGTCTATAGTCATTGGTCTCGCCATCATTGTAGCTCATGGTCTCGTGGAGAGATGGATTTATTAGTCAAGGCTCTGCACTGCGATAATGCTGGTTAATACGATCCTATACAGATGGGATTACCAATCAGATTCTTCTTATGATATTCTTCAGATTGAGAGTGACCATGTACCATTATGAATGCCTCCCTAGTTAAGAGGGAGTGTTGTAGAATGTAACTAAGTTCGGCCTTCATAATGACTTATAATTATGATTTTATGTAATGAAGAAGACAAAGATGATAAAATGTATTTTGTAATGCTTGCATCATGGGTTTCATGAGCAAGGAGTTTTTATTATAGGTCAAAGAATTCTTCTTGATGTCTTTAGGAATTTTTCTTGTCATAAGTATTATTAAAGTCATGTTACACTCGTGTAAAGGACAAATTATTGATAAAACTGTACTCTCCAAGACTTTGTCACTATCTCCTTGAGGACAACCTCAAAAAAAAGAATGCACAAACTCAAGTCAGCTCAAAGTGAAGACATAAATATTCATAGGTCATGTCGTCTCATTATTAGTGGAAAACCACTATATATACCCATGTGGACTTTGCACAAATCACAGGAAGAATAGTTCAGATCTGTTTGACATTTCGGATAGCTTTTGTGAAAAGAATAGTGAGAAAGAATGGTTTTTATGGGTGTGTAATAAGGAGACAAGTCAGCGAAGGAAGTGTATGAGATTTGGTGTGAAACAAAAAGATCTTTCGTTGAAGGAAAAGGGAAGCAGAGCACAGTAAATAAGGTCTCTTGGTTTTGGATCTATGTCTATAATGATAGTGTAGATTACAGTGCATGAAAGAAGGGAATTCTACCACAGAAAGGAGACATCTTTAGCGTGAAAGAAGGAACTCACAAGTGCATATACAACTCAGTCTTGATATGAAAGGAGGCAAGATATAACTTGGACTTGGGTCGATATATCTTAGAAAGGAACGAGAGGTAAGTACTATAAACATGAAGCCTACTATAACATGATCAAGGGTTTGGTCTTGGACTTTAGATATATCTAAAGTATACTGAAAATAAACCTAGAAGGAAACTCCATGAGTAGGCTAAGGAAGAGTTTAGACTAGGGACCGATTTTCCCTAGTGTTGATGCAGGACGATGCAGAAAAAGAAAATCAGCATAAGGAGCTTAGAAAGAGCAGTGATAAGGTCTTGTAGGCATATTGGTGTCAAGGGTCTATGTCATGGTCATGGTACTTGTCAATTGAAGATCTATAAGAAGAATTACTTTCGGGTTTTCCTCTCCAAGAGGGAGAGGTTTTGGCCCTGGATTGAAAGCCTAAATTTTGTGTCTCTTGTGCATTTGATAATTGACTTGATGAAGAACATAATAATGTAAAGAAAGATAAGATCTAATAAGAAAAATAAAATCACAAGAAATTATCATGAAAGAGAAATTGAATTAAACACCTTAATTTCTCAACATGTATCAACCAAGAAGAGAAAATATATCATTAAGAACCATTTGATTGGCCACATTTGCACCATCCTGATATGTTTGTCATCAACGTGTTTACTGCACTAAGTTGTTTTATGGACACATCTACAACCTCCCACTTCTAATGCAGTATTTGAATTTTGGGTGTTTACTTAGATAATATAATTACAACACAATTCTTATCAGTCTTTTGGGTCACTAATTTTAGAGCCAAAATCACAACTGTGATTGAGTAGGTTCATGCACCTCAAAATGTGATTGAGCAAGTTCATGTACAAAATGTGCCACTAAATCGCATAATTTTGAGACGGTTCACCCTCATTTACCATTGTGAATAGATACGTGAAGCTCTAGATGGGATTCAACTTGGTAACATTATCCCATAGCAAATCCGTAGAGTCACATATTCACACCAAACATTTTTCCAAAAGACTTCCATTGAGCTCCATTCCTAATACATATTTCCAATAAAAAACCCTTATTTTTACTAGGTGTCCCCTATTTTTACTATATATGTTTTTCAGAATCCTAAATACATATCAATTCCCCCCACATAAATGCAATATATTGACTCTATTTTTCAAAATTGTAGAACCCCTTTATGAATGAATGTGTAGAGATAATGGTCAACAAGGCGGAGTACTTGTGCACAAATATTGTATATGTTTATTAGAAAAACCAGTTTCTGAACTTCAAGGAATCCATAGGAAATAAAAAAAGATATAATTGATAAGGTGTTGAATAAGATCGAACTAAAAGTCCAAAAGATAGGAAATAATTTGTGCCATTTAGTTGGGGCCTAGATAACAGATGACATATGGAATAATACTACATATTTTGTGCTTAACAACATGAATATTGGTAGTAATGGGTAGTTAGTATGCATTAATTTCAATATTCAAGCATCATGATGATTATGACATCATGTCCTACCATAGCTTTTTGCCTATCAATTTCTATAGTTCTGATGTGTTGGATGTTTTGTGGCAGGATGCTTGAACATAATGACTCCTAGTTGTAATGCTAATTTTTTTTTTTTTCTAATTTTTTTTTTTGTATAAAATGCTTCCTTTAACTATCAATAAAACATATTACATATTAATAATACCACACAAAATGGTGTGCAGTTGAGCAGCCTCAACAATTGAAAATAATGGTGTGAAAAGGCCTGGTATCTATAAAAAATTGCCCAAAAACATAAAGCCTATCAAAATTGACACATGGACATACATTTTAGAAGCAACATTTCTTAAAAGTTGCTTGAAATAAATGAAAAGAAACCAAAATTATTGTGATAAAGGCACAAAAGTAGTGTTCACACATTTCCAAACAATTCACTAACTATCATGATGAAACCTGCAATTAAAGGGGTATCTTCTTTGTCATTAGGAATGGCCCCCAACCATCATTAGTTTCCTAAAAATTTGTGATAATATAAATTCAACCATGATTAACATGATAAACATCTTTGGTTGGCTTCTTATTCTTCGAAATAACGAGGGCAAGAGTTAACAACTTATCAATCTGGGGTAGTGGTGGAGGGCTACATGGTCTAGCTATGGTGATGCTCACCTTTAGCGATCAACACAAGTAGCTCCGTCTCTACATGGTCTAGCTATGGTGATGCTCGCCTTTAGCGATCAACACAAGTAGCTCCGTTTCTAGGAAGGATTCCAATGTTTTTTAATTTTTTGATTATTTCACCTCGTGGTTATTTTGGGCAAGCAATTTTAGGAATGTCAGGCACTCGTGGATAGATAACAAAATTTTTTATAATTGTAATGCCCATTCCATGATATCTTCTCTTTATTGTTTGATTGTATTTCAAAGTTTTACTTTGATTTTGTTTTGTATTTTAACTATAAAATTGAACATACTTGGTATCATATCCATTTAAGCAACATCCAAAACTTGAAGATAATATTAGCATTATAGTGGTTTTGTGTTAAGAGATTTTTAGATTCAAATTTTATAGATATAAAAGATAAAAACAAATGTCAATGCCTTCGTTTGATTATTACTTGGCTCTGGTGTGGGCAGGTTACAAGAAATGTGATTGGAAAAAGGATGGGGAGAGAATGCAGAGCATGACTTGGAGATGATTCATTTGTTGTTGGAGATCCTTCAGGCACCTAAGTCATCGACTTTGGAAATGTTCCTAGTAGGGATTCCTATGTTTTTTAATGTTGTGATTCTTTCACCTCATTAGTTATTTTGGGCAAGAAAATGTTTTAAGAATGCCACACAAGACATCAATGGACAGGTAAACATTTTTTTTATAAATGCAATATCCATTCCATGATATCTTCTCTTTATTGTTTGGTTGTAGTCTAAACATTTCTTTAACTATAAAATTGAAAATACTTGGTATCATGTCCATTTAAACAACAACCAAAGATTGAAGATGAAATTAGTATTACATGATATCGATTGAAATCATTTTAGTTATTTTGTGTTAAAAAAATTTCATGACTATTAGAAAAGTTTACTTTCATGTTGTTATTTGAGCACATGTTGTTTATATACTTGACCAAGTTCATGCATTAGAGAATGAAATGGTGTTGTGAATAAAATGACAAGGATTAGACATCATATCTTAGATTATTTGTTTTCACAAGTTATCTACAACTTGAGCTTGTTAGCATGTAACTTGGTAGCCCCAAGAGTTAGCTCAATCGATCAAGTCGGGGCCTCGTCGTTTGGGAGGTCACAGGGTCAATTCCCGAAAGTTCTTGGGGTCAGGTCTTGTTATAGGCCGAGGGGTGTTAGCCCTAGAATTTCCCATGGACGTAGGGCCACCTGCTAACCGAAGGTGTCCGTGAACCACAACATTAAAAAAAAAAAACAAACAAAACAAACAAACAAAACAAAAAAACATGTAACTTGGTTGGCATGATTTTGCCTAAGATTTCACTAAAGATTGAATAGTAAGTTACTAAGGTGTTCTTTTCTATGGTGACAATTTATTTGTTGTGTTTATACAGGTCATCTCACCACATAGTGGCCGTTATTGCCTAACTGGAAAAAAAACATGTTCAAGTTTCTTTCTTTTGTAGTGAAAAATGGCTTTGACATTGTTGATGTTGAGGTATATGTCGTATAAATCCTTTATAGTAAATTTTAGTTTTTATTATATTATTTATCCTCTTTCATGGCTTACACTCTTCATTGTATCTTCTTTTGTTTTAAGAAAATGAACTCAATGTTGATGGTAAGAAGCAAGAATTGAAGAAAGAGGGGAACAATAACACTAGAGCGACAAACACAAAAAGAGAGAGAGAGAAGAGAATCGGTCTAGTGATACCCTTAGAGCCAATATCTAGCATAAGGCACACACATAGATACTGATGTTCAAGTCTTTAGAGTTGGTGAATTCACCTGAAATGCCTTGGAAAAATAATGAGAATGTTTTGAAGTAATGAAGAACAATTTCATGTGTAAATTTTAGGCCAACTAATATTAAGTTGGAAACTCATATTGTAATACTTGACATTTCATATAATATAATTTATGTGGTTGAAATTATTTATAGTTGCACTTGATATTGTTTAGTATTGTAATTAACATATGTAACTTTGTGTTTTTATGTTAGATAAGTATGCACATTGTATGTTTTTTTTTTTTTAGTTTAGGCAAAATCATACTAATTAATTTTTGTTTATTAATAATGAACACATAAAATCAATCTAAAACTACTAAATTGGTAGTTTGTATTGACTAATGATGAACACAAATAAAATGAATATGACTAAATTAGTTGTTTATAATGATTATTAATGAAAATAAATGAAATGAATATTAACTACTAAATTAGTCGTTTATATAATGAATATGAATCTACCAAAAAAAGATAAATGACTACTGCAAATGATATATTTGTGATTACAAATGACGACTAAATTTTGCATATATACGACTATTAGTAGCTAATTTACAGTGTCTTATAGCACAACCAAAATTTAGTCATATTTCTTTGGTCATTAATCGGTTTCAAACGATGACTAAAATTTGCATATATATGACTATTGGTAGCTAATTTACAATATCTTATAACATGACCAACATTTTGGTCATATTTCTTTGGTCATTAATCGGTTTTCGTGGGTGATCATATAGTAATATATTTTCTTTTATATTTGGTTATTAATTGTGACAATTAATGACTAAATCCAATGACTAAATTAATGACCAAATTTATGACTAAATATACTACTAGATGATGAAATTGAAACAACAAATTAATGACTAAGCTAAAAATGACTAAAAGTTGGTCGCGTTATAAGATACTGTAAATTAGCTACTAATGGTCACTGACTAAAAAATGGTCATTTATATGAATTTTTTTTGTCATTTTTAGTAACTAATTAGCCATTTTGTACTGGTGTAGGGATCAATCAACTATAATATCAATATCTCATCTCTTCTTCTCCTTAGGCCTTCCCATGTGTTATCATTGTAAAACTTCCTTAAAAAAATTTGGACAACATGGGCTACAAAAACCTCCTTCAGTTTCGTAAAATGTGTCATGGATGAAGAGATAAAGGCTCTGTCCCACGTGCCAATTTTCAAGGATATAAACCTAAAAACAGGGAAACATGTTCCCTAATTTCTAGGGTTTGTCATCAGCAGTTGGGTGACCACGTGGGAGGCTTCATCAAATTCGACTTCTTGAGGTTGCAAGTTGTCAAATAATGCTTTAAATGCTTAGATAAGGTTGTTGAATCATGATAAGGAGTTACACTCCTAGTTGTATTAGGTCTCTAGGACTGCTAGTTAGGTGTCATTTGCATTTAATAATTAGTTTTATGTATCAATAGGTGTCATAGTAGGATGAATTCGAATTTCCCTCATGTTGGAGGAGGAATCTCAGTTATGTAAAGAGCTCTATATAGAAGAAGATCTAATGTGATCAGGGTTGGAAATTTTATGAAAAGCTTGTATTTGGCCTATGTAAAGACTCATTTTCAGTAATACATGCTTGACTTTACTTCTCAGGATTCATGAAGGATTTGTTATGTTCAGAATATGTGATGTTGTCCTTTTCTTAATTCTTACAGTGGTATGGATGTATAATCACTCAGAATTCACTGAATGTGCTCTGACTTCCTGTATACATTTATAAACGGTGTGGTCCCATATGAGTTTATATTTTGAATGTTTAAATGCTGAATGCCCTAACTTCCATGTAAGGTTGAGTTCATTGTTATATTGAGGTGTTGTTGACTCCATAAGCCCAATGGATGTTTACTGATCATGTTCAACCATTCATATTTTTCACTTGTTTCATAGAGTTAGCCATCTAATCTTTATCAAAATCATTAACCTTTGAGAGAGCCCTCTCAGGTTGAGGAGGCTAAGCCTCAGCGAAAAGTTGGTTTGAAAGAGTTACATAAGGTCTTCCTGATCAGCAGCCTATCAGGGGCATGATTTTGTGATAACACCATGGAGGTTTATTTATACTTCTCCAAATTAGTTTTTTTCAATTAGGAAACAGTTGGGCCACGGGCTGTAGTAGGTGAGTAACAGGTAAAACCCGTAAAATCCACCCGAATTTAAGGAGATTTATTATTTTTAATTGTTTTAACACATATACGTGGGTTGAGTATATACTGACCCACGTGTACATGCTTTTAACACAGGGCAAAGTAGCGTATAGGAAACAAAACACTGTTTTTTAGAATTTGGACGAAGTCTAGAAAGGAAGGGTTGCCCTAAGCCATAACCAAAGCATTATATCTACCAAGAGTGGTAAATGGTGCTATAACATAATGTCAATCCCGCATCTCCAACAATCCAACTCGCTAGAGAGATTGGCTTTCATCTATTTCGTGGGATACTCATGCTCTTCATATATGTTCTCCAGGGCCTCCACTTAAGATGGGGTTTTCAGCCTTCGCTTCTACTTAACAAATTCTTTGTATCTAATGGAACCCAAATTAAATACATCAATCATTCATAGAATACCTAGAAAGAAAGAAAATAAAACCCTAAGAAGAATGAAATATATTTATATTATGAAATGAAAACCAAATGTTGGATGAGCATGAACTCTCAAACCACACATTCATCAGTGGTAGATGAGCTTGGTGTGGGTCTCTTTCACTAAAACGAAAGGCCCTATGGTATGTTCAAATGGATCTATGCTCATTCCACCAAATTCTTTTGGTCTTGGAAGGATTTCCCCTACAAGGTTACAAACTGTTAATTGGAGGAGGAGCATACCACCTTTCGAAAGACCCACCATAATTGTCCTAAGGCCACAACTTGCATGAGATGCTACTGCTACGTATGCCTCAGATGGGAGGTATGCCTCTTTGCTGACTCCAATATTTGGTAGTGTCAGGGTTCTTCTAATCCAAGCGAGTCAGCAACAAGGAGACATTAACACATGATCACACAATAGGCAACGGTATTGTACAGGGATGGCTGGGAATGGAAAAGAAAGGCCACAAAACTAGTCACTCAAACTTGAGTTAGGTAGGAATACCATGTTAAAACACACAAATGAATAGAAAAAAATATGACATATCACAGAATTCCATTCTATTCACAAGATTTACATATAAATACATTTTCCTGAACCTTGGTTTCATATTCCAAGAGGTCTCTTGAAATTCCAATAGATGTTGTAATTCTTGCACGTCAACCCTTACGGATTAGGTGTCCAACATGTTTGAAGCTTGGAAATAACATTCTTGTATATCCTAGTCACAACAACCGTAAACTCACGAGGAATTCCAATAGATGTTGTAATTCTTGCACGCCAACCCTTACGGATTAGGTGTCCAACATGTTCAAAGCTTGGAAATAACATTCTTGTATATCCTAGTCACAACAACTGTAAACTCACGAGGAACCTTTATCTCTTCTAGCCTCTTCCATAGATTTTCCCTATGAATGGTGTTAAAATCTTTTCTAAAGTCAACAAAACAATAAAAGAGATCAATTTTATTATTGGGACATTCCTCTGAAATGATTCTAAGAGTAACGAGATGGTCCATAGTTGAACGATGTTTCCTAATATTAACTTGACCTTTTTCCTTTTTACCATGACTTTCAAGCCAAAAAGATAATCTTCTTTTCCAAAATAAATATATAAAATTAGCTAAAATGTTGTTAATCATAATGGTCCTATAATTAGAGGGAATATATTTATCCCCACATTTAAAGATAGGCACAATAAGACTTTGTGTCAAGGCTTAAAGAATCCTTACTTCATTCCCAAATTGTAATTATGTCAATAAATATATTGATTTAAGGAAAGTTTAATTATTAAATTCTTATGTCTTTTCATTAAAATTAAGTGATACAATTTTTGTTAATATTGTCAATTTTAATGATTTAAAATGAAGTTACATGGTTGAGACTTTAATTCTTTTTTTTTTTATGAACTTTAAGTAAAATTAATTAAAGAAAATATCAAAATAATCTAATTTGTTAGAATCTCATCATCTTTACATTTTTTAAATTTCTCCAACTAATTTTTATTGAAATATACCAAACACTTTTCTATGTATATATGTAGTCTCACCAAATTTTGATACATGTACTCTCACCAAAATTTTGTAAAACAAAAACCAAGAATAATAAATATGCATCCCATCTCACCTAATTTTAACACTTTCATATGTATATGCAGTCTCACCAAATTGTGATACATGTATTCTCATCAAAAATTTTAAAATTTTTAAGACAAAAACCAAGAGTAATAAATATGCATCTATCTCACCCAATTTTTATTGAAAAAACATAACACTTACTTATATATATATATATATATATATATATATGAAATCTCACCAAATTTTATTGGAAATATATATGCATGCTAAATTTAATGCGTATAACGATAAGTTTAAAACTATTATAATACCAAAGTTGAGAAAAAACACATTAAAATAAATCCAAAACATTACTTCATATTATCATATCAGTGATTTGAATTTTTTTAATAAAATTGTAAAATTATAATTTCTCCACCCATCAAATATGCATCCTGTCTGACCCAATTTTATTCAGAAATCCCAACACTTCTAAAGTATTGTGAAGATGTAGTGTCACCAAAAAAATTAAGACAAAAAAACAAAAGTAATAAATATACATCCCATTTCACTAAATTTTATTGGAAATATCCATGCATACTAAATTTAATATATACATTGATAAATTAAAAACTATTTAATATTATCATGATAATGATGATGATTAACGTCCAGTAAGACCAATGTGATCTATTAGACCTCAAGAAAAGAGAGTTTAATTGTCATTCTTCAAAATCTTGTTTCTGTGATCAAAGAGAAGGGAAAGAAGTGTTCCAAGATCATTATAGTTGGGTGGGCTTAATAAGTCAAGAAGATTGGAGGTGTGACTGATGATAGGGAAATGAGAGTGAATGTGGGAAAGAGCCAGATAGTCTAAAAGGAAGTTCTTTTCATCTTCCATCTTCTTAATATCACAAATATGACAAATTCTATCGTCCCAAGGAGTCTTGGGAGTAGACCACCGTCCAGTCTCACTCCGAAGCTCATGAGAGTTAGTTCTAATCCTAGCAATGTTCATTTTATTCTTAGTGCTAGTCAACATATAGAGATAATTTTGGTTATCAAGGGTGGAGTTGATCACCTCCTTATAGTACCTTAGCTTCTTTTTACCCTTCATCTCCTTAGCATCCCACGTCTTGTCCTTAAAATTGGAGGTAATAACATCTTTGATATTGTCTTTTCTTCCCATGATTATCTCCTCCTTAATTCACCAAATACTGAGCCAACACTGAGCATCATGATGCCACCCGCGCTTAAGGCGCAGGTGGGGGTTTTGACTAAAATTAGAAGAAATTTTTGGGAGCCTCTTGGATTCCATATTGTGAAGCTTATTCTTATACATCAAATATATAAACATGGCTGAACTTTCAATGGGGGACATGCAAACTTCGATAAAGAGATAGGATAGGGAGTATTTCCCTTGATCTTGAGGTTATAGGTTATGAATTACTTTTGGTGTAGGAATTTATAGGATAAGTTCCTTAGATAGAACACCAAAGGACACCGCTCACAAACAAATCACAGGCCAGTACAAAAGTATTTTTGACGTGGTTAAAACCATCAAAGAGGGAAACAATCCACGACCTAAGCCAACACAGCCACTTCAGACAATTTATTAATATAAAAGAAAGAAAATTTTCATAAGCTTCTCTCATGAACAATGACCTTACAAATGACCCTCCATGCTCTTTAAATAAAGATCATGAACCCGATCAGGTGTTAAACCACAGATCAAGTGTCAGTAATACCAAGGAGAGAATAAACCATCAGATCACTTAATGTCTAGAACATATCGTGGCCGTCAGATTGTAAGTTACAAAAAGTACATACTAAAGAAACACACTTTACCTAACTATACACTAGACCAAGTTATACTTAATTATTTCCTATGTGTCGGAATATCCTAACATCCCCCCTTAAGAACAACTTGGGATAGGATTGAAGGATGTACAGATATGACACAATAGGAGAAGGAAGGAGGCATTAGAGCCTATTCCCCTTAGTGACAAATTCTTGAACTCCAACCATAAATCGAAGTTTAGTAAACTTCGCCTTTGTGAAAGCCTTTGTAAAAATGTATGCAACTTGATCATCGGTTGAACAATATTTCACTTCAAGAACATGGTCATGAATGAGCTTTCTGATGAAGTGCATGTGTAGTTCAATGTGTTTTCTACGCTGATGTTGGACTGGATCTTTGAATATTTGAATGGCACTTTTATTATCATACCAAAGTGTAGTCGGATGTTGCTGCTGAAAACCAAACACTAATAGGATCTAATGAAGCCACATGGATTCCTTACTAGCTTCAACGACGCCACAATACTCTACTTCTGCTGAAGAAAGAGAAATGGAACTTTGTTTCTTGCAAGCCCATGTAATAGGTTGAGAACAAAGAGTGAAGACATACCCCGCAGTAGACTTCCGATCATCAGGGTCACCAGCCTAATCAAAATCAGTGAAACCAACCAATAGAGGAGATGCTTCTGCACTATAATGAATCCCAAACTGAACTATAACTCAAACATAACGAAGTATTCTTTTAGCTGCTTTCCAATGATATTCATGTGGGTTTTGCATAAACTGAGCAACAAGGCCAACAACAAAGGAAAGGTCAGGACGGGTATGGGTTAGATACAAAATTTTTCCAACAAGTTGACGGTATAAAGGATCATCAACTTCAGGAGAAGTACAAGTGACTGAAAGTTTGGCTCCATCCTGAAAGGGAGAAGGGGTTGGATTACAATCTTCCATGTGAAAGTGGCATAGAATATCACATGCATACTTGGACTGGGAAAGGTAAATACCTTCTTTAAATTGCAAGACTTGAATACCAAGAAAATAATGCAAGTGTCCTGAGTCCGTCATTTCAAACTGCTTTTGAAGGCTGGACTTCACATGGTTTATAAGGTTGAGATCACTACCAATAAGGATAATATCATCAACATAAAGAACAAGAATGATAAGAGACTTACCCACTCTCTTGGTGTAGATAGTATTATCAGAATGACACCTAGAAAAGGCAGTATCTAAAAGAAAGCTATCCATTTTGGCATACCAAGCCCAAGGGGCTTGATTGAGACCATAAAGTGATTTCTTAAGTCGACATACAAGGTTGGAGTCTATTTGTTTAAAGCTAGGAGGTTGTTCCATATAGATTTCTTCATACAAGCCCCCATGAAAGAAGGCGAATTTAACATCCATTTGATGGACTTCCCATTTGAAAGAGGAAGCAAGGGAAAGAACAAGGTGGATATAGTTCATTTTGGCAACAAGGGAGAATGTTTCAGTATAGTCAATACCTTCAACTTGTGAAAAACCCTTAGCAACAATACGAGCTTGATGTTTATCAAATTTACCATCTGGTCGAAACTTGGTTTTGTAAACCCATTTGCATCGAACAAGTTTTTATCCCTTTGGAAGAGGAACAAGGTCCCATGTATCATTTTCCAATAATTAGCGATATTATTCATTCATAGTTGCATCCCAATCTGGATGGCTTGAAGCTTCGGCAAAGGTTTCAGGATCATAATTCATTGAAGCTTGAGCCATTAAAGAAGAGGCTCTATCGAATTGAGAACGTGTACGAAGATGATCTGTAGGATCACTTGCAAGAGCGCCTGCTGCATCCCGCGTAGCGCGGACCCATTTTGGAAGCTGAGGAGCTGAAGGAGGATCTCTAGAAGGTCGGGGAGGATTCTCATCCTCGTTGTCATCATCTGAAGAAGTAATATTTTCAAAAGTAGAAGGGATAAAGAGAGGTGGCCCATCACCCGAACTAGGCTCGTAGGCAGATATATTTTTAGCAAACTTTACATCTCTTCTAATGATAACATTCTTGGATTTAGGTTGAAGAAGTCTATATCCTTTAACACCTTCAAAATATCCAACAAAAATACATTTTTCACTCTTAGGTTCTAAGGTTTTATGTTCCTCATCTGGAATATGGGCCCATGCTTCACTTCCAAAAACACGAAAGTGACTTACATCTAGTTTAATTGAGCTCCATGCTTCTTCTAGAGTGCTATTCTTTAAAACCTTAGTAGGAGTGCGATTTACTATGTAATTTGCATAGTTAATTGCTTTTGCCCAAAAATTAAGACTAAGTCCTTTAGATTGAAGCATACAATTAGACATTTCCTTTAATGCGTGGTTCTTCCTTTCAGCTACACCATTTTTTTGTGGAGTATATAGAACAATATGTTGCAATTTAATTCCATGCTCAGTGAAAAAGTTGATGAATTTGTTGTTAACATATTCTTCGCCATTATCAGATCTTAGCTTAAGAATTTGATGTCCAAATATTTTCTCAACAAAGGCCTTCAAGGCCAAGAACATGTTAAAGACTTCACTCTTGAGCTTTAAGAAGTATACCCAAGTGCATCTGGAGAAATCATCAATGAAAGTTAAGGAATACTTGTAGCCAGAGAATGAAACAATTGGAAGTGGACCACATAAATCAGTATGCACAAACTGTAAAGGGGTTGAGTCATGCCATGAGGCGCATTTTTCAAAACTATCCCGATGATGTTTTCTGAGTACACATCTGGAGCAAACACCATCTCTGCAAGATACCATAGGAAGACCTGTCACCATATTTTTGTTACATAGATTTTGAACGGAGTGATAGTTTAACTGACCAAGTTTATCATGCCAAAGTTTGCTCACTTTATCATTATGAGAAAAAAATATGGAGGAAAGATTTGATGACCCAAAGTTGTTAAACTTATAGAACCTTGTAGAATCATCAGAAATGCCAGTAGCTAAAATTTATATAGGACCTCTTAGGTCCTTTAATTACAACATCATGAGGTGAAAATTCAATGGTTTACCTTCACCTAAATGAGTTATTTGATATACAGATAGAAGGTTGCAGGATAAGGTAGGAACACATAATACATCATTAAACTAACGATTGTCTAGATCAATAGTTCTAGTCCCTACAACACTAAGAGATTTATCATCACCAACATATATATTTTTGGTGTTACAATCAATTAAAGAATAAAACATGGCTTTGTTTTTGGCCATCTGATAAGAAGCTCCAGAATCAATGAGCCACTCATGAGAATGAGAAGAATAAGATACATTTAGTGCATAACCAGACCAATATGCTTGACAACCACATGCAGAAAGTGTTATTCTCGAAGATGAAGTTGAAGTTGGAGTTGAAGAGTGTTCCAAATGGATGTTATGCTTCTTCATTGCTGTTTCCAAGGATTCCATCTTCTTAAAGTATTTGGATTCTAAGTGCCATCACGATTACAAAAATTGCAATGTATATCAGTCTTCTTTGCTTTTTTTTAGTTGCCTTATCATTTTGTTGAGTTGATTTTTCATTGTGAGACTGAAATTGCTTAAGACCCTTGTTTGGTTTAGGACCATTCTTTTTAGGATGCTACTTCTGAGGATTATTTGAACTTTGTTGCTATTGGGCTGCTAAGGCTTCCTTATAAGAGTTTCCAGTATTAAGAAGACCAAGATGTAAGAGTTTTTCTTGTTCTCTTATTAAGGAATCACAAAAGGCATCAAAAGAGGGGGACTTGTAGTCTTTTCCTTGAGAAATAAAAGCTTCTCTTGATCAAAATGGGGCGGGCGCTACTTATATAGGCAGAACAGAATTTTTGTAGGTGCTATAGATCTATAGTGCATATAGAATTGAAGGTGGAAACAAACATAGAGTAGGTTGGTCATAAATTAGTAAGAATGGAATAGATAAGGCTACCATATTCTTTCTTAACCTTAACACCTTCCAAGAGAAGTCTAAGGGCCTTGAACTTGGACAAAAAATCTTCAATGGAAGAAAAATTATTGGGGTCCAACCTAAGCAACTCATTTTCAAGTTGATGGGCTCTAATTTTATTTTAATTCCAAAAATTTTATTGAGCTTTTTCATTTCTTTATCGAGGGTATCAATTTTTGCGATATGGAATCTAAGGTCTGGAGAAATAAACATCCCTATCAACCCATGTGCTTGATCTTGCTTATTTTCCCATTTAGCTTTCTTATCTTCATCTTGAGGTTTAGACTCTTGGCCTAAGGCTATTCCATAAAGACCTTTACTTCTATGTAAATCCACAATGTAGGATAGCCATTGGAAGTAGTTGGTTCTATCAAGAATAACTAGGCATGGACTTTCCATTTTAAAAGAAACTGAAGTTGTATATGTTGAAACTAAGTGTTCCAATGGAATATCCTAACATCTAGATCATCTCAATCTTTCTCCACGACTCCCTAGATATACTACCCCCCCAAACTTCACATCCATATAAGATAACAAGGGTGATGAGAGTTTCAAAGAAGAACATTTTCTTACTCCAAATGTAACAATCGACTGACGTACAAATGTTTTCAAGCTCATAATAAGCTTTCCAACCTCCAATAATTTTTTTCTCGATGCTATAATTCTAGTTGAGTTGATGAGGAAAGTCAATACCCAAATATTTATAAGAAGATACCTTCTCAAGGCAATGCCTATCATAGACGAAACTACCATGGGTGATCTTTTTGGATTTAATGATCAGGACTTTAGTCTCTTTGGTATTAACCGTCATACCCATCTTGGAGCGGTAGACATGAAGAGTCTTAATCTGCTTGTCTAGGTCATCATGGCTCCTTTCAAGAAGAACAATATCATCAGCATAAAGGAGAAGAGTAATGATAATACCAACGAGCTCGGTGCCTTTGTAGCCCACAGTGTCTAGACACTCCTCTAGTTTATCGATGTAAATACAAAAAAGGGTAGGGGAAAGGGGGACAACCTTGCTTAACCCCGATATTACATTCAATATATTTAGACCACCCTTAATTGGTCTTAATATTAGAAATTATAGTTTCATAGAGGCATATAACATCGATCCTCAGTTCAGGGGGAACCATGATCCCTTTAAGCCTCTCCCAGAGCTTATCTCGGGGGACGTTGTCAAAAGCTTTTCTAAAGTCAACAAAACAATAGAAGAGAACGATTTTACTATTGCAACATTACTCTACGATGATCCTAAGGGTGACAAGGTGGTCGACTATCAATTGATTCCTCCTAAAACCAACTTTCCCTTTAGCTCTTTTATATTTTTCTAGAATGAGCCCATAAAGCTTGGCTAGGATGTGTCTAATCATAATGGTCATGTAGTTAGAGGGAATGATTTTGTCCCGATTTTTGCAGATAGGCACAATAAGGCTTTGCTTCAGGTCAAATCCTTGTTAGAAACCTCTCGTTTGCAGGTACTCAAACCATAGGTTAAGTGTGTCAATCATTTTAGAACTCACATAACATTGTAAACAAAAAAAATACAATTTAAATAACAAAAGCAATAATTTATTTTTCTTTCATTTATTAAATTATAAAAATACAAAATAATTGGGATTACGAGTCAGGACTGTGCAATTCCTATCATCAAGGCTTCTCTCCCTCAAGGATTGCGTAGTTTATGGAGGCAAACCCAAAACTGCTGAAAGACAAAGTTAGGAGGTTAGATTGTGATATAGAAAGACTAGTTAGGTGTGTAAACAAGCCAAAGCAAGCACAAATGAAAAAGATAAGTTTGAATCAAAGAAAGAATACTTGGATTAGTACAATATGAGCTCTTGTGGAAAAGAAGGGAGGCTCCAAAACCAAAGCATAGGGGATTTCACTAGAGTTAGAAGCAATTTTGGGAAACTTGTTGGCTTCCATGTTGAATAACTTGTCATACATGAAATATTTAGTCATAAACAAGCTTTGATTGAGGGAAAATCTAGCTTCAATCAAAGGGATAGGGTAGAGAGTATTTCCTTTAATCTTGAGGTTGTAGGTTATAAATTGATTTTGGATTTGCTCAATCTTCCTCCATGACTCTCTAGATATACTACAAGCCCAAATCTCTAATCCATATAATATAATAGGGGTGGCGAGAGTTTCAATTGAAATATATGTCGACTTACAATTGTTTTCAAGCCCATAGTAAGCTTTCCATTCCCCATTTATCCTTTTCTCAATGCTATAATTCCAATTGAGTTGATCATGGATGTTGATTCCTAAATATTTGTATGAAAGAACTTTCTACAAGTAGTTATTATCATAAATGAAATTATCATAGGTGATCTTTTTGGATGTAATTATCACGACTTTAGTCTTATTAGTATTGAATTTCATATGATCTACAAGAAGAAATATTGGAGGATTCTTAGTTGCTTGTCGAGATCATCATGAATCCTTGCCAAAAGAACAATATTTTCAACATAAAGGAGAAGAGTTATGATCATACCAATTAGTGTGTGGCCATCACACCTTGCATCTTCCAAACACTCTTCTAACTTATCAATGTATATGCCAAAAATGGTAGGGGATAAGGGACACCCTTGCTTGACTCTAATATTTCATTTAATTTCTTCTGACCAACTCTTGGTCGTCCTGTTAAGATATCACAAATGATATGTATAATTTATATAATTTGTGAGATACTTATTAGTCACAAGAATTTACATATAAATACATTGTCCTGACCCTTGGTTTCATATTCCAAGAGGTCTCTTGGAATTCTAATAGTATTGGAATTATTACACATCAACCATTACAGATTAGGTGTCCAACATTCCTCACTTAATATAAAGGGGTTTATATGAGTGTACGAAGGGAGTTGAAATAAAAAAATGCATGGAAACCAATGGATGAATGTACCCTTTGGAACAATGCTTTAAGAAAGACCACAAACCCAATGAGGTGGGAGAACTTAAGGTCTCAATTGATGGTGGTTTAAGGCTGACCACCAAATTTGGAACTAAATATTGATGCAGTTCTTAGAATAGTTCTGAATTTGGCTAGACGTTGAAGTCTTTTGCTAATGGAAGTGATCCCTAATAATAGTTTGAAGATGACGACAAAATGATGCCAATTTGAAGATGATTGCAAAGTAATGTAGTAGAAACCAATGTCTTTTATAGGTGGTGGTTTAAGGCAGGCCACCAACCAAAAGTATGCTCATGGAGCATGACTTTGTCTTTATATACAAGTTTGAATCTGGCTATAACTGACTCTGGATCTAGGATTTGGCAATTGGCTCTGGTTCAGGTTGTGGCTTAGGCTCTTTTGATTTAGCTTTGAATTTGGAAACTAACCATCAGTTCCCCCCCATCAGATACAAGGTGAGAAGATGAAGAAATATCAACTGCAAGACATGTCTATACTCGAGAATGGACTCTGAAGTATGACCGAAATATTTTGTTAGTTGTTAAAGCCCATTGCCAAGAAGTGATTCATCCAAGGTGAATCTTTGTTCTTGCAAGGGTGTTGCTTTTGGAATATCTATTTGAATGATCAATGTTCTTACCACAATGATTACAAGGGTGAAGATCAAAACTTTGATCTTTCACATGGCCAAATCAATTACAATGTTGGCATCTATAAGTCTGTTGTGGCCATGGAACAAGAGAAAGTGAAAATGAATGATCTTGAAGAAATCCAACAATCCGAAACTTGATGGGTTTGGAGTAGTCTGGAATGTAAGAGGAAACATATTTTTCATATCCAAGAAAAAATCTCTTTTGGTTGTTGATAAGTTCTTCCCAAGTTTTGATGACGAGCTTGGGAAGTGCAACTTGAACCTTTGCATCTTTATGCAAATCTTCTCTTGAAATTGGCACTTGATGGGGATCGTCCTCAGCCTCACAAATTTGATCAATTTATGGTTGTTGATGGGAGTCAACTTCAAACTAAAAAAGAGAGTTGTTTTGAATAATAACCAATTCAGAATGATGACTCATTTGTTTTAACTCATCTTGTTGTAGCTGAGATTCGAGCTGCGAAAAACCAATCTTGTCTTGTGCATTTTGCAAATAGGTTTGAATGTCAGAGAGAGAGGCTTTGCTGAATTTTTACCATACCGTCAATAGTGGAGCGTATCAAAGTATTCAATAACTCTAATACTTCATCAAATTTGGCCATTGTCTTAGAAAAAATAAAAGCCTTTCTTTGAGCAAAATCCCATAGGAAACTTAATATAGAAGCAAAGAAAGCAAAGCCAAGATATGTGCGTCCAAGAAAGTGACTAATAAAGACCAGGTAAGAGAGATGCACAACAATGGAACTAGGACTTTCCAATTGGTATAAGTAAAAGTAAGCTCTCTTAACAAGATAATGTCCTTCATAGGGTGTAATTTACAATCTGCCTTCTTGTATAAGACCGAGGAATAATCTCAAGAAAGAAATCCTCAATAATCTAAAACTGCTCGTTGTTCCACTATTTGAGCTCTAATTTGATGTGCATACATACATTCTAGTTATCTCAATTATTCCGCAGTAGCAATTCTATCAATTTGTGCAATTCAAGGGTCTTATAAGCAGATCTCTTGAACCACGAACCAAGAAGAAGCCAAATTGGTTTAGTCCATTTTGGAATATTACTAATGTCAACAAATTTGCAACAAACTCAATGTAGAGGAAGATGAAGGGTCTCAATATTTGAAGAAGCAATCTTTGAAAATGCCAAATCTCACATCTTGTAGTAGCCTTGATTACTATAAAACCTTTCTATAATCTTACAAAGTTGGGTGCGAAATTGGGTACGGTACAAATTATTATCCATAAAGATGAAAGCAATGTCGGGCCTGCATCTCCAACAATCCAACTCACTAGAGAGCTCAGCTATCAATTTCATGGGATACTCGTGCTCTTCATATAAGTTCTTCAGGCCTCGACTTAAGATGGGGTTTTCAACCTTCGCTTGTACTTAACAAATCCTTTGTCTTCTGTTAGGGTCCTATAATTTATAGGATCTCAAGGTGATTAAGCATTTCACATTTTGCAGGTTTCAAATTGTTCATAGATTTCAATTTTCAATTGATTTCATAAAAAAAAAGAGGAAAAAGAAATGAAAAGAGGGTATAAAAGAAAGAGAAAAATAAAAAGAAAAAGAAAACCCCAAAGATTGTTCAAATCATACAGTTTAAGCATGATTGAACAAATTTCAATTTATGTTGATAGGTTAGAAAATAAAGAATTTCCAAACAGTTAAATCTTGGCAAATCAGTAGCTAGGTAGAAATGGAATTTGGTCCAACTATTTAATCTGGACCAAAGAGGAGAAATAAGTGATAAAGTAGGTTAGATCTTAAAAGAAAAAAGAAAAAAAAAACAATGAAAGGGATTGCAAGTCTAAAATCACCCTATGAATGGAAAAGCACAAAAAATGCTAAGATAAAGAATAAGGGTAGGTAGAACCAGAGAATAAAGAAGGGGTATCAAAGGACCTTCTTAAAAAATTGAAGGCATTTCCTAAGGTTCGAAGAAAATTCAATCTTTCTAAGGTCAGATAGCGCAATCTGTAAGGAAGAGGGGCTTATGACACATTAATAATCATTCCCCCCTTTTAAACCTTATTTATTTTCCCTTTCATTTTCTTATAGTCCACCCCCATTCATAACCCAACCCCACCATGCACTCTCCTGTCACATCATCGTTAACCAAACCACCATGTTTCCCCTCATCTCTGCTCACTCCGCCTGATCGAATGGCCCATGTCTTTTTTCAGCCCCCCCCCCCCCCCCCCCCCCACCATCTGAAAGTAATCATAGGTGGGTCTGAAGTCAGTGGTTTCCTCTCCCCTACGTGTCGTGCATTCGTGAGTTCGCACCCCCCCCTCATACCGCCTACCACTCCGCAGGCCCCCCAAAAAGTTGCATCAAGTATCTTCCAAATCACTCACCCAAATGACCGTTGAACACTCACCACCTCACTACACCAAACCATCCCATCCATTAAATCATTCTGATTCCCGTCGTTGAGCCATAAATGAGGTCGGGTCGTTAGCCAACGAACCTATGCCAAATTAAGCCAATCCAACGGCCTGATTTCAAATCATAAAACCACCAAAGTCGTGTCAAGTTCAAACTTTAAATGATATTGTTCACTTGCAAGTGTTTCCTCCCACTCCATTCATCTATTGCTGAGAACACAAATCAAAGCAGGAGAGCAACAACATAGTCCAGCATTATTTTCAAGCAGTGATCACCAATTCTTATTCTTGAATCCTATTTCTGTTCAAATCCCTTTCTTTCTCCCTCACAAAAAATCCCACTTCTTTCATCCTTTTCTATTACAGAGTAGACAACAATGGCACCTAAGAAAAAAGAACTAGAAATATTCAACCCAATGGTGCACCCACCACTGGATTTAGATCATTTACCATTGGCTGACATGGATTTCAAGATCCATGAAACCCTATCAGAATTTGATCTATTTAATGTGTATTGTTGGTCGGAGGACAAATTCATGGATCAAATGGATGACATAGGCCTGTGGGACACCAACCTGCCTTTCTATATCTTCCCTAAAACACAGAGTTGTCCAGAACTGATCAGGAAGTGCCATTAATGTTACAACCCACAGCAAAGGCCAGTGATGACCCCAACAGGACATATTTTATTCACAATTGATGCTCAATCAATCATGCAGATGATGCAGGCCCCAGTTATGGAAGGCACTGTTCCTTTTTCACATGAATTTTTGATTGAAATGTACCAAAAGCTTGATTTCTGCAAAATATCTAAAACATTAGAGCTTTTGATGGCCGAGAACACACCTCTGCCAAGAAAAAACCCTCCTTATTCCTCCTTTGTTTTCCCTGACAGAACCAAACATATTGGCACAGTTCTTTCCTACCTACTTGGCTATTATTTTGATCAATGGCTTGATGAAGCTATTATAGCTTTCTTATCTATCCTCTCCACTAAATCCAAGCCCTCAATCATTTTCAACTTCAGCCAGTTTCTAGCAGATGTAATTCATGAACAACTTGTCAACTTTTTCACAAAAGAAGTTTTTCATTATTCCTCAATGTTGGTTTACATGTTTGTGTATTTTCAGGCAGACAGGTTTCAATTTTCATTGAGAAAAATGAATGATGAAGGTGAGCCTCAATCAGTGATATTTTGGACAACCTTGGTTATGAAAGATCAAAAGGATTTCAGTTACAAGACATTTGTGGAAATGTTTGTACACCTAGCAATGATCCTCCTCAGTGGAACTGCAGAACGAAGGATAAGTGAAGACATAAAAAGAATTATGAAGCTGTTTGATCAAGCCAGAACTGGTGATTGGTACTTGTAGCAAAACTACACTTAAATAAGAGTGTATGACTGTGAATTTCCCCCCTACAAGTTGCCAAAATTCCCTCCCATGAGGATATTTGCATTAGAGTATATTAGATAGATGATCAGTGCAGATGAGATGCATTTTGTAGCAGCCAAGAAGAAATCCCAAATCAGGATCAAGTCCCAGATTGGTCCCTTCATTTTCAATAGCAAAGTTGCAAGAGAGGAGGCAGATAAAAGACTAAGAGAGTTTAATTTCACCCATAGCTTCACTTGGTCTTATGACCCTTGGGGTATTATTTCTAAGAAGAGCGTGTAAAATAAATCCATGGCATACATCCACACTCAGAGACCTAAAATTGAAAAATACATGAACCAAACAAAGTGGATGCGAGATACATTACAGGAGGCTGAGGAGTAGGTAATCTCCTCATCCAATGCACAAACCCTAAGGCCACAGGAGAAACAAACTATTGAAGAAAGGTCTAAAAAGGGAAAAGAGCCAGAGAAAGGAATAATAGGGAAGAGATCCAGAGAAGAGCAGTCACCAGGAACTGATATTTCCATAAAGGAGTTCAGATTGAAGTACAGAACGAAAGCTATAAAACAACATATGGATATAGATAAAGGATCACCACCACAGACAATGATCAAAATAATTTATATTCCAGATTCTTCACCAGCTCGAGGACAAGCATTTCCTTCTACTCCAACTTCAGAAAGACAACAAACTCTTCAAGTGTCCTCATCTATAAAGGTGACTAAAGAGAAAGAAGAAACTGTGTTTGATACCTAAAGGGAAATCAAAATTAGGAATGAAATGTTCAAGAAGAGCACTTATGCTCATTTTTGGAAGTAGAGTGCAACTGCACAAGGTAGACTTCTTTTTGCCTTTGACTCAGAGAAGGGAAAGATGCATATGGCATTTTTGGAGGCACAAACATCTGAGCCTAAAATTCCAGTAGACTACAAGTAGACCTCATTTGAGTTTGATGTCAAAAATTTTCATCCAATTGATCAGATGGAGATGCACACATAAACAGGTGAAATGATTTCATCTACTTTGACCAGCACTTCCATGAATTTGTTTAAAATGCAGGTAGCATTTTCAAATGCTCAGTCTCAGTTGAAGTTGGAGAAAATTTCATCATTATCAAAGGACACCAAGATTAAGTCTTTGGAAGACTTAATAATAAAAATTGGGTATGACCCCTCATATACCAAGGCAGCTAAAGAAGTGATAAAGAAGAAAGAGCTAGACATCGCAACTGTGAGGAAGCAGCTCAAGCTTCCTACTACACATGACCCACTGACCAAGGAAATAGAGGAAACATAGAACATAAAAGTTCACATGATGAAACTTATAGTAGAGCAGTCCATCCAAATCAGACAGATGGAGACAGAGATAGAAAATATGGTGCAGGAAAAAGAAAAAGTAGCACAGATGGCTACCCCCACAATGGAGACCCTTCCTCTAACGACCCTCCCCATAACTACTCCAGCAGGTACAGCAACAGGAGCAGGAAGCAGTACAAAATAGTTGGAAAAATCTATGGAGGGAATGAATCTGCAAAATGAAGAAATTAAAAGGTTGGAATCCCAAGTTAGTGTGCTACAAGATCATATTAAAAGGGTTGAAGATAACCACTTGGTAGAGATGCAGAGAGAAAAGGCATTGATTGAGAGGCTTCAGAAGTTAGAAAAAGAATCCTCCATTGGGAATACTCTAGGGAGGGTTAAGGAAATCATTTGGCACAATATCATAGATCGGATGAATGAAATTTGGCCTAACATCCAAATTATTTTTTAGCAGAAAGAGTTGATAGGAAAATCCAAAGAAGCCATTTCAACCACCAACATAGAGTTGGGAGATATGCCAGAGACAACAAACATGATTATCAAGTTCCTGAATGCAAGAAACAGATATGAGCTGGAAGACTTGGGAGTGGCAGACATGACAGAGACCATATTACAAGTCAAGAAGGTGATGAAAAAGAAGAGTTTAAATGTGCAACTGAAGGAAAAGTGCCAAGTTTTAGGGTTGACAATAAACAGGTTTTTTAACAGAATGCAGCCTCTGCACCAAAAGGGTCTTCCCTCTCTATTTGTTATAAATGAAAAACTTATGGACAAAGGGGATTATGTCCAGTAGCTTCAAGGCATAGCCACAAATGCTGCAAATCTGTCAAACATCAAAGGCATCATAATAGGAAAATCTTTACTAGAAGCAATCAACAATCAGATTTACATCCAACATGCGCTGAAGCATGTATTTTTCATCAAGCCATCATTTTCCAAATACACTGATGCTGATGAGGTGTACCAAAGATTAATAAAAATTAGGATCCCTGAAGGGGAAGTGTGGAGTGAATTATGTGACTAAAGGAAGAACGAGATAAGGATGACTAGAGTAGTCATACAGGTTTGAGTCAGCACCAGCCATGTCAGCAAAACCACTCCAGTCTAACTAACACTTCAGGCAACAACATTCCAGAAAAGGAGGGACACCTATCCCAGTCTTCTCAACGTGGCTACTCCTTAGTTACATTAGTCAATTTTTCCTTCATTGTAATAAATAATAGATTGCCAAGTGTACAAGGAAAATCATTGTAGTTTTTGTTTAAATACTCCATGCATTGGGAGTATTAGGGGTTGGACCCTAGTCATCTGAACTATTTTTCTATTTGGAGCATTGTAATTTTGAGCTGGAGCATCAATAAAAGGACAATTTACAGGATACTTTATCTGTTTTGATCTAGTGATGTTTTTCTCTCTATGTTTAATGTATTTCTGTTTACTTATCCATGCATTTTCACTTCTCATTGTAAAACAAAAATTATAGTTTAAGATATGCTGTTGGAGCACCTTACTGCTATCTGTATTTACAATCTCTATGTTTTCTTCTGAAGTATGATTACAAAATACTTAAATGTTTTGTAATCCTAACTGATATCATTGTCTGTCATTCCATTTATCATTCTGCTTTAAAATATCTAGTGAGGATAGTTAGCTTGCCCTGTAAATGCTCTGTAAAATTGATGTTACCACCTAGCCCGTGACTCCATAGCCCAATGGAAAATATTGAGAAAATGACCTTTTCCCCAACCAAATGAACAAACAAACAAACAAAGATTTTATTATTATTATCTAGCCTAAAACGTTATAGCACTAAAAACAAAGTTAAATCATAATTACATAGGGAGAGCCCTTTGTGAGTCCAGGAAGGCTAGGTCCTAGACTCATAAGTGGTTTGATGTATCTTTTGTGACTTTTGTCTTGCCAATCTTCAAAATCACAGAACAATAACATAGTGGCGACCATACTGGGGACATTGAAAAAATATCCTTTCATTCGAATTCAGAGTACCCAGTTAAATAGCTTTGTATGATATTATAATTCCTAAGATTGGTTTATCTTTTGTTTTTGAATATTCAATTTTTCTATGTGTTAGATCTGAACACTGGCTCCTAAAAGAATCTCTACTAGATCTCATCCAGATCCCAACCCTCCTACCATAGTAGATAATCCTGAAAATATCCTAAGGAAAACTCCTAGAACTGAGAGTCAGACAAGTAGTAGATTTCTTCACATATCCAACTCACTCCCTGAAAATTTTATCACCTTCCAAGATATCCAGTTTGATTTACACTTTGAACAAGGTTTATTCAGGACCAAATCAAAGAATTGGAAAGACCATATCATCTTTGATCCATCAATCTTACCTAAGAGCCCAGTAAGAGAAATTTCCTCACAAGCTGAATCAGATATTCAACTCTTACAACATTTCGACACACTGCAAGATCTAGTGACAGACCTCACCTCAGAAATTGATGATGCTTACCTTCGACAGTTAGTGGAATTAAGTGCTCTAAACCTCACAGCTGCCTCCTTCACATCTTCACCTACATATATTCAGTCACCAAGTCCTACTTCCTCCATAATTCCCACCCCTTCTTTCATCCTTCAACATAAGGTTGCTCAGATTCCCATACTCTCATTCCCACCTAGCACTAGTCCAACTCCATCCATTGTTCAACCTGCTTCATCCACTATTCAACTTCCTTCAAGTGGCCCTCCACCACCACCACCAATCATGGCTGCCAGATATGCTCCTTTGGTGCTACCTGCACCATTGGCCAATATGCCACAAGACTATCAATCCAAAATTGTATTGTTTGATGGGACAGGTCCTTTAATAGCCCAACAACATGTGGACAAAATGAATGACTATTTTGACCTACAAGAGGTAGATGATGAAAGCATTAAACTTAGAATGTTTGCCCAAAGTCTAGGAGGAGAAGTTAGGAAGTGGTTCAAATCTTTGCCTACAAATAGTATAACTGATCTCCCTGCATTTTACCAAAATTTTCTTAATATGTGGGAAGTAAAAAAAGAACCCTCTCGAGATTTTATCAGAATATAAAAATATCAGGAGGGAAGTAGGGGAAAGTGTTCAAGGTTATTGCACTAGATTCAACAAGACATATAATGCAATTCCTGTCAATCTCAAACCACCTCAGGATTTAGCCTTAATAAAATTCCCAGATGGTTTTGATGCAGAAATGTCTTATCAACTTAGGGAAAGAAATTCTCAAACCCTAGGAGGGATGCAAAGAGATGTTGTGAGTGTAGAGGCCAACCTCCAAGCTAAAAGAGCAAGGATGAGGACTGAACAGAGAGTGACTTTTAGAGAAGAAGCATTCACTTTTGTAGCGGAAGCCAAGATTGATTCTCTAGTAAGGACTATGGAAAGAATGATGGAAAGGATAAATATCAATGAAAACACACCTGCTCAACAGAACCAAAATCCAAAACCTAGAAGAAATCCTCAATAGAATAGACAAAGAGGCCCAAATCAACAAATTAGGCCTCCATTTCAAGAAATTTATGCAGAGGAAGGTAGGGAGGTCATAGAAAAAGTGGAGGAAAATTAGATAAATTCGATGGGAACTAATGAAGATGATTCTGTTTTTCTTATACAAGAAGAACAAGAATTATTTTTATTAACTCAAATGGAATGGGAATCTGAAGAATCTGATGATTATAAACATGGTTTTGAAAATGCTATATTAGAAGTCCACAGACAATATAATATCAGGAGCAAGAAAAACAATGATAACTCCAACAAAAAAGATCTAAATAATTATGGAAAGAAAACTTTAGAATTTGATCCTAAGAAAACAGCTAAAAGCTCAAAGAGAAATAACAACAATGTAGAAAAGAGAAATACATAAAATATTACCAAGAAAACGATTAATGTCTCAAAAAAATCAGTCCAAACTGAAATGCCCACTACAAGTAAACAAGTTGAACTAATAACTAGGACCATAGCTGATAAAACAGATTTTTCAAACTAGCTAAAAAGCTAGGCACCCTTCAATATTGAGAATGAAATTGCAAAACTTAAGATTTCTATTCCCCTTACTGAAGTAGTGAATAAGAATGTTTATAGGTCTCAAGTTTTAAAGGCACTCAATGTAGGAGAAAACACAGATATAGTGAATTTAAGTGATGACCAGCCTAAACTCTTGTTTGGACCAGAGGTGGATGGCAAGCCTCAAGAAGGAGGTGTTCCTCCATTTTATGTCAGTCTTAATATTCATGATAAGGTCCTTCATAATGCCATGTTAGACTCAGGTGCATCACATAATCTCATGCCAAAAATTGTTATGGAGAAACTTGGATTCGAAATCACTAGACCATATAAAGATCTATATTCTTTTGACTCCAGCAAGGTTAGATGTCTAGGTCTAATTAAGGACCTTTGCATCATGCTAGCCTAGATACAAACCAAAATTTTAGTGATGGAAATTGTAGTAGTAGATATCCCTCCTAAGTCTGGTATGTTGTTATCACGGTCTTGGGGGGCTGAGTTGGAGGGAACACTTCAAATGGATATGAAATATGCCACAATACCAGTATTTGGTCAATCAAGGAGACTATATAGAGAAACAAAGTGCATGGTGAGTAGAAAAGAAAGTCCAGACAATTATCCCCTCTACTCAGTCCACACTGAACTTGATTCTTTCATTTTGTATAATGACAATGTTGGAGACATAGATACTCAGGTAAAACAAGAAGAAAATGAATCTGATGAAAAACATAATACTCAAGTACTCACTATGCAGAAAAACTCTGAAATAGAACCTTTGTGGAATATGACATTCGTTGGCTCATGTGGTAAAATAAGATCAGGGGCAGGGATCTGGTTATATAATCCGACAACTAATCAGGCTCAAGGTTACTCTTATAAACTAAATTTTCTATGTACAAACAACATAGCAGAATATGAGGAATTATTATTAGGCTTAAATTTGCTTAAAAATATAGGTGCCAAAAGGATTTCTGTCTAGGGAGACTCTGAGCTTATCATTAGACAAATCAAAGGACAATACTCAGCTAAACACCCCAGATTGAGAGAATATCAAAATGTTGTTATTGATTTCCTCAAAAAATTTGAAGAGTATGACCTTGTTGTTATCCCTAGGCTCCAAAATGCTTTGGCCAATGGACTACCATTTTCAGCCAACACTTGCAAATTACCTCATCCAAACAAACAATACACAGTTGAAGTAAAGCATCACCCTACAGTGCCTGATAACATGAGATACTGGCAAGTTTTGGGGGATGACAAACAGATTGAAATATTTTTGCAATCAAGAGATGGATTTGAAGACTAAAACATAGATTTGGAAAGTGAAATAGATAGCCAAACTGTTTGTACATAGTGATTTAGAACAAACCACTGTCTATGAGGAGAAATTTCCTGTAAATAAAATTGTACAAAAAACTGAAATACATAAGGATCCAGAAAAAGAAGAATTTAAAGTACTGCAACTTAAAGATAATGTTCTCCCTAGAGGACTTGCTCCTTTAGAAGAACTATTTCATTTTAATGATGTTGCTAGAAAACCAAAAATAGAACCCACAGGGACAAACATAGAAGAATGCAATATAGGTAGTGAATTGAACCCCTAAATAATAAAACTGTCAAAATCACTACCCCTCATGGCTAAAAGAAAATATATAGCTCTATTCAAAGAATTCATAGATGTGTTTGCTTGGAGTTATGAAGATTTGAAAGCTTATGATACTAGCATTATACAACACAAAATTCCACTCAAAGAAGATCAAAAGCCATTTAAACAAAAGCTATGTAGGATAAACCATGTGTTAATGCTTTTGGTTGAAAAGTAAATCAAAAAGATGTATGATGCTAAGATCATAGTCTCAATAAGGTATTCTAAATGGGTATCCAACATAATGCCTACCAGAAAGAAAAGTGGTGAAATAAGATTGTGCATTGACTTTAGAAATTTAAACAATGTTTCTCTCAAGGAGAATTATCCCTTACCAAAGGTGGATCATATATTGCAAAGGGTAGTGGGTTATATTAGGATTTCCTTGTTAGATGGTTTCTTAGGATACAATCAAGTCTTAGTACATCCTGATGATCAAGATAAAATTGCTTTCACTACCCGTTGGGGAACTTTCATGTATGTTAAAATTCCTTTTGGATTAATGAATGCATGTGCCACTTTTCGGAGAGCAATGGACATTACTTTTTCAGAAGAAATTGGATATTTCATTGTAATTTATCTCGATGACATCACAATATTTTCAAAAACTGATGAAGAACACTTAGCGCATCTAAGAAAGGTATTTGAAAAGTGCAGAAAGTTTGGTATTTCACTTAATCCTAAGAAATCACTATTTGGCCTTGAAGAAGGAAAGATTTTAGGCCATATCATATCCAAATATGGAATTAGGATTGACCCTAGTAGGATTGAAGGCATCCTAAAAATCAGTCATCCAAGAAACATGAAAGAACTTTAGTCTTTTATTGGGAAAATCAATTTTTTGAGAAGATTTATACCAAATCTAGCCGAATTACTCAGGAATATAACAAACATGCTTAAAAAGGATACATAAATCAAATGGAATGTGGAAGCTAAGCAATATTTTGACCTAGTTAAACACACATTAACACAAGCTCCAATTTTAATCAGCCTAGATTTCACCAAGGATTTCATAATATTTTCTTTTGCATCTGAACATACTATTGTTGCTGTGTTATTACAGAAAAACAATGATGGACATGAACAACCAATAGCATTCTTTAGCAAAGCTTTGAGAGATTCTTCTTTGAAGTACAATATCATGGAAAAACAAGCATTTGCTTTAGTCAAAGCAATCAAAGATTTCAAGGTTTATATTTTACATTCTCATATCATTGCTTATGTGTCCAATGTAGTGGTCAAATACATTCTCACTCAAAATGGACCACATGGGAAGAGAGGCAAATGGATAGTTGTGATATTGGAATATGATATTGAAATCAAGCCCACCAAGTTGATCAAAGGATAGGGATTAGCCAAATTAATGGTTGAATCAAATTTTAATGCTTTAGATATCAACATGGTGTTTTCTTTGGATGATCTTGAGGGCTTGGCGACTCCTCCCATAGATGAGGCATATCTAAATTTTCCCTGGTATGCAGACCTTTTATATGTTCTTTTCAGTTTAAATTCTCCTCCTGGATTATCCAATACAAAATCTAGATTTCTCAAATTAAAAGCTATCAAATTTTGTATTGTTGGTGGTATATTGTATTGGAAAGATGCTGGAGGTGTTTTACTCAGATGCTTGTTAAAGGATGATGTTGACAAAGTTATGCAAGAATTCCTTGAAGGTGACTATGGAAGCCATCTTTATTGGAAGGCAACTGCAAATAAAATCCTTACAACTGGTTATTATTGGCCTACACTATTCCCAGATATCCATAAGATGGTAATTGCTTGCCACAAATGCCAACTTTTTGAAGGAAAGAGAAAATTGTTACCCCCCCTTTGAAACCCATCTCTATTGAAAGCCACTGTTAGGGTCCTATAATTTATAGGATCTCAAGGTGATTAAGAATTTCACAGTTTGCAGGTTTCAAATTGTTCATAGATTTCAATTTTCAATTGATTTCATAAAAAAAATAGGAAAAAGAAATGAAAAGAGGGTATTAAAAAAAAAAAAAAAGGAAAAACCCAAAGATTGTTCAAATCATACAATTTAAGCATGATTGAACAAATTTCAATTTATGTTGATGGGTTAGAAAATAAAGAATTGCCAAATAGTTAAACCTTGGCAAATCAGTAGCTAGGTCGAAATGGAATTTGG
Source organism: Pinus tabuliformis (assembly GCA_031772625.1). Taxonomy (NCBI): domain Eukaryota; kingdom Viridiplantae; phylum Streptophyta; class Pinopsida; order Pinales; family Pinaceae; genus Pinus; species Pinus tabuliformis. The sequence goes on from CM062819.1 coordinate 464,957,169, forward strand.
TCCAACTGTTTAATCTGGACCAAAGAGGAGAAATAAGTGATAGAGTAGGTTAGATCTTAAAAGAAAAGAGACAAAAAAAGAAAAAAAATCAATAAAAGGGACTGCAAGTCTAAAAGCACCCTATGAATGGAAAAGCACAAAAAATGTTAGGATAGAGAATAAGGGTAGGTAGAATAAAAGAATAAAGAAGGGATATCAAAGGACCTTCTTAAAAAATTGAATAAATTTCCCAAGGTTTGAAGAAAATTCAATCTTTCTAAGGTTAGATAGCACAATGTGTAAGAAAAAGGGGCTTATGACACATTAATAATCATTCCCCCCTTTTAAACCTTATTTATTTTCCCTTTCACTTTCCTATAGTTCGCCCCCATTCATAACCCGACACCACCACGCACTCACCCGTCATGTCATCGTTATCCAACCCGCCATGTTTCCTCATCTCCGCTCACTTCGCCCGATCCAATGTCCCACGTCTTTTTTCGGCCACCCCTCACCATCCCAAAGTTAATCCCCGGGGGGGTCCAAAGTCAGTGGTTTCCACTCCCCTACGTGTCATGCTCTCGTAAGTTCTCACCCCCCCCCATACCGCTTACCGCTCCACAAGCCCCCCGAAAAGTTGTACCTGGTATCATCCAAACCACTCACACAACGATCGTTGAACACTCGCCACCTCACCGCACCAAACCATCCCATCCATCCAATCATTCTAATTCCCATCGTTGAGCCATAAATGAGGTCGGGTTGTTAGCCAACGGACCCTGCGCCAAATTAAGCCAATCCAACGGCCTGATTTCAAATCATAAAACCACCAAAGTCACGTCGATTTCAAACTTTAAATGATATTGTTCACTTGCAGGCGCTTCCTCCCACTCCATTCATCTATTGCAGAGAACACAAAGCAGAGCAAGAGAACAACAACACATTTGAGCATTATTTTCAAGCAATGATCATCAATTCCTATTCTTGAAACCATTTCTATTCAAATCCCTTTCTTTCTCCCTCACTGAAAATACCACTTCTTTCATGCTTTTCTGTTATAGAGTAGATAGTAATGGCACCTAAGCAGAAAGAACCAGAAATCTTCAACCTAATGGTGCACCAACCACTGGATTTAGATCATTTACCATTGGCTAACATGGATTTCAAAATCCATGAAACCCTCTCAGAATTTGATCTGTTTAATGTATATTGCTGGTGGGAGGACAAATTCATGGATGAAATGGATGACATAGGCCTATGGGACACCAATCTGCATTTCTATATCTTCCCTAAACCACAGAGTTGTCCAGAACTAGTCAGGAAGTGTCATTCATGTTGAAACCCACAACAAAGGGTAGTGATGACCCCAACAGGACATATTTTATTCATAATTGATGCTCAATCAATCATGCAGATGATGCAGGCCCCAGTTATTGGAGGAGCTATTCCTTTTTCACATGAAGTTTTGATTGAAATGTACCAAAATCTCGATTTCTCCAAAAGAGATAAAACATTAGATCTTTTCATGGCCGAGAACACACCTCTGCCACACAAAAACCCTCCTTATTCCTCCTCTGTTTTCCCTGACAAAACCATACATATTGCCTCAGCTCTTTCCTACCTAATTCGCTATTATTCTGATCAATCGCTTGATGAAGCTATTATAGCTTTCTTATCTATCCTCTCCACTTAATCCAAGCCCTCAATCATTTTCAACTTCAGCCAGTTTCTAGTAGGTGTAATTCATGAACATCTTGTCAACTTTTTCACATAAGAGGTTTTTCATTATTCCTCAGTGTTGGTTTACATGTTTGTGTATTTTCAGGCAGACAGGTTTCAGTTTTCATTGAGAAAAATGAATGATGCAGGTAAGCCTCAATAAGTGATATTTTGGACAACCTCGGTTATGAAAGATCAAAAGGATTTCAGCTACAAGACATTTGTGGAAATGTTTGTACATCCAGCAATGAGCCTCCTTAGTAGAACTGCAAAACCAAGGATAAGTGAAGACATAAAAATAATTATGTAGTTGTCTGATCAAGCCAGAATTGGTGATTGGTACTTCTACCAAAACTACACGGAAATAAGAGTGTACGATTGTGAATTGGCCCCCTACAAGCTGCCAAAGTTCCCCCACGAGGATATTTTCATTAGAGTATATTAGACATATGATCAGTGCAGATGAGATGCATTCTGTAGCAGCCAAGAAGAAATCCCAATTCAGGATCAAGTCCCAGATTGGTCCCTTCATTTTCAATATCTGAGCTATAGGAGAGGAGGCAGATAGAAGACTAAGAGAGATGAATTTCACCCATAGCTTCACTTGGTCTTATGACCCTTGGGGCATTATTTCTAAGAAGAGGGTGGAAAATAAATCCACAACCTACATCCACACTCAAAGACCTGAAATCAAAAAATATATGAATCAAACATAGTGGATGCCAGATACATTGCAGGAGGCCGAGGAGCAGGTAATCTCCTCATCCAGTTCACAACTCCCAAGGCCACAGGAGAAACAAACTACTGAAGAAAGGTTTGAAAAGGGAAAAGAGCCAAAGCAAGGAATAACAAGGAAGAGATCCAAAGAAGAGCAGTCACCAAGCACTAATATTTCCATAAAAGAGTTCAAATTGAAGTACAGAAAGAAAGCCAAAAAACAACATATGGATATAGATAAAGGATCACCACCACAGATAGTGATCAAAATAATTGATATTCCAGATTCTTCACAAGCTGGAGGACAATCATTTCCTTCTACTCCAACTTCAGAAAGACATCAAAATCTTCAAGTGTCCTCATCTGCAAAGGTGACTAAAGAGAAAGAAGAAATTGTGTTTGATACCTTCAGGGAAATCAAAATTAGGAATGAAATGCTCAAGAAGAGCACTTATGCTGAGTTTTGGAAGCAGAGTGAAACTGCACAAGGCAGACTTCTCTCTACCTTTGACTCAGAGAAGGGCAAGACGCATATGGAATTTTTGGAGGCACAAACATCCGAGCCTAAAATTCCAGCAGACTACAGTCAAACCTCATTTGAGTTTGATGTCAAAAATGTGCATCTAATTGATCACCAGGAGATGCACAAGCAAACAAGTGAAATGATTTCATCTACTTTGACCAACACTTCCATGAATTTTTTTTAAATACAGGTAGCACTTTCAAATGCTCAATCTCAGTTGAAGATGGAGAAAATGTCATCATTACCAAAGGAAACCAAGATTAAGTCTTTGGAAAAATTAATAATAAAAATTGGGAATGACCCCTCAGATACCATGCAGCTGAAGAAGTGATAAAGAAGAAAGAGCTAGACATCATAGCTCTGAAGAGGCAGCTCAAGCTGCCTGCTACACATGACCCACTGACCAAGGAAATAGAGGAAACAAAGAACATAAAAGCTAACATGATGAAACTTATAGTAGAGAAGTCCATTCAAATCATATAGATGGAGACAGAGATGGAAAAGATGGTGCAGGAAAAAGAAAAATTAGCACAGATTTCTACCCCCACAATGGAAACCCTTCCTCTAATGGCCCTCCCCAAAACTACTCCAGTAGGTACAGTAGCAAGAGTAGGAAGTAGTACAGTACAGTTGGCAAAATCTATAGAGGGAATGAATCTGCAAAATGAAGAAATTAAAAGGCTAGAATCCCAAGTTAGTGTGCTACAAGGTCAGATTAAAAGGGTTGAAGATAACCACTTGGTATAGATGCATAGATCAAAGGCATTGATTGAGAGGCTTCAAAAGTCAGAAAAATAATCCTCCATTGGGAATACTCTAGGGAGGATTAAGGAAATCATTTGACACAATATCATAGATCGAATGAATGAAATTTGGCCTAGCATCAAAATTATTTTTGAGCAGAAAGAGTTGCTAGAAAAAGCCAAAGAAGCCATTTCAGCCACCAACACAGAGTTGGGAGATATGCCAGAGACATCAAATAGAATTATCAAGTTCCTGAAAGCAAGAAACAAGTATGCGCTGGAAGACATGGGAGTGGAAGACAAGATATAGACCATACTACAAGTCAAGAAGATGCTAACAAAGAAGAGTTTAAATGTGCAGTTGAAGGAAAAGTGCCAAGTTTTAGACTTGACAGTAAACAGGTTTTTTAACAGAATGCAGCCTTTGCACCAAAAGTGTCTTCCCTCTCTGATTGTTATAAATGAAAACCTCATGGACAGAGGGGATTACGTCTAGAAGCTTCAAGGCATAGCCACAGATGCTTCAAATCTGTCAAATATCAAAGGCATCGTGACAGGAAAAGCTTTACTAGAAGCAATCATCAATCAGATTTACATTCAACATGAGTTGAAACATGTATTTTTGGTCAAGCCATCATTTTCCAAATACACTAATGTTGATGAGGTGTACCGAAGGTTAATCAAAATTAAGATCCCTGAAGGGGAAGCGTGGAGTGACTTATGTGACTACCAGGAAGAACGAGACAAGGATGACTAGAGTAGTCATACAGGTTTGCGTCATCACCAGCCACATCAGCGAAATGACTCCAGTCTAACTAACACTTTAGGCAACAACATTCTAGAAAAGGAGTGACACCTATCCCAGTCTTCTCAGCGTGGCTACTTCTTAGTTACATTAGTCAATTTCTCCTTCATTGTAATAAATAATAGATTGCCAAGTGTACAAGGCAAATTGTTGTAGTTTTTGTTTAAATACTCCATGCATTGGGAGTACTAGGGGTTGGACCCTAGTCATATGAGCTATTTTTTTATTTGGAGCATTGTAATTTCGAGCTGGAACATCAATAAAAGGACAGTTTACAGGATAGTTGATCCGTTTTTATCTGGTGATGTTTTTCTCGCTATGTTTAATGTATTTCTGTTTACTTATCCATGCATTTTCACTTCTCAATGTAAAACAAAAATTATAGTTTAAGATATGTTGATGGAGCACCTTACTGCTATCCATATTTAAAATCTCTATGTTTTCTTCTGAAGTATGATTACAAAATACTTAAATGTTTTGTAATCCTAACCAATATCATTTTCTGTCATTCCATTTATCATTCTACTTTAAAAGATCTAGTGAGGATAGTTAGATTGCCCTGTAAACGCTCTGTAAAATTGATGTTACCACCCAGCCTGTGACTCCATAGCCCAATGGAAAATATTGATAAAATGACCTTTTCCCCAACCAAATGAACAAACAAACAAACAAATCTTTTATTCTTAATATCTAGCCTAAAATATTATAGAACTAAAAACAAAGTTAAATCATAATTACATAGAGAGAACCCTCTCTGAGTCCAGGAAGGCTAGGTCCTAGACTCATAAGTGGTTTGATGTATCTTTTGTAACTTTTGTCTTTCCAATCTTCAAAAATCACAGAATGATAACATAGTGGCAACCATATTGGGGACATTGAAAAAATATCCTTTCGTTCGAATTCAGAGTACCCAGTTAAATAGCTTTGTATGATATTATAATTCCTAAGATTGGTTTAGCTTTTGTTTTTGAATGTCCAATTTGTCTGTGTGTTAGATATGAACACTGGCTCCTAAAAGAATCTCTACTAGATCTCATCCAGAACCCAACCCTCCTACCATAGTAGATAATCCTGAAAATATACTAAGGAAATCTCCTAGAATTGAGAGTCAGACAAGTAGTAGATTTCTTCATTGAGCCAACTCACTCCCTGAAAACTTTATCACCTTCCAAGATATCCAGTTTGATTTACACTTTGAATAAGGTTTATTCAAGACTAAATCAGAGAATTGGAAAGACCATATCATCTTTGATCCATCAATCTTACCTAAGATCCCAGTAAGAGAACTTTCCTCACAAACTGAATCAGATCTTCAACTCTTACAACATTTTGACACACTGCAAGATCTAGTGATAGACCTCACCTCAGAAATTGATGATGCTTACCTTCGACAAATAGTAGAATTAAGTTCTTTAAACCTTGTTGCTTCCTCCTTCACATCTTCACCTGTATATATTTAGTCACCAAGTACTACTGGCTCCATAATTCCCACCCCTTCTTTCATCCTTCATCATAAGGTTGCTTAGATTCCCATACTCTCATTCCCACCTAGCATTAGTCCAACTCCATCCATTGTTCAACCTGCTTCATCCACTATTCAAATTCCTTCAAGTGGCCCTCCAACACCATCACCAATCATGGCTACCAGATATGCTCCTTTGGTGCTACCTGCACCATTGGCCAATATGCCACAAGACTATCAATCCAAAATTGTATTGTTTGGTGGGACGGGTCCTTTAATAGCCCAACAGCATGTGGACAAAATGAATGACTATTTTTACCTACAAGAGGTAGATGATGAAAGCATTAAACTTATAATGTCTGCTCAGAATCTAGGAGGATAAGTCAGGAAGTGGTTCAAATCTTTTCCTGCAAATAGTATAACTGATCTCCCTACATTTCACCAAATGTTTCTCAATTGGTGGGAAGTCAAAAATAACCCTCTCCATATTTTATCAGAATATGAAAATATCAAGAGGGAAGTAGGGGAAAGTGTTCAAGATTATTGCGCTAGATTCAACAAGACATATAATGCAATTCCTGTCAATCTCAAACCACCTCAGGATTTAGCCTTAATCAAATTCCCAGATGGTTTTGATGCAGACATGTCTTATCAACTTAGGGAAAGAAATTCTCAAACCCTAGAAGGGATGCAAAGAGATGCTATGGGTGTAGAGGCCAACCTCCAATCTAAAAGAGAAAGGATGAGGACTGAACAGCGACTGACTTTTAGAGAAGAAGCATCCACTTCTACAACGGAAGAAAATATTGATTCTCTAGTAATGACTATGGAAAGAATGATGGAAAGGATAAATATTAACGAAAACACACCTGTTCAACAGAACCGAAATCCAAATCCTAGAAGAAATCCTCAACAGAATAGACAAAGAGGTGCAGATCAACAAATTAGGCCTCCATTTCAAGAAAATTATGTAGAGGAAGGCAGGGAGGTGATAGAAGAAATGAAAGAAAATCAGATAAATTTGATGGCAACTAATGAAGATGATTTTGTTTTTCTCACACAAGAAGAACAAGAATTATTCTTATTGACTCAAACGGAATTGGAATATGAAGAATCTGATGATTATAAACATGGTTTGGAAAATTCTATATTGGAATTCCACGGGCAATATAATCTCAGGAGCAAGAAAAACAATGATAACTCCAACAAAAAAGATCTAAACAATTCTGGAAAGAAAACTTTAGAAACTGATTCTACGAAAACAACTGAAAGCTCAAAGTGGAATGACAACAATGCAGAAAAGAGAAATACATAAAATATTACCAAGAAAACGATTGATGTCTCAACAAAATCTATCCAAACTGAAATGCCCACTACAAGTAAACAAGTTGAACTAATAACAAGGACCATAGCTGATAAAACAAAATTTTCAAACTAGCTAAAAAGTCAGGCACCCTTCAATATTGAGAATGAAATTGCAAAACATAAGATTTATATTCCCCTTACTGAACTAGTGAATAAAACTGTTTATAGGTCTCAAGTTTTAAAGGCACTCAATGTAGGAGAAAACACAGATACAATGAATTTAAGTGATGACCAACCTGAACTCTTGTTTGGACCAGAGGTGGATGGCAAGCCTCAAGAAGGAGGTGTTCCTCCATTTTATTTCAGTCTTAATATTCATGATAAGATCCTTCATAATGCCATGTTAGACTCAGGTGCATCACATAATCTCATGCCAAAAATTGTTATGGAGAAAATTGGATTGGAAATCACTAGACCATATAAAGATGTGTATTCTTTTGACTCCAGCAAGGTTAGATGTGTAGGTCTAATAAAGGACATTTGTGTCATGCTAGCCCAAATACCAACCAAAAATTTAGTGATGGACATTGTAGTAGCAGATATCCCTCCTAAGTATGGTATGTTGTTAACACGGTCTTGGGGGGCTAAGTTGCAGGGAACACTTCAAATGGATATGACATATGCCACAATACCAATATTTGGTAAATCAAGGAGACTATATAGAGAAACATTAATGAAGTACATGGTGAGTAGTCAAGAAAGGGTAGACAATTATCCCCTCTACTCAGTCCACACCGATCTTGATTCATTCATTCTATATAATGACAATGTTGGAGACATAGATACTCAGGTAAAACAGGAAAAAAATGTATTTGATGAAAAACATAACACTCAAGTACTCAATATACAAAAAAACTCTAAAACATAATCTCTATGGAATATGACATCCGATGGATCATGTGGTAAAACAGGATCAGGGGCAAGAATCTGGTTATATAATCCAACAACTAATCAGGCTCAAGGTTACTCTTATAAACTAAATTTTAGCAGAATATGAGGAATTATTATTAGGCTTAAAGTTGCTTAAAAAGATAGGTGCCAAAAGTATTTTTGTCCAGGGATACTTTGAGCTTATCATTAGACAAATCAAAGGACAATACTCGGCTAAACACCCCAAATTGAGAGAATATCGAAATGTTGTTATTGATTTCCTCAAAACATTTGAAGAGTATGACCTTGCTGTTATCCCTAGGCTCCAGAATGCTTTGGCCAATGGACTAGCTTTTTCAGCCAACACTTGAAAATTACCTCATCCAAACAAACAATACACAGTTGAAGTAAAGCATCGCCCTGCAGTGCTTGATAACATGAGATATAGCAAGTTCTGGGAATGACAAAAAGATTGAAAGATTTTTGCAATCAAAAGATGAATTTGAAGACTGCAACATAGATTTGGAAAGTGAAAAAGATAGTAAAACTTCTGTACATAGTGATTTAGAACGAACTGATGCCTATGAGGAGAAATTTCCTGTAAATAAAACTCTACAAAAAACTTAAATACATAAGGACCCAGAAAAAGAAGAATTTAAAGTACTGCAACTTAAAGATAATGTTCTCCCTAGAGGACTTGCTCCTTTAGAAGAACTATTTGATTTTAATGATGTTGCTAGAAAACCAAAAATAGAACCCATAGGGAGAAACATAGAAGAATGCAATATAGGTAGTGAATTGAACCCCAAAATCATAAAACTGTCAAAATCACTACCCTCCATGGCTAAAAGAAAATATATAGCTCTATTCAAAGAATTCATAGATGTGTTTTCTTGGGGTTATGAAGATTTGAATTCTTATGATATTAGCATTTTACAACACAAAATTATACGCAAAAAAGATCAAAAGCCATTTAAACAGAAGCTACGCAGGATGAACCCTGTGTAAATTCCTTTGGTTGAAAACGAAATCAAGAAGATGTATGATGTTAAGATCATAGTCCCGATAAGATATTCTAAATGCGTATCCAACATAGTGCCTACCAGAAAGAAAAGTGGTGAAATAAGACTGTGCATTGACTTCAGAAATTTAAAGAAGGTTTCTCTCAAGGACAACTATCCCTTACCAAATATGGATCATATATTGCAAAGGGTAGTGGGTTCTAGTAGGATTTCCTTGTTAGATGGTTTCTCAGGATACAATCAAGTCTTAGTACATCTTGATGATCAAGATAAAACTACTTTCACTACCCGTTGGGGAACTTTCATGTATGTTAAAATGCCTTTTGGATTAATGAATGTAGGAGCCATTTTTCAAAGAGGTGTTTTACTCAGATGCTTGTTAAAGGATGATGCTGACAAAGTTATGCAGGAATTCCTTGAAGGTGACTGTGGAGGCCACCTTTATTGGAAGGCAAATACAAATAAAACCCTTAGAGGTGGTTATTATTGGCCTACACTATTCCCATATATCCATAAGATGGTAACTGCTTACCACAAATGCCAACATTTTGAAGGAAAGAGAAAATTGTTACCCTTGCCTTTGAAACCCATCTCTGTTGAAAGCCATTGTTACGGTCCTATAATTCATAGGATATAAAGGTGATTAAGCATTTCACAATTTGTAGGTTTCAAATTGTTCATAGATTTCCATTTTCAAATGATTTCATAAAAAAAGAGGAAAATAAATGAAAAGAAGGTATAAGAAAAAGAGAAAAAGAAAAAGAAAAAGAAAACCCCAAAGATTGTTCAAATCACACAGTTTAAGCATGATTGAAAAAATTTCAATTTATGTTGATGGGTTAGAAAATAAAGAATTCCAAACAATTAAACCTTGGCAAACAGTAGCTAGGTAGAAATGGAATTTGGTCCAACTGTTTAAGCTGGACCAAAGAGGAGAAATAAGTGATAGAGTAGTTTAGATCTTAAAAGAAAATAGATAAAAAAAAGAAAAAAACAATGAAAGGGACTGCAAGTCTAAAAGCACCCTAAGAATCAAAAAGCACAAAAAATGCTAGGATAGAGAATAAGGGTAGGTAGAATCAGAGAATAAAGAAGGGGTATCAAAGGACCTTCTTAAAAGCTTGAAGACATTTCCTAAGGTTTGAAGAAAATTTGATCATTCTAAGGTTGGATAGCACAATGTGTAAGGAAAAGTGGATTATGACACATTAATAATCGTTCCCCCCCTTTAAACCTTATTTATTTTCCCTTTAATTTTCCTATAGTCTGCCCACATTCATAATCTGACCCCACCATGCACTCACCCATCATGTCATCGTTAACCAACCCACCATGTTTCCCCTCATCTCCACTCACTCTGCTCAATCGAATGACCCATGTCTTATGTCCAGAAGCTTCAAGGCATAGCCACAGATGCTGCAAATCTGTCAAACATCAAAGGCATCATAATAGGAAAATCTTTACTAGAAGCAATTAACAATCAGATTTACATCCAACATGAGCTAAAGCATGTATTTTTGGTCAAGCCATCATTTGCCAAATACACTGATGCTGATGAGGTGTACCGAAGGTTAATCAAAATTAAGATCCCTGAAGGGGAAGCGTGGAGTGACTTATGTGACTACCAGGAAGAACGAGACAAGGATGACTAGAGTAGTCATACAGGTTTGAGTCAGCACTAGCCACGTCAGCAAAACCACTCCAGTCTAACTAACACTTCAGGAAACAACATTCCAGAAAAGGAGGGACACCTATCCCAGTGTTCTCCGCGTGGCTACTCCTTAGTTACATTAGTCATTTTTTCCTTCATTGTAATAAATAATAGATTGCGAAGTGTACAAGGAAAATCGTTGTATCTTTTGTTTAAATACTCCATGCATTGGGAGTATTAGTGGTTGGACTCTAGTCATCTGAACTATTTTTCTATTTGGAGCATTGTAATTTCGAGTTGTAACATCAATAAAAGGTAAGTTTACAGGATACTTGATCTATTTTGATCTCGTGATGTTTTTATGTCCGTGCCTAATGTATTTTTGTTTACTTATCCATGCATTTTCACTTTTCATTGTAAAACAGAAATTATAGTTTAAGATATGTTATTGGAGCACCTTACTGCTATCTATATTTACAATATCTGTGTTTTATTCTGAAGTATGATTAAAAAATACTTAAATGTTTTGTAATTCTAACTAATATCAATGTTTGTCATTCCATTTATCATTATACTTTAAAAGATCTAGTGAGGACAATTAGCTTGCCCTGTAAACGCTCTGTAAAATTGATGTTACCACCCAACCTCTGACTCCATAGCCCAATCAAAAATATTGATAAAATGACCTTTTTCCCAACCAAATGAAAAAACAAACAAACAAATATTTTATTCTTATCATCTAGCCTAAAACATTATAGCACTAAAAACAAAGTTAAATCATAATTACATAGAGAGAGCCCTCTGTGAGTCTAGGAAGGCTAAGTCCTAAACTCATAAGTGGTTTGATGTATCTTTTGTGAATTTTGTCTTACCAATCTTCAAAATCATAGAACGATAACATAGTGGCGACCATAATGGGGACATTCAAAAAATATCCTTTTATTCGAATTCAGAGTACCCAGTTAAATAGCTTTGTATGATATTATAATTCCTAAGATTGGTTTATATTTTCTTTTTGAATATCCAATTTGTCTGTGTGTTAGATATGAACATTGGCTCCTAAAAGAATCTCTACTAGATCGCATCCAGATCCCAACCCTCATACCATAGTAGATAATCCTGAAAATATCATAAGGAAAACTCCTAGAACTAAGAGTCAGACAAGTAGTAGATTTCTTCACAGAGCCAACTCACTCCCTGAAAACTTTATCACCTTCCAAGATATCCAATTTGATTTACACTTTGAACAAGGTATATTTAGGACTAAATCAGGGAATTGGAAAGACCATATCATCTTTGATCCATCAATCTTACCTAAGAGCCCAGTAAGAGAACTTTCCTCACGGACTAAATCATATCTTCAACTGTTACAACATTTTGACACACTGCAAGATCCAATGACAGACCTCACCTCAGAAATTGATGATGCTTACCTTCAACAGTCAGTAGAATTAAGTGTTTTAAACCTTGCAGCTTCCTCCTTCACATCTTCACCTACATATATTCAGTCACCAAGTCCTACTGCCTTCATAATTCCCACCCCTTCTTTCATCCTTCAACATAAGGTTGCTCAGATTCCCCAAACTTTCATTCCCGCCTAGCACTAGTCCAACTCCATCCATTGTTCAACTTGCTTCATCCACTGTTAAAATTCCTTCAAGTGGCCCTCGACCACCATCACCAATCATGGCTACCAAATATGCTCCTTTGGTGCTACCTACACCATTGGCCAATATGCCACAAGACTATCAATCCAAAATTGTATTGTTTGATGGGACAAATCCTTTAACAACCCAAAAACATGTGGAAAAAATGAATGGCTATTATGACCTACAAAAGGTAGATGATGAAATCATTAAACTTAGAATGTTTGCCCAAAGTCTAGGAGGAGAAGTCAGGAAGTGGTTCAAATCTTTGCCTGCAAATAGTATAACTGATCTCCCTACATTTCACCAAACTTTTCTCAATAGGTGGGAAGTAAAAAAGAACCCTCTCCAGATTTTATCAGAATATGAAAATATCAAGAGGGAAGTAGGGGAAAGTGTTCAAGATTATTGCGCTAGATTCAACAAGACATATAATGCAATTCCTGTCAATCTCAAACCACCTCAAGATTTAGCCTTAATCAAATTCCCAGATGGTTTTGATGCAGACATGTCTTATCAACTTAGGGAAAGAAATTCTCAAACCCTAGAAGGGATGCAAAGAGATGCTGTGAGTGTAGAGGCCAACCTCCAAGCTAAAAGAGCAAGGATGAGGACTGAAAAGAGAGTGACTTTTAGAGAAGAAGCATCCACTTCTGCAGTAGAAGCCAAGATTGATTCTCTAGTAAGGACTATGGAAAGAATGATGGAAAGGATAAATATCAACGAAAACACACCTTCTCAATAGAACCGAAATCCAAATCCTAGAAGAAATCCTCAACAGAATAGACAAAGAGGCCCAGATCAACAAATTAGGCCTCCATTTCAAGAAAATTATGTAGAGGAAGGCAGGGAGGTGATAGAAGAAGTGGAGGAAAATCAGATAAATTTGATGGGAACTAATGAAGATGATTATGTTTTTCTTACACAAGAAGAACAAGAATTATTTTTATTGACTCAAAATGGAACTGGAATCTGAAGAATATAATCTCAAGAACAAGAAAAACAATGATAACTCCAACAAAAAAGATCTAAACAATCCTGGAAATAAAACTTTAGAATTGGATCCTAAGAAAACAACTAAAAGCTCAAAGAGAAATGACAACAATGCAGAAAATAGAAATACAGAAAATATTACCAAGAAAACGATTTATCTCTCAAAAAAATCTATCCAAACTAAAATGCCTACTACAAGTAAACAAGCTGAACTAATAACAAGGACCATAGCTGATAAAACAGAATTTTCAAACTTGCTAAAAAGTCAGGCACCCTTCAGTATTGAGAATGAAATTGCAAAACTTAAGATTTCTATTCCCCTTACTGAACTGGTGAATAAGAATGTTTATAGGTCTCAAGTTTTAAAGGTAATCAATGTAGGAGAAAACAAAAATACAATGCATTTAAGTGATAACCAGCCTAAACTCTTGTTTGGACCAGAGGTGGATGGCAAGCCTCAAGAAGGATGTGTTCTTCCATTTTATGTCAGTCTTAATATTCATGATAAGATCCTTCATAATGCCATATTACACTTAGGTGCATCACATAATCTCATGCCAAAAATTGTTATGGATAAACTTGGAATGGAAATCACTAGACCATATAAAGATTTGTATTCTTTTGATTCCAGCAAGGTTAGATGTCTAGGTCTAATTAAGGACATTTGCGTCACGCTAGCCCAAATACCAACCAAAAGTTTAGTGATGGACATTGTAGTAGCAAATATCCCTCCTAAGTATGGTATGTTGTTATCACAGTCTTGGGGGGCTAAGTTGTAGGGAACACTTCAAATGGATATGACATATGCCACAATACTAGTATTTGGTCAATCAAGGAGACTATATAGAGAAACATTAATGAAGTACATGGTGAGTAGTCAAGAAAGGCCAGACAATTATCCCCTCTACTCAGTCCACACTGATCTTGATTCTTTCATTCTATATAATGACAATGTTGGAGACATAGATACTCAGGTAAAATAGGTAGAAAATGAATCTGATGAAAAACATAACACTCAAGTACCCACTATGCAGCAAAACTCTGAAACAGAACCTCTGTGGAATATGACATTCGATGGCTCATGTGGTAAAATAGGATCAGGGGCAGGAATCTGGTTATATAATCCAACAACTAATCAGGCTCAAGGTTACTCTTATAAACTGAATTTTCTGTGTACAAACAACATAGCAGAATATGAGGCATTATTATTAGGCTTAAATTTTCTTAAAAATATAGGTGCCAAAAGGATTTTTATCCAGGGAGACTCTAAGCTTATCATTAGAAAAATCAGAGGACAATATTCGACTAAACACCCTAGATTGAGAGAATATTGAAATGTTGTTATTGATTTCCTCAAAACATTTGAAGAGTATGACCTTGTTGTTATCCCTAGGCTCTCAAATGCTTTGGCCAATGGACTAGCTTTTTCAGCCAACACTTGCAAATTACCTCATCCAAACAAACAATACACAATTGAAGTAAAGCATCGCCCTGCAGTGCTTGATAACATGAGATACTGGCAAGTTTTTGGGAATGACAAACAGATTGAAAGATTTTTGCAATCAAAAGATGAATTTGAAGACTGCAACATAGATTTGGAAAGTGAAATAGATAGTCAAACTATTGTACATAGTGATTTAGAACAAACTATTGTCTATGAGGAGAAATTTCCTGTAAATAAAACTGTACAAAAAAATGAAATACATAAGGACCCAGAAAAGGAAGAATTTAAAGTACTGCAACTTAAAGATAATGTTCTCCCTAGAGGACTTGCTCCTTTAGAAGAACTATTTGATTTTAATGATGTTGCTAGAAAACCAAAAATAGAACCCACAGGGACAAACATAGAAGAATGCAATATAGGTAGTGAATTGAACCCCAAAATCATAAAATTGTCAAAATCACTACCCCTCATGGCTAAGAAAATATATAGCTCTATTCGAAGAATTCATAGATGTGTTTGCTTGGAGTTATGAAGATTTGACAACTTATGATAATAGCATTATACAACACAAAATTCCACCCAAAGAATATCAAAATCCATTTAAACAGAAGCTCTGCAGGATAAACCCTATGTTAATTCCTTTTGTTGAAAAGGAAATCAAAATGATGTATTATGCTAAGATCATAGT
Organism: Pinus tabuliformis; assembly: GCA_031772625.1. NCBI lineage: Eukaryota > Viridiplantae > Streptophyta > Pinopsida > Pinales > Pinaceae > Pinus > Pinus tabuliformis. The sequence continues at coordinate 464,972,796 of CM062819.1, forward strand.
CCCGATAAGATATTCTAAATGGGTATCCAACATAGTGCCTACAAGAAAGAAAAGTGGTGAAATAAGACTGTGCATTGACTTTAGAAATTTAAACAAGGTTTCTCTCAAGGACAACTATCCCTTACCAAAGATGGATCATATATTGCAAAGGGTAGTGGGTTCTAGTAGGATTTCCTTTTTAGATGGTTTCTCAGGATACAATCAAGTCTTAGTACATCCTAAAGATCAAGATAAAACTGCTTTCACTGCCCCTTGGGGAACTTTCATGTATGTTAAAATGCCTTTTGGATTAATGAATTCAGGTGCCACTTTTCAGAGAGAAATGGACATTTCTTTTTCAGAAGAGATTGGATATTTCATTGCAATTTATCTCGATGACATCACAGTATTTCCAAAAACTAATGAAGAACACTTAGCGCATCTAAGAAAGGTATTTGAAAAGTGCAGAAAGTTTGGTATTTCACTTAATTCTAAGAAAACGTTGTTTAGCCTTGAAGAAGAAAATATTTTAGGCCATATCATATCCAAAGATGGAATTAGGATTGACCCTAGTAGGATTGAAGGCATCCTAAAAATCAATCATCCAAGAAACATGAAAGAACTTTAGCCTTTTATTGGGAAAATAAAATTTTTGAGAAAATTTATACCAAATCTCACCGAATTACTGAGGAATATAACAAACATGCTTAAAAAGGATATATAAATCAAACGGAATGTGGAAGCTAAGCAATCTTTTGACCTAGTTAAACACACATTAACACAAGCTCTAGTTTTAATCAGCCCAGATTTCCCAAAGGATTTCATAATATTTTCTTTTGCATCTGAACATACTATTGTTTTTGTGTTATTACAGAAAAACAATGATGGACATGCACAGCCAATAGCGTTCTTTAGCAAAGATCTGAGAGATGCTTCTTTCAAGTAAAATATCATGGAAGAACAAGCATTTGCTTTAGTCAAACCAATCAAAGATTTCAAGGTTTATATTTTACATTCTCATATCATTGCTTATGTGCCCAATGTAGTGGTCAAAGACATTCTCACTCAAAATGGACCAGATGGGAAGAGAGGCAAATGGATAGCTGTGATATTGGAATATGATATAGAAATCAAGCCCACCAAGTTGATCAAAGGACAGGGATTAGCCAAATTAATGGCTGAATCAAATTTTAATGCTTTAGACATCAACATGGTGTTTTATTTTGATGATCTTGAGGAACTGGAAACTCCTCCCATAGATGAGGCATATCTAAATCATACCTGGTATGCAAACCTTTTATATGTTCTTTTCAATTTAAATACTCCTCCTGGATTATCCAAAACAAAAGATAGATTTCTCAAATTGAAAGCTGTCAAATTTTGTATTGTTGGTGGTATATTGTATTGGAAAGATGTTGGAGGTGTTTTACTCAGATGCTTGTTAAAGGATGATGCTGAAAAAGTTATGCAGGACTTCCATGAAGGTGACTATCGAGGCCATCTGTTAGGTCCCTATACTACTAGGGTAACCCCTTATTGTTATTAGTACAACCCCCTTATTATATTGTTGTGCTCATGTAGTCCCCATATTGTTATTATTGTGCCCTTACATTATTATTGTTATGTCGTCTATGATTATATTATGACCCCTTAGACTCCTATATATAGAAAGGAGGTCTTGTCATTTGTATCATCTAAGAATTGTTAATTTGTGTAATGTAAAGGAGGTTTCCCCCTCGAATAGGCTTACTTCTTTTGCGTTGATCTATTTTTTCTATATTTTTGTGAGCTAGTTCATAACATTTGGTATCGGAGCTTTGGAGTCTAGGGTTTCACTACTCCAAACAGGTCATCGTGGAATTTTCACTATAACTTTCTTTCTGTGACATTTCAGAAGCTAAAAAAACCCATTTGAGATGAATTCTCGCTGAACATCAGGTCCAAATTTCAGATCTTGTCTCGCTATATTTTTGGAGATATCATCTCTGAGAGTTAGGGTTTTTGCAAGCTCGATAATTTCATCTAAAACAGGTCATCGTGGAATTTTCGCTATAACATTTTCACTACAAAGTTTTAGAAGCTAAACAAAGAACCCATTTGCTAAGAAATTGTTCTGAACCTTGAGTCCGAATTTTATATCTTGTATCGCTATATTTTCGGATATATGATCTAAGAAAGTTAGGGTTTTTGCAGACTCCCGAATTACATCCCAAACATGTGACCTTGGTAAAATCGTCATAACTTTCTCTCTGAGCATCAAATTGAAATTTCGTAAGAAGTTGTAGAAAGAGGACAGACTATAGTTTTCTGTGTATCAGTTTCAAGTCCTAAGGTTGCAACAATGACACGTGGAACTTTGTACGAGTTCGCTCTACTAAACCAGTCTATAATCGGGTCATTGTGGGAGATTTGACATAACACTTCCTTACAGAACTCAATCTTGATTATACTTTTAGGGTTTGAAAGAGGACTCAGAGGGCTACTACAAGACGAAATTTTAGAACTTGGAGATCTGAAATTACAAAGTTACAATCGTTTCAAGAGCGAGCTCCTAAAATAAATAAATAAAGCGAGATGAGGAAGTTTGATGGCAAGGATCCAGTAAATTGGATACTACAGATGGAGAAATATTTTGATCTACATGACATACCACTATTACAAAGGGTACGCATTGCACCTAATTATTTAGAACTGGATCAATTTTTATGGTATAAAGGGCTTTGTTCTCGTAAACCACTTGTTACGTGGTCAATTTTCATGGAGAAAATGATAGCACATTATGAGGATACAAAGAGAAACACCTTCTTTAGCCAATTAATAAATCTCAAACAAAAGTGTTCAATGGCAGAGCACATTGAGGACTTTCAAAAATTGAATATAAGGGAAAATGATATTCTAGAGAAGCAGAGGATTGATGTCTCCATAGGGACTTTAAAGGATAACATTCAACATGAGGTTCATCTTTGGGAATCTGATTCATTGGAGAAGGCATTCAGGTTGGAAAGAAAAGTGTAAAGAAAAATTATGGCAACAAAGAAGTCTACTTCTCACAACTATAAAGATGGAAGTGTTGTTTCTCCTAGCCTTCCACAACCTACAAGGTTGACACCACAACCATTGGAAGAAAAAATAGCAAAAGGGCTTTGTCACAATTGTGATAACAAATACATTAAAGGTCATAAGTGTGCCGAGAAGAAATTATTTTACATATGTGAAGAGTAGGAAGAAAAGGATCAAGACACATTAAAAGAAGAGGATATACATCAGGAACCAACCCCAGAGCAAGAAGAAATGAATCCGACCATATCTTATAAAGCATTGGAAAGAATTACCACTCCTCAAACTCTCAAGATAGAAGGACATATCAAGAAGAAAAAGGTTCAAGAAGTGAAAGATCACATCGAGAAAGAAGAAATGAATCTGACCATATATTGTAATGCATTGGCAAGAATTACCACTCCTCAAACTATCAAGATAGAAGGACATATCAAGAAGAAAAATGTTCAAGAAGTGAAACATCACATCGAGCATCAAGAAATGAATCCGACCAAATCTTGTAGTGGATTGGAAGAAATTACCACTCCTCAAACTCTCAATATAGAAGGACATATCAAGAAGAAAAAGATTCAAGCAGTGAAAGATCACATCAAGAATCAATAACAAGTTCTCCAACTTTTAAAGGATAATGCCACTTTGGTGCAGAATCAAGTGAAATAATAGGTAGATCAACATCACAGTGAAAAAGGTTTTGATGTAGGTGATTGGGTATTTTTACGGACACATCTCAAGCAAGATATTTATGAGAAGGCAATGTTGGCAATACTACATGCACTTAATAAATGGCGACCTTACCTAATGGAAAGACACTTCAAGGTAAAAATGGATCCTGATAGTCTTAAATACTTTTTAGAACAAAGATTATCTTTAGAAGAACATAAAAAATGGGTCACAAATATGTTGGGTTATGACTTTGAAATCATCTACAAAAAGGGGAAGCAAAATGTTGTTGCAGATGCACTCTCAAGAAATGATGAGGATGTGGAAGCATTTTTTTATGCTATTTCTATTATCCAACCTGATTGGATAAATGAAGCAAGGGATGAATGGAAGAATGACGAAGAAGTGTGGCCACTTACTCAAAAGTGGTAGAAGATCCCAGTTCAAACAATATTGCTAGAACTTGACGAGGAAGGAGAATCATATTGGAACCTGGAGTAGTCACAAAAACAAGAACTCGACAACTACGAAATCGATCAATTTTAGAGTATCTCATCAAGTGGAAGAACTTACCCACTGAAGAATCCACATGGGAGGACAATAATTTTATACAAAATCATCAATAACTACTCAAGCGTTGAGGACAACAATTTTTGAAGGAGAGGGGCATGTTAGGTCCCTATACTACTAGTGTAACCCCTTATTGTTATTAGTACAACCCCCTTATTATATTGTTGTGCCCATGTAGTCCCCATATTGTTATTATTGTGCCCTTACATGATTATTGTTATGTCGGCTCTGATTATATTATGACCCCTTAGACTCCTATATATAGAAAGGAGATTTTGTCATTTGTATCATCTAAGAATTGTTCATTTGTGTAATGTAAAGGTGGTTGCCCCCTCAAAGAGGCATATTTCTAAGGCGTTGATCTATATTTTCTATCTTTTTGTGAGCTAGTTCATAACACCATCTTTATTGGAAGGCAACTACAAATAAAATCCTTAGAGCTGGTTATTATTGGCCTACACTATTCCTAGATATCCATAAGATGGTAACCGCTTGCCACAAATGCCAAGTTTTTGAAGGAAAGAGAAAATTGTTACCCCTGCCTTTGAAACTCATCTCTGTTGAAAGCCACTGTTAGGGTCCTATAAATTATAGGATCTCAAGGTGATTAAGCATTTCACAATTTACATGTTTCAAATTTTTCATAGATTTCAATTTTCAATTGATTTCATAAAAAAAAAGAGAAAAAGAAAAGCCCAAATATTGTTCAAATCATACAGTTTAACCATGATTGAACAAATTTCAATTTATGTTGATAGGTTATAAAATAAAGAATTGCCAGACAATTAAACCTTGGCAAATCAGTAGTTAGGTAGAAATGGAATTTGGTCCAACTGTTTAATCTGGACCAAAGAGGAGAAATAAGTGATAGAGTAGGTTCGATCTTAAAATAAAAGAGATAAAAAAGAAAAAAAAACAATGAAAGGGACTACAAGTCTAAAAGCACCCTATGAATGGAAAAGCAAGAAAAATGCTAGGATAGAGAATATAGGTAGGTAGAATCACAGAATAAAGAAGGGGTATCAAAGGACCTTCTTAAAATATTGAAAACATTTCCTACGGTTCAAAGAAAATTCAATCTTTCTAAGGTCGAATAGCACAATGTGCAAGGAAAAGGGGCTTATGACACATTAATAATCATTCCCCCCCTTTAAACCTTATTTATTTTCCCTTTCATTTTCCTATAGTCCGCCCCCATTCATAAACGGATCCCGCCACGTACTCACCCATCACGTCATCGTTAACCAACCCACCATGTTTCCCCTCATCTCCGCTCACTCCGCCCGATCGAATGGTCCACGTATTTTTTCGTCCTCCCCCCCCCCCACCATCCAAAAGTTAATCCCGGGGGTGTCCAAAGTTAGCAGTTTCCGCTCCCCTACGTGTTGTGCTCTCATGAGTTCGCACCCCCCCCCTCATACTGCCTACCGCTCTACAGGCCCCCCGAAACGTTGTGTCTGGTATCGTCCAAACCACTTACACAAATGACCGTTGAACACTCGCCACCTCACCTCACCAAATCGTCCCATCCATCCAATCATTCTGATTCCTACCGTTGAGCCATAAATGAGGTTGGCCTGTTAGCCAATGGACCTACACCAAATTAAGCCAATCCAATGGCCTGATTTCAAATCATAAAACCACCAAAGTCACGTCGAGTTCAAACTTTAAATGATATTGTTCACTTGCAGGTGTTTCCCCCCACTCCATTCATTTATTGTAGAGAACACAAAGCAGATCAAGAGAACAACAACACAGTCCAACATTATTTTCAAGCAGTGATCATCAATTCCTATTCTTGAATCCCATTTCTGTTCAAATCCCTTTCTTTCTCCCTCACTAAAAATCCCACTTCTTTCATCCTTTTTTGTTACAGAGTAGACAACAATGGCACCTAAGCAGAAAGAACCAGAAATATTCAACCCAATGGTGCACCCACCACTAGATTTAGATCATTTACCATTGGCTAACAGGGATTTCAAGATCCATGAAACCCTCTCAAAATTTGATCTGTTTAATGTATATTGCTGGTGGGAGGACAAATTCATGGAGGAAATGGATGACATAGGCCTGTGGGACACCAACCTGCCTTTCTATATCTTCCCTAAAACACAAAGTTTTCCACAACTGATCAGGAAGTGCCATTCATGCTGCAACCCACAACAAAGGGCAGTGATGACCCCAACAGGACATATTTTATTCACAATTGATGCTCAATCAATCATGCAGATGATGCAAGCCCCAGTTATTGAAGGAGATGTTCCTTTTTCACATGAAGTTTTGATTGAAATGTACCAAAATCTTGATTTCTCCAAAAGAGCTATAACATTAGATCTTTTCATGGCCGAGAACACACCTCTGCCAGGCAAAACCCTCCTTATTCCTTCTCTATTTTCCCTGACAGAACCAAACATATTGCCTCAATTCTTTCCTACCTACTTGGCTATTATTCTAATCAATGGCTTGATGAAGCTATTATAGCTTTCTTATCTATCCTCTCCACTGAATCCAAGCCCTCAATCATTTTCAACTTCATCCAGTTTCTAGCAGATGTTATTCATGAACAGTTTGTCAACTTTTTCACAGAATATTTTTTTCATTATTCCTCAGTGTTGGTTTACATGTTTGTGTATTTTCAGGCAGACGTGTTTCAGCTTTCATTAAGCAAAATGAATGATGAAGGTGAGCCTCAATCAGTGATATTTTGGACAACCTTGGTTATGAAAGATCAAAAGGATTTCAATTACAAGACATTTGTGGAAATGTTTGTACACCCAACAATGATCCTCCTCAGTGGAACTGCAAAACCAAGGATAAGTGAAGACATAAAAAGAATTATGCAGTTGTCTGATCAAGCCAGAACTGGTGATTGGTACTTATACCAAAACTACACTGAAATAAGAGTGTATGGTTGTGAATTGGCCCCCTAAAAGATGCCAAAGTTCCTCCCCAGAAGGATATTTGCATTAGAGTATATTAGACAGATGATCAGTGCAGATGAGATGCATTTTGTAGTAGCCAAGAAGAAATCCCAATTCAGGATCAAGTCCTAGATTGGTCCCTTCATTTGCAATAGTAGAGCTGCAAGAGAGGAGGCAGATAAAATACTAAGAGAGATGAATTTCACCCATAGCTTCACTTGGTCTTATGACCCTTGGGGTGTTATTTCTAAGTAGAGTGTGGAAAATAAATCCACAGCCTACATCCACACTCAAAGACCTGAAATCGAAAAATACATGAATCAAACAAAGTGGATGCCAGATACATTACAAGAGTCCAAGGAGCAGGTAATCTCCTCATCCAATGCACAAACCCCAAGGCCACAGGAGAACCAAACTACTGAAGAAATGTCTGAAAAGGGAAAAGAGCCAGAGTAAGGAATAACAGGGAAGAGAAGAAGAGAAGTCACCAGGAACTGATATTTCCATAAAAGAGTTCAGATTGAAGTACAGAAAGAAAGCCAAAAAACGACATATGGATATAGATAAAGGATCACCACCACAGACAGTGATCAAAATAATTGATATTCTAGATTCTTCACCAATTGGAGGACAATCATTTCCTTCTACTCCAACTTCAGAAAGACAACAAACTCTTCAATTGTCCTCATCTACAAAGGTGATTAAAGAGAAAGAAGAAAATGTGTTTGATACCTTCAGGGAAATCAAAATTAGGAATGAAATGCTCAAGAAGAGCACTTATGCTGAGTTTTGGAAGAGGAGTGCAACTACACAAGGCGGACTTCTCTCTACCTTTGACTCAGAGAAGGGCAATATGCATATGGAATTTTTGGAGGTGCAAACATCTGAGCCTAAAACTCTAGCAGACTACAAGCAGACCTCATCTGAGTTTGATGTCAAAAATGTGCATCCAATTGATCACACAAGAAAATAGGTGAAATGATTTCATCTACTTTGACTATCACTTCCATGAATTTGTTTAAAATGTAGGTAGCACTTTCAAATGCTCAGTCTCAGTTGAAGATGGAGAAAATTTCATCATTATCAAAGGACACCAAGATTAAGTCTTTGGAAAACTTAATAATAAAAATTGGGTATGACCCCTCAGATACCAAGGTAGCTGAAGAAGTGATAAAGAAGAAAGATCTAGACATTGTAGCTCTGAAGAAGCAACTCAAGCTGCCTGCTACACATGACCCACTGACCAAGGAAATAGAGGAAATATAGAACATAAAAGTTGACATGATGAAACTTATAGTAGAGCAATCCATCCAAATCAGACAGATGGAAACAGAGATGGAAAAGATGGTGCAGGAAAAAGAAAACGCAGCACAGATGGCTACCCCCACAATGGAAACCCTTCCTCTAACAGCCCTCCCCATAACTACTCCAACAGGTACAGCAACAGGAGCAAGAAGCAGTACAGAACAGTTGGCAAAATCTAAGAAGGGAATGAATATGAAAAATGAAGAAATTAAAAGGTTGGAATCCCAAGTTAGTGTGCTACAGGATCAGATTAAAAGGGTTGAAGATAACCACTTGGTAGAGATGCAGAGAGCAAAGGCATTGATTGAGAGGCTTCAGAAGTCAAAAAAAGAATCCTCCATTGGGAATACTCTAGGGGGGGTTAAGGAAATCATTTGGCACAATATCATAGATCAGATGAATGAAATTTGGCCTAGCATCCAAATTATTTTTGAGCAAAAAGAGTTGCTAAAAAAATCCAAAGAAGCCATTTTAGCCACCAACACAGAGTTGGGAGATATGCCAGAGACAACAAACAGAATTATTAAGTTCCTGAATGAAAGAAACAAATATTAGCTTGAAGACTTGGGAGTGGCAGACAGGACAGAGACCATACTACAAGTCAAGAAGGTGTTGAAAAAGAAGAGTTTAAATGTGCAGCTAAAGGAAAAGTGCCAAGTTTTAGAGTTGACAATAAACAGGTTTTTTAATAGAATGCAGCCTCTACACCAAAAGGGTCTTCCCTCTCTGTTTGTTATAAATGACAAACTCATGGATAGAGGGGATTATGTCCAGAAGCTTCAAGGCATAGCCACAGATGCTGCAAATATGTCAAACATCAAAGGCATAATAATAGGAAAATCTTTACTAGAAGCAATCAGCAATCAGATTTACATCCAACTTGAGCTGAAGCATGTATTTTTGGTCAAGCCATCATTTGCCAAATACACTAATACTGATGAGGTGTACCGAAGGTTAATCAAAATTAAGATCCCTGAAGGGGAAGCGTGGAGTGACTTATGTGACTACCAAGAAGAACGAGACAAGGATGACTAGAGTAGTCATACAGGATTGAGTCATCACCAGCCACGTCATAGAAACCACTCTAGTCTAACTAACACTTCAGGCAATAGCATTCCAGAAAAGGAGGGACACCTATCCCAATCTTCTCAGCATGGCTACTCCTTAGTTACATTAGTCAATTTTTCCTTCATTTTAATAAATAATAGATTTCTAAGTGTACAAGGAAAATCGTTGTAGTTTTTATTTAAATAATCCATGCATTGGGAGTAATAGGGGTTGGACCCTAGTCATTTAAACTAATTTTCTATTTGGAGCATTGTAATTTCGAGCTGGAAAAAGGACAATTTACAGGATACTTGATCTAGTGATGTTTTTCTCTGTGTGTTTAATGTATTTTTGTTTTCTTAGCCATGCATTTTCACTTCTCATTGTAAAATAGAAATTATAGTTTAAGATATGTTGTTGGAGCACCTTACTGCTATCTGTATTTACAATCTTTGTGTTTTCTTCTAAAGTATGATTACAAAATACTTAAATGTTTTTTAATCCTAACTAATATCATTCTCCGTCATTCCATTTATCATTCTGCTTTAAAAGATCTAGTGAGGACAGTTAGCTTGCCCTATAAATGCTCTGTAAAATTGATGTTACCACCCAGCCTGTGACTCCATAGCCCAATGGAAAATATTGAGAAAATGACCTTTTCCCCAACCAAATGAACAAACAAATCTTTTATTCTTAATAGCACTAAAAAAAAACTAAAATCATAATTACATAAAGAGAGCCCTCTCTGAGTCCAAGAAGGCTAGGTCCTAGACTCATAAGTGGTTTGATGTATCTTTTGTGACTTTTGTCTTACCAACCTTCAAAATCAAAAGACAATAACATCTTCGATGGAAACCAAATTAAATACATCAATCATTCATATAATACCTGGAAAGAAATACATGGAAAGAAAGAAAAGAAAACCCATAAAAATAATGAAAGATATTTATATTTTGAAATGAAACCCAAATGTTGGAGATGAGCGTGAACTCTCAAACCAAAGCATCAGTGGTAGATGAGCCTCTTTCATTACAATGAAAGGCCCTATGGTATGCCCAAATGGATCTACGCTCATTCCACCAAATGCTTTTAGTCTTGGAAGGATTTCTCCTATGAGGTTACAATCTGCTAATTGGAGGAGGAGCGTGCCACGAATTGCATGGGATATTGCTGCTATGTATGTTGCTGAAATTTAAGAAAAAATTAGTTTCACCAATTTTTCTTTTAAATTTGTTGCTATGTATGCTAAAAAAATTGGTGAAAGTAATAATTATACATCCCATTTCACTAAATTGTATTGGAAATATCCATGTCCACTACATTTAATATATACATTGATAAATTAAAAACTATTTAATATTATCATACCTGAGTTGTACAAAAACATATAAAATATTCTCAGAGTAGTGATTTCAAATTTTTTAATAAAATTGTACTATCATATTTTTATTATTACAAATTTATTTTTAATATATACACTTTTATAGGTATAAATACAAAAAAAAACCCAAGATTCATCTCACCAAATTTGATTGAAAATAGATCTATACATGCTAAATTTAATATATACTGATAAATTAAAAACTATTTAATATTATCATACGAGAGTTTTGAAAAACAATATAAAAAATTCTTAAAAAATAACTTTATATTTTCATACCAATCATAATTTAATAATATTTTTCTTTTAATAAAATTGTTAAAATTTTTCTTATAAGGAAAGTTTAATTATTAAATGCTAGTGCCTTTTAATTAAAATTAAGTGATACAATTTTTGGTAATATTGTAAATTTTAATTATCTAAAATGAAATTGCATAGTTGAAACTTTAATTCTAATGAAGAGGATGAGGGTAGCAGGCGTGGAAGGAGTCGAGGTCGACGGGGTCGAGGCAGCGTGAGGAGCAGAGGGAGGCCTGCAGGAAGTGGAGGGAACCGAACTAACAGAGCTGCGTATGAGGAAGGTTCAGTCAGTGGGGTCAGAGGCAGGAAGAGAGGAAAAAAGGATATGAGGAGGAAGTTGCAGGAGGCAGAGGAAGCCTATATTAATGAGACCAATCCTAACATTCGGAGAATTATAGACCACTTAGAAGAAGAGGCAATGCAGGAACTATCTGAACCTGAAATGGAAGATTGGGAGAGTTTTCTCCCTGACCCGGGACACACTAGAGGGAGAATGTCCCTTTATAAGCAGTCATTACATGTCTACTGGGGTATGAAGAGATTACTCGCCAAGGCCATGGAACAAGTGGCATTTGAAATGGTGGAGCTGGCTCAAGGAATGCCCACCCTTAAAAGAGAACTGAAGAATATCCAAATGACTCTTCTCATGCAGGATAGGAAGATGGACAAGTTGGTCCAGCTGTTTAAAGCAAGTGGAATAGAGGTTAAGGCAGAAAATGAGGTCAAGCCTGATGCCATGAAGCAGTAGAATATGCAGATGTCGACAGGAGGTTTTTCTATGAATCTTTTTGTATTTTTGATATATTAGATGGTCTTGTTTCAAGTTACGAAAAGTATGTTTTTAGGACGAATAGAGGGGTTTTTAGCATGGTTAGATAGACTGAACATCTACTTTTTTTGGATGGCTGTTATATACTATCGAAGGCCACCCGGTTTCCCTTCTGGGCGGGTGGCGTCCTGTTTATGTATGTACTATTTCTTTTAGTAATAGAATCTTGCCTTAGTTTACAAAAAAAAAAAATTAATATATACTGATAAATTAAAAATTATTTAATATTATCATAAAAGAGTTGTGAGAAAACCATATAAAAAATTCTAAAAAAATTACTTGATATTTTCGTACAAATCATAATTCAATAATATTTTTCTTTTAATAAAAATGTTAAAAATTTTCTTTTAAGAAAAGTTTAATTATTAAAAGCTTGTGTCTTTTCATTAAAAGTACGTGATAACATTTTTGTTAACATTGTAAATTTTAATTATTTAAAATGAATTTACATAGTTGAGACTTTAATTTTAATTTTTTTTAACCAAATTTAAGTAACATTAATTAAAGAAATATCAAAATAAATTAATTTGTTATAATTTCATCGTCTTCAAATTTTTAACATTTCTCCACCCAATTTTTATTGAAAAATATCTAACATATATATACACCAAATTATACACCAAATTTTGATATATGTACTCTCACCAAAATTTTGTAAAACAAAAACCAAGAATAATAAATATGCATTCTATCTGAACTAATTTTAAAACTCTTATATATATATATGGAGTGTCATCAAATTGTGATACATGTATTCTCATCAAAAAATTTTAAGACAAAAACCAAGAGTAATAAATATGTATTTATCTCACCCAATTTTTATTGAAAAAAAACCAACACACATATCCTCACCAAATTTTCATACATTTAGTTTCACCGATCCATCTCACCAAATTTTATTGGAAATAAGTTTAAAACTATTATCATACAAAAAGTGTGAAAAAACGTACTAAAAGAAATCCAAAAACCAAATTTTATTGGAAATAAGTTTAAAACTATTATCATACAAAAAGTGTGAAAAAACGTACTAAAAGAAATCCAAAAAGTTACTTTATATTATCATATCAGTGATTTGAATTTTTTTAATAAAATTGTAAAATTATAATTTCTCTGCCTATCAAATATGCATCTCGTCTCACCCAAATTTTATTAAAAAATCCCAACACTTCTAAAGTATTATATAAATACAGTTTCACCGGGAAAAAAAAAATTATAACAAAAAAACGAAAGGAATAAATATACATCTCATTTCACTAAATTTTAGTGAAAATATATATGCCTACTAAATTTAATATATACATTGATAATTAAAAACTATTTAATATTATCATATCTAAGTTGTGCAAAAATATATAAAAATTCTCACATTAGTGATTTGAAATTTTTTAATAATATTTTTTTTAATAAAATTGTCAATTATATTTTATTATTAAAAGTTTATTTTTAATATATACATTTTTATATGTATAAATATAAAAAACCCCAAGAGTCATTTCACCTTTATGAATGTTAAATTTAATATATATTTATAAATTAAAAATTAAGCAAAGTCTTTCGGTAGAAATAACATAAGAGAAATTTTTGGCCTACGGGTTTGGAACCAACAAGTATGGTTCATCATCAAAACCTCCAACAAGTATGGTTCATCATCAGAACCTCCTGATGATGAACCACATTCTCATATATGATTTCTACCAAAAGACTTTGTTTAATTCATTATAGATCACAAAAACCTACATAAATAATAAATAAATAAATAATAAAAAAATATTTAATATTGTCATATGAGAATTGTAAAAAAACCATATAAAAAACTCTAAAAGTATTACTTTATATAATTTCATACCAATCATAATTCAATAATATTTTTATTATTGAATAATATTTTTCATTTAATAAAATTGTACAATCATAATTTTTATTATTAAAAAATTATTTTTAATATAATTTATTTATTTATTTATAATTTTGATAGTGTATATATATATATAATAAATATTAAAAAAATTAAAGTATAAATGGCATATTTGTATTCTTATCATTATATCTATGATATATACTAAAGTTTATTTATTGAGGTCACAATTTTGTTGGGAAAGTCATTTTTAGCTAGAACTAGGTCATTTTCTTTTTTTAAAAATCCAATGTTAAGAGTGTTTAAATCGTCTTTTTAATAGTGGAAATGGATTTAGCACCATCAAAAACTTTTGGGGCACCCAAAATTTTGAAGCTTGACAGTTGTAACCCAAATTTTCCCAAATTTCTGCCATATTTTGATCTAAATCTTAAGGGAATTTCCACTATTTTTGGCGCAAAATTGCGGCCTCTTTAAACTACTCTCATAGTAAATCCAAAACCAATTATGTGTGTTTAAGTGGATTAAATCCAAACCCTCACTCACTTAGGTGTTTTATATTTCCAATTATTTTGTATTTTTAAAATTTAATAAATGAAAGAAAATCAAATTATTGTTTGTATTATTTAAATTGTATTTTTTTTGTTTACTAGGTTAAGTGAGTTCTAAAATGATTGACAGGCCTAACTTATGGTTTGAGTAGCTGCAACCGAAAAGTATCTAACAAGAATCTGCCCTGCACCACACCAGCTCTTAACATCCTTGTTGCACTTGCCTAGGTCACACGAGCCCTTAACATAGTAAATTTCAAATATGTAACCTCTATATCATAATATACTTAAGAAAACACCTTATCACAATTTACTTTATATAAACAATTAAATAACAAAAAAAATTATAAATTTAAATTTTAAATTTCAAAATTAAATAAATATTATATTTTTAAATTTTAAAGCAGCAATTTTACAGCAAATTGAAAAGGGTTAAGTAATTATTTTCAAATTTTAAAATAACATTTCTACATCAAATTAAAAAGTCGAACTTAAAAAATAAACTAAAGAGGCCACCTACCTATTATATGATGGTCCAGTATCCTACGCTAGCAAGCTATTTATTTATATTTATGTCATGTTTAAAGTTTCCAATATGTAAACGTCAAATAAATAAGATAATGATGGGCCGTATAAGATTTAAGCGTGCTTTTGCATTTCAAAGTACAATGGCACACTCATTTCTAGGTAAGTGCTGACCGAAGAATTCATTGAATAATAGGATTATTAAAATTATTGGATTCCGTGCGCACGTTGTATGCATGTTGTTGGTGGAATCTATATAATGGATTTGAAGGACAAATTTAAGGGATTGCGTGTAACTCAATCCATATCAAATGGATTTGAAGGCCAAATTAGAGAAAAATATTACGAAATGAACCTTACAAAAAAGTCGTCCTCATCTTTTAAAGGAGGTACCTAGCATGTTTAGTTTTGTTTTTTTCAAGTTAGTAAGATTTTAAATCAATAGAGTTATTTTAATTATATATTTTTATTATATATTTTTAAATAGTTGAATATATATTTAATAAACATGTTTTAATTATTAAATTAAAAGGCTTGCAATAAAGGTTTATAGCCATGTTTTAAAATTGAACATTTATTCTAAGTTAATATAAAAGGCATGAAAGAAAATTGATATATGAGGATGGCTTAAAAATAAGTGGTTTGACCCAAGCTTTTAAAAGACATATAATAGTAAAATGTGCTTTTAAAAGACATATAATAGTAAAATATATAAGATTAACCATAAGTTCTCTTTTTACCTTTACTAATCAATGTAGCGGGGGTTTTGTTTATGTGTTTTCATTGTGTCCCAATTTTTTCCCTTTCCTAGTTAATGTAGGGGGGTTTTGTTTGTGTTTCTAATGGGTTTTTTAGGTGATATATTTTTTTCTTCTCTAAATTGATTTGCATTGAATTCTCTGTTTCTTTTTCCTTTTTTTTTTTTAGGTTATTGATTAAGTGTTTAAGTTGTTAAGCATGTTACACTTTGTTTTTTTTGGAGGAAATTTATATTTTCTTCTCATATACTAAAATCTTTATAATGTTTTTATTTTTTGTTTTTCAAATTAGATTAACTTGCTAACTTGTATTAATAATTCAAAAATGTTATATAGTTTACACTTTTGGTTTGCCACTAAGGAAACCAAACCAAAAGTATAATAACATTTATGAAGTCTCAAAAATAGGTCCAATAACAAAGAAATATTTAACTAAATAGTAGAGTCTAAGATTGGTTAAGTCACATAAAATTAAAACCTTGTAATAACTATGTTAATTTGATAGAGCTTGCACTCATAACCTAGAAACAAAATTAAGAAAAACATAAGCATAGTATTTATTGAGGAATTCCACCTCGATAGGGGCACGAGGCTGATCATCTTCTTCAATGTTGTGAAATTCCAAATTTATCAATTTCTTGGCAAATACTAAAATTTTGTTGTCCATTTTGTTTACTTGCTATTGTAATGTGTTAATGCAAAGAATAACCCCCTTGTAGGTTTCATTCATTTCTACCAACAACTTTGCCACTTAAACTGAATAATAAGACCAGTCTTCAACTAATCTTTCACATCCTGAAGATGAACCACCGTTGCTGGTTCAAAACGTCGATCAAAACAAGAAAGTTAATGCGATGAATCCGAAAGATGATCTACACAACTATGAAAATCACAGAAACCTAAAAGATAAAATACTAAAATTTTGTTGTCCATTTTGTTTACTTGCTATTGTAATGTGTTAATGCAAAGAATAATATTCTTGTAGGCTTCATTCATTTCTACCAACACCTTTCTCATTATCATTTTTAACTACCTATATGTATCCACTATTTTTACACATTGGAGTTTCCTAGTATAGGTGTTGCTTTTATATGGAACCCATGGCCCCATGTCTTCTTCGACCTATATATCATATAGAAACATTCTTTCGACCTGAGCTTCATGTTCCACCCCTTCCAATTCCTCATGTACTAGGCAAGGAGTGAGCTCCCTATACTTGTGGGTTGTTGCCTCAGTGATAGCTCGACCACGAGTATGTGGATGACACCTATTGGTGTTTGGGCTTGACAATGTAGATCCCCTTTGAGACATTGGAACAAAATTGGCAAGAAAGAGAGAGAGGGAGAGACTACACTACTTGGCCAAAAATGAGTAGGGGTAGAAGATTGCGGAAGGGGATAATGAGAGTGTAGGAGGGGGAGAGGTCCAATAGGATGGAAAAACATGGGAGTTGAGGGAAACACAAAAGTCAATGCCTGAGAGTGAGACCAGGGTGGGAGGAGGTCGACGAGGTGAAACCAAGAGGAAACAAGAAATCAAAAGTAGCAAGCCTTGTCAATCTATGCATCAAGATAGATTGAAGGGAGATGGCCTTTGGGTGCCCAAAGAAAATCAAGTGACGGAGACTAGAAGTAGAGAAGGCCTAGAGGGAAGGCATCAAAATTGAAAACGCAATGTTCAATGTGGGATTAGAAAACAATGAAACAACAAGGAGTTGATGTGTTTAACCCATTTAAAACTATACCTCTTGCATGGTTAATCTAAATCTCTTTAGCTACCAAAATTAACCAAGATCTTTTACTTCTGTAATGTTAGCAGAATTGCATGTGAAAGAGTATGAAAAACCACATGTGCATACTTTAAAGAAGAGGAAACATAACGACAAACATCAAATCAAAAGACACACACACATTGATAACAAAGTTCACCCAGTGTGGGTTACATCTTTGGGCCCGGTGTCAAGAGTGTGAAGGCCACTTCATTAAATGTTGCAAGATGATGATGATGATGTACATGATGTATTTTTTGTCATTACAAGGATAAACTCCCTCAACAAGAGTGGCATGTCTCTCCACAAGACATCCTCCTACAAGAACTCTCACTCATATGGGCCCTCCTTTAGCATGACAAGATATCTAATTCTCACATGAAGTGGCATACGAGTATCCTCCAACAAAATGGTAAACAAGGATCTCAACATCAAAAACATCATCTCAACAAATCAAAAGAAAGACATGGCATCACTGCATCATATACCTCCACTTCTGGGGATGGCCTGAAAATGCACAACTTTGCTAAAGGAATGGACAACATTGTTGAATTTTTGGTGCAAAATTGTGTCAAATGACTGTAAAATCGACCCCTTTTTGACACCGTCAAAATCTGGACCCTCGAGAATCTCAAAGATTCCTTCTCACTGGTTGACTCTAATTATGCTACTCAGATAAAAAATCCGAATTCACCACTATGTTCCTCGCGAAAAACTGAGTAAAATGAGTATAAAATCGACCTGGTTCTAAAACTATCAAAATTAGGCCCTTAGGGAATCTTTTAGATTCCTCATGATTCCACAAAGATTCGTCTCTGCAAGTTGAATGAAGATTTGCTACTCAGATCTGAAAACTGATCATGCCATCAAACTCTAACAAAATTCTGGTTTGTTTGAGTATAGAGTTGGCATGATACTGTCACTGCAAAAATTTGGCATCAAGGGAATCTTTTAGATTCCTCATTATTCCACAAAGATTCCTCTCTACAAATTGACTAAATATCCACTGCTCAAATGAAAAATATGATTACACCATCACATTCCTTGCAGACTTCTGAGAAAAATTATTATAAAGTTGGCATCATTCTACCTTTGTCAAAAGTCAGCCTCCAAGGGAATCTAAAGATTCCTCAAGATTCTGCAAAAATGAATATTCTCAAAAGATTATGTCTCGAAAAATGTGTTGGTTCACGGTTCCACCTGCATTGAACTTCATTCTCCTCCGCTGCCCCCCATCGCTTGGAAAAATCATGGTTTAAATACATATTTATGGGCAAAGTTTTTAATCTAAGGCCCATTGGGCTGTTGGTGGAAAGTTTTACTTGGTGGGTGGAGGTCTCGGGTTCAAAACCCATCTGCATCCACATATGGCATATGGTTTTATTAAATTTTGTGCAACATTTGAATTATGGTGCATTTTGGTTATGCGTGGTTATTGTTAAAGTGGGGAGTGCTTATTGGTGATGGTACTGTTGCTTGGGGCAGGCTAACCACATGGCTGGCGCGGGTTCGAATCCCGTTTGCCCCCCATAATACACATATGGGGGCTATTTTTGTAACGACCTTTGGTCGTATTATTAATAATGGTAATAGATGGGAGGGGTGCCGGGGGTGGTGGCCCGCCACCCCATTTTTTAATATTTTTTTGTTAAAACAAGTTATTTAAAAAATTTAGACCAATTTTTAAGGGTTACTCGAAAAATTAACGAGGCAAAAAATTCACCCATTCTGGTAGTGAAAATCCGTGCGCTAGTAAATGCAAAATTTTTGCCTCGTCAGTGGCTGCCATTGGGTCTAGTTTGACCAAAACTTTGATTAGCCATAACTTTCGCATACGAACTCAGATTTAGGTGTCATTCACACCGTTGAAAAGCTTGCATCGAGATCTTTGATCTGACCTTGGTTCCACTTCAATCCAATGACTTTAATTTATGAGATTTTCCAAAGCCACTTATGAATTCAGAGCATTTATGGAGCCACTTGGATCATTCCTCCCCACTGAGGAACTTTTGGTCCTCCAAAAGCATGAACATAATCTGCATCTGTTGTGTTACATTGTCTGCACAACAAGTGTCTTGACAGGTCACACTTCCTTCTCCTTCACCCTTTTTCTTCAGAGCCATAAGTGATGAACTGACACTTGCATCCTCTGCAAACCTGTAGTACAATCTTTGCAAACTACATGTTCAATTACATGACCAATCATGACCCAAGCATCCCCATACTTGCCAAGAGTTTATAACACACACTCTTTGGTCAAGTTTACATCATAATAGAAACCAATACCCCAACTATCAACAAAAGTCCAAAAACATCATCGTTGGTTTAATAAGCGATGGAAAACACATCATCACTCTTACAATTATATCACAACACATTATTTACAAAATGTGGCCATGACAAGCTACTATATCTAGTGTTAGGGTCCCACCCTAACCCCCTTATTTATGTAATATGATCGAGTCATAGTCAAGAGTCAATAAAGCCCATATTAATAATTGTAAGTGGTTAACCCGCAATTAATGACGGGACCACAGTTAGTTGCATATGGGTCGTAGTATTAGATAGATGGTATTATAAAACCCATGGTATTGATCCATGGTATTGCATGTATGAGTCATATATAAAGGATAGAGACTCCCTGCGAGGAGCATCGTGTCTTATTTTTGAATCGAGCTCTGCTCTATTGGAGGTTGCCTCCTCGAAGAGGCCAATGAACATTGCTTTCTGAATAATAAAATATTCGTTGTTGTCTATCACTATTTTATGTTCTGGGTATCTTTCTTCGCATATTCTATATTTGGGTATCTTTTTGCAGGTTAAGAGCATAACAAGTGGTATCAGAGCACTTTTCAGGGCCGGTGGGATCTCCATTTCTTAGCAAAAAAAATTTGGCTAGAGACGTGTTTCAGTGTCTTTAAACCACGGGATCTGTCGTTGAGCGCATAAACCTGCGGATTTGGGGAGGCATGCACGCAGGAAATACAAGAGGTGGTCACGCTTGTTGGACTCCCTTGTAACCCCTGTGGGTACCCCTTCGAGTAGTAGCACATTAGACAGAACCGCGTACGGACTGTCTTCCAAGTACCTTCTGGGTATATCGGAAGCCCCTTAGCTCCTCTGCAACCTCGCCATAGATAAACTATCAGCCGTCTTGCAGCTACAGTACACCGAGAACAGCACTCAAAGAGATTACTCACCCGTACGATAGGGTAGTCGGGTTGTACGACTAGGGTACGGTTGATCCTCCTTAGTTAGAGCCCAAACATTGGGCCGAGTACTACTGTCAGACCCTTATATATATTGCGATCTGTAGCACCTGACACTCCTCGAGACCATAGTTCCCTTTTCTATCTTGGGATCACGCATCATCTCTGCCAGATCCGCTCGTGCAAAGGGGTGCAGCAGCAGCAGACATCAGTCCCGCAGTTCCAAGTTAGCGGACCATCCATTCCGATCTATTAGATCCATCAGATCCGCAACAGCAGTCTGTTCTGCCGCCCAGAGCTATCCAATCCGCCATTCAGATCTCTCAGATCCACCAGATTTGAGTAGTTGTGTGGGGTTCTGAGATCTCCTGGGGCACTTATTGGTGATCTAGCCCATCAGAATCAGGATGACGAGCTGAGCATGGTGGTACCATTCAATTCTTACTGAATTTTTTTTTTTGGGCGGTCCCCAATCTCAAGAACATCTGATCGGTGCATGGTAGAAACTAGAGCTCAAGCTATGGCCAATGAGAGGATTGACAAACTTGAACTAACCTTGCAATCCATCCAAATTCAACTTGACAGACTATCTACCCTAATCTCGAAGGGCAAGGAGGAAGCCCACGAGGAGGCGTATAATGGCAATGGACACAATGAGGGTGAGTCTAGCCACTCTCCTCACGTCTGGGGCACCCACCAACAATCCCGTCAGCTACTCCCAAGTTGGATATGCATAAATTTGACCGTTCTCACCCAGCAGCATGGATAGCACAAATGGAGCAGTATTTCAATCTGAATAACATCTTAGATAATGAGACTCAGCTTATGGTGGGGAGCATGTACTTGGACAATGAAAGGTGGCAATGGTGGGAATGGCATCAACATTGCAATGGACCTTTTCTGGCTTGGACCAACTTCAAAAAAGCTCTTACAGACCGCTTTGACCAGGAATCTTCTTTTTTCGGTCGTCTTACTAAGCTCCGACAGACTAGCACAGTGGATGAATATATTACAGCCTTTGAAGCCTTAGCCTTCCGCACTAGGGGTCTCTCAGATGTGTTCTACATGGAATGTTTTATCAGCGGTCTTAAAGAAGCCATAAAAGCCCAAGTCCTACTGCACCACCCTCCCACATGGACGGAGGCTTGCAAGGTAGCTCGTAACGTGGAACGTGTGTTAGTAGCCCAGTACAGTCGCCCAAATTTCTCTGCTAAGGGTTGCCCCCCACAGGCTCACAACACGACTCAAACACTTAAGGTCCAAAAGGTGTCACCTGCAAAAATGGCCGAAAGAAGAAAGCAAGGATTATGTTACTATTGTGATGAAAAATACTCCCCGGGTCATAAATGCAAGGAGCCCAAATTTTTTCAAATTGATGCCACTGACTACAGCTCATTGGAGGAAGATCCACCACTTGAGGAACATGAGGCGGTAGAAGAGGACAACCAAAAGGACAATGTCCCTGATGAACCAGTTATTTCGCTGCATGCTTTGGCAGGGATTTCTTCACCTCAAACTCTCAAAATCAGAGGTTTTATTAAACATCGCCCAGTAGTAGTCTTGATTGATAGTGGAAGTACACATAATTTCATCCATCACAAAGTCATGGAAGCAGTGCATTGTTTTGTACGAGCAGTTTCTAACTTCCAAGTCCAAATTGCGGATGGGGGCACAATGAAATGTGAAGGCCGCTGTGAAAATGTCAAACTTCAAATAGGGGATTATCAGTTGAAGACCCACATGTTTTCCATACATATGGGAGGGTGCGACATTGTCCTCGGCGGTGAATGGCTCCGCACTCTTGGGCCAATCATAATGGATTTCCAGGAGTTATATATGAGTTTTAAGCAGAACAAATCCACACATACCCTCCATGGACTCCAGGCGGGAGCTCCCTCTATCATCAGCTCGCATAGGATGGAAAAATTGCTAAAAAAGGGCCATCATGGAGTTATAGCTCAATTTAATGTTATCCAGGCAGTCGTAACCAAGTCTCTGCTGATTCATCTTGAGATGCAACAAATTTTAAATAACCATCTTCTGGTCTTTGACAAGCCTCATGAGCTTCCACCCTCGAGAGGGGAACATGATCATAGCATCACCTTGGTTCCAGGGGCCCAACCCCCAAATGTGCGCCCATGCAGATATCCATTCACCCAAAAGAATGAAATAGAAAAAATAATCAAGGAACTTTTGGAAGTAGGTGTCATTTGTCCCAGCATTAGTCCCTATTCATCACCGGTGGTCATGGTGCTCAAGAAAGATGGGGAGTGGCGGATGTGTCCAGACTTCAGGGCCCTCAATAAGTTGACATTCAAAGATAAATTTCCCATCCCGGTGGTTGATGATTTGCTAGATGAACTCAATGGGGCTCAATTCTTCACTAAGCTAGATCTGCGCTCAGGCTACCACCAAATTCACATGAAGGAAGTCAACATTCCAAAGACTGCTTTCCGAACTCATGAAGGCCATTATGAGTTCTTGGTCATGCCATTCGGTCTTTGTAATGCCCCCTCTACTTTTCAGAGCCTTATGAACCACCTTCTCAAACCATATCTCAGGAAATTTGTCCTTGTCTTCTTCGATGACATCCTCATCTATAGTTGCACTTGGGCCACACATCTTCAGCATGTAGATCTACTCTTGCAACTGCTCCACAAGCATAAATTATTTGTTAAGATTTCCAAGTGTTCGTTTGGCATGGAAGAAGTTGAGTATTTGGGCCACATTGTGGGGCATGAAGGTGTCAAGGTGGACCCCAAAAACATCCAGGCAATGCAGGATTGGCCTCAACCTAGGACCTTGAAGAGCCTGAGAGGATTTTTGGGTCTCACAGGCTATTATCGCAAATTTGTCCACAATTATGGTCGCATAGCGAAGCCCCTCACTCAACTCCTAAAGAAAAATTCATTCTTCTGGAATGAGGACGCACAACAGGCCTTTACAGCTCTCAAAAATGCCATGTGTTCCACTCCAGTCTTAGCACTACCTGATTTCACCAAATCTTTTGTCATTGAATGTGATGCTTCGGGTGCGGGTATTGGGGCAGTCTTAATGCAGGAAGGACGACCTTTGGCCTTCACAAGCCAACAACTAAGTAGGAAGAATCTGGGCCAATATACCTACGAGAAGGAAATGATGGCCATCTTACATGCAATAGAGACCTGGCGACCTTACTTATTGGGGTGACGTTTCCAAATCTGCACAGACCATCACAGTCTTAAATATTTTTTGGAGCAACGCCTATCCTCCCCACAATAAAATAAATGGCTTGCCAAAATGCTGTGATATGATTATGAGATCATTTACAAGAAAGGGCAAGACAATAGTGTACCAGATGCATTATCTCGCCAATTTGAGGAGGAAAGTACTATGCTAGCAATTTCCCTCCACATTCAAAAATGGATTGAAGAGGCTCGCAGGGAATGGTTTTCACATCCCGGGCTCTCCCAACTCATTTCTCAATTGCAGGCGGATCCAAATTCCACCAAGGGCTACTCGTGGCAGGATGAGATTCTTCACTACAGGGACAAAGTCGTAATATCACCAACATCCACCCTCAAAAGTTGCATTTTGGCAGAATTGCACTCATCCCCCATTGCAGGACATTCAGGCTTTCAAAAGACGTATGCTCGCACCAGAAGATCATTTTTTTGGACAGGCATGAAAAAGGACATCCTTACTTTCGTAGCAGAATGCGATGTCTGTCAACGCCACAAAGGGGAGACCGTCAATGCACCAGGCACATTACAACCGTTGCCCATCCCGGCATCAATATGGACGGAGGTTTCTATGGATTTCATTACCGGTCTTCCAAAGTCAAGAAACAAGTCAGTCATCATGGTGGTTGTGGACAGAATTTCGAAGTATGCTCATTTCTGCGCCCTACCCCACCCGTTTACACTGACTTTGGTCACTCAATCTTTCATGGATCAAATCTTCAAATTGCATGGCATGCCCACTTCTATTGTGTCCGATTGCGACCCGATCTTCACCAGTAATTTTTGGCAGGAACTCTTCAGGCTACAAGGCACTCAACTAAAACTCAATACTTCCTATCATCCACAAATGGATGGTCAAATTGAACCCGTCAACAAATGTTTGGAAACCTACCTTAGGTGTTTCACTTCAGAAAAGCAACATCTTTGGGTATAGTGGTTACCTCTGGCTGAATGGTGGTATAACACCAACTATCATGCCACCACCAAAATGACTCCCTATGAAGCAGTATATGGTCAACTCCCTCCTTCCCCTACTTCTTATATCAAGGGGTGCTCAAAGGTACAAGCAGTGGATCAACTCCTACAACATCGTGCAACCATGCTCGCCCATCTTAGAGAGAATCTTCATCAAGCTCAAAACCGCATGAAGCAACAGGTAGACCAGCATCGCTCAGAGCGCCAATTTCAAGAAGGGGATCAGGTATTTTTGAGGTTGCAACCATATAAGCAAACATCACCCAAAGACAAGGGTTGTCAGAAACTATCTCCAAAATTCTACAGACCATATCAAGTACTTTAGAGCATCGGAGAAGTGGATTACAAGTTGGCTTTGCCACCTACTGCAAAAATCCATCCAGTTTTCCATGTCTCATGCCTCAAGAAAGTGATTGGGAACAATTGCAAATTTCAAACCAGTCTACCTGAATTGGACGAAGAAGGGTCAATCTGGCTCCAACCTGAACAGGTCCTAGATGCACGAGACAGGCACTTGCGGGGCTGCATGATTAGGGAAGTCCTCGTCAAGTGGAAAGACACCTCTCCGGAAGATGCAACTTGGGAACCTGCCACTATTCTTCAGCAATTTCCACAGCTTCAGCCTTGAGGACAAGGCTAGTCTTAAGGGGGAGGGCATGTTAGGGTCCCACCCTAACCCCCTTATTTATGTAATGGGATCGAGTCATAGTCAAGAGTCAATAAAGCCCATATTAATAATTGTAAGTGGTTAACCCGCAATTAATGACGGGACCACAGTTAGTTGCAAATGGGCCGTAGTATTAGATAGATGGTATTAATAAAACCCATGGTATTGATCCATGGTATTGCATGTATGAGTCATATATAAAGGATAGAGACTCCCTGTGAGGAGCATTGTGTCTTATTTTTGAATTGAGCTCTGCTCTATTGGACGTTGCCCCCTCGAAGAGGCCAGTGAACATTGCTTTCTGAATAATAAAATATTTGTTGTTGTCTCTCACTGTTCTATGTTCTGGGTATCTTTCTTCGCATATTCTGTATTTGGGTATCTTTTTGCAGGTTAAGAACATAACATCTAGTAAAACCATCTATCACTGATCAAAGTGAAAGGGTCATCTCCCTATGGTAGATTCGTTTGTTGAAAATCTTTACCAACTAGTTCCTGCATGGACACTTTGTCCTTGAGACATTGCTCTGGATGGAATCTCCAACATGTGGTTCTTTGATATCCACCTCTATTGCAATGTCTGTATAAGATCTTATTCCTCCTGACCTGCTTAACCTTCTTCCTTCCCTGATGTGGAGAAGGCCTTTCATGCCTCATCCTCTTTCTTGATGCCATTCTCTTCCAGCACTCATCAACCACAGGGTTATGCAAACCCAAAAAACTACAGGGTTTTCTATGCCATGACTTCTGCTCATCATTCACAATACGCTTATAATCAAAATGAACTTTAGAATACTGAGACTTTTTATACCTCTCTTGGATGTCTCTGGTGCAATCTTGGTGATCAGAGCTTACCTTAGCTCTTCATATGCAATGTGAAATGTCATGGGAGGATTGTGATGTGTTCCAATCATCCTCTTTTCGCAATGGTTTCAACAATGCCTTGGAAGCTACTGCTACCTTCGAGCATTCTCCTTCAATGTATCCCATCTTGGTAAGCAGTTTTAGGCCAGTTCTTGAAATGGGTACCTCAAGGCTTCCAACATAAATAATGTCACGTGGAAATGAAATTGAAGAACGATCAACATTGTTTACCTCAGTTGTCAGTTCTGATGATAGCTTCGCTAAGCCTTCGTTGCACTTCAATTTTTCCAAGGCCTCTTCCATGGCTCGCAACTAATGGTACAATCTTTGTTTCTCATCTTTTTCTTCTCGTGGAAGTATCCTCAATTCAACATTCTCTGCTTGAAGGCTCTGATTGATCTCCTCATCTGAATAATGAGAAGATGATGAAGAAGAAGAATGTTCATTCGAGGAGGTAGCTATAGCATCGTCCGCTACTCTTTCTTTCTCTTGTTCCTCTATTGCCATTTCTCCTCATAATCAACATACATTAAATCTACCATGTTGACCATCTTGTAGAAGGCCTCGTACAGATCTTTGTTATCCTCCATTTTCTTTCTATCTGCATTTCAATCGTTCACACTCACAATTCACATCACCAAGAAGATTGCTCTAATACCAAACTTGATCCATATCTCTTCAGCTACTAGAATTAACCAAGATATTTTACTTCTTTGCTGTTAGCAAAATTGCATATGAAAGAGTATGAAAAACCATATGTGCATACTTTAAAGAAGAGGAAACATAATGATGACCGTCAAATCAAAGGACACACACACATTGATAACGAAGTTCATCCAGTGTGGGTTACATCTCCAGGGTTGGTGTCAAGAGTGGGGAGGACGCTTCATTAAATGCTGCAAGATGTTGATGATGTACATGGTATATTCTTTTTCATTACAAGGATAAACTCCCTCAATAAGAGTAGCATGTATCTCCACGAGACATTCTCCTACAGGTTCTCTCACTCATATGGGCCCTCCGTTAGCATGACAAGATATCTAATTCTCACATGAAGTGGCATATGAGTATCCTCCAACATAATGGTAAACAAGGATCTCAACATAAAAAAAAAATATCTCAGCAAATCAAAAGAAACACATGGCATCACTGCATCATATACCTCTACTTCCAGGGATGGCCTGAAAATGCACAACTCTTCTAAAGGAATGGAATGCACCATTGAATTCATGGCATGAAATCGTGTCAAATGACTGTAAACTCGACCCATTTCTAACAATGTTAAAATATGGACCCTTAGGAATCTCAAAGATTCCCTGAAGATTCCTTCTCGATGGTTGACTAGAATTCTACTGCTCATATTACAAATCTAATTACACCACTGCGTTCCTCATGAAAAACTGAGTAAAATGAGTATAAAGTCGGCCTGGTTCTGAAACTGAAAATATTCGACCCTTAGGGAATCTTTTAGATTCCTCATGATTCCACAAAGATTCATCTCTGCAAATTGACTGAAGATATGCTACTCAGATTTGAAAACTAATAACACTATCAAACTCCTGGCAAAATTCTGGTTCATTTGAATATAAAGTTGGCATCAAGGGAATATTTTAGATTCCTCATGATTCCACAAAGATTCCTCTCTGCAAATTGACTAAAATTCTGCTTCTTATGTGACAAATCTAATTACACCATCACGTTCCTTGTAGAATTATGAGAAGAATGACTATAAAGTCGGCATCATTTTGCCTCTGTAAAAAATAAGCCTCCAAGGGAATCTAAAGATTCCTTAAGATTTTGAAAAAGGAATATTCTCAAAAGATTATGTTTCAAAAAATGTGTCATCTCAAGGTTTCGCGTGCTTTGAACTTCGTGCTTGTTACAGGGAAAAGTGTCTATGCAGAACTGCTAATCCCACTAAGGTGTGGTAGCTACCTTAGAAACAAACAAAGTAAAGCTACTTTCGTTTTCCTTTATGAAATATAGATGAGAGAAGAATAAAGGAGACCAACCTCTGTCTTGCGCTTGGTTCCTAGTTCTATTCCTCTCTCTTCTGATAGTCTTTTGCTACTTGCTTCCTTATGAACCCAGCTTCACAAAGTACCTGTAGAATCAAAGTAGCATAACACTATAGAAGAACATGGATCTATTATCATAAACAATCTAGGATCAGATGTAAATTGACCATAGAAATGCATGAAACATAAATGACACAAGAGTATGGAGGAAAACTTGAATAGCTTTATTGATAATCAAGAAAGAGCCAAGAGAGTTACAACCAGTTGTTCTGACCCAGCATCATCCTCTCAGCAAGTAATCCCTTCTTCACCTTATGCAAAGCTTAGATCACCCAACACTATGATGTTGCCTCAAGAAACCAACAGAAATTCCTTACAAGATGCAAAATTCTAGCCTCCGGATCTCTGGGATGAGGGATCCATATATAGATATCTGTAAGGGAGATGAGTCAGCTTGTGATTTGATTAGTGTCTTCCCTCTGATAGTTCTTGCTTCCACTTGGAGATTGATGATCTCTTACTCATCCTTGGTCGAATTCAGAATGGCAAGTGTCATAGGAGAAGTTTCTGGAAGATTCCATGCTTCTCCACCTCACGGATTGACACTGCCATTTGTCTCTTCTCACCCCTCACACCCCATAGAAGGGTTTTTTGAAATGCGACGCACCCACTGAGTGTACTTAAGTGAGATGCAACGCACTTTGCCTATGGAGCAGGTGAAATGATCCTGTTTTGACTAGTTCTGAGTGTTTTTTCATGGAGAACTTCTGGGAGAAGCTATAATCAGTTGACCTTGTTCCTTTAGGGGTTGGAACAACACTTTTAGGGACTTAGGAGCCCTTGGTTTATGGACATTTTATGCTTGGGGTTGCAGTGCCCAAAAATGTCTATAACAATTGCCCCCTAAAGCATGAGGTCATTAATCTTTTTTGATGTCGAGTGAAATGATTTATCATGAGGGTCCGAAGTTCTTTCAAGCTGGGAGGAGACCTGTAATAAGATACAATACAATACATTATCTTCATAATATTTTCATGATCTAGCTGAGGCGGGCATTCCCATGATCAGCTTTATAAATTCATTTTCATGTACATAGGACAGACAATCGTCTGAGTGTAGACTGATGATTCTGGTAGAGCCATCACCCCTTTGATTGGATGATTATCTGTGCAGCAATGATGTACATTTGATGTCTTTATTTCCCTGAATATATATCGCAGCCCGGATGGATGAAACTAGATCCGGGGTCTTCAATCTCGTTCGATCTTCACTCAAAGTACAAGTCGATCCATGTGAGAGATGTTCTGGAGTCGAACATGGAAAGACATCGCCTGATTACCATCCAATGATGTAAGCTGTTAACAGGCGCGAGAGGAATCACCGATAATGATAATGACCCTCAAGGTACTGCAGTATAATTCACGTGGTGTGAATAAAGGACTTGGCGTCGAACACCATGCAAAATCTTTCGGTCGAAGGCCATTAATGTAAACCTGTCGTCGGAAGTGAGAAACTTGCCATTGAGGCATGCAAGCTTCAAAGTACTGAAAGGGGTGTCCCTAGATAGACTTCTTGGATAATGAGTTGATGTAGACAAGAAGCGATCCGTAATAGGAGGGCCTTAATGAATCCCACATCAATGACACAGAACGGATCAAATTATTTTAATGGAGGTGAAAATGATCTGGTGATATAAGGTTCAAGGTGGCGGTCATGAAAGAATGGAGCGTAAATGTATTGCAGCGAGTGAGACACAGGTGAATTCCCTGAGTGACTTCTCTTGAACATATCGGCGACACTGACGTGATGGATTGGTAGCATTAACCCCAAATGTGGATGGTGTGATGGGACCATGGTGATGTGACCGATGAATGAAACAACCCAACCCGACTTGGATGCGGAGTGAAAGTGTCATGTTCAAGAGCGACTTGCTACCAACAAAGTTTCTTCAAGTTTTCTTCCCAATTTTTCCCGAGTCATTGCTGACCAGTACCTCTTTATTTTTTCAAGCTTGAGGAGGATAACATATGCTTGTTCTATAATTTGCCCTTCGGGCAAACCCATCGCTATGTTTTAACGAGCCTAGCGATAGTGAAACTCGTTCTTGTGTGCTATGGACAAGTTTGTCGCTATTAGGTTTTAACGAGTTTACCGACAAAGATAATTCGGTCCTTTTCAATTTTAGAGAGTTTGAAAAGGGATGTAAAGGAAACTCCAAAAATCCTTTGCAGCATGCGCTTCAGGACCTTGTTGATTGCTTCAACTTGTCTGTTGGCTTGCGGGTAATATGGAGTAAAGCTGTCGTGAGACAACCCTAATTTGGCAGCTAATTCGACCATCATGTGATTGCGAAAATGCGATCCATGATCTGTGACTATAGCCTGTGGGATGCCGAATCTGGCGACTACATGATTGAAAAAGAAAAGGGTAGTTGTTTCACCTGTGTTATCTAATGTAGGCATCGCCTCAGCCCATTTGGTAAAATAGTCAACTGCGACTATGATATACCCAGGCCCCCCGGTCGAGGTGGGGTTACATGTCATGAAATCGATGCCCCATTTGGCGAACGGCCCAACAGCAACTATTGGCTGCAGAGGTGCGGGTGGTCTTCTGGTTTTGCTATCGAAAATTTGACAGGCATGGCAACTTCTGACTACGGTTATGCAATCTTTGAACATTGTTGGCCAGAGTTATCCTGCTTGTAAAAAATTTTGCGCTTTAGCATAACCGGATTGATTCCCCCCACACGCGCCTGAATGGCAATCATTCAAGACTTTTTCGGCCTCCTCATGAGTGAGGCATCTCCTCAGAACTATATCGACACCACGATGGTAAAGTGTATCACCAACGATCATGTAGTATTTTGATTGGTATCGAATACATTTTTGTTCGGAGCGGGAGGTATTGGGCCTATATTTTTGGGTTTGGAGATAAATGATTATATCTTCATACCATGGATTGCTTGAAGATATCAGAAACAAATTTTCGTCCACGATCGTTTCTTCGGATGTTTCATCGTTGGACGACGATGGGAGATCGCATAATAACTCTGCGAAAACCAGTGCTTTCTTTGACTTGGATTTTACAAATTCCAGATCAAACTCTTGTAGAATTGCTATCCATTTTGAATATTTGACCCCCAAAAACTATCGCGACAATATATAAGTCATGGGGTTGCAATCTGACAGAATGGTAGTTTTTCGAAAGAGGACATAGTGTCGAAATCTCTGTATCGCTTGAACAGCTGCGAGCGCTAGCTTTTCAACATAAGAATATTTTCTTTCTGTATCATTTAAGTTCTTACTTAAATAATATATAGGATGTTCAATTCCATTGTCTTCTTGAACTAAAACCATTGCGATGGTTGTATCCGCTGCAGCCAGATACAGGTTAAAGTCTTTTTGATAATCAGGAGCATACATTAATGATGCTTTCATTAGGGATTATTTTAAAGCATCAAAGGAAGCTTGCACAACCTGATCCCAAACGAAGGGCACTTTCTCTTTCAATAGACGTGTATAACCTTTAGCAAGTTCAGTGTAATTTGGAATGAACCTCCTCAGAAAGTTTGCTTTCTCTTGGAGTTTTTGAATCTGAAGCAAATTCGAAGGTGGAGGAAAATTTATTATTGCCTGAACCTTACATGGGTCGAGACGAATTCCGTCTTTCGAGACCACAAAGCCAAGTAAACGACCAAAACTAACACATAACACACATTTGTGTGGATTGAGTCGTATCTTGTAGTGTCGGCGACATAGAAATATCGCTCTTAAATGCTGCGGATGATCAGTCCGCTTTCGCGAATGAGCCGGAAGGTCGTCAAGGTATGGTTGAACGATGTTTTTGATGTCATGGAAGGCATAATTCATTGCCCTCTGAAATTTCGCCCCTGCGTTCTTTAAACCAAAGGGTAATTTTCGATATGCGAATGTGCCCCATGGACAAATAAATGCAGTCTCTGACTGGTCCTGTGGGCGGATATTTATTTGATTATACCCGGAGAATCCATCCATAAATTAAAAGATTTCACATCCGGCGCATTCATCAATTATCTGGTCAATGAAGGGTGTAGGGTAGTTGTCTTTTGGACAAGCTTGATTTACATCCCTATAATCGACGCACACTCTAATCGTTCCTTGTTTTTTCATAACAGGAACAATATTCGATACCCAATCGGTTAGAGGAACCGGGTAAATGAAACCAGCATGGAGAAGCTTTTCAACTTCTGCTTTGATGGCAGCGGCTTTCTTGGGGTGCACCTGCCGTAGCCATTGTCGTACTGGTTTGACATCTGGATACATCTTGATTTTGCATTCAACTATACTCGAGTCAATGCCTGGCATTTCTTCATATGACCAAGCAAAGACATCTCTGAATTCGCGAAAAAGAGCGTTATATATTTCTAGTTCTGAAGGAGAACAACATTTGCCAACATAAATATTCTCTACAACATCTGTTTTGGTCAAGATATTTATGGCGATAGTCTCTTCAATGTTGGACAAGTTTCGCTCGGAATCCACCGCGTTTACAATATTTGATAGAAAATTAAAAACTGAAGGATGATAAAGGTCATCAGGAGTATCTTCTTCACAATCCGGAAGAAGGGAACGATGGTGGTAATCTTCCCATGGTTCCCCTTCAATTACCATTGATTGAACAATTCCTTCGTCGGTGTCATGCACTCGCGACCAAGGATCTGAAGGGGTGCCATATTCCTTAGACCTATCTATCCAAATGCTTGATGAGCGTTGATTTGGGTTTGCCTCCCATGCTAGGAACATTGATTGCTACAATATTTCTGTTGGGCTTGGAGGCAATACCTGCGCATGATCCATGTTGATATCATTTTCTGAGATCTTTTTAATCGAAGATATCATATTTCAGGTTCCTACCGATGCTACTTCTGCCAGATTGATTGGAGGCGGAAGGGAAAAAGTTCCCATTAATATAGGGTCTTTTAGTAGGCCTACTCTGATATTTTGAAGCGAATGGGGGCTTCCATGGATCATTGGAATGCTTCCCGTAACTTGAGAACCATTGGGGAGGAAGGTTTGTTGATCGACGATTGTAATCCCTCCTTGAAAGGGAAATGCAATCTTCCTAAAATAGGTTGACACAACAATTGCCATAGCATATATCCATGGTCTTCCCAGTAGGATGTTGTAATCGAGGTTTCCGTCGATTACTTCAACATCTATTTCTACTGTTTTCCCTCCTAGTTCAACCTTCAAGTTACTTAGAATACCATATGGGGTATATGTTCGTCCGTCAAATGCTTTTAATGTCGTCGAAGATTGTGACAAGGTTGGAGATCCT
Organism: Pinus tabuliformis; assembly: GCA_031772625.1. Taxonomy (NCBI): domain Eukaryota; kingdom Viridiplantae; phylum Streptophyta; class Pinopsida; order Pinales; family Pinaceae; genus Pinus; species Pinus tabuliformis. The sequence continues at coordinate 465,006,572 of CM062819.1, forward strand.
AAAGTTTTCCAGCAACTCATCGACATAATACATGTAGATGCCCCCTCATCAATAATTGTTCGATGAAAAGTTTTGTTGAGGGCTTTCACTTGAATGAGGAAATCTAGTTGAGCTGGTAACTGAGGATCGTATCCTTTATGATTAAAGGACACAAGATTGGAATCCTTTGGGTCTATCCCACCGATGGCTAATAAAGCCTGCTTTTGGGATGGGCAATTTTGCAGTACCTCAAGTGTCGACATAGCGGATGGAGATTGGGCCAGATCTTCCACTATATTATAATGTTGTGCTGCTCTAGCACGAGGATTAAATGTCGACTTGTGTACTACTCCCGTTGGCAGTTTTATTGTGAACTCAGGAATGATGGGCGGCGCAACTTTTATTGAAGTTGTTGTCGAACTACTAGGTTGATCTTTATCCTTGTTGTTCGACAGCTGTGGATTCTGGTAATATTTGTTCCTTGTCGATATCAAAGCATCATTTTGTTGTTTGGAAACCGACAACATCAGCACTTGCGACGGGGAAGCATTTCCACTGTCAACTAGATTTGTTCCTGGATTTGGAAACGAATCAGTTAACACTGCCGAGGTTTTTGAATTCTTGAAGAATTTTTTAAGCTCAGCTCTGTGTGAACAATCTATTGTCCAATGATCCTCATCGCATATAAAGCATGGACGATTTGGTTTCCTATTTCCAGAAGGGTTTGTAGAAGATTTTTAGGTGATGATTCCTCCTGTTTCTTCTTCTTCCCTTTGGCTTTCTTCTTGCCCCCTGGTTGCTTGGTTTCTTTGCCTTTATCTGTCGAGATGGCATTTATTTCCGAGGCAAGAAGTTCCTCTTTTGCATTTTGACTGGAAATCTTACGACCCTTTTTAGATGTAGCCTTTGTCGATTTCGTGTCTGTTGCACCTATCACGCCATCGCTGGCATGAGAGTCATTGTTTGATTTAGGAGGAGGGGGGACCGAAAATTCCGATCTGGGAGCATCAGGTATTTTATCGTAGAGCGTGCCAGACTGAGTATAAATCAAGTCTAAATATTGCGTACGAGCAATGACTTGCTCTTCGGTGACGACTCCCCCTTTTGCCACATCTTCCGTAATGGAAGGCAATAATGACTTAATAAACCATTCAGCTAAAAGCTGATCAGGAACATACATTTTTACCATTCTACAACGACGTCGCCACTCATGTATATGATCAGATATGTGAGTGGCCGTTGTTTGTTTGAAATTGGTAAGCAGTTCCGTTCCCGTTTCGTACCTTATCGGTAACTGAAAATGGGTTAGAAAGGTTGTGGCTAGGATACTGAAGTTGTCAAACGAAGCTTTGGGCAATTCGATATACAATTTTTCTGCTGGACCAGTTAACGTCCTCTGAAAAAGGCGAAGCCTAATCGAATCATCGTTTAGGGTGTTTGATGAACACCACAGATGAAAGGTCATCACATGATTCGACGGATCTTCACCCGGATTTCCATTAAATTTAGGAATATCTAATGGAAGTTTATGCAGAATCGCTGGCCACCAAGGGGTGTAAGAGATTGGATCGTTTGTTAACTGATTTAAATCAGGTAACTCTAAAGTTGCCATGCAGGGTAACTGTTGATTCATGTTAGGTGAAGCATACCCAGGATAAGATGGAATTGCCTGAGCAGTTGGTCTTTTCATACCAGCATAATGCATTTGATGCTGGTAACTTTGGTAAGGTTGGTGGGCATGACCATTGTAGAATGGTTGATTTTGACCGTTTTGAATATACGGTTGCCCACTATTTGCAAAGATTTGCTGCTCAGATCCTTGGTATACTTGTTGGAATTGCGGTTGTTGGTATTGCACTAGCCATGGTTGCGAAGCCATGTGCTGTTGTCCGATACTAACTGTTGACCAAGATGAGGGGTAATTGTACCCATTTGGACCTATGTCATTCCACCAGTCGGTGATTGTGGTTGAGTTGCAGGGTCAAGGGGTTGTTGCATTACAACCTGAGAAACCTGAGGTTGGCATACAACGCTTGTACTTGCGACACCGTCACAATAGCTGGCGTAGTTGGTATTTGACATAGGTAAACATTGTTGCATCGAATATACAACTCTTGGTTGTTGAGGTAGTATCGGTACCCAACCGCTAGACGTAATTCCAACATAACCTGAATTTTGTTGTGAACTCCCGTATGACTGTCCTCCCGGAGGGGACAACGAAAGGGTATACTGCCCCCCATACGACGGTAATCCGGTACTTAAAGGAATGGTTTTCCCTAGAGGACCGGACTACCCAAATTTACATCCCAATGGATCAATTTGTTGAGACTCAACATAAGAGTTTCTGGATACTATTCCGGATGAACAAACAAGAACTGAGCATACTGTCGAAATAGCCCGTGAGTGGGCTCCTTCTAGTGATTGAGAGCTAGTTGGGACAAATGGTATACCGGCAAACATTGTTGGAGTGATAGCAGGAGGTTCTGTTGTCACTGTGTCGGACGACACAGTCCTAGATGTTGACGGTTGTTCAGACATTTCTAGTCTATCCAAAAGATTACCTAGCGATTCTACAGGAGCTTTCGCTGGCAGTAGGCTAATTTCTGATGAAGAAGGATACAGAGTGATCCTGACTCCAAATTTCGATGGAGTACTAGATGGAGGATCCTCCACAATCTCTTCTATAGCAATCAGACCAGGTGGAAGAGGTAGATCGCCAGGTCCGTAGAATATTTCTAGTGTCGGAGAAGGTATGGAATCTGCAGCAACAGATGTTTGGGGAACAACACTCTCCGAACCGGTTGTAGATGGAACTGGTTCAGTGATACAAGTGTTTACCCTCAGACTAGGATCAGTACTACTATCCTTCGGTGGCTGCTGAATTTCTTCTGTAAAGGTAGGGATACCAGAAATGTTTGGAGTAACCGGAGTCTCTGATGTTGTTGGAACACTTGTTCTAACTTTACCAGGAGATTTGGAACCGGTTAAACGAGTTCGCTTTGTCCATAATAGTTTCGATTCTGGAGAAAAAGACGGTTGAATAGTAAGCCTCCGCGAACAATGGGGTTTCAATTGAATTTCTTCCACGATTGCGGATTACTCGATCAAATAAAAATAAAGGGGAAGTATGTTTCCGAATTAGATGAATTTTAGACGCTTTTGACACAACTTGTTTTTTCAACTTTAAAGAGTTGAGAAAAAAAAAAGATGACTCTAGTCGCCTTCGATTTTTAATGAGCCTGAAGTGACAAGTGCTCAGATGGACCTTTTCTGTTAAGGAGTCTGAAAAGGAACGAAAGGGACTGCTCTGGAAATCTAGGTAGAGGGATTACCAAACCAATCGCAAAACTGCAGAATACTTTTTACGGTACGGCAGTCAATCTTCCCGAATGTTGTGTTCAGTGCATTGCGATCGATAGGGCTGCAGACACGACTTCCTATGGATAAATGATTAAGCCTATTGTGGTCTCCCAAAATATACTCGACGGTACGTGGGAGCACAAGTCCGTACTGGCACTTATCGTCTCAAAGTGGAGGGATCACCCAACCAACATTGAGAACAACAGTGACTAGGCTTTACAACGCTGGAATACGTCTCTAGCCTAGACTTCTAGATGTTGTGCGTTAGGTTCCAAAGCGTTGTTAGATTCATTAAATTTATTTTATAGTTGATCTTGCTTAAGAAATTTTCCTTTCAGGTTCACCGCGTGATGTAGATGTACAATTCCTAAAATGAAATCTAAGATGATAAACAATCTTTTATCTTCTTTGTGTAATGAAAATCCTAGCTACTAAGGAAAGAAAGACAGAATTCTTTCAACAAAGAGCAAAGAGCACACACTATATGCACTGTCCTAAATCAAGCCAATCAAACAGTCTAAATGCAAATGCACATGCATGTATTTGTTTTCAGCCTTCTTAATATGTGAATGATAAAAAGAAAGCTAATGCGCAAATCTGAATTACTTTTCAAGCGACAATTACTAACAAGTTTCTTTTCAAAATCAAAATGAAGACAATGACAACACTTTGCAATTTGGTAGTCGACACTGGAAAAACTACTAATTCAGATCAAATACAATAGTAACAAGGTAATCGACTATCAAAAGCAATTAGACTCTCTTCTATGACTGAAAACGACACTTGCGACACTTTCAAATCAAGAAATGACAGTACAATTACGTTACTTTTTTGCAAAGGAGAACTGAAAATGACTCAACAAATACACAAAAACATTTACAGTTATTTGCACAATGGAGGCGGGATATCAGCAAGGAAAGGGGTTTCAAACAGAGGTGTACTGACCATAGGCAGTAAAACTCATGAATAGAACTGAAAAGAATGAACACAGAAATGAAAATTCAGGAACAATGCCTAGTTTGATCAGCGCACCTGTAACACAGTGAATTTGAAATGCAGCGCACCTACTACACTCGGGAAGTGCGCTGAATTCCAGATTCACAGAACAGAGAGTGCGTTGGGCCAGAGACGAGATTTTGCTTGGGTTCAGGGTCATAGTTTGCAGTTCAGTTCAGGGATTTTGGCCGAGCAAGTGGTAATCAGTAAATCAACAACAGGGGTAGATCTAAGGAGGTTACTAGAGCCACCACAAGGGCAATTAGATAGTTTGTAAATCAGTTGTTTAATTCATAAACTAAACCCGGAGATTAACTGAAGCAGCATTTATCTACTTTGCATTTGCAGAGCAAATGCAGTTCAAAAGCTACCTGGCTCGACTTCAGGCTCCGTCTGTAAGTTTATAAAATAAACAAATGTAGATAAACAAACAACCTAGTTGCTCCCTAGCGGAGTCGCCATTTTGTTACAGGGAAAAGTGTCTATGCAGAACTGTTAATCCCACTAAGGTGTGGTAGCTACCTTAGAAACAAGCAAAGTAAAGCTTCTTTCGTTTTCCTTTATGAAATATAGATGAGAGAAGAATAAAGGAGACTAACCTCTGTCTTGCGCTTGGTTCCTAGTTCGATTCCTCTCTCTTCTGATAGTCCTATGCTACTTGCTTCCTTATACACCTAGCTTCACAGAGTACCTGTAGAATCAAAGTAGCATAACACTATAGAAGAACATGGATCTATTATCATAAACAATCTAGGATCATATGTAAATTGACCATACAAATGCATGAAACATAAATGACACAAGAGTATGGAGGAAAACTTGAATAACTTTATTGATAATCAAGAAAGAGCCAAGAGAGTTACAACCAGTTGTTCTGACCCAGCATCATCCTCTCAGCAAGTAATTCCTTACAAGATGCAAAATTCCAGCCTCCGGATCTCTGGGATGAGGGATCCATATATATATATCTATAAGGGAGATGAGTCAGCTTGTGATTTGATTAGTTTCTTCCCTCTGATAGTTCTTGCTTCCACTTGGAGATTGATGATCTCTTACTCATCCTTGGTTGAATTCATAATCGCAAGTGTCACAGGAGAAGTTTTTGGAAGATTCCATGCTTCACCACCTCGCGGATTGACACTGCCATTTGTCTCTTCTCGCCCATTGCACCCCATAGAAGGGCTTTTTGAAATTCAACGCACCCACTGAGTGTACTTGGGTGAGATGCAACGCACTTTGCCTATGGAGCAAGTGAAATGATCCTGTTTTGACCAGTTCTGAGTGTTTTTTCATGGAGAACTTCTGGGAGAAGCTGTAATCAGTTGACCTTGTTCCTTTAGGGGTTAGAACAACACTTTTAGGGACTTAGGAGCCCTTGGTTTATGGACATTTTATTCTTGGGGTTGCAGTGCCCAAAAATGTCTATAACAGTGCTCCTTTGTTTCCCCCCATCGCTTGGAAAAATGATGGTTTAAATACATTTTCATGGGCAAATTTTTTAATGTAAGGCCCATTAGGTCGTTGGTGGAACGCTGTACTTGGTGGACGGAGGTCCTAGATTCAAAACCAGTCTGCACCCACATATGGCATATTGTTTTATTAAGTTTGGTGCAACGTTTTGGTTATGGCACACATTGGTTATGTGTGGCTGTTGTTTAAGTGGGGAGCGCTTGTTGGTGATGGGGCCACCTTTTGGGCAGGTCGACGACATGGCTGGCGTAGGTTTGAATCACGTCAGCCCCCCATAATACACATATGTGGGTTGTTTGTGTAACAACCTTTCACCGTATTATTAACATATGGTAACGAATGGGAGGGGTTGCAGGGATGGTGGCTCGCCACCCCATTTTTTAATATTTTTATTTTGTTTTTTTGTTAAAACAAATTATTTAAAATATTTCTACCGATTTTTAAGGGTCACTGGCAAAATTAATGAGGAAAAAAAATTTCCCATTTCGGTGGCCAAAATATGTGGGCTGTTAAATGCCAAATTGTTGCCTCGTTAGTGGCTTCCACTGGACCTAGTTTGACCAAAACTTTGACCGGCCATAAATTTCACATACGAACTCAGATTGAGGTGTCGTTCACATCGTTGGAAAGATTGCGTAGAGATCTTCGATCTGACCGTGGTTCCAATTTAATCCAATGACTTTGATTTTTGAGTTTTTCCAAAGCCACTTCTGAATTCTGAGCATTTCTGGAGCCACCTGGATCAATGGTGAAAGTTATTCTAGAGAAAGAAAATGAATAGTGCCTCCATTAACAAAAACCATGTGCCAAGAATTGGAGTACTTGAGGCATCTTAATGTTGAAGGGCGCGCTATAAAATCACATTAAATGTTGATTGTAGCCCAGATCATGGTGAGGAGTGGGTGGAGAATGAAAATACTTGCAATTCCTAGGATGATAATACCCATAGGACTTTTTTTGACTTCCATTTTTTTCCGACTAGATGGATGATGGAGAGGTGGCATGTGCATGTGGCGCTGGTTATCATGACGTACTTTAGTGTCATCACAAGTGGGGGAATATTATAATAATGTTGACATATTAATTGATGCATGAATGCTTGTTCTTTGTGACTTTTGAAAACACAAAGTCATGTGTTCTGATGGATTCAATTAGGACTTCATGGTGTCTCATGACTCTTTGCTTTGAGGAAATTGATCCTTTTCTTATGATATACTAAATTTATCATAATGTTGGCATATTAAGTGATGCATGAATGCTCATTCTTTGCAACTATTGAAAACACTAAGAATAGAGTGCTTTTGATGGATTGTGATGCCAACAATCTCACTATTACTGCAAAATCCTCAAAGATTCAAGGGTGTGGATTAATATGAGGTTGTAACACTTACCTCAAGGCTATATTATATTTTCATATGGTGCTTGTATACAGTATCTGAAAGGTCGCAGGAGTGATTGGATCCAACTTGCCCAGATACAACCTTTCATGTGTTGGTTGGAACCAATGTTATCATAACCAGACTGACTATCGAACCGGTAGACCCACCAAACTAGGAACCGGTCAGAACTTGTTAAAAAGCTAGACCAAAAAACTATTCATCCAAAAACACATAAAATATCTAAATTTCAAAGAAAAACTTATATATTCATGTGCATCCATATGAATCCAAACAATTTATACACAAATAAGAAAAAGTTTTCATTTATATATCATGCAAGGGTGCACATAACCAATATAACACAAAGTGCAATCCATCTTTGGATAGAAAATACAACAACAAACAAACCCTAGATGGCTTCTAGCATAAAAAAAATTGTGCTATTTAAGAAGAATGAAAGATATTTATATAGTGAACTGAAACCTAAATGCTAGAGATGAGCACAAACTCTCAAACCAGGCGTGCATTCAGTGGTAGATGAGCTCGGTGTGGGTCTCTTTCATTACAACGAAATGTCATGTGGTATGCCCAAATGGATCCACACTCATTCCACCAAATGATTTTGGTCTTGGAAGGATTTATCCTATGCGGTTACAAATTGCTAATTGGAGGAGGGGCATACCAACTTTCAAAAGGCCCACTACAATTGTCCCAAGGCCACGACTTGCATGGGATGTTGCTACTACGTATGCCTCAGATGGGAGGTTTGCCTCTTCGATGACTCCAATATTTGGTAATGTTAGGCTTCTTCTAATCCAAGTGAGTCGGAAATAAGGAAACATTAACACAAGATCACATAATAGGCAACAATATTGTACAAGGATGGCAGGGAACATTAGGTACGCAGTGAGCTCTGACAAGCCAGAATGAAAAGAAAGGCCACAAAACTAGTGACTCAAACTTGAGTAGGGTAGGAATACCATGTTAAAATACATAGATCAATATAAAAATTTATGATAAATCATGGAATTCCATTCTATTCACAAGGTTTACTTATAAATACATTTTGCTGACCGCTGGTTTCATATTCCAAGAGGTCTCTTGGATTTCCAATAACTGTCATAATTCTTGCACGCCAACCCTTATAGATTAGGTTTCCAACAAGTTCGAAGCTTAGAAATAACATTCTTGTATAGCCTAGTCACAACAACATTAAACTTGAGAGGAACCATTATCTCTTCTAGCCTCTTCCATAACTTTATCGTAGGAATGATGTCAAAATTTTTTCTAAAGTCATTAAAACAATAGAAGAGATCAATTTTATTATTAGGACATTCCTCTGCAATGATTCTAAGAGTAACAAGATGGTCCATAGTTGAGTGATGTCTCCTAAACTTAGCTTTCCCTTTTGCCTTTTTACCATGACTTTCAAGCCAAAAGGCTAATATTCTTTTCCAAAATAAATCTGTACAACTTGGCTAAAATGTGGCTAATCATAATGGTCCCATAATTAGAGGGAATTTATTTATCCCCACTTTTAAATATATGCACAATAAAACTTTGTGTCAAGACTTAAGGAAGGCTTGCTTCATTCTCAAATTGTAATTATATTTTTTAATAAATAATTGTGTCAATATAGATATTGGTTTAAGGAAAGTTTAAGTATTAAATGATTATGTCTTTTCATTAAAATTAAGTGATACAATTTTTGGTAATATTATAAATTTAATTATTTAAAATGAAGTTACATAGTTGAGACTTTAATTCTATTTTTTTTAACCAAATTTAGGTAAAATTAATTAAAGAAAATATCGAAATAAATTTATTTGTTATAATTTCATCATCTTTACATTTTTACAATTTCTCCACCTTTTTTTTTTTTGAAAAATACTTTACACTTTTATATGTATATGTGCAATCTCACCAAATTTTGATACATGTACTCTCACCAAAATTTTGTAAACAAAAACAAAAAGTAATAACTATGCATCCCATCTCACCCAATTTTTATTAAAAGTAACCTAACACTTATATATATATATAGTCTCACCAAATTGTGATATATATAATCTCATTAAGAAAAACTAAGAATAATAAATATGCATCTATCTCACCTATTATATGTATATACACTCTCACCAAATTTTCATACATTTAGTTTCACAATTTTTTTAAAAGAAAAAAAATGAAAATAATAAATATACATCCCATCTCATCAATTTTTATTGAAAACATATATACATACTAAATTTAATAGGAGTTGTCTATAATGCGATTTTTTGGAGATTCCGGTGACGAAATCCGGCGGAAAAAATTGAGGTTAAATGTTGATTTGTATTATTTAAAATGGTTTTTTAACTGCATATTTGGATTCAGCGCCCTGAAAACCCCTTGGACGCTTTCATTGTGTAGAAACTAGCTATCAAACTTGCAATTCCAATAAATTGCTGCCGGATTTTAACCGGAAAAAACCACCGGAAAGGTTTCCAAAAAATCGCATTATAAACAACTGCAATTTAATAGATACCATAATAAATTTAAAACTAGTATCGAGTTGTAAAAAATCCCATTAAAAAAATCCAAAAACATTACTTTACCATGATACTTTATAGTGATTTAACATTACTTCACAGTGATTTGAAATTTTTTAATAGAATTATAGAATTATAATTTCTCCACCTAAATTTCACCAATTTTTTAAAAGGAAAAAATGGAGAGTAATAAATATACATCCCATCTCACCAATTTTTATTGGAAATCTATATACATACTAAATTTAATGTATAGAATGATAAATTAAAAACTAGCATCGTACTAGAGTTGTGAAAAAAAAATAAAAATCCAAAAACATTACTTTACCGTGATTTGAAAATTTTTAATAGAATTATAAAATTACAATTTCTCAACTTATTTTTAATAGAATTATAAAATTACATTTTCTCAACTTATCAAAAAAATCATATATATATATATTTATTGAAAATCATATATATATACTAACCAAATTAAAAAATCATATATATATATACACTAACCAAATTTTGATATATATAGTATTACAACTTTTTAATAGAATTATAAAATTACAATTTCTCCATCAATTTTTTATTGAAAATTATTATTATATATATATACTCTAACCAAATTTGATACATATAGTATTACCAATTTTTTTAACGACAAAAATCTAGAGTAATAAATAGACATCCCATCTCACCCAAAAATTATTGAAAAAACCCAACAAGTATAAATGTAGTCTCACCAAAATTTTATAGGACAAAAAACAAGAAGTAATAAATATACTTTCTAACTCACTAAATTTTATTGGAAATATCTATGCATGTTAAATTTAATATATATATTGATAAATTAAAAATTTAATTATTGAGGGGTTTTCACAGTGCATTGTATTACATATCATTTTTTTATTTTTTTGGATTCATTTGCATTAAGTAAGTCATTCATATATAACCATTTCCATGAGAGGTAGTCATAACTTACTAATTTATCATGATTTTTGGGATTCATTTGCATTAAGTCATTCATCTATGACCATTTCCATGAGAGGTAGTCGTAATTGGCTAATTTATCATGATTTTTGAATAGTCCACTTAGCACTCATTGCATTGGGTGATGCTCACAGGGGTGAAGAAATGAAATTGAAACTAGTGAAATGAATCACATAGCGTCAATCATCACTTCCAGGGCTTGCACCCAGGACTTCCTGGGAGGTCACCGTGCACCGTGATGATTGACGCTATGTGATTCATTTCACTAGGTTTGATCCCACTTCTTCACCCATGTGAGCATCACCCGATGCATTGAGTGTTAAGTGGACTATTCAAAAATCATGATAAATTACTTTGTTACGACTACCTCTCATGGAAATGGTCATAGATGAATGCCTTACTTAATGCAGTTGAATCCCAAAAAATGATATCTAAATTAAAAACTATTTAATATTATCATACCTGAGTTGTGAAAAAACATATAAAAATATCTCACAATAGTGATTTGAAAACTTTTAATAATATTTTTTAAATAAAGTTGAACAATAATATTTTTATTATTAAAATTTTATTTTTAATATATATATATATATATATATATATATATATATATATATATATATATATATGCAGAAAAATAAGATTCATCTCACCAAATTTTATTGAAAATATCTATGCATGTTAAATTTAATATATATTGATAAATTAAAAACTATTTAATATCAGTATAGATCCACTTTAAGTATGGATATAACATGAGTCGAGAAAGATTGATATTTGATTTAAGATTTTTGGTGCTAAAAAAAACAGAGACTTGAGAGCGGAGTGAAATGACGAATTCTGGTAATCACAAAGCAGTGAGGGTTTACAACACGACATATCTATGCGGATCTGAAACTATTTGCATCAAAGATTCGGTTGAAGGAAAAGCTAGGAACACTTCTGAGGTTCAAGCTCTCATGATCCGCGACACATTTTTTCCAATCAAAGTAAATCTGGGTCTTGAGCCCAACCCAACAACAACACCAAGACGTTGAGATCGAGATCTATATCTGTCCTTGCCCAACAATATTTTTCTTTCATCACCCAAGCATACAACGGACATATATATGTTCGGATGCGATGGCGAGGATATTGACAAGAAGTCAACCTTCTCGATCTACATCCTTGTTTTGGGATATTGATGCGATCTTATGGATCCCATGGAATTGCACATCTCAACACTCAATAAGGGTCTCAGAAGCTCAAATACCTTGCTATCATCCCAAGGAGCAGACTCCTTCTCTGCCTTTATCGCAGAAGGAAAAAGTGTTTCCCCCAAAGCTCCGTCAGATACTCAAGCTCCATGGAAAGCATAAGAGGCGGTGATAGATGACAAGATCAACACTGGGGTTAACCAATCAACGGAGTTCAATGACACAAAATCCCAATTTGATTGCATCTTGTGTCGATCCAGACAAACGAAGGCGGTGGATCTTCAACAACTTACATTGCTCCTGCATGTTGGACACCTAATCCTCAATGGGTTAGCGTGGAAGCTGAATAGACAAAAGGAGTCCAAGAGACCTTGGGATGTGAAACCCAATGGTCAAACTATGTACTATAAATGTATATCTCTTGTTAATAAAAATTGTACTCTCATGTTTTATCTTTCATATTCTATTGCTGCCCATGTGTGTTTAACATGGTATCAGAGCAGGCGTATTCCTGCCCTGCATAATTAATTTGAGCCATTTGTTATGAACTTCATGAATATTTATTCAACTAGATTTTAGCTGCAACCTGTTAATACCGCTGCTGGTATCTGCTCTTCTCTGACCATTTTTTATAATCTTGATACATATAACACTGCGCTGCCCTGACGCTATTTCATATAATCTGCTGTTCATTACTATTCTTGTATTTCCCAGTGCTACCTCCTGAGAATTGTCTGTTGATATTCGAATGCCTCTCCTCCCAGGCTGCGCTGCCATATGACTGCATTTGTCAAAACTATGTTTAATGCTGCGCTGCTCACCTCTGCCATATGACTGCATTTGTCAGAATTGTGTTTAATGCGTTTTTACACTAGTTTCATATTCTTCTCTCACTGCAATGCATTCTCAAAGTAACAGAAACGCAGCTCATCACTAGGTACCAAACGCAATTCATTATCCTCCTTTGGGAAGACAAAACATGCTATGCGACTCTATTGAGACAGCAGTTCGACGGACAGTTTAAGCCCGAGGTGCTATTTCTTCCTGCGCGAATGGTATTGAGTTGCACATATATCTTGATTGTAGTATGTTGTGGTATAAAATTGTTTTGTTGTGTGTTCCATTTACTGTGAGTTATACGCATGAGTTACCAGCTGCAACCACTTAGTTTGAGCCATGGCGAATCAGTTATCACACACTCCCTATCCGGCGCCAGCCACCATGCCCCAATGCTGAGCTGAGTTCTGAATTTTCTATTTAAAATAGTGCTCTTTATAGAAAAAGAAACGGTTAATTGCATTATGTTTGCCATGTCGTCGTGGTTGGATTCTTCCGACGCCAGCCACCATGCCCCAATGCTGAGCTGAGTTCTGAATTTTCTATTTAAAATAGTGCTCTTTATAGAAAAAGAAACGGTTAATTGCATTATGTTTGCCATGTCGTCGTGGTTGGATTCTTTATAAATCTGGCATGTGAATATGATTACTTATTGTTGGGAGGTGCGAGGTCTCTGAATTGGGGATCTCTGCTCGCCTTACGAATGGTTGTGTGCATGGAAAATTTTAGGGGCTAATGTTCGCCCAGTGGGCTAATTTTCCATGATTTTTCCACAAAAAAGATTCGCCAATTTCCAATTTTATAAAAGACGATTCGCCCAAATTTTAGAATATAAAATTATTTTACCTTAAAAATCGCCAACATTATAGAGAGACTATATATAAAATAATTATAAATTTGATTAATTTTACAAATATATCAATAAACATTTATAATTTGCATATTAGGGATTAGTGAGATTCGCCAAGGTTTTAAACTTCAAGAAAATTTTCCATCCTTAAAATTTTCCTTGGTTGTGTGCCTCCTGATTTGCAAAGCACGAGCTGATTGGACAGAAGCATCAGAGATCGATTTATGCACCGTCTACTAAGGTTTTCAATCCTTATTCCACCGAAGAAGGTTGGTTCGGTGCCGACATGGATTGGCAAGGGCAGGGGAAGCAACAGTGACCATCTCTATTGTCATTCGAGTTCAGGCGGAGATCGAGGAGAAGTGGGGAATAGCTCCCGACCAGCAACATCTCGTCTTCGCTGCCTAGACGTTGAGAGACGGACGCATTCTCGCCGACTACAATATAATTTTAATGCACGAGGTATATTCAAGTATATATTGAAGAAAACTTGTATATTGATGAAAGCCGAGTTGGTGCCAAGAAATTCAAGAGAAGGATCTTTGAATTGTAAAGGTGAAGGATGCTGGAACTGTGCAGCGAAGTGCGCAAGGGTCATGCTCCTCCTGTAGATCAGAAGCCCGACAAAAGCCGTCGTGGCAAGAACAAGAATGATTATGCAATGGAGGGTCGAGGGAGCAACGTTTCCATTGACCAGTCCAATTGTTGTTTGACTGTGGTTGCGTCCTGCGGCACCCCAGAGTTCAGAATATACCACTAAATACCCGAATCGAGTGAGTACTGTATTGCCAAGCTTGTATACGCCTCACCATGACGTTGTACTAGTTTTTTATTGCAATAAATTTTAAATCCACCGCTTGCATAATATATTCTCGACCATACAACTCCAAGACAACCTTGGATAAAATATGCTCTAGGGATTGTTGTTGAAGGAGGAAATTTCTCCTGCTATATCAATACTGTTATCGTAATGCCTCTGCTCCTGTTATCATAACGCCTCTCCCATACACCGTGCTCTACCAGTTATATGCCTGCGTCATTACACTATACATCCACGTTGTCCATCCAGGCTTCCTACATAGGCCATCCCGGTTTATGCTGGTCAGACTTGCCGGTGAAAGCGACTCTCATAGTGTTATTTGGTTACCGACAATTATATATAAAAGAACACACTGCATGGATGGGAGATACATTGTTTGGAGCTGAACGCAGAAGGTGGATGCTAGAATGCTGGAATGATTTTCACTGATAGCGTGGCTGTTTCATTGGCACAAGAATTTCGAGGGTTAATTTCGAATTCTTCTCACAGTCACTTCTTCAGATCTGCGTGGGTCCCTTTCCATAGTCAACAGTGGTTTCGTTGCATTTATTGGGCCTGAAAACTTTGTGTAAGGTCCAACTGATCTCATCATCATCTTGAACAACTCAGAGGTTGTTGCATTGAAGCAGAAATTCCAGATTGAAAGGTCACTCCTAGTCACTGGATTTGGCTATGAACATGATGAAGCTTGGGAAGAAAATATTTATCTTTTTAAATAATTCACTCACGTTAGCAGCTTAGATATTGCACTAGTATGCATAGCGTACACATGATCAAGCGATGGGTCAGTAGCATGCGTGCTATTGAAGTTGTAGAGCCTGCTCACAAAGGAAAGAGCAATATGACAGACCAATTGTGTGGGCTCACTAGCATATAGGCAACTTTCGAATTTTCCTCAGTTAATTGGCATTGTTTATTTGAACCTGTTTGATCATTGTTTCCCTTTTCATTAGTGTTTTCATTATTTTCTGGTTTTCACCTTCAACTCAATATCATCTTCTAAAGGCTCTATATCTCCATTGAGCTTGATCTTGCCCTTGAATATTTTACAGCATCTGTGTCATTACAATAATCCATACCAGACCAATCGATTTTGTCGAGAATGGCCAAATTTTCTGAAGTATTAGAGTTATTGGAAACTTTGATACAATCTAATGTCGATGACATAATGAAAATAAGCAAAGACTCTCTTTCAGACATTCAAATTTGTCTACAAAATGCACAAGAGAAAATTGACTTTTTGCAGCTTGAATCTCAACTACAGCAGGAAGAATTACAGCAGTGGAGTCATCATTCTGAACCTGTTTCTGTTCAGAATATTGAAACGGACTCCCATAAGCAGCAAGTTGATTCAAATCTAGTGCCCAATGAAGTAGCAGAATTTCATGCAGACACAGAAATTCAGCCAACACTTTCCAAGCCCGTCATCAGACCTTGGGAACAACTCGTCCATAACAAGCACATAACCGGTCTTGGATATGAGAAGTACTTGTCCTTTCATATTCCAGACTACTCAAAGCCCATTCAGTTTCAGAGTGTTGGATTCCTTCATGACAGTTCACATCCAACTATTCCAGATTCTGCCCCTTTTCCACAGCAACAACAACAACAACAAATTGTGAAATGCCAACATTGTGACCGAGTTGGCCATCTGAAAGATCACTGTTTTGATCTTCATCCATGTAAGCATTGTCATAAAACCAGTCATTCTTCAAATAGATGCTTCAGAAACAAACCTCCTACTAAAACAAAGATTCATCTTGGATGGATCGCTTCTTGGCAATGGGCATCAACAACCAAGAAGATATTCCAGTCATATGTCAGAACTTGTTCCAGAGTATTAAACAATCTTGCAGTTGAGTTTTCTCCATCATCTCACCTTGTATCTGAAAGGGGGGGAAATGATGGTCATCTACAAGCTTCAAAGTCACATCAAGCGAGCCCGAGCCACAACCTGCCATACTAGATTCAGAGTTGTAGCCAGAAACAAAGATGCCCCTGAGCGTGCCTTCAGTCGGTAATCTGGGACACTTCCTCTAGCAGAAGACTTCAACTTCTTGCCAGCTTCGGAAGAATTCTAGGAACAAAATTGAGAACACTTCCTCTAGCAGAAGACTCTAGCTTCTTGCCAGTTTTGGAAGAGTTCCAGGAATTGCATTAAGCATTCCAGAGTTGTTGGTCATCCTTAAACCATCACAGGTTGAGACTTCTCTTTTCAGGTTGAAGTTCTCCCTTTTATGCAGGGTGAGACCTCCCTTTATTGGTTGAAGGTTTCCCTCTTCAAATCAATAGGAGCACTTCCTCTAGCAGAAGACTTCAACTTCTTGCTAGTTTTGGAAGAGCTCTGGGAACTGCACTAAGCATTCCAGTGTTGGTGGCCATCCTTAAACCACCGCCATTTATACCAACATTTCAGAGAGCACATTCAGCCTTTTGCTGCCATGCATTTTTGCACATTTTGTATTACAACTCTTTTCTTGGACTCATACATAACCCTTCGGATTAAGGGGGGGAATGTTGGACACCTAATCCTCAATGTGTTAGCGTGGAAGCCGAATAGACAAAAGGAGTCCAAGAGACCTTGGGATGTGAAACCCAACGGTCAAACTATGTACTATGAATGTATATCTCTTGTTAATAAAAATTGTACTCTCATGTTTTATCTTTCATATTCTATTGCTGCCCATGTGTGTTTAACACTACACAACCTGTGGATCTCAACTTTTAGCCAGGGATATCTGGATTTCTATGAAGGAAGATATGTCGATGAAGAAAATAACATAAGATCTACAAAATCTAAGTATGCAAATTGGAATTTCCCATTAGATCCCTGCGCGAGGATTACAAAACAAGGCCTCTGGTTACAATTCTTATACCAGACTTATGATCTCTTGTCCTATAATGGTGTCAAGATTCTTGAAGGGGGGTTTTTCTATGGTTGTTCTGACGTTGCGGTATACAATCGGCCGTGGGAGACGAGAGATGGTTTTCTCAACGTCTTTCTCGCTAGTTCAGTTTCTCCAAATATGAACACTAAAGCCCCAAATAAGTTAGCCTCCACTTCCTTACCAGATTTATGAAAAGGCTTGGTAAAACGTTCTGTACATCTTCCTCAACATCAATTCTGGGATCATTACCTTCTAGAACAACAGAAGGAGCTGTGATCAGAGATGAAAGTGTTCTCAACCTACAATAAGTAATAAAGATAGGTCAAGAAAGTTATCCAAGAGAGAACATTTCAAGGCTAGATCTTGAAGATCCAATGTTAAATCCTCTTGAAGGAACACCGATACATCTTTTTATTAGATCATTTGAGGGAAATCCGTCTGTTTAAAGATTGGGAGAAGGGAGGGAATACAATATCTCACACAAATGATTCAAGACAAGATAGGTATACCAACCATTTTTCAACTTCTGATTTACGCAGGGAAAGTATTACAGGAGGAACACAAACTACATGAATATGAAATTGGACGAAACTCAACCATCTCCCTTAACACTAGACTTCTAGGAGGATGTCCAGGGACAAGCTCCAAAGGTCTAACTACTTTCAAAGATGAATTTAAAGGGAAGATGGAGTCACAGAAACAACCAAAACAACCTCCCACTACTCTTGGTCCCTACATTGTAGAGCAGATGACCCAGGTGCCAGCTTTGACAATTACATAACTTGAGGTAAATGAGATCCATGATGAATTTCTTTCTAAAGCTGTGATATGCAGATTCAATGGGTTCTGGCCCAAATTGGAAGCCCTCCATCAATGGATCATTTCCACATGGACAAAAAATTGTGACATCCATTTATGCTCAAAGGGTTTCTTTATTGTCAAATTCGACACTGCAAAAGATAGGGAATATGCTTTACATGAGGGACCATGGTTTTTGGGTAATGCAGGCCTCTTCATAACACCATGGTTTCTAGATTTTGATGCAAATACCATGGTGGTTTCAAAAATGCCAATATGGGTAAGGTTACATAATCTACCTTTGCATTTTTGGCATCATAAAGTATTAGGAGGAATTGGGAATGCCCTTCGAAAAAAGGATTACCAGATTGCATCCTATTATATCACAACAACTCGCAGTGGTCCTAACCTCTTGACTATGAGAATATGACCTTTAGATGTCATCTATGTCTTCAAACTGGTCATCTTCAAAGTGCCTACGCTCAAAATAAAAAAGAACGAAAACAGAGACAACTGAAAAAGCCAAAAGGATGGCAGTTTTCTGATCCATAAGCAGCTGAAACAAATACCATAAACAACAACGTTTCGAATCCATATGACACCACGCAGATCGACACATCAGAAATCGATCCTGCATTAGTTCCAATTCCTACTGAACAACAACAACAAATTGTGATGACTACTTCCGAAAAAGAAGCAATCGGTACCAAATGAACCCATGCATCAGATGGCTCAGACTCAGACAAAGAAATCTTGTCAAATATAAACGACTCTCAAAAAACCATTGTATCATCCACACCCAACTCTAGTGGTTGGCGAAAAGTGGAAAAAAAGAAAGGTAGGAAAGAATAGGGTAACTCTCTGATGAGTTCTTATTGATCTTGGTCAACAAGATCCACTATTATGCATATGCTTTGAGCATCTACTATATGTAATTTTGTTCATTTCATTTTGAATAAAATTGTGATTTTTCCTTGGGAAAAAAAACATGAGTCGAGAAAGATCAAATTTATTTACGTGTAAACTTTTTTAGAATTCAAAATACAATGTGTTATTGTTCATTGTTTAAATTGTATTTTTGAATGCTAAATAAAGTATATATAGAACCAAATAAATTTTTAATGATAAGTTGATATCGACATAAATGAGTTAACATAGATCTTCAAATAGTTTATTTAAATCTCTTGTTAAATATTTTTGAAAACTATAAGATTTAAACATATGGTTCACACATTTTTTTACTTCTAATTACTTTACAACATATTCATTATTTTTAATTATAGCCGATATTATTTTTCTATTTAGAACATAATTTTTAATTTTTAATTTTATTTTAAAGAGGCACAGACAGATGGACAAACTTACACATACTAGGCTAACTTAGACATCCCTCATACTCGGGTGTAGAATAAACCTCTCAATCCAATTATCATATAAAAGTTGTAAAAAAAACATATAAAAATTCTAAAAAAATTACCCTATATTATCATACCAATCATGTTTCAATAATAAATTTCTTTTAATAAATTTTACAATTATAATTTTTATTATTAAAAAATTAATTTTAATATATAAATAAATTAATTTTTGATACATTTTTATAATATTTATATTTATATAATTTAAAAATTTAATATTTTTAAATTTATTTTTTAAATATAAAAATAATAATAAATATACTAAATTTAAAATTCAAGGTATAGATAACATGCTTATATTTTTATAATTGTGTTGTCTATTGAGAGTCTAAGGCTACAATTTTGTGAAAGCCATTTTTCGCCACAATTTAAACATTTTCTATTTCAAAAAATCCAACCATAAAAATCTTTAAATCATTTTTTTTTTTATGGTGGAAATGGATTTAACACCATAAAAAACTCTTGTGGTACCCAAAATTTTGAAGCTAACAGCTGTAACCCAAATTTTCCCCAAAATTTCTACAAGATTTTGGTGTAAATCTTGAAGAAATTTCTACTATATTTGAGGCGTCTTTAAACTGCTCTCATAGTAAATCCAAAACCAATTATGTGTGTTTATGTCATGTTTAAAGTTTCAAACATGTAAATGTCAAATAAATAAGATAAAGAAAGAAACAAGCCTAAAAAGAGAGGACAATATAAGATTTAAGCGTGCTTCTGCATTTCAAAGTACAATGGCACACTCAGTGAGTCGGACGGGAAGTTTGAAATTAGTCATACTTCTCATCGCTGCAAAATTATATAAGCGCCGACCAAAGAAATCATTGTGTATTGGGATACTAAAAATGATTGGATTTCGTGCGCACGTTGTATGCATCTGGTTGGTCGAATCTATATAATGGATTTGAAGGATAATTTAAAAGGATTGTGTGTACGCTCAATCCATATCAAATGGATATGAAGCCCAAACTAGAGAAAAAGGAGTAAGTTAACTGCTAAACGAAACGCTCTTCATGTTTCGTGACTGTTCGCCGTAGGCGAGGCCTTTCCAATGACCCTTTCGTCTACTTTGGATCTTTTAGTCTCCAAATGTAAACTTCCAGACTTTTTCGTCGTTGGCTTTACTGTTTGTGGAATTCCATTCGCAGGTTTGTCGGTTATGACATGACGACTTGTTTAACTCACGCTTATTCTGAATTCCATTTGCTCCCACTTCATTTTGAAATCCTTGCAACCTCAGACAAAGAAAATTGAGAATGGGCACAATGTTTTCATTGATTGGATTGCAAAAATCGCTCCAATGTTCAACGCAGATTTTATACCAATTTTGTGAAGAACACGTAAAAATCGCGACAAAAGTTCGGAGTACCTCATATTGTAAGTTCAAAATATGAAATGTCAAAAACCACCCAGATTTTTATTTTGTATCTAAGACGCTAGCAACGAAGTTCGGAGTACCTCATATTGTAAGTTCAAAATATGAAATGTCAAAAACCACCCAGATTCCCAATTATGAGATTCCATCGTTAGTTATAAGCATAATGTTTGCTTATTTGTTGTTTTTGATGTTATTGATCAAAACCCAATTTGTAAAACCTTTTATCCTCCACATTACTAAAACCCAATTTGTAAAACCCTTTATCCTCCGCATTATTAAAACCTAATTTGGATGGACCCTTTATGGGCCACACTACTAAAACCTAATTCGTAAAACCCTTCATGGCCCACATTACTAAAACCCAATTTGGATGGACCCTTCATCCGTCACACTACTAAAACCGAATTTGTAAAATCCTTCATCCTCCACATTACTGATTTAGATTTCACAAATAAATTCAGTGTATATCTCTGTGCTTATATTATTATATAATTTATTAGCAGATAGACTATTATATAATTTATGCATAATATTATATAAAGGAAATGTTGTTCTAGGTTGCTTTATTTATTTACGCAGACAATACTATACTGTTTTATCAGTTATCTAGCAGAAATAGGAGCACACACCATTGGTTGTTGCTTGTCAAGGTCAGGAAACCCCAAACTTGATTGTAAAAAAATTCACTAGTTCACTATTGTAGCAACAAACTATTTCACCACTACGGAAACTTGCTGGTTTTGTTGGTTCAATGGTGCGGCAACTCGGTGGTTAACCATTGCGACAACTCACTGGTTAACCATTGCGGCAATTCATTAGTCAATTGTTACGACAACTCGCTTGTTAACCCTTGCGGCAACTTGCTGGTTAACCATTGCGGCAACTCACTGGTTAACTGTTGCAATAACTCGTTATTTGACCGTTGCAGAAACTGAGTGGTGGACCGTTGAGGTAGATTGTTGGTTTACCATTGTGGCAACACACTGGTTAAACTTTGCAACAAGTAGTTGGTTTATAGTGGTGGCAACTTGTTGGGTCACTGTTGTAACACATTCTAGGTTACCATTGCAGCAACTCCTTGCATTGCAAAATGATAAAGCAAGTCAAATGGGAAACAATCATTTCCCTCCAGTGCAAGACCCTAAAGAAAATATCATCTTTTCTAGGAAGGATTTAGATTGGTTTGAAGTACATGGAAAACACATGGAGATTGATCAGATTGCAAAAATCCCTTCAAATAGAATTGGAGACTTTATTAGAGGAGATGAAATGAACCGAGATGCTCCATGTTATTTCACTCAGATACAAAATAAACGCCTAGGCTGGAGGCCTATAGCTTCCTTGCAATATGAAGTGTAAGTTGTTTAGAGATGCATTGTTTAGATGTTGGTATTAATAGTGCTAGATTGTTTTTCATGGAATCATATGTATTGAATTTTCAAACATTTTTATGTAGCTATGTTTGTTCATATGGCCCCGAGGACAGAAGAGGACAAAATGAAATGAAGCAAAGATCCTCATTCGTGAAAAAGAGGGGTTGCCAATGCCATTTATTGTAATAGATATGGTTAAAATCCATGAAATACTGATAATAACATATAACATGTATGAACATGTAGATAGCTAAGGATGTCTTTGTCATGGCCAACATGACACTTAGGGACATGCTAGGTCCCTGCATCAACCAAAGTTATCAACGATCATGGTTTCCTATGTAGAGAGATTTTTTTTCTTGTAAGTGCCGAATGACTCGGTTTGCAGAATGCATAATAATAGATCTGAGGCTTCTGGGATTTGCATTTTGTGTGGTGATGTCTTCCGGAGTCATCGCATTCATGTTTTTTTTTTTTGTATCGAGGTTTCGAACCAACCTCTGGTTCATCATCAGGATTAGATTTGTGAAAAAGTCATAAATTAATGGGATAATAAATAGAAGAGAGGGTAGGGATGGTAATGCAAAGAACCGATAGATTTGATAATGCTACGAATAAGATTTAGTTTAATTAATTAATTTTATTATTATTAATATTTTTTTATTAATGATTATTAGCTTATTTGATAATTGAATGTTTAGTTGTTGATTAAAAAGATTAATATTAATTGCTATGATATAATATTATTAGTTATCCACTAACTAAACATTTTTTAGTTTTGTTGACAATAAGATTATTAATGCTTAATTTTCTTTGTATTGATATTAATGTTTTAAATGTTGCAAGATTATTATTAAAACATATTATTTAATAATGAAGCTAACTAGGCCTTATATATATATTACTAATTGAATATTTATTATTTTTCAAACCTTGATGTAATAATAATTAGAACTTAATGTTCCAATGTTAATTAGCTTATCTTAATCTAATGTTCTTAAAAATGGAATATGTATAATTTTTCTAATTGATAATTATTAAATTGTTTTGTTAACGATGTTGATACTACTTGATGCTTATAGAGTAATATTATATCTATATTAATTAATAATTATTAATATATTAATAATGTTTCTAAGTTTTTATGCTAGATCAATATTATGTATTGATTTATAAAGTTTACTGGTTTTTAATTAATACTAGATTGGGTTAACTAAGGCTTAAATAAAATTAAATGAGTTTAATCTTATTAAAAATTTTAAGGATTGAAAGAGTAAAATAATGGGTTCTTGATTATTTTTATTTATTCAAATATTATTTTAATGATTGGTAAACCATAAGGAGGACCAAGAGATAATGGGGCCAGGAGCATCTAGGAGATGGTAGAATCCCTTGTTAGCGTAGGAATCCAATTATCACTTATTTTCCAACCATCATTGCGATTGAGGATATGGGGGTGTTTTCCTATTTCGATAGCTTCTCTAAATTTTCTATGGTGATAATGATCAATTTTGGCCACAACATAAGTTTTCGATGCAAATGTGATGATTGGTTTTACTAGAATGCTCGGCCAAAGCTGAGGTTTTGGAACGATTATGTTTGATGTCAGCGACATGTTCTTGAATCTTAGTTAATACAGAATGACTCGTCTTGCCAATGTAGGCTTTCCCACATGAACAAGGAACCAAATAAGCCCCTTTGCGGTGTTTAGGATCAATAGGATATTTCACTGATTTTAGACATCTGCTAATTGTATTCATCGGTTTGAAAGTGGTTTTTATATTATTCTTTTTTAAAACGTGTGAAATCTTATCAGTGGTTCCTAGAATATAGGGAAGGTGAACCTTACCAAAACAATCATCCATAGGTTGTTTGTTTTTAGGATTCTCCGCTTTTTTGAAAGCTTTGATTTCTTCGTGTCTTCTATATTCATTGTTTTCAAAAACATCTAATAGGTGGTTCTTCTCTTGCTGAAAATGATCATGATATGAAATACGCACAACCCTCGTAGCTAGAGCGCTGAGCACCCTGTGTTTCTGAGCAGCATGATGGTGAGAGTTGGTATGCATGTAATGTTCTACTTGGATTTTGGCACCACTGTCAGATGCTTCCTGTATCCTCTCAAAATTTTGGTGGAAGTGTTGGCTTAAGCGGGTCTGGACCCAGGTTCAAAGCTAGTTGCACCAACCAACAAAACCCCACATTGTCAGCCCTTTTGGAAACAACCTGCGTAGCATAGGCTACAGTGTCATCCGAGGCAGTGTTGGGGGACGACATAACCATGTTTCTGCATCGAGAGGTCTGTGCGATGGGTTTCTGCTACTTCTAGGGCCTTATTTCAGCCTTCGCGAACCCTAACTCTTGAAATGCAGAAACTAAGATAACTTACAGATAACAACTCCTACTCTGCACCGATTTCTTTAAACATTCATAACATCAAGTAATCTAACATATCTACTACTTTCGCGCATCAATTAAGTGTTTCTTAAGATAATTGCAGAAAACAGGGCTAATACACAGAAAATGTAGAAGTAAACATAAAGGCACAAATACACATATATTGCTCCAACATAGTCTTTATTAGATTCAATCCTTCTGTTACAGGCTCTTTCTTCCCTGTTCACATAGCTACAGGGGCACGTGCACTCAGATGTGAACTTACCAAGGTCTATGCGCACACAACTGCAAGAGCCTTCCCCTTCACCTAAGTACAAAAAATAGACTCTTTTGACTTAGACCACTTGCCCGTACATAGATCTTCAATGATTTCCTACTTCCTATGATTCACTATGACTCCTTTATATAGCTTCTTTCATTACAATACCATAGTTTGCGAACCATGGGGAGGTCACAAAATATCTAAACTTCTAACATACTAAGGGGCTTTGACCTTCCTAAAACACCTTTGACTTCTAATGACCTTCGCGCTCCACTTCCTCAAAATTTAGAGACTTTACAAAGGTAACAAAAATTATTACAAAATTGACCCCAAGGGACTCTGTTCCAATAAGAAGGTTGTTGAAAATAACAACAAGAAATTTTAAAAATAACATCTAAAAATTCTAATTTAATTTGTCCTTGAATTAAATTGAGAATTAAAATTGTAATTTTTTTCTCATAGAAACTTGTAATATTTAACTAAGTTAAGTTGACTTAGGAATTTTGACTTGGAAGTCTATTCGAAGTCATGTAAGTGTGATCCCTAAGTTTTATGGGTCGAGATTGAGTTTATTTGACTTGTAATTAGATTACTCAGTTTGATTGAGTTATAGACAGTTAAACTAGTTCTAACTGTTAGTGGAACTAGTAGAGGTCTAGTAATGAGTTGGTGCACTAGTGCATCCTCAGTGCTACTCCAGCTAGCTAAAGATTCACTCATGTGAAGCTCATGCGGTCAGTTCAGAGGAAGACCCAGTTGAGATTAGAGTGCAAGGACATTGTACTATTAGTTGTATGATCTTCCGAGTTGTACAGATCATGCATGCAATTAGAGAAGGACATCAGTTTGGATTGCACAGTTATGGAAGAAGGATTTCCTAATTAAATAGAGGCTTATGAGAGATTCTTCGGCGTAAATCACATGATATTTCATTTGTCGACGCGTTTCGAACCAACCAGTGTGGTTCATCGTCAGGACAAGTTGAATGAACAAATCAGGCAAAGCAAGTTAAATAGATAGAGCAGACCTCCAACGACTATATTCAGGTAACGACTAAACTTACAACAACTAGATTTGACCAGTTAGTTAGGACAAGAAAATAACCATTATTAATAAGATAAGTTACCCTTGTTAGTTATAAAATGGACCCCTTTATTTTATTTTATTTATTTTTACCATTTTAAATATGTATTAAAATAAATTAACTTAATTTAATAGCTAGTTAATAAAGATTTTTTATCTAAAAATTAGAGTATTAGTTATAAAAGTAATTAAATATATAAAAATATAAGTCAAAGGGTTGTTTCATACCCTTATTTATAAATAAATATTAAAATAAACTAGTTTAATTTTAGAATAATAATTAATTTATAAAAGTTAAATAAATATAGAGTAATTTAAGGGAATTATAATAGTGATATAAATTTTTTTTTCTCGGTAAAACTATACTAATATATTATATACAGAAGCCAAAAATTTACATCAGATCAAAACAAAAAGAACTAGGCACCTGAGGTGTCAACTTGGAACAACTGAGACTGCAAGGTCCAAAGGACTAGACCATTCAAAACTAGCTAGCCCTCGTAGGGGCCGCAACAGAAAATCCGAATGATCCCGCGCAGGGGAGACAGACATAACCCAAACCATCAACAAAGGTGCTTGAACCCCATTCCGAACACAGACAAAATGCATACATAACGAAACTAAAAAAAGACAATCAGCGATAGAAGCCAAAAGACAAGACAGAATAGCCATTTAGACCTGGTGCGAGGGCATCTCTATTCATCCAACTTCTCCTCCACTACCCGGCACCACCCGTAAGCCTCCACCTCCGCAGCAGTGGGGGCAGTGTCCATATGGATGTCTTCTGTTTTGCTGGTCCTCTCCTTCTGATCCAGAAGGCTTTTCGAGACATTCTCCAGGTCTGCAGCAGGATCATTTGCTTCTTTCTCCGGGCTATCAGCATGCCACTTCCCACGATTGTCCAGAGAGTCATTGTCTTCCTTGGAAGTTTCAATGAACAGAACTGATACATGGGCACTGATCCGGGGGCTGTTCAAAGAACTGCTGAAGATAAAAATGGCAGAGGCGAAGGCGGGCAAGGAAGCAACGTTCGAAGCACCAGCATCCATGAACTGACTAGATTGAAGGGGGTTAGCTCCAGTGGAGCGAATTCCATGGCAATGACAGCAGTGGGTAGAAGTATCAGCAACGGGAGTGCGCGAAGTTCCTCCCCTGGAGGTGCCTCGACGGCTGAGCATGCGCTGTCGGGGCCTTACCATCCTTGCAGGGACTGAAGGGATGAGACGCAGCTCCAGAGTATGATAAAAATCCTTCCTGTGAGAAATGCAGACAGACAGCGGAATGATCCAGACAGACAGCGTAATGACCCAGATGGAGAGGCAGTTGCTTGGAGCAGCGCAGAGCACCTGAGGTTGCATAAACCTTCCTGAAGGAAAAACCAGAAACATA
Source organism: Pinus tabuliformis (assembly GCA_031772625.1). Classification (NCBI taxonomy): domain Eukaryota; kingdom Viridiplantae; phylum Streptophyta; class Pinopsida; order Pinales; family Pinaceae; genus Pinus; species Pinus tabuliformis. The sequence continues at coordinate 465,033,954 of CM062819.1, forward strand.
CCCTGACCCGACGCAGTGACATAGTTTTTAATCACAACGACCTCACCTCAGAACGCGTCCGCCATAACCGCAACCTCCAAGCGAGCCGAATAGCCGTGCAGGGCATTAACTCTCCTCTGTTGAATGACCTTATACCCGCTTCCACACATACAAATACATGCTTGAGCCCAAACGTCTGCCTCGTGATGGCACATGGCTGGCATGTGGGCAGTGTTAAATTCCCATCCCATCCGCACTATCACCCGCATCCGGGGTCTAATAATGATATTATAAATACATATAAAATAAAATAATTCCAATTAATGGTAAGTGATCCAAGTTACCCCGGTTAGTTATAAAATGGACCCCTTATAAATATGTATTAAAAATAAAATAAATTAACTCAATTTAATAGTTAGTTAATAAAGATTTTATATCTAAAAAATAGAGTATTAGTTATAAAAGTAATTAAATATATAAAAAAATATAAGTCAAAGCACTGTTTCATACCCTTATTTATAAATAAATATTAAAATAAATCAATTATAAACTAGTTTAATTTTAGAATAATAATTAATTTATAAAAGTTAAATAAATATAGAGTAATTTAAGGGTATTATAATAATGATATTGATATTATAAATATAGCAAAATAAAATAATTCAAATTAATGGTAAGTGATCCAAGTCGTTAGTTATAAAAGTTATAAATTTGTATATTTATATTTAAAAGGGACTGTTTTAAACACTTATAAACATATTTAAAATAAATTAATTTCCAAATTAATATTAACAAAAGTTAATATATAAATATTAAAGTAATTTAAGGGAAAAAAAAATATTTTAATATTTAACATAAAAGTTAATTTAAGGGTTAAGATTATCATAGATTCATTACGAGACTATTATCTTTATTAACATAAAAAACGCCACCAAAGGCCACAAGAAACAGTAAACCAGGGGAAATCTACAAACAACTAGAGGAGGGGAAGACATGAAGACAACGACTAGGAGGAGAGGGCTGGGACCCAGCAACTACTTATCTTCCAGCCATCCTCCCTATTGAGATTGTTCGGTCTTTTTTCAATCTCAAGCGCTTCCCTAAATTTCCAGTGATGGAATTGGGACACTCTAGCAATAACACTAGCCTCTTCGATACATACATGATGATTGGTTTGCTCCACATGCTCCGCTAAAGCAGAAGACTTGGCCCTCCTATGTCTAAGGTCAGTTGCATGCTCACTAATCCTTTGATTAATGGAGCGACCAGTCTCACCAATATAGGGGGTCCCACATGAACAAGGAATAATATAAACCCCTTTCATGTCCTTGGGGTCGATAGGATCCTTCACTGATCTGAGGGACTTACGAATGGTGATAAGAGGTCTAAATGTTGAGGGGACATTATGCTTCTTAAGAATCCTCGCAATCCTATCCGTGGTCCCCTGAACAAACGGAAGATGGACACTAGGAATCTGCTCCTTCTTTTCCCTTTTAGTGAAAGAATTCTTAGCAGCTTTGAGGAAAGCCTTCTGTCCCAAGTGCCTACTATAACCATTCTCAACAAAGACATTAAGGAGATGGGATTTCTCCTCCTCGAAGCTCTTTTCATCAGAGATCCTTAAGGCACGAGTGGCAAGGGTGTTGAGAACCCCCAACTTCTGAGTTGGGAAATGGTGGGAAATCGCATGAAGATACTGCTCCAAATGAGTTTTCTTACGAAACACTCGGTGGGAGAGGGAACCATCACTATTCTTAGAGATAAGAATATCAAGGAAAGGGAGGCAACCATCGGTTTCTTGCTCCTTTGTGAACTTAATGGCCGAGGATTGACAATTGAGATGATCGAAGAAGAGGTCTAACTCCTCTTGGCCATGAGACCAGATGACATTAGTGTCATCCACAAATCTCTTCCAAAGTTTAGGCAGGAGGCGGGCTGAGTTAAGAGCCTTGGATTCAAAATCCTCCATAAAAAGATTCGCAACAACAGGGGAAAGGGGTGAGCCCATAGCAACCCCACAGGTTTGCTCAAAGAACTCACCTTCAAAACTGAAAAAGGTTGAAGTGAGGCAGATCTCCACTAACCCAGCGGTATTAGGATCGGTTAGACGGTTGATCACTTCCATGGCCTCCTTTATAGGGATGCAAGTGTATAGGGAAACAACATCAAAACTGACCAGAATGTCCCCAGAGTCCAGTTTAATGTCCTTGAGCTCCTCAATAAAGGAAGCCGAGTCTTTAACGTAGGACCCTGTACGACCAACTAAGGGCTTAAGCTTTAAGGCGAGGAACTTAGCTAGAAGATAGGTAGGACCACCAATGGTGTTGACTATGGGTCTAAGGGGAGCTCCTTCCTTATGAATTTTAGGGAGACCATAGATTCTAGGAGTGATTGGATTGCTCTCAATGAGTTTATTGTGCAGGGGACCCACCGAGTTACTGGATTTAATGGCAAGGGCCACATTCCTGGAGATCTTCTTTAACGGGTTTTTGGGAAGCTTCTTATAGCTTCCACTATTATGAAGATGCTCCAACATTTTATTGCGGTAGTCTTCCTTGTTAAGAATAACAACAACCCCACCTTTGTCAGCTTTCAGAACAACAATATCTTTGTTCTGATTTAAGGATCTTAGGGCTTCAAATTCATCCCTGCTAAGGTTGCTCTTAGGAGGCCTAGCCTTCCTCAGGACAACAACACAATCCTGCCTAATAGTGTTTTTAGTACTATTAGGTAAACCATGAATCCCATATTCTATGTCACAAATAATGTCATCAACCGGGATCTTCTTAGGGGCCAAGGCAAAATTTAATCCTTTGCCTAAAACCTTAAAAGCGGAAGGGGGAAAGGAGAAATTAGACAAATTAACAACCTTATTATTACTATGAGAATGAGGGGGAGTAGGATTAAACTTAACTAAACTATGATTCTCATAAGAAGGAATGTTAAGAACTTTTAACTTATTGATATTATTAATGATCCCACTGTCACTATCAATGTTATTAATCTTAGAACCAACATAAATTATGTCATCCTTTTTATTGTCATTATTATTTACATTAATACCTTCATTATTAATACAACCAATGTCAATATTATTAATCTTATTCTTATTAATATTATTACCATAATTATTATTATCAATATTATTATCACTAATAATACTATTATTATAATAATAATAATTATTAACAATATTATTATAATTATTACTATTAATAATATTATTTTTATTATTATCAAAGTTAATAATAATAATAATAATATTATAATTATTATTAATAATGCTATTATGATTATTATTATTATTATTAATATTATTCTTATTATTATTCTTATAATTAAAATTAATGTTAGACCAAGACCCCTCAAGAGAACCATGCAAGGAGGGGTTAGAGTCCATGCCTTCGCCAGGAAACAGGCTGCTGCTTAGAATCGGCTCAGCCTGAATCGAAGTAGCAACAGGGCAAGAGACGCAGGAAGATTTCAGCGTAGGACAGTCAGCCAAGGATACTGGCAAACTAAATCCACGCTCCACGTTATCACGTACTCCTCTAGATGGAACTTGCGCGCTAGAATCACTCGAGACCTGGTTCATGGCACGGTTCGATGAATCGGATAGGTCGGAACTGATAAAGGTGGAATCCATGGCTTGAAACCCTTTAATGGAAGCTGGTGCTGCCACGGACCTACCCACAGCACCAAAAGGCTGTCCATCGAACCGAACAAGTGGACAGGAGCTAGCTGCACCGTCACGCGGATGAATACTGGAGCCACGGGTAGAACGAACTCCTTGATTGTTGGCTGAGCAGAGAGCCGACTTCTCACTCTTCTCCGCAACGTCTGAGTGAAGGGTAGAACGAGCCCCTCGATTGCTGGCAGGGTAGAGAGCAGATTCCGTAATGATTGAACCACGAAAAACTGAAGGAGAACCACGTGGACTGAGCTGGCCAGAGGAGCTAGCTTCAGCGCTAGCTCTTTCAGAGCTTTCCTTAACCATACGCGGAGGTACTAAACCAGAAACCTCAAACTTTAACCAATCCCTGAGCGAGGATTTCTGGTCGGTCGAGACCCGGCTATGGGAGGCAACAGAAGTTTTCGAAGCTAATCTTTGAAACTTCAAAGATTGTTTCTGCTTCCGGATTTCTTCTAACCGCAAGGACTTTAAGGCTGAACACGCATCAATTCTGGCCCAAAGGGAGGCAGAAAATAAGCCCGCAAGATATAAATGTAAATCCATAAGATTGCGAGAAAGAAGATTTAGAGATCTTCTGACCTTGCTGATTTCAGCCCTTATTAAAGCTAAACTAGCTTTAAGGAAAACCTGATGATTCAGGGGATTATGAAGGCGATGATTAATCTAGGCGAAGACTGGGATGACGGAGTAGTCTCTGCATCTTTTAAGAAATGCTAGATCTGTCTTCAACTTAGAAACCTGCAAGCGTGCCCGTTCAAAATGGTGAACCTTAGTTGCAATGGCTTTTCCGTGCAGGGATTCAATTGTTGTATTGAGGCTTCTATGATCCATATCAAGTTTATGAGAGATTCTTCGGCGTAAATCACATGATATTTCATTTGTCGACACGTTTCGAACCAACCAGTGTGGTTCATCGTCAGGACAAGTTGAATGAATAGATCAGGCAAAGCTGTAATATCCCTCCCCTCAATAATAAATAATAAATAATAAGAATAATAAATAATAAATAATAAAAATAATTAATAATAGAAATAATAAATAATAAATCATAAATGTTAAATAATAAATGATATTAAAAATATATACAAAGAAAATAAATAAAAATAATAAAAATAAAAATAGTAATAACCATACTAAAACTCTAAATAAGAATAAATAGAAATAAAACAAGAAAACTATCAAAAAGAAGGAAATAAAACAAGAAAAGCTAAAAATCAAAAGAAAAGTAAAGAAATAAAACAAGAAAGCTAAAAATCAAAAGAAAGTTGCATGTAGACACATGGAGTGTGTGCATGTGGTTCCCCTTCCAATGTTGTTCTATTTAATAGATGGTGAGGAAGATGAGAGGCATTCCTGCATTCCATCATTCTGAGATTCTATCTTGCATTCTCTTGGGAGAATGGAGTTCTAAGACTTAGGAGTCACTGGCAGTAGTACGTTGATTGAGGGCTCGGGGGTGGCCAGTTGTAGCAAATCCTTGCACAATTGAGCCTACGGTTGGGTGGAGAGTCGTCCCCAAAACCTTGTTGTCATCTGGCAGACATTGATCACAGATAATATAGGTATGTACTTATTTGTTGATTCTGATTTTAATTAGGAAATTAATTTTATATTTATTTTGGACTGTTACATATGGTATCAGAGCTTTGGCTCAACCCTTAGGGCCTATGGGCATCTTAGAAAAAAAAATTATTTTGTTGGAATTTTTAACTTGACTTGTTTTGAAGTTACAGGATGGTTACTTCTAGGAGGCCGCATATTTTTTCTACAAACCCTCGCTATACACGTAAATTTTTTATTCAGTGCATACTTACTGCATAGTTATATTTTGATGGTGTTCATTTTTAAAGTCATTCCTATGAGTAATCTCCACAGCTAATCTTATCATGTACATATTTTCATATCCGGGCTCCTTCTTGTTGTCCCCTGCATCTTTACTGGTTGTTTATTCCAATTTTCTTAATCCAGAGACCACCCAATTATTTATAATCAAATTTCTTGGGAATTGTTGGGGATTCTCAAGTAGAGCCCATGGAGGCATGGAAAGCTTTGTAATTGTACACAACGTGGGGTTTTAAAAGAGAATTTTTTTATTTTACCTTAATTAAATTAATCCATATATTTTTTTTTAATGAAGTGAAATAATTTAATTTAAATAGAAAAAAAAAAAGAATGCATGCAAGTAGTAGTTGTCCATAATCCCAGATTTTCTCTATTCTTGTAAAGCCCCTCTTTCCTTGATTATTAAAACCCTTGCGTGATAACCCATAAATTATTCCTTTTACCTTAGGGAGTTTCCTCCTAATATATTATGTGAATTTTAATGAAAACGAATTTACAATACTCGATTCTCTTCCGTGAAAGAATGAAATGCAATAAGATTTATTTAATGGTAAGTTTCGGTACTGTCAATAAATTTTTTTGGGTGCCTCCACGCAGAGGGAACGGAGTTATGGATTATTAAATTTTGGGTCCTTCGAAAGATAGTCAAATAATTTAATTTTCAAGTTTTCTATCCTTATGTGATCCACCCCTCAATTGATGCAATTGCGAAGGAAGTTAAATTTCGAGAAAGCTCATGTTGTTTTAAATTGTTACTTCGAATATAGTTTCCTGTGCCCACCATGGCCTAGTTCACTCATGGTTAAAATTAATACAATCAGTCTACTTAGCAATTTTGGTTATCAAGCGTTGTCATAAACGACGAAGTCTATTTTTTTTATTATTAATAACTCGAGTTGTCGCTGAGTTAAATCGATTGTCCAGCTGTCGTCGAGTCAAATTATTTTGACTTTATCGAACCCAAATACAAGTGAATTTTGACTATTATTTTGCTGAAGCTATTTTGGTATTAATTACTCAACGTTTTCAGCTATTATACCCCATTTTTTTTAATCTTCAAAGTGGGATTATTAGTTTTACTAATCACGATGCGGGAATTCATTATTCCTCTTTTCGTTCCTTGCCAGTGGAATATATGCTGGAAATTCATTTTCTTAAAGTTTATATTAGTCTCATTAATATTTTCAAGAGGGGTATTTAAACGCTCATTTGAAAATTCTCTTTTACTATTTAAGGGATTATTCCTTCGTAATCTCATAATAAAAATACATTTTCTTGAGTGAGTTTTAGATTTATTTCTATTGTATCCCATCTCCTTATTTAAAAGGGAGGATTTCTTGCGGAAGTGACTAACTCTTTAATTTAGTTTTCATTTCATTGTATTTATATCTAATTTATTGGATTGCTTCACTTGGTCATTAATAAATCTAGACTTCGTTGCTAATTTTTTGATCTCATTGGCTATTTGGTCTAAATTACATTGAGTAATTCGTCTTTATCTCACTTGTGTTTTAGATTGAAGTAGTATATCTTTAATTTCCTAATTAGTAATCTCATCTACGATCATTTACTTGTGCTTTCATTTGCATAATTCTCACTTGCTCCATTTGTCATAACATATTATAAGTGAAGATTTTTAAGAGCACTTTCTATTAAGGCATTTGAGTTATTGTTCTAACATTTTCATCTAATTGTCATTTGCTTTACTTGCTTTATTGATTAATACTTACATGCTTCATTGAATCATTGTTGTAAGCTAATAATTTTGTCATAAATCTTGATTACAAGTGAATTGGTATTTCTTTTTTTGAAACATCTTGTTTTGAGAGATGAGGGTTTGACATTGAGAGAACCTGGTGACAATTGAGAGAAAACTCTGTGTGAGCTAACACAAAGCCAGATTATCTTCCACCCCTTTATTGGCAAGGAGGTTCGCTAATCTATTTGCATTCCTTCTGATATGAACGAAAACAATTGCTCGCCCTTCTATAATGATTGTAGCTAGTTGTTAAACACCGTGGTTCAAGTGCCAACAACTTTTGCATTTGTGAGCTGGAGAGCCACCAAGTATGCAGTTGGCTATTTGAGTGGGTGGAGATTATGTGATCGGGCTATGATGAGGAAATGGTACTATTGATCTTATTGTGTGTGCATATTTCTCGACATTGTTGTCGAAAGGAATAATGGAATTCGCAGGAACACGCATATCCATGGCCGTAAGCTTACAATCTTATGTCTTATGCAGGAAATTTATGTCTTATCCGGGCAATTAATATGGCTAAATGTATTGTAATTTAGGTATTCGATATGGTGTTGCCTTCGTGGGTGCGCTTGCAGGCAGGCCATATAATTAATAAAATGATTTTATTTTGGTGTTGGGGAGGAATAACCTTCCCAGTCATCCGATCCAGTTCTGGGTCGGGTGACAGTGTCTCTTCTTATTATGGTGTGGAATATTTCTTTGATGGTTTGATTTCTTAAATTTCCTGGGAGTAATTATTTAATAGCCATAAAAATCTCAAGATACATTCAATAAATTTATTTAACGATTTATTTTGTTAAAAGCAGTCCATTTAGTTCTTCTAACATAAGTTATGATTGCTTAAACAGATACTTAAATATTTCACTCTACAGCACAAAATTTCGATCCTTAAAAATCATGAATCTATGGAATTAATATTGGTGTGACATATAATGATGAATAAATTTCTTTCGAAGATCAAAGTACCTTCTTAGCACAATAATGCCACCAATATTCTTAAGCTTTAGTCATTCGAATTTGGATTATACATTGAGACAATTCTCTAAGATTTATTCTGAAATCATTATGACCTTCTAACTCATGTTTTCCATGGTTTTATACTACAAATTTGTGATTGTTGATAATTTATGGTAATTTATGGTTTAAGTATTGTGATTATTGATAATTTATGATAAAATATATCTTATTAAATTCATAAACTCTGATAATAACTTTTTAACTTTGTTATTATTAGACTCTGATATACTTGTTAAACTAGCTACAACCAACTTATTTCTCTAAAATCATTACAAAAGTAGGATATTAAATTATGGAAGTGAGACCTAAAATTCTAGGGGTACCACCATTTATTTTGGAAGATCAACTAAAAATGTTTGGCTGATATAAGTTTGGTGCACTCATTAGTTCCTCATTGGTTTTCCCATGCATCATTATAGACAGCAGAATCTCATTACATGGTAAAACCACTATCTCATTTTCTTGAGTTGTTTGTGCTTGCATTCTCTTATCATTTTCTAAACACTATTTCATAAAAAGAAAAGTGCTACAACGGTTCTCTCCACTAAAACCACATAAAAAAGTGAAATTCTAAATGAGTCACCTAATTAAAGGTATATAGTTTTGTTATGACTCATTGATTCATTGGAAAAAATCTTGTAATCTTGGATGGTGATAATCTACCCATAATTAACGATGTCTAATTGCTGGCATGTTTTTTGTAACAAATCTCTAATGCTGGTGTAACCACTCACCACTAGTTCATTTTACAACATAGTTTTTGAATTATTTGGATAATTGAAGTTAAAATTTGTCACCAATTAAAGTGCTCTAAAATAGTGAAATCTGTTCCAATTGACAATGGATAAACTCTGATATCTTATTACCTTTAGATGATCATTGTTCACTAGCATCTGTTCATTATTTCATTGTTCAATTTGATCTAAAAACACAGAGATAACATTCCTTGAATGTTGATCATAATATTCACTAATTATTTGGGTTGGATTGTTTTTCTCATTGTCCTTTAGCAATAGCAGTTGCTTGGCATTTCTCTGGTCTATTATTGCAAGAACACAACTCTCTCAATATGATCTTCTAATAAATTTAATTTTACACTGCCATTGCCATTCAAATTACATGTATCTTCTCATTAACTACTATATTCTCAATGGCAAATCGTACAAACTTGGATTTCAGTTTAGATGTTGAGTATAATGTTACATGAGGTTTCGTGATTCAAGTTTAATTACATATTGTGGATAAAGATGTCAAAAGAGAAATGGAAAGGAGAAACTTGCTAATGGTAGTTCATGTGATTATGGCCAACTTGGATCTTAGACAAGAAGTATCACAACAGGGGTAAGAAATCAATAAGAAGAAACGACCGATTTTAGAACATAATGGAAGAGTTGGTATAATCATGACTTGGTACTCTAAAGGTATCACTATAAGGTCTATCTAAGGATGATGCACATAAAGAAGAAAATATTGGCAATCAACTAATGAACTTGAAAAATCAGGGTAATAATGAAGGTTATTTTAAGGAACCTGTAAGGTATGATAAACAGAATGATTGGAGAAGATAAGTTGTGTGCATAACAACATCTATAACAATGGGAGAGCCACATTGTAAAGTTTTTCATAGGTGACTAACTATACGAATGAATTATGGATAACAAGACGTATGATAAGGAGATTTTATTATGTTGATGTCTTAAAACAGGAAAAGATAAGTGGATTACACTTGGTAGCTATCTTAATGAATTTATTTATCAGGTCTTACCCAAGTTGGAAATAACAACAACATTTCCAAGGTATATCAGTGGTATAGGAGAGGAGGAAAAACCACAATGATTGGAGGTGAGAAATTCAAGTCAATTTAATAAAATAGAATGAAGTGAAGAAACTTCCATTTTTGAACCAATAGACATGGAATAGTAGGAAATCAAGACAGGGAGAAAAAGAAAAATATATCTATGAATATCGGATAGGAGAAAATGAAGGGATGTTCTATCAAGAAGAAAGTTCTTTTAAAGGTATTAATGAGTAGAGCTAGAAACACCATAGGTAATGGCCATAATGATGATCTACATATTTTAAAAATGTGAAGGTGTGAAGTTGCATGATGACCAAATGATAATAAACGAGGAAGATATAGGAAGGAATGTTGCTAGAAATTTTAGACGGATACCTTGAGAAGGATTGTGTACATAGTGAGAAAAGAAGTGAAAGTCAATTAATAGAGATTGCACTTGACTCATTGTTTCATGAGTAGGACTTTCCATAACGTTAAAAGAGGTCGTTTCCACATTTAAGTTTCTCATGGACAATGATGGTAGTAGTGTTTCCAACTGTTTCAAAATCTAAAATAATGATACTATTTAATAAGAAAGAGTCTTTTGCCCAACTTGATGAAACTGAATTTATGAGAAAGCAATCAAGTGGTATTGAGATACGAACTTTACGAACTTGACGAGATCAGAAAATATTTCTGTGGATGAAGTGCTGATTGTTAAATAAGTCAACATGGATTAACAAATCCTTGCAAGTAAATTAACCATGATATAAAATTAAATCATGATGAAAAAATGTTTATATGCAATTGCATATAGCAGTATTGGAATCAGTAAGCCAAAGGGTAAATGGATGTAAAATCAAAGGATTTTAATTTTGAGATAGATGATTTAAATAATGATACTATCACTAGGAGGAATATATGACGAGAGATTAAGACCCAAGATGATGAGGCTCATGTGAAATTTAACGATGTACTTAGATGATTATACCATTGGTGTAAATAATCAACTACCTAGTAGAAAGAAGTCGAACTGATTATTGAAAAGTAATTGACAACTTGATGAAAACATATTGATGATGTTTCATGCTATCATGGTAGGAAGATAATTATGTACATATGGTTCTTATAGTGATAAGGTATCCATACGATAGTAGCGATATCCAGAGGTACTATGATGTTATGTCAAGATATATTGACATATTCATTTACTAAGTGATGATAGGTATTTAATGTTCAATACTCATGATGGATATGATATGCATAACGTGGCATAGGAATTATGATGCTATAATATAAGGATTATTGACATGTGGTTCATTTATGAGAAGTCATGATATGTATTTAATATAATTATGTTGATGGTATAACTGAAGCATGCGATAGTTCCGTACAAATCTATGACTTGCATGAGCATGCAATTCCTTATTATTCATAATGTTGCAATTAACAAAGATGAACGTTCTTATGATGACATGCAAGAGTTGGCATGTGGATTATTTCCTATGATACTATGATGGTATGGTTAATGCATTGGATGCATATGATTCACAGGACTCCACAAATGGGCTGAGAGGGCTGGTTTATTTGATGATCTCGTGCAAGCCCATACGCATGAGGGAGAATAAGTAACACCATATGGGCTGGGGACAAAACTCAATCAACACTACATATGCCAGTGGTTTCTTTGTCTTGTGTATAGCTCTTGATGGATAGCTCTAGAAGAGCTATGGGACCATCTTGGGAGGCCAAGTGCCTGATGTTCTAGGCTAGGTGCCTGATGTTCTAGGCTAGGTGCCTGTTATTGGATTGGGATGCCGAAGTCTGGAAGGGATGTAAAGGACTTCGATGCCTGGGGCTGTGCGCCTTAGTAGTTGTGGAGGGAGTGGGCCAACCTTGCGAGATGCCCGGGGTCATTGAGTACCGGACCGGATGCCTACCTTGGGGCAGATGAGGTCTGAGTCATGCGCGAGCCTTGGGGCCAGCCTTGGACTAGGATACAGACCGGGTCAAGCTTAGCCTGGTGCCGAAAGTGGGAAAAAGGACAAAGATTCCTTGAGATTTCTCGGGGTGTTGGGGACTTTTGATGCCTGCTGGTTATACTAGTTCAACAGAGGGCGTTGGCAACAGGAAGTAAACACAATAATAAATAATAAATAATAAATAATAAATAATAAAAATAATGCATAATACATAATTCAACATAACTTCGAGACGAAGTTCCTTAAAGGGGGAGAGTATGTAATATCCCTCCCCTTAATAATAAATAATAAATAATAAGAATAATAAATAATAATATAATAATAAATAATAAATAATAAAAATAATAAATAATAAATAATAATAAATAAATCACTTAATAATAAATAATAAAAATAATAAATCATAAATGTTAAATAATAAATAATATTAAAAATATATACAAAGAAAATAAATAAAAATAATAAAAATAAAAATAGTAATAACCATACTACTAAAACTCTAAATAAGAATAAATAGAAATAAAACAAGAAAACTATCAAAAAGAAGGAAATAAAATAAGAAAAGCTAAAAATCAAAAGAAAAGTAAAGAAATAAAACAAGAAAGCTAAAAATCAAAAGAAAGTTGCATGTAGACACATGGAGTGTGTGCATGTGGTTCCCCTTCCAATGTTGTTCTATTTAATAGATGGTGAGGAAGATGAGAGGCATTCCTGCATTCCATCATTCCGAGATTCTATCTTGCATTCTCTTGGGAGAATTGAGTTCTAAGACTTAGGAGTCACTGGCAGTAGTACGTTGATTGAGGGCTCGGGGGTGGCCAGTTGTAGCAAATCCTTGCACAATTGAGCCTACAGTTGGGTGGAGAGTCGTCCCAAAAACCTTGTTGTCATCTGGCAGACATTGATCACAGATAATATAGGTATGTACTTATTTGTTGATTCTGATTTTAATTAGGAAATTAATTTTATATTTATTTTGGACTGTTACAAAATCAAGTTAAATAGATAGGGCAGACCTCCAACTGCTATATTCAGGTAACAACTAAACTTATAATGGCTAGATTTGACCAGTTAGTTAGGACAGGAAAATAACCATTATTAATAAGATAAGTTATCCCGGTTAGTTATAAAATGGACCCTTTTATTTATTTATTTATTTTTAATTTATTTTTACCATTTTAAATATGTATTAAAATAAATGAACTTAATTTAATAGTTAGTTAATAAAGATTTTATTTATCTAAAAATTAGAGTATTAGTTATAAAAGTAATTAAATATATAAGAAATATAAGTCAAAGGGTTGTTTCATACCCTTATTTATAAATAAATATTAAATAAAATCAATTATAAACTAGTTTAATTTTAGAATAATAATTAATTTATAAAAGTTAAATAAATATAGAGTAATTTAAGGGTATTATAATAATGACATTATAAATATATATAAAATAAAATAATTCCAATTAATGGTAAGTGATCCAAGTTACTCTGGTTAGTTATAAAATGGACCCCTTATAAATATGTATTAAAAATAAAATAAACTAACTCAATTTAATACTTAGTTAATAAAGATTTTATATCTAAAAAATAGAGTATTAGTTATAAAAGTAATTAAATATATAGAAAAATATAAGTCAAAGCGTTGTTTCATACCCTTATTTATAAATAAATATTAAAATAAATCAATTATAAACTAGTTTAATTTTAGAATAATAATTAATTTATAAAAGTTAAATAAATATAGAGTAATTTAAGGGTATTATAATAATGATAATGATATTCATATTATAAATATATATAAAATAAAATAATTCAAATTAATGGTGAGCGATCCAAGTTATTAAATTTGAATATTAGAGTCGTTAGTTATAAAAGTTATAAATATGAATAATTAGTTATATTTATATTGAAAAGGGACTGTTTTAAAACACTTATCGGTAGGGCTTCCTCTAGGAATTGTGTAAGGGTATTCTTAGAGGCTAATTCCTCTAGGAATTGTGTAAGGAAATATGGGCTTGGAGAACAACAGAATAAGCTAAGGTTTGGCTTGAGCTAGCTTGTGAGTAGAGAGTTGATTATACTTGTGCAGGGATTGTTCTAGCGAGAACAAACAATGTATTTTCATCTTGGATTCTGATTAACGCAATATAGATGGTAGGGGTTTTGAGTTGTGGCTTTCCTCGGATAAATATTGTGTTACGCACCATTGATTATCTTCTTCTTGCTGATTATTGTTTTCATCGATCATTAGTTTTCGTTGTTTAAAGAGTAGAGTAGATTTGTGTCTTGTGTTTTAGTACATTACATGAGCTATGAATCTACAGGAAAATCTACATGGTATCTGAGCTAAAGGCAATATAATAGAGGAGATTTCGAGTTTGGGGTTATAGGTAAAATTCGAATTTGCAGTTGGCTTTCTATGGTTTGAGACTCGAGTATGCCTTGGATGGAAGCTCAAATTACATAGTCTGGAAGGACAGGATGGAGGTAGTATTGGAAGATAATGACCTCAAGGAATTCATTGATCAAGACATTCCTAAGCCTCTAGCATCGGATGCCAAAGATCTAGTTGAATGGAAGAAGTGTGTGGAAAAGGGCGAGACAAATTATCCTTAAGGGAGTTCGAGACCACATTTTCTTGAGTATCCATGGCAAGGAAATTTTGTATGCTATGTGGAAAGCATTGAAGAACCTATTTCAGAACAACAATGACCATAGGAAGTTGGCACTAAAGGATAAACGTTGAAAAATCAAGATGGAGGCGGGTGACTCAATTCCAAATTACTTGACCAAGTTCACCCATTGTTGGGATGAGCTTGGAAGTGTTGGAATCATTGTTGTCGAGGATGATATGGTGAGCCTAGCTCTTCTATGACTTCCCTAGAGTTGGCATAGTTATTAGGAATCTGTCAATGGTAGGGAGAAGCTTCCAAATTGGGAACAACTGTGGTCAGATTTGGTAAAAGAGGATTTTCGCTAGAACACTAGAGATGGGACCTCCTCCAAAGAAGTGGAAGAGGATTTTTCCTTAGCGAGTAAGTCAAAGAAGGCCAAGGGAAATAAATGCCAAGGTGAGGCGGGCGAAAAGATGAAGGACTTGTCGAAAGTCAATTTTTTTCACTGTCACGATCATGGGCACTATGCCCCGAATTGGCCATAGAAGAAAGCAAGCAAGAAGGAGACTGCAGTAGCTCCAGCAGGTGAGGCTCTAGATTCATAATTTGAATTTGATTTTACTCTAATTTCATGCATGGCCAACACTATCATGGGAGGTGTGTGGTATCTTGAAAACAGTGCCTCATTCCATATGACGGGGAACATAGATCTCTTTAGTGATTTTGAGGAGAAAGAACTCAAGCATAGCATAGATTTTGGAGATGACGGGAGGTATAGAGATACTGGGACCGATACAATTACCTTTCAGAAGGAGTTTGGCTCCCCTCTCAGAATCACATATGTGATGTATGTTCCAAGACTAAAGAAGAATATTGATTCAATCGCGGTATTGGAAGACCATGGCTATGATGTGATTTTTAGTAAGGGAAAGGTTTTTCTTAGGTACATCGCCATGGGACAGGTGAAACATATTGGTGCATAGGTTAAGAACCTGTATGATTTTGAGGTATAAGATGCATGCAAAGCCTTGAGGAGCAAGGAAATGGTTAGAGACTTGGTGGTTGAGAGGGAGAGTGAATTACATCTCAACATGCAGCCCCAGAAGCAACCTCAGAAGCAGTCCTAGACAATTGTGGAGCAACCACAGTTGGAGAAGTAGAGAGGAGACCGAGTGGAGAGATCCACTCAAGCAGAGAAGAAGCAGTCTCAGAAGTAGCCTTAGATAATTGTGGAGCAACCACAATTGGAGAAGAAAAGAGGAGATTGAGTGGAGGCATCCACTCATGCAGAGACCTCTAGTAGGGGGAAATTTTGAGCGAAGTGGGCATAGGGGACACATGCAACCATACCTACAAGTGTGAGGTGGGGCGATGTGAAGTGATAGTCCCAAGAGGGCTGAAATTGGGCAGGGTCAATTGAGATGTTTTGTCTCATGGATCGTACCTTGCTACGGGAGCCCAAAATACATAGTAGCAGGAGGAATCAATGGCGGTTGATGCAGTCAGAGATCAGAGTGATAGAGGCTAGAGCAGTCAGATACTGAAGAGTGCATAGAAGATTTGAAAACAATGTAGAAATGTAAAGTCAACAAAAGCACATAGTTTTCAGTTGATAGAGGCAGTAGTAGTTAAAGACTTTGGTGACAGATGCATCATACTGATTTAGGTTGGAGGTTTTTTTTTTGGTTTCAGGAGTTGTTGTAGCATCAACACTAGAGAGAAGTGTTGCATGCAGAACATTCCAAAGGTTCATGATCGAGATAGAGTTGAATTCTTTTCTTGTTGAGAGGGAGTGTTGGAAATAACAACAGGAAATGTTAAAATAGCATCTAGAAATTCTAATTTAATTTGTCCTTGAATTAAATTGATAATTAAAATTGTAATTCTTTTCTCATAGTAACTTGTAATAGTTAACTAATTTAAGTTGAATTAGTTAACTTAGGAATTTTGAGTTGGAAGTTTATATGAAGTAATGTAAGTGTGACCCCTAATTTTTAGGGGTCCAGATTGAGTTTATTTTAGTTGTAATTGGATAACTTAGTTTGACTGAGTTATAGACAATTAAACTAGTTCTAAATGTTGGTGGAACTAGTAGAGGTCTATTAGTGAGTTGGTGCACTGGTACATTCTCAATGCTACTCCAGCTAACTGAATATTCACTCATGAGAAACTCATGCATGTCAGTTCAAAGGAAGACCCAATTGATATTAGATTGCACAGACAATGTACTATTAGTTGTATGATTTTCCAAGTTGTATAGATCATGCATGCAATCATAGAAGGACCTCAGTTTGAATTGTGTAGTTATGGAAGAAGGATTTCATCATTAAATAGAGGCTAATTCATCTGGGAACTGTGTAAGGAAATAGGGGCTCGGAGAGAAGCAGAATAGGCTAAGGTTTGGCTTGAGCTATCTGATGAGCCCCAATTTTGGTAACATTTTGGGCTCATTTGGCCTACTTACCTTGCTCAACCCTTCATTTTTCATCACTTATGCATCATTTCTTAGTATATTCATGTTATTTGTAGGAAGGAGGGCAGTCACTATGCCTAGGTGGCTAATACATGTTTATTTAAGGTTTTTTGACATTAAATGGAGCAAAACCACGCAGATGAAGGCAAGGAGACAGCCAAGGTGGCATTGCGGTTTTGTAGGAAGGTTGTCCACAGCCTTGAATGACCTTCCTCGTGATCTCCACCCCAACTCCGAGCTCCAACAGCTCTCACCACCGAGCTAGAAGGTAGCCAACGGATTCTAAGGGAACAACAGTTTACTTTTAGTTGGTCAGCCAAGCCCCACTAATTTAGGAGGCCAGCTTGGCCCTCATAATGTATAAATATTGAGGCTGTAGCCTTCGATGGAGGCTTTTGGAAACTTTGTTGTTCATTCTAGACTACGAGCTGATAGCTCTGTTTTGCTTTTTGTAAGCCATTTTTGGCATGTTGTTAGACTTTTGACTATGATCTTTTAATAAAAGGCAGACAGATTCGAGTTCAGTTCTGAGTTCTTAGAGGAGCTATAGCTCTCAGGGTTGGGCCCAACCTGAGAGCAATAGGCCTCCTTTCTTTGTATTGTTACTTGTCTTTCTTTCAGCATTATATTTCTTTTCCTTTACATGCACTTGGAAACACAGTTTGCTGATTCAGATTTCTTGGTGTGGTTACATAGGTTAGTGTTATGAACAAAGTTGCTTTCAGTAGTTTAGATTACAGTAAGGATTGGAGTTAATCATAGTTCCAAAAAAAAGGTTGAATGCACACTCACTTTCACCTCAGTTTGGGGACCGGAAGTGCAGCCCGTGTCACCCACCAAAAACACAGTTTTACATGTTCATGCAAGCTTTAACGTAATATTTTCAGTTGTAGAAGTGTCCATGCATTTAGATCTTGTGGAAGAACTCTTTGTTTCAGCACCATGCACGATTTTCCCTTAAACTACATTGCTGTTCTTTGGTTTCTAATAAAACAGTTAGAGTAGGTTGATGACATTTTGGTTATACGCAAGACAGAGGTGATTTGTTTCATTTACACTGCGCAACACCACTCTATCATTTCCTTATCCTTCTGAGCCATGCCTAAGCCATCTACTTGTCTCCCAGCTAGATCATTTGCCCACCAACTCTTTTATTATCCGCGTTGTTTTGTCTTTTCGGCCTTCCATTGCCTCTAACCCTCCTATCAACCAACCAGCTTTACACACCCCCTCTCCATCTCATCTCTCTGTCCATAAGCCATCACAAGCTCCCCTCCTACCTCTCTATCCACCCATACAGCTCATTCACTCATCCATCACCCAAAAATCCTATTGCAGAACATCCTGTAGAAGTTAGCAGACTTCCTGTAGAAATCCTGAACTTCCTGTAGAATCCCCTGCAGACATCCTGTAGAAGCTTGCAAACACGGTTGCCAGGCATCTGAACTTTGTGAACTTCTGTGGAATGATGTAAGGGATCCCTTAGACCCTCTCAGAGTCCTCCTGACCTTTTCCAAGCCTTCCTCCCCTTGATCTACCCCTGCACAGTCAAGACCCAGTAAGAAGCACAGTCATAATAACTCCAACCACTTGAGCAAAAGTACAAAAACATGTTCTCTTCATATGAAAGTAGTGTAGACCCATGCATCTCATCTCAATAGAAGTAATGGCATCACTTTTAGAAGTTGCATTCCCACCATTGCAACATAAGGATTAAGCTGGTCAAATTAGGGTTTACTAGGGTTTCCATGTTTTGTTGGCTTTCAGTTCATTCTTGCAAAGTAGGTTAATTTCCTTTGAGATAGCTTTCGTTCATCACTTAAAAAGCTTCTTCTGAGAACATATAGAAGTTGGCTTGAGCCCTAGCGGACTTGTGCCAGCTGATCAAGTGACAGCTGCGACAAGAGCTAGTACTTGTGCATACAGCACCGTCGCTTCCAAGTTTGTTACGAACTACCGGGTTGATAAAATTAGAGAAGGAAGCTCCAGGAGTTGTAGCATTATTGCTACAATACTGGAGCCCACCATCTTTTTGGCGCCGTTGCCGGGGAAGCGTCAGAGTATTAGTAATTTTTGCTTTTCTTCTGTTTTCCTACTCTCGCCTTCTGCCAAGTAGTTTATTTCATTTCCATTCTGCAAAAGTAGCATAGACATTTCCTGCTTTCATAGATTAACATTTCAATTCCGCAATTTCAATTTTGCAAGCATAGATTAGCATTTCAATTCTGCAAGCGTAGACTAGCATTTCCATTCCTGCAATTCCATTTGAGCAAAGTAGATTAGTTCTTTCCTACTTTCATTTCAATTCTGCATTTTCATTTCATCAAGATAGTTAGTTGTAGATCAACCTGTTTCAGTTTTTGCAGGTACCAGAAAAAAAAAAAAAACAAAAGAAATCAAAAAAGTCTTTCCATTTCATGCCTCGTAGGAATCGAGATAAAACAGGCAAATTCTTACCCAACACCCCCACCACATCACTGAGTCACCCTTCTCTCTTCTTCGGTGACAGTGATCCAGAAGAACCTATAGGTGAACCTCCTGAGATATACGAAGATCCTATAGCAGAAGAAGAATTAGAAACCATTTCATCTGAAGCCATGGCTGACAATAGAGGAGAAGATGAGAGAATAGAAGGTGCCTTCCCCATCCGAGAGACCAATGGAGACATGAAAATGAAGAACATTAGCCCCTCCGCTTTACCTCACTTCCATGGACTGACTACTGAAGATCCTGATACCTTCCTGTTTGAGTTTGTTGTCCTTTGTCGAACCTATGACTATACTGAAGATGAGCAGAAGCTGAAACTCTTCCCTTCAACTCTCAAGGATGCAGCATTACGCTGGTTCATGGGCTTACCTGGGAATAGTGTCACCACTTGGGGTCAGATGCAGCAAGCTTTCAATACCAAGTACCGAGACTACTGTAGGTCCAAGGAAACCAAGGGAGAAATCTTTCGGATGACCATGGGAAATGATGAGTCCTTAGAGGATTATGAGGAAAGGTTCCAACTTAGCTATAAACGGGCCAGGTGCACACTTGACCCTGAATCCCTCAAGTTGGTCCTGCTCCGAGGAGTCCCTGAAGACCTCTTAGATACCCTTCACATGTTGGCTGGAGGATATATTTACCAACTGCCTTATGAGGACATAAAGACTGTGTTTAGAAACCACTATAGGGCAGCCCGGAAATGAGGTAGAGGAAACCTCCTCTCAGCTGGTATTCCTTTCTCCAAACATGAGTTTTCAAATCAATTAGAGGATCTCAAAAGTGAGGTGAGACAGACCATTTCCATGCAACTTGATACATTCAGGATCCAGCAGAAGAAGGAAGAAGCTGAGAGGGCCTTGGCTATCTTCTGCCCTAGATGTACAAGGAGACACCCTAAGAACAAATGCCCATTACATTCGGTTGAGGTATGTTTCGTTTGTGAGGAGGACCATCCCACAAATCAATGTCCAACCTTACCTGAGCTTAAAGCCATGTACCAAGGGACAGAAGCCCCCACTGAACCTCTCTATTTCCTCAACCAGAGGAGGCCACAAGAACCTAGACCTTACTAGCAGGGGATGCAAGGGGCACCCCAAGCTTATTACAGCCCCAACCAATCTACTCCTATGCCTTCCTGGGGTCCCCCTGCTCATCCTTCCTGGTCTGTGCCTCGTCCATGGTCTTATCCACCTCAGTACCACACTCAACCCACTACTCATTCATATCACTTACAGGCCCAGCCACAGCCTCAGTGGAATGCACCTCAGTCGGGGTGGAGGCCCCAGTACAACACTCCTCCCGCCATTTTGCCTCCACCACCAGTTCAACCTCAACCATTACCTCCTGCTCCTCCAAGGCAACCTCAAATGCCTGCTCAACCGAACCCGAACCCCAACAACAGACAAGCCCAGCAGGTATACACTGGGGAAACATCATGCCCTACCTATGCTGTGGAGATCCAGGAGATCAATCTTCGATCTGGAAAGACTCTTCCGGATCGCCAACCTCCTCCCCCAGAGGATGAGGAAGACAAACAGGAAAGTGAACCAAAGGCCATTCCACCCTTTCCTGAGAGATTAACAGCCACCACACAACCCAAACCAGAGGAGGATGAGCTTCTGGGAGAGCTCAAGCAGTTGTGTGTGAAAATACCACTTCTCCAAGCCATCAAGGATGTGCCAATATTCAACAAACTGGTTAAGGAAAAGTGTTTCAAGCACCCAGGCAGGCGAAAGAGGGATGCTTCAACCATCAATGTCTTAGGACAACTATCTGACCTTATGTTAGGACAAGTCATCTGCCCAAAGTACCTAGATCCTGGGAGTCCTGTAGTAGATGTCCACATCAATGGCACCATCATACCTCACACCTTGATTGATCTGGGGGCTGCCATTAATGTGATGACCAGGGATACCATGCTCAAACTCAACCTTCAGGGTTCCTTGAGGAAGACCTCGACAGTCCTGCAACTAGCAGATCGCTCCACCATGACTCCCGAAGGGATTGTGGAGGATGTCTTGGTCTCTGTTGACTCTTGGGAATATCCTGCAGATTTCTTGGTTCTGCAACCAAAGGCAAAGCTTACTGGATATCCTCTTATTTTGGGAAGGCCTTGGTTAGCCACTGCAGATGCTTACATAAGTTGCCGTGCAGGAAACATGACCATCAAAAATGGTCCTATGTCCAAGTAGCTAGTCCTATACCCTCCTGCCCAACCCTCATTAGAGCATGACTTACCACTTTGGTTGGAGGAAGGAGAAGAAGATGAGGTGTACTCAGCACCTTTGTGCACCCTAGACACCACTAGAAGAGACCCCCCAACCGAGGATGACTTGATTGAGACCTTGATCCAGAATCCACCTCCCAGTGCACTATCCCTAGAGAAATTGGTGGAGGATGCCCAAGCCAGCACCTTAGTGGACCTTTGTGCAACCAACCCTGTCACTCCCAGAGTCAAGAATGTGGAGTTCGGCCCTGCGAGGACGTTAAAGATCAGCTCCTCCCTATCTCCTTCTCAGGAAAAGGAGTTGTGTAGTCTGTTGGCCAGTCATCTAGATGCTTTTGCTTGGAGCTATAAGGAGATGAAAGGAGTCCATTCTTCGGTCTGTACCCATCAAATATACATCAAAAAGGATCGTAAACCGGTTAGGCAACCCCAGAGGAGAATGAATCCAACCCATAAGGACATTGTCAAGGAAGAACTGCAAAAACTGTTGGATGCCGGATTCATTTACCCCATCTCAGATAGCGAATGGGTGTCCCCTCTGGTGTTGGTTCCCAAGAAAAATGGGAAGTGGAGAATCTGTGTGGACTACCGAGAACTGAACAAATCTACCAAGAAAGACCATTTCCCTCTACCTTTCATAGATCAAGTGTTGGATGGATTGGCAGGAAAGAAGTTCTTCTCTTTCCTAGATGGGTTTAGTGGGTACAACCAAATCCAAATCAGCCCGGAAGACCAAGATAAGACCACCTTCACTTGTCCCTGGGGTACCTTTTCCTACCGAGTTCTTCCCTTTGGGCTATGCAATGCTACTGCTACCTTCCAGAGAGGCGTCTTGAGCATCTTTTCTGAGCTGGTCCATGATGCAGTGGAAATCTATATGGATGATTTCACTCCTTATGGGTCCAACTTCAAGGAAGCGTTGTCCAACCTGGGAAAAGTCCTAACCAAATGCATTGAGATGAACCTGTCCCTTAGTCCTGAAAAATGTGAATTCCTGATGACTGAAGGGACCATGCTAGGCCACACCATTTCTTGCCAAGGGTTACAGGTGGATCCTAACAAAATTGCTCTCATCAAGAAGGTTCCACCTCCCCAAAAGGTAAGGGATGTTTAGAGTTTCTTAGGATTAGCGGGGTATTACAGGAGATTCACTAAAGACTTCAGCAAGCTAGCCTCGCCATTGTTTGGCTTGTTGGCAAAAGATGTGGAGTTTAAATGGACTGACGATTGTCAGAGGGCTTTGAATGAATTAAAGGACAAGTTGGTGTCTGCCCCAATCTTGAGAGGTCCAAACTGGGCCCTACCTTTCCACATCCACACTGATGCCTCGAACAAAGCCATAGGGGCAGCCTTGGGACAAGTTGAACAAAAACTTCCATATGCCATTTACTTTGTTAGCAAAAACTTATCCAAAGCTGAACTGAATTACACTGTAACGGAGAAAGAATTCTTGGCTGTGGTCCATGCAATGGACAAGTTCCAACATTATATCACTGGCTATCAAACATTTGTACATACTGATTGTTGGGCAATTTATTAGACTTAAATTGCTGCATAAATTATCGACCAGGGAAACTCGTAAGCTTGTGATGGTGCCAGCAAAATATATGCAAGAGTAGGCAACTAACCCTATGTCTAGCTAAATTATTTATGATTCAATATAATATGCAAGGGAAGAGGCTCCTAACTAAGGAGGTCCTGGTTGTCCTTCCCTACAGTATCATAGAGAAATCATTCATAAAACCAGAAACTTGAAATGAAGGCAAGAGAATGAACTTAGTTATTGTTCAGATTCAAGTAGAGAGAGAGACTAACTTAGTCTCTTGATTTTCCTCTCATGTACTAATCCAAACTAAACTAAGATTCATTCATAAGCATGAGAAATGAAATGACTTGAAACATAAAAGCACAAAAGAATGAATTTCAATTACCATATAAATCAATGGAGAGAGAGCCTAACTTAGACTCTTGGTATCTCCTCATATGATACTTGAAACATAAAAGCAAAAGAATGAATTTTAATTATCATGCAAATCAAATGGAGAGAGAGTCTAACTTAGACCCTTGGTTGTTCTCTCATATGCTGATAAGATTCTAATTTAAAACTCATTCATCAATCACAAACAAATTCTCAAACATCTAAGCAACTAAATGAAATAAGATCTAATATGAAATAACATGTTTCTCTCATCCTTTTAGAGTGAGCTCAATTCTCTTAAGAACAAGACAAATTATTCCATATACTACATTAAGGAAACTTATATCTAAAAACTACATAATGGAAATAAAACTACATAATGGAAATATATGCAAAATGAAGCTTTATTCTATTCCATCATAAGTTGGATACAATGCTCTAAGGGTCCTCCCTTTGGAATGGAGGAGGTACTCCTATTTATACAATGAGATGAGATAACAAACTCATAATTATGATCCACTAATCTCTCCTTTAGTTGCATAGATTTCTCAACCATCTAGACACATAACCCTATCCTCCATGATTTCCTCCATAAGGTCCATGATCTTCTCCATGATCTTTTCCATGAGGCTTATCTTATCAAATTCGAATTTGATCATTCAAGGCCACATAAAGATGCCCTGGAAGCTTCCTTTGTGCCTACACATGTCAAAAAAATCATTCTAATTGTTAGGTAAAAGTATAAGCATCTTATTTTCTAAAGTTTAGCCATAAATTCACTTAAAAATGTTAAGAATTAATAAACTTTGGAAAAGCATAGTTATAACCCAATAATGAGGTAAATGGAATGATGTGGAGGTGGAATGGAGGTGACATGAAGGTAAAATGTGAAGACATTGGTGAATAATGGAGTGAAAATAGGGACTATTTTGAGGCCCAACACTGATCATGCTGCAATTAGATATTTAATGAATAAACCAGATGTGAATGCTCATATTATTAGATGGTTACTTTTGTTGCAGCAGTTTGATTTGACCATTGTTGACAAACCAGGTAAAGAAAATGTTGTTGCTGACTTTTTATCTAGATTGGACTTGTCTGCAGATTAGGATGGAACAGTGGATGACCAGATGCCCGATGAACATCTATTTGCTATCTTAGTACTCTCTCCATGGTTTGCTGATATAGCGAACTACCTTGTTTCAGCACAGTTCCCTCCGCACCTATCTTCAAGAGAGAAGAGCAGAATCATCAGAAAAAGTGCCTCATTTACTTGGATCGGGGGAAACCTGTTCAATCTTGGCCCTGATCAGATCTTAAGGCGTTGTGTAAGGGAGGAGGAAGTCTTTGATATCCTCCTCACCTGTCATGATGGGCCTTGTGGAGGACATTTTGCAGCAAAGAGGACTGCCTTCAAAATCCTGCAAGCAGGCTACTATTGGCCCACACTTCATCAAGATGTCAGAAGGTATATCAGCCAATGTGACCAATGCCAGAGAATGGGGAAACCGACTCAAAGGGATGAGATGCCTCTCCAACCTCAAGTGACCCTTGAGCCATTTGAGAAGTGGGGTATGGACTTTGTGGGTCCAATCAACCCTCCTTCGAGGCAAAGGTCTTACATCATTGTGTGCACTGACTACCTGACAAAGTGGGCAGAAACTAAGGCAATCAAAGCAGAAACAGAAGAAAAGGTGGCTGAGTTCTTAAGAGAGAACATCTTCTACAAATTTGGCTACCCAAGAGAGCTAGTCACCGATTAGGGAAGCCAGTTCACATCCAACTTAATTGAAGACCTACTAGCTCATCACAAAATCAAGCATAGGACTTCCACCCCCTATCATCCACAGGCAAATGGGCAAGTGGAAGTCACCAACAGAGCATTGGAAGGGATTTTGACTAAGGTGGTGAGCAGTAGTAGGAAAGATTGGGCAGATCGCCTGGTTGAGGCCACATGGGCTTACAACACCACCTGGAAGACCACAACCGGCTTCACACCTTATGAGCTGGTCTATGGGAAGAAAGCTTTGCTGTCCATTGAATTTGAATACAACACTTTGAGGATGGCAGCTCAGCTGGACCTAGATCTCAGCCATGCACAACAAGAGAGGTTATTGCAGCTGAATGGACTGGATGAGCACCGAATGCAGGCCCTCCTTCACTCAGAAGTGGTTCAACTTCAGAGAAAGGTGTGGCATGACCAACACCTCAATGACAAGCAATTCCAGCCAGGAGATTGGGCACTGTTGTATGACTCCAGGCACAAAGATTTCAAGGGGAAGCTGAGAACCAGATGGCTGGGACCATATGCAGTGGAAAAATGTCATGAAAATGGATCTGTTCTTATTCAGACCATTGATGAGGAGGCCATCCCCATGCTTGTCAATGGGCATCGACTGAAGATCTACAGGAAACCTCTCTCAAGACAAGAATTCATCAAAACTGTGGAGAAGTCAGTGCTGGTCATAGAGAAGGGTTCTGCCTCTGCTTTGGGCATACCCTGAAAGATCTAAAAAAAAATTAAAAAATAATAATAATAATAATAATAATAATAAAGATCCTTGGGTGAAAACCTTTCTGAGGCTCCCAAGGCAGGTGGTAGGGGTGAAAACCTCATTGAGGCGCCCCTATTGTCTTTCAAAAAAAAAAAAAGATTTGAAAAAAGATCCTTGAGTGAAAACCTCTCTGAGGCGCTTAAGGCAGATGGCAAGGGTGAAAACCTCATTGAGGCGCCCCTGTTATCTTTCAAAAAAAAAAAAAAAAGAAGAGCAAAGAAAAAAAAAAACAATAAGCAAAAAAGACAGGGACAGCAAGTTGATAATGTGGAAATGCATGCAGGTTGTAGGTGTTCTATGAAGGAGAGGAGGTCTCTCAACTCAAAGTCAAGGATCCTTATCATGCTGCCAGGAGACCTCACCAGCACCTCCTCCAAGAATACTCATCTTCTCCAAGGTATGGGCACGATTTCATCACAGCTTAGTCTTCTACAGGAAGTTCCAGACTTTCTACAGGAAGTTGCAGACTTTCTACAGGAAGTTCTGTATTTCTACAGGAAGCTTCCTGTAGAAGTTTTGGACGGCCCGGAACTGATTGTATGAGGATATCTAACGACCAAGGTCCGGTATGGATGCATGAAAGCTACCATTTTCTCCCTCACACACTGCTGTCACCTCCTTCTACCACCCCTGTCGACATGCAATGAAGATACCGGCACCATCAAAGCAGATCATTGAGTTATCAAGAGAAAGTAATTTTTTTAAATGAAAAAGACGCTGAGATGCCATGCCATACCCATCCCAGCTATCCAAGAGCTCTATGAGCGTGATCGTGAGGCCACTGTCTTCGTCGTGCAGCATGCACCCGAGGAGGAAAAACTGCTACAGGACATCCTGCAGGAGTCCCGTAGCAGTTAAGCCAGCTAGAGTGTACACCATTCAAGCGCTTGCAACATGCAATGAAAACGTAGGCACATGCAGCCGAATCATAAGATTCATCGTCAGCGGCCTGTGAAGAGGAACCTCCGGGCCTGTGCAATCCACCAGCAACAAACAAATCTACTCATCATCGTCCAAAAGCCCGAAGAATCATGTCGCGGCCGCACAGGTAAGTGCCTCCACCCTTTCTTCCATCGAATTGCATGAATTTTACTTTGAAAATGTTTGCAAGTGTGAAGTGAATGGGTTGAGCGGTTGTATAGCCAATCGACTGGCCATGTCGACCAGTCAGATGGCCTAGTCGGATGGTAAGCGGTGGTCGTGGCAAAAGGAACGGGCAGTGCACACGTGAGAGCCATCCAGTCGGGGAGAAATGAGTTGTAACAGAAATGACGGCGGCGGATCTGCGGGGAATGATGCGGCAGTAAGGGAACTTGCAGAAGAATGATGGAGTGACGTCGTCCAACGGTCCGGCAGGGACAACTCACCCCCGCGCCACGGATTCCGCCGGATTCAAATCTAATCGGCTAGATTGCCACCCCATGCATTTATCATTCGTCGTTTGAAAGTCGAGTGAGCATCCGGATTCCTCTGAAGCTCGACACTCCAAGTCTTCGACCATTCGAACGCCTGTTAAGCAGCACAGAGAGCGCAGACCCACTGCAGTATCCTCCAGAATTCGTGCGCTGCTTCTACAGGAAATTGGGTTCCTCACGTCAAAAGGTGGCGGATTAAAAAGGTAAGCCCGAACCTTCCATGCAATTGGTTTCGAGGGTGGCAGAGTCGACGTTCTACAGTCTGGTCGTAAAAAATTTGCAAGTATTGTCTGCCGTTGCATGAATTCTCGTCCTACAGGATGTCAGTATAATTAAGCTGTGTTAAGGTCCTCGGGAGATAAGTTTTCGTGAATTGTATGTGTGACAGAGGCATAATTCTACGCTCTTTCCCAGTAGGCCAATTTTCTTCTGCACTCGCCACGTCCAGCTGACGCAACAGTTTTTCACCATGTCGGGTGGGTTCATCAGAAGGGAACCAACCAATTCAACAAAGTCAAGAGAGAATCCTGAGGTGGTGGAGTTGTTCATGCAAGCGCAATGGATGTCATTCTGCGACAAGTTGCAGCGCTATGACGATGAGGTGGCAGAGGAGTTTTTGCAAGCTCTGAAGCCGAAATCCAAAACATTGGCCACCGTTAACTTCAGGGGTTTGAGTCTCAGACTCACCCCACAATTCATCAGCCGAGTTACTGAGCTCCCAATGGGATTACCATGGGATAAAGAAGAGAGGAAATTGGGCCAGAAGGCCAAGAAAGAATTCTTTCCCCCAGGGGAGGAATTCTCAGAAGATAAAAACGGGGTTCGTAGAACCAGCTTACTGCCACTGTGGAGTGAAGTTAGCCTTCAGATTATGAAGTACATCACCTGCGAAGGTCGGTTTAGCATTGTATATGGGTACCATTTTCGGTTACTCACGGAATTAAGGCATCAGATGGACCTACCTGTAGAAAACAAACTGAGTATCCCTTACTTTCTACTACAGTCTATGATTGAATGTACCACCAAGTTAAAAGAAGGCACACCAGACCAGGTAGCCCACCATGGACTCATTAAACTCCTCGTGGAGGATGCGCTCCACACATACAAGGTTCCTCTCTCATGGGAAGCCTTCAGAAATTTGACCAAGGATGGTGACATAAAGATGTTGACCGAAGAGCTCGGTTCATCTAGCAGTGAGGAGAAGGAGTCAATGCCCGCAGGGAAGAAAGAAAAAGGCCAGAAGACCACGACCACGGAGCAGAAGAAAAAGCAAGAGAAGAAACAAGAGAAAAAGGGTGCCAAAGATAAGGATGACACACCCATTTTGACGGCAAGAGAGAAAAGATTACAAAGCAGAGTGGACAAGGCTGAGCAGGTCCACGTCAGCAAAGGCACCTCGACAGTAGCATCGACCAAGTCGAAAAGTAAAACACCCTCAGCAAAGCAATCTAAAGTGGTGCCACCTGTCTCTACAGGAAAACTGAAACCGGCTTCTACAGGAAGCCCGAAATCAGCTGAAAAAGGGCCTTGTACAGGAAGCCCGAAATCACCCGAAAAAGGGTCTTCTACAGGAAGCCCTGAGAAAGTGAAACCCAAGGAGAAGAAAGCTGACATTCTTGCAAGGGAGGCAGCAGTTGTGCTGGCCGCCCTCAGCACACCTCCTAAGCCAAAGAAGAAGAGAAAGAGGGAAACCCCTCTATATTTTAAAGCTAGGAGAAGTGTGAGAATAAAGACGGGCAAGCCATAGCCTCCGTCCAGCAGCCCCATCACTATAGATGATGCCCCTACTTCGCCCAAGGAGAGGTCCCCCTCAAGGATATCAGTCACCTATGAGAGGGGGAGCCCGAAGAAAGCTACTTGGAAAGAAAGGTTAGACCAATTGGCTTCAAAATCTCGGCTACAGGATGCTGAGGATGCTCTATAGGAAACCTTAGCCAGGCTTAAAGAAACAGAGAGAATGGAAGGAGAAGCACCCTCATCACCACCGAGGGAGGGCGAAGTAGAGCCACCAAGAGAAGTAGAAAAAGAGCACATTCCAGAGCCTAGCCCTCAGCCAAGTCTGAGTTCATATTACAACTTCTTAGAGGCTGGCAAAATTATACCTCAGAAATTCACTGTGCCATTGTTCTTTGCATTGGAGGAAGAGAGAGTACGTACACACACGTGGATGAAAATAGCCAAGTCAAAGGGTGTGGCAGACATAGGCCCCTTGCAAGAGCAACTTAAGGAGGCCAGAAGTGAATTAGCCATGGCTAAACACGTGGCAAATTGCCAAAGAGTGTTCCTACAGGAAGAAAACGAAAAGCTTAGATTGCAGCTACAGGAGCTGAGGACAGGAACAGGTACACCCTCCAATGACACCACAGCAGAACAGCAGGGCAAAAAGGAACTGTACACCGGTCTTGGGGAGCCAACCACACATCTACAGGAAGCAGAACAGCAAGCACAAATTGAGGTGCAAGCTCTCAGACAACAGCTGCAGCAGAAAGAGGCACAATTGGCCTGCATGGCCAGTTGGGCCATGGATGCTATACAATGCAGACAGCCGGCCAAATCCTATGGCCTGTACCTGAAAGCCCAATGGCTGCAATTTCAAATCAATACCTTGGCGCAAAGAGGTATCTCTCAGCTCCAAGGCCCACAACAATTCACTGAAGTATGCAGTACTAGTTCATTAGAGGATAAGGCCAAATTAGCAGAGTTCTACCTCCATAATTTGGCCCTGCCTAATGTAATTTCATGGGATCCCAATACGGCCTTAGGAGATATGCAATTAATGGCATTTGTCTCATGGTTGAACCATGAGGAAAAAATAGCAGCAGAAGCCAAAGCGGTCATGAACCGAGAGCTGAATGAGCCATTGCTAATTCGAGCAGAACCAGGGGATCCAGTTGCACTAATCTCGGCACACCAACACTTGTCCACCGACCCTCAAACTTCATTGAGATATATGGACCAGCAAGCCCAAGCCATAGCGCATTTTGAGGACATGGAGAGACTGTTAGGAGACAACGCTGTCCAAGCTTGCACCCACCGATGGAATACATTGGCCCACAGTCTGAAAATCAGAGAGTACCATACCCCAACTCGGATGAGGGAAGCTCTAGTACGGGTGGCCCTCTATAAGAAATCCATGCAAAACCTCCAGGCCAGCTGGATTGGCCTCAAACTAAGCCCACCACTGCTGCTAGGATTAATGGAAGGCAACACAGAGAAGGATGATAATGAACAGTGGGAAGAGGTGAACATAAAGGCTGGGTTTCATATCAGCAAGGAGGACACTACTACAGAGGCTTGGGATGTAAGGGTGGCAGTAAAAGCAATGAAGGATGAGGAGTTGGACTAGTTGCTCAAGGATGAACAAATATTTTAGCTGGGGGGTGATGATGAGCCCCAATTTTGGTAACATTTTGGGCTCATTTGGCCTACTTACCTTGCTCAACCCTTCATTTTTCATCACTTATGCATCATTTCTTAGTATATTAATGTTATTTGTAGGAAGGAGGGCAGTCACTATGCCTAGGTGGCTAATACATGTTTATTTCAGGTTTTTTGACATTAAATGGAGCAAAACCACGCAGATGAAGGCAAGGAGACAGCCAAGGTGGCATTGCGGTTTTGTAGGAAGGTTGTCCACAACCTTGAATGACCTTCCTCGTGATCTCCACCCCAACTCCGATCTCCAACAACTATCACCACCGAGCTAGAAGGCAGCCAACGGATTCTAAGGGAACAACAGTTTACTTTTAGTTGGTCAGCCAAGCCCCACTAATTTAGGAGGCCAGCTTGGCCCTCATAATGTATAAATATTGAGGTTGTAGCCTTCGATGGAGGCTTTTGGAAACTTTGTTGTTCATTCTAGACTACGAGCTGATAGCTCTGTTTTGCTTTTTGTAAGCCATTTTTGGCATGTTGTTAGAATTTTGACTATGATCTTTTAATAAAAGGCAGACAAATTCGAGTTCAGTTCTGAGTTCTTAGAGGAGCTATAGCTCTCAGGGTTGGGCCCAACCTGAGAGCAATAGGCCTCCTTTCTTTGTATTGTTACTTGTCTTTCTTTCAGCATTATATTTATTTTCCTTTACATGCACTTGGAAACACAGTTTGCTGATTCAGATTTCTTGGTGTGGTTACATAGGTTAGTGTTATGAACAAAGTTTCTTTTAGTAGTTTAGATTAGAGTAAGGATTGGAGTTAATCAGAGTTCCAAAAAAAAGGTTGAATGCACACTCACTTTCACCTCTGTTTGGGGACCGGAAGTGCAGCCCGTGCCACCCACCAAAAACACAGTTTTACATGTTCATGCAAGCTTTAATGTAATATTTTCAATTGTAGAAGTGTCCATGCATTTAGATCTTGTGTAAGAACTCTTTGTTTCAGCACCATGCATGATTTTCCCTTAAACTACATTGCTGTTCTTTGGTTTCTAATAAAACAGTTAGAGTAGGTTGATGACATTTCGATTATACGCAAGACAGAGGTGATTTGTTTCATTTACACTGCGCAACACCACTCTATCATTTCCTTATCCTTCTGAGCCGTGCCTAAGCCATCTACTTGTCTCCCAGCTAGATCATTTGCCCACCAACTCTTCTATTATCCACGTTGTTTTGTCTTTTCGGCCTTCCATTGCCTCTAACCCTCCTATCAACCAACCAGCTCTACACACCCCCTCTCCATCTCATCTCTCTGTCCATAAGCCATCACAAGCTCCCCTCCTACCTCTCTATCCACCCATAAAGCTCATTCACTCATCCATCACCCAAAAATTCTATTGCAGAACATCCTGTAGAAGTTAGCAGACTTCCTGTAGAAATCCTGAACTTCCTATAGAATCCCCTACAGACATCCTGTAGAAGCTTGCAAACACGGTTGCCAGGCATCTGAACTTTGTGAACTTTAGTGGAATGATGTAAGGGATCCCTTAGACCCTCTCAGAGTCCTCCTGACCTTTTCCAAGCCTTCCTCCCCTTGAACTACCCCTGCACAGTCAAGACCCAGTAAGAAGCACAGTCATAATAACTCCAACCACTTGAGCAAAATCACAAAAACATGTTCTCTTCAGATGAAAGTAGTGTAGACCCATGCATCTCATCTCAATAGAAGTAATGGCATCACTTTTAGAAGTTGCATTCCCACCATTGCATCATAAGGATTAAGCTGGTCAAATTAGGGTTTACTAGGGTTTCCATGTTTTGTTGGCTTTCAGTTCATTCTTGAAAAGTAGGTTAATTTCCTTTGAGATAGCTTTCGTTCATCACTTAAAAAGCTTCTTCTAAGAACATATAGAAGTTGGCTTGAGCCCTAGCGGACTTGTGCCAGCTGACCAAGTGACAACTGCGACAAGAGCTAGTACTTGTGCATACAGCACCGTCGCTTCCAAGTTTGTTACGAACTACCGGGTTGATAAAATTAGAGAAGGAAGCTCCAGGAGTTGTAGCATTATTGCTACAATACTGGAGCCCACCATATTTTTGGCGCCGTTGCCGGGGAAGCGTCAGAGTATTAGTAATTGTTGCTTTTCTTCTGTTTTCCTACTCTCGCCTTCTGCCAAGTAGTTTATTTCATTTCCATTCTGCAAAAGTAGCATAGACATTTCCTGCTTTCATATATTAAAATTTCAATTCCGAAATTTCAATTTTGCAAGCATAGATTAGCATTTCAATTCTGCAAGCGTAGACTAGCATTTCCATTCCTGCAATTCCATTTGAGCAAAGTAGATTAGTTCTTTCCTGCTTTCATTTCAATTCTGCATTTTCATTTCAGCAAGATAGTTAGTTGTAGATCAATCTGTTTCAGTTTTTGCAGGTACCAGAAAAAAAAAAAAAAAAAGAAATCAAAAAAGTCTTTCCATTTTATGCCTCGTAGGAATCGAGATAAAACATGAAAATTCTTACCCAACACCCCCACCACATCATTGAGTCACCCTTCTCTCTTCTTCGGTGACAGTGATCCAGAAGAACCTATAGGTGAACCTCCTGAGATATACGAAGATCCTATAGCAGAAGAAGAATTAGAAACCATTCCATCTGAAGCCATGGCTAACAATAGAGGAGAAGATGAGAGAATAGAAGGTGCCTTCCCCATCCGAGAGACCAATGGAGACATGAAAATGAAGAACATTAGCCCCTCCGCTTTTCCTCACTTCCATGGACTGACTACTGAAGATCCTGATACCTTCCTGTTTGAGTTTGCTATCCTTTGTCGAACCTATGACTATACTGAAGATGAGCAGAAGCTGAAACTCTTCCCTTCAACTCTCAAGGATGCAGCATTACGCTGGTTCATGGGCTTACCTGGGAACAATATCACCACTTGGGCTCAGATGTAGCAAGCTTTCAATACCAAGTACCGGGACTACTGTAGGTCCAAGGAAACCAAGGGAGAAATCTTTCGGATGACCATGGGAAATGATGAGTCCTTAGAGGATTATGAGGAAAGGTTCCAACTTAGCTATAAACGGGCCAGGTGCACACTTGACCCTGAATCCCTCAAGTTGGTCCTGCTCCGAGGAGTCCCTGAAGACCTCTTAGATACCCTTCACATGTTGGCTGGAGGAGATATTTACCAACTGCCTTATGAGGACATAAAGACTGTGTTTAGAAACCACTATAGGGCAGCCCGGAAACGAGGTAGAGGAAACCTACTCTCAGCTGGTATTCCTTTCTCCAAACATGAGTTTGCAAATCAATTAGAGGATCTCAAAAGTGAGGTGAGACAGACCATTGCCATGCAACTTGATACATTCAGGATCCAGCAAAAGAAGGAAGAAGCTGAGAGGGCCTTGGCTATCTTCTGCCCTAGATGTACAAGGAGACACCCTAAGAAGGAATGCCCATTACATTCTTTGTTTGTTTGTTTCATAAACTTACAAGTAGCATTCAAACTGCATTTGCCATAACAAATGCAAAGTAGATAACTGCTACTTCAATCCATCTACTGGATCTGTTTATGATTTAAACAACTGATTCACAAACTATTTTATTTCCCTTGTGATAGCTCTTAGATCCTCCTTAGATCTAGCCTTGATTGTTGCATTACTAATTGCTTTTTGCTCGGCCAAAACCCAAGAACTGAACTGCAAACTATGACCCAGAACCCGAACAGAGTCTTGTTTCTGGCCCAGCGCAGGTACTGTTCAGAGATTCTGAACTTCAACGCACTTCCTAAGTGGACAAGCTGCGCTGCATTTCAGATTCTCTGTGTTACAGGTGCGCTGATCAGACTAGCTCTGTGCAGTTGTGGCTTCTGTGATTCATTCTTTCCAGTTCTATTCCTGAATTTTGCTGCCTGTGATCAGTATATGTCTGTTTGAAACCCCTTTTCCTTGTTGTTATTCCGCCTCCTTTGTACAAAAGAACTGTAGATGTTTTTGTGTGTTTGTTGAGTCATTTACAGTTCTCCTTTGCAGAAGTAGCGTAATCGTACTGTCGTCCTTTGATTTGAAACTGTCGCAAGTGTTGATTTCAATCGTAGGAAAGAGTTTGATTGTTGTTGATGGTCGATTATCCTCTTACTATTGCTTTTGGTTTGAATTTGTAATTTTCTAGTGTCGAGAACAAGTATTCAGTTCAAAATCGTAAAGTGTTGTGATCGTCTCCATTTTTTGATTTCAAAAAGAAACTTGTTGATATTTGTCGCTTGAAAAGAGATTCAGATTTGTACATCAACTTTCTTTTTAGCATTCATATACTAAGAAAGTCGAAAACAAATACATGCATGTGCATTTGCATATAGACAGTCTCATTGGCTTGATTTAGGAAAGTGCATTTAGAGTGTTCTCTTTGCTCTTTGTGAAAAAATTTTGTCTTTCTTTTTCTTAGTAGCTAGTATTTTCATTGCACAAAGAAGATAAAAAGTTTGTTTATCATCTTAGATTGCATTTTAGGAATTACATCTACATCTTGCGGTGAACCTGAAAGGCAAACTTCATAAACAAGATCAACTTAAAATAAATTCAATGAATCTAACAGCGCTTTGGAACTTAACGCACAACATTTAGAAGTCTAGGCTAGAGACGTATTCCAGTGTCGTAAAACCTGGTAACTGTTGTTCTCACTGATGGTTGGGTGATTCCTCCACTTTGAGACGATAAGTGCCAGTACGGACTTGCGCTCCCACGTACCGTCAAGTATATTTTGGGAGACCCCAATAGGCTTAATCCTTTATCCATAGGAAGCCGTGTCTGCCGCCCTATCGATCGCAATGCACTGAACACAACATTATGGAAGATTGACTACCGTACCGTAAAAAGTATTATGCAGTTTTGCGATTGGTTTGGTAATCCCTCTACCTAGATTTCCAGAGCAGTCCCTTTCGTTCCTTTTCAGACTCCTTAATGGAAAAGGTCCATTTGAGCACTTGTCACTTCAGGCTCATTAAAAATCGAAGGAGACTAGAGTCATCTTTTGTTTTTTTCTCGACTCTCAAAAATTGAAAAAACAATTTGTGTCAAAGCATCTAAAATTTATTTTAAACGGAATAATCATCACCTTTCCCTCGTTGGTCTTCGAAATTAGTCTCCCTTGATCGCAAGTTCTTGTAGAATCGCTAGGAAATATTTTGGATAGAATAGATATGTCTGAACAACCGTCGACATCTAGGACTGTGTCATCCGACACAGCAGCAGCAGAACCTCCTGCCGCTACTCCAAAAATGTTCGTCGGTATACCATCTGTCCCGGCAAGTTATCAACAACAAGTCGGAGTCCAATTGGGGACTGTTTCGATGACATGGTCTGTTCCTATTTCTTCATCCAGATTATCATCTGGTATTTCTTATGTTGAAACTCAACAAATTGATCCAATGTGTCTTCAAAGGCCAATTTACCTTTTAAGTACTAGATTGCCACCATATGGAGGGCAGTATGCCTTTTCATTGTTCCCTCCCGAAGAACAACCATATGGGAGTTTACAACAAAATTCAGGTCAAACTGGAATTACATCCATCGGTTGGGTACCAATACTGCCTTAGCAACCAAGGGTTGTATATTCAATGCAACCAGTCCACCCTGTGTCGAATATTCCAATTATACCTACTGTGGTGACTGCGTCGAAAGTACAAGCGCTACCTGTTGTATGTCAACCCCAAGTTTCTCAGGTTGCA
Organism: Pinus tabuliformis; assembly: GCA_031772625.1. NCBI lineage: Eukaryota > Viridiplantae > Streptophyta > Pinopsida > Pinales > Pinaceae > Pinus > Pinus tabuliformis. Next base: position 465,070,803 of record CM062819.1, read on the forward strand.
ATACAACAGCCTCTTGTCTCGACAACTCAATCACAATTTCAGGTTAGTGCCTCCTTATCTGGAGTGACTCAGGCTCAAACAAGTACTATGACTCCTCATCTTGGTTAATCATCCAATATTGGGCAACAACAAATGGTCCAACAACCATGGCTAGTTCAATCGAGTCAACAACCGCCATTCCAGCAATCATATCAAGGACCTGAGAAACAAGTCTTTGTAAGTAATGGGAAACCGCATTTCCAAAGCGGTTATCAACAACCATATTATAATGGTTATGCCCATCAACCTTATCAAAGTTACCAGCATCAAATACATTATGCTGGTATGCAAAGACCCGCTGCTCAGGCGATTCCATCTTATCCTGGGTATGCTTCGCCTAACTTGAATCAACAGTTGCCCTTTGTAGCAACTCTAGAATTACTAGATCTAAACCGACTAACGAATGATCCAATTGCTTATGCCCCTTGGTGACCGGCGATTCCGCATAAACTTCCGTCAGATATTCCTAAATTTAATGGAAATTCGGGTGAAGACCCGTCGAATCATGTGATGACCTTTCATTTGTGGTGTTCATCTAACACACTAAACGATGATTCGATTAGGCTTCGCCTTTTTTAACGAACGTTAACTGGTCCAACAACAAAATGGTATATCTAATTGCCTAGAGCTTCATTCGATAACTTCAGCACCCTAGCCACAACCTTTTTAACCCATTTTCAGTTACCAATAAGGTACGAAATAGGAACAAAGCTTCTTACCAATTTCAAATAGACAACGGCCACTCACATATCCGATCATATTCATGAGTGGCGACGTCATCGTAGAATGGTAAAAACATACGTTCCTGATCAGCTTTTAGCTGAATGGTTTATTAAGTCATTATTACCTTCCATTACAGAAGATGTGGCAAAGGGAGGAGTCGTCACTGAAGAGCAAGTTATTGCTCGTGCGCAATATTTAGACTTGATTTATACTCAGTCTGGTACGCTCTACGATAAAATCCCTGACACTCCCAGACCAATTTTTTTTTTTCCACCTCCTCCTAAATCAAACAATGACTCTCATGTCGGCGATGGCGTGATGAGTGCAACAGACACGAAATTGACAAAGGCTACATCTAAAAAGGCCCGTAAGATTTCTATTCAAAATGCAAATGAGGAACTTCTTGCCTCGGAAGTAAATGCCATGTCGACCGACAAGGGCAAACAACTGAAGCAACCAGGGGGCAAGAAGAAAAAGAAAGGGAGAAAAAAGAAGTAGGATGAGTCATCTCCTGAAAAACCTTCTACAAATCCTTCTGGGCAAAGGAAACCCCCTGCGGGGTGTCATATATGCGATGAGGATCATTGGACGAGAGATTGTCCACATAAAGCTGAAGTTAAGAAACTCTTTAAGAGTTCAAAACCTCAGCAGTCTTGACTGATCCGTTTCCAAACCCGTGAACCAAACTGGTTGCTAATCAAAATGATTTCTGATCCCAAGTGCTTATGTTGTCTATCTCAAAGCATCAAAATGATGCTTTGACAAGGAATAAAGATTACGGGAATCCACAGCTGTCGAATAACAAGGCTAATGAACAACCTAGTAGTTCGACAACAACTTTGACAGAAGTTGTGCCACCCATCATTCCTGAACAAATGATAAAGTCGCCAAAGGGAGTAGTACACAAATCGACATTTAATCCTCGTGCAAAAATAGCACAGAATTATAATATAATAGAGGACCTGGCCCAATCGCCGTCCGCTATGTCAACACTTGAGGTACCGCAAAATTGCCTCTCCCAAGAGAAAGCTTTATTATCAGCAATAGGTGGGATTGACCCATTGGATTCCAATCTTGTGGCCTTTGATCATAAAGGATATGACCCTCAGTTACCAGCTCAACTAGCTTTCCTTATTCAAGTGAAAGCCCTCAACAAAACTGTTCATCGAACAATTATTGATGAGGGGGCATCCACATGTATTATGTCGATGAGTTGCTGGAAAACTTTAGGCTCACCACCCTTGTTGCGATTGTCAACATTGTTAAAAGCATTTGATGGATGATCATACACTCCATATGGGATTTTAAGTAACTTGCAAGTTGAACTGGGGGGTAAAACAGTAGAAATTGATGTTGAAGTAATCGACGGAAACCTCGATTAAACATCCTACTGGGAAGGCCCTGGATATATGCCATGGCCGCAGTTGTGTCGACCTACTTCAGGAAGATTGCATTTCCCTTCCAAGGAGGAATTACAATCGTTGACCAACAAACATTTCTCCCCAACAGTTCACAAGTTATGGGAAGCATTCCAATGATCCATGGAAGCAATCATTCGCTCCAAAATATCAGAGTAGGTCTCCTAAAAGACCCTGCCTTAATGGGTACTTTTTCCCTACCGCCTCCGAGCAATCTGGCGGAAGTGGCCACAGTAGAATATGAAATCTTCTATATCTAATGGATTTAGAAGATTCCTAAACATTTTGTCAGCATGGATCATCGCCATTTTAGAAATATTGTAGCAATCAATTTTCTTGGCCTGGGGGTCAAACCCAAATCAATGCTCATCAAGTGTTTGGATAGATAGGTCCAAGGAATATGGTACCTCTTCAGATCCTTGGTCGCATGTACATTCAACAGACGAAGGAATCATTCAATCAATGATGATAGAAGAGGCACCATGGGAAGATTACCACCATCGCTCCCATCTTCCGGATTACCACGAAGATTATTCCAGCAACCTTAATCATCCATCAGTTTTTGATTTTCTATCAAATACTGTAAATACGGTGGATTCCAAGGACGGTTCTTATCTTGTGTCGACCTCGTTAAAAAATGAAACAAGGAGTCATGAGGATAGTTATTTTACTGTGTCAGCCTCATTAAAAAAATGAAACGACTCCCTTTCCAAATCGAGACTTTGATTACGACCTCATAAAATCAAAGTCGAGTCTTTCGAAGATCTCGAAGGTAAACCTTCATTCCAACCACCGAAATGAATGCAATGAAGCTTGGGGGGCATGCAAACTTATCTCGAGTAGTGTTACCACAAGGTTCAAGCTCGTTAAAAAATAAACCCGCATCGAGCAGTTTTAGCACATAGTTCAAGCTCGTTAAAAAATAAACATAAGCCATGAGCAAATGTTTCCCCCTGCATTTAAGCTCATTAAAAAATGAACTATTCCCTAGTAAATAACCATCGTGAATGTAGTACTTCAGCCATTAAAGCCTTGGTCGTGTTTGCACTGTCACTTCCACTTTTGCATTGGCCGATCATTCACATCCATTTGATTGTTTACCCATTTTGAGGAACAGCTGCGAAGAGTGATCTCACTAGCCATCCTTGTAACACTGCTGTGATTGGAAAATTCCAAACCTTACCTGGAATCAGTTGCTACCCATTTTATCACTCGTTCCTCAAAAGACGAGTCTCCTTTAAGCTCTTTTCAACTGACTCGTAAAATATGAAAAGATTGCCGAGCCATTGGCCTCTCCAGCTCGTTAAAGGGACCGGAAGTGCTATCTCTCCTCTAAATTTTAATCTTTTTGGACCTGAGAGATTATTACACAAAAAGATCGAGCGCTTGTTTTGTTCGGCTTGTTAAAAGTATCGAAAATTCATCCCTTCTGTATTGTTTTATACTTTTTCAGACTTAAGGGATTAGATGACGAAAAAGGAATTCTGGAGTTTCCTTTACGTTCCTTTTCAGACTCTCTAAAATTGAAAAGGACCGAGTTATCTTTTTCGTTAAACTCGTTAAAATTTTAATAGCGACAAACTTGTCTATAGACGAGAACGAGTTTCACTATCGCTAGGCTCGTTAAAACATAGCGATAGGTTTGCCCGAAGGGCAAATTATATAACAAGCATATGTTATCCTCCTCAAGCTTGACAAAAATAAAGAGGTACTGGTCAGCAATGACTGGGGAAAAATTGGGAAGAAAACTTGAAGAAACTTTGTTGGTAGCAAGTCGCTCTTGAACATGACACTTCCCCTCTGCATCTGAGTCAGGTTGGGTTGTTTCATTCACCGGTCACATCGCCATGGTCCCATCATACCATCCACATTTGGGGTTAATGCTACCAATCCATCACGTCAGTGTCGCCGATATGTTCAAGAGAAGTCATTCAGAGAATTCACCTGTGTCTCACCCACTACCATACATTTATGCTCCATTCTTTCATGACCGCCACCCTGAACCTTATATCACCAGATCGTTTTCACCTCCATTAAAATCGTTTGCTCCATTCCGTGTCATTGATGTGGGATTCATTAAGGCCCTCCTGTGACGGATCACTTCTTGTCGACATCGGCTCATTATCCAAGAAGTTGATCTAGGAACACCCCATTTAGTACTTTGAAGCTTGCATGCCTCAATGGCAAGTTCATCACTTCCAGCGACAGGTTTACATCAATGGCCTTCGACCGAAAGATTTTGCGTGTTGTTCGACGCCAAGTCCTTTATTCACACCACGTGAGTTGTACTGCAGTACCTTGAGGGTCATTATCATTATCAGTGATCCCTCTCGTGCTTGTTAACAATTTACATCATTGACTGGTAATCAAGCGATGTCTTTCCATGTTCGACTTCAGAACATTTCTCACATGGATCGACTTGTACTCCGAATGAAGATCGAAAGAGATTGAAGACCCCAGATCTAGTTTCACCCATCTGGGCTGCGATATACATTTAGGAAAATAAAAGCATCAAATGTACATCATTGCTGCACAGATAATCATCCAATCAAAGGGATGATGGCTCTATCAGAATCATCAGTCTACACTCAGACGATTGTCTATCCTATGTACATGAAAATGAATTTATAAAGCTGAGCATGGGAATGCCCACCTCAGCTAGATCATGAAAATATTATGAAGATAATGTATTGTATTGTATCTTATTACAGGTCTCCTCCCAGCATTGAAAGAACTTCAGATCCTCATAATAAAGCATTTCACCTGACATCAAAAGATTAACAACCTCATGCTTTAGGGGGCAACTGTTATAGACATTTTTGGGCCCTACAACCCCAAGCATGAAATGTCCCTAAACAAAGGGCTCCTAAGTCCCTAAAAGTGTTGTTCTAACCCCTAAAGGAACAAGGTCAACAGATTACAGCTTCTCCCAGAAGTTCTCCATGAAAAACTGCTCAGAATTGGTCAAAACAGGATCATTTCAGCTGCTCCACTGGCCAAGTGCGTTGCATCTCACCTAAATACACTGTGTGGGTGCGTTGCATTTCAAAAATCCCTTCTGTGGGGTGCGATGGGCGAGAAATGACAAATGGCAGTGTCATTCCGCGAGGTGGAGAGGCAATGGAAGCTTCCAGAATCTTCTCCTGTGACACTTGCCTCACTGAATTCGACCAAGGATGAGTAAGAGACCATCAATCTCCATGTGGAAGCAAGAACTATCAGAGGGAGGACACTAATAAAATCACAAGCTGACTCATCCCCCTTACAGATATCTGTATATGGATCCCTCATCCCAGAGATCCAGAGGCTAGAATTTTGCATATTGTAAGGAATTGCTGTTGGTTTCTTAAGATAAACATCAGATTGTTGGGTGATCTAAGCTTTGTTTGAGGTGAAGAGGGGCTTCTTTTCTAGGAGGTTGATGCTGGGTCAGAACAACTGGTTGTAACTCCTCTTGGCTCTTTTCTTGTTTATCAATAAAAGCTATTCAAGTTTTCCTCCATGCTTTTGTGTCATTGATGCTTGCTACATTTGTATGGTCAATTTACATCTGATCCTAGATTGTTTATGATTATAGATCCATGTCTTTGTATAGTGCTATGCTTTTGTGATCTTACAGGTACTTTGTGAAGCTGGGCGTGAAAGGGAGGAGGTAGCTGAAGACTATAAAAAAAGAGAGGGATCAAATCAGGAGATTAGCGCAAGATATAGGTTGGTCTTTCTGTTCCTCTCTATCTATAATTCATAAAGGAAAAACAAAAGTAGCTTTTCTCTGTTTGTTTCTAAGGCAGCTGTCACACCTTAGTGGGATAGAGTAGTTCTATATAGACACCAGAGATTCTGCGAAACCAGAGATTCTGGGTTCGATCCCTAGTAGAGTCGCCATTTTGTTACAAGGAAAAGTGTCTATATAGAACTGCTCTATCCCACTAAGGTGTGACAACTGCCTTAGAAACAAATAGAGAAAAACTACTTTCGTTTTTCCTTTATGAATTATAGATAGAGAGGAATAGAAAGACCAACCTCTGTCTTGCGCTAATCTCCTGATTTGATCCCTCTCTTCTTTGATAGTCTTCAGCTACCTGCTCCCTTTCACGCTCAGCTTCACAAAGTACCTGTAAGATCACAAAAGCATAGCACTATACAAAGACATGGATCTATAATCATAAACAATCTAGGATCAGATGTAAATTGACCATACAAATGTAGCAAGCATCAATGACACAAAAGCATGGAGGAAAACTTGAATAGCTTTAATTGATAAACAAGAAAAGAGCAAGAGGAGTTACAACCAGTTGTTCTGACCCAACATCAACCTCCCAGCAAAGAAGCCCCTCTTCACCTCAAACAAATCTTAGATCACCCAACAATCTAATGTTTATCTCAAGAAACCAACATCAATTCCTTACAATATGCAAAATTCCAGCCTCTGGATCTCTGGGATGAGGGATCCATATATAGATATCTGTAAGGGGGATGAGTCAGCTTGTGATTTGATTAGTGTCCTCCCTCTGATAGTTCTTGCTTCCACATGGAGATTGATGGTCTCTTACTCATCCTTGGTCGAATTCAGTGAGGCAAGTGTCATAGGGGAAGATTCTGGAAGCTTCCATTGCCTCTCCACCTCGCAGAATGACACTGCCATTTGTCATTTCTCGTCCATCGCACCCCATAGAAGGGATTTTTGAAATGCAACACACCCACACAGTGTATTTAGGTGAGATGCAACGCACTTGGCCAGTGGAGCAGCTGAAATGATCCTGTTTTGACCAATTCTGAGCAGTTTTTCATGGAGAACTTCTGGGAGAAGCTGTAATCTGTTGACCTTGTTCCTTTAGGGGTTAGAACAACACTTTTAGGGACTTAGGAGCCCTTGGTTTATGGACATTTCATGCTTGGGGTTGTAGGGCCCAAAAATGTCTATAACAATGGGGTGAAGTTGCAGCTAGGATGTCATGGGGCGGAGTTGCAACTGCTAGGGAAATGTCTGATGGGGTAGCAGTTTCTAGGGAATCCTCTGGAAAGGTAGCCACTTCAACATGTAATGGCATTTCAACTAGCTCATCCCAAGTTCTCCCTTCCCTTTGGAAGGCACTAACCACCAAAAGTTCAATGAGGCAATGGTGGGACATGATTTTAAATGGCCTCTTTGATTTATGCACCGATTGGGCCATATGCTCTAGGGTTTTTACAAGAAAGAAAGGCATTTTAACTAACCTGCCATGACACAAGTTGTCTAATGACCTGAGGTGCTAGTAATAAATAACGACATACCTTCCTTCACACGTGAAATATATCTAGACAAGGAATGTAACATCTTTCTAGGGTTGTGGTAGTGCCCTCCTTTCAAATCATGTGCTTATCTTCTGCAGATGTTCACCTACCTCAAGGAATTGTTGCACTTCAATTTGGGGTTTTAGGGGGCAAACAAGTGTTCTCCCATCTAGGGTAAGCCTGTTTCTTCTACAATTGCTTCTTTTGTCACATACAACACTGTCCTTTCTATCTCAGATCTACCCTTCCTGTAATGCATGGAAAATTCTAGAGCTATGCCATTGTCATATCCCTACAACTTGCAAATATACTCCATCCAATTGACCTGTTCAAAAAATGGACTAACTTGTGGAAATTCATTTAGCAATTCTTCAACGCTTTCTCTATGAACTCTTGGGCCTCCGATATCTACTCAAAGTTCAGAGTGGTTATGGCTGTGTTTGGAAAGTGCAATAGTTTGAATGTGAGAGAATGAAAAGCAATAGAAGAGTTAAATTTAAGCTTGTAATAATTGGTCCAGTAATGATGTAATCACGTGGCATTATCTATTGCGGTGACCATTCGACATCAATTGTTCATTGCTATCATGAACATGAGAGATTCCCCTTGTACACATTTAGGTGTTGCTATAACGGTGACCATTGGAATGGGAGGGCAAGTTACCGAACATTTGGAACCAACCATTCATTGTTGTCGTGATCATGAGAGATTTCCGTTTCACGCAGTTAGAGGTTGCTGCAATAGATACCATTGGAATGGGAGGACGAGTTTCTGACCATTTGGCATTGACCGTTTCTTGCTATCATGATCTCAAGAGATTCCCCTTGTATGCAGTCAAGAGTTTCCGCAACACTAACCTGATTTGCCATGATAATAATTTAAAGTTTATTTACATGCAACTTTTTGGGCCCATGCACCATTACACTCAATCCTTAAATTACTTTCCTTAAAAAGTATTGGTTACAATTTTTTGGTTATCCTTGAATGCATTTTATAATTTTGCATGATTATCAAGTTAACTTCATTGATTTGAAAGCTATTCATATTATTTTCACTGTTTTGCAGGCTTAGTTGTTGGTTCTATCATGTATGTTAGTGCTTCAATTAAAATCACCTGATCTTGTGGTTGAAGATGTTGATAATTTTGAAATTCATAAGAATTGAATTGTTTGTTTGGATACTTATACAATTCTGTCCCTTAAATGAGGTTGGATCTATGAATTGGAAACATGCAAGATATCACAATTGAATTTTTCATATAACCGTGTGTAAAGGAAAAATTAAATAATAGTGATTGATCTATAAGCTATCTTGGTTGGCTTGTTACCAAGGGTATGTCACATAATTTTTTATGTTAGGGGCTTCCTTAAGAATTCGAGCTCATTATTATTAGAGACTTGCATAAATTTTGCATGTGCCACTCATGGATAATGAATGAATGAATGCTCCTATAAGTTGTTTTTCAAATTGCATCCATGAAACTCAATTTATTCTTACAAACTAAGTATAAATTCCTAGACTAGCCGTGAAGCTACCTGTGGTGATAGTAAGACTTTGTATGAAGCTATTGTTGTGAAGTTATGAACCCTAGAAACAAGTTTAGAACCCTAAGTGAAAAACCCTAGGTGTAAACCCCATGGTGCATTGTCTACAAGAAAACCTAAGTGCAAAACCTTAGGTGCATTTTCAAGTAGAAAACCCTGAGTGCAAAACCCTAGGTGCAAACCCTTGCATTGTTAAATATGATACCCCTAGAATTCTTCACATCTCATGAACTAGAAAAGTTTGAGAGAGAAATAGAGTAAAATTTATTAGTGGAATATTACAGTGGTTATACTTCAGTAAGGGATATTTCCTTTTATGTAATATCAAACCACAAATAAAAAATAAAAAATAAAAAGATATAGGATCAAGGATCATAATTATTCACAACTCGTGAATTAGAAAATTATGAGAGAGAAAGAGAGTACCCTATTCTATAGGATACCTGTAGGAGACCTCCATTTGGCTTAAAAATAGGACATCTGAAAAGTCACTAGATTTTGGACTGTAGTAATCCTCTGCAATTTTGACCTCTGCGTCTAAATTTTCGGACTGTGTTATCTCTCTGCAACCGAGGCCATCTCAGCACAATTTGAACCTATCCAAAAAATAAACCCCTGTACCCTCGGATATGTAGAATTATGGGTGTTGAAATTTTTATGATAGATATCACCTCTAGAGTAGTAAATTGTTGGAAACCTTGATTGGAAATGTGAAGAAGTATTGAAGGTATTCTAAGGTCTTGTTTTGTAACATCTTTTGGAGTCCTCGCAATTTTTATAAAAATATTTATTTTGCTGTTCATTTATGGGTTTTGTTTAAAGTGATCTTAATTGGTAAAATTACATTTGTAAAAGGAAATAATGATTCACCCCCAACCCCTCTTAGTGTTTCCAAAAGAAAGACAAAACTAAACTGTAATCAAAATGACACAACTGAACTGAATTGAACTATTAGACACAACTGAACTATAATCAAAATGACACATCTGAATTGTAATCACAATGTAATTCTATTATTAGTTGAGATATTAAAAATGCACCAAAAAATAAAGTGATCCCGCCTATAAAAAACAATGCTCATATAGATACATCATAAATGATGAACATAATGGTTGTTTATGCTGCTACAATCTATCAAAGGAAATAAGAGCACCATAATAGGACTCCCACCATAATAACCCCAATAGAAATCACACGAACAATGCATTCTTTAATAGGCCACATATATCGATGACTGTAAATGAAAATTGGTGGAGCACATGTTGACTCCTCCACATATCTTGCACATATGCATCCATTGGATGCTTCTTCAATGGGTATATCAACAACAAACCTTTGGACATCTAATCTGTAAGTTATGTTAAAGCTTTGAAATTTTGAAGAAATGTCTTTTGATTGTTTGTGGAGGGGTTTCAAATTTTATTTTTTGACTTGGTAAATAATTTGATTAAATATTAATTATAAGTTGGTGTAAGTGACAATGTCACTTGCACCATAATTCCTTGCTACTCTTATCCCATCAACTAGGGCAATATAATAGGCTTCATCGTTGGTGGTTTGCCCTTAAATTTCTTTACTATTTTGATAGACTTGGCTTAGTGCCTCATTGTGAAGCACAAATCTAGTCCGTTCCTGACCTGGGTTTGGATGGCACCAAACTTGAATGATCAATGTCCACTTTTGCACATCTGCAAAACAAGAAAACAATGAAATGAAAAAAACAATTTAGTGAAATATTGTTATATTTTGTTCAAACAGGGTTGCAATGACTCACTGTTGTAGTGGAGGCAACTCATTGTTACAGTGACAAAAGCTCACTATTACAATGGCTTCAACTCACTATTAAAGTGGCTGCAACTCATTGTTACAATGTTGAAAACTCACAATTACAATGGCGGAAACTCCCCGTTACAGTGGCGGAAACTTACTATTATAGGGATTGTCGCCACTGTAATAGTGAGTTGCAACTACTGTAATAGTTAGTATCCCTATTACCCATCCACATTAGGATAATAGCCATTGTAACAGTGAGTAATAGAACAACAACACTATCACTTTATCAATAAACCAAAGCTAAAAAATAACCACCTCATTTTTTTTCATTCTAAGCTTGATGATATTTATATTGGTAAAGTAGAATATAGTGAAGATGAAGTGTGACCTTCCTTGAGGGAAACAAAGACCACAAAGAGTAAAAAAGTAATGTTTATCTTTCATTATTACTAGGTAGTGTCCTTTACATCTATAACCTTATTAGTAATAATGTGTATATATATTTTTAAAAGAAACATAAAATATAATTGACATAACAAAAAGGGGAATCATAATTCCCCTCTATAAAACTGGCCAAATGAAAACATTTATTCCCAATGCAAGTAGACATGTTCTTATTTTTACCATTGTTGGGAATCCTTATATTCCTTAAGATATTCGTCATTGAAGATGGGGTTGGGGGGTATCTTTAGACACATGAGGAAATATTGTTTTTTACATTGAGTTATGCTTAATATCCTTTGGGGTTTTCACTAAAATATTAATGTTTTTTTCTTTTTGGTAGGTAAGCACCCACGGAGGATTTGAACCAATGACCTATCACAAGGAGTTCCTTAACAGTGCACCCATTCACTGTCAATCCAAAGTCCCATGGGCTACTAAAATATTAATGTTATAAACTACTATACAAACTATTTCAAATTTTTTATCCATTAGAAACAATTTATGGAGAATTTCTCGTTATTGATGATCCATTTCCTCCATAGTATGTGATATGAACAATTTGTTCAACAAAAAAGATTTGCGAGAATGAAAATTTTGGAATGAGGGAACCCGATGTTCAAAATCGAGTCCCCCAATTCTAACTCAACATGTTGACAGGTGAAATTACTCAAATATTGCTAGATTTTGTTAGATTTAATTCAAACAATTTAATGGAATATTGTTAGATTAATTCAAACAATTTAATGCAATATTGCTAGATTATGTTCAAACAAGGTTGCAACGACTCACTATTACAGTGGCAGAAAATCATTGTTACAATGGCTGCAACTCAGTGTTACAGTGGCGACAAATAACTGTTACAGTGGTGACAACTCCTTGTTATAGTGGCGACAACTCACTGTTATAGGGAATTTACGCCATTGTAATCGGGAGTTGTCGCCACTGTAACAGTGAGTTGTCACCACTATAACAGTGAGTTGTAGCCACTGTAACAGTGAGCCTTCTTGTTACCCATGCACATTAAGATAATACCCACTGTAACAGTGAGTAAAAGAACAACACCACTATCACTTTATCAATAAACCAAAGCTAAAAAAATAACTACCTCATTTATTTTCATTCTAAGCTAAATGATATTTATATTGGTAAAGTACATGATCCAAATCGGATCCATAAATGACTATCATATAGCCATGACTATATCAGGACGAAACAAACCCTTGAAGAATCGAAAAAAGCAATCGAAAACACCCTGAACCAGTGGCCATGGCAGCCAGCGCGGAATGACGAGGACCTCGGTTAAAGCGCCCTGACCGAGGCCCATGGAGACTGCGCAGGAGGTCAAAATAGCCCCTGGGAGCCCCAGATCGAGAAAAGGAGCTAATTTTCAATGTGCGTTAGTGCTTAGCGCTAACGCGCATTGTTGGGAAAACAGGGCCGAAAAGGAGGAGCCTTAATTACTTGGTCGCGTGGGGGAACCAGAGGACCGCGGGCAGAAAAAGGTAAAGGCGCTAAAGTACAAAGGCGGAACCTATTCCCTGGAAACCGACGGTATTGATCGGGGTGCCCTTGAACGGTAAGCGGTTTTGGAGAAAGTGGAGCGATCACACTCATCGATCGACGCATGGTAGCGGAGGTGAGAGAAAAACCGCCGTGATTGCGTGCTATTGGTCGAGCAAGTCAACCGCCCTCGACGTGCAAATGACGTTGGATCTGGAGGAGCTCAGATCGGATGATTGAGATTGCGCCCGATAGATAGAAGTGGAATTGACAGGGGATTAAGCTTCGATTTAAGGGGATTTGGAATCCACTGACCGCCATGGTGGAGAAAGTAACGAATCGACGAGTGGGCTGGCACAGTTCTGATGGGAACGTGTGGCTACTTCTTGAGTGTTCATGCTGACGGCGAACAGGGAATTCCAAGCACACAGGCGGCAGGAAAGTCGACATAGGCGGGAGAGGAACCGAACAGGCATGGAGGTCGAATGGCTAAAGCCATGAACAGAGACAGTGAACGGGGATTCGAAGAGATAGAACAAGAGTCCAAGTGACCAAGAGAGACAGTGAATAGTGAAACCTGAGAGGAGGACTGAGCACAGAGAGCAGTAAATCCAAGTAGAGGAGACAGAGGGCTGAGCTGACCACCGACAACATCGAGCACCAGAGAGCTTGAGGAATCAAGCCTTCCCATAGAGGAATCTATCCGGATTTAGCATCACAGTTGGCTCTTTCCATTGTAGACCGAGGGTCACAATGCTGGTAGGAAGAACAAGGGTCTGTGTACTTTGAGTGGCTTAGGGAATCCAAGAACCACCCTGCCAAGCAAAATCTGCTTCAGGAGAACTCATATTGAGTCCCTGCATTGTAATTTTTCTACTAAAAGACACAATAAAACAAGGCCACCACTGAAGCTGGACCGGAGACGTAGCCCTAGAGAATAGGGTGAGCTCCTTATTAAAAACTGTTTGTGTCTTTGTGTTGCTTACTGTATTTCTCTGCTGTCTCTCCATTTATTTTCTGTGTATTGGCAATCTAATCGATCCATTGATTCAATAACACAGAACACACACACCAACACATGGGTCTGTAAGACCTTTTGTTTAATAAATCTTCACTGAGGTCACTCATAGGGTGATTATCAAATCAAGTGGTATCAGAGCACTAGGTTGTAAGGCTAGACAAGCTTGTGTTGGTTTAGCTGTGAATGCTCACTAGATCAAAGCTCAAATTAGGAGAAGGAGAGTTGGTGGAAACTAATCTTTATATTGGGAGAGTCTATTCTTAGAAGACAATGTTAGAAGACGGTTCTATAGGGCCAGACTTTCAATTCATAGAAAGTTTCCTAGCTATAAAGTCCATGGTAGAATAAATGTATAGGGGCTTTAGAAAGCATAAGGGTGAAGATTCATCAGGCTCTAAGCAAGATAAAGAAGAAGATGCATCTCATTCCCATGACCACTCCAAAGGAAAGGGGAAAGAAGAAAGCTTCCCTACACCTCCTAGTAGCCCTGTGCATAATAAGAAAGCATATTTGATTAAGTTAGACGTTAGATTTGATTTGCCTATATATGATGGAGATTTAAATGCTGAAAAGTTGGACAACTGGATAAGACAAATTGATGTGTATTGTAGAGTACAAAATATAGACTCAGACAAGAGCAAGATTTAGCTAGCAAGCCTTCACCTAGGGGGCACTGCCTTGGTATGGTGGGAAGGCAGAACTCAAACTGATATGAGGAAGAATGGTAAGACCATATCTGTCTAGAGTGAATTTGTTATTGCAACCAAAAAGCAATTCTATCCATTGGCCTACATGCAACAAGCCATGATGAGTTGGAAAACTCTTCGGAAGTTGAAAGGGCAAAGTGTACAAGGGTATACTCAAGAGTTCAAAAAGAGAGCATTGATGTTGGGTATTTCATTAGAATCACCAGAAACTCTTTTGAAGTACATTGGTGGTCTACACAGCTACATGAGGCATACCATCCTCATGTTTAATCCCACTAGTATAGATGAGGTATTTGTACAAGCTACTCATCTGGAAGCTAGAGGAAAGAATGGAAATTCAAAAGTTGGGGGACCATCCCAACCCACTGCAAGCAAGAGCAAGGAGAAAAGAAAGCAGAAGTGGAAATCAAGGAAGGCTAACACTGCACAGAAAGGCAAAGCCTCATGCACCCACTGTAAAAAGGAGGAGCATGATGATGAGCACTATTGGATTCTGCATCCATATCTGAGACCTAGGAAGTCTGAGGGAAAGAAGAAGAAGGCTGCTGCAGCTATTCAAAAGGATTTGGGGTCAGACTCGAGAGATGAAACAATCATTGTAGCCACAGGTATAAAAGGTAAGAATTCTGAAGCATCTACTAGTAATTCTGCTCAATCTGTTATTGATGAAGAACATGAGAGAGAAAGGCGTGAGCTTTTCCATATTTGAGTTCTTTCCAAAAATCAAAAGATTGATACGTCATTTGATAGTGGCTCACAAGTAAATCTGATTTCTAAAGCAATTGTAAAGAAATTGGGATTAGCAACTACACCTCATAAGAAGCCATACCCATTAGGATGGTTGAATGATAAAGCACAACTACAAGTGACTAGACAGTGCAAACTCAAGTTTTCTTTTGGCTCCCCATTTGTAGATGAGGTTGAGTTAGATATAATTCCTTTGGATATATGTGGAATTGTTTTAGTAATTCCTTACTTGTATGATAGAAAGGCTATTTTCTATAGAGCCGAGAACAAGTATCTACTTGTTAAAGATGGAATGGAATACTTTGTAAGAGCTCATAAGTTCAAGAATAATTATACTCTCATAAACTCAGGACAGATGAAAAGAATGATAAATTCATGCAAACAATTCTTACTAATGGTTGTAAAGGAAAAGAAAACTGATAAAACCAATGTATTTGAGGGCTGTAATTCTGATCATCAAGCTAATATAGAAAAGATTGTTTCAGAGTATGATGTCTTGTTTCGAGAACCTCAAGGTCTGCCACCCAAAAATGGAATAGTACATGATATTATTTTGCAGCACGATGTTCCTTTGCCTAACATTGGGATGTATAGGTTATCTGCTTTAGAGAATGCTGAAATCAAGAAGCAGGTGCAGGAGTTGCTCGAGAAAGGGTTCATCAGGCCTAGCACATCACCATGTGGGTCACCAATTGTTTTGGTGAGAAAGAAAGATGGCTCATGGAGAATGTGCATTGACTACCGAGCAATGAATAAAATAACGATAAAAAATCGTTATCCCCTTCCCCACATAGATGATCTTTTAGATCAACTGAAGGAAGTTATTTATTTCACCAAGCTGGATTTGCATAGTGGATACCATCAGGTCAGAGTTGCAGAGCAAGATGCATGAGAGACTGCTTTCAAAACAAAGAAGGGATTGTATGAATGGTTGGTTATACCTTTTGGTTTGACCAATGCCCCTGCTACTTTCATGAGACTAATGAATGATGTACTCAGACATTTTCTTGATGATTTTGTTATTGTGTATCTGGATGACATTCTAAATTTTAGTAAAACATGGGAAGAACATTTAAATCATGTTAAGCAGACATTAGATGTTTTGAAAAGAGAAAAACTTTATGTTAAACTCTCCAAATGTGAATTTGGCAAAACCTCTCTAAATTATTTGGGTCATATAGTAGGGGGAGGTGAATTGAAAATATATCCATCTAAAGTGGCAGTCATTGTAAATTGGCCTAAACCCAAGTCTGCTACAGAAGTGAGAATCTTCTTAGGAGCAGCACAGTATTGGAGGAAGTTCATTTCAAATTTCTCCTCAATTGCAGCTCCCTTACATGCTTTGACCGGATTGAACAAGGTGTTTCAGTGGGGAGGCAAACAACAGAAAGCCTTCGACACCTTGAAAGAAAAAATTAGTACAACACCTGTACTAGCACTGCCAGATCTACAAAGACCATTTGAGCTCCAAACTAATGCCAGTGACTATGCCATGGAAGCAGTGTTGACATAGCACGGTAAACCCATATGTTATCATTCTGAGACTTTTAATCCTACAATAGTCAACTATCCTACCTATGATAAAGAATTGTATGCATTAGTTCAGAGTGTGAAAAAGTGGAAACATTACTTAATGGGCAAAGAAATAGTAAAACGTACTGATCATCATCCACTTCAATATCTACACTCCTGAAACTAACTTGCAACAATCAAGACATTACAGATGGATGGGTTTTCTACAACAGTTTCGTTTAGTCATCAGATATAAAAAGGGCATACATAACAAGGTTGCATACATGTTATCTAGACCCATTATAAATGCATCTACCATACTTAAGCATAATTTTGTGCTACATGAAAGCTACATAGAACAGTATCCTCAGGATATGGACTTTAAAGATGTATATGCAACTTTGAGTCAAGGAAAAAGAGTAGAAGAATTGGACTATCATGTAAAGGACCGACTCTTATATCGCTGTGGGAAACTTTGCATTCCACAAACTAAGAGAGAAAAGATAATTAGGGAAGCACACACTTCTCTGATATCAGGTCACTTTGGGGTAAGTAAAATAGTTGCACAGCTGCAAAGGTTCTGTTATTGGCCAAGAATGAGTGAGAAAATTTCTAGATATGTAAAAGGGTGTGCTATGTGTGCTAAAAGCAAGCCCAACAACAGAAAACTAGGCTTGTACACTCCATTGCCAGTTCCTTCTCACCCTTGGGAAAGCATTTCCATGGATTTTTTTGGAGGACTGCGTAAATCTAGGAAAGGTCATGATTATCTATATGTTGTTGTGGATAGGTTCAGCAAAATGTGTATTTTGATACCCTGTAGTAAACAGATTACAACTGAACAAACTGCAAAATTATTCTTTGAACATGTATGGGTTCATTTTGGATTACCCACTTCTATTATATCTGATCGAGACACCCGATTTATGGGTAATTTTTGGTCTAGTCTGTGGGAACTAATGGACAACAAATTAAAGAAAAGCACAACTTTTCATCCACAAACAGATGGCCAGGCAGAAGTAGTTAACAAGACAATGATCTAGTTACTAAGAGGATATTGCAGCAAACACCCTAAGCTTTGGGATGAACACTTGTGTTATGTGCAACATGCTTACAATAGAGCCAAACACTCTTCTACCCAGAGATCTCCTTTTGAGACCTGCTTTGGTTTCATACCAAGGTCTCCCTTGGATTTTGTCTTTGGTAAAGATACCATGGTTGATGGACACAGTGATGTGGACAAAGCAACTAGGTTCATTGAACAGATCCAGGAGATCCACCAGGAAGTACAGGAACAACTAGAAAAGAGCCAGGCCAAGTACAAGGTTAGGCATGCTAAGCATCAGATGGAGCATATTTTTCAAGTCGGAGACCAAGTCTGGCAGTATATCAGCAAGGACATGATGCAAGGTGAAGGTAAAAAGTTAAAACCTATCAGGTATGGACCCTTCAGGATACTTGAGAAGATTGGTGAAAATGCTTTTCACCTTGATCTGCCAGTGTACATGCACATCTACTCAGTCGTGAACGCAGATTCATTGAGGTTGTTTGAACCTTCAATGGTTGAGGACCCTGAAGAGTAGAGTCAATTGCCTTTTGTTGATGACCTACTACCTAAATATCTTAATGATTTGCATGAAGATATAGTGCTGGACAGGAAGGTAAGGACGACACACAGTGGACAGGTGGAATACCTCAGAATTGGGCTTAAAGGTTCGAAGCCAAACAGTGCGAAGTGGATTGAGATTGGACAAGTGAGACAACGGTTTCCTCACTTAGTCGATGCTTGAAGAAAACCAACTTTTGGTGGTCCAAAAGCTTTTCAGTTGGGAGGCCATGATCCAAATCGGATCCATAAACGACTTGTTAGAGTCGGCCTGGTCAGCCTTCCGTCAGAGATCAAAACACTCTGTGCATTTCAATTTTAGGTGTCCCGCTCCATTCACTCAGCTGCATTTCACTAGGGGCATGCCATGATCTAACAGAGAAAGTTATGCTAATCATTTTCCCTCATGTCTGGCTCCTGCTGGTTCAGGTCTTTTGTCAACAATCACCAAAGTCCATGACAATCAAGGTCTGGTCCTTTACAGGACAAAGTCGTTTTTATGTTTGGGTCTAGGAATTCATCAATTTGGTCTTTGAAAACATGTCCAGACAAGCCATGCAGGCCAGAGGGAGGCCCTTATACAAATATGGTTCAGAGAGCTTCATCGTCACGTGGATAGACATCGACTCTTCTTCAAAACTTTGTTTTGAAGAAAAGTCAAACAAGGTCATTTATGACAAAATTTTCCAAAAAAACACCAGTTGACTTTTCATATGCAGTTATGATTTACATGGACAAATGCTCTGTCATACAGTCCCTGTAAAGAGGTGCCAAAAATTTCATCATTTGAGCCCAAATGTCAAAGGGAAAGTGAAAATTAGTGTGTTTAAAAGTCAATGAAAAAGTGCAAAACACAACATTAGAAAAATGGGTTTTCAAAGAGGCGAAAATTAAACCCATCTACTCCAAGGCTATAAATGCATGTTTGACCCAAAGAAAAGGCATTGTGGTGCTACAAGGCTTGGAGAAGACATTTGCAAAGGCGTGAGTGTGAGATTGGAGCGTTGGAAGTGATCGGGAGCAGGTTCTAGAGCGCGCGGCGCACATACCCAGGAGCGCGGCGCACTCACCGGGCGTGGTGCACACATAGCCAGCCCACCGTTGAAAGATTGCACAGGTGTGGCGCATACAAAGCGCGCGGCGCACATAGTCCAGCGGCCAAGAAACAATGCCAAACCACTTCAAAACTTTGGTGAAGGCTATCGAATTGAGAGGTAAGCCTTATGTCATCACCTGCTCATCAAATTTTGTCAAGGATATGGTGTTTGTGAAGAGGTTTGAATGTCACCCAAAATGCATAATGTCAACCATGAGAAAATCACCAAGAGAACGATGGCTAGGGTTGTAAATTTGTGTTGATATTGCCAAGGTTTCACTCCACTCACCTATTCCCGTCACCTATCATTTTTTCCCCATCCTCCCTTGTCATTTTCCTAAACCCCTGCCCTAAGTCACTACCAAACCCTCTCCCTATTCCTCCACTATTTGGTTAATGCAAAATCACCATAGGACCAGCTTATTGGGCAAGCAAAGCTGTGGAAGAGGAGTGCATGGTTGAAGGGTTAAAGAGTCAAATGATTAGGAGAAAGTTTGGATGTTTTTATAGCGCGCGGCGCACACACCAAGGAGCGCGGCACACTCATTGGGCGTGGTGCACACAGGGCCCGTCCGTTGTGTAAATTTGACACTGGTGCAGCGCATACCCGGCGCGCAGCACACTGGGCATAGCGTGCGGCGCACAGAGAGATAAAGCCCAGAAACTATTCAATCTGCCTAAAAATTGTTGGATGCTCACCAAATTTGAAAGGTAGGCCACCTACCTCTGTTCTTGCATCAAAACTTGAAAGGGATAGCATGGTGGTAGGGGTATAAATCAAGTGCAAACATTTTTATAAAGCCAACAAAAGAGAAACAAAGAAATCATGATCCTAGGGTTTATGCTACAGTGACAAGGCTGCCAATATGTTTCAAACCCTACCCCATCAACACTATACCTAAACTACTCCCAAGTCCCTGATAAATTTCTCCCTTTAGCCCCTATTCCCATTTCATCATTCCCCTCCTAATACTCCCTGTTTTATTGTCCCCTTGGTGGCAGATTTTCAGAGCAACTACCAGCTTCATTGGAATTCAAGGGCAACATAAAACTCAGGGTACAAACAACAGTAATGGCATCCGAAGTTTCATCAGAGTATGAGGAGGAGACCCACAGTGACACAGCTTCAGGAGAAAGGGCCCAAAGGAGACATCACCGGAGTGGCAGACATCTTAGAGACGAGCCAAACACCCTCACCGAGTTGCAGGCATGCCCTCTTGCTATGTCTTGTTTCCAACACTTAGCATGTTTCGAATTTTGTTAGAGGGTGGAAAATGTCAGAGTTCATCATGAGTTGGCCCGTCTTTTTGCACTTCACCAACATGGAGGAAAGTCTATCTTGGCTGGGGTCGCTTTCACATTAACACCCGAGACCATATCAGTGGCAACAGGCATACCAAATATTGGAGAGCAGTGGCATAAGAAAAAGAAGGTAGAGAGGCATCATTATGAGCCTTACATCAAAGACAGTTGTTTGAGCCACCTCACGAGAGTTTTTCCATTTAGATTTTTGAAAGATGAGTATGCCCCGCTCATGAAATTAATCATGAAGTACTTCAGTTGCGAGGGGAGGTTTTCTCGCCTTTATGCCTATCACATCAGATTGCTCATGCACTTCACTAGGGTGCAGATGATGAACCTCCCATTTTTCATCTACGGGAACATAGAGAGGATGAGAAATTTCATGCAACACAAGACCCCTCGATAGCAGCTCAACAGTGTGTATCACTTTGCCCTTATCCGGATTTTGGTAGACCATCAGTTGGGATTGCAGGGTATTGCTTGGGAGGACTTCATCTCCCATGACTTCTTCAGCACTCCACAGGTTGTTTCAGAAGCAGAGCATGAGGTAGGGGGCCCACCTCATAAGTATTAGCGACATGAGATTGCCACTTTGCCAGTATAAATCACCTATTAGAAAGGCAGTAGAACCTTATTTGCAGCAGAAAAGCGAGTGTTATCTCCACCCGGGGTGGAAGGGGCCTCGCTTCCGACATTGGCATCACAGGAGCAGGGTAAGGGTAAGGAGCCAGTGCAGGAGGAAGGGCCATGAGGTGAGCGAGAGACTGAGTTTGTTCTCCTCCAGGATGATGAGATAGATGTAGAACCAACAAATGAGGAGCTCACAGAGATCATCCAGGAGCAGCAGTCAGTGATTGAATCCTTTTCCCTTGACTTGGAGAGGGCCAAATGGAACATGAACTACCTGGAGCAGAGAAACAAACAGCTTGAGGACCAACAGACGATCATGGAGCTGCAGAACATCCATGAGCATCGCCAAGCTGCTCAAAGAAGAAGGGTTGCGCTCACATCTTTGGAGCAAGCAATAAATGAGGATCGGGAGGCCAACCTTGAGAGGGTCAACATGCATTTGGAGAGGCTACTGGACAAAGCCAACCAGGACCTTGCTCTATTGATACATATGGCTTTCCGTTACAGGGTACGAAACATGAGTGCACAGGCCCAGATAAGGAACTTGAAAGCAAAATTGAGTAAAGCAACAAGAAGGGAAAAACGGGCAAAAGAGCAAGATCGGATTCGAATATTGGCTGAGGCTTCCTTGGCCCATCATAGCACCCCATAGAGATCCTCCAGCCCAAATTTCAAAAAATTTGGGGAAATTTTGGTCACTTGGTAATTTTTTGGGTAAAAAACAGGGATTTTCTCCCTGTGGCGCGATGCCAAAATTCTAGGGCTCCAATTGAGAAATGGCTTGTAGATTTCGATTCAGCATCAAAAATTACAACTACTGGTGTCTAGGAAAGAGATTTGGGCAGGATCTGGGTCTCCTAAAGGTCAAAAAACACCCAAAAATGGCCTCTCTGCCACGTTTTTGACACACAGAAAGCAGTCTTGGGAGAATGAAGATTTGGAGGGGAAAATGAGCACCAAATTTGAAAATTCCAGTTGGGTTAGGAAGTAGACAGGATAGGATTTCTAGAAAGCCCAATTGGGCACATTTTGGACACCTGAAAGTGCCCCAAAATAGGTCCCAAACTAGCGCGACGCACAGAAAAAATGGCGCGACGCACAAAGGAAAAAATAACCAATTTGCTTCCGTTTCGCGAAATTTCGGTTCGCGACTTCTCCAAGTGGGCCCGCTCACCTACACTTCAGTTTTTTGGCACCAAAGGTGGCATTTAATTTAATTTTTTCTCCAGATTGGGTTCTATCTAAGTGGCGAAAGAAGGCAAACAGTCACCCAAAGCCAAATGTCATGTTTGCAACGCTGCACCTATAGCTGATGGTTGGCTCTCCATCTCCATTTTGCAATGATTTGAGTAACTCCCCAACCCTTGGGCGTTCTATCTCTTCCTCACACATTCTATATATTGTATGCAAGTTATTTGCAAAGGGTTTGGTTGGCTGGTAACTTCTGGGAGACTGTGGGAAAGAAACTTTGTTTCTTCACTGTGTATTTTTGACAGAGAATTAATGAAAGGCAGCGGCTCTGTTTCATGAGATTCTTGTGGTTGTGAGTGTCGCAAATGTGTTTCTTATGTTTCCATATGTATTTAGTTATGTTTCATAATTCAGTTCATGTTCATTTCCAGTGAAATTTTCTGAGTGAGATTAGGTAGAATTCAATTTTTATTGCTCTTCTTGTGGGAAAATTTCATGTTCAGTGTTATTATTCTGTTGAAAAGGATTCATGTCACTATGCCCTTTTCACTCTCTTCAGCAATCTATTCATGCCGCGGTACCTCAAACTAAATTGTTACATTTTCCGCCTACCTCGCCTCACGGAATAATCTGTGCCTTTGTATTAAATTCTCTGTTCTTCGCTGAGCGCTGGTCCCATAACATCCCAGAAGCTCGGTCATTCATAAAATTGTTTCCAGAATCCCTATTTCACTTACTATCCTAACGTAAATATTGCATTGTAAGTCATCTCATACCGTTTTCGATCATCTACTCACCGAGCGTGACTCAGAGAGAGCCCTCTCCTGCTCTGGTAGGGCTAGCTACCAGACTGAGCGTGGTTTGTGGTTACCTAATTTTTTCCTTCCTTCAGCATAAGGCAGATTTAGGTGCTAACATAGTGGCGACCATACTGGGGACGAAAATGGTTTGCTTGAAGATTTTTTTGCCCCAATACATATCTCAGGTTCAAAGCTGATTGTTGATGGTGAACAACGATCAGACATAAGAAGATGGCTGAAATCATTCACTTGGCGACTCCTTTCACTGAAGAATATAGCAACCGGTGCTTCATGGTGACTCCACTACAGAGAGATCAGTAGCTTTGAGATTTTCAAAATGGAGCAGATTGCAAGAAGATACGCTCCCATGAGCTGAGATCACATACCAGGTTTTCCAAATAAAATTCCGAAGGTAGATTGGTCAAGGAATTTGCTTATGTTTAAAGATGATGGTAAGAAGGACGCTGCTTTACATCTAGTTCGATTTCACATGCATATTCGCAAGTTGAAGGTTGATTTTCCTGAAGATTGCTTGATGAAGATATTCCTGGCCACTCTAGAAGGTGAAGCCCAATCTTGGTATGAAAGTTTGCCACCTGCTTGTATTTATAGTTTAAAGGATTTTCATGCCATGTTCGTTAAGAAGTATGAAGACTCTTATCCAACATTAAACTTAGTTCATAACTATTGCAAATACGCTGATGGTTTTATTGAAAGCCTTGAAAAATATTATGAAGATGCTAATTTCATGGATGACGAGATCATGGAAGCCCTATGTGAAAACCCATTTCAGCAACATGAAGATGATCATGAAAATTTGCAGCATAATCAAGATTGTAGTACGGTGGAAGAGGAAAGAATTTTTCATCTTGACAGTCAACAGGAATCACATGAAATGGATCAGCAGTATGAGGAATATTTATATACACCTTCACTTGAAATTAATGAAGACAATCATTGTTTGAGCGAAAGGAAACAAAAGGTCTTATCTCCTTTGTCTGAAGACGAGATAGGTCAACTCTTGCACGGTTATGTTCCAGCTCAAGCTAAAGTGGATTTGCAGTGCACACATGGTCAAGAAAGTGTTGGTGAAACTTCTTCCTCTTTTAAAAAGGATGACAGTCCGGTGAACAACTTTATAGATCAGCAGGCTGAAGATTTCCATATGGCTGGAAATGATGAAAGAAGAAGTTTTGTTTCAGATCTGGTGGAAATAAAAGATGATATGCAAGAAAATGATGTTCCAATCTCAGATAATGAGGATGATAAATCAGATCAAGAGACAGATGGTGAGGAGGAAAAAGAGAGTTGCATGGTTGAGGCTGCCTCAAATGGAGAAAACAGAGGTACAAACCTAACTGACCTTATATCACCAGAACACAGTCTTCATGAAGAGATAATCCAGTCAGCTCATGAACAACAAGATGAGAATTTAGTTCAAGTAAGTGAAAAAGGTTCCTTGGATCAATTGTTGGTAGATGATAGAAATGTCATGCTTGGGTTTCAAGAATCATTCGAAGTTTCTTTTCTCATGATTGATGAATGCAAAGACAATCTGGTTGTCATATCATATGAAGGTGACCTACAATACATTCAGGCTACCGAAGAGCAGAAGATTCAGGATTGTCTTTTAGACTCTTCCTCATATGTTTCATGTTTTGAAGTGTTCTTTGAAGAGGAAATCCGCTCATCTGCTTGTTCATAATTTTCTGAGAACCAGGAACATACTTTTTCTAAAGTACATTTTGAAGGAAGATCAAAATCAAAAGAAAAAGACATCTTGTTTCTTCAACAGGAGGTAAATCTTCATGTTTTTCATGATCCAATGGAAAATATGTAAGTCAGCAGTGAAGGTCATTATTGCAGTATTCAGTGATGAAGGAGATCATGGTCAATTATGTTTTTGGAGGCCCAGTTACTAGTATCTGTTGTTGACCAGAAGATCTGATCCAGAGAATCAATCAAGGAGGCATCTACTTGATTGGTTACATCGGAAGATACATTACACATGATTGTACATATTGCATTAGTACGCAGGTGGCTGTCATCATGATTTGAAAACCTCGAATCTTGATGGACTGCTGCCATTGAATAAGTTTTGTCAGTTCTTGTTTTAGTTAAGTCAGTCATGAGTCATTTCCTTTTGCATAGAGTCAAGTTTTTCAGTCATTTCAGTTCGCATTGAGTCAGTTTGAGTCAAGTTTCAGTCAATAAATTGAGTCATGTTGGTTTGTCGGAATAATGGACTCCATAGCCCAATGGCGAAGGCACTGTCTGCTCACCCAAATATCTGCACTTCTTGGCACCTCCAAGGAGCTGCCATCCCCCATTGGAGCCAATGTTAGAGTTGGTCTGGTCAGCCCTCTGTCAGATATCAAAACTCTTTGTGCATTTCAATTTTAGGTGTCACGCTCCATTCACTCAGCTGCATTTCGCTAGGGGCATGCCATGATCTGACGGAGAAGGTTATGCTAATCATTTTCCCTCATGTCTGGCTCCTGCTGGCTCAGGTCTTTTGTCAACAATCACCAAAGTCCATGACAGTCAAGGTCTGGTCCTTTACAGGACAAAGTAATTTTTATGTTTGGGTCTAGGAATTCATCAATTTGGTCTTTGAAAACATGTCCAGAACAAGCCATGCAGGCCAGAGGGAGGCCCTTATACAACTATGGTTCAGAGAGCTTCATCGTCACGTGGATAGACATCGACTCTTCTTCAAAACTCTGTTTTGAAGAAAATTCAAACAAGGTCATTTATGACAAAATTTTCCAAAAAATCATTGATTGACTTTTCAGATGTAGTTATGATTTACATGGCCAAATGCTCTGTCATACAGTCCCTGCAAAGAGGTGTCGAAAATTTCATCATTTGATCCAAAATGTCAAAGGGAAAGTGAAAATCAGTGTGTTTAAAAGTCAATGAAAAAGTGCAAAACACAACATTAGAAAAATGGGTTTTCAAAGAGGAAAAAATTAAACCCATCTCCTCCAAGGCTATAAATACATGCTTGACCCAAAGCAAAGGCATTGTGCTTCTACAAGGCTTGGAGAAGATATTTGTAAAGGCGTGAGTGTGATATTGGAGCGTTGGAAGTGATCGGGAGCGGGTTCTAGAGCGCGAGGTGCACATACCCAGGAGCGCGGCACACTCACCGGGCGCGGCGCACACGTAGCTAGCCCACTGTTGAAAGATTGCACAGGCGCGACGCATACAAAGCACCTGGCGCACTGGGAATTGCGCACGGCGCACACAGTCCAACGGCCAAGAAACAGTGCCAAACCACTTCAAAACTTTGGTGAAGGCTATCAAATTGAGAGGTAAGCCTTATGACATCACCTGCTCATCAAATGTTTTCAAGGATATGGTGTTTGTGAAGAGGTTTGAATGTCACCCAAAATGCATAATGTCAACCATGAGAAAATCACCAAGAGAACGATGGCTGGGGTTGTAAATTTGTGTTGATATTTCCAAGGTTTCACTCCACTCACCTATTCCCCTCACCTATCATTTTTCCCCATCCTCCCTTGTCATTTTCCTAAACCCCTTCCCTAAGTCACTACCAAACCCTCTCCCTATTCCTCCACTATTTGGTTAATGCAAAATCACCATAGGACCAGCTTATTGGGCAAGCAAAGTTGTGGAAGAGGGGTGCATGGTCGAAGGGTTAAAGAGTCAAACAATTAGGAGAAAGTTTGGGTGTTTTTATAGCGCACGACGCACACACCAAGGAGCGCGGCACACTCATTGGGCGCGGCGCACATAGGGCCGTTCACTGTGTAAATCCGACACTGGCGCGGCGCATACCTGGCGCGCGACGCACAGAGAGATAAAGCCCAAAAACTATTCAATCTGCCTAAAAATTTTTGGATGCTCACCAAATTTGAAAGGTAGGCCATCTACCTCCATTCTTGCATCAAAACTTGAAAGGGATAACATGGTGGTAGGGGTATAAATCAAGTGCAAACATTTTTATAAAGCCAACAAAAGAGAAACAAAGAAATCATGATCCTAGGGTTTATGCTACAGTGACAAGGCTGCCAATATGTTTCAAACCCTACCCCATCAACACTATAACTAAAATTCTCCCAAGTCCCTGATAAATTTCTCCCTTTAGCCCTAATCCCATTTCATCATTCCCCTCCTAATACTCCCTGTTTTATTGTCCCCTTGGTGGCAGATTTTCAGAGCAACTACCAACTTCATTGGAATTCAAGGGCAGCATAAAACTCAAGGTACAAACAACAGTAATGGCATCCGAAGTTTCATCAGAGTATGAGGAGGAGACCCACAGTGACACAGCTTCAGGAGAAAGGGCCCAAAGGAGACATCACCGTAGTGGCAGACATCTTAGAGACGAGCGAAACACCCTCACCGAGTTGCAGGCATGCCCTCTTGCTATGTCTTGTTTCGAGCACTTAGCATGTTTCGAATTTTTTTAGAGGGTGGCAAATGTCAGAGTTCATCATGAGTTGGCCCGTCTTTTTGCACTTCACCTACATGGAGGATAATCTATCTTGGCTGGGGTCACTTTCACACTGACACCCGAGACCATATCAGTGGCAACAGGCATACCAAACATTAGAGAGCAGTGGCATAAGAAAAAGAAGGTAGAGAGTGTTACACTAAAAAATGTCACCATGACTATTTACAGTTAGTATGGCTCTATCAATAGTCATGCTATCCTCCTGGGCAAGTCTTATACCTCTGCTCTCCATGTCAAACTCCAAAAAGAGAGAAAGTCTTTGTAAATGTATTTATCTCTGGGTACGCAGGTTCTCTCAACCTTACCTGCGGATACGCACCTAATGTTCACAAAAGCTGCGTACTTGTACGCTCTGTATGTAAAGGGGTAGGTGCGTACCCCTGTAAAGGTCAAAATGCACAAGTTTCATCTTTAAAAAGTTACTTGTGGTCATTTCTAGAGAATTCTAGAAGGTTGTTCGACGTGTATTGAGCGCCTCCAGATGGTTCATGTACCCCTACCAAAGAGGAACTTATCCCATCAATAAGGGAGATATCCCACCCAAAGAGGGGATCATCCCATTGATGGTGGACCTAAATAACTTCCTCTAGAGCACTATAAATACAGGCATTGGGCCAAAAGGAGGAGAGGTTGAAAGCTAAACATTTCTAAGGGTAGATGCTGCTGGAATTAGGACTCCCATTTAGAAGCTTGTGAGGAGAGATTGCCATCTTTGCTTGTTCTATTTGGAAGTGGGTGAGCTTTGTCAAAGTAAAGGAGAACTCTTGATGGACCCTGGGAGGGACTTGCACAACACCAAGGCTCAGGTTGTAATTGTTCCTTTTGTTTCCTATTAATGCAAATGAGTGCATTCTTCTCAATAACTTGTTATTTATGAGTTGTTTCATGTACTCCTTGGTCTATGTGTTAAATATGTTTTATTTTATGAGATTATCAAGTGCTATTTAATCATTTGATTGTTAGTGAACGCAGGTTTCGAAGTGAAGGAGGAGCTCATCCAGATCAGCGAGGATGGACTGCTACAACAGCGTTGGACTACAAGTAGGATCTAAACACTTGATTTCTCGTATAGTAAATACATGTTTAGAGAAGGATTGCTCTTGTTTGTCTTGTTTGTCACTAGAGAGTCTTAGGCTCCTAGGGAGGTTGGTTGTGTCCGCACTATCGACTCTTTCCGCCTGACAAAATGGCGACTCCACTGGGGACTCCATTGATGTGAAAGTCTTTTCCTTTGTATGCAACTTTGATCTGAGAAAAGTCATTTATTTTCTGGTTTTTGGCTCTGTGACTTTGCATTTGGGTGGGTTAGCTTAGGGTTAGATTGAATTTAGTTTTTCTTGGCTTTTTCAGTAGTACGCACCCTCTGAGTATTGCACAGTGCGTACTTGTACGCACTGTTGCTGTGTGCACAGAGCGGGCCCACACCTGTCTTAACAGGTTGCCTGCGTACCCTGCTAAAAATTAAGAAATTTCCATTTTTTACATTTTTCCTCTTAGATTTTGCTTTTTCTTAGGTTTTACTGCCCAGATCCATTAGTCTCTTGTCAAAGATCTTCACCTGAACTTGTTTCGATAGCATTGAGTGTTTTAGTGGATTTCATAGAAGTTTAAGCCTTAGGGTTTGATTTTTGAGTAGGTCCTGTAGTGACTTTGGCGGTAGAAGTTGTCGAGCCTTAGATCTCTCTGGTTTTGTCAGCCTTCTTAGAAGTCGGACCTGTCATAAAGTCTACCTGTGAGAGCAACTTACCTTTGAGTGGTCTCTTTGGCAAATTTCGAAGTACTTGTTGATTGAGTATTGAATTCCATTTTACAAAAAGAACAAAAAGATTTGAGTTTTGTTTTGACTGGTCTTTTGATTCTGCATTAGCTGGTCCTTGGCTTGATTTTGGTCAAGTAAAACAACCTAGAATCATCCTTGTAGGCTTTTGCCTCGTTAGGTTTGCTTAGAGTAAATTTCTTTTTGATTTGCTTGTGAGTCAATTTTTCATAGATTTTATAGCTTTTGAGATTGATTTTCATTAAAATAGATTTATATGCTTTATTAAATAAGAGAAAATACAAAAACATCACCTTTGAAAAGTTTTGTTTCAAGTAGCTTTGAAGGGTTTTGAAAGAAAACGAGTTTTTCGTGCACGTAAGGAGTGGTCATGTTTGTATGCTTGGAAAGATAAAGAGAATTGTTTCTTTGATTATCTTTACTAAGAAAGTTGTTTTCTATAAACTTTGCATTTCTCAACTCTCTTAGTTAGGAATTTCATTGAAAGAGAAAAATAACGTAAATCATCTTAGGTGCATCTTTGTAGTGGTTTGGGTCGAGTCTACACACCATTGGTTTCATTTCCGCTACCTTTTGTCTTTAAGAAAAACCATAAAATTAACGCTTAAAGTAAAATCAACGTAGTAACTTTTATTTACTAGGGCTCTGAAACACCAATTTAGATCAGGCTAGTGCCTTGGAGTAGGAGAGTAATTAACTCTCCAAGACAACAAAACCAAACAAGTAGCTTATCTTGTGATAGAATAAATCCAATTGTCTCATTTGTACTCTGGAAAGCTCCTCTTAAAGGAGAAGCACGAGCTCGTGTCCGAACCAGTGAGGGGATCAATCCTCCCTCGTTGGGAACGACGCCAGACACGCACGTATTACAAACGGTAAACCTCGGATTAACCATTGTCGAGGAGCCAGGGGTCACTTGTCGGTAAACCTTGGATTATTGTCAAGGAACCGGCAAGGGGATTGAGCTTGAAACTCTGCCCTTGCGTGCTGTCGGAGTGTAGACTGTTCCCCCAGGTGCATTTGTTGCGGTTGGTAACCTTAGTGACCATTATCTTTAGGATTCTACCGAGGTGACGGTGGAGGGAAGATCCCACTATACCTGGAGCAGACGTCGGCTAGACTCACTTGGATTTTCCGGGGGGTTCACTTCACTCGAGACGGTTAAAGTGGAGGAACTTGTGCCGGTCTATTCATTAAGCAGGTTGCCAGGGTAACTGTTCCACCCGCCACTTCTGTACTGAATCCAGCGATGTTGGGTTTCATCTCCAACTAGCGTTTTCGGTCTGGAAGGCTACTGTTTGTGCTTGGTTTGACGCCCTAGATTCTTTAGGCGTGTGATTCAAATTTGTTTGGTTCTTTAGAGACTTTAGGTGGTTTGATTTGAGATTTTACTTTGTTTTCGTGTGTAGTAGTTAAAAGTTTTTAGCTGTGGCGGAATTACCGAGACAGTCCCGTAGACTTCGGGGCCAGTCTCCTGAAGTTGTTTCTGTGGCCGAATTGTTGAGGAGATCCCGTAGACTTCGGGGTGAACCTCCTCGAGACGACCCCAGTAATCTAGAAGGTTTGAAGGTCCTTGTAACTCCTCCTAGTGGCAGTAGAGTAGGTTCACCTGAAGAAGGAGAATCTTCCTTGGTAGTCCATCCAGATTACCAAAGTCTAGAGACAGGTTATAATCCCGAAGCTGTTACAGTTTCTGAGCTTGTTGGTAGTTTTTCGTCTACTAGTGATACAGGTGAAGAACCTGAAATATCTGAACCTGTTACTCCGACTTCTAGTGTTCCAGATTCACCAAGAGTAGAACGAGTTATCACCGAAAATCTTCCTACTGGTCTGATTGCTATCGAAGAACTTGCTCCAGAGGAAGAAATAGGTGTCTCTAACCTTGAAGATCAACTTACTATTGAGCTTAGGGAGCGTGAATATATCTTTTACAGTCCTCCTAGAAGTACTACTTGGTACCTTTCGTTAAC
Organism: Pinus tabuliformis; assembly: GCA_031772625.1. NCBI lineage: Eukaryota > Viridiplantae > Streptophyta > Pinopsida > Pinales > Pinaceae > Pinus > Pinus tabuliformis. The sequence continues at coordinate 465,102,360 of CM062819.1, forward strand.
CAATTATTTAGACAACTCAGGGGTAGGTTTTTCTACACCTCGTACTCCCTTTCCACCTGGAGGTATTTATACTCCTGTAAATATGTCTGGTCAGTCGCCCGTGTTTACTCAAACTCCTGAATCTTTCTTACACGGCGGTCCTTCTGTTCCCACCGGGTATCAATCACTTTCTGGTACCTTTGCGGGGGCATCTCCTCAACCCGTTGATCATGGGTTATTAGCTGGAAACAATGGTAATATACCATTGGGTGTAGGAGACATTTACATGATGTCAGGTTCAGTTCCCGTTTCTCAACCTCAAGGTGGCCAATTACCGCCTGGGGGACAGCCTCAGTTAACGCCTGGGGGGCAACCTCAAGGTACACAAATCGTGTCTGGGGGGCAACCTCAAGGTCAGTATGTACCTATGGTCCAATACATGCCTCAAGGTCAACCCCAGCCTCAATATGTACCCCAGGGTCAACCTCAGTATCAATATTTACCTCAAGGGTATCAACCCCAAGGGTATCAACCTCAAGGGTATCAACCTCAAGGTCAAGGTCAACCCCAGTATCCGTATTTACCTCAAGGTTATCAACCGCAAGGTCAATACTCGAGTCAAGGTTATCAACCACCTCAAGGTCAGTCATATGTTCAAGGTATGGGAACTGCACCTTTCAATTATCAATCCTATCCTCAATCTGGTTATGGATCTCAGTATCCTCAACCTGTTACGGGTCAATACCCCGGAATGATAGTGTGGGATCCATCACAGGGTCAACAGGTGTTGCAGCCAAGTATACAGTTGGTACCTCAAGCTGGACAACCCATAGTTTCTGGTCCACCCCAGCAAACGCAACCTGTCCAGTCAAATGTTCAAACTTCTGTAACTTCGGTAGTTACTCAGCCGCCAATTGCACCTAGTACTCCATCTCAAACGGCTGCTGCAACTACCGCTACATCTGCCGCACTTACTTCTGGAGTATCGACAACTCCGGTTTCTACTGTCTCTGCAACCACTCCTCAGACATCTTTACCATTGTTTGGATCTACGATTCAAACCACGGTCCAGATGCCTACAGGTCAGCCTGGTATAAGTACGGTTGTCACTACTCAACCTCAATTTGTTCAACAACCGTACCAGGGACAGTACCAACATGGGCAAGCTGTCCAACAGCCGGTTTACCAGTATCAACCGTATCCTGGGTACACTTATCAACAACCCTAGTACGGTCCGGTTAATCCTGGTTTTCCAGGAGGATATAATATCCCTAATGCAACTCCTGTTCCTAGTTATCCTGGACATCCTCCTCCTGGGACTGGTCTTGTGACCTAGAGTTTTAGAGATCCTAACCGGCAGTTACCATTTATCGCAACTTTGGATTTACCAGACTTGACACGCCTAATGAACGATCCAATTCAATATCTTTCGTTCTGGCCGCCAATGCCAAATAAGTTGCCCAGTGATATACCCAAGTTCGAAGGTAAGCCTGGAGAGGATCTGTCCAATCATGTGATGACTTACCACCTTTGGCGTGCTTCAAATTCTATCTCGGATGATTCGATCCGCTTACATCTTTTCCAGCGTACACTCATTGGTCTCGCAGCCAAGTGGTACATTGAGTTACCACGGGCCTCTTTTTACAATTTCAGCCAGTTAGCTACCTTGTTATTAACTCACTTTCAGTTGCCGGTCAGATACGATAACGGCACGGAGTTATTAACTTCACTAAAACAATCGACGTCCACGTATATTTCTGATCACATTCATGAGTGGAGACGTCGAAGAAGGTTAGTGAAAGTTTTTATTCCGGACCAAATATTAGCTGAATGGTTTCTTAAATCATTATTATCGAAGATTATTGAAGATATAGCTAAGGCCGGAGTAGTTACTGAGGAGCAAGTCATTGCTCAGGCGCAGTACCTTGACTTAGTCTATACTCAGTCGGGTACGTTACACGAGAAGATTCTAGATCTTCCAAAATCGAATCAAATCGCTGCTGCTCCTTCGGGATCTCATGCCGCTGATGGTATGATTGGCATCGTGAATACAAAGAGCAAGAAGAAGTCTTCCAAGAATTCTACTACTCCTATAATCACTTTGCCTGATTCCCCGACAGGAGAGTCTTCTCCTGAACTTTCCGCCGATATTCACGCTGTAGAGTCATCTACGGCCAAATCAAAAAATGGTGGAAAGAAGAAAGGAAAGAAGAAGGCTAAAGCAGACAAGGCTCCGAAGGAGAAAACGGAAAAGTCGGAAAACAATGAAGAAAAGCGCAAACCTCGATATCCTTGTCTTATTTGTGAAGAGGATCATTTTACAAGAGATTGCCCTCATCGGGCCGAGGTTGTGAAAATAGTCAAAGGTTCTCCCACTCCTGCTGTGTTAAAAGATCCATTTCCAAAGCAGGAAAGTAAGATGATAGGTTCTTCCTCGACTGCCAGTGAAGAACCCATTTTGATGATGTCTCATGTGAGGATTGCGACTCGATCGCAAGATTATGGTAGTAAGAATCCTGTTGATGGTAAAGAAGCATAATCTTCTCATTCTAATCCATCAACCTCAGCTCCTGGTTCCGATCCACTACAGATCGAAAAACCTAACCCGGACTTAGTAATCAAACCGCCTGCCAAGGGTGTACTTCGAAGGTCTGCTTTCAATCCACATGCGAGAGCAGCCCAGAATTACAACATTGTTGAGGACTTAGCTGTTTCACCCTGTTGTTGGGAAAAGTATCCAATACGGAATGACCCTATCCCACTCTAAGGGTCATAGTACCTCAGCAACAATCAAAGCAAAGCTATTCGAGATTACTTCTTTATGAGATGTAAGAGAGGAGAGAAAGAGATCCACTAACCGATGTCTTCCGCTAATGATTGATCCAATCTTCTCTCTTTGCTGCTTGCCCCCAGCTCCTTGCTCTTTCACTGGCCCAGCTACACCAAGATCCTACAAAATGGCAAGAGAGGGAAACTACAAGGAGCATACATTCATAATTGATTCAAGGATTAGAATAAATCAAATACACAAGTATAACAACACATCATTGAGACACATGCATATAGAAGAACCTCAAATGCTTTATTAATGGAAGAAGTAAAGTTCAGGAAGTGATACAACCATAAAAGGCCCAATCCAGCATCACCTCCCAGCAGAAAGAAATCTCCTCTTCACCTCCTTCAAAGAAAATCACCTAATAGTTCTATACTCAAACCAACAACACTTCCTTACATTCACAAGATTCCAGCCTCCCTAGACCTCATGAGAGAGATCTATATATAGGAGTTTTGGAGAAAGGATGAGTCAGCTTGTAGCTGGCATGAAGCTGACTAGTGTCCTCTCCCACTTCAGTTATTCTTCAGTTCTTGAGTCCACTTGGAGGTTCTTGCTTCCACTTGGAGATCTAGACCCTCTTACTCATCACCAGTCGAATTCTCTGATCCAAGTGTCATTTTGGAAGCTTCCTGGGCATTGACACCTTGAGGAATGACTGTGCCACTTGGCCAAACTCGCCCAGCGAAGGTAGCCTTCTTTGCAGTTGACATTCAGCGCAGGTACATAGTGGAGCAGTTGACATTCAGTGCAGATGCTCAGTGGAGCAGTTGACATGATCCAGAATTAGCTTTTTTTTTAGTGTTTTCAGGTGGAGAACTGATATTCAGTGCTGTGGTTTGCTGACCTTGTTCCTCTAAGGGTAGGAACAACATGTTTAGGGACTTTGGATCCCTTAGATTATTGACATTTCATGCTTCATGCTGTAAGGCACAAAAATGTCTATAACAGTTGCCCCCTAAAGTATGAGGTCGTTTATCGGGTGAAATGCTTTATCAGGAGGATCCGAAGTTCATTCAATCACTGAGAGGTGACCTGTAATAAAATACAATACAATACATTATTTTTCATTCTGCTTTCATGATCTAGCTGAGGCGGGCATTCCCATGCTCAGCTTTATAAATTCATTTTGGTACATAGAACAGACGATCGTCTGATAGTAGACTGATAATTCTCTGCTGAAATTATCATCCTTTGAGTAGGATGATCATCTACTGTAATGATGTACATGTCAAATGTCTTTATATTTCCTGAATATATATCGCAGCCCGGATGGATGAAACTAGATCCAGGGTCTTCAAACTCGTTCGATCTTCACTCTAAGTACAAGTCGATCCATGTGAGAATTGCGCTGAAATCGAACATGGAAAGACATCGCTTGATTACCGGTCAATGATGTAAACCGTTAACAAGCGCGAGAGGAATCACCAATAATGATAATGACCCTCAAGGTACTGCAGTACAATTCACGTGGTGTGAATAAAGGACTTGGCGTCGAACACCACGCAAAATCTTCTGGTCGAAGGTCATTGATGTATACCTGTCGCCGGAAGTGAGAAACTTGCCATTGAGGCATGCAAGCTTCAAAGTACTGAGGGGGGTGTTCCTAGATCAACTTCTTGGATAATGAGCTGAAGTCGACAAGAAGCGATCCGTCAAAGGAGGGCCTTAATGAATCCCACATCAGTGACACGGAACAGAGCTAATGATTTTAGTGGAGGTGAAAACAATCTGTGACATATGATTCAGGGTGGCAATCATGGGTGGATGAAGGATAATGTATGGCAGTGGATGGGACACGGTTGACTCTTTCTGAACAACATCTCTTGAACATATAACGACACTGATGCGATGGATCCGTAGCATTACCCCAAATACAGATGGTTTGGCGAGACCATGGTGATGAGACCGGTGAATGAAACAACCCAACCCGATGTGATACGGAGGAAAAGTGTCATGTTCAAGAGCAACTTGCTACCATTAAAGCTTTGAGGTTCTCCCAATTTTTCCCCAGTCATTTCTGACCAGTACCTCTTTATTTTTGTCAAGCTTGAGGAGGATAACATATGCTTGTTCTATAACCTGCCCTTCGGGCAAGCCCATCGCTATGTTTTAATGAGCCTAGCGATAGGGAAACTCGTTCTCGTCTAAAGACAAGTTTGTCGCTATTTAATCATTTTAACGAGTCTAACGACAAGGAAAACTCGGTCCTTTTCATTTTTAGAGAGTCTGAAAAGGTACAGAAAGTTAACTCCAAAATTCCTTTTTCGTCATCTAATCCCTTAAGTCCGAAAAAGTATAAAACAATACAGAAGGGATGAGTTTTTGATAACTTTAACGAGCCGAATAAAACAAGCGCTCGACCTTTTTGTGTAATAATCCCTCAGGTCCAAAAAGATTAAAATCTAGAGGAGGGATAGCTCTTCCGGTCCTTTTAACGAGCTGGAAGGCCAAAACTCGGCAAACTTTTCATATTTTACGAGTCAGATGAAAAGAGGTCAAAGAAGACTCGTCTTTTGAGGAACGAGTGATAAACAGGGATAGCAGCAGATTCCAGGTACAGGTTGGAATTTTCCAATCACGGTAGTGTCACAAGGATGGCTAGGTGAAATCACTCTTCGCAGCTGTTCCTCAAAATGGATAAACAATCATATGGAGGTGAACGATTGGCCAAATGGAATGGAGGTGGCAGGTGCAAAACACGACCAAGGCTTTTTATGGCTAGTAAATTTACGATCACAGAGATTATTTACCGGGGTATGTTCATTTTTTAATGAGCTTGAATGCTTAATCTTATGTTTATTTTTTAATGAGCATGAACTATGTACTAAAACTGCTCGGATCTCGCTTATCTATTTTTTAACGAGCATAAATTCCGCGGTAAAACTGCTCGATTATATGGTTAAATTTTGATTTTTTACCATTACTAGCTTTTCTCTTTTCAAGGATAGTACTGCATTTTCAATTGCTGCAACAAACTTTGTTAGAAATGAATAATATTTGCATGAAAATGAGATTATAACCCTAATATTTCGCTTTGAACTACGTAAAAAGCCATTAAAAGGTGTTTTTACCTCTCATTTTACCATTTCATTTGTATTTGGTTTGTTGGAGCTCTGGAGGTGCCTCTTCCCCCTTGATTTTCACCAGCTGATTCCGGGAGATTCTGCGGAAGATTTTCGGCGCCGTCTGGACCAGGTAGGAGCTAAACCCTAGCTCTTTCTTTTCATGGTTTCATTTTCCAGTTTTATGCTTGTTTTTCAGTGTTTCTGAGCCCCAAGGGTTTTGCCAGGGTGCCCTAACTTCAGCGCAGGTTCCCCATTCGAAACCTGCGCTGAATGTCAAGCTGCCTTAAGGCAGCCTGACCCTCAGCGTAGGTGGGATACTCTATGCCTGCGTTGGGCTCAGAAAACTAAGTTTCCAGCTCATTTTTTGATGAATTTTCGCCAGTTTTTCATCAAAATCAGGAACTTACTCCTTCTCTTGTTTGCTTTGCAGGGAACTTTGAACAAAATGTCCCTTACATGGCGAGAACGAGAACATGAAGAGGAGGACATGATTGCCCTCCATGACCCGATCACAGTGAACGCGCTGCGGAACTGTGGCCTGCTGAAGTTTTTCTGTATCTCTAGCATGAGAGCACAGACTACTTTGCTGCAGTATATGCTTGATGCTTGGGATCCCGTTAACCAAGTATTCCAGATTAGGGGAAAGTCTATCCCCTTGACCATAGAGGACATGTATTTCTTGACTGGGTTGTCAAGACGAGGTGCCCCCATTTCCTTATCAGGTACGGCCTGGGGGACCGACTCCACCAGAGATTATGTCCGCCAGTATTGCAGGGAAGGTTCTCAGCCGAGCAGAGACGGCAAGATTGTTATCCGTGAGATTACTGACAGGTCTCTCAGGTCCATTCTGTATACCATTGGTAGGATAGCCGGTAGCGCAGCTCTACATGTTGCCAACAGATCTTATATGCAGCACGCCTTGGAGTGTCTCCAACCGAAAGTATTCAACTGGTGTGATGCAGTGCTTGTTCAGATGAAAAGTCAATTGACCAAGGTAAAGGAAGGGAAGCTGAAGAACTTTGGATTTGGTTCTATTCTGACTGCCTTCGCCTTGGAGAAAATCCCACTGATGCAGCCTCAGTACATCATACTCGACTTGCCTTCTCCGACCGAGCCACGCATGCAGAGGTGGGTTGATCACATGTCTAGGCATGCTGGTCAACCTCAGATTACCTTTACTGAGGCCTTCTTCAGGTGGTTCAAGCGCCAGGAGATGGTCTTCTCTGAGTATCCATATGTGGGTATGGATTTTCGAGGTGATCCGGATTTGGTGTTACCGGATGGCGAACAGTGGGGCGCTATTGGTAAGCTCTTTGACCATATCACTGTTTACTGTTTTATTCATAATGTTGTTGTGCTTTATTCTGTCAAGACTTTTAATCATACTCTTGGGTGCATGCAGATGTTGGTCCTGTTCGTCCAGCAGTTCGTCCGAGACCGCCAGTTGCTGCCCCGACAATGGAGCCTGCTAGGAGAGCTATCCTCCGCGACCTTGACGATACTGAGACCCTTACAGCTGTGCAGGAGCAGGTTGAGAGCCTTACTCTCGGCATTCCCGATGTGAGGATTGATGAGTTACCTTTACAGCTGCAGCGACACACTACCGGTGTGCCCAGACGATGGACTCGTCTCTTGCGCATGATTGCACAGGCCGTGACGTGCTATCATGAGCACCACTAGGCTAGGGTGCCCCCTAGCACTTTTGAGTTTTTAGGTCATATGACCAATTTTGTCTTGGTTACAGAACATTATGTATGAACTATATAAACAACTTATATATATTTTGATTTTCGAGTTTTATTCTGACTGAGTTATATGATCCATATGCACAATCTTTCACGATGTATCCTTTTATAAATGTTGCAAATGTCTATCTAACACATAGTTTGCTAATGAGTCAGTTAATGTGTTTAAGTTTCTGGAAATATGTTGATATTGAATTGAATCAAATTGTCTTTCCAAAATATTAACCCTCAGGAACATGCGATAAATAGCTGGATTGCGAACAGAATATATACCATTGAGTTGTAGTATTACGAGCTGTGAGTCTAGCCTGAAAATTAGTTGGCGTATGCCACGTGCGATGGCATCAGAGAGTAGTTCTATCAACGCGCTATACTCAGCGATGTTATTCGTTGATTTCCCAATACACACACCTCTGAAACTTACTAACTCGCCGCTTGGATCAAAAATGGCCCAGGCTGCGGAGGATAGGTTCCGCGAACTACGACTCGCTCCGTCGGCATATCCAACACACGTATCCAGAAGGTTCGACATCTGCAACAGACGAAAAATGTGGATCACTCGACCAGAACAAATACTTTAGCGAAAACAAAATACAACAAAAGCATGCAGGTCCTTATTTAAGCATAGTAACGCTTGAGGTACAACCCGTTACGGGGCTGTGCCAGTGGAATTCCGTAATAATCCATTAACTCGTAGGCTCCTTTTGCTAACACCCTTTTAACAATGTAGGGGCCCATCCATAAGGACTTGAATTTACCTGCTCCCAATTTATCTTATTCTTGGTCATAAAGCAAAACCAAATCACCTTCCGAGAAGACACGGGGTTTGACATTTTTGTCAAACTGAGCCTTGACTTGTTTCTTATGGGCTTCGTTAGCCAAAGCGGCATCACGACGGGTTTCATCCAATCGGATTAATTCCAAGAAACGAGCCTCTTCTTCTGAAGTTCCGGGGAGGAGATCAATTGCGAGTTTAAGCGACGAAATTTCGCACTGGATTGGCAAGACTGCTTCCAGGCCATACACCAGTTGGAAAGGTGTGAACCCGGTTGTGTTCTTTACCGACGTTCGGTAAGGCCACAAGGCTGAGTACAGGATTAGGTGTAACCTTCTTTTATGAACCCCGATCATCCTTTGCAACATACGCTTCAGGACCTTGTTGATTGCTTCAACTTGTCCGTTGGCTTGCGGATAGTACGGGGTAGAGCTGTTGTGAGATAGCCCTAGCTTGGCAGCTAATTCGACCATCATGTGATTGCGAAAATGCGACCCATGATCTATCACTATAGCCTGTGGTATGCCGAACCTGGCAACTACATGATTGAAAAAGAAAAGGGCAGCTGTTTCACCAGTGTTATCCAATGTAGGCATCGCCTCGGCCCATTTGGTAAAATAGTCAACAGCGACTATAATATACCCATGCCCCCCGGTCGAGGTGGGGTTACATTGCATGAAATCGATGCTCCACTTGGCGAAGGGCCCAACAACAACTATCAGCTGTAAAGGTGCGGGTGGTCGTCTGGTTTTGCTATCAAAAATTTGACAAGCATGGCAACTTCTGACTGCGGTTATGCAATCTTTGAACATGGTTGGCCAGAAGTATCCTGCTCGTAAGATTTTTTGTGCTGTTGCATATCCAGATTGATGCCCCCCACACGCGCCTGAATGACATTCATTCAGGGCTTTTTCGACCTCCTCATGGGTAAGGCACCTCCTCAGAACTGTATCGATACCACGACGGTAAAGTGTATCACCGACGATCATGTAGTCTTTTGCTTGGTATCGTATACGTTTTTGTTCGGAGCGAGAGGTGTTTGGCTTGAACTTTTGGGTTTGGAGATAAACTATGATATCTCCATACCACTCATCGCTTGCAGATATGAGAAACAAACTTTCGTCCACGATTGACTCTTTCGATGTTTCATCGTTGGACGACGATGGGAAATCACATAATAATTCTGCGAAAACTAGAGCTTTCTTTGATTTGGATTTTACAAATTCCAGATCAAAATCTTGAAGGATCGCTATCCATTTTGAATATTTTCCCCCCAGCAACTGTCACGACAGTATATAAGTCATGGGGTTGCAATCTGACAAGATGGTAGTTTTCCGAAAGAGGACATAATGTCGAAACCTTTGAATCGCTTGAACAGCTGCAAGCGATAGTTTTTCAACATAAGAATATTTACTTTCTGTTTCATTTAAGTTTCTACTTAAATAATAGATCGGATGTTCGATTCCATCGACTTCTTGAACTAAAACCATCGCAATGGTCGTATCCGCTGCAGCCAGATACATGTTAAAATCTCTTTGATAGTCTGGGGCGTACATTAATGATGCTTTTACTAGACAATCTTTCAGAGCATCAAAGGAAGCTTGCGCCACCTGGTCCCAGACAAAAGGTACATCCTTTTTCAAAAGACGAGTATAACCCTTAGCAAGTTCTGCGTAATTTGGAATGAACCTCCTCAGAAAGTTCGCTTTCCCTTGGAGTTTCTGAATCTGAAGCAAATTTGAAGGTGGAGGCAAGTTAATGATTGCCTGAACCTTGCAGGGGTCGCGACGAATCCCATCCTTAGAGACTACAAAGCCAAGTAAATGACCAGAACCAACGCAAAACACACATTTGTGTGGATTGAGTCTTATCTTGTAGTGTCGGCAACGTAGAAATATTGCTCTTAAATGCTGCGGATGATCAGTCCGCTTTCGCGAATGAGCCGGAAGATCGTCGAGATAAGGTTGAACAATGTTCTTGATGTCATGGAAGGCATAATTCATTGCCCTCTGAAATGTCGCCCCTGCGTTCTTTAAACCAAAGGGTAATTTTCGATAAGCGAATGTGCCCCACGGACAAATAAATGCAGTCTTTGACTGGTCCTGTGGGCAGATATTTATTTGATTATACCCGGAAAATCCATCCATAAATGAAAAGATTTCACATCTGGCGCATTCATCAATTATCTGGTCGATGAAGGGTGTAGGGTAGTTGTCCTTCGGACAAGCTTGGTTTACATCCCTATAATCAACACACACTCTAATCATCCCTTGTTTCTTCATAACAGGGACAATATTCGATACCCAATCGGTTAGAGGAACCGGGTAGATGAATCCAGCATGGAGAAGTTTTTCAACTTCTGCCTTAATGGCAGCGGCTTTCTTGGGGTGTACCTGCCGAAGTCGTTGTCTTACTGGTTTGACATCAGGATACATTTTAATTTCATGTTCAACGATACTCGAGTCAATGCCTGGAATTTCATCATATGACCAAGCAAAGACATCTCTAAATTCGCGAAAAAGAGCGTTATATATTTCCAGTTTTGAAGGGGAACAACCTTTGCCGACATAAATATTCTCTACAACATTTGTTTTAGTCGAGATATTTATGGCTATAGTCTCTTCAATATTGGATAGGTTTCGCTCGGAATCCCCCGTGTTTACAGTATTTGTTAGGAATTCAAAAACTGAAGGGTGATAAAGGTCACTTTGAGTATCTTCTTCATATTCCGGAAGAAGGGGACGATGGTGGTGATCATTCCATGGTGCCCCCTCAATCAACATTGATTGTAAGATTCCTTCGTCAGTCCCATGTACTTCGACCAAGGATCTAATGAGGTACCATATTCTCTAGACCTATCTACCCAAACGCTTGACGAGCATTGATTTGGGTTCGCCTCCCATGCTTGAAACATTGATTGCTACAATATTTCTAAAGGGCTTGGGGGCAAAACCATTGAACGATCCATGTCGACCTTCGTGGAAGATATCATGTTGCAGGTCGCTACAAACGGTATATTTCCCATATAAATAGGAGGTGGTAGCGCGAAAGTTCCCATCAATGTGGGGTCTTTCAATAATCCTACTCCGATATCTTGAATTGAATGGTTTCTCTCATGGATCATGGGAATGCTTCTTGTAACTTGTGAACCATTAGGGAGGTAATTCTGTTGGTCGACGACCGTAATCCCTCCTTCAAACAGGAATGCGATCTTCCTAAAATAAGTCGACACAACAGCTGCCATGGCATAAATCCATGGTCTACCTAGTAGGATGTTATAGTCAAGATTTCCATCAATGACTTCAACATCAATTTCTACTGTTTTTCCTCCTAGTTCAACCTTTAAGTTATTAAGGATCCCATACGGGGTATAAGTCCTTTCGTCGAAAGCTTTTAATGTCGTCGAAGATCCCGACAAGGTTGGAGATCCTAAAGTTTTCCAGCAACTCATCGACATAATACATGTTGATGCTCCCTCATCAATTATTGTTCTGTGAACAGTTTTGTTGAGGGCTTTCACTTGAATAAGGAAAGCTAGTTGAGCTGGTAACTGAGGATCATATCCCTTGTGATCAAAGGATACAAGATTGGAATCCTTAGGATCAACCCCACCAATTGCTGATAACAATGCCTGCCTTTGGGATGGACAATTTTGTAATACTTCAAGAGTCGACATAGCGGATGGCGATTGTGCCAAATCTTCCACTATGTTATAATGCTGCGCCGCTCTGGCGTGAGGATTAAATGTCGACTTGTGTACTACACCCTTTGGCGGTTTTATTGTTAATTCAGGAATGATGGGCGGTACAACTTCTGTCGAAGTTGTTGTCGAACTACTTGGTTGATCTTTACCTTTTTCGTTCGCAAGCTGAGGATTCCCGTAATCTTTGTTCCTTGTCGAAATCAAAGCATCATTCTGCTATTTTGAAACCGACAACATAAGTACTTGCGACGGGGAAGCATTTCCACCATCAACCAGATTTTGACCTGGGTTGGGAAATGGATCAGTTAACACAGCTGATGTTTGGGAACTTTTAAAGAACCTCTTTAACTCAGCTTTGAATGGGCAATTCTTTGTGTTATGATCTTTATCATCACATATTAGACATGGATAATTTTGTTTCCCTTTCCCAGGAGGGTTTGAAATTTTTTTTCCAGGGGATGACTCACCATGTTTCTTCTTCTTCCCTTTGTTTTGCTTCTTCTTGCTTCCTGGTTGATTGGTTTCTTTGCCTTTATCTTCTGATACGGCATTTACTTCCGAAGCAAGAATTTCTTCTTTTGCATTTTGATCCGAATTCTTACGGGCTTTCTTTGATGAAGCCTTTATCGATTTCGCGTTTGCCGTGCCAATCACACCGTCACCGGCATGAGAGTCACTATTTGATTTAGGAGGAGGAGGAATTGAAAATTCTGGTCTAGGGGCGTCAGGTATTTTGTCGTAGAGCGTGCCGGACTGAGTATAAACTAAGTCCAAATACTGTGCACGAGCAATGACTTGCTCCTCTGTTACGACTCCCCCCTTGGCCACATCTTCCGTAATAGCAGGAAGTAACGACTTTATAAACCATTCAGCTAATAGCTGATCGGGAACGTATGTTTTCACCATCCTACGATGACGACGCCACTCATGTATATGATCAGATATGTGGGTGGCAGTTGTCTGTTTGAAGTTGGTTAATATTTCTGTTCCCGTTTCATACCTTATTGGTAATTGAAAATGGGTTAAGAAAGTCGTGGCTAGGAAACTAAAATTGTCGAAAGAGGCTCTAGGTAATTCAATATACCATTTAGCCGCTGGACCTGTCAATGTCCTCTGAAAAAGGCGAAGCCTTATCGAATCGTCGTTTAGGGTGTTCGACGAACACCACAGATGAAAAATCATCACGTGATTCGATGGGTCTTCACCTGGATTTCCATTGAATTTAGGAATGTCAGATGGAAGTTTATGAGGAATCACTGGCCACCAAGGGGCATAAGCAATCGGATCGTTGGTTAACCGGTGTAAATCGGGTAACTCTAAAGTTGCCACGAATGGTAACTGTTGATTCAGGTTAGGCGAAGCGTAACCAGGGTACGATGGAATCGCTTGAGCAGTGGGCCTTTGCATACCAGCATAATGTAATTGATGTTGGTATGACTGATACGGTTGGTGGACTTGACCACTGTAAAGTGGTTGGTTTTGACCATTTTGGATATACGGTTGTCCACTGTTCGCAGAGATCTGCTGCTCAGAACCTTGGTACACTTGCTGGAATTGTGGTTGTTGGTATTGCACTAACCATGGTTTTGAAGCCATGTTCTGTTGTGCTATGCTAACCGTTGGACCGAGGTGTGGGGTAATTGTACCCGTTTGGACCTGTGTCGCCCCACCAGTTGGCGATTGTGGTTGTGACCCATGTTCAAGAGACTGTTGCATTACAACCTGAGAAATCTGAGGTTGACATGTAACAGGTATCGCTTGAACTTGTGACACAGTTACAATAGCCGGTGTGGTTGGGATGTTCGTCATAGGTACACACTGTTGCATAGAATATACAACCCTTGGTTGTTGAGGTAGCATAGGTACCCAACTACTTGATGTAATTCCAGTATAACCTGAATACTGTTGAGAACTGCCATATGGATATCCTCCCGGAGGAGGTAATGAAAGGGCATACTGCCCCCCATACGGTAGCAATCCGGAACTCATAGGGATTGTTAGTCCTTGAGGACTGGATGACCCAAATTGACCTCCATGAGGATCAATCTATCGAGTTTCAACGTAAGAGTTGCCGGGTATTACTCCGGATGAACAAACTGGAACAGACCATACTGTCAAAATAGTCCCTTGGTGGACTCCTTCTAACTGTTGTGAGCTAGTTGGGACAGCTGGTATGCCGGCAAACATCGTCGGAGTGACGGCAGGGGCTTCTGCTGTCGCTGTGTCATTTGACACAGTCCTAGATATGACGGTTGTTCAGACATCTTAATTCTATCCAATAGATTGCCTAGCGATTCTACAGGAACTTCCACTTGTGGTGGATTAACTTCTGATGAAGGAAATAGAGTGACCCCGACTCCAAAATGGGTTGGAGTACTTGCTTGCGGATCCTTTGCAATTTCCTCTATCGCAATCAAACCCGGTGGAAGAGGAAGACCGTCAGGTCCGTAAAATATTTCTAGTGCCGAAGAAGTGGTTGCTTCGACAGCAACAGTTGTTTGAGGAACAAAACTCTCTGGACCGGTTACAGATGGAACTGGTTCAGTTATACAAGTATTTGCTCCCAGACTAGGCTCAGTATTACTGTCCTTCTGTGGCTGTTGAACTTCTTCTATAGAGGCAGGGTTTCCATAAATGTTAGGAGTAACCGGAACCTCAGATACAGTTGGAACACTTGTTCTAACTTTTATAGGAGATTTTGAACCAGTTAAATGAGTTCGCTTTGTCCGTACTGTTTTCGATTCCGGAGACAAAGACGGTTGACTCGTAAGCCTCCGCGAACGACGGGGTTTCATTTGAATTTCTTCCACGATTGCGGATTACTCGATCAACCAAAATATTAAAAGGGGAAATTTGTGTTTCCGAATTGAATGAATTTTATTAGACGCTTTTAGACACGACTTGCTTTTTCACTTTTTAAGAGTCGAGAAAAAGCTAAAGATGACTCTAGTCTCCTTCGATGTATTAACGAACCCGAAGTGACAAATTCTCGGTTGGACTTTTTCAGTTATAGAGCTTGAAAAAGGCCAAAAGAAACTGCTATGGAGATCTAGGCAGAGGGTGTGCCAAACCTTTCGCAAAACCACAGAATACGTTTTACGGTACGGGTGGTCGATCTTCGTGAATGCTGTGTTCACTGCATTGCGATCAGTAGGGCGGCCGACACGGCTTCCTATGGATAAAAGATATATGCCTATAGGGGTCTCCCAATATATACGCGACGGTACGTGGGAGCACAAGTCCGTATTAGTGCCACCGACTCTCAGGAGGAATCACCCACCTTCTTCGAGATCGACAGTCACTACGTTTAACGACGCCGGAACACGTCTCTAGCTTAGACCTCTATGTGTTTGCGTTATGTTTCAAAGCGTTGTTAGGTTCATTCAATATATTTTAAGTTGATCTTTTTAAAGTTTGTCTTTCAAGGTTCACCACGAGATGTTTGATACAAATTCCTAAATGCAGTCTAGGATGAGAAGCAAGCTTTTTCAATCTTTTCGACTTATGAAAATCTTAACTACTGAGGGAAAAGAAAGACATCATCTTTTCACACAGATCAAAGAGCACACACTAATGCACTTTTCCTAAATCAACATACAAACTTATCAAATGCAAAATGCACAATGCAGGTATTTCTTTTCTCTTTCTTAATGTTGATGTAATACAAAAAAGAAAGTTGTTGTATAACTTTGAATTCGATTTCAAGTGAAAGCAAACAAGCTTGTCCAAAATCAAAAGACACCTTAAGATTTACTTGTTTCGACACTAGAAATATATAAATTCAAACCATATGACGAAAGCAAAAGCTCAATCAGCTATGAACAACAAACAAACTAACTCTTAAGATCAAAACGACACTTATCACAGGTCTAGATCTAAGAGGCCACAGCAAGACTAGTTAAATTTTCGTTATGGGAAACTGCAAATGATATAAGAAATACACAAAGAACAAATACAGTTTCTTTATACAACCGAGGCGGAATAGTGGCAAGGAAAGTTGGTTTCAGATAGGTACATTGACTGATAACAGGCTGCAAAAACAAGGGTGAAAACAGGGCAACAAACAGCAGGGAACACCAGTAGCACAAGGAAAAACTGGTTCAGCGCAGGTGGTACATTGTCAGTTTGACATTCAGCGCAGGTAGCCCCTTTGGGATCTACGCTGAAATGCAGACTGCCTTCACAGTGCCTGCAATGAAGAGATAAACTTTCGTTTTTCTCAGTTTCCGGGTCACAGATTGCTCAAAAATTCACAGTTTTTGGCCAAATCAGAAGCTATCAATCAAGTACACACTAAGGGATGAAAAGGAGGATGAAAAGCTATCACTAAGAGCTATTTAGAGTCCTTGTGGATCAGCTCTTCAAATCATAAACATGCCCAGAAACTGAGCTAGAGTAGCTGCCCTCTACTTTTCATTTGAAAGCTCCAAATGCAGTTCGATTCGGTACTCCCTGTGTTTATGAAATGAATAGCAAAAACACAAACAACCAACAATATACGATCCCCAGCGGAGTCGCCAATTTTTTGTTGGGAAAAGTATCCAATACGGAATGACCCTATCCCACTCTAAGGGTGATAGTACCTCAGCAACAATCAAAGCAAAGCTATTCGAGATTACTTCTTTATGAGATGTAAGAGAGGAGAGAAAGAGATCCACTAACTGATGTCTTCCGCTAAGGATTGATCCAATCTTCTCTCTTTGCTGCTTGCCCCCAGCTCCTTGCTCTTTCACTGGCCCAGCTACACCAAGATCCTGCAAAATGGCAAGAGAGGGAAACTACAAGGAGCATACATTCATAATTGATTCAAGGATTAGAATAAATCAAATACACAAGTATAACAACACATCATTGAGACACATGCATATAGAAGAACCTCAAATGCTTTATTAATGGAAGAAGTAAAGTTCAGGAAGTGATACAACCATAAAAGGCCCAATCCAGCATCACCTCCCAGCAGAAAGAAATCTCCTCTTCACCTCCTTCAAAGAAAATCACCCAATAGTTCTATACTCAAACCAACAGCACTTCCTTACATTCACAAGATTCCAGCCTCCCTAGACCTCATGAGAGAGCTCTATATATAGGAGTGTTGGCATTACGTTTTCTGGTATGACTGTATGTTACAGATGTTGTACTTGATGGCTACTCCAGTGGTAAGGCTCTCAGTTTGATGAAAATTAAGAAGGACACAGGCAATCGGTTCAGAAATTGCGCCCCCGCAGGTATACCATGCAGAAACCGCGTCCAGGGACGCCGGCCGGCCGTTCAGGGGGTGCGTCCACCCAGTGCACACATTTCAAGGCAGAGAAAAGCACGTGGGGGTTTCTTGTGTGGTATCTAGCCGACGGTTTTGTGTTTCTATGGTGTCGGCTCGTGGTATTGTTCCATGTTTTGGGGAGAAGCTTGCCTATATAAAGCAAAGGAGTTCATTTGGATTGTGCAATTGTCTTGGGTTGAATATCTTATTTGGTGAGATCTAGTCCAGATCTAAAAAGGCGAATCTTCTAATGGACTGTGATCTCTATGGCGCATGAACAGATCGATAGATCTGACTGTTTGGGTTTGTTCTGAAGTCTTCATATCATTTATATCTGAAGGGTCGCAGGTTCAGTGAAGGGAAAGTGCGCCGGGACGCAGGTACTGTAAAGGGCAAGTGCGCCGAGATGCAGTACAGTAGAGAGAGACCTGCGTGGGGACGCAGGGCGATCAAGGTTCAGGTGCGTCTCTGAAGCAGAAGGACGCGGCGCGATAGTGTTTTCAGGTGCGTCTCTGTAGCGAAAGACGCGGCGCGATAGTATCCTTGGGTGCGTCCCTGAAGCAACAGAACGCAGAGCAGTCAAAGGAACAGTGCGTGGGCACGCAGCGAAGCAGAAGGATATCTGCGGGTGGACGCAGAGTAGCAGAAGGTTAACATCGTCTGGTCGCAGGCCACAGAAAAGAAAACTGCGTCTCTGTTTTAAGATGTTCTGTTGATTGAATTTCTCTATTGATAAGGTGTTCTGGGTTAGTTCTGTTGTTGCTGATCTGATATCTGTAGTGATCTATATCTGTTATGTAGTTGTTGATCATCTGATGCTTTATGAAAAGAAGTAGGGGGTTGTAGCTCCCTTCCAGGAGTAGACTGGAAAACAAGAGAGAGAGAGAGAGTTGCAGCTCTCTGCAGGTTGCAGCCTGCGTACTGGTAAAGGACTGCACCAGTACAAAATCATTGTAAAAGAAGTTTCTAAATTGAAAGAAGATAGAGACATATTGCAGCAGGTGGTTTTCACCCACATTGGGTTTCCACCTTACATCTTGTGTTCTTTGGTGTGACTATCTGTTTTTCATGCTCATTATTTTATGGTACTAACATACTAAAATAATTCAAAAATCAAATAAGGAAGATTTATTTAGTTGCTAGATAATACTGATTCACCCCCCCTCTCAGTATTATTTCCAACAATTGGTATCAGAGCAGGTCCTTCAGAGAAGCTTGATCGCTTGAAGGTAGATCGTTCATCATGAGCAACTACAAGAGAGAAGCATCAATCAGGCCACCGATTTTTGATGGGACAAACTTCAATTATTGGAAGGTAAGAGTTACTGCATATCTTCAATCTCTTGGTACAGAAGTTTGGGACATTGTAGAAACAGGCTATGCTTTTCCTTCAGCTACTCCTACAGATCCAGCTGAGAAAAAGAAGTATGAAACAAATGCAAAAGCAGTCAGTACTCTATTAGGAAGTATATCCCAAACAGAATTCATGAAGGTCATGCACTTCAAATCAGCAAAAGAGATATGGGACAAAATGATCACTAGCTATGAAGGAGATGAACAGGTAAAACAAGCTAAACTTCAAACTCTCAGGATTCAATATGAGACTCTCAAGATGTATAATGATGAAAGTGTGGCTAATTATTTTCTTCGGGTAGATGAGATTGTTAATTGTATGAAAAATTTGGGTGAAGAAATAAAAGAGACTATAGTAGTTCAAAAGATTCTAAGATCATTATCCCCAAAGTTTGAATCTAAAGTATCTGCAATAGAAGAAAAGGAAAATCTCCGTGTTC
Organism: Pinus tabuliformis; assembly: GCA_031772625.1. Lineage (NCBI taxonomy): Eukaryota > Viridiplantae > Streptophyta > Pinopsida > Pinales > Pinaceae > Pinus > Pinus tabuliformis. The sequence continues at coordinate 465,121,516 of CM062819.1, forward strand.
TCACTATGTCTCAGCTACATGGAATTCTAACTGCTTATGAAATGAGAAAGGGAGGTCCATCAGATAGAAGGAAAGCTGCTTTTAAGGCATCAGGCAAAGAAGATTACTATGAAGCAAGCCATGTTCCAGAAAAAGAGGAAGAAGAATCAAATTTTGTCAGAAGTCTTCAAAGGGGTTCTGGAAGGTTCAGAGGTAAGCTACCTTTCAAATGCTTTGCTTGTGGAAGAGTAGGTCATTATGCTGCAAAATGTCCTTATAAGGATAAAGGAAAAGAACCTGCTAGATGGAACAAGAAACAAAGTGCAAATAAGAAAAGCTACTACACCCATGAAGATAGTGATGGCTTATCAAACAGTGATGAAGATGAACAAGGTAATAAATATAAGCTGTTAATGGCATTTGAAGATGATGATTATGAGGATGCTGTAGATGTGGATAATCTCTATGATGAAATTACTAGACTCAAGAGATGCATAGAAGAAAAGAATGTGATCATTGATACTTTGCAATTTCAAATTGATGAAAAGGAAAAACATCTTGAAAAACTAGAAGGTGAAATTGTTGGTCTCAGAAAAGAAATAGAGAAAACAAAAGCTATTAATCTTAAGTTTGTCAAAGGATCTGAAACTTTGGATGAGATTATCAATGTGCAGCGGTCTCCTCTAAACAAGACAGGTTTGGGCTATAATGGAGAAACCTCTCAAGCATCCACCTCAAAAAGTTATCTTGATGCAGCAAGAAGAAATGAGCAGAAGAACAATGAAGATAATCAGGTAAAGCAGGGACGAATTACAAACAGAAACTATCAGGGACAATCCATCTTAAGGGTGAACAAAAGCTACAACCAGCCACAGGTAAAATCTTCTCAGTTTGGTTCAAGAATAGATGAAAATAGAAATTACAATCAGTTGGCTGGTAGATTCAATAACCGCAGAAGCTTCTTCAATGGACAATGCTTTTCTTGCCATAACTTTGGTCACAAAGCAGCTCAATGTGTTGCATATAAAAAAATCATGACTAGGGAAGCTCAAAAACAAAGAAGTATGACAGGGATTACAAAAAGGACCTATAACAACTTTTCGGTTCTTGAAAATGAAGTTGAATGTTCTATTTGCAATAATTTTGGTCATGAAGACTCTGAATGTAGGAGCAGGTTTCAGGAGAAAAAGGAACAAGCCACAAGCACCAAAACATGGAGAATAAAGGAACCTCAAACAGAAAGATGTGGGATAGCATTTTATGCAGAAGGACAGGAAAATCTATGGTACATTGACAGTGGATGTTCGAAACATATGACAGGTGATAAAGAAAAACTTGAATCTTATTCTACTTTAGAAAAGGGAAAGAAAGTTTCTTTTGGAAATGATACTCCTGCAACTATAAAAGGAAAAGGTATTGCTCCTTTAAAAGAAAAGGTCAAGGCTGGAAATGTTTTGTATGTTGATGGATTGAAGCATAATCTACTAAGTGTCAGCCAGATGTGTGATCAAAAAACCGAGGTTATTTTCAGATCGAATGGATGTCTTGTTCGTGATCTTGATACAGGTAAAACAGTACTCAAAGGCAAAAGAACTCCAAATAATCTGTACATATTTGAAGAAGGACAACAACAATGCTATCTTAGCAAGGATGAAGAGCACTGGTTATGGCATCGAAGGTTGGGACATCTAAGCTTCTCACAAATAAGGAAAGCATGCAAATATCAGGCAGTTCGCGATCTTCCAGATATCAAAATTCCTGACAACACCATATGCAGATCATGTCAGTTTGGAAAACAAACCAGGACTAACTTTCCAGAGAAAGAGGGATCAGCTAGCATGCCTCTTGAGCTAGTACATACAGATACATGTGGCCCATTCAGGAAAAGAACACCTAGAGGAGAGGAATACTTGATATTATTTATTGACGATTTCTCCAGGTTTGTCTGGTTAGGACTTATGAAGCACAAAGATGAAGCATTCGAAAAATTCAAGACCTTCAAAGCCTTGGTTGAAAATGAATCAGGTCACAAAATTAAGTGCCTCAGATCCGACAGAGGTGGGGAATTTACTTCAAATGAATTTTTCAATTTCTGTGATGAACATGGGATAAGGAGAGAATTCTCTACAGCTAGAACTCCTCAGCAAAATGGAGTTGTTGAAAGAATGAACAGAACAATCCAACAAATGGCTCGTGCTATGCTTGATGAATCAGGAACTCCCGCAACTTTCTGGGGTGAAGCTGCACATGCTGCGGTTATTATTCTCAACAAGACAAATGTCCGGTGAAACAACACTCAAACTCCTCATGAGCTCTGGAGTGGTAAAACTCCTTCGGTAAAGCACTTCAAAATCTTTGGGAGCAAATGCTATATCAAGAATACTGATGAGCAGCTTGGCAAACTTGAACCTAGAGCAGATGAAGGCATTCTTCTTGGCTATTCTCCACACAGCAAAGCATACAAATGCTACAATAAAAGACTTGGCAGAATTGTTGACAGCATTGATGTAGTGGTTGATGAGAAGGGATATATTCCTAGGCAAGTACATCATGAAGATATAGAAGAAGATGAAGGCTACCCTCAAAGACAGAATAATGAAGAAGAAGAACCCCAAGGAGAACTTCAAGAAGAACCAGAGGAGCAGACAAGAATAGAAGAGAAAACTCCATCCAGATATGTTCAGAAGAATCATCCAGAATCTCAGATTGTGGGGCAGAAAGAAGCAGGTGTACAAACAAGAAGAACAGTTGCAGAAGCCTCAAGCTATTTGGCATTACTCTCCTCTACTGAACCACAAAATGTGAAAGAAGCATGCAAAGATGAATGTTGGGTGAAAGCAATGGATGAAGAACTTGAGCAAATCGAAAAGAACAACACTTGGGAGCTGGTTCCTAGACCAAAGGATAAGAATGTTATCGGAACAAAATGGGTCTTCAAAAATAAATTGAATGAAAATGGAGAAGTAATTAGAAACAAAGCCAGACTTGTTTGTAAAGGGTATGCGCAGCAAGAAGGAATAGACTTTGAAGAAACTTTTGCTCCTGTTGCAAGACTTGAGGCCATCCGAATGTTCCTTGCTCTCTCAAGTTTTCAAAACTTCAAAGTATTTCAAATGGACGTGAAATCAGCCTTTCTGAATGGAGACTTGGAAGAAGAAGTGTACATTGAACAGCCAGATGGGTTCATTCTTGGAAATGATCCAAATCTTGTATGCCGATTGAAAAAGGCTCTCTATGGTCTCAAACAAGCTCCAAGGGCTTGGTACTACCGGTTGGACAAATATCTTCATCAACAAGGTTTCTCAAAAGGTTCAGCAGATAGCAATCTGTATATAAAAGTTGAAAATGACAAATTGCTAATACTTGTTGTGTATGTAGATGACATTATTTTTGGCAGCAATGAAGAAGCTATGAGTCAAAGCTTTGCCTCGGTCATGCAGAAAGAATTTGAAATGTCCTTGCTAGGAGAACTGACATATTTCCTTGGTTTGCAAATCCAACAAAAGGAAGGAGGAATCTTTTTATCTCAAACCAAGTATCTCAAGCAGATTTTGAAGAAATATGGCATGGAAGATGCAAAACCAGTATGTACACCCATGGTCACAGGATGTAGTCTCAGTGCAAATGATGAATCTGCAGCAGTACATCAACCAACCTACAGATCTATGATTGGAAGTTTACTATATTTGACAGGTACCCGACCAGACATCATGCATGCAGTTGGAATAGTTGGAAGATTTCAGGCAAATCCAAAGGAGACTCATCTTCAGGCAGTAAAGAGAATTTTCAAATATCTTCAAGGGACTCAAAATTATGGCTTATGGTATCCTAGAGATACAGATCTTACTCTTCATGCTTATACAGATGCAGATTGGGCCGGAAGCGTGGATGACAGGAAAAGCACAAGTGGTGGTGCGTTCTTTATGGGTTCCAGACTGGTATCTTGGTTCAGCAAGAAACAGAGTTCGATTGCCTTGTCTACAGCTGAAGCGGAATATGTTGTTGCTGCATCTTGTTGCACTCAACTCCTTTGGATGATGCAGACTTTGCAGGATTTTCAAATCACTTGTACACCACCTATCCCCATCTTATGTGATAACACAAGTGCAATCAGCATCTCAAAGAATCCGGTCATGCATTCAAAAACCAAGCACATACCAATCAAGTACCATTTTCTCCGGGAACAAGTGCTTGAACAGAAAGTCAAGTTGGAGTATGTTCCTTCCAAGGAACAAGTTGCTGATATTCTTACCAAACCATTGCCCAGGGACACGTTTGAATACCTCAGGCAAAAGCTGGGGGTTGTTGATGCATCATCTTGTTGAACCTCTTCTTATTGGTGGTACAGGCTCAGGGGGAGCACATAATGCATTGTTGGCATTATGGAGAAGGAGATCTTGGAAATAGCTGCAATATGTCTCTATCTCTTTCATAGTGGTGCGTTGCTGCAGATCTGGTTCATATTCAGGGGGAGCATGCGCTTAGGGGGAGCATACCCTTTGCTCTTGATGTCAAAGGGGGAGAATGAAGCTGAAGTTTGTGAGGTTGCCATCAAGTCCAAAGGGGGAGATTGTTGGCATTACGTTTTCTGGTATGACTGTATGTTACAGATGTTGTACTTGATGGCAACTCCAGTGGTAAGGCTCTCAGTTTGATGAAAATTAAGAAGGACGCAGGAAATTGGTTCAGAAATTGCGCCCCCGCAGGTATACCATGCAGAAACCGCGTCCAGGGACGCCGGCCAGCCGTTCAGGGGGTGCGTCCACCCAGTGCACACATTTCAAGGCAGAGAAAAGCACGTGGGGGTTTCTTGTGTGGTATCTAGCCGACGGTTTTGTGTTTCTATGGTGTCGGCTCGTGGTATTGTTCCATGTTTTGGGGAGAAGCTTGCCTATATAAAGCAAAGGAGTTCATTTGGATTGTGCAATTGTCTTGGGTTGAATATCTTATTTGGTGAGATCTAGTCCAGATCTAAAAAGGCGAATCTTCTAATGGACTGTGATCTCTATGGCGCATGAACAGATCGATAGATCTGACTGTTTGGGTTTGTTCTGAAGTCTTCATATCATTTATATCTGAAGGGTCGCAGGTTCAGTGAAGGGAAAGTGCACCGGGACGCAGGTACTGTAAAGGGCAAGTGCGCCGAGACGCAGTACAGTAGAGAGAGACCTGCGTGGGGACGCAGGGCGATCAAGGTTCAGGTGCGTCTCTGAAGCAGAAGGACGCGGCGCGATAGTGTTTTCAGGTGCGTCTCTGTAGCGAAAGACGCGGCGCGATAGTATCCTTGGGTGCGTCCCTGAAGCAACAGAACGCAGAGCAGTCAAAGGAACAGTGCGTGGGCACGCAGCGAAGCAGAAGGATATCTGCGGGTGGACGCAGAGTAGCAGAAGGTTAACAACGTCTGGTTGCAGGCCACAGAAAAGAAAACTGCGTCTCTGTTTTAAGATGTTCTGTTGATTGAATTTCTCTATTGATAAGGTGTTCTGGGTTAGTTCTGTTGTTGCTGATCTGATATCTGTAGTGATCTATATCTGTTATGTAGTTGTTGATCATCTGATGCTTTATGAAAAGAAGTAGGGGGTTGTAGCTCCCTTCCAGGAGTAGACTGGAAAACAAGAGAGAGAGAGAGAGTTGCAGCTCTCTGCAGGTTGCAGCCTGCGTACTGGTAAAGGACTGTACTAGTACAAAATCATTGTAAAAGAAGTTTCTAAATTGAAAGAAGATAGAGACATATTGCAGCAGGTGGTTTTCACCCACATTGGGTTTCCACCTTACATCTTGTGTTCTTTGGTGTGACTATCTGTTTTTCATGCTCATTATTTTATGGTACTGACATACTAAAATAATTCAAAAATCAAATAAGGAAGATTTATTTAATTGCTAGATAATACTGATTCACCCCCCTCTCAGTATTATTTATCATGAGAGAGCTCTATATATAGGAGTTTTGGAGAAAGGATGAGTCAGCTTGTAGCTGGCATGAAGCTGACTAGTGTCCTCTCCCACTTAAGTTATTCTTCAGTTCTTGAGTCCACTTGGAGGTTCTTGCTTCCACTTGGAGATCTAGACCCTCTTACTCATCACCAGTCGAATTCTCTGATCCAAGTGTCATTTTGGAAGCTTCCTGGGCATTGACACCTTGAGGAATGACTGTGCCACTTGGCCAAACTTGCCCAGTGCAGGTAGCCTTCTTTGCAGTTGACATTCAGCGTAGGTACACAGTGGAGCAGTTGACATTCAGCGCAGATGCTCAGTGGAGCAGTTGACATGATCCAGAATTAGCTTGTTTTTGAGTGTTTTCAGGTGGAGAACTGATATTCAGTGCTGTGGTTTGCTGACCTTGTTCCTCTAGGGGTAGGAACAACATGTTTAGGGACTTTGGATCCCTTAGATTATTAAAATTTCATGCTTCATGCTGTAAGGCAAAAAAATGTCTATAACACACCCTCAGCAATGTCGGCTTTAGAAGTGCTGCAATCATGCCTAGCACAACGAAAATTACTTTTGTCGGCTATCAGAGCTGTTGATGTTCAGGACCCGAACCTGATAATATTCGATCTAGAAAATAGTACACCGCATCTACCCCATCAAATGGCTTTCCAAATTCCAGTGATAGTAAAAAACAGGCCTATTCATCGGACTGTGATTGATGAGGGAGCTCCTACGTGTATTATGTCGATTCAATGTTGGAGATCGCTTGGTTCTCCTTCGTTGAACCAATCCCCGACCATCCTTAAGGCCTTTGATGGCCATGGGTTCCGTCCGTTTGGTATTCTACAGGAATTGCCTATAGGGGTAGAAGGTAAAACCGTTAGTCTGGATGTGGAGGTGGTTGATGCCCCTCTAGACTAAAACCTTCTTTTGGGTCAAAGTTGGTCATATGCTATGACAGCAGTCGTTTCATCGGTCTTCAGAGTAATTAAGTTTCCACATAACGGTAAGATCGTAACGATTGATCAACTGACATACTTTTCATCCGACCCAGCCTCTTCAGAGAGTATCCAGCATGTCGGTAAGACGACAATCCCTTATAGGGACGTTGGCGTAGGTTTAGTTAAAGATTCCGGTTTACTGGGAACTTTTCCTTTCCCCCAATCAACGCAGACCCTTCATTTGCATCAATTCATATGATTACATCAGACAACATTATTTATGATGATCCTTGGATTGTCCCATCTGAATCTGAGATAGACTCATTCGGTGATGCTATGCCTTTGAGTCCATATGAAATTGCTTATGAAGTCGTCATGTCTTTTACCAACTCGCGTTCAACCCAAATCGACCAAATGAATGTGGTCAGTGAAGAATCACTTTTCACATCAACCTTAGAACGGATAGCGTTTCCCGAAGTTGTGTCATCTGACGAGCAACTTCGCGAAATCCTAAGTGTAGACAATCTACCATGGGAAGATGTCCATCACAAATCTTCGTTTTTACCTAAGGATGATGCTTTTGAAAAAGATTTTTCATCTATCTTTACCGCTGAATATGTCAAAGACGCTCAGAATCCAACGAAACATTCTGATTCAGAGTTGAATTTAGGGAATATTTCTCGCACTATTCCCATTGATATTTCAGTGAAGCCCGGAATTGAGGAAAACATTCATATAGGTGCCTCATGTACAGAAGAAGAAATTCAAACTTACAAGGCCCTATTCCAAGAATTTCGCGATGTGTTTGCTTGGTCTTACGAGGACATGCCAGGAATCGACCCTGCCATTGTTGTTCATGAAATAAAGACCTACCCGGACGCTAAACCCGTCCGGCAACGGTTACATCAGATTCACCCTCGGAAAGCGGCTGCGATTAAAGCAGAAGTCAAGAAGCTGTTGAAAGCAGGTTTCATTTATCCAATCCCGTTAACGGATTGGGTATCGAATATTGTTCCGGTCAACAAGAAACAAGGAACAATAAGAATCTGTATCGACTATAGGGATATAAATCAAGCTTGTCCAAAAGACAACTATCCTACGCCTTATATCGATCAAATTATTGATGATTGTGCCGGAAGTGAAATGTTTTCCTTCATGGATGGTTTTTCGGGCTATAATCAAATCAATATTCTACCTGCCGACCAACCAAAAACGGCGTTCATTTGTCCATGGGGGACATTTGCTTATTGCAAATTACCTTTTGGGCTTAAGAATGCCGGGGCCACTTTTCAACGGGCGATGTCTTACGCATTTCATGACATCAAGCACATTGTGCAACCGTACCTCGATGATTTGCCTGCTCATTCTTTACATCGAGCTGATCACCTTGTCCACTTACGAGCAATCTTTACGAGGTGTTGGCATTATCGAATTCGGTTGAATCCCCACAAGTGTGTGTTCTGTATAGAGACGGGTCGATTGCTGGGATTTTTTGTTTCAAAAGCCGGGATTCACGTCGATCCCTCGAAGGTCGAAGCTATCATCAAATTGCCTCCTCCTTCGAGTTTGCGCCAACTCCAAAGTTTGCAAGGGAAAGCGAACTTTTTATGCCGATTCATTCCAAATTACGCCGAGGTCACTAAAGGTTTTACACGGTTGTTGAAACAGAACGCTCAATTCTTTTGGGACGAGATTGCCCAACAATCTTTTGATGCACTTAAACACGCATTGACCCATGCACCGTTATTGCATCTTCCCAACTACAACCAGGACTAATTTTTATACCTCGCAGCTTCGCATTCCACCATTGGAATGGTGTTAGTTCAAGAAGATGAATTCGGAGCAGAACATGTGATATATTATCTTAGTAGGACATTAAACCCCACTGAGCTAAAATATTCGCATGTGGAGAAATTGGCCCTGGCAGCCGTTCAAGCTGTCCAGCGTTTTCGTCACTACATTCTTCTCCGTAAAACTACAGTCATTTCGGATTGCAACCCTATGATTTATATTTTGACAAAACAACTGCTAGGGTGCAAGTACTCTAAATGGATCGTTATCCTGCAAGAGTTCGACTTGGAGTTTGAGAAGTCCAAGTCTAAGAAATCCTTAGTTTTTGCGGAATTGATGTGTGATTTCCCGCGTGCTGACACAGAAAATGTGGCAGAGGAGTCCATTGCGGATGAATCTTTGTTTCTTATCAGTACTTTAGATCCGTGGTACGGGGATATAATCATCTATCTCCAAACCCAAACCTTTCGGCCTGAAGCTTCAAAGTCGGAACGTCGAAAAATTCGATTTCAATCCCAGCAATACAAGATTATTGGAGATACACTTTATCGCCGAGGGGCAGACTCAGTTTTTCGACGTTGTTCAACTCACGAAGAGGCTGAGAGGGTTTTGAATGATTGTCACTCTGGAGCATGTGGCGGTCATATGTCTGGGTATGCCATAGCTCAGAAGGTGTTGCGCGCTGGCTATTTCTGGCCGTCCATGTTTAAAGATTGTATCATTGCGGTCCGGAAGTGCCACAACTGTCAAGTGTTTGATCGCAAGATGCGGAGACCACCTACTCCTCTCCATCCTATAATTGTCGTTGGTCCTTTCGCCAAATGGGGTATCGATTTTATTACTTGTAACCCTCACTCGGCCGGGGGGCATGCGTATATCATCCTCGCGGTTGATTATTTTACTAAATGGGCCGAGGCGATGCCTACATTCGATGCAAGCGGCAAAACAACTGCAGTTTTCGTATTCAATCATATTATAACTAGGTTTGGTGTCCCACAAGCAATCATCACTGACCATGGGAGCCATTTTCGAAACATCATGATGACTGAGCTTACAAGCCAGCTTGGTTTGCGCCACGATAGCTCTACTCCTTATTATCCGCAAGCCAACGGTTTGGTTGAGTCTATCAACAAAGTTCTGGTTATCATGATCCGACGAACCATTGGTATTCATCGGTCAAATTGGCATAACATGTTATTTTCAGCGTTGTGGGCATACCGAACCTCAGTGAAAACTTCAACAGGGTTCACTCCTTTCCAGCTAGTTTATGGCTTGGAAGCTGTGTTACCCATTGAATGCGAAATCCCATCACTTCAAATGGTTGTCGAATTACTCCCAGCCACTTCCGAAGAGGAGAAACATTTATTATACTTAGCTCAGTTAGATGAGACTCGACATGACGCTGCATTGGCAATCGAGACTCACGCAAAGCGAATGAAAGCTCAGTATGATAGAAATGTGACCCCTCGAAGTTTTTCGGAGGGAGACCTAGTGCTATTATATGATCAAGCTAACGATAAGCTAGGTGCTGGAAAATTTGTTCCTATGTGGCATGGACCCTACATTGTAAAGCGAAAGCTAGCAAAAGGGGCCTATGAGCTGGTAGATTTTGATGGGGACTCTTTGGGTAAACCCAGAAATGGACTTTACCTTAAGAGGTATTATGCTTAAATGATGGGTATGGGGAATTTTTAGTTAGGTTAGGTTTTCTTTCTAGCTAGTATGTTTGTTAGTTTAGTTAGTGTGCTTAGCTTAGAAAGTGTGTTTTTGTCGTTATTCTGGCTTATCTTGGTTTTACTCTTGATATTGCAGATGTCGACGCCTCTCCAAACATACATTGGATTTGCTGATGGTGCTTGTCATAGTACATGGAATATCTCTTCCGCAGCTTGGGTTATCTATTCACCCTCTGACGAGTTAGTTTCTATGCATGGGGTAAGCCTCGGTCAAACGACGAACAACATTGCAGAATACAGTGCAGTGGTTGAATTATTATCTGAATCTATTTCATTTGGAATTCGACGTTTGATAGTGAGGTTAGATTCTGAACTTGTTGTATTACAGCTTAATAGAGTATATGCCATTAGAAATCCTGTGTTATTAAGGTTGTTTTTGAGAGTGCGTCTCTTGGAACGTGAATTTGATTACATTGAATATCAACATATTCCAAGGTCTTTAAATACATTAGCAGATGCAATTGCCTTTCGAATGTTGGACAGACATTTACGATAATCATGCAAGTAAATTTAAAAACATTTCATCACATATGTTAAACAAAATGAGCCGGTAATAATGATATATATATATATAGATAGGAGTGTGTCAAAAAAATATACATCGTCTTCGATCATAGGTTGAAAAACACCTTATGATCGGCAAAAATGATAAGTACAAAAAACCAAAAATGTCATATGTGTCTACAAAAGTGACTAGCCAATCACTGGTGGTGCTCTCTATACGAGACCACTGCTCGCGCTATCCTACACAAGAACCTCCTAAAAGGTCCTGGGACTGCAACCACATAGGCTGAAGTCGAATGGGAATGTCATCTATGGTGGTCTCTGGTATATCCACCGTCAGACGCTCTAGATCCTGTTCCAGCTCGGCTAAGGTCTCTGCGGCCGCATCCTGTGGGGCTGGTGCTGGTACAGCTGGTACTCTCCTCTCAAAAGCCTGGAGGTTGGCTGGATGCCGTGGACCTACATCTGCATTTTGAAAATTTGTGCTGTCAGTTTGAGGCGATATATAAAAACAAAAAAAATATATAATTTGAAAACTTGTGAAAAATGAAATACCTCTGTCGTCCCACTGTTCTCCCTGTGGAAGAACCATGTCCGGATCATTCCGAAAATCCATTCCGGCATAAGGAAAGTCCTGAATAGCAAAGACCTGGCTCTCTAGCCAGCGAAAGTAACCATCGGGAAATCGAACAACTGCTGCGCCCTCATCAGGATGCCGGGCCATTACCGCAACCCATCTCGTCAACTTAGGCTCCCGAGGCGCCCCAACTGGAACTGTAAGATGCTGGGGGACCAGCATTGGAACTCTCTCTAGGGTAAAGCTGACAACTATAGGCCCATATCCAAAGGTCTTCAATTGTCCTCTCTTTGCCCTGGTTAGTTCGCCCTTCAAATTAGCCAACACAGCATCACACCAGTTGAAAATGGTGCCATGGAAACATTCTATAGCCATCCGCATTTGGGACCCGGTGGCTTGGTGCAAAGCGGCCGCGCCGCAAAGTCTGGTAACAGTAAAGGCTATCACCATAAGTTCAGGTTAGGATATGTACTTTATTTCTATCCCCTTCTCATGGTTTTGGTTATTGCACCACTCTAGTCGGAGACTAGCAAGGGATTGGCCACCCGGCCTAGTCCCGAATAGAGAAAGTTGCTCGCCCCTGTTAGGCAAGCCAGTGAGAAAATATATATCGGAGGGCTCTATCTCGAGCTGGTGCTCTCCGATGTAGAAACATTGCTCCTGAATGTTCCACCTTTCGACCAGCCACTCAAGAAAAGGCACTTGGCCCCTCATGCCAGGTATGGCCCAGTATTTGTATAGTTCGCATGCTTTTAATGCATCAATGGAAGGTTGATGACCTATCGCGGCCAAATCAACATCCTCGTGCTCTCTTTCACGCCAATCAAGCATGGTGTGCTCCATGCACATCATAAAACATCAGTGAGAATCCATAAAATTTAAATTTTTTGGTCTATTTTGGAGGGCCAAGGGTTTCAATTTGTGTTTTGCGGGGTACACACCCTGGCCTTTAGGGACAGAGCACCCGGACGCAGGTTCCCTTAAGGCCGGGTGCGTACACCCCATAATTTTCCCATTGGGAAAATATCGGGGTACGCAGGTCAGCAGTGCATGACCTGCGTACCCCGAAGGGCGCATTTTGAAACCCCAATGCCCCCAAAAAATCAAATAAAAGCTTAAAACTGAATTCTAAACGGATGGAAAACAAGAGAGGGGTGTTGTAGAATACCTGGTGAAACGGCGTTCGATTCTGACGATCGGATTCTCCGCAATCTCCACGGGAAGTTTCTTGTCAAAAGCCCTTTTCTCAACCTCAACAGTAAAATGGTAAAAATGACATGGTAAGAAGTCTTTTTATAGGTTTTTTGGATAAATAAATGCTAGATTTGTTTATTTTTCACCATGAAAGGACATTTTCAATGAATTTTTGCCCATCTTAAACAGGTATGAGTAATGTGTTGTTTATGTGCAGGACAAAGGGACTTTAGGGTAAATTATCATTTTTCACGTCAGAGTCATCTTTTAAGCTCTTTTCTGACTCCTAAAATATGAAAAGATCGCCGAGCGCTTCTTTTACACTCGTTAAAACAGAATTAAAAGACGGTCCCCTTATAGCTCTTTTCTGACCGTAAAATCAGGAAACGATTGCCGGGTTTTTGTCGTTTCAAACTCGATACGGAAATAAAACGACGTGTCCTTGATCGCTTTTTACTTTTCAGGTCAAAGACACTAATCATGAAAGTACTCCTTGGTCGCAAGATCAAGCAGTTCTCCCAGGTATTATTTTATACTTTTTCGGGCTTGGGGGACACAAATTTACGAAAAAGTTCAACCTGGAGTCTTCTTAAGTTTTTCAGACTCTCTAAAAGTGAAAAACGCCGAGTTTCTCCTATACTGGGCTCGTTAAAATTTCACAGTAAAGGACCTGTTCAATTACAAACAGGAACGAACCACTCCTTCCTAGGGTTCGAATCAAAACTAGGTTGGACTCATCCGAAGGATGAGCTTATAATCAAGCATATGTTATCCTCCTCAAGCTTGTTAAAAATAAAGAGGTACTTGCCAGAAATGGTGGGGGAAAAGAGAGAAGAATGAGCCTATTTGTTATCTTTTGTCTCAGAAGAAACTTTATTACCACTCTTGAACACGACACTTTTCATTCACCTGGGTTGGGAAATCCTTTACGTCACAGTTGATCAAACCACATTGAAAGTCTTTAGCCGGGTTCCGGGGATTAACTTTGAGTCGTTTATCACCAAGCCATCTGTTGTGTCGTTATGTGTTCAAGAGGTCTGCAAGCAAAACTTTCATCTGCAAAATACTTGTCATCCATTTGACCATCCCTGAGTCAGTCCTTACAGCAACATTTCTTCAACTTGAACAATGATTTCGTGTTGTGGGCTTGCCTGCAACAGGTAGCTTTCTATCGACATCAACACATTATCTAGAGAGATGACTTAGAAATCGTCAGTACCTTGAAGTCTGCATGCATCAATGGCAGGTTTCTCGCCTTTGACGTCAGTTTACATCATTGACTTTCGATCGAAGGATTCCGTGAAATGTTCGACATCAACTCATTCATTCACATCTCATGGATTGTACTGGGTACTTTGAGAACCATTGACATTACTGGTGGTCTCTCTCACACTTGTTAACAGTTTACATCATCGACTGGTAATCAAGTGGTTTCTACCATGTTCGACATCAACTCATTTATTCGCATGGCTAGAATCGTACCAATTCGGGAAACAGAAATGAAGACCCTGGATCTAGTTTCCACCATCCAGGCTGCGAGGAGTTTTGTATTCATTATCTAACTAGACTAATCATAAACAGATGGCTGCGACCATACTGTGTCTACAAAAGTCTATGATTATGATGTACTGCAAGATCATTCCCGTATCAGAGTAGTTAGTCTGTTAGTTAAAGTTTTGATCTGAGTATGGGAATGCCTACCTCAGTGATGATATAATCTTATACATGTATTTTGTGTTGAAAATTGCAGGTTCTGACCAGGCTCTCCACGAGATAATCCTTGAAATGATCAAGCGCTTCACCCTTCCTAGATAATACAAAACCCTAATCTACTACAGGCTTCGCACTTTAGGGGGCAATCTGTTACACTAAAAAATGTCACCATGACTATTTACAGTTAGTATGGCTCTATCAATAGTCATGCTATCCTCCTGGGCAAGTCTTATACCTCTGCTCTCCATGTCAAACTCCAAAAAGAGAGAAAGTCTTTGTAAATGTATTTATCTCTGGGTACGCAGGTTCTCTCAACCTTACCTGCGGATACGCACCTAATGTTCACAAAAGCTGCGTACTTGTACGCTCTGTATGTAAAGGGGCAGGTGCGTACCCCTGTAAAGGTCAAAAGGCGCAAGTTTCATCTTTAAAAAGTTACTTGTGGTCATTTCTAGAGCATTCTAGAAGGTTGTTCGACGTGTATTGAGGGCCTCCAGATGGTTCATGTACCCCTACCAAAGAGGAACTTATCCCATCAATAAGGGAGCTATCCCACCCAAAGAGGGGATCATCCCATTGATGGTGGACCTGAATAACTTCCTCTAGAGCACTATAAATACAGGCATTGGGCCAGAAGGAGGAGAGGTTGAAAGCTAAACATTTCTAAGGGTAGATGCTGCTGGAATTAGGACTCCCATTTAGAAGCTTGTGAGGAGAGTTTGCCATCTTTGCTTGTTCTATTTGGAAGTGGGTGAGCTTTGTCAAAGTAAAGGAGAACTCTTGATGGACCCTGGGAGGGACTTTCACAACACCAAGGCTCAGGTTGTAATTGTTCCTTTTGTTTCCTATTAATGCAAATGAGTCCATTCTTCTCAATAACTTGTTATTTATGCGTTGTTTCATGTACTCCTTGGTCTATGTGTTAAATATGTTTTATTTTATGAGATTATCAAGTGCTATTTAATCGTTTGATTGTTAGTGAACGCAGGTTTCGAAGTGAAGGAGGAGCTCATCCGGATCAGCGAGGCTGGACTGCTACAACAACGTTGGACTACAGGTAGGATCTAAACACTTGATTTCTCGTATAGTAAATACATGTTTAGAGAAGGATTGCTCTTGTTTGTCTTGTTTGTCACTAGAGAGTCTTAGGCTCCTAGGGAGGTTGGTTGTGTCCGCACTATCGACTCTTTCCGCCTGACAGAGAGGCATCATTATGAGCCTTACATCAAAGACAGCTGTTTGAGCCACCTCATGAGAGTTTTTCCATTCAGATTTTTGAAAGATGAGTATGCCCCACTCATGAAATTGATCATGAAGTACTTCAGTTGCGAGGGGAGGTTTTCTCACCTCTATGCCTATCACATCAGATTGCTCATGTACTTCACCAGGGTGCGGATGATGAACCTCCCATTTTTCATCTGTAGGAACATAGAGAGGATGAGAAATTTCATGCAACACAAGACCCCTCGACAACAACTCAATAGTGTGTATCACTTTTCCCTTATCCGAATTTTGGTAGACCATCAGTTGGGATTGCACGATATTGCTTGGGAGGAATTCATCTCCTGTGACTTCTTCAGCGCTCCACAGGTGGTTTCAGAAGCAGAGCATGAGGTAGGGGGCCCATCTCATCAGTATGAGTGACATGAGACTGCCACTATGCCAGTATACATCACCTATCAGAAAGGCAGTAGACCCTTATTTGCAGCAGCAAAGCGAGTGTTATCTCCACCCGGGGTAGAAGGGGCCTCACTTCCGACATCAACATCACAGGAGAAGGGTAAGGGCAAGGAGCCAGTGCAGGAGGAAGGGCCATCAGGTGAGCGAGAGACCCAGTTTGTTCTCCTCCAGGATGATGAGACAGATGCAGAACCAACAAATGAGGAGCTCAAAGAGATCATCCAGGAGCAACAGTCAGTGATTGACTCCTTGTCCCTTGACTTGGAGAGGGCCAAATGGAACATGAACTAACTAAAGAAGAGAAACAAATAGCTTTAGGACCAACAGACGATCATCGAGCTGAAGAACATCCGTGAGCATCGCCAAGTTGCTCAAAGAAGAAGGGTTGCGCTCACATCTTTGGAGCAAGCAATAAATGAGGATCGGGAGGCCAACCTTGAGAGGGTCAACATGAATTTGGAGAAGCTGCTGGAAAAATCTGACCAGGACCTTGCTCTATTGGGACATATGGCTTTCCGTTACAGGGTGAGAAACATGAGTGCACAGGCCCGAATAAGGAAGTTGAAAGCAAAATTGAGGAAAGCATCAAGAAGGGAAAAACGGGAAAAAGAGTAAGATCGGCTTCGAATCTTGGATGAGGCTTCCTTGGCCCATCATAGCACCCCATAGATATCCTCCAGCCCAAATTTCAAAAAATTTGGGGAAATTTTGGTCACTTGGTAATTTTTTGGGTAAAAAACAGGGATTTTCTCCCAGTGGCGCGGCGCTAAAATTCTAGGGCTCCAATTGAGAAATGGCTTGTGGATTTGGATTCAGTATTGAAAATTAAGACTACTGGTTTCCGCGAAAGAGATTTGGGCAGGATCTGGATCTCCTAAAGGTCAAAAAACACCCAAAAATGGTCACTCAGCCACTTTTTTGACACACAGAAAGCAGTCTTGGGAGAATGAAGATTTGGCGGGGAAAATGAGCACCAAATTTGAAAATTCTAATTGGGTTAGGAAGTAGATAGGACAGGCTTTCCAGAAAGCCCACTTGGGCACATTTTGGACACCTGCAAGTGCCCCAAAACAGGTCCCAAAGTAGCATGACGTACAGAGGAAAAAATTGCCTATTTGCTTCCGTTTCGCGAAATTTCGGTTCGCGACTTCTCCAAGTGGGCCCGCTCACCTACACTTCGGTTTTTTGGCACCAAAGGTGGAATTTAAAGAGTTTTTTCTCCAGATTGGCTTCTATCCAAGTGGCGAAAGAAGGCAAACGGTCACCCAAAGCCAAATGTCATGTTTGCTACGTTGCACCTGTAGCTAATGGTTGGCTCTCCATCTCCATTTCGCAATGATTCGAGTAACTCCCCAACCCTTGGGTGTTCTATCTCTTCCTCACACATTCTATATATTGTATGCAAGTTATTTGCAAAGGGTTTGGTTGGATGGTAACTTCTGGGAGACTGTGGGAAAGAAACTTTGTTTCTTCACTGTGTATTTTTGACAGAGAATTAATGTAAGGCAGTGGCTCTGTTTCATGAGATTCTTGTGGTTGTGAGTGTAGCAAATGTTTTTCTTATGTTTCCATATGTATTTAGTTATGTTTCATAATTCAATTCATGTTCATTTCTAGTGAAAATTTTTGAGTGAGATTAGGTAGAATTCAATTTTTATTGCTCTGCCTGTGGGAAAATTTCATGTTCAGTGTTATTCTTCTGTTGAAAAGGATTCATGTCACTATGCCCTTTTCACTCTCTTCAGCAATCTATTCATGCCGCGGTACCTCAAACTAAATTGTTAAATTTTCCGCCTACCTTGCCTCACGAAATAATCTGTGCCTTTGTATTAAATTCTCTGTTCTTCGCTGAGCGCCGATCCCATAACATCCCAGAAGCTCGGTCATTCATAAAATTGTTTCCAGAATCCCTATTTCATTTACTAGCCTAAGGTAAATATTGCATTGTAATTCATCTCAGAATGTTTTCGATCATCTACTCACTGAGCGTGTCTCGGAGAGAGCCCTCTCTTTCTTTGGTAGGGCTAGCTACCAGACTGAGTGTGGTTTGTGGTTACCCTAATTTTTGCCTTCCTTTAGCCTAAGGCAGATTTAGGTGCTAACATGACTGTCATAGAACCATGACTATATCGGGACGAAACAAACCCTTGAAGAATCCAAAACAGCAATCAAAAACACCTTGAACCAGTGGCCATGGCAGCTGGTGTGGAATGACGAGGACCTCGGTCAAAGCGTGTTGATCGAGGCCCATGGAGACTGCACAGGAGGTAAAAATAGCCCCTGGGAGCCCCAGATCTAGCAAAGGAGCTGATTTTCGATGCGCAGGGCTGAAAATGAGGAGCCTTAAGCACTTGGTCGCGTGGGGAACCAAAGGACCGTGGGCAGAAAAAGGTAAAGGCGCTAAAGTACAAAGGCGGGACCCGCACCCTGGAAACCGGCGGTATTGATCGGGGTGCCCTTGAACGGTAAGCGGTTTTGGAGAAAGCGGAGCAATCACACTCAACGATCGACACGTGGCAACGGAGGTGAGAGAAAAACCGATGTGATTGTGCGTTATCGGTCGAGCAAGTCAACAACGTTTGATGTGCGAATGATGTTGGATCTGGAGGAGCCCAGATTAGACGACTGAGATTGCACCCGATAGACAGAAGTGGAATCGACAGGGGATTAAGCCATGATTTAAAGGGATTTGGAATCCGTTGACCGCCATGGTGGAGAAAGCAACGAATCGACGAGTGGGCTCACGCAGTTCCAATGGGGACGCGTGGCTACTTCTCGAGTGTTCATGCTGGCGGTGAATAGGGAATTCCAAGCACATAGACGTCAGGCGAATCGACGTAGGTGAGAGAGAAACTGAACAGGCATGGAGGTTGAATGGCTAAAGCCATGAACAGAGACAATGAATAGGGATTCGGAGAGAGAGAACAAGAGTCCAAGCGACCAAGAGAGATAGTGAATAGTGAACCCTGAGAGGAGGACTGAGCATAGAGAGCAGTAAAGCCAAGTAGAGGAGACAGAGGGCCGAGCTAACCACAGGCAACATCAAGCACCAGAGAGCTTGATGAATAAAGCCTTCCAATAGAGGAATCTGTCCGGATTGAGCATCACAGTTTTCTCTTTCCACTGTAGACTGAGGGTCACAGCGCTGGTAGGAAGAACAAGAGTCTGTGTACTCTGAGTGGCTTAGGGAATCTAAGAACCAACCTGCCAAGAAAAATCCGCTTTAGGAGAACTCATATTGATTCCCTGCATTATAATTTATCTACTGAAAGACACAATAAAACAAGGCCACCATTGAAGCTGGACCGAAGATGTAGCCCTGGAGAATAGGGTGAACTCCTTATTAAAAATTGTTTGTGTCTTTGTGTTGCTTACTGTATTTCTCTGCTGTCTCTCCATTTATTTTTTGTGTATTGGCAATCTGATCGATCCGTTGTTTCAATAACATAGAACACACAAACCAGCACATGGGTCTGTAATACCTTTTGTTTAATAAATCTTCATTGAGGTCACTCATAGGGTGATTATCAGATCAATACAATATAGTGAAGATGAAGTGTGACCTTCCTTGAGGGAAATGAAGACCACAAAGAGTAAAAAGTTAATGGTTATCTTGCATGATTACCAAGTAGTGTCCTTTACATCTATAACCTCATTAGTAATATTGTGTATATATATTTTTAAAATAAACATAAAATATAATTGACATAACAGAAAGGGGAATCATAATTCCCCTCAATAAAACTGGCCAAATGAAAACATTTATTCCCAATGCAAGTAGACATGTTCTTATTTTTACCATTGTTGGGAATCTTCATATTCCTTGAGATCTTCGTTATTGAAGATGAGGTTGGGGGTTATCTTTAGACACATGAGGAATTATTGTTTTTACATTGAGTTATGCTTAATATCCTTTGGGGTTTTCACTAAAATATTAATGTTATAAACTTCTATACAAACTATTTCAAACTTTTTATCCATTAGAAACAATTTATGAAGAATTTCTCGTTATTGATGATCCATTTCCTCCATAGTATGTGCTATGAACAATTTTTTCAACAAAAAAGCTTTGTGAGATTGAAAATTTTGGTAACCTTGGATTGAAGGAACCCGATGTTCAAAATCGAGTCCCCCAATTCTACTTCAACATGTTGACTAGAGAAATTACTCATTTTATACCTAACTGAGTTTTCAGTATGGGAAATGTATTCCTTGATAACAATATAGAAATAATAGTAACCTTGGATTGAGGGAACCTGATGTTCAAAATCGAGTCCCCCATTTCTACTTCAACATGTTGACTGGAAAAATTACTCATTTTATACCTAACCGAGTTTTCAGTATGGGAAATGTCTTCCTTGATAGCAGTATAGAAATAATAGTGTTAATTATATGTTACATTCATGGCATCACAAGCATAGATGATGCAATGAGGGATATTCTAGTGTAGGGGATCGTTGGGAGATTTTTTGGTCACTTGTTTGAGCTTGCATTTGTTGGGATCATAGTTCATTGCTAGAGTTCAACATTTCAATTTGAGGACATTAGATAAGAGCTACAAAGGGGAGGTGATAATGAGGGAAAAACATAATGGTTGGGGGATGGTGTGGAGCCAAGATGATAGCTACCCACTTAGAGAGAAAAAATTGAAAGAGGCCTCCTAGATTGACACATGAATTTCCCTAATTGTAGTTTGGATTTTCCTACCCAAGTTTCATGTTGAGCCAAACTAGATGAAAAGACAATGAAAAGGAATAAACCAACAATAAAGTTAAAGTAAACTAGATGAAACAAACTTGGAAGAAATACCAAAGAATTCATGAAGCCCACCATTCTTTATTCCTCTATGCATAATTTTTTGCTTGATGAATGAACCATTTAAACATATGCCACTTTTTGAGGCATGATGGTTCATGTGATAGGATTAATGGTCAAATCATACCATCTAAGAATAAAATGGAAGGAATATGAAACAAAATATCCCATTCTAAACACCATCCAAAACCCTATTTATTGCATGACGCATTCCACATGGACATGCCGTCTTGTTTAGTTTGGGGTTTGTGACATCTCATTTGATAAAGTTATGACTACTATTTTATTGTAATTATAAAATTTAATTATAATCTAAGAATAATTGAGTCAGGGTGTGCTGTCCAATATAGGGGCAATGTTGCGATGGCGTAAGTGTGTGTTTGCAAACATTTATATGACTCAATTAACATAGATAAAAAATACCTATATGATTTCGAATTCAATTTGTTACAGTATTGTAATTTTGTGTTTAATAATAAAATTACAAATATTTTTTTTCCAACAAATTACAAACAATGGTGACAAACAAGTTGCCGCAATGGTGACCAAGTGAGTTTCCACAACAACGACCTAGATAAATGCCATTGCGACAACTTACTGGTCACCATTGTGGCAACTCACTTGTCACCATTGCAGCAACTCCCTAGAACAACCTCCCACAAATTTGTTAGCAGGAGAAAAAATAATGTAGATAATTTGTAAAAAACAGTAAATTTATCTTTGAAAATGGTAACCTTGTCATCAATTGAGCCTATTCTGCCAAATTCAGAGATAATTTTCTCTGTCTCGCTCGGAAAATGAGAAATGTACTTGGCGAATTTTTGAAAACAATAGGTAAAAGCTCGACAGAATGATACAGGGATTCTAGGGAAAGAATCCATGCATGGTTTCCTCTCTGAAAATGGCAGCTTCGATTGTAGATGGAAATTGTGGAAATAATCCACGTGTGGTTTCCTCTTTGAAAATGGCATCTCCGATTGTAGATTGGGTTTATGGTAAGAATCCACGCGTGGTTTCCTCTCTAAAAATGGAAACTTCAACTGTAGACGGAAATTGTGGGTGAGTTCCTGAAAATGGAGAATGGACGACGAGTTCCTGAAAATGGAGAGCAACAGGAGAGTTCCTGAAAATGGAGAATGGTATCTCTAAATGAAATGGATCTTTCATTGGGCGCTCGATAGAATAAATGAGGCTCCAGGAGAAAATCTCGATGACAAAAGATCTGGGAGGTGCCCTGACCTCCCATGTGTAGTATATTTTTCCAAATCGTCGACTATATGTAGGTATTCAAATTTCAAATCTACACTTCCACCTATAAATATCTCCCTTACTTTGTAAACATTCAGTAGGTGGCCATTGATGAACTCTAGGAGTTGTCACTTTGACAATATGGCACCGAACGGGTTGGAAATTGACCGTTGACATTACAGTAACAGGGATGTCGACCCGGATGGAGAGGGAGATGAAGGATTTAGAGACAAAGAAGTTTTGAATTTTACATTTGGAAACAGAAGGGATCCAAGGGACCCACATCGCGGAGGGGGTTACCGGAAGGGCCTCACTCACGACTAGTGGGTGAGAAAATCAAAGCGTGTTTCGTCGACCCGTATTAATCCATATCAAATGGATTTCAAGGTCAAATTAGAGAAAAATATAAGAATTTATTTATTACAAAATGAACCTGCTTTAAAATAGTCAAACCAATGGACCCTAGGAATTTTTCAGTCAAGAATTGATGAAGACAAGAATAATGATCTAAAATTACAGAAGAAGATTGTACTCTGAAACTTGGCAAGTTTTAAATGGGTATTTCAAAATAATGATTTAATTTAGCTAAGCAAGTTAACCATTAAGGACACGACACACATAATCATGCAACATCAAAATAGAATGACACCGAGGTTGATGACAGATTTCTCCCCTCCTGGGCTATGTCTCCTAACCCTACTCAAATGGCTAGGTTGATCATATTTTAGTAGATAAGAAGAGGTACATAAAAATTTATGATTACATTTGCATCTATTTCCCCGGTACAGAAATGCTCTCCTACAAAGAACTCTCGCAATTACACTTGATAATCTATAATCAATGTGTCATTTACAACAAAAAACATAGAGTCTCTAGCAATGACTCTAACCTCAAATAAAATCGAGCATTCAAGCATCAACAATACATTAACCAATTGCCTTATTCCATAGAAAATTTCAAATGCATTGGCTCGGACCCTATGTGGTAAAGGAAATTACAGATGGTGGCGCAGTTCAGCTCGTGAAGTTGAATGGAGAATTGTTTCAGGGAAAAGTCAATGGTAGTCAATTGAAGTCGTACTAGGGTGATCTCACCCCTATGCAATTACTATGTGATGGCGGGATAGTCTTTGTACTCTAGGCAGCTGCAAGGAAGTACAGAACTATAAACTACACTGCTCGAAAATTGGAAACACAAAGTAAGCAGGCTGCACGATGGAAGAAAGTAGGGTGCTGAGGAGAGCTGCACCATAGAGGTTGGTGCCATGTAGCTGGGTCAAAAAGTAGCTGTTGGGTGCACTTTATATGATTGGATGGAAAAATTACCATCAAAATGAGCGGGGAGGGCGCATTTATGGGGTCTTTGGAAATTTACCGCCAAATATGCATTAATGATAGAAATTTAGAGGGAATGGTTGGATTTAAATTTGACTTCGCCTATAAATCTGGCAGGGTGGCTAGCATTAGAACACTTTTCATCCTGAGAATTGAGATTAAGTTTGTCGGCCTTGTGTTGCGCCAAGATCTTAACTGTATTTCCAAACCAGATTGGGAAGAACTCTTCTCAAGGCTAGGGTTGGCTAACATCCCTGAAGATTTCTGTAAGGATTTTCTAGCAAAAATGACTGCCACTCAACAACCTTCAACAAACCTTTTAACTGAAATCCATTTCTTAGCTCTTTATGCACTCTATTATTATACGGGGGAAACATTTCTAGCATCTATCTACTCATTGGGGGAAATCTTGTCCCCATGCAACCTTTGGTACAACCAAGTCCTTCTTTGATTGTTTCCTTTATTTATGGTGGTTATATTGTTGATGGTAGTCCTTTACCGAGTCCATCTTATGTGGTGATTGATGTTCCATTTCCCGAACTTGGTGCATCTCCTTGGGATATCCCAACTCAACCATCATTAGCTTTTGGTGGGAACTTCTATCCTTGGGGAAATCAATTCATTGGTATTATTCCTCAGGCTTGGGGCATACATTATGGCCCATCAATATACTCAACTCCAGCACCACCTCAAGGAAATTACTATCCTTCACAATATGTGTACCCTGCTAGAAACCCATTAATGGGAGTACCTCTTGGTCCCTCCAGTTACCCAACTCTTCCATGATCTGATCTGGTGGCACCTCATACATTTTTGTTCTTGAATAATATTGATGTATCATATCTATACAATTTTACCAATGATCCCATCAATCATAACTTACTTTTTCCTCCAACCCCTCATAATATTCCCGTAAACAATCATAAGTTCAAAGGAAAACAGTGAGACGATCCAACTACACATGTAACCACTTACCACCTTTGGTGTGTTCCTAACTTAATGATTGATGGTAGTTTTAGGCTTCGACTCTTCCCTTTCACCCTAATTGGAAATGCATCTAAACGGTGCATTGAACCACCTCATGCTTCTATTAATAACTTTAATACCCTCACTATGGAATTTTCAAATCACTTTTAGTTGTCGGTTCGTTATGAAACTGGAACTGAATTATTGACTACCTTACACAAGAACACCTCAACACTCAAATTTATGATCATATCCATGATTGGAGATGGTGACAAATGTTAGTAAAGGACCCTATTCTAGAGTCCTTACTATCTTATTGGTTTGTAAGTCTCTCCTATGTCCTATTGCGAAGGATGCTACCTTGTTCAAAGTCATTATTGAAGACCAAGTCATCTGTCATTCCCAACACTTAGTGATCCAAGATATTTTTCTTATAGATGCATCAAAATTACATTAAACAGAGCTTATAAACCATGGAACTTAAAAGCACATAAAACAATGTAGAAATAACACGATAAGAAAGAAACCATGACACAAAGATTTGATTATGGAGTTCGTCCAATTTGGACTATGTCTTCGGGCCCTGCTCAATAGTGGGGAGGTCTTCATGCATTAAGTGTCATAAAAAATAGATAAAAGTACAAGCGACATTCTTTACAGTCCTTATACCTCCAAGCTAGAAGATGGATGAAGAATGGAGAGCCTAGATTTAGAAACAGATAGTACCACTGAAATCATGGTAGAAAATCGTGCAAAAATGCTTATCCAAACACCCAATTCGGATAATCGGGCCTTTTGCAACTTCTCGGAACCTCCCTGCTACTCAAGGCGAGATTCCAACCTGTTGCGAGGTTAGGGTCTGCTACATACAACGTCTTCTGAACTAATCTTCCTGTCTTCTCTCCTTTCCTATGCAGACAATCCAATATATATATGTCGGTGGCTAGCTCCTCAATTTCCGAGCAGTTCCAAAAAGATGACAAGTTTTAGATGGTAGGTTTTGTTTCAGACAGAGATTCTCAGGCCCCTTAATAGTTTGTGTGTTACATAGGAAAATGACCTCCTCATCAGCTCAGAGGAGAAGAGCAAGATGATTGAAGGACTAACCAAGTTCACAAACCCATTTGTCAAGCTAACGTTGTCTAGGAACTAGAATCCTGCTTTATAAAGCTTCCTAGCAAGGAAAAGGGTGCGTTAGTGCCTAGGGTAACTCTGTTTGTTACCTCGGGAAGGGTGTTAGTCAACCTAAATGAGTTTCTATGGGTCAAAGGAACAAGTTGACCGAGAAATATCCCAATATTCTCTCCTATGTCAGCTCACAAAAGTAGGGAAACATTAGAACTCAACCTCTTTGGAGGAATTACTATTCCTAATGGAGTCTACAAATGGGAAAGAGCACAAAAGCATGGAAACATCACTACTTTTGCCTAATGGAACTCATGAGGGATTTAGAAAAAGCTTATCCTCTCATGCTATATATGTGAGGCTATGGCCATTGTGGAAGAGGTCAAAGCATTTGAAAGGATTGCCTATTTGGCTGTCGAGATTAGTCTCTGACTAAGTCATAGCAAGAGGTTAAGAAGGGAGAGAGAGAGAGGATCTGGAGGAGTAAGGGAAGGCTGATACAATCGATGGTTTTAATCACTCTTTTTACATCAATATAGAAGTGCAATTGTGTTGTCCACTCCACGATGTTGGTAGTGTAATTTGTTTACATATTTATGCAATGTCGCTATTATGAGTGGCTTAGATACATGTAATTAGATATCTTTATCTGTTAATGCATTCTTTGTCAAAGTTATTTGCTGTGATATTATTCTTGTCTTATCTATGTGTAGGTTTTGATCTGGAGCTAGCTAAGGGGTCTTCCACCTTGCTACTTTGTGCTCTCCAGTGACACCAAACCAAGACTTGAGGTAATAAGTCCTTCCTGCTTTGATTCTCATTTATTTAACATAGATATGTATGCATCTTTGTGAAAAATGCAGCTAATATGGCAATCTGCCAAGGGTGTCAGGAATATTCTTGAGGGTTTCTACATCACCAAACACCCATACATTAATCCCTATAGCAAAATTGGCAACTCCACTAGGGACTACACTTAGTTCACGGTTTTCTCCCAAAGTTCCTAGATCTCTCTTTCTTCCAGGCCTACCTGTACTTCTTCATCCCCTTTTTGAACACTCAAGAGTATACAACACCCTTCTCTTAGGGCTCAACCCTAGATCTGATCCCCACAACCTTCTTTTTGAGCCTTTTTCCTCACTAACATTGTCTGCTAGTGTAAACATTGATTTATAAAGCATTGTGGCCTCACACACAGTGCGCTAGTGCAGCCAGTAACTCTTTGTACCCTCTATTACAGACTGTTAGCTATCCATTTCTTGGTAAACAGACTGCTCTGTGACTTCATGGGTTGGGAAATCTGTTTGTAGACTGATCAGGGATCTGCAGCTGTGCTTGTTTGATTGATTTGTCTCTTGAACAATTTTTTGTTTTTTAAGAAAATAGATTTACTTCTTAAAGTTTTTTTTTTCTTAAAAGAAAAAAATACAAAATCTTTACTATTTTCTGCTTAGTTGATTAGATATGCATTTATTTGGTTTCAAAAGTTGTTAGTGACCATTGTAGTTCTAACAGTTGTGCTAGTGTTTTATTGAACTAGATGCATGGTATATATATTGAAGTATAAATTACTCTTCCTTTGTATAAGCAACTTATTCATCGTAAGTGAAATTTACAATCATTGTTTTTACATGATTTGAGTCAGAGTCCAACATAACTTCATACATCAAAGACTCTAACAAAGTAAATTTAAAATTTACCTAATAAATTCAATCAACAACTCTTTTTTAAGTAAACACACATTAGTTTACGATAGGATCTTGGGTTAGGAAGTTGTGAATTAACTGCCCAAGATCATACACCGAAACTAGTGTCATTAACAAGGGAAATCCTTCTGCGCTCATATTAACTGGGACCACTCCAGTGAAAGTAGAGCTAAATACGAGACAACATCGGACTGTAAATGGTGGTAGCCTACGTTTGCTTACATCTCCTTTGGGTATTCTGTGTATCAAGGACCCCTTCAAGGATATCGGAGTTGAGTCGGGGACTTAGGTATCTTGCCCACACAACGTACTGTCTGAGACTATGTCCCCCTCGGTAATGTCTGTGATTTGAGGTAACCATAGTGGCCATACTTTTAGGGATGAACACAAGGTGACTGGGGTGGGCTACCCTGGTATCTAACACAGATGAACCTACTCTATATTTGGTTTTTGGGAGGGTGCTCGTCTTCATGAGAGTACTTGGCCCCTTAATTCGAGGTTCGGGTGAAGCTCAAGAGTAATCGTAGCTGTACATTTGGAAAATTCTCTCTTTTATCCATTGTGATACTGGGTTTCATTTCCAGCAAACGATGGTTATCAAAGAGGGTCATACCCTCTGCTTGTTGATTGATTTCTTTAGTGTATTTTTTATTTTTTAAGTGCCAGATTGTTATCACCGAGACTTTAATAAATATCACTATAAAATCTATTGGTAAAATTTATTGGCCACCGTGGCTACATCTAGCCCTCGTCATCAATGTAGAAAGCTATTAGGTCTTCCCCCACTCGTTGTGGAGGATTTTCCGAGTCCCAGTGAACTGGATTACCCATCTTTGGGCAATCAGTCTCCAAGATCTAACACTAAATCAGTTTGGAAACCCCATGATTCAAGCTTACCAGAAGATTTCTTTACTGAAGGTTTCATTTCTCCATACAATCCTCCGCTCACGAATCCGTTGGGACCATTCTTGATTTTGATTTCCATGTACCTCCTATGTCCTTTGTTGGATCTACAACTCCCATCCCATCAACGACTAATGGTTCGTGGGATTTTTTGGACAATTTTGGTCCACCACCACCTCCCCAATTGAAATTCAGTATCACACCTCTGATGGAAAACCCTGCTATCCCACCTGTACTAGGTTAAAACCGTATCATGGCACCCAACACGAGCGGAACCCAGTACATACCTATTTCTGCCCCTTTTGTGTTAGCTATTGGACCTTCAACAAGAGCTACATATAACATTCCTTATAACGCTGCATATAACATGGTTATCACATGTCCCTTCAACAACCCTTTGGTTGGAATCCATTGTTTAGTTCCAGCCCCATGGTTTAGATGCTTGGGGGCAATGTTCCCAATATGAACATACTGGTTGGGAAATTTACAACTCCCCCTCTATTTATAGGACAACATGGACAGTCATTGATTGATAAGAACCCTCCTTATGTTAGTCAAGGACCTATAGTTAATTACGTGGCGAGTGAGATCCCTCAACAAGGCCCCACTCAATCCATATGGGCACCCCACTCTCAACCTAAAATGACTCAAGTGGGCATTCCTTATCCTGGGGGAAATTACATCCCCTAGTCTAACAATCCCTATGGATAGCCACAATACATGACTGTACCCCAAGGAAATTACTATTCCATGCATCCTGTGTATAATATTGGGAACAACACGATGGGAGGACCACAAGGATCCTCAAGTCATATGTCATCACCTTGGTCCAATTCGGGGGCATCAAACACCTTGCCTTTTTTGGCAACACTTGATATCCCCGACTTGTACAAACTCACCAATGACCCCATCTATCACAACTTACTTTGGCCTCCAATCCCGCACAAAATTCCAACAAACATCCTGAAGTTTGAAGGGAAACAAGGGGAGGATCCGAGTACGCACATCACCACCTATCATTTATGGTACATTTCTAACTCCATGGTTGATGATAGTATCTGGTTATGACTCTTTTACCACACCCTTACTGGAAATCTAGCCAAGTGGTACATTGAGTTACCACGTGTGTTAGTCAAAACCTTTGGTGCTTTAGCGATGAAATTCTTAAATCACTTATAGCTATCCATCCGCTATGAAACTGGGATGGAACTCCTTAATTCTTTACGTTAGGACACCACCACCCACATCTCTAATCATATCCATGAATGGAGACGTAGGCAGAGGCTAGTTAAAGCTCCCCTCCCAGACTATCTATTAGCGGATTGGTTCTGCAAATCTCTTCTCCCTCAAATCACTAAAGATGTCACCTTAGGTGGTGTGGTCACGGAAGACCAATCCATTCATCATGCCAAACACTTAGATTTTATTTATTCGCAGTCTGGCAAATTATACGACATCATTCCCAATGCCTCTAGAAACTCCAATGCTCTCGCTACTTAGCAACCCAGTGCACACGCTGATGGTATTATTGACGCTACCTCCGGGGTTGCTGTAAAACAACTTAGTGGTCACATTGCCCAGTTGTCAGTTGACCCCTCCATCAAATCGATTACTCTTCCTACCACCACGATAAACTCTATGTAGTCTACACAAAAACCCCGCGGTAAGAACAAGGAGAATAAGAAAAAGATCACTCCTTCTGAAGAGCAGTAAACCAAGTAGTACAACCCAAAGCAGAAAGTTGTTGTGCCTCTTGATGATGGAAAGGAAAAATCCGCCAAATTCCCTTGGAAAGTCTATGCGAAAGACCATATGACATATCATTGTTTGCGTCTCCAAGAATGCATATATTTCCTTGCTAAAAAGGACACTAGTCGGACCCTTGTGGCCCTACACAACCCTTTCCCTGCTAAACAGCAGCAACGCCTTATTGCTAAACAACCCCAACCCCCGCGAGGGGGCAACGAAATTTTGCATCATCCTTCAACTGGTGAAGGATCATCTATCATTTACACCTTTGAAACAGTAGATCTTCAAACAAGAGCCAAAACTTATGGATCTCTAGCCACTAATGCTGAGGAAGCCTCCTCGAGTCAAAACCCATCATCGCCTAACAATATTCATATCGAAAGGCTGGTTGCTGATCTTGTGATTCGCCCCCAAAAAGGGGTACTTTTTCGCACAACGCATAATACATCTGCACATGCTTCTGAGAACTACAATATTGTAGAATATTTGGCACAAGCAACATCATCTATGTTGGCGCTCAACGTATTAAAACATGTCTAACACAAAGGAAAGATCTTCTTTTGGCAATTGGTGGGGTCGACCCTCAAGATTCCATGCTTGCAATTTTTGACATGGACAAATTTAAACCTCCCCTTTCACACTACCTTTCATTTCAGGTGTAAATATTTTCGAAAGGATGAGGAGTACATAGAACTATCATTGATGAAGGTGCTTTAACCTGCATCATGTCAGCTTCATGTTGGCTCTCTTTGGGTTCTCCAACCTTATCCTCACCGTAGAATTCCCTTAAATCTTTCGACGGCTACACTTTAATCCCAAAAGGTTACCTAGCTAGCTACCCCATCAAATTGAGTGGGAAAATGGTAACGGTGGATATCAAAGTCATGGATCGAAAACTCGACTATAATCTATTGTTGGGTCACAGTTGGATTTATGCCATGACCGCTATTGTGTCTATTGTCTTTCGCATCATCCTATTTCCATTGGATGGAAGGATAGTCACAGTGGACTAGCTATCCTTTTACACCACAGATTTCTCCTCGTTACCTAGCAGCTTTGTACCCTTAGTGGGTGGTGTTCCTGACTCTTACGTCAGTATCGGTACCGGTCTATTAAAGGGCTCTTCCCTAATGGGTCATTTTCCTCTCCCACTGCCCACAGTTCCACAGATGGTCTCTATGGTTTCATCCATTCATCATGAACCAACCAATCCTTGGATCCTCCTGGCCCCTTCAGACATTGACTCTTACGAAGAACAAAATCCGTTGTTGCCAGCTGAATTGGCCTACCAAGCCATTCAATCTGCATCTGAATCTCCGTCACTTTGGTCACAACCAACGGTACTGCCTCCTCCCCCATAAATTCTCCTTCTAACGGTCTCCTTAATTAAGTCCTACCTTCAGACAAAGCTATTCGAGAGATCATGTGTTTAGAAGGTCAACCTTGGGAGGGATCTCACATTCATGTGTTGATATATGATTCGAACGTGATGCCCATTCAAATCCTGTCTTTTGACACACTAAAATCATTCCCTCGATTTACATTACCATCCAAAATTTGGATTCGGAAGGGAACATGGGAAATATTTCAAAGATAATTCTCATTGATATCTCAGTCAAGACAAGCATCGTGGAAATTATTTAGATTGGAGTCGACTACAATCCTGAGGAAATTGCAAGATTCACCTACCCTTTTAAGGATTTCCGTGATGTTTTGCCTTGGTCTTATGAGGAAATGCATGGCATAGGCCCTTCTATTATTAAGCATGAGATAAAGAAGTATTGAACATTCTTTTTATGGTATTTTTGTTGCTCATTAATCCAAAAAAACATTGAGTCTCCTTCTTTGGGCGCGTTAAACTAACACGAAGAAGAGCGAGCATTATTTTTATGGTATTTCTCTTGCTTGTTAATCCCGAAAACCGTGATTTTTTGTCATCGGGATTGTTAAAATTCTACGAAAATGATATGAATGCTTTTTTTTCAAACTCTTTCTTGCTCTTAAATTGAAAAATCCCCGAGTTTTTCCTTTCTTAGGGCTCGTTAAATCTATGAAGAAGGAATGAGAAGTTCTTTTACCTCTTTTTCCTTGCTCATTAAACTAAAAAAGATACCTCGAGTTTTCTTCATTTGACTTGTTAAAATTTGATGAAGATCTATTGAGTTTGTTGTCACGTGACTCATTAAAAATTCACGATGAATGTTGAGTTTAGTTTGTCTCCTCATACTCATAACAAAATGAGGCAAACATCTATTGAGCTTAGGTTTATCTCTTTATCTAGACTTAGTAGATTAACTTTCAGAAAAGGAACCTTTTCAGGTATACGATTAAACTTTTATCGCACCCGGTTAAAAACTATGACAAATGGATCACCCTGCAGTCGTTCTTTACGATCTTTTCAGACTCTCGAAATATGAAAATACCACTGAGTTGTCCCATTTGGACTCATTAAATTAAACAGATGAGGAATGGAGTCACTCTTTACGATCTTTTCAAAAACTTGAAACATGAAAAGTCCAATGAGTTTACCTGTCTGGACTCATTAAAATAATCAGATACAGAATACGATCGCTCTTTATAATCTTTTTAGACTCTTAAAATATGAAAATACCAATGAGTTTACCCATCTGGACTCACTAAATTAATTTGATGGGGAAATTGGACAATACAATTTCTTTGTGTCAGTATTTTGAAAAGAGTTTTTTGGCAATAATCACTCCCTTAAGCATGGCACTCCCTCAGCAAAACCTTCCTTGTGACAACCTCTCAATATGAACCTTACCATCCTATGATTTTAGTCTATATACCCTGATGTTCTTGCATCTCTGTATCCTAACACTCTTTGGTGTTCATAAGTCTAGTGTTGCATGGTTAAAACCTTTGTGTCATGCCTTCTATTGTTCAAGGGAAAACCTTTATCTTCTGTTTCCTCCATCAAACCATCAAGCATATTCTTCCATCATTCCTTATGTCTTTTTGACCCAATTCTCAAAAGGCTCTTCAAAAAACAATCATTCTTGTCACAATTCATGTCGACTGATGTAGGACACATTATTACCTACTGTTCGACATGTCTCTTCCTATCGACTTCAACACTCTATCTAGGAAGTAGAGCCAGAAACACTTCAGTGCCTTAGAACTTGCAAACATCAGTGGAAGGTTACCTTGTGTTTGTCTAGGGGTTTTCATTATTGGATCATAGTTAAACAATTCTACGACCATTCAATGACAAAAACATTATTCACACTCGCTGTATTGTACTATCAATATTGGAGACCATCACCATTATCGGTGGCCATTCTCATGTCTGTTAATAGTCTCCATTATTGACTAGTAATTAGATGACTTCATACATGTTCGACCTCAATGCCTTTATTCACATGTATCAAACTATGTTGTTACGGTGAAACGAAAATCAAGACCTTGGGTGGAGGCTTAGAACAATCAACCTTGTTTCCTATCCCAAGTTGTGTTTATTGTGTTTTGGAGACAGTTCATCAGAATGATCTTATTATGACATAGGTTCTGCATTGTGCTTATCGGAAGCCACGATCGTCATATCTCTTTGTTGAGAAATCACTCTAACATAGCTACTAAGCATGAGGAATGCCCAACTCAGGACATGATTTTTTGTTTTTTATATATGTGTTGTATCAGGTTTCTCGTATTCCCGAAGCTCTAATCCTCTCTCTCTCTTTTCCAAAAGAAAATGACAATTATATATAAAGTATTTCGGCCATCGTCTCTGCCTCTGATATCACACTTTAGGGGGCATCTGTTACATAGGAAAATGACCTCCTCATCAGCTCAGAGGAGAAAAGTTGGATGACTGAAGGATTGACCAAGTTCACAGGCCCATTTGTCAAGCTAACGCTGTCTAGGAACTAGAAATATCCTTTATAAATCTTCCTAGCAAGACAAAGGGTGCGTTAGTGCCTAGGGTAACTCTATTTGTTACCTCAGGAAGGGCGTTAGCCAGCCTAAATAAGTTTCTATGGGTCAAAGGAAAAAGTTGACCAAGAAATATCCTAAGATTCTCTCCTATGTCAGCTCACAAAAGCAGGAAAACATCAAAACTCGACATTTTTGGAGGAATTACTATTCCTCATGGAGTCTACAAACGGGAAAGAGCACAAATGCATGGAAACATCACTACTTTTTCCTAATGTAACTCATGAGGGATTTGGAAAAATATTATCCTCTCATGGTATATATGTGAGGCTAGGGCCATTGTGGAAAAGGTTGAAGCATTTGAAAGGATTTCCTATTTCACTGTCGAGATTAGTCTCTGACTAAGGCATAGAAAGAGGTTAAGAAGGGAGAGAGAGAGAGAGAGGAGCTGGAGGAGTAAGGGAAGGATGATACAACCGATGGTTGTAATCACTCTTTTCTACATCAATATAGAACAACAATTGTGTTGTCCACTCCGCGTTGTTGGTAGTGTAATTTGTTTACATATTTATGCAGTTTTGTTATTATGAGTGGCTTATATACATGTAATTAGATATCTTTATATGTTAATGCATTGTTTGTCAAAGTTATATGTTGTGATATTACGATTGTCTTATCTATGTGCAAGTTTTGATCTGGAGCTAGCTAAGGGGTCTTCCACCTTGCTACTTTGCGCTTTCCAGCAACACCACACAAAGACTTGAGGTAATAACTCCTTCTTCCTGCTTTGATTCTCATATGTTTAACATAGATATGCATGCATATTTGTGACAGTTGCAACTATTCTGACAGTCTGCCAAGGGTCCGGGGAAGATTCTTGAGGGTTTCTACATCACCAAACACCTATGCATTAATCCCTATAGCACCGTGGTAACAACCCTATTAAACATAGAAAAACAGTCAATGGACTGTTTTATCATTAACCCTCAAATGACGAAATAATCCACCAGTGTAGTTTGCTTCATCACAAATCGTAATCGGCATTTCCCACCAGCATATAGACCCCAACCTTTATGACAGGAGCCTTGTGATAATAGCAGACCTCACGGCTTATTAAACACAATTCATAACATATTGGGCCTCGTCGGAAATCACAATCGGCATGGAACTGAGGTTGGCACTCCATCATACTGCTCCTGTTTTGCGAACTGTGATTGCGATATATCGCATCACAATTGGACTTTGTCGGGGGCTGATTCATAAACACTTGATTCCCTCTGATCCATGATATGTGATATCATAATCACAACCATAGTCCGTTTCAAAAACACTTTGCCTGTTGTGATTGTGATATGTGATATCCCATCACAACCTTTCTTTCCTAGGGTTGTTTTAAAACCACTAACCTCTACCTTCTGCGATAAGCAAAATGCGGGACCAATGGAGGACTACCACTTGGCACTTCCCCATTCACTGAAGTTTTGCCACGTCATCTCCTCCTACCACCTATCCAAGTCAAACATAAAAATTGACTTGCTCTAACTTCTTCGTATGAACTCGGATTTGAGTGCGGTTCACACCATTGGAATAAGGATGATGAGAACTTCGATCGAATTCTAAGTTTATCTAAATTCTGGCACTTTAAGTTTTGAGCCTTTTATCCTGCCACTGGTACTTCTTTAAAGATCCACCTAGATCAATCCTCCCCACTAAGAGCTTTTGACAGTGTCAATTGGAAAGTGAGGAAATTTCTCCCTCACTTTTTCTTTCTCCATCCATTGAGATTTACTTGGATGCATTCCTTTGAAGACAACTCGAATATACTCCACATTTCACTGTCGTCTTGTTCTGGTTTTTATGTCGAGTATGACATGTTCGGGCAACTTGTCTAGATACTTTGGTGCAGAATCATCCATTGTACGAATATTTTCAACCCCTTCGGTATCCATAATCAATGGAGGTTCATAAAGCTTCAGGTTTTCAACATTTACCACTCATAACATTTGCATATAAATGAGCAAGTCAAGACGAAAAGCATTGTC
This sequence comes from Pinus tabuliformis, assembly GCA_031772625.1. NCBI lineage: Eukaryota > Viridiplantae > Streptophyta > Pinopsida > Pinales > Pinaceae > Pinus > Pinus tabuliformis. The sequence continues at coordinate 465,157,341 of CM062819.1, forward strand.
TCCAATTTTCGCCAATATGGTGAAGGGACCATATCGAATGGGTCTCAATTTCCCTTCATTCTATCTTTGCTTATGTGGAGCCATACCTTGTCCCCAACTTGAAACTGATGGTCAAGTCGGTGCTTATCATGTCGAGATTTATAACGAGCCTAACTCTTCTCCAAATACTCCTATACTTCCTAATGAATCACTTGTATCCGCTGACTAAACTTACATGTTTTGTCCCTATCATCTCATCCATTATCATCTCGTCCATTTCCATCCTCATCTTTCCCAAAGACCATGTCTAAGGGATCCCTTGCTAGATAACCAAAACATGTCTTGAATAGTGAGCTCCATGTGGATGAATGTGCTGCTCGATTGTATGCATGTTGCACATAAGGAAGCTGTTCATCCCACAACTTGGGATGTTTTCCACAATAGCCTAGTAACAAGTGTACCACAATGCCGTTGATGACCTCTATCTTCCCATCAGTCTGAGGATGAAACCTCATGCTTCTTTTCATCTTGGTGTCCATTATTCTCCATAAGCTGGTCCAAAACTCTCCAAGAAACCAAGAGTCTCAATTTGATACAATAGATGTGGGCAACCCAAATGGAGCCAAACATGCTAAAAGAAAAGATAAGTAGTCTGCTCAGCAGTGACCTACTTTTTACAAGGCATTAAAATACACATTTTACTAAAACAATCCACGACGACATACAAATAGTCGTGACCTTTCCTAGACATAGGCAAACCACCTAAAAAATCAATGGACACACTTTTCCATGGTCGACTCGGAATAGGGAGTGGTGTGTAGAGCCCAAGTTTTCTATTAGAGGTCTTTGAAATAGAAAACAACACACAACCCTTTACAAACAGAGTCACAATGTTTTTCATATGAGGCCAAAAAAAAAACCTCTGTAAATGACATAAAGTTTTTTCAACCTTAAAATGAATGGACACAAGAGAGGTATGAGCATCTCGGATTACATGTACCCTTTCATCAATGGGTATGCAAAGTTTGCCAAGGTGGTACAATAGTTTTCCCTGCAAACAATAATTGTCTACCTGCAATCCACGAGTCAGTTTTTCAAAAATCTCTTTAAAATCATTATCATTAGCATATTGTTCAATATAGCCTTCTAACGATAAAGACACATATTGCAAAACTACAGATGCAAAACTAGGAGGGCGAGAAAGCATATATGTTACTTTATTTCTAGTGACCTTCTTGTATTTTATTACCAGATGAAACTACTGGAGGAATCCCATCCATCTAAAATGATGGGTTTGTTGACGCTTGGTCTATGACTGAAGGTACTGCAAGGGCTGATGATCCATATGGATGATGGTCTCCTTGTTAATTAGGTAGTGTTTCCACTTCTTTACACTCTGGACCAAGGCATAAAACCCCCTCTTGCATGTGGGATAATTTACAACAGGCTGGGAGAAAGTCTTTGAATGGTAACACACATGCTTCCTCTGTTTCATCAATACAATTCCCATGGCATATTTTCTGGCATCTGTTTCAATCTCAAAAGGATGTGAAGGTATGGTAAGGCTAACATTAGTGATGTGCTAATCTTCTATTTCAGCATGTCGAAGGATTTCTGCTGCTTTCCTCCCCACTGAAAGGCCTGCTTCACACTTGTTAATGCATGTAAGGGGGTTGCAATAATGGAGAAGTTCGTAATGAACCTTCTCCAATAGTGTACCACAACCAAAAATCTTCGGACCTCTGTAACATTGTGGGCTCATGCCACTTCATAATCACATCTACCTTAGAGGGATCTATTTTCAATTTCCCATTACCGACTAAGTGACCTAAATAAACCAAAGAGGTCTTTCCAAACTCACACTTTGATAGTTTTACATACAATTTTTCTTTTTTCAGAACATCAAGCACTTTCTTCACATGGCATACATGTTCATCCCATGTCCTACTATACACAAGAATATCGTCCAAATATACAAGCACAAAATTAGAAGAAAAGGCCTAAAGAGATCACTCATTGCCGTAAAAAATGTGGTCAGAGCATTGTACAGTCCAAATGGCATCACCATCCATTCGAACAACACCTATTTGGTTTTGAATGCAGTCTTCCAAATGTCTTGTTATGCAACTATAACCTGGTGATATCCACTACGAAAATCTAGTTTTGTAAAATAGACAACATTTTTCAACTGATCTAATAATTCATCAATGAGAGGGAGAGGGTATCGATTATTCACCGTAATTTTGTTTAGCGACCCGTAGTCTATGGAAATTCTCCATGTGTCGTATTTCTTTGGCACCAACACAATCAGTGAGATGCATGAAGAAGAACTCGGTCTTATGACCCCTTGATTTAGCAATTCTTGCACTTGTTTCTTAATCTCCTCCATCTCAATAGAAGCCATCTTGTACATGCCAATATTTGGTAAAGGAGCATCCTGTTGTAAATGGATCTCATTTTGGATTTCCCATTTTGGGGGCAATCCTCTTGGTTCCTGAAACAATCCATCATAGTCAGAAATAATTTCAAACAATTCTTTCTTATGATTAGGATCATAACCTTTCAAAGCGTCAGCCGTCTCAACCTATTTCACTCTCACTACCATGAGCATGCACCCTTTACTAGAATTAACCATTCGTTTAATCTGTCCTACAGTTACAAGGCTAGGAGTAACTTTCGTATGATGAACTATGACTATATATTCTACCCCGTCCTTCGTGAGGTGGTATTTATTTTCATGCCGAAAGAAAACTTCCTTTCTGTCATATAGATACAAGCTTCCCAAGATAATTCCATAGATATCCAAAGGCACAACATCTAACTCTACCTCATCAACTAATTTGGAAGAAATAACAAATTTGGCCCTACACTACTTGGTTACTAGTAATTTTTCTTTATCGCTTACCCAACCAAGTGGGTATGGACTCAGATGAGGCTTAGTTTCGAGGCCTAAATTTTTCACTAAGGATTCTGAGATTAAATTTGCTTGGAAACCTGAATCAAACAGAGTTTCCACCTTTGTGTGTTTTATAATAACTCTAATATGGAATAATTCAATTCTCTTTTGCTCATTAGTTAGAGTCTCATTCAAATAACTAGTACTTTCCATTGAATTAGAATCATTACTAATAGAAGGAGTACATTTTGCGCCCACGGTTGTGATCAATGTCTCAGCCAGAATCTAATCCAAGGTCCTGCTGCGCTGTTGCCACTATCTTCTGCTTTCCCTTTCCATTGAATCTATTTGGTCTCAGCTACGGATGTTGCTTCCAATAATGGTCCTCGTCATGACCTTCTCCCTTGCAATGCGTGCAAGATGGTGTTGCTCCATCCTATTTCTTGGCTGTGATGGTCTTCTTAGCCTTCCCCTTGCCTTTCTTCTGGAATTTTTGATGGTGAGGGTTGAACGATGTTTTCTTGGCTTGATCATCTCTATCATTCTTATAACAATGAGTGTCTTATGTAACTATGTAGTGCACCAACATACTTAGTTACAATATCAGGAAAATCTAATGAGATGCCAAAATTCAATGCTTGTTTATGAAATTATTAAGTGAATATTTGCAAATTTTGGCCTTTACTTTGCTTTAGATATTTCCATTCCATTAGTGCTTTTTGTTTATAATCCAAAGGGTAAAATTGGTCTTTCAATGCAAAAATAAAACTAGACCAAGAGGAAAGAAGGTTACCTGACTTGTTGCTACCCTTCTGCAACTTTCTCTCCCACCAAACGAGAGCAGTCCCACTCAGCCGAAGAGATGCTAACTGGACCTTTGCCTCATCTTCTTCATTCTGTTGGACCTGGCAGTAAACCTCTATTTGTCTTATCCAATTATTAAGTTTTTCTGTAGTACTCTCTCTATTGTACATGGGAAAGTCAAAATTTACATATAAATTGAAGAATGGTTTCTTAGATGTATGTTTGGAATCACGATTAGAGTGATGAGAACTATCACTTGAAGAAGGAGAGGGAGGATGCTCTTCTCCACCACCTTCATGATTTACTGATCTATTATCATCAACACCTTCCTTCTCATGATCAAGTGTCTTCTCATATTCTGAAAACATCTTGTCCAATTTAACTACCATATTGTAGAATACCTTGCGGAAAATTTGTTCCTCTTCCCAAGGAGCTTCTTCATTTTCCATGTTTCTTCTTCGTTGTGCACGTCCCACTTCAGGATCAAAGGACTTAATTGTTCCTTCTCATTTTTATAGCTTGTTTTGGGTTAACATATACTCATGCAATTTGCATCGACAAAGACCTGCTCTGATACCAAACTTGATCCAAGATCTTTTGCTTATAGATGCATCAGAATTTCATGAAACCATCTTATAAACCATGGAACTTAAAATCACATAAAACAATGTGGAAATAACATGATAAGTAAGAAACCATGACACAAGGATTTTATTACGGAGTTCTTCCACTTTGGAATACGTCTCGAGGCCCTGCTCAATAGTGGGGAGGCCTTCATTCATTAAGCGGCATAAAAAGAGATAAAAGTACAAGCAACATTATTTACAATCCTTATACTTCCAAGCTCGAAGATGGACGAAGAATGGAGCTCCCAACTTCAGAAATAGATAGTACCACTGATATCCTAGCAAAAAATCGTGCAAAAATGCCTATCCGAACACCCAATTCAGATAATCAGGCCTTCTACACCTTCTCGGAACCTCCCTGCTGCTCAAGGAGAGGTCCCGACCTATTGCGGGGCCAGGGTCTGCTATGCATAATGGCTTCTAAACTAATCTTCTAGTCTTCTCTCCTTTCTTATGTGGACAATCCTATATATATATATATATGCTGATGGTTAGCTCCTTAATTTCTGGGTAGTTCCAAACAAATGACAAGTTTTAGATGGCAAGTTTTGTTTCAGGAAGAGATTTTCGGACCCCTGAATAGTACATGGTAACAACCCTGTTAAACATAGAAAAATAGTCCACAGATTGTTTTAGCATTAACCCTCGAATGATGGAATAATCCACTGGCGCAGTTTGCTTCATCGCAAATCGTAATCGGCGTTTCCCACTAGTGTACAGACCTCAACCTTTACAATAGGAGCCCTACGATAACAACAGATCTGATGACTTATTAAACAAAATTCATAACATATTGGGCCTCATCATAAATCAAAATCGGCATAGAACCAGGGTTGGCACTCCATACTACTTCTACCCTTTTGTGAACTGTGATTGCGATATATCGCATCACAACTAGACTCTACTAAGGGATGATTTGTAAACACTTGATCCCCTCCAATCTTCGATATGTGATATCGCAACCACAACTGGGATTTTGACGCCCCTATCCTGGTTGTAGTCTTTCAACTGCACCTAGGCAGGTGTGTCACTGCTACCTAATTTCTTTTCACCAATACTCTCAAGTATGGATTACGCCTAACATTCAACACTTAGATTATTTTTCAACTTTTACTAAGCATTCAACTTTTTAACACAACATAAATACATTCATCATCATTATCATTTGCATAAGTATAGAAGTACACTTAGTCTTTTTAAATGGAGGGGCAACTCCCTCGTAAGAGCTTGCCCACAATATATAAGAGTATATTTTTACAAGTTCATATACAACAACCTTTCCAAGGCAACCCCAAAATATCCTTGGCCAATACAATGCCAAACTAGAATTCTGGAAAAATCACCTTGAACCACCGTTTAGCTTGCTTGCACTGTCGTGTAGCCTTTCCCGAGGGAGGCCCACCCTATCCTGCATCCTTGCTCACCGTTCAGAAAGTTACCGTGTGGACTGCCCATCCTCACCGTGCAACTCCATTGGTTCTTCGTTCAGCTCGTCGTTTAGACCTTCGTTTGACCTGTCGTTCAGACTTCCGTTTGGCTCGTCGTTCAGACTCTCGTTCGGCCTCGTCATTCAGACTTTCGTTCAGCTCGGTCATTTATACTTTCGTTCGGTCGTTCAATCCTCCATTCAACTTGGTTGTTGTTAGGGTCCAACCCTAACCTCTTTATTTATGTAATAGGGTTGAGTCATAGTTATAGTTAGTTAAAGAGTCAATAAAGCCCGTATTAATAATTGTAAGTGGTTGACCTGCATTTAAAAAAGGGACCACATTTAATTGCAAACGGGCCATGGTATTAGATATATTGTATTGAGAGTAGGGCTGATTTTAGGGGCGAATGTTCGCCCTTTGGCGAAATTAAGGGGTTTTAAATTTTTAGTGGGCGAATATTTTGTATCACGGTACATTTTTACAAATCACCTCAAATAGCCCACCTTATTTTAAGGGAGAGGGTAAAAAAGGTAAATTTAGCCCTTGAAATTAGGAGTTACAACCTTCCATTCGCCCATTTTCAAGAATAGGTTTTATTTAAGTGAATCCATTCGCCAATTTTCAAGAATAGGTTTTATTTAAGTGAATCATATGGGCCAAAGGCCCAAATACCATATTTATAAAAGAGGTATGGTAAATAAATAAAAATATAAATAAATGAGAGGTATGGTAAATAAATAAATCATTTTTTATATTTACTCCATAAGTCACCTTATATACATGCAAGGATGTAAACAAATAAAAATATAAGTAAAGTGGAGGTATGGTAAATAAATAAAACGTCTTTTTATACTTACTCAAAAGGTATGGTAAATAAATAAAAATATAAATAAACTAGACGCATGATAAATAAATAAAACCTCTTTTTATATTTAGTCCACAACCCTCGTTCTATTTATGAAGGCTCAACAAAGAGGTTTTATTTAAGTGAATCCTATGGACCAAATACCATATTTGTAAAAGAGGTATGGTAATTTAATAAAAATATAAATAAGCGAGAGGTATGGTAAACAAATAAAACATTTTTTAATATTTACTCCATAAGTCACTTTGTATTTATGAATGGTATGGTAAATTAATAAAAATAAAAATAAACGAGAGGTATGGTAAACAAATAAAACATTTTTTTATATTTACTCCATAAGTCACCTTATATTTATACTATGGGACAAATACCATGGACTAGATTGTTATTAATACCATGCAAAAAAACATTATTAACCCTAATATTAGTATTAATAAAAATAAAAATGGCACATGGTATTGACCCATGGTATTCACCAAAATGGCACATGGTATTGACCCATGGTATTCACTTGGAATGTAGCCTATTTAAATGGGGGAATTAAACCAGCATAGATCCATCTTTACTCTGGATCTACTAACCCCCGAGAGGTATCAAATATCATGATATGCAAACTAGCATAGAGTGAAAAAGTATTTGATCTGATCAAGAGTAAAAATGGATGGGGAATTAAACCAACATAGATCCATCTTTACTCTAGATCTACTAACCCCCGAGAGGTATCAAATATCGTGATATGCAAACTAGCATAGAGTGAAAAAATATTTGATCCGATCAAGAGTAAAAATGGATGTTGTAATTTAATGTATGTTAAACATTTTAGCTTGGTTAAAATAAAAATAAAATAAAAATCAACTATTAATTTTTATAAATTACTAATAGTAATTTTTAAGCTCCAGGTTTATGATAACCCATGGTATTGACCCATGGTATTCATGTGAGCATAGACTATTTAAAGGGGAAATTCTATCTTAGATCCATCTTAATTTTGGGTCTACCAAGTGCTCAGAGGGATAAATAGATTTCATCCCCTTAAGAGTGGTAGATGTGGAGTTAAGATGGATATAGGTTGGTTTTTATGATAATGAAGATATTAAATAGACTTAGGAAATTATATTGTAAAAACATCTTAAGGTGAATGGTTAAAGCATAGACATTGGACAAGTATATTTGTATACTTCTGTTTTAAACTGAAACAAATCCAGGGCTAAAAGGAATGGATTGATTGCACTAGTCATCCTTCTATAACTTTCCAACATATGCTGGAGTAAACAGATTGTAATTTGGTTAATTTTTCTAATTGCAAACGGGAACATACTTGTGTATTGGCAGGGTGGTTACGAGGTCCCTAGAAGTGGAGTAAACAGATTGTAATTTGAGTAATTTTTCTAATTGCAAACAGGAACATACTTGTGTATTGGCAGGGTGGTTACGAGGTCCCTAGAAGTGATGAATTTGAATTTTTCTTGGTTTTATATATAGTATTAGGTTTTTTCTCATGCTTTCTGTGAATGGCACGGGTGAATTTTATCCTACACCCACTAGGTTATCGATATGTAATTTCGGTAATTTTGATTTCAAAAGATATTTTAAAGAAATGCAATGATTTCATTTGTGTATTCAATAAACACAAGATTTTATAATTGAGTAAAATATTCGCCAAGTCTGGTGAGAAATTCGCCAAAAAATTATATATACATATCATATTATTGATAAAAGCGCCTTCCATTTTTCCTATATACCATGGAGATTCGCCCATTTATTATACATGTAAATTTAGGGGGGGTTCTTAAAATTTTCCCTGATTGAGAGAACCATGGTATTGTATATATGAATACTATATAAAGGATAAAGACTCCCATTGAGGGATATCGAGTCTTATTTTGTAATCGAGCTCTTCTCTGCTGGAGGTTGCCCCCTCGAAGAGGCAAGTGAACATTGCTTTCATCTCTGAATAATCAAATACTTGTCGTTTTTCTCATGTTGTTCTGTGTTAGGGGTTGTATTTGTTTGCATATTTGGTATTCTAGAATTTCTCATAGTTCAAGAGCATAACAAGTGGTATTAGAGAACTTTCCAGGGCCTATGGTACCTCCACTTTTCGCAGAATCTTTTTAGGCTAGAGACATGTGCCAATGTCTTTAAACCACAAGATCTTTCATTGAGCGCATAAGCTTGTGGATTTGGGGAGGCATTCACGTAGGAAATATAAGAGGTGGTCACGCTTGTTGGCATCCCTTGTAATCCCTATGGGTACCCTTTCAAGTAGTAGCGCATTAGATAGAACCGCACACAGACTGCCTTCCACATACCCTATGGGTATATCGGAAGCCCCCTAGGCTCACGTGAAACCTCGCCTTAGATAAATCGTTGGCCAGCTTGCTGCTACAGTACACTGAGAATAACACTCGGGGAGATTACTCACGCGTACGATAGGGTAGTTGGGTAGTACGACTAAGGGTATGATTGATCCTCCTTAGTTAGTGCCCTGAAATATTGGGCCGAGTATTATTGCTGGACCCTTATGTATATTTTGATTTGTAGCACCTGACACTCCTTTGAGGCCATAGTTCCCTCGACTCTCTGAAGATCTCCCATTATCTTATTTGCCAGATCAGATTTAGCAGTTGAGGTTTTTTCGCCACCGCAACAATCAGATACACCAGTCTGAGGTTCTATCGCCACAGTACCATTCAGATCGAGCAGTTGGGGTTATCTCGCCGCCGCAGTCCAAATCACATTCAATAGTTGGGGGTTTCGCAAGAAGATCTGACCATTTACGCAGTGAGGCTTGTGGCTCCTATATCTTGGGACAATTCTCGTAGGAAATTTTGCAAGATCAAGTTTTCTGGAATTTTCCACTGCAGTATTGATAAGCGGGGAGTAAAACTCCATTCAAAGTAAAAAAACTTTGGTGGCTCAAGATTTCATGGACCATATCTTCAAACTGCATGGTATTCCCACTTTCATTGTGTCTAATCGAGACCTGACTTTCACCAGTAACTTTTGGCAAGAACGTTTCAAGCTACAAGGCACCCAACTCCAACTAAGTACTTCCTATCATCCCCAAACTGATGGTCAAAATGAAGTAGTCACCAAATTTTTGGAGACATACCTAAGGTGCTTCACTTCAAAAAAGCAACATCCTACAAAAGCTCTAATGAAACACAAGTAGTAATAGGATACTTACTTCATCACGAGGCTCCTCCATGTGAGTATCCTCATCCATAAATGTCTGCAAAATGCACGATCCTAGTCCAACTTGAGAAATTGGAAGTGTCTCAAGTTCTTCCTCCATCGTTTTCACATCTGCAACATCTTCATACATCACGACTTCCTCTTCTTCATCATCACAATTTGCAGCTACATCCTGCTCCATTGCCCAAGAAAGTCGAAGAAGTTCATCTTCAACATTCCTTTCCAAGACTTCAAGTTCATCTCGAATCCGTGGTTTCTCTTCCTTCATCAACTTCAAGTTGTATAAGGTTAGCAAGAGATTCTCTTGGCATTATTCCCAACTTTCCATGTCTTGTCATTCAGCTTGGCCTAAGCACAAATCTTCACCTCTGCTAAACCTGTCACGAAGTGTAGTAGTAACACTTCAACCTACAAACCTCGATCCTCTGAATCAAGCCTCTAATATTTGTCACGAAGTGCAATGAGATCATCTTCAACTCGTTCTCTAAATTAAGCCTCTGATACCAACTATCACGCCCCTATCCTGGAAGTAGTCTTTCAACTACACATAGGCAGGTACAACACCACTACTCCCAACTACAAATTATGCCTAAAATTAAACACTTAGATTATTTTTCAACTTTTACTAAGCATTCATCTTTTTAATACATCAGAAATACATTCATCATCATTATCATTTGCATACGTATGCAAGTACACTTAGTGTTTTTAAAGGGAGGGGCAACTCCTCGGTAAGAGCTTGCCCACAATATATAACAATATATTTTTACAAATTGATATACAACAACCTTTCCAAGGCAACCCCAAAATATCCTTGGCCAATACAATGCTAAACTAAAATTCTGGAAAAATCACCTTGAACCACCGTTCAGCCTGCCTGCATTGTCGTGTAACCTTGCTCGGGGGAAGTCCGCCCTGCCATGCAAGCTTGCTCACCGTTCAACAAGTTACCATGTCGTCTGCCCGTCCTCACCATGCAGCTCCACCGGTTCTTCGTTCAACTCATCATTCAGGCCTTCGTTTGGCATGTTCTTCAAACTTCTGTTCAACTCGTCGTTCAAACTCCTGTTCGGCCCCATCATTCAGCTCGATCGTTCAGACTTTCGTCCGGTCATTTAGAACTCCATTTAGCTCGGTTGTTTAGACTTTCGTTCAGTCATTCAGATGTTCATTTGGCTCGTCGTTCAAATTCTCATTCAGCCCCTTCAGACCTCCGTTCGGCCCGATTGTTTAGCCCGTTCAGGCCTTCGTTTGGTCTGTCGTTCAAAATCTCATTCAGCCCATTCAGCCCTCCGTTTGGCCCGTCGTTCAGACTCTCATTCAGCCCATTCAAACCTCCATTTGGCCCGGTCGTTCAGAATTTCTTCCTTGTCTCGGTGCCACGGTCTAGAGCCGCTTGGACCTCGCCCTACTTTGTTCGCCCTTCCTTAGCTCATCCACCATCACTTGAACTCGCCCTTGAAGTTTGAACTTGTTGAATGCTACCTTTCCTCCACCCAAGCGTCCTCCATATATATGCCTCTGCCATGGATGTAATGTGGGTCGGCGTGCCAAGGGCGATCTCTCAACTCGGCCAACCATGCCCCAACTTCATGTTGGCTCGCCCATCTCGTCGCCCCGCCGGGTCCACTTACCCAACTGTGCACCGTATAAGCTCACCATTGTAAATATCCATACTTAGCCAAATTTTCGACTCTTCAGTTTTTCGACCCTCCATGTTGGCTCGTCGCACTCATGTCTTGGGTGTGTTTAACCAACTGGCCAACGCGCTGCACACCAACTCATCCCATCGTTGCAACCTTTCGTCACAACCGATTTGCTCTCTTACTGACTCGTAGCACCGACTCATCATCCACTGACTCGTCGCACATTGCCCCACCTTGTCACACATCGCACGCACGACTCATGGGCATGATAGGGATCCTGCGGGGGCTACTGCTAAAACACTTTGCCTATTGCAATTGCGATATGCGATATCACATCACAAATTTTCTTGCCTAGGGCCGATTTGAAACTAATGACCTTTACCTTTTGCGATAAATAGAATGCAGGGCTAATGGTGGCCTGCCACTTGGTGCTTCCCAATTCACTAAATATTTTCCATGTCATCTCCTCCTCCCACATGTCCAAGTCAAAAATAAACTTTGACTTGCTCTAACTTCTTCGTATGAACTCGGATTTGAGTGTCATTCTCACTGTTGGAATTAGAATGGCGAGCACTTCGATTTGATGCTAAGTTTACCCATGTTATGCCACTTTGAGTTTTGAGCCTTTTATCATGCCACTGGTACTTCTTTAAAGATCCACCTCGATCACTTAGATCTCATTTAGTCGGTTACACTTTATGAATTTATCCCCAATTATCTTCATATATCCAATAATGTCTTTACTCAGCAACATGGTCCTCATGCCTACGGTCTCAATGGTGTTTCCTCTGGGACCACTGTCAAACAATTGTGTGGATAAACTGCCTTGCTATTTATTACTACTACCCTCACCTCAACTGTGCAGAATCAAACTATTGCTCCTTTTCTTATCGTAATTAACTTTGTGCAATCTTCACAACAACCTAGCAGAAAGAAAGATACCTCTCCTTTTGTGGAACACCCACTTGCTCAAAATTATCAAGCGCAAAAATCCCGTGCTACTATTAATTCTGGCCCATGGAAAAATTAAACTATGAAGTTTCATTTCAATATCTACTTTGAGGACCATTTTAGTTATAGATGCAACCTGGGCCCTAAAATTTAGGGATCACTCTACATGACTCTAGATAGACTCCCAACACGAATTTACTCAGCCAACTAAGTCAACTTAACTTAGTTAATTGTTACAAGTTGTTATAAGAATTAGAATTAGAATTTAATTTCTAATTTAATTCAAGGACAAATTAAATTATTATTTTTCTTGATGTTATTTTTAACATTTCTTCTTGTTATTTTCAACAAAAATCTAGAGAGTGCTCTAGTTATGCATTTGTGTTTCCTAAATCAACAAAGAAGCCAATTTTTTCATACATTCTCATGGAACTATGCATATTCCCATGGTCACACATAAATTTGTGAGGCAAATCAATCATCGTTGTAAGTTCAAAGGAGAATGAATGAGAGTAAATTCTCTCATGACTAGGAAATGAATACCTTAGTTTGATGCCAAGGGAAAATCCAACATTTAAGTGATGGATCGAATTTGGAGCTGGAAATCTACAATAAATCTATCCCTATTATTTTATCATATGAATATCGAAAATTTTAAGGATGGAAATTTATCTTAAAGTTTAGAAATCTTGGTGAATCTTAATAGTCCCTAATATGGTGATTATAAAATGTTTGGTAATATTTTTGTAGAAATATGCAAATTTCTATTTTTGTTTATTTAAGTTCTTAGACATGTCTAGGGTGATTGAACTTCTGATCACTTGGATACACATGGGCTTGCAAACATGTTTTTTTTCTAGCCATTTTAAGGGCTCTTAACAAGGCCCTTGTGATTTTGATGGCTTTAAATGCTCCTCCATAGTTGTTTCTCAAGCCACATATCAAACCTAAAATCAAACTAAGACAACTTGACCCCAAATAAAAATATATATATATATATATATATATATATATATATATATATATATATTTTATATTTATATTCAATACCAAAATTTTCAAATATTTGATATTTTTTCTATAGCAATACACTTATTTTTATATGTAATGCAAATTATTAAATTACAATGTTGTAATATCAGATAATAAGATTAAAAAAAATAAATTATTGTAAAAATAAAATTTAATAATTTTAAAATAAAAAATAAAAAAATAGAGTTCAAACTTCAAAATGAAAAGCAATGTTAAGAATTAGACCATAAATATAGTGAGACATAGTATTAATAAAATTCAATGAGCTGAGAGTTAAAACTTTTTTTAATCACTATAATCAATAACATGCTTCAATATTTACTAAATTATAAATTATAATTTTTAGTATATTTAACTTTTTAATTATTAAATATATCCTTAAATTATAATAAAAAATAAAATTAAGCACAGCAAAAACTCATCAATTTAAAAAAAAAAAAACCGGTGAAGTGACTGTACAAGTTATTTGACAAAAACACCTAACTACACGAACTTGAACTTGATACATAGGTAACCAAATCAAGGTGCTGTCTGCATTCAATTGAAATTGAAGTGTGTGAGGAACTCACAATTTTTCACATATTCAATTTAACTTGCTATATGATACAGAAAGCAGTAATGCATGCATAGCAGAATCCCACCTTACTAAGCACTTTTTCCCCTAAACAACTAGTTTGTAAACAATATCTGATCCCAATAAGCTTTTAATGCCTTGTTCAAGCAAGCTTGTTCGCCTTGTTTAAACAAGATACAGGCAATATCATGGTCTCACTCAACTTATGATCAGTTCTGCTAAGTTTTCTTGCCAGTGCTAAAATTTTCTCCAATTACATTTTAAAAGTGACCCTGCGCATTTGTATCGAGTTATACTATTTTCTGGATGATGGTGATCACAGAATTTCAATAATATTGTATTGTAATTATCTTTATTAATTTTAATTTTAGCACTAATTTTGTTAGTGGCTGTGCTATGAGCTTAATCACATTTAGAATCTGCCTTGGACTTTTCATTTCAATTTAGTGAGAAGAAAGTTTTTTTTGGGTTAAATTTGGTGAGAATTTGTTTGAATTATAAGTTTTATTCGTGAATTTTGGGTAGTTTGAATGCCTTAAGAGGGTTTTTTTTGTTGGCTAAGTTTATTTATGAATTCTAAAAGTGATTTTAAATAACAAAACTGTAACCTGAATAAAAAATGTTTAGCCCAAACTTATAATAATTAGACAATGCCAAAGAAAAATACAAACTAATAAGGTAAAACAAAAAGATATTTGATTCCTTCAATATGAGAGTCAGCTACAGTTACAATCATCAAAGACTGATCCAGCAAAAAGAAAAATGCAAATGGATGACTTAAAAATAAAAAGATTCAAGATATTTTGATTTATTCATTCAATCAAAATCAGTTATAGTGTTCAAACTTCAATTTAATTAAAAAACTTGTGATTTTTCTATTACACCAAAACACTTAAAAAAACATCAAACATTGATCTAGCAAAAAGAAAAATACAAATTAATAACTTAAAAGTAAGAAGATTCAAAATATTGATTCCTTCAATCAATCAAAAATCAATTACATTGTTCAAACTTCAATTTAATAAAGAAAATTGTGATTTTCTGTTACACTAAAACACTTAAATAAAATAAACTACCCATCCTTTACCCTTACTTACTTTGAATGGACAATTAATCCCATCTTCCCAATCCCAATTCAATCAAATAATATAATTTTGATTGATTTTTTGAGGAACTGATTTTGAGTCAGACTATTAACATTTTGTGGAACTGATTGACTCCGAATTAAATGAAACGAGAAACGAGATTATTTCAAGCATGAAATTTGATATTATGATGGGAATTTATTCATATCTACCATTTAATGATATCTGTAATTTATATGAATTTTTAAATTGGTCACACCACCCTTAACTTACTCCAATTACATTATAAAAACATAAAAATCATCTGCGCACTTTGAACACTGAAATTTAAAAATTTACAGGCTATTCTGTTCTGGTCATGTTGATGAGCACAAGACCAAGAGGAAATGTAGGTATCGAAGTTGAAGTTGAAGTTTGCACTGACTTTAATCTTTATATGATTTTCATATTAAATTTGTCACACCAAGCTTAACTTACTCCAATTACATATATAATATTCTGAACACTGAAACTGTACAAAAATTACCAGAGATCCGAGCCAAAATGTAGCTATCAAGTTGAAATTGACATTGGACTAATTTTTATATGAATTTCATATTAAATTTGTCACAATAACATTAACTTTCTCCAATTACGTAATATAAATCATGTCATTGAAATTGTAAAAAAATAACGTAGCATTGACTTATCTCTGCAAGCATTTAAATACGATGCTGAGGTTTGGAATAAATTGAATTAATAAGGATTCGAAGCACTGTAAGTTCGTCACCGAACTTTGAATTTAATCACTGAAAGACATTGAGATTATTTTATGCATGAAATTTGATATTATGATGGGAATTTATAAATATCTACCATGTAATGATATCTGTAATTTATTTGAATTTTTAAATTTGTCACACCACCCTTGACTTACTCCAATACATTATAAAAATATAAAATCACTCCAATACATTATAAAAATATAAAATCATCTGCGTACTTTGAACACTGAAATTTAAAAAATTACAGGCAGGCCATTCTGTTCTTGTCATTTTTATGAGCACAAGACCAAGACGAAATGTAGGTATCGAAGTTGAAGTTTGCGCTGACTTTAATCTTTATATGATTTTCATATTAAATTTGTCACACCAAGATTAACTTACTCCAATTATATGTATAATATTCTGAACACTGTAACTGTCAAAAAATTACAAGAGATGCGAGCCGTTGTGTTCTTATCGGCTAACTAGTCGAAGGAATTTTCTAGAAAGTAACCGAAATTTAAGTTATATTTAGAGAAAATATAGTAAAGATTTTTGTAAATCTAAGTTATAAAACTTCAAAATTTTAGATATTTTAATGGCGCTGAGTTTATTTCCACCATCAAAAACACTATTCAAATATTATCTCTACAAATTTTTTTGAAATCTTTTTACCATCCACTTTTAACCATCCCACAATTCCAACCACTTTTAACCATTCCACAATTCCTTTAACTCCTTAAACCACCCCATTTTTGTCAAACTAAAAAAATATAACTATCAAGTTGAAATTGACATTGAACTAATTTTTATATGAATTTCATATCAAATCTGTCACAATAACATTAACTTAATCCAATTACATAATATAATTCATGTCATTGAAATTGTAAAAAAATAACGTAGCATTGACTTATCTCTGCAAACATTTAAATACGATGCTGAGGTTTGCAATAAATTTAATTAATAAGGATTATAAGCACTGTAAGTTCGGCACCGAACTTTGAATTTAATCGTTGAATGACTCATGAAGTAAGACTTTAGATTATTGTTATTTGTGGATCAGCATAGTGGATTTGTATATAATATATTACAATCGTTGAAGTTCCTCGTTTAAGACTCTTACCCTTCCGTGCTATAAAAAGCTCAATTGTTTGTTTAGTCTTTTTCCAAAGGACTTAAGAAGTAAAATAAATAAAATATCTAGATATGTACCTGTCTGTTTACTCTTTTTCAAAAAAATTATAATAATTGGGATATATCAATTGACGGAAGAGCAATAAATTATAATAAATTTGTCTAGTATCAATAGACATAAGTGTATAAACTACAATGATTTGGATATATCAACACAAGAGTGGGAACAGATAAAATCAATAAATTATAATAAATTTGGGTAGTATCAATAGACATAAGTGTGTATGAATAAATAAAATCAATACCCTATTCAATGCATGAAAATTGAATGGTTGTTTACGTATAAATATTAATGCTTAAAAATTATAATAATTAATAAATTAAATAAAAATGATATTAAATATATATATTTTTAATTTTTGGTTTTTTTTTAAATAGAGGAATTTGTAATTAGGTTTTTAACTATAATATTTTTTAGTAAAGATTAGAAAACCTATCATAATTCATTTGTCAAACTAATAGTGAGGATAGTATCCTCTTTATTTATATTATTATTGCTAATTTATCTTTAGCTATATCTTTTTTCAGCAAAGGTGGGAAAACTTATCATAATTCATTTGTCAAACCAATAGTAAGGACAACCATCTTTGACTACTATCCTCGAATGGAGGCTTACTCATCACAGTTATTAAAGGAAAACCAAGCCACCTAGAATGGAAAACAACCCGAAGTGGAAGGGACAAACTTTCACTCATGCAAAATGATGCCTCTGGGGCAGACTTCACTCCTAGGCTGTTAACTTGCAGCTCTTAGTCAAGAAGAAAAAATTTTGGGATGTCAAATTTAACTATATCATAATATTAAAATAATTCAATTTCAACAAATAAAATTAATAATTATCATAAATCAATATCTTCATATTATAATAACACACTCTTCACTATATATAATAATAATAAAAATAAAAAATGCAACTTCAGGGAATAAAACTCCTAACTATTCTATACCATATAAAACCATAAAAATATACATGAATACCAGAATCAATTCACTCATAATCAAAATGTCGGTATTGTGTTTGTGCCATAATTTATATGGCTAGATGAGATAATTTATTTTTCCTTATAAATTATGATTTTTAGAAATTTTGTTTAATGTTAATTTTAATGTTGAATATTGTATTTTAGAAAAATAGTTTAATATTAGTTATTTAAATAAAAATATATAGTTTATAAATAAAAATATAATATTAATTGTTTTATTTTAAATAATAATTATTTTCTAAAGGTTAAATTTTAATTTTACACTATATTTTAAATAATTTGAAAAATTATTTTTTTATTGAAATTTAAATTTTAATATATTTTATATAGTTAAGAAAAATGATTATTAATTTTTATTTAAAAATAAATTTTAACTTTATAATATTAAAATAACAATAAAAATTAAATAGATGACAAAATCAACCAGTTTACTTTGCGATTTTCAAAATATTCATAGATTCATAGACAGTGAAGATAATTATAAAATATAGCTTGGGCAGAAATGTATGGAATGGTCAGTAAGTAGTTAATGACATTGACATCGATGAGTTCACAACTTCAACATGTTCATTCCATTATAGGGTGGTGACCAATGACACATGGTGAATGACACATGGTGACTCCTCTGTTATTTAATGTCTTAAACTTCAAATCCAATATTACAAAATCCGATGCAAAATTTCCAAGAGCTGTATAATATTAAGTGCAGCTGACCATGAAGAAAAAAATTAATAAACTTAATGTGCAATCGATATTCCATCACAGCTGACCAGACACATTCATTCACACATTAATGATGCCATTGCTTAAGTGGGAATATGATTGACGGGGAGTTTGAATATTATAAGAAAGGGTTTAAGATGGAATTCATTTTTATTAAATTAAATTATTTTAAGAGATATCTACGCTTGTCATTTTTCTATCCAAAAAATGAGCTAATCTAATCTAAATTCAATCTAAATAAAAAATTAATAATAATAACAATATATGCAATCAATGATAATGTCAAATTGATAATGTCAAATTGTAGCTGATATTTTAATAATGCAAAATTAATTATGTTAAATTTTATAGAGAAGGGTTAAAAATAAAAGTCATTTTTTAGAATTAAATTATTTCAAAAGACATTTAAATTAGATTTCACAATTTTGATAAAAACATTTCATTAGTGAATAAATCATTATTCCATCCAATAAATGAGTTAATCTCTATCTAAATTCAATTAAATTAAAAAAATAAAAATAAAAATAATATCTATTATCAATAATAATATTATTTTAATAATATAAAACTAACCTTGTCAAATCTTAATACATATCTTAATAATAATGTAAAACTAACCCTGTCAAATTTTAATTCATATCTTAATAATAATATAAAACTAACCATGTCAAATCTTAATTCATATCTTAATAATGCAGTACTTTATTTTATTCTACAAGAAAATAATGCGATTTACTCATTTATAATAGAATTCAAAGAAAGTGGTTGGAATTATAATTTATAGTTTTAATTTATAATGGTAACATGAAAGGCGGATGGTTCAGGTTCTTAAGGATCAAGATAAATTTAATGTTCAGTAAGAAGGTGGAACCTGCTTTGATATCATTAAGGTGGAAAGTGATTGAAAAAGGGAAATACATTACAATTATTACTTTGGCATGTATGTTCATTAATGTCTACCATCACTCATGATGCCAATTATGATGGGTCTGGTCAAAGTGAATCATTCCATACAAGTTAGACGAAAATGTTATTATCTAAATGTCCATCTTTTCACCATTTTAAATGTCTACAACGATGATGCAAGTTATGATGAGCTTGTCAAAGTTAACTATCATTAATGTCTTAAAACATATACGAGAGAAAATGTTATGATTTAGGTGTTTACATATATATGGATGATTATTTTAATAAAATAAAAATAATAATTTTATAATAATTAATTTTATTTTTAAAATATATTTATTTTATAATTAAATTATAAAGATAAATAATTTTATTTATTTAAAAATTTAATTTAATAAAAATATATATTAAAAGATATATAATTTTTAATATATATATATATATATATATATATATCATTGCTAAAACAGATGTATATCAAGAGAATTTTAAACCAATAAAAGAACACATAATCTTATATATATATATATATATATATATATATATATATATATATATATATATATATATCATTGCTAAAACAGATGTATATCAAGAGACTTTTAAACAAATAAAAGAACACATAATGGTATTATCGCTCTAATTCTTAAACATTTGCAGAGAGAAATATAAAGGAATTATATAGATATGAAAACATTTAAGTCACCATCATCGCTAATAAAGAGAGTCATAGAGAAAAATGAAAACAACTAGTAAAATCTACAGAGCTTCCAATGAAAATGCCAAACCTCATCCTCATCATTCTGGTACCAAACACCAAAAAGAAAACCAACAAAAGAGGAAACAACCATCACCAATAGAAAGATCCATACTTTGAGAGCATCGAGCCATAGAGCCATAAAGCTAAGAAAACAATGAGTAAAAGCCATAGAACTACCTTTTTAGATGCCAACACCATGCTCAAATTATGGAACCAAACACTAAGATAGTACCAACAAAAGAGGAAAACAAGGATCTGGCACCCACAACCATTTGGAAAGAGTAATATACATTTAACAATAAGAAGAAATAAACCTTCACAAAGTGTTGCTGGAAACCACCAAGAATCCACATGTCGTCATAGGAGAAACACAAAAACAATCATGATCGTCCTAACCATCTATCACAAAAGGAGAAAAAACTAGAGAAGCAAATATCAAGCTTAGTCCGACATAAGAAGCATCGAATATTGAGAACTAGAAAATGATATATCAGTTCGGTCTCCACGAGGGTCAGCTAGATCCCTTGAGTCCAAATATGACACACATTGTTCTCCACACATCTCACGTGAGCATCTATATCATTAATTTTGAATCTAATATTCTGTAGAATTCTCTTAATGTCCTTCAATCCAGAAAAAATATTGTAACTGTGAACTTTCTTGTCCTTAAATACGAAGCATAACAGAGAATCCATTTGTTGATGCACAAACAAAGAATTCAAGAAAAACAATCTTCTTTTGCGAACCCATTGCAACTCTTTACCCCCATCTGAATCAAAGAAATATGGACACTCCCCAGACTCCTTATATTCCAAAAGTAATATCTTCTTGACCACCTCCAAAGGTACAAAATTAAAATATGAAGCAATTGAGTCACATGCAACTCACCATATGCTTATGGGGAGGCATGGTTTCCAAAACCAAGGAGCAAGACAGACAAGCAGTTAATGAACCATGATAGGAAAAACAACCTAATGGATGAAACACCTCCTCGTTGAAGCTCGACCGTAACACAATGAGGTCTTCCCCCAAAGTCCACAACAAAGGACCCAAATCAAGGGTCGAGTGCAACTCACCCCATAGAAGAGACAACCATTCGAAAAAGACACATCGCCCACAGAACAACATGGACAATTTGAACAACCCCAAGAACCTAACTATGTAGACCTAAGTTGAGAGACCCTAGACTACAAAGAATTGAAAACACCCAACATAAAAGTATAGTTAGTAAACAACATAAATATAACTTCAATTTTTTTTTTTTAAATAATTGGAAATTTAACCATTAATAACATTGTGATACAAGTTAATTAAATGGATTGTTATATACCATCATAGATTTGTCTTAACTAGGATCTACTAAGCTCATCAATACCCTTTTCACTCTAAAAGGCGTTTTCACCTCAAGAGATTTGATCCCTCTCTCTGCTTGGTAGATCTTGAGTTAAGATGGGCAAAACCATAGGTTGTGGAGCCCAAAAACAACCAATTGTTAATTGATTATTTTACCTCAATTTTATTCTAATTATTTATTTTATTATTTTATTTTTAAATTTTATTCCATTTTTATTTTTAACAAATCAAAATATTTACATGAATAATAGGACACAACATTACAATGTCCCTTTCTTATGCAATTATAAAATAGAGATATCAAATATAAATACTCAATAATAAAAATATTATTAAATATATATGAGATTAAAATTTAAAACTAATAATATTTTATTTTTATTTTCAAATAAAAGCATATTAAACATAACAGTAACACCAAGTCAAGTGATTGGACACAAGAAAGAATTTGTATATATATATATATATATATATATATATATATATATATAGATATATGAGATTAAAATTTAAAACTAATAATATTTTATTTTTATTTTTAAATAAAAGCATATTAAACATAACAGTAACACCAAGTCAAGTGATTGGACACAAGAAAGAATTTGCCTTAAAGCATGACACACAACATTAAAGCAGGACATCAATACCAAGTGATTAAGCAAAATAATAAATCAAAATTGTATAGATAATTTTATTTTTAATTTAATAAAAATAAAATATAATAAAATTGATTTTATATTTTTAGTAAAATTAAAATGTAATCACTTGGATGGGACAACTTACAAAGTGTCAGGGAAGGGTGGGTGTCCTACCTAGAAAATGGATCTGGAGACATAGCAGAATACTCTCGACGATGTTTTAATGCATAAGGTTGATGGAAGGGAAAGGGATATTAAGGCTTGTCATTTTAAACAGAGGTGGTTTTTGGCACTAGGATGTTTAGCATTAGTTGTGGTCATTTTTGGTGCCTCTCGCATGTGTAGGTGATGGGTGTCAACTTTTTAACCTCAACAATTGTCATTTGGCTCTTTGTGGCACTGGTCTTAGTGGAGAGAGAGTTGCAAGGGAGTGCGAGCGAGTAGGTAGATTTTTAGAGAGAGAATGTCCAACCAGCTAGGGTTGTAGTGATCTTTTCCATAACATTTCTTGCAAGACAACAATTCCCACAAATTGGTGTTGTTAGCTCATTCCCTATAGAGTGGTGTC
Source organism: Pinus tabuliformis (assembly GCA_031772625.1). Lineage (NCBI taxonomy): Eukaryota > Viridiplantae > Streptophyta > Pinopsida > Pinales > Pinaceae > Pinus > Pinus tabuliformis. The sequence continues at coordinate 465,180,298 of CM062819.1, forward strand.
GTCTTGAAATCGGTAATTATTTTTTTCTCTTTAATTCCCTATATGGTGTGTTTTAAGTACTTGTGCAAGTCATTTTCCAATCATCCTTTTTCTCATGGTTTGCCTTCAACCACCTTGTATTTTCTCTTAGTCCTTGAGGTTTCCCCTCTGGTTCTTTATCCCTGAGCCTTTCTAGACTCTAGTAGTTTGTTACAACCTACTATTGCATCATTTTTTCATGCCCCTCGCTTTGTGTTTGGTGTGTTCCCCTCTCCTTTGTTGTCTGGATTTTTCCTTCCTTCACTCCAATTTTATAGCCAACAAGTGGTGATTTTCCCTATTTTTATTTTTGGGTGGTCATCTTATTTGTTTAGTGGCAGCTTTATCCCCCCTATCCTGAGTGGCACCTTGAATTTCTCTTATTCGGAGGTGGAAATGGTGAAGGTTTATCTAGACTTACCTCCTGCTTGATGTGGCTTCTCCCTTGTCCTTATCATTTTCTTTGTCCTCCATGGTTGTTGCATGCATACCTCTACACCTCATCTATACCCACCATGCCTTGTTAGAAGGTGCAAGTGAGCGGTATTGCTTACTACCATGAGTGGGTCCATAGAGGAAACACCCGCTTCCAACATTGGTTGGAGGACTTATTAACACTCCCTCCCATCCCCTTGGGTTATTCTTGAGATGTGGAAGGTGTTACTTTGAAACTAACTAAACCTCCAAAGTCTATTATGTAGATGGGGTCAAAAAAATCCTCTTTCGAACCTCCTGAAAACTCAAAAATAATGTCACCATCATGTTTATCTTGTCAAGAGCTTTCTAGTGATATAATTTTTATCTCAATTTGACCCCGAGGTTAGAAACTATGCTCTTTTAAGGATTTTCTCTTTAAACCTTGCCACATTAGCAAGCACTACCATGTGGAAATGTCGAATGGCATACATGGCTCTCCCATGTGCTAAAAAATCCAACATGGCTTCTACCTTGCCATGATGCCATACCTCTAAAAGTGTCCTGCTTGAACCTCTGTGGCGTGCAAGTTAATTTCATGTTAACTACCTAAGGTATTCCATGTTTACCACTCTCCATTTTTCCATGGAGTTATCACAAGAAATCTTGGTGTTAGACGGGAGGCGCAGACAGAAAAAATTCCCATCTCTCATAGCTAAAACTTGACATCATGCCTTTCGTTACCTTTGATGTGGCAGGATTTGTGGCACCACTTCCACATCACTCTAGCTCCACGTCACTTGTCTCCTTTGTCTCTATCTAACATCATTTTGATGTGAGGGTGACGTCACCTTGTCATATGGCATTCTCTGTCGGTGCCATGTGCCATCCAAAATTAACTCTTTGGCCCTCCAAAAAGGGTACTCTTCTTTCCAAGTGTCACACCATGTCGGTGCCACATTAACTTAAATCCATGTCACCTACCCCCATTCCATCCATGCAATCCTATCCATCCTACAAGGAACTTGTCACATCGGCCTGCACCAAGGGGTCCTAGAGGGCCAAGCCCTTTATGTTTTGCAGCGAAGAAATTTTATATCCAGTTTCTGGGAAAATCCAGGGTACATGAGAAATCACACTATAACAAACTCGTGAAGTTTAGCACCACACCTTTACCCCTAGATGTCTTAGATTTTTGGATACATCCTTCACTCACAAGTGATTCGGCCTCACGCGAGTTAATCGCCAAAGGGCTCCACTCTAGATTCCATCTTACTTGCCTCCTCCACATTATATCCAAATTATTTCCCCAATATGGTGCTTTTGCAAAGGTGCCTAAGCGCAATTGACCTCGATGTCTAAATTCATAAATACATCTATCAAGCCCGCAATGTATCTGGCCTGGATACAAACTGAAATTAGGGACTCATCTAGCCCTATATACAAGTCCAAATTCATACAGTATGCAGAATTAGAAATTCTAAGGGATTTCCAGGGACTTGGCCAAGTTTCCCTTATTGCATAGTGTTTATTCGAATACTAGTATCTACTAGAATGAAACCTTCATTCCATCTCTAACATTTCAGACATTATTCATGGACATGATACAATAAATGGATTCATCAACATGCCTACAACTAGGCATGAAACCAGCTAAACCATAGCTAACAATGCTCTATATATTTTATACAACAACACCTTATTCAAATTTCACAAAATAAATCCTAAGTAGAGGCATCAGATCTACTAAGAGGTCATGCATTATAATGATATTTTTCTACAGAGTTAAGGGCATAACCACTCACATAAATTTAAATTGTTGGGCGCGGGATCCCCTAAGGGAAGTTTTGGGGCTTAAAGCCCAGATTTTGACAAAATCTGATGTAAAGACTTCGCGTTTTTGTGGGCGCGGAGCACGAGCTTGTAAATGAGTCATAGGGTTGTCCACCGTCATCTTTGTAAATGTAATGTCGGCTTTAGAGATCTACCCATGGTCCGTGGACCTTGGGATTATATAAATAGAGCGAGGCTCTAAGTTGTAAATCAGCGAAGAGAAGAATAATGAAGTAATAGATGGAGAATTTAGTTTTATCTAAGTGTAGAGTCGAGTCATTGGGTCGTAAGTAGGAGAAGGCTCTGCAGCTAAGTACGCAGAGGCCTAGTAGTCCGTAGTTGAGTGCGCACACCCTTGCAGCTGAGTGCTCATGACAAATCAAGTCTATAAATGTTGGAGAAGTAATAAAGAGAAGTTTCATATCATTTTTGTGTATCTTTTTCCTATTTTGTGCATTGAATATATTGGGTATAAATTGCAATTTCACTGTTTATATGCTGTGCCAACTTATATGATTGTGTTGATTAAGTGAATATAAGATAAAGTATTTGTTTACATGAAGTTAACTAACAATTATAAGAAGATAAGTAAGATACACGGTGTAACTTGGGGAAATAGTGCAGAACGCTGCCCTAGCAGCATGAAAGCACCTTAGCCCCTAGTTAGGGCTGCGCAAAGGTATTATAATAAATCGCAAAGGCCTCGCAGGTAAAGATTGTGCTTGAAGTGACCTGCGTGAAGGTATTCACAGTCGGACTAAATCGACCCCTTAGACATCTTAAGGGTGCGGAAACTTGGTTCCAGTATCCCCCCATACTGCTTCAGGTGAGACCTCAGTCCACGCTCTGCAGGCTGTTGCCGAAAGGGCCAGTAGTGTAGGGATTTGTTTGGCTAATTAACTCCGAACCTGGGTCAGGCCCCCTCAAGCCAACATAACTCATAACTGATCTATAAATCTTGCAATATTATTATACAACACAGAGTGCTTATCCATCTTGTGCATAAATAGATTGCATAACATTATTAGGAAACAATAATGAGCCTTCCAATTTATAAGCATGCCAACCATTAAAGCACTGGTGTTAGTAGTTACCTACATGTCTTCATGCAACTAGTCACAATGGCATATATAATCAAGGAAATTTATCTCATCCACATAAAGCTATTGTTTTTACTTAACCAAAAGAATATCCAAGGGATATTTCCTGTCAAGGACATGAAGCAGTTGTCAAGGACCATTCAGGAACATTACAGAGTCAATACATTGACTAACAACATAATAGTCATGGTAATCATTCACATTTGATTATGTGTGTGTGTGTGTGTGTCATGGCACTTATATTAATGGCTAGAGATGGTTGGAAAACAAAGGTGGCACTTCAACTCTCCACCCAACCATAGGCCATTTGCACCATAATCTTTCTTGTGGTTGTCCATGATCCAAGGGATTTCTTTCACAGATAATCCAACCAAGTTTAGCTAGGGTAATGCTCAGCTATAGGAGTATGGGCTTAATTTATAGATTTTTTTATTAATTGTGTCTTCAAAACAAGCATTTCACAAATCTATAACTCACTATCTAGGTGGTTTATTAGCTTACCTAGCAAGCACTATGTAATAACCCCAAATTAAAAATTCATGTAATAAAGTTAACAAAGGCAAAAATAAGACCAAGATCACGGGACACGTATTCTAAGTTGAATATTGGGAAAAAATATAGTGACAGGGTATCACTTGTGATTAATTTATGGCTATGGAAATTGGAAAAGACATTGGCAAAGGCAAAGTGGCATTAATTGGCATCTATTTATGAAAATAATGGAAAATAGGAGGAAAGGAAGGTGAAAGGTCACGTAATTGCATGTGAGGAAAATTGAAGGAAAAATAGAGGAAAATGAAGAAAATAGAGGTCTCAATGATAAAAAGGCTTATGAGGATAAATTCACAACCTTTTGTCAGTTTTAGCTTGGAGCTCTCTTCTATTCTCTCTCTCTCGCACTCTTGCACACTTAGAGAATTCTTTCCTATATGGACAATCATCTCTCTCTCTCTCTCTCTCTATATATATATATATATATATATATATATATATATATGTCGGTGGCTAGCTCCTTAATTTCTGGGTAGTTTCAAACAAATGACAAGTTTTAGATGGTGGGTTTTGTTTCAGGAAGAGATTCTCAGACCCCTGAATAGTACGTGGTAACAACCCTGTTAAACATAGAAAAACAGTCCACATACTGTTTTAGCATTAACCCTCGAATGACGGAATAATCCACCGGTGTAGTTTGCTTCATTGCAAATTGTAATCGGCGTTTCCCACCACTGTACAGACTTCAACCTTTACAATAGGAGCCCTACGATAACAGCAAACTTGACGACCTATTAAACAAAATTCATAACATATTGGGCCTCATTGCAAATCAAAATCGGGGTAGAACTAGGGTTGGCACTCCATACTACTTCTCCCCTTTTGCGATTTGTGATTGCAATATACTGCATCACAACTAGACTCTACTGAGGGATGATTTGTAAACACTTGATCCCCTCCAATCTGCGATATGCGATATCATAATCACAATCGGGATTTTGATGCCCCTATCCTGGCGGTAGTCTTTTGACTGCACCTAGGCAGGTGTGTCACTGCTACCTGATTTCTTTTCACCAATACTCTCAAGTATGGACTATCCGTAACATTCAACACTTAGATTATTTTTCAACTTTTCCTAAGCATTCAACTTTTTAACACAACATAAATACATTCATCATCATTATCATTTTCATAAGTATAGAAGTACACTTAGTCTTTTTAAAGGGAGGGGCAACTCCTTGGTAAGAGCTTGCCCACAATATATAAGAGTATATTTTAACTCATAGCTGACCTATAAATCTTGTAAGATTATTATACAACACAGAGTGCTTATCCATCTTGTGCATAAATAGACTGCATAACATTATTAAGAAAGAACAATGAGCCTTCCAACTTATAAGCATGCCAACCATTAAAGCACCAGTGTTAGTAGTTACCTTCATGTCTTCATGCAACCAGTCACAATGGCATATATAATCAAGAAAAATTATATCATCCACATAAAGCTATTGTTTTTGCTTAACCAAAAGAATATCCAAGGGATATTTCCCATCAAGGACATGAAGCAGTTGTCAAGGACCATTCAAGAACATTACAGAGTCATACATCAACTAACAACATACTAGTCATGGTAATCATTCACATCTGATTATGTGTGTGTGTGTGTGTGTGTGTGTGTGTGTGTGTCACGACACTTATATGAATGGCTAGAGATGGTTGGAAAACGAAGGTGGCACTTCAAATCTCCACCCAACCATAGGCCATTTGCACCACAATATTTCTTGCGGTTGTCCACCCCCGAGTCAGATCCATGATCCAAGGGATTTCTTTCACAGCTAATCCAACCAAGTTTAGTTGGGGTAATGCTTAGCTATAGGAGTATGTGCTTGTAATTCTTAGCTATCGGAGTATGTGCTTACTTTATAGATGTTTTAATAGTTGTGTCTTCAAAACAAGAATTGCACAAATCTAAAACTCACTATATAGGTGGTTTATTATCTTACCTAGAAAGCACTATATAACAACCCCAAATTAAAAATTCATGTAATACAGTTAACAAAGGAAAAAATAAGACCAAGATCAGGGACACGTATTCTAAGTTGAATATTGGGAAAAAATATAGTGATGGGGTATCACTTGTGATTAATTCATGGCTATGGAAATTGGAAAAGGCATCGGCAAAGGCAAAGTGGCATTAATTGGAATCTATTTATGAAAATAATGGAAAATAGGAGGAAAGGAAGGTGAAAGGTCATGTAATTCCATGTGAGGAAAATTTAAGGAAAAATAGAGGAAAATGAAGAAAATATAGGCCTCAATGATAAAAAGCCTTATGAGGATCAATTCACAACCTTTTGTTAGTTTTAGCTTGGATCTCTCTTCTATTCTCTCTCTCTCGCACTCTTGCACACTTAGAGAATTCTTGGAGCATGCTTGGAGAACTCTAGCATACATTGGATTTGGAGAAAGAAGGCAAAGGAAAGGTAGTAAAACACAAGGGGATAGTGGGATCAATGGCTACAACTAGATTTCTTTGCAAGTAACAGGTTGCACATATGATATCCTTGTTGATAAATGGATGCATGGTATATGCATATGGTTATTTGGTTATGATATGTCATTGACATGGAGGATTTCCTAGATTGACAGTCGTTTTAGCTTTCACTTACCATTTCCTGGATAACCATGATGTTGTGGGGTTTTCCATATGTTTGTTTTTTGATTGTTGCTCATAATTGCTTTTGGCTGTGGGTTGGAATAAACACTCTAGAAGTCCTAGAACAACTTGGGTTGAGTTACTGGTCCTCGAGTCTAGGTTGGACAAATGCTATCAAGCCATTGGTCGGTTGAGTTACTAGTCCTCGAGCTAGGTTGGGAAAAGGCTTTGGAGCCTTGGAAGGTTGTGGGTTGAGATACTAGTTCCTGGAGCCTTAGATAGGTGGGTAGAGACTGATCAAGTTGGTGTTAGTGATGTCCCATCATATTGTATACTTGTATTTTTTATTATGTGGCTTTGATGGTTGTTCTATCATGGTTTATGTGTTGTTCATTTGTTGGTTATATGCTGGTTATATTATGTATATTGTCTATGGATCTTGACATATTTTGATTGATTAATGAATGGTTAATGAATGCATGAGCTAAAAACTATTATTGCAGCTATTATGAGAGGGAATTAAATATTCTTGATGATTCTCAGATAAGTATCATATCCCTATGCTTAGATATGCATTCATGACTTGTAGGTTACTTGTTCTCAATATGTTTAATGAAATGACTGTCATGGTTAGGTCAAGCCTTTGATGAAGTTTTGTATGAATGAATTTGTCTTGATGTCATTTACAATTATGGACAATCTCACTCAGATCTCAAGACCACACCCTCTAAACTGGAGAAATTAGGTTGCAACCACGTGGATGTAAGCTTATGCATGCGGTTGGAGGCCACAACCATATGGATGCCTTACTACAGGTGTAGTTTAGGGCCCATGGTTGAGAAATAGAGGTATAGATCAAGGTTTGGACACCTTGCGTGGTTTTTCAGCCTCTAAGTGACCTGTAGCTCCTGTAGGTTGTGTTGAGTTGTTAGTTTGTCATCACTAGTTGGACCCACTTCCTAAATTAGATCTAAGAGGTTGGGTCATGTCATAGTAGCTCTTCCTCTCATGTTTAACCTCACGGTAAATGTGGGAGGGGTGCTTACAGATTGGTATCAGAGTGGGTTTCGTTCTCTTTGAGTGATATTTGATACCAAAAATTGGTATTGGAGCTCTGAGGTTCAACACTTGGACTAAATGGGTTGAATGTTTTTATCATGCATGCATGTGAGTGTGTACATGATAGTTATGCAAGTATTGTCATGGTAATGTACATATTTGATACTTTTTCATATAGCAATACACTTATCTTTACCTGCAATGAAAATTATTTAATTACAATGTTGTAATATCAGTTAATAAGATTGAGAAAAAAATAATGTAAAATTTAAATTTAATAATTAAAAATAAAAATAAAAAATAAAGTCCAAACTTCAAAATGAAAACCAATGTTAAGAATTAGACCATAAATATAGTGAGACATAGTATCAATAAAATTCAATGAGTTGAGAGTTAAAACTTTTTTTAATCACTATAATCAATAACTTGTTAAATTCAATATTTACTAAACTATAAATTATAATTTTTAATATATTTAACTTTTTAATTATTAAATATATCCTTAAATTATAATAAAAAAATAAAATTTAGTAAGCAAAAACTCATCAATTAAAAAAAAAAAAAACAAAACAAAAACCTGTGAAGTTTGACAAACACTCATCAATTTAAAAAGAAACCTGTCAAGTGACTGTGTACAAGTTATTTGACAAAAACACCTAACTACACGTAACTTGATACATAGGTAACCAAATCAAGGTGCTCTCTGCATTCAATTGAAAATGAAGTGTGTGAGGAACTCACAATTTCTCACATATTCAATTTAACTTGCTATATGATACAGAAAGCAGTAATGCATGCATCAGAATCCCACCTTACTAAGCACTTTTTCCCATAAACAACTAGTTTGTAAACAATATCTGATCCCAATAAGCTTTTAATGCCTTGTTCAAGCAAGCTTGTTCCCCTTGTTTAAACAAGATACAGGCAATATCATGGTCTTACTCAACTTATGATCAGCTCTGCTAAGTTTTCTGGCCAGTGCTAAAATTTTGCCCAATTACATTTTAAAAGTGACCCTGCCCATTTGTATCGACTTAAACTAGCTTCTGGATGATGATGATCACAGAATTTCAATAATATTGTATTGTAATTATCTTTTTTAATTTTAATTTGAGCACTAATTTTGTTAGTGGCTCTGCTTTGAGCTTAATCACATTTAGAATCTGCCTTGGACTTTTCATTTCAATTTAGTGAAAAGAAAGTTTTTTTTTTGGGTTAGATTGGGTGAGAATTTGTTTGAATTATAAGTTTGATTTGTGAATTTTGCATAGTTTGAATGTTTTAAAAGGTTTTTTTTGGGCTAAGTCTATTTATAAATTCCAAAATTGATTATAAATAACAAAACTGCATTGTGAATAAAAAATGTTTAGCCTAAAATTTATAATAATTAGACAATGCCAAAGAAAAATACAAACTAATAAATTAAAACTAAAAAGATATTTGATTCATTCAATATCAGAGTCTGCTACAGTTACAATCATCAAAAACTGATCCAGCAAAAAGAAAAATGCAAATATATTTGATTCATTCAATATCAGAGTCTGCTACAGTTACAATCATCAAAAACTGATCCAGCAAAAAGAAAAATGCAAATTGATGACTTAAAAGTAAGAAGATTCAAGATATTTTGATTCATTCAATGATCAAAATCAGTTACAATGTTCAAACTTTAATTTAATAAAAAAATTTGTGATTTTCTATTACACCAAAACACTTGAATAAAAATAAATCATCAAACATTGATCCAGCAAAAAGAAAAATACAAATTGATGACTTAAAAGTAAGAAGATTAAAAAAAAAATCATCAAACATCGAATCTAGCAAAAAGAAAAATACAAATTGATGTCTTAAAAATAAAAAGATTCCAAATATTTTGATTCCTTCAATCAATCAAAATCAGTAACAATATTCAAATTTAAATTTAATAAATAAAATTGTGATTTTCTATTACACTAAAACACTTAAATAAAAATAAACTTCTAAACCTTTATCATTACTTCAAATTTGAATTAAATAAAGATAAACTTCTAAACCTTTACCATTACTTCAAATTTGAATTTTGAACGGAGAATTAGTCCCATCTTCCCAATACAATTAATCAAATAATTAATTCAACCGTTACTCCAACACTCCACAAGATAATTGATTTATTCAATCAATCAGAGTCAATTACGGTCGGTCAAACTGAGGAGCATATCACTCATTATTTAATATCAGTGAACGTGATTATTGGATTAAGACTTGACATATAAATTTTGGATAGGGTAAAATAGGTTTTCGCGAACTGATTTTGGGTCAGACTATTGACATTTTGTGGAACTGATTGACTCTGAATTAAGAGAAACGAGATTAATTCAGGAATGAAATTTGATATTATGATGGGAAGTTATATCTGCCATTTAATAATATCAGGAATTTAGATGAATTTTTAAATTTGTCACACGACCCTTAACTTACTCCAATACATTATAAAAATATAAAAATCATCTGCGTACTTTGTACACAGAAATTTAAAAAATTACAGGCAGATCCAGGCTATTCTGTTCTTGTCATTTTTATGAGCACAAGACCAAGACGAAATGTAGGTATCGAAGTTGAAGTTTGCACTGACTTTAATCTTTATATGATTTTCATGTTAAATTTGTCACACCAAGATTAACTTGTTCCAATTACATATATAATATTCAAAATAAATTACTAGATATGTCAGCCATTGTGTTCTTATCACTTCAGTAAGGAATTGTCTCTAAATTTTTGTAAATCCAAGTTATAATGGTTAAATTTCAAAATTTTTGTAAATCTAAGTTATAATTATTAAATTTCAAAATTTTAAATGTTTTAGAAGTTTTTGATAGTGCTGAATCCATTTAAACCATCAAAAACAGTATTCAAACACTAACTCTACAAAATTTTCAATTTTTTTCTTTACAGTCCAAACAATTCCTCCACCCAGATAAACAACTACATTCTTATCAACCTAAAAGGACAAAATGCAACTATCAAATTGAAATTGACATTAAACTAATTTTTATATAAAATCCATATTAAATTTGTCACAATAATATTAACTTACTCCAATTACATAATGTAAATCATGTCAGTGAAATTGTAAAAAAATAACGTAGCATTGAATTATCTCTGCAAACATTTAAATACGATGCTGAGGTTTGAAATAAATTTAATTAACAAGGATTATAAGCACTGTAAGTTCGTCACCGAACTTTGAATTTAATCATTGAATGACTCATGAAATAAGACTTTAGATTTTTGTTATTTGTGGATCAGCATAGTGGATTTATATATAATTTATTCCAATCCTTGAAGTTCCTCGTTTAAGAATCTTAAGCTCAATGTTTGTTTAGTCTTTTTCAAAAGGACATAAGAAGTAAAATAAATAAAATATCTAGATATGTACTTGTTTGTTTACTCTTTTTCAAAAAAACTATAATAATTTGGATATATGAATAGACACAACAGTGGGAAAAAATAAAATCAATAATTTATAATAAATAAATTTGAGTAGTATCAATAGACATAAGTGTGTATGAATAAATAAAATCAATACCCATTCAATGTCTGGAAATTGTTGTTTTTTATTTATATTATTATTCTTAATTTATCTTTAGCTATATTGTCAAACCAATAGTGAGGACAATCATCTTTGACTAGTTTTTATTTATATTATTATTGCTAATTAATTTTTAATTATATTTTTTTTCAGCAAATGTGAGAAAACCTATCATAACTCATTTGTGAAACCAATAGTGAGGACAGCCATCTTTGACTCCTAGAATGGAGGCTTACTCATCAAGGTTATTCAAGGAAAACCAAGCCAAGTGAAATGGAAAACAAAGCCACGTGGAAGGGACAAACTTTCATTCGTGCAAGATGATGTCTCTGGGCAAACTTTCACAACTACAAAAGATGCCTCTTCGCGGTTAACCTGCAGTGCTCAACCAAGAAAAAAGAATTTTGGAATGCCAAATTTAACTATATCATAATAATAAAAAAAATACAATTTCAACAAATAAAATTAATAATTAGCATATATCAATATCTTTATATTATAATAACACACTCTTCACTATATATATATATATATATATATATAATAATAATAATAATAATAATAATAAATGCAACTTCGACGAATAAAACTCCTAACTATTCTATACTATATAAAACTATAAAAACATCCATGAATACCATAATCAATTCACTAATAATCAAATTGTCATTATTGTGTTTGTGGGATAGTTTATATGGCTAGATGAGATGATTGATTTTTCCTTATAAATTATGATTTTTAGAAATTTTGTTTAATGTTAATTTTAATGTTGAATATTATATTTTTTAAAAATAGTTTAATATTAGTTATTTAAATAAAAATATATGATTTATAAATAAAAATATAATATTAATGGTTTTATTTTAAATAATTGTTATTTTTAAATTAAAGTTTAAATTTTAATTTTACAATATATTTTTGATAATTTGAAAAATTATTCTTTTATTTAAATTTAAATTTAAATTTATAATATATTTTATATAATTAAGAAAAATGATTATTTACTTTTATTTAAAAGTAAATTCTTTATAATATTAAAATAATCTTTTATTTCAATTTAAATTTATATTTAAAAGTAAATTTTAACTTTATAATATTAAAATAATAATAAAAATTAAATAGATGACAAAATCAAACCATTTAGTTTGCTCATCACACCCTAGATTTCCAAAATATTCATAGATTCATCACCCCTGGATTTCCAAAATATTCGTAGATTCATAGACACTGAAGATAATTTTAAAATATAGCTTGGTCAGAAATGTATGGAATGGGCATATTCGACATGCAATATTGCTGGCAATCAGTAAGTAGTTAATGACAATGTTCACAACTTCAACATGCTCATTCCATTCTAGGGTGGCCACCAATGGCACATGGTGACTCTGTGTTATTTAATGTTTTAAACTTCAAATCCAATATTGCAATTTTGGCGGAAGAAAATACAAAATCCGATGCAAAATTTCCAAGAGCTGTATAATACTAAGTGCAGCTGACCATGAAGAAAGAAATTAAAAATCTTAATGTGCAATCGATATTCCATGACATTTGACATTAATGATGCCATTGTTTAAGTGGGAGAATGATTGAGGGGGAGAAAATGGAAGTTGATGGGCTATGACTAATACCACAGCTCAATGATGTTGCGAAGCAGTTGATAAGGCTATGACTAATTTGCGAATGAACAATGGTCACTTGGCAATTTAGTTTTTCCTTTTGGAAGTGTTTTCCAAAAGGAAAAACTAAATTTTTATAGCCAAGAAGTGGTGATTTTACCTATTTTTGTTTTTGGGTGGTCATCTTATTTGTTTAGTGGCAACTTTACCCCCCTATCCTAAGTGGCACCTTGGCTTTCTGTTATTCGGAGGTGGAAATGGTAAAGGTTTATCTAGACTTACCTCCTGCTTGATGTGGCTTCTCCCTTGTCCTTATCCTTTTCTTTGTCCTTCATGGTTGCTGCATGCATACCTCTACACCTCATCTATACCCACCATGCCTCGTTAGAAGGCACAAGTGAGCGGTATTGCTTACTACCATGAGTGGGCCCATAGAGGAAACACCCACTTCCACCATTGGCTGGAGGACTTTATAACACTCCCTCCCATCCCATTAGGTTATTCTTGAGACATGGAAGGTGCTACTTTGAAACTAACCTAACCTCCAAATTCTATTATGTAGATGGGGTCAAAAAAATCCTCTTTCCAACCTCTTGAAAACTCAAAACTAATGACACCATCATGTTTATCTTGTCAAGAGCTTTCTAGTGATATAATTTTTATCTCAATCTAACCCCGAGGTTAGAAGTTGTGCTCATTTAAGGATTTTCTCTTTAAAACTTGCCACATTAGCAAGCACTACCATGTGGAAATGGCGAATGGCATACATGGCTCTCCCACATGCTACTATATCCAACATGGCTTCTACCTTGCCATCATGCCATACCTCTAGAAGTGTCCTTCCTGAACCTATGTGGCATGAAAGTTAATTTGATGTTAACTACCTAAGGTATTTCATGTTTATCACTCCATTATTCCGCGGATTTATCACAAGAAAACTTGCTGTTAGACATGAGGCGCAGATAGAAAAAATTCCCATCTCTCATCGCTAAAACTTGACATCATGCCTTTCATTACCTTTGATGTGGCATGATTTGTGGCACCACTTCCACATCACTCTCGCTCCATGTCACTTGTCTCCGTTGTCTCTATCTAACATCATTTTGATGTCAGGGTGACATCATCTTGTAATGTGGCATCCTCTGACGGTGCCATGTGGCATCCAAAATTAGCTCTTTGGCCCTCCGAAAAGGGTACTCTTCTTTCCAAGTGTCACACCATGTAGCTGCCACATCAACTTAAATCCATGTCCCCTACCCCCATTCCATTCACCCAATCCTACCCATCCTACAAGGCATCTGCCACATCTGCCTGCACCAAGGGGTCCTAGAGGACTAAGCCCTTTATGTTTTGCAGCCAAAAAATGTTATATCCAGTTTCCGGGAAAATCCAGGGTACACGAAATCACATTATAACAAACTCCTAAACGCTCAAACTCTAAAATTACCACACCCTTGTAAAGTAAATATGATATTGACCCACCATTCGGGTTCCTGAAGTTTTAGCACCACACCTTTACCCCTAGATGTCTTAGATTTTTTGATACATCCTCCACTCATAAGTGATTTGGCCTCACGTGAGTTAATCGCCAAAGGGCCCTACTCTAGATTCCATTTTACTTACCTCCTCCACATTATATCCAAATTATTTCCCCAATATGGTGCTTTTGCAAAGGTGCCTAAGTGCAATTGACCTCGATGTCTAAGTTCATAAATACATCTATCAAGCCCGCAATGTATCAGACCTAGATACAAACTACCATTAGTCACTCATGTAGACCTATATATAAGTCCAAATTACTAAAGTATGCATAATTATAAATTCTAAGGGATTTCTAGGGACTTGGCCAAGTTTCCCTTATTGCATAGTGTTTATTCGAATACTATTATCTACTAGAGTGAAACCTTCATTCCATCTCTAACATTTTAGACATTATTCATGGACATGATACAATAAATGGATTCATCAACATGCCTACAACTAGGCATGAAACCATCTAAACCATAACTAACAGTGCTCTGTATATTTGATACAACAACACCTTATTCAAATTTCACAAAATAAATCCTAAGTAGAGGCATCAGATCTACTAAGAGGTCATGCATTATAATGAATTTTTTTCTACAGAGTTAAGGGCGTAACCACTCACATAAATTTAACTCATAGCTGAAATATAACTCTTGTAAGATTATTATACAACAAAGAGTGCTTATCCATCTTGTGCATAAATAGACTGCATAACATTATTAAGAAAGAACAATGAGCCTTCCAATTTATAAGCATGCCAACCATTAAAGCACCAATGTTAGTAGTTGCCTGCATGTCTTCATGCAACTAGTCACAATGGCATATATAATCAAGAAAATTTATCTCATCCACATAAAACCATTGTTTTTTCTTAACCAAAAGAATATCCAAGGGATATTTCCCATCAAGGACATGAAGCAGTTGTCAAGGACCATTCAAGAACATTACAGAGACATACATCAACTAACAACATACTAGTCATGGTAATCATTCACATCTAATTATGTGTGTGTGTGTGTGTGTGTGTGTCATGGCACTTATATGAATGGCTAGAGATGGTTGGAAAATGAAGGTGGCACTTCAAATCTCCACCCAACCATAGGCCATTTGCACCACAATATTTCTTGCGGTTGTCCACCCTCGAGTCAGATCCATGATCCAAGGGATTTCTTTCACAGCTAATCCAACCAAGTTTAGTTGGGGTAATGCTTAGCTATAGGAGTATGTGCTTACTTTATAGATGTTTTATTAGTTGCGTCTTCAAAACAAGAATTGCACAAATCTATAACTCACTATATAGGTGGTTTATTAGCTTACCTAGCAAGCACTATGTAACAACCACAGGTTAAAAATTCATGTAATAAAGTTAATAAAGGCAAAAATAAGACCAAGATCAGGGACACATATTCTAAGTTGAATATTGGGAAAAAAATATAGTGATGGGGTATCACTTGTGATTAATTTATGGCTATGGAAATTGGAAAAGGCATCAGCAAAGGCAAAGTGGCATTAATTGGCATCTATTTATGAAAATAATGGAAAATAGGAAGAAAGGAAGGTGAAAGGTCACATAATTCCATGTGAGGAAAATTGAAGGAAAAATAGAGGAAAATGAAGAAAATAGAGGCCTCAATGATAAAAAGGCTTATGAGGATCAATTCACAACCTTTTGTCAGTTTTAGCTTGGAGTTCTCTTCTATTCTGTCTCTCTCGCACTCTTGCACACTTAGAGAATTCTTGGAGCATGCTTGGAGAACTCTAGCATACATTGGATTTGGAGAAAGAAGGCAAATGAAAGGTAGTAAAGCACAAGGGGATAGTTGGATCAGTGGCTACAGATGGATTTCTTTGCAAGTAACACGTTACACATATGATATCCTTGTTGATATATGGATGCGTGGTATATGCATGTGGTTATTTGGTTATGATATGTTATTGGCATGGAGGATTGCCTAGATTGACAGTAGTTTTATCCTTCACTTACCATTTCCTGGATAACCATGATGTTGTGGGGTTTTCCATATGTTTGTTTTTTGATTGGTGCTCATAATTGCTTTTGGCTGTGGGTTGGAATAAACACTCTAGAAGTCCTGGAACAACTTGGGTTGAGTTACTGGTCCTCGAGTCTAGGTTGGACAAACGCTATCGAGCCATTGGTGGGTTGAGTTACTAGTCCTCGAGCAAGGTTGGAAAAAGGCTCTGGAGCCTTGGAAGGTTGTGGGTTGAGATACTAGTTCCTGGGGCCTTGGATAGCTAGGTAAAGATCGATCAGGTTGGTGTTAGTGATGTCCGATCCTATTGTATACTTGTATTTGATATTATGTGGCTTTTATGGTTGTTCTATCATGGTTTATGTGTTGTTCATTTGTTGGTTATATTATGTATATTGTCTATGGATCTTGACATATTTTGATTAATTGATGAATGGTTAATGAATGCATGAGCTAACAACTATTCTTGCAGCTATTATGAGAGGAAATTATATATTCTTGATGATTTTCAGATAAGTGTCATACCCCTATGCTCATATATGCATTCATAACATGTAGGTTACTTGTTCTCAATATGTTTAATGAAATGATTGTCATGGTTAGGCCTGGTTAGGTCAAGCCTTAGATCAAGTTTTGTATGAATGAATTTGTCTTGATGTCATTTACAATTCTGGAAAATCTCACTGAGTTATGTGTAGTGGTTTGGAGGTTGACCTGGAATCTAGGTTCAGATCTCAGGACCACATCCTCTGAGCTAGAGAAATTACATTGCAACCACAT
Source organism: Pinus tabuliformis (assembly GCA_031772625.1). NCBI lineage: Eukaryota > Viridiplantae > Streptophyta > Pinopsida > Pinales > Pinaceae > Pinus > Pinus tabuliformis. Next base: position 465,197,352 of record CM062819.1, read on the forward strand.
GGATGTAAGATTATGCATATGGTTGGAGGCCCCCAACCATATGGATGTGTTACTATGGTTGTAGTTTAGGGCCCAAGGTTGAGAAATAGAGGTATAGATCAGGGTTTGGATACCTGGCATGGTTGTTCAGCCTCTAAGTGACCTGTAGCTCCTATAGGTTGTGTTGAGTTGTTAGTTTTTCATCATTAGTTGGAACCACTTACTTAATTAGATCTAGGAGGTTGGGTCATGTCATAGTAGCTCTTCCTCTCATTTTTACCCCGGCAGGATGAAACTGGGTAAATGTGGGAGTGGTGCTTACAGATAGGTATCAGAGCGGGTTCTGTTCTCTTTGGGTGATATTTGATACCAAAAATTGGTATTAAAGCTTTGAGGTTCACCACTTGGACTAAATGGGTAAAATGTTTTTATCATGCATGCATGCCAGTGTGTACATGATAGTTATGCAAGTATTGTCATGGTTATGGTTGTTGTGCATGAGGTCATTGTATGCAGTCAATGTTATCATGCATGATATCGATATATTGATATGATTATGTATATACATGTATCATGCTAATCTATATTTATTTTGTAGATGAGATCGCCTCCCGTGATCTTCACTAAGGTATGTTGATTTTGTTTATATTTGGTTATCTGACATGGTATTCTTGCAAGAAGTAGAAGATCAAAGATGACTAGAAAAAATGGTGGACTACAATTTACGTGACTCTCCCTACAAATCAGATGAACAACATAGTGATGAGTACTCCCCTGACATAGCAGATAGATTGAGAAGTTTGAAAGAAGAGATTGAAAATTGTAAGACAGATAATGAGAGGATAATTTAGTGACAGGAAAGACTTGCTAGGGCAAATGAGAAACAAGCATAGGTTAATGGCATCATCTCTATCAAATTTACAGAGACAGGGACCACTTAGGATCGGTCATGGATAGGAGGAAAGGACAAATGGGGCATATGGAAGCAGGTCACAATAAAGATACATGTTTGACAAGGATGATATAGTCAGAGATGGTAGGTTCTTAGACACACTTGATAGGAGGGGTAATGACCATGGGTTCTATTCTAGTTTTGTTTCAGACAGACAACATCGTCATCACCATCACAATCCGTATAGGAGGAGTGAGAAGTAGTACTTCATAAAAGAGTTCAATAAAGCAAAGCCTTTTACATTTGATGGAGAAATGAAGAAGTCATAGGATGTAGAAGCTTGGTTGCTTGGGATGAATAATTTTTTCAGATTGCATGATTGCTCAAAGAATATGAAATCTAGGATAGCCACTTTCAGTTTTAAAGGGAAATAAGACATTTGCTGGAAGATGTAAAGAATGTCAAAGGCATTCAAGAAGAGGAGTTGACTTGGAGTGAGTTCGAGAGACTTTTCGGGAATAAGTTTCTATTTGAAAGATAGTGTGATGATAGGGAAAAGGAATTATACAAGTTGAATATGGGATATATGACTGATGAGGAGTATACTAGCAGATTCTTAGAATTGTTGATATATGTGCCTCATCTTAAGGAGGAGAAAGTGAATATTCAAATATTCATTAGTGGGTTGCCAATATCGTTCAAAGGCGGGATTTCTTTTAATGAGCCTAGATCGCTAGAGGAAGCCATAAAAAAGTTGAAGCATTGTTATGAGAAATCAAATCACAAGATTGATATGTCTAAGAAGGATTGGAAAGGTAATGAGAAGAATAAAGGAAAGTGGGTTAAGAAGAGAGGAAAACCACATGACACAGATGACAAGGAGAATGTAACACCGCACAAGAAGTTCAATGTAGTTAATAGAGGACAGGGATTTCAGCTTGAGGAGTAGAACAAGGATGATGGAAGGAACCCTTTACAATGTTGTACTTGTGGCAAGGATCGTCACATGAGATATTTTCCAAAACATCAGGGTGGCAGACCACAAATTTACATTGATTAGGAGGGACAAAAAGTTGGGGATGTTGGACAAAGTATTCCTCATATTTATGCAGCTTTGGATAATCAGTAGGCTGATCATCAGGCATCCATTATCGAGATTGAAGGTAAGATTTGTGATCAAGTTGTTTATATTTTGATTGAACCTCGATATAACTATAGTTATATCATTTTTGACCTGGTGGATAAGTGTGGTTTGAATAAAGAAGTGCATGTAGAGTCTTGAATAGTACAGTTGGCTATATGTATTATGAAAATATCTCATCATTGGGTAAGATCTTGTGCATTTGAGATGAACGATATGTTTACATTAGCGCATCTAAATGTGCTTCTTTTGGGATCATACATTATGATGTTGGGTATGGATCGGTTATACATTCACAAGACTAAGGTGGATTGTTATGATAAGGATATTGAGTGATTGGATGATGATGGAGAGAAAAGAATCTTGCAGGGTAAGAAGAAGCCTACATGAGTGAGGATGGTTACAACTATGCAAGCCAAGCAAAGTAACAAGAAAGGATGTGTATTGTTTGCAGTTCATATTTCTAGTGACAAAGGTAATGATGATGATGCAAAATTATTGAATAGGTATTTGATTTTGCAACAATTTCAAGATGTATTTCCAGTATAGATTTAAAAGTTACCTCCTCACATGGAAGTGTACTTTTCTATTGAGTTGATTTTGGGAGCAACACCAGCATCAAAGGCACCGAACAAGATGAGGTCTCCAATGTTAGTGGAACTGAAGTTGCAGTAGAAGGAAATTATTGAAAAATGATACATTAGGCCAAGTGTGTTTCCTTGGGGTGCACCAATATTGTTTGTGAAGAAGAAGGATGGTACTCTCAGGTTACACATTGATTACAGACAGTTGAACAAGGTGACAATCAAGAACAAGTACCCTTTATTGCGGATTGATGATTTATTTGACTAGTTGAAGGGAGTAGTAGTTTTCTTAAAGATTGATCTAAGATCAAGATATAGGTACACTTAAAAGAATAGGACATATACAAGGTTCCTTTATGGGCCAGGTATGGGCATTATGAGTTTGGTTTGGTTCCTTTTGGTTTGACTAATGCTCTAGCTACTTTCTTGTGTTTGATGAATAGTATGTTTCATCCTTATCTGGACAAGTTTGTGATTTTATTCATGGATGGCATATTGATATATTCTAAGAATGAGGAAGAGCATGAAGAAAATTTGGTAGAAGTGTTAATATTGTTGAGAGAGCATACGTTATATGCCAAGTGTAGTAAATGCAGTTTCTTTTAGATAGAAGTTTATTACTTGGGGCATGTGGTTTCTAAGGAAGGTATAGCAGTGGTCCCAGAAAAGATCAGAGCTATCACGGAGTGGGAAACTCCTAGGAATGTGGATGAGTTCAGATCATTCATGGGACTAGAAGGTTAATATAGGAGGTTGACCAGGAAGTTCTAGTAGATTGTCTATCCTATTACATCAATGCAGAGAAAGGGAAAGAAATTTGAACGGACATAGGAATGTGCAACTAGTTTCGAGCAATTGAAATAGTTTATTGCAAACACTCAAATTCTAAAGATTATAGATCCAGATAAAATGTTTTTGGTGTGTATAGATTCTTGCAAAAGAGGACTTGGTAGGGTTATGATGCAGGAAGGACAGGTAGTGTGTTATGAGTCAAGGAAACTAAATGAGCATGAGCAAAATTATGTGACACATGATCTTAAGTTGGAAACGAGCATTCATGCATTGAATATGTGGAGGAACTATATTTTGGGCAGGTGGTTTATTGTGATGAGTGATCACAATCAACTAAGGTACTTATTTGACCAACTTGATCTGAATGTTAGGCAATCTAGGTGGTTTACCATGCTTAATGAGTTTTATTTCAAGATTAGATACATTAAAGGAAAATAAAAAAGGGTTTCATATGCTCTTCTGTAGAAGGGTACATGTAAATCACATAGCAGGTATGAGTTCATATGGAACATATTTGTAGATCTTGCAGGGAGGACAATAGGATGATAGGTACCAGTAGCTTAAGCATAGGTTGCAGTAGTAGGGTATAGGTGAACATAATGTGGATTATAATCTCACGATATATGGTTTGGTCATATTTAAGAACATGATCTATGTGTCAGACAAAAGTGAGCTCAAGAAGCTTATATATCTTGAGGGAATTTCATGTCAATCCATATTTAGGTCACCCAGGATATCATAAGACATTGAAAGTGGTTAAGAAGTTCTACCATTGGCAAAACTTGAAGAAAGGGATGGCATATTTCATCGTTAGATGTTTTGATTGTCAAATGGTAAAAGGATAGTGTAAGAATCTAAGTGGTTTATTATATCCGATTTTGATTACAGAGTGGAAATGGGAGGTCATTTCCATGGATTTAATTATAGGTTTGTTGAGGACATCTAGACAACATGATTCTTTCATGGTTGTGGTTAACACATTTCAAAAAAATAATGATGCAGAAATAAGAGGGCGAGAAAGTATATCTGCTACTTTGTTGCTAGTTCCCTTCTTGTATTTTATTACCAGATGAAACTGCTGGAGGAATCCCATCCATCTAAAACGATGGGCTTGTTGAAGCTTGGTTTATGACTGAAGGTACTACAAGGGCTGATGATCAGTATGGATGATGGTCTCCTTGTTAATCAGGTAGTGTTTCCACTTCACACTAAGGACCAAGGCATAAAACTCCCTATCGTACGTGGGATAATTCACAATAGCCTGGGAGAAAGTCTCTAAATGGTAACATACATGCTTCCCCTGTTTCATCAATACACCACCCATGGCATATCCGCTGGCATCTATTTCAATCTCAAAAGGATGTTGAAGGTATGGTATGGCTAACATTGGTGCTGTACTAATCTTCTCTTTCAGCGTGTCAAAGGATTTCTGTTGCTTTCCTCCCCACTGAAAGGCCTGCTTCACACTTGTTAATATGTGTAAGGGGGCTGTGATAATAGAGAAGTTCGTAATGAACCTTCTCTAATAGTGTACCACACCAAAAAAGCTTCGGACCTCTATAACATTTGTGGGCTAAGGCCACTTCATAATCACATCTACTTTAGAGGGATCTATTTTCAATTTCCCATTACTGACTATGTGACCTAAATAAACTAGAGAGGTCTTCCCAAACTCACACTTCGACAGTTTTAAATACAATTTTTCTTTTTTTCAGAACATCAAGCACTTTCTTCACATGACATACATGTTCATCCCATTTCCTACTATGCACAAGAATATCGTCCAAATATACAAGCACTAATTATCAAGAAAAGGCCTAAACAGATCATTCATTACCGTAAAAAATGTGGTCGGAGCATTGCACAGTCCGAATGGCATCACCATCCATTCAAACAATGCCTATTTGGTTTTGAATGTAGTATTCCAAATGTCTTGTTCTGCAACTCTAACCTGGTGGTATCCACTACGCAAATCCAGTTTTGTAAAATAGACAACATTTTTCAACTAATCTAATAATTCATCAATGCGAGGGAGAGGGTATCAATTATTCACCATAATGTTGTTTAGCAACCTGTAGCCTATGGAAATTCTACATGTGCCGTCTTTATTTGGAACCAACATAATCGGTGAGTTGCACGAAGAAGAACTCGGTCTAATGACCCCTTGATTTAACAATTCCTGCACCTGTTTCTTAATCTCCTCCATCTCGATAGAAGCCATACCATACATGCCAATATTCAGTAAAGGAGCATCCTGTTGTAAATGGATCTCATTTTGGATTTTCCATTTTGGGGGCACTCCTCTCGGTTCCTGAAATAATCCATCATAGTCAAAAATAATTTCAAACAATTCTTTCATATGATCAGGATCACAACCTTTGAAAGCGTCAACCGCCTCGACCTCTTCCGCTCTCACTACCATGAGCATGCACCCTTTACTAGAATTAAACAGTTGTTTAATCTGTCCTACACTTACAAGGCTAGCAATAACTTACGTATGATGAAATCTGACTATATATTCTACCCTGTCCTTCGTGAGTTGGTATTTATTTTCATTTCGAAATGTTGGGTTGTGTTATATTCTTTCCATGATTAACCCACGTAATGAACCGGGGCGTTAGAGGGGGGTGGGTAGCCCCCCTCTACGGGGTTTGGGGCAGCGCCCCGGGAAATTTTTTTTTTGACCCTATATTAGGTTGGGCGAACCTACCTATGGTTTTTGGTCCATGGTTTTGGACGCGATGGTTTTCGGTCCATGGTATTGGATGCTTCGGCATGTATAAATATGTATTGTAACATTGAAAGGAATATAATGAAAAATCAAGCTGGTAGTCCTGGTTTTGGGATCCAGGGGAAAATCTCTGTGTATATGTGTTTTATGCTCTCACATTATTTATTTTTATGTGATTTAGAATTCGTATGCAGGTAATTTATGTACGGGGTTAAAACCTACATTTGGTATCAGAGCTATTTTGGCTTCAAGGGGACGCCTTTGTTGCTGAGGGGTTTCACTCGGGCCTGTGGTAGACCCTGTTCAGTGGGAGATCTACGAGATCGATTCTGGTGGTGAAAGAAGATGGCGAGCAGCGGAAAGATAGAGATTGAGAAGTTCAATGGCCAGAGTTTTGAGTTGTGGAAACTCAAGATGGAGGATCTGTTGGTGGATAAAGATCAGTGGATCGTGGTAGATCTGGGTACTAAACCAACGGGAGTGACCGATGAAGAATGGAAGAAGTTGGATTGGAAGGCAAAGAGCACAATACGATTGTGTGTCTCAGATTCAGTATTGCTGAATGTATCAGGGGAAGCTACGGCGAAGGCTTTGTGGGACAACTTAGGGAATTTGTACCAATCTAAGTCTCTGGTGAATAAACTGTTCCTGCGGAAAAAGCTGTATAACCTGAGGATGAAAGAAGGAGACTCGGTGACAGAGCATCTGAATGTGTTTAATACTGTGGTAAGTCAGTTATCATCTGTTGATATTAAAATTTTAGATGAAGATAAGTGCATCAGTTTGTTGTGTTCTCTACCAGATTCGTGGGATAGTCTGGTTATTGCAATAGGTAGCAATGCAACTGCTTTGTAGTTTGATGAAATAGTCTCAGCCTTGCTGACGGAGGAGATGCGAAGGAAAAATATGGAGAGCCAAAATCGTGATGCCTTTTCTGTACGAGGACGGTCCTAGAATAGAAATAAAAATAAGTCATCGAGTGGGAGATCTAAATATAGAGGGAGATCTAAATCTCCAGGAAAACCTATAAAGGTGGTGTGTTAGAAATGCGGAAAGGAAGGGCACTTCAAAAGGGACTGTAAATCTAAAGCTCCTGATAAAGGAAAGGGATTTGATGATGCTCCTTCTGTAGAGGCAAAAACCACTTCAGATGAAGGTGGGGGTGTGTACTTGGCTTCTTCAAGTACACATGTAGATCATGAGGCACGGTTGATTGACTCAGGTGCATCCTTTCACTTCACTCCCCATAGAGAGTGGTTCTGCGAGTATGAGAAATACGATGGTGGTGATGTCTTCTTAGGAGATGATAGGAAGGCTAGAATCATTGGTCGCGGAAAAGTAAAGTTGAAGTTGCAAGGTGGAAGGGTCAGAACACTTCCGGGTGTTCTCCATATTCCTGCATTGGCCAGAAATCTGATTTCTGTAAGGAAGTTGGATGATGCAGGTGTAAAGACAGTGTTCGAGAAAGATACCTACAATATGGTTCGGGGAGCACTGGTATTGATGCTGGGAGTTCGGATTGGAACTCTGTACAAGCTGCAAGATAGCACTGTTGTTGATGTGTGCAATAGTTCTATGGTTCCTGAAAATGGAGCAGAAAATCTAGTGGTCTCTGGAGAGAAGACCATGTTGTGGCATCAAAGGCTTGGACATATTGGAGAGAAGGGCCTTCGAATACTTCATGGTAAAGGTATGGTAGAAGGTATGAGTAATAGCTCTCTGGATTTTTATTTCTGTGAAAATTGTGTATATGGGAAGCAGAATCGGGTGAGTTTCCCCTCTGGTGGTAAGAGGGCGAAACAAATATTAGAGCTTGTGCACAGTGATGTGTTTGGACCTGTGAAGGTTCCATCACTGGGTAAGTCTGTGTACTGTGTATCATTTATAGATGACTTCTCAAGGAATACATGGATATATTTCCTTAAGAAGAAATCTGAAGTCTTTGACAGGTTTAAAGAATTTAAGGCTCTGGTGGAAAATCAGACAGAGAAGAAGATAAAGGTGCTGAGGACAGATAATGGTGGAGAGTTTTGCAGCAAGGAATTTGAAGAATTCTGTAAGAAGTGTGGTATAGCACGGCAGAAGACTACTCCATATACACCTCAGCAAAATGGAGTTGCAGAAAGATTGAACAAGACGTTGATGGAAAGGGCAAGAAGCATGCTCAGTGGTGCCGGGTAGGACAGGAATTATGGGCAGAGGCGGTGGATACTGCATGTTACCTGGTAAACAGGTCACCTTCATCAGCGTTGGAGATAAGACTCCACAAGAAGTATGGACTGGTAAGAAACCCTCTCTTTCACATCTGAGGGTATTTGGATGTGATGCATATGTACATGCTCCAAAGGAGAAACGAACCAAGTTGGATAATAAATCTGAAAAGTGCATCTTTATTGGGTATAAGGATGGTTTAAAGGGTTATAAGCTTTGGAACCCAGTCACACGGAAGGTTGTGTACATACGAGATGTGGTGTTCAGAGAGGTAAAATATGTTATTAAACATGAAGTGCAACCAAAGGAACCTGAGAAGATAGAGTTTGAGCTAAAGGAGGAAGAATCAGACTCTGTAGCAGAGGAGGAATCAGAAGATGAAGAGCCACAAACTCCGGCTATGAGAAGATCAGTTCGAGAAAGAAGGCAACCAGAAAGGTATAGTCCATCTGCTTTCTGTTCAAATTTTGCTTTGTCTGTTACTGATGATGATCCCAGAACTGTGAAGGAAGCAGTGGATTCAGAGGATGGAAAACTCTGGAAAGAGGCCATGGTTGATGAAATGGCATCTTTGCACAAAAATGAGGCTTGGGATTTAGTGGAGTTGCTGGCTGGAAGGAAACGCATTGGCAGCAAATGGGTGTTTAAAAAGAAGATAAACGCAGAAGGGAAGGTGGAGAAATACAAAGCTTGGTTGGTAGCAAAAGGTTATTCCCAGGTGCCGGGAATTGATTTTGGTGATATTTTTTCTCCTGTTGCCAAGGTAACTTCTATTAGGTTACTTTTATTTGTTTCTGCTGCTTTTGATTTTGAGGTAGAACAGATGGATGTGAACAACATTTCTTCACGGGGATTTGGAAGAGGAAATCTACATGAAGCAACCTGAAGGCTTTGCGGTGAAGGGTAAGAAAGAACTGGTATGCAAGTTAAAGAAGTCTCTGTATGGGTTAAAACAATCACCAAGGATGTGGTATCGGAAATTTGATACATTTATACGGGGACTTGGCTTCACCAGAAGCAAAGCAGATCACTGTGTGTATCTTAAATTAATTGGTGACTGTGTTATTTATCTGGTCTTGTATGTGGATGATATGTTGCTGGTTGGAAATGACAAAGAAATTATCCAGGATTTGAAGACCCAATTGTCCTCCAAATTCGACATGAAAGATCTTAGTGCTGCAAACTATATTTTGGGCATGGAAATTAAAAGAGATCGAGCAAAGAGGAAGCTCTGGTTAAACCAGAGGAAGTATGTCGAGAAAATACTGCAGAGGTTTAATATGCACGATAGTAAACCAGTGAAGGTTCCTATTCCTGTAGGTGTGAGGTTATCTGCTGAACAGTGTCCCAAGACACAAGAAGAGGAAGAGGACATGTCCCGTGTTCCATATGCAAGTGCAATCAGTAGCCTGATGTATGCAATGGTCTGTACTAGACCAGACATTTCACATGCAGTGGGAGTATTGAGCAGGTTTATGTCAAAACCAGGGAAGGAGCACTGGACAGCAGTGAAGCGGGTTTTCAAGTATTTGCGTTGCACTAGTGATTATGGTTTGTGCTACCAAGGAAGACCAGGATTGGATAGAGTGTTGGATATTCATGGCTTTGTTGATGCAGACTGGGCTGGAGATCTGGATCAGAGAAGATCTACAAGTGGGTATGTGTTTAACCTATTTGGAGGTGCAGTCAGTTGGATGAGTAAGAAACAATCTGTAGTGGCACTATCAACTACAGAGGCAGAATACATGGCAGCCACTCATGCAAGCAAGGAAGCAGTTTGGTTGCAGAGATTGTGTTAAAGTATGGGGTTAGTATAGGGAGCTATAAGAATATACTGTGACAGCCAAAGTGCAATTTTCTTGGCAAAGAACCCTGCTTATCATTCAAAGACAAAGCACATTGATGTTCAGTATCACTTTGTGAGGGATATGATAGAAGACAAAAAGGTGTTGCTAGTAAAGGTGGACACTTTGAAGAATATTGCAGATGCATTGACAAAATTTGTGAGCTCTGAGAAGTTCTCTTGGTGTAGAGAAACAATGGGAATTTCAGGGCTGGAAAAATGACTAAGCTCTCTTGTGGCCCCGTGTGGAAAGAAAACAACAAGTGGGAGATTGTTGGGTTGTGTTATATTCTTTCCACGACTAACCCATGTAGTGAACCGGGGGATTAGAGGGGGGGCGGAGCCCCCCCTTCATTGCACCGATTGTGCAGCGGGGGGTTTGAGGGGGTCAGGTAGCCCCCCTCTACGGGGTCCGGGGCAGCGCCCCGGGAAAACTTTTTTTGGACCCTATATTAGGTTGGGCGAACCTACCTATGGTTTTTGGTCCATGGTTTTGGATGCGATGGTTTTCGGTCCATGGTATTGGATGCTTCGGCATGTATAAATATGTGTTGTAACATTGAAAGGAATATAATGAAAAATCAAGCTGGTAGTCCCGGTTTTGGGATCCAGGGGAAAATCTCTGTGTATATGTGTTTTATGCTCTCGCATTATTTATTTTTCTGTGATTTAGAATTCGTATGCAGGTAATTTCTGTACAGGGTTAAAACCTACACGAAAGAAAACTTTATTTCTATCATATTGATACAAACTTCCCAAGATAATTCCACAAATATCCAAAGGCACAACATCTAACTCTACCTCATCAACTAATTTGGAAGAAATAACAAATATGGCCCTACACTACTTGGTTACTTGTAATTTTGCTTTATCGCTTACCCAAACAAGTGGGTATGGACTTGGATGAGGCTTAGTTTCGAGGCCTAACTTTTTCACTAAGGACTCTGAGATTAAATTTTCTTGGGAACCTGAATCAAATAGAGTTTTTGCCTTTGTGTGTTTTATAATAACTCTAATGTGGAATAATTCAATTATCTTTCTCTCATTACTTACAGGCTCATTCAAATAACTAGTACTTTCTATTGAATCAGAATCATTACTAACAGAAGGAGTACCTTTTGCGCCCACAACTATGATCAATGTCTCATCACTAGAATCTAATCCAATGTCTTGCTGCACTATTACCACTGTCTTCTTCTTTCCCTTTCCGCTGAATCTCTTTGGTCTTAGCTATGCATGTAGCTTCCAAAAGTGTTCCTCGTCATGACCTTATCCCTTGCAATGCATGCAAGATGGTGTTGTTCCGTTCTCTTTCTTGGTTGTGATGGTATTCTTAACCTTCCCCTTTCCTTTCTTTTGGAATTTTTTATGGTGAGGGTTGAACGGTGTTTTCTTGGCTTGATCATCTCTGTCATTCTTTCCTAGAATTTCAAGATGAATCATCTTTACATTGGCCACATCAATCATAGTAGGCTTGAACAATAACAGTGAGTGTCTTATGTAATTATGTAGCACACCAACATACTTAGTTATAGTATCAAGCGAATCTAATGAGATGCCCAAATTCAATGCTTGTTTCCGAAATTCTTAAGTGAATCTTTGCAAATTTTGGCCTTTACCTTGGTTTAGATATTTCCATTCCATTAGTGCTTTTTGTTTATAACCCAAAGGGTAAAATTGGTCTTTCAATGCAGAGATAAAACTAGACCAAGAGGAAAGAAGGTTACCCGACTTGTTGCTTCCCTTCTGCAACTTTCTCTCCCACCAAATGACAGCAATACCACTTAGCCGAAGAGATGCTAATTGAACCTTTGCCTCATCTTCTTCGTTCTACTAGATCCGGTAGTAAACCTCTATTTGTCTTATCCAATTATTAAGCTTTTCTGCACTACACTCTCCATTGTACATGGCAAGTCAAACTTTATATCTAACTTGAAGAATGGTTTCTTAGATGTATGTTTGGAATCACAATTAGAGTGATGAGAACTATCACTTGAAGAAGGAGATGGAGGATGCTCTTCTCCACCACCTTCATGATTTACTGATCTATTATCGTCAACACCTTACTTCTCATGCTCAAGTGCCTTCTCATACTCTGAAAACATCTTGTCCAATTTCTCTGCCATATTGTAGAATACCTTGTGGAAATTTTGTTCCTCTTCCCAAGGAGCTTCTTCATTTTCCATGTTTATTATTCGTTGTGCACATCCCACTTTAGAATCAAAGGACTTAAGTGTTTCTTCTCATTTTCATAGCTTGTTCTGGGTTAGCATATACTCATGCAATTCACATCGACAAAGACCTGCTCTGATACCAAACTTTATCCAAGATCTTTTGCTTATGTATGAATCAGAATTACATGAAACCAACTTATAAACCATGGAACTTAAAATCACATAAAACAATGCGAAAATAACACGATAAGTAAGAAACCATGACACAAATATTTTATTACGGAGTTCTTCCAATTTGGAATACGTCTCCAGGCCCTGTTCAATAGTGCGGAGGCCTTTATTCATTAAGCGACATAAAAAAGAGATAAAATTAAAAGCAACATTCTTTACAATCCTTATACTTCCAAGCTGGAAGATGGATGAAGAATGGAGATCCCAACTTCAGAAACAAATAGTACCACTGATATCCTAGTGAAAAATCATGCAAAAATGCTTATCCGAACACCCAATTCAAATAATAAGGCCTTCAGACCTTTGTTCAGACTGTTGTTCATACTTCCGTTCGGATCATTGTTCAGACTCCTGTTTGGCCCCATCATTCAGCTCAATCGTTCAAATTTTCATTCGGTCGTTCAGACCTCCATTCAGCTCGGTCGTTGTTAGGGTCCAACCCTAACCCCTTTATTTATGTAATAGGGCCGAGTCATAGTTATAGTTAGTTAAAGAGTCAATAAATCTTGTATTAATAATTGTAAGTGGTTGACCCACATTTAAGAAAGGGACCACATTTAGTTGCAAACAGTCCATGGTATTAGATAGATCGTATTGAGAGAACCATGGTAATGACCCATGATATTATATATATGAATCATATATAAAGGATAAAGACTCCCCATTGACATATATCGAGTCTTATTTTGTAATCGAGCTCTACTCTACTGGATGTTGCCCCCTCGAAGAGGCAAGTGAACATTGCTTTCATCTTTGAATAATAAAATACTTGGTGTTTTTCTCATTTTGTTCTGTGTTCTGGGTTGTATTTCTTCACATATTTGGTATTCTAGAATTTCTCGTAGGTCAAGAGCATAACAAGTGGTATCAAAGCACTTTCTAGGGTCGGTGGTACCTCCATTTTTGGCAGAATTGTTTTTAGGCTAGAGACGTGTGCCGTCTTTAAACCATGAGATCTATCGTTGAGCACATAAACTTGCAGATTTGGGGAGGCATGCACGCAAGAAATATAAGAGGTGGTCACGCTTGTTGGACTCCCTTGTAACCCCTGTGGGTACCCCTTCTAGTAGTAGCGCATTAGACAAAACCACGCATGGACTGCCTTTCACATACCGTATGGGTATATTGGAAGCCCCCTAAGCTCAGCTGAAACCTTGCCTTAGATAAACCGTCAGCCATCTTGCTGCTACAGTACACTGAGAATAACACTCGAGGAGATTACTCATGCGTATGATAAGGTGGTCAAGTAGTACGGCTAAGGGTACAGTTGATCCTCCTTAGTTAGTGACCTGAAATATTGGGCCAAGTACTATTCTTGGACCCTTATGTATATTGCGATCTACAACACTTGACACTCCTTTGAAACCATAGTTCCCTCGACTCTCTGAAGATCGCCCATTATCTTATTTTCCAGATCAGATCTAGCATTTGGGGTTTTGTCACTATTGCAACAATCAGATCCACCAGTTGAGGTTCTACCACCACAGTACCATTCAGATCTAGCAGTTGGGGTTCTGTCACCGCCGCAATCCAAATCACATTCAGCAGTTGGGGGTTTCGCAGGAAGATCTTACCATTTGCACAGTGAGGCTTGTGGCTCCTATAGCCTGGGGCAATTCTCGCAGGACATTGGGCAAGATCAATTTTTTTGGAATTTGGCCACTGCAATATTGATAAGCGGGGAGTAAAACTCCATTTAGAGTAAAAAAACTTTGGTGGCTCAAGCTTTCATGGACCATATCTTCATACTGCATGGCATGCCCACTTCCATTGTGTCTGATCGAGACTCGATTTTCATCAGTAACTTTTGGCAAGGACTTTTCAAGCTACAAGGCACCCAACTCCAACTAAGTACTTCCTATCATCCCCAAACTGATGGTCAAACTGAAGTATTCAACAAATGTTTGGAGACATACCTAAGGTGCTTCACTTCAGAAAAGAAACATCAATGGGTACAGTGGCTACCTCTAGCTGAATGGTGGTATAATACTAACTATCATGCAATCACCAAGATGACTCCATATGAAGCAGTGTATGCAACCTGGGAACCAACCACTATTCTTCAATAGTTTCTGCAGCTTCAACCTTGAGGACAAGGCTTCCTTTTATGGGGGAGGGCATGTTAGGGTCCAACCCTAACCCCTTTATTTATGTAATAGGGTCGAGCCATAGTTATAGTTAGTTAAAGAGTCAATAAAGCCCATATTAATAATTGTAAATTGTTGACCTGCATTTAAGAAAGGGACCACAATTAGTTGCAAAGAGTCCATGGTATTAGATAGATGGTATTCAGAGAACCATGGTAATGACCCATGGTATTGTATGTATGAATCCTATATAAATGATAGAGACTCCCCATTGAGGGATATTGAGTCTTATTTTGTAATCGAGCTTTGTTTTGCTGGAGGTTGCCCCCTCGAAGAGAAAAGTGAACATTGCTTTCATCTTTGAATAATCAAATACTTGTTGTTTTTCTCATTTTGTTCTGTGTTCTGGGTTGTATATATTTGCATACTTGGTATTCTGGAATTTCTTGGAGGTCAAGAGAATAACAGTCATTCAGAATTTCATTTGGTCATTGAGACCTCCGTTTGGCCTGTCGTTCAGAATCTCGTTCAACCCATTCAGACCTTCGTTCAGCCCAGTCATTTAGATTCTCATTCAACCCATTTAGACCTCCGTTCTGCCCGTCGTTCAGACTCTCGTTCAGCGCGTTCATACCTTCGTTCGGCTCGTCGTTCAGACTCTTGTTCAGCCCGTTTAGAACTCTATTAGGCCCTGTCATTCAGACTTTCTTCCTCAGCTCAGTGCTACGGTCTAGAGCCGCTTACACCCCACCCTACTTCATTCTCCCTTCCTCTAGCTCGTCCATCATCACTTGAACTCACCCTTGAGGCTTGAACTTTTTTAATGATGCCTTTCCTCCACCCATGCGTCCTCCATATATATTCCTCCGCCATGGATGTAATGTGGGTTGGTCTGCCTAGGCCGACCTCTCAACTCAGCCAACCATGCCCCAACTTCACGTTGGCTCGCACATCTCGTCGCCTCGCTGGGTCCACTTACCTAACCATGCATCGTATAAGCTCACCATTGCAAATCTCCATAGTTAGCCAAATTTTTGACTCTTTAGTTTCTCTACCCTCTGTTTTGGCTCATTGCACTCATTTCTCGGGTGCATTTAACCAAACGCCCAACTCGTCGCACACCAACTCGTCCCATTGTCACAACCTTTCATTGCAACTGACTTGCCCGCTCATCGACTCGTTGCACCAGCTCGTTGCTCATCGGCTCGTCGCATGCTAGCTCATCGTGTTTAACTGAGGGCGTGTCACCCCACCTTGTCACACATCACATGCACAACTCATCGACATGACACACTCCCCCACTCTAAACGATTGTCGTCCTTGACTACACCATCGTACGACATCGCAAAGTGTCGCTAGCTCCAACACCCAAAATGTCCATGATGCCCACCGTTTCTCTGCCATCGCACAAACCATAAAGGTTCATGTCTCCATGAATAGGAAAGTCTCCTTAATCTATGATCATCAACCACCTCTGTCAAATCTCCACATGCTGCCCCACTGTGGAACGTTGGTCCCTCCAACTCAAGCTACATGCTCATTACAACATATATCCTGTCGAATCCATCACGTATCATCATCATGTGAGTTTCTGCCATGATACTCCAACCCAACTCTAACATATCTCAGTACACCGCCAGCTCCATGACTCGAACTAGTCACGTGATCAGTCTAACTGTCACACTGAAATCACGAAAATGCACCTCCTCATGCCATCATCGGTTGTTTCTCTCAACATCCTATCACAACATCAACTCGATCAACAATCCATCCCATCTCCATCAAAGTGTAGATAAGCCATGCCCATGTCCATGAAGTAGCCTCCATCTCATCTTCAACGTGTTGCCCATGATGTTGGTGACAATGTGTTGCATGTCAATTAGCTGCATCTATCCCCACCATCATCATCCATATGTGCATGCAATATCCATCTCCTCAAAATGAAGAGATCCTCTCATCAAACCGACTCTCACCGTGCCACATCCAAGTCCATGAAGCAACCTGCATCATATTTGTAATGTATCATGCCTCAAGTCTGCCAAGGAAACAAGTATACATCTGTCTCATCATCCATGTGTTGCCCATGGTCGTAACCAATCAACCACCATGTATCAAAAGTGGTCAAGTCTTGGCTCAACCCATGCCCAAGTGTTTGACACCAAGGCACCATCATCGCTGCAACTCTATCAACTCCAAAGTGTCATATCTCGATCATCCCCATCAAGTCACTCTCCCAAGCACACCAATAAATGCGCTAAAAATTATGCACCCCATACTGCATCAAATTTAGGTAGATCACTGACCCCAGCTCCTCAATGCATCAGATCCTCCAAGCCCACTATAATATGAAGTCTCCAATTGGTTGCAACAATATCAAGTCATCATGAGCTCCATAAATCATCTCCATCCAACATCTCGGCAAACATACATGCCTCAGCCTCAAAGGTCACTGCAAGATGCCTCAACTCTCCATGTAGTAGGAATGCTCTCATAGATTGCTCACAAATCCAACTAGTCCATGGCCTTGTTGTACACAAGTGCACAACCTCTCCATCGTCTCCTAAGTAAAATGTCTCCATGTCACATCAGCATATCCTTTTGTGGAACATCATTTCCTTGTCACTCCTCCTTGGATGCCCATAAGTGACATCTCTATAAGTGCTCCTGCATAATATCCTTGCATAGTGTCTGTCATGCTCCATCTATCCAACTCGATGTCCATGACTCAAGCTTCCCATATTGTCCAACTAGGTAGACCTATCACAACATCGGTCATCTCATCCAAGTCCTCAATCTAGTCTAGTGCCTTTGGTCACCCAAACCATATATATCATCAGGTCATATCAAAGCATGCAGGTTCCTTCCATCATCACTCCCCCACTAAAGGTCTATCAAGATTGTCTCTTGGTCTTCAGCCATGAAGAAGTCTACCCAAGTATCATCATAACCAATGGTTGTGCCCTTTCTCTAATATGTCCATGAGTTGTGCCAGGCACTTAGCCAATTCTCCATATGGCTAAAGCACGACCCATCCTCCCGCAATGATCATCATGTTCCTCCCTTGTCACGAGAATTTGCACCCCCTGCCATGAGGTCACAAAATGCTCCAACAAGCCCTGCAATAATCAATGTTCCTTGCTTCTCCACACAAGGTCTCATCATAGACATCCATGGTAAGTTTCTCCATCACATCGACAAATTCTCTTCACCCTTCACTGCATATGGCCCATCCTCCAAAAACTCCAATGAAACACAAGTAGTAATAGGAATACTTACTTCATCATGAGGTTCCTCCATGTGAGTATCCTCATCCATCAATGTTTGCAAAATGCACGATCTTGGTCCAACTTGAGAAATTGGAAGTGTCTCAAGTTCTTCCTCCATCGTTATCACATCTGCAACATCTTCATACATCACGACTTCCTCTTCTTCATCATTGCAATCTGCAGCTACATCCTGATCCATTTCCCAAGCAAGTCGAAGAAGTTCATCTTCAACATTCCTTTTCAAGACTTCAAGTTCATCTCGAATCTGTGGGTTCTCTTCTTTCACTAGCTTCAACCTGTATAAGGTTAGCAAGAGCTTCCCTTAGCATTCTTCACAACTTTCCATGTCTTGTCATTCAACTTCGCCCAAGCACAAAGCTTCAACTCTGCTAAACCTGTCACAAAGTGTAGTAGTAACTCTTGAATCAACCTGCAAACCTCAATCCTTTGTATCAAGCCTCTGATCTTTGTCACGAAGTGCAATGAGATCATCTTCAAATCGTTTTATAAATCAAGCCTCTAATACCAACTGTCATGCCCCTATCCTGGCGTTAGTCTTTCAACTGCACATAGGCAGGTATGACACCGCTACCCGATTTCTTTACACCAATACTCTCAAGTACGGACTACGCCTAACATTCAACACTTGGATTATTTTTCAACTTTTACTAAGCATTCATCGTTTTAATACGTCGGAAATACGTTCATCATCATTATCATTTGCATAAGTATACAAGTACACTTAGTCTTTTTAAAGGGAAGGGAAACTCCCTCGTAAGAGCTTGTCCACAATACATAACAATATATTTTTACAAGTTGATATACAACAACCTTTTGAAGGCAACCCCAAAATATCCTTGGCCAATACAATGCCAAACTACAATTTTGGAAAAATCACCTTGAACCACCGTTCAGCTTGCCTGCACTATCGTGCAGCCTTGCCTCGGGGAAGCTCAGCCCGCTGTGCAACCTTGCCCACCATTCAGAAATTTACCTTGTCGCATGCCCATCCTCACCATGCAACTCCATCGGTTCTTCATTCAACTCATCATTCAGACCTTCTTTCAGCATGTTGTTCAGACTTTCGTTCGACTCGTCATTCAGACTCCCGTTCAGCCCCGTCATTCAAACTTCCATTCAGCTCGGTCGTTCAGAACTCCATTTAGCTCGGTTGTTCAGACTTTCATTTAGTCATTCAGACCTTCATTCGGCTCGTTGTTCAGACTCTCGTTCAGCCCATTCAGACCTTCGTTTGGTCCATCGTTCAAACCCTTGTTCAGCCTGTTCAAACTCTCGTTCAAACCGTTTAGATCTTCGTTCGACTCGATCATTCAGACTTTCTTTGTCGGCTCGGTACTACGATCTAGAGCCACCTGGACCTTGCCCTACTTTGTTCGCCCTTCCTTAGCTCGTCCACCATCACTTGAACTCGCCCTTGAAGCTTGAACTTGTTGAATGCTCCCTTTCCTCCACACATGCATCCTCCAAATATATGCCTCCACCATGGATATAACATGGGTCGGCGTGCCAAGGCTGAGCCCTCAACTCGGCCAACCATGCCCAACTTCACGTCGGCTCACCCATCTTGTTGCCTCGCCAGGTCCACTTACCCAACTGTGCACCATATAAGCTCACCATTGTAAATATTCATACTTAGCAAAATTTTCGACTCTTCAGTTTTTCGACCCTCTGTGTTGGCTCGTTGCACTCATGTCTCGGGCATGTTTAACCAACCGCCCAACTCATCCCATCATCGCAACCTTTCGTTGAAACCGAGCCGTTCGCTCACTGACTCGTCTCCCACCGACTCGTCACACGTCACCCCACCTTGTCGCACATCACACACATGACTCATGGGCGTGACAGGGATCCTCCCAGGGCCACTTCAGAAACACTTTGCCTGTTGCGATTGCGATATGTGATATCACATAACAACTTTTCTTTCCTAGGGATGATTTGAAACTGATGACCTCTACCTTCTGCAATAAACGAAATGTAGGACCAATGGTGGCCTACCACTTGGTGCTTCCTAATTCCCTGAATTTTGTCCACGTCATCACCTCTTGCCACCTATCCAAGTCAAACATAAACTTTGAATTTCTCTAACTTCTTGGTATGAAATCAGATTTGGGTTTCGTTCACACCGTTGGAATCAGGATGACGAGCACTTCGATCCGATGCTAAGTTTATCCAAATTATGCCACTTTGAGTTTTCAGCCTTTTATCATGCCACTGGTACTTCTTCAAAGATCCACCTAGATCACTTAGATCTCATTTATTCTCAGTCGGTTACACGTTATGAATTTATCCCCAATTCTCTTCGTATTTCCAATAATGTCTTTACTCAACAACATGGTCCTCATGCCTTCGGTCTCATCGGTATTTCCTTTGGGACCACTGTCAAACAGTTGTGTGGATAAACTGCTTAGCTATTTATTACTACAACCCTCACCTCAATTGTGCAAAATCAAACTATTGCTCCTTTGCTTATCGTAATTAACTTTGCGTAGTCTTCACAAAAACCTGGCAGAAATAAAAAGACCTTTCCTTTTGAGGAACAACCATCTGCTCAAAATAATCAAGTGCAAAAATCCCCTGCTACTACTAATTCTGGCCCATGGAAAAATTAAACTATGAAGTTTCATTTCAATATCTACTTTGAGGACCATTTTAGTTATAGATGCAACCTGGGCCCCTAAAATTTAGGGATCACTCTACATGACTCTATATAGACTCCCAACTCGAATTTACTCAGCCAACTAAGTCAACTTAACTTAGTTAACTATTACAAGTTGCTATGAGAATTAGAACTACAATTTAATTCAAGGAATAATTAAATTATTATTTTTCTTGATTTTATTTTTAACATTTTTTGTTGTTATTTTCAACAAAAATCTAAAGAGTGCTCTAGTTATGAATCTGTGTTTCCTAAATCAACAAAGAAGCCAATTTTTTCATACATTCTCATGGAACTATGCATATTCCCATGGTCACACATAAATTTGTGAGGTAAATCAATCATCGTTGTAAGTTCAAAGGAGAATGAATGAGAGTAAATTCTCTCATGAATAGGAAATGAATACCTTAGTTTGATGTCAAGGGAAAATAGAACATTTAAGTGATGGATCGAATTTGTAGTTAGAAATCTACAATAAATCTATCCCTATTATTTTATCCTATGAATATGGAAAATTTCAAGGATGGAAATTTATCTTAAAGTTTAGAAACCTTGGTGAATCTTAATAGTCCCTAATATGCTCACTATAAAATGTTTGGTAATATTTTTGTTGAAATATGCAAATTTCTATTTTTTTAATTTAAGTTTGACTAGTGAGACATGTCTAGGGGGATTGAACTTCTGATCACTTGGATACATATGGGCTTGCAAACATGATTTTTTCTAGCCATTTTAAAGGCCCTTGGTGATTTTGATGGCTTTAAATGATCCTCCATAGTTATTTCTCAAGCTACATATCAAACCTAAAATCAAACTAAAACAACTTGACCCCAAATAATATATATATATATATATATATATATATATATATATCAATACCAATATATTCTACAAATTTCTCATATTGATACTTTTTCATATAGAAATACACTTATCTTTACATGCAATGAAAATTATTTAATTACAATATTGTAATATCAGTTAATAAGATTAAAGAAAAAATTAATGTAAAAATTAAATCTAATAATTTTAAAATAAAAAATAAAAAAATTGAGTCCAAACTTCAAAATGAAAACCAATGTTAAGAATTAGACCATAAATATAGTGAAACATAGTATCAATAAAATTCAATCGGCTTAGAGTTAAAACCTTTTTTAATCATTATAATTAATAACTTGTTAAATGCTTCCATATTTACTAAATTATCAATTATAATTTTTAGTGTATTTAACTTTTTAATTATTAAATATGTTCTTAAATTGTAGTAAAAATTAAAATTAAGCACAGCAAAAACTCATCAATTGAAAAAAAACTTGTGAAGTGACTGTGTACAAGTTATTTGAGAAAAACTCATCAATTTAAAAAAAAACCTGTGAAGCGACTGTGTCCAAGTTATTTGACAAAAACACCTAAACTACACGTAACTTGATACATAGGTAACCAAATCAAGTTGCTGTCTGCATTCAATTGAAATTGAAGTGTGTGAGGAACTCACAATTTCTCACATATTCAATTTAACTTGCTATATGATACAGAAAGCAGTAATGCATGCATAGCAGAATCCCACCTTACTAAGCACTTTTTCCCATAAACAACTAGTTTGTAAACAATATCTGATCCCAATAAGCTTTTAATGCCTTGTTCAAGCAAGCTTGTTCCCCTTGTTTAAACAAGATACATGCAATATATCATGGTCTTACTCAGCTTATGACCAGCTCTGCTAAGTTTTCTGGCCAGTGCCAAAATTTTGTCCAATTACATTTTAAAAGTGACCCTGCGCATTTGTATTGACTTACACTATTTTCTGGATGATGGTGATCACAGAATTTCAATAATATTGTATTACAATTATCTTTATTATTTTTAATTTGAGCACTAATTTTGTTAGTGGCTATGCTATGAGCTTAATCACATTTAGAATCTCTCTTGGATTTTTCATTCAATTTACTGAAAAGAAAGTGTTTTTGAGTTAAATTTGGGTTAAATTTGTTTGAATTATAAGTTTGATTTGTGAATTTTGCATAGTTTGAAGGTTTTAAAGGTTTTTTTGGGCTAAGTCTATTTATGAATTCCAAAATTGATTTTAAATAACAAAACTGCAATGTGAATAAAAAATGTTTAGTCCAAAACTTATAATAATTAGACAATGCCAAAGAAAAATACAAACTAATAAAGTAAAACCAAAAAGATATTTGATTCATTCAATATCAGAGTCAGCTACCGATCAAAAACTGATCCAGCAAAAAGAAAAATGCAAATGGATGACTTAAAAGTAAGAAGATTCAAGATATTTTGATTCAAACTTCAATTTAATAAAAAAAATTGTGATTTTCTATTACACCAAAACACTTAAATAAAAATAAATCATCAAACATTGATCCAACAAAAAGAAAAATACAAATGGATGACTTAAAAGTAAAAAGATTCATAATATTTTGATTCCTTCACTCAATCAAAATAAAAAGAAAAATAAGAATTGATAACCTAAACCTAAAAAGATTCAAAATATTTTGATTCCTTCTCTCAATCAAAATCAAAATCAGTTACAGTGTTCAAACTTCAATTTAATAAAAAAAATTGTGATTTTCTATTACACTAAAACACTAAAACAAAAATAAACTTCCACCCCTTTACCATTTAAATAATGGACAATTAATCCCATCTTCCCCATACCAATTAATCAAATAATTAATTCAACCATTACTCCAACACTCCACAAGATAATTGATTTATTCATCGATCAGAGTCAATTACGGTCGGTCAAACTGAGGAGCATATCACTCATTATTTAATATCAGTGAACGTGATTATTGGATTAAGACTTGACATATAAATGTTGGATAAGGTAAAATAGGTTTTCGGTGTCTTTGAAAGCTTTCCTAGAATATAATTTTGATTGATTTTTTGAGGAACTGAGTCAGACTATTGACATTTTGTGTAACTGATTGATTCTGAATTAAATGGAACGAGATTATTTCAGGCATGAAATTTGATATTATGATGGAATTTATTCATATCTATCATTTAATGATATCTGTAATTTATATGAATTTTTAAATTTGTCACACCATCTTTAACTTTTTTTTTGCAAGTCATTAAAAGTATATTAATTCACAAAATTACATATAATACAAGGTCGAAATGACTATACAGACCCTTCTGCTTAAAGCTTGGTCAATCAGAAGTTGAACTGACAATTTTAAGAGAATTGGCCTGCACACTGAGAATACCATCTAAAAGAACTTTCCAAAAAGTGCAATAAACTAGATGGGGCTAGCCACACAGGGCCGCCTGAACCCAACGATAAAAATAAAGAGTGACTAGGATGACGTGAGCCCGAGAACAAGATCAAAATTCAGACAAAAGATTGCAAATGCTGATGGTCGCAGAGCAGAGTGTGCAAACACCTCTACAACTCAAGTTCCAAGTAATCTTTGAAGGTGGCACTAGGGCCAGCTGCTGCGTTAATAGATTCAGATTTCGGGGCCTTCTGGGTATTCTGGCAATGCCCCAGAATAGCGTTGGTCCCTTCCACTGGAATATCAATAGCAATAGTCATACCTCGTTGGACAGAGAGTTTGAAGAGCTTGGTGAAGGCGTGTAGATCCTCTGCTAGAATTTTGATTTCCTCAGTGAGCGACTTCATGCCTATTTCCAGAGCGTCAAGTCTGGCCGAGTTTTTGGCTAAAGCCAACGTTGTGGTGTAGTAAGCTTCTTTCATGGCTTCCCCTTGCTTGACCAGAGCTTTGGCCAGCATGGTCTTCATTCTCCATCCCTCACTCTGTGTCCTAACAAACTGTGTGGCTCTAGTGGTCTAGATTCCTCGATCTACAATCCACTTAGTTTCCTCCTCAATTGATTGCATGTCCAGTTTCTCCTGCTCCTCAGTTACTTCATCTTCCAACTCCTCGATTAGTTTCTTCCCTCTGGCTAAGACTTGGGTTTCATATGCCTCCCTAGCTCTTTTCAGCTCTCTATTTGCTTACTCATTGCGACAGCCCCCCGTTGACATAGTGTTGTTGGTGGTTACAGTGGGTGAAGAAGAAATTTTAGAGAGCCAGACCAAGAGTAAAGTAGAGCGCTCAGGACGAAGAGTTGGGTGAGGAGCATGAGATACAAGAGCTCTTTGGTAAGACACCATAATTATAGTGGAGGGATTAGTGTAAAGGTTGAGAGAGGCTTGCGTAGACCTCCAAATTCCAGCAGCATTACATCTCTTTCTTTTCCGTTGTTCCTTCCCTTGCCTATGATCCGAGGCAATGGATTTGTCATGCTTAAGGTTTCTTGTCATGGGCCACGTGTCATCCGTTGAGCCTAGAGTTCTCTGACAATCATTCTTCTACAAGATTTCCTTCATCTTCCACTGCGGGTGATGGTGTCTGCCCTCCCCAATCCAATTCGGGGTATAATGATCCCGAAAGTGCGCCTTAATGGATGTCTTCATTCTTCATTAAAGCTTGTCCCGCCGCACTGCTGCACCCCTCCCCTCTGTAACGAATGTCTTTTCTTGAGAGATGTGAACACTTATCCCGAAATTCTGTGCACGTGACCTCATGCCAACATGTGTCTGGATAATTTGTGTGGTGATTGATCCCATAGTTGGCCAGACAGTCAGCCTCCGTATTTGTTGTTCTTCTTACCGCTTGTAGAATTATATTGTCGAGGCTTGAGAGGTGCTCTGCTATGAGCTCTGTGACCCTGGCTAACCTCCATTGTTTCATTACCTTACCTGGTTTTGACCCCATCTGTAGTTTCCTTGCAGCATTGACAGCCAAAAGAGAATCCCCTTCCACCACTGTAGCTCCTGTTCCCAGGCGAATTAGTATTCGGAGCCCTTGGTCTAAAGCCGTGAATTCCATCTCATTGTTGGTGCATCCTCCCATGGATTGACTGAAAATATGTTAAATTTCCCATTTGTAATCTCGGAGGACACCTCCTATACCTGTCGGTCCAGGATTGCCTCGAGAGGCCCCATCAAAGTTTAGTTTGTAAAAGCCTGTTGGTGGTGGCAGCCAGACATTTATGGAGGGGACTTGCTGTTGTCATGGATCAGACGAGCTGGAGATGATGTCTGCCTCAATTCCAAACATCTGGAGAATTTGTAAGTTAGTCCCTGATCGATCCTTGTTCTGTTCTACTTTCCATCTGGTGAGAGTTGTTTCTCTCATGTTTTGCAGTATGGTGGCTCTGATAAACTCTATGGTTTTAGCTTCATTTTGAAACACCCTTCTGTTTTGTTCTTTCCACACCGACCACACTGTGAACCCAGGGATTAATTTCCATAATGTATTGATTGTTTGGGATTTGGAAAAATTGCTTCACCGATTTGTTATGCTTTCCTGAACTAAGTCTTTCCTCCTGTCCGTACTCTTGAATATGGTTTCCATCCAGTTCCAGAGGCTATCTATCCAATTACAACTATTGAGGAGGTGATTCATAGATTCCTCGTCATTTTCACACAGGGGGCATCATGAGGGGCCTATGAACCCTTTTTTCCGGAGGTTCTCCCAGGTAAGAGTACTTTGGTGCATCAATAGCCAAAGAAAGGTTTTGATCTTCGGCCATAGTTCAACATCGCAAACTCTGTTATACCAATTGACTTTTTCCCCTTGGTCTCTTTCTCCTATACAGGCTCTTGCTTCTTTAAGGGAGAAGGTCCCCCCCTCGAGCTTGCCCCAATGCAGTTGATCGACATCATGAGCATTTCTAATTTTCCTTTTAGCCAGCTCAATCTGCAGCTCCACCATACCGTTATCCCTCTCTTCTGGTTGCATTGTATCGTTGAAGATCCAATATTTCCATGCTTGATTAGTAGTAGTAGGCTTCTAGTAATGACTCACTGTTATCTTCCCTAGATCGTGGTATCTTCTCTAAATGGCGAGGAGATCTGGGCTTTCAAGCTTGGGTAACTGCTGCCAAGCATCCTCCCAAAACAGAGCAGTCTGTCCATTACGGACTTTCCAAAAGCTTCGTTCTTGAATTATGCCTCGATTAGTTCTAGCAAGGTTCCAAATAGGAGATCCTTTTTGAGGTTCCTACATCCTGATCAGATTCTGAGGGCTATAGTGATATGCATACTTGGCTTTCCAGTGTTTGGCCCAGGGAATGTTCGGTTCTTTAACCCATCTTCACCATAAATTAGCTCCACAAGCTTGGTTAACATTGTAAGGATCTTGAAGATTTAACCCACCCACGTATTTGGGTTTGCAAATTTTGTCACAGGCCATTAAGGACCACTTCTGTTTAACTAAGTTTCCCAACCATAGGGAAGCTTTCTGCATGAGTCGAATTTTCTAAATCACACCTTTAGGTGCCAGGAGAATAGAAAGCATGAATTGATGAATGGCCTCGAGGATGGATTTGGTGAGGACTAGGTGACCTGCAAAGTTAAGGGATCTATGGGTCCAATGATGACACCGCTTCTCTAGATTGGTGAGCATTTTTTCCCAATGAATTTTTTGCCAGGGTTTGGCTGTCAGTGGAATACCTAGGTATCTGGAAGGGAGGTTACACCTCTTGAACCCGAGGATCTTAGAAAGATTATTCTGGACTGCTATGTGTGTGTTTAAAAAAAATATGGAAGATTTAGCGAGATTGAGTTCCATACCTGAGGCAAGGATGAAACAATTGAGAATGCTTTTGAAAACCAGAGCTTCTTTGACTGAGGGCGTACCATGCAGCACTGTATCATCGAAAAACTGTTGATGAGTAGTTGCAGGGCAAGAGGCCAAGGGTTGGAGTCCTTGAATTAAGTTGTACTCTTTAGCCTTTCTAATAAGACGACTCAAACCTTCCATTAGTATTACAAACAGAAAGGGGGACATGGGATCCCCTTGTCCTATACCTCGAGAAGGTATAAACTGGGCTGTGGGAGCTCCGTTAACCAGGATGGAAGATCTGGTGGACTTAATCAAGGCTAGGATCCAAGTTATCCATTTCCTTGCGAAGCCAAAAGCCTCCAAAATAGCCTCAAAGCAGTTCCAACTGACTTTATCATAATCCTTCAAAAGGTCCAACTGCATTAGAATGCCAGCTTTTTTCTGAGTTTGGAGAGTATGAATCATCTCTTGAGCTAGCAGTATGTTATCCATAATTTGTCTCCCTTCTACATAACCAGATTGTTCTTCCAAAATGATCCCTAGAAGAATTAGCTTTAATCTATTGGCTATGACTTTAGATATAATCTTATACAACACATTACATAGTGCAATTTGTCGAAATTTTGATGGAGTGTTTGCTTCCTCCTCCTTTGGTATAAGGGTTATGAAGGTGGAATTGAGGGATTTTAGAATGGATGAGGAGAGTCTGGAATCTTCCACCACTTCCCAAACCTCTGTTCTGATTGTTCCCAACAAGCTTTGTAAAAGTCGATGGTGAAACCATCCAGACTTGGCGCCTTACCATTGGGCATGTCTCTCATTTCTTCTTCTACTTCTTCCAAGGTGATCTCTCAAATTAGAGCCTTGTTATGATCCTCTGTGATAAGCTTGGGAATAGAAGTCATTAGATCTCTAATAGCATCCTCTCTGTTAATGTTGGGTTCCATAGCAATTTGGCTAAAATGGTTGATGAGGAGGGCTGAGATTTCCTGATGTGTTTGCACAGAGGTCCCCTGTTCATCCATTCCTTGTGAACTGTTCTAATTGCTCCTCCAGTAACTTATTTTCTTTAAAAATGTTGCCAAAGACTTCTTGATTCCAGGATTTTAATTTGTTTTTGATGTGTTTAAGTTTAGCTTGAAGAATGTACATCTTAGTACTGCTTATACCTATCGGTTCACTCCACCATTGCTTTATTTTTTATGAAAACTCTGGATGACTGAGCCAGCACTGTTCAAATTTGAAGGGTTTATTCCTTGGTGTACCCAGGATGGTCACATTCATTGTTATGGGCCAGTGGTCCGACCCTTCACTTGGTAGAATGTCCGAATCCACAGTAATCCCTTCCAGTAGGATGGTTTTTGTCACTAAGAATCTGTCCAGTCTAGAAGCTATATGCCTATCACCCCCTCTTTTATTGTTCCATGTGAAAAACCCGTTCTTGGAGCAGATGTCTATGAGCTTGGCTGTTTGGATGAAGTCTTTGAAAGCTTCAACATCTCGATTGAGCATTCTAATGCCTCCTTCTTCTTTTTTTTCTGAAAGCGAAGTGATCATATTAAAATCTCCTTCGAAAATTGCTTTTGCTTTGGGATATCTCTGCTGTAAGTTGGATAGATTCCTAAGCAATAGCAATTTCGCCTCTAGTTTCTGAGGGCCATAGACATTTGAGTAGAGATAGGTGTTTGAATTCCCTACCATTTGGACTTCTATTGAGATGTGAGATTTGGCAGCTTCAGAAGATATAAGCTGTAGAACCTAAGGATTCCACAGAATGGCCAAGCCTCCTTCCATTCCACTACTTTCTGTTTCTAGGCAGTCCATTCCTTTGTCCAATCTTTTACTGATGTTTTCCATTGTTTTTCTTGAGCATTTCATTTCTTGCAAAAATATCATATATGGATGTTCCTTTTTTAATTTTTTCTTTAATAACCACTGCTTCTTTAGGCTATTTAGCCCTCTAACATTCCATGAAAGTACTTTCATAATTAACAAATTTTTTAGGAAGTGAGTGTGAACGCCTCAAGGGCTTTCATCTTACCTGAGTTTAAGAGAATTTGACCGAGCTCTTGTAATGCTTCATTGTTTGTTCATCTTCCTCGTTTTTTCCGGTACTTTGGGTTGGTTATGGTTTGATGCAGCACCTGTGCTCTCACCCCGAGACCTTTTGTTGTTCCCAAGCTTTTTATCTGCAAGTCCATTTTTGCTTGTTGTCTTGCTATGAATAAAGTATTGATTCTATTTACCTCCTCTTCAGATATGTGTTCAATGCCTTTCTTTTTCCATTGTTCTACCATGTTTGGTAGATCCATACCTTCCTGTTCAAGAATGTCGCTTAGGTCCATATCCTCGAGCCCCATTTTGCTAGTCATCATTGCTGAATCTTCTTCCAGCCCTTCTGATGGTCCAAGAGCAAGTGGAATGTTGCTTGATGGATTAGAAATGGGGTTTTGTGTTCTTTGTGTGATTGGGGTTTGGCTATCTCACAGAGATTCTTGCTCTTGAATGGTGTCCTTTGGTTTTGTTGATGATTCTAACACTTCAAATGCATTGCCTGTGCTTCAGCTGGATGTGCTCGCTTTATTTTGTTGCCTTTTGTTTGCTCGTTGTCTAGCGTGAGGTCGTATAAAAGCCTCCTTATTCTTACCCCCTATGTTTTCTTTGCGTTTCTCCATCATTCTGTTCATTGGGCATTCTTGATCAAATGTCCATGTTCATGACATTTTCTGCATCGAAATGGGATCTGCTCATAGTCTATAGCTTGAAAATACACTTCATCTTTGTATTCCAACCATAGACCCTCATGCAGAGCCCCCGAAACATCCATCTCGACACAAATTCTTGCACATGAGGTGTATCTCTTCTGTAAAGTTCCCTTTGAGGCTTTGATGAAGGTGCCTAACTTATTGCCTATCTGTTCTAGTGCTGCCTGTCCCCAGTAGTCAATCGGTAGGGAGAACAAGCGAATCCAAACCGGTACCTGTTTGAAGGTTTCCTGTTTCGGTGCGAAGTTGGGCTTCCAAGGTCTCATGTATAGACCTGCTGAGGTGAAGAAATAAGGGCCTCCATCGAAGATTCTATCCTTGTCATCCAGATTGGTGAATACCACCGTGAAGAAACCTTTTGCCCTTAGGTGTAGTCTCACATCTCCTCTGGGTTTCCATTGCTGCTTTATCCACAAGCTTAGGGCTCTTTTTGTTGGCCAGAACCCCATAAACTTGCAGATCATTGTATGCTCTGCCATGTGGTCACAGTACGCCTATAGTTCTGGGTCAGAGATTATTACCTGTAGATTTTTAGTGGCTTTAGGCTTGCAATGTCCCTGGTACTATTTATTTTTAGCATCCTTAGCTGTACCTTCCTGTTCTGCCTTATCTTGATTCAACGCCTCCTTTTTCCTTGTTCGTTCATCCCCTCGCTCCTTCTCTTGTGATATCTATTCTAGAGAAGGGTTTTTCCTGTCTCTATCAACTATATTGTTGCTGCCATTGATTTCTTTTCATTTCTGGGTGTCTTTGCCCTTACTGTTTAGCTTTCCCTTATTGGTTCGATCCTCCCTTCCTGTCTTCACCGAGCCTGAGATTTGCACTCCGTCTAGTGCAGTTTTATTCTTGTTCATCATTGCCTATTTATAAGTTGGGGTCCTATCAGACCCCGCGTTTTTCATCTGTTGGGTCAGAACCTGCCCTCTTCTGCGCATCTTTGCTGCTTTGGCATTGTCCTCCTCCAGATTTGGGGACTATGCCCACAGTTTGAGCAGGTATTCTTCAAACCCTGGCTGCCATGGAATCTCTCTCTAGGTTGCTTCCACACCACCCTTAACTTACTCCAATACATTATAAAAATATAAAAATCATCTGCGTACTTTGAACACTGAAATTTAAAACATTACAGGCAGATCCTTTCTTGTCATTTTTATGAGCACAAGACCAAGACGAAATGTAGGTATCGAAGTTGAAGTGAAATGTAGGTATCGAAGTTGAAGTTTGCACTAACTTTAATCTTTATATGATTTTCATATTAAATTTGTCACACCAAGATTAACTTACTCCAATTACATATATAATATTCTGAACACTGAAAGTGTAAAAAAAAATTAAGAGAGATGCGAGCCATTGTGTTCTTATCGTGGTAGTCCAATTAACAGCAGGAATATGTGGAAATTTTGGTTATATTTAGAGAAAATTTGGCAAAGTTTTTTGTAAATCCAAGTTATAGTTGTTAAATTTCAAAATTTTAACTGTGCTAGAGGTTTTTGATGGTGCTGAATCCATTTCCACCATCAAAAATACTATTCAAACACTACCTTTACAAAATTTTTAAATTTTTTTTTACCTCTACCTCAATAAACAACACAATTCTTATCAATCTAAAATGACAAAATATAGCTATCAAGACATTGAACTAGTTTTTATATGAATTTCTTATTAAATTTGTCGTCAATAACATTAACTTACTCCAATTACATAATATAATTCATGTCATTGAAATTGTAAAAAAATAACGTAGCATTGACTTATCTCTGCAAACAGTTAAATACGATGCTGAGGTTTGCAATAAATTTAATTGATAAGGATTATAAGCACTGTAAGTTCGGCACCGAACTTTGAATTTAATCATTGAATGGCTCATGAAATAAGACTTTAGATTATTGTTATTTGTGGATCAGCATAATGGATTTATATATAATATATTCCAATCCTTGAAGTTCCTCGTTTAAGAATCTTACCCTTCCGCACTTTAAAAAGCTCAATTGTTTTTCAAAACGACATAAGAAGTAAACTAAATAAAATATCTATATATGTACTTGTTTGTTTACTCTCTTTCAAAAAAACTACAATGATTTGGATATATCAGCACAAGAGTGGGAACAAAGAAAATCAATAAATTATAATAAATTTGGGTAGTATCAATAGACATAAGTGTGTATGAATAAATAAAATCAATACCTTATTCAATGCATGAAAATTGTTGTTTGCATATAAATATTAATGTTTAAAAAATTATAATAATTAATAAATTATCTATATATATATATATATATATATATTTATTTATTGTTATTTTTTTAAATAGAGGAATTTGTAACTAGTTTTTCTTTTTTTTGTTTTTGTTTTTGTTTTTTTGTTTATTTTGTTTTGTTTTTCTAAGTAAAGATGGAAAAACCTACCATAACTCATTTGTCAAACCAATAATGAAGATATTATATATATATATAGTTATTTTTTGAAATAGAGTAATTTGTAACTAGTTTTTGTTTTTTCTGTTTTTGTTTTTGTTTTTTTGTTTTGTTTTTTCAGTAAAGATGGAAAAACCTATCATAACTCATTTGTCAAACCAATAGTGAAGATAGATCACTGATATCTTCTTCATTTATATTATTATTGCTAATTTATTTTTAACTATAGGTGGGAAAACCTATCATAACTCATTTGTCAAACTAATAGTGAGGACAACCATCTTTGACTGCTATCCTCGAATGGAGGCTTACTCATCACGGTTATTCAAGGAAAACCAAGCCACTTGGAATGGAAAACAAAGCCACCAAGAAGGGGCAAACTTTCACTCCTGCAAAATGATGCCCAAGTTGCCTCTAGGTTTTGGGTAATTAACCTGTTTCCTTACATCTAGGAAAACCAGCTCTTAGCCAAAAAAAAAAAAATTTGGGGTGCCAAATTTAACTATATCATAATAATAATAAAAATACAATTTTAACAAATAAAATTAATAATTATTATATATCAATATCTTTATATTATAATAACGAACTCTTCACTATAATAATAATAATAATAATAAATAAATAAATAAATAAATAAATGCAACTTCAACTAATAAAACTCTTAACTATTCTATACCATATAAAACTATAAAACATACTTGAATATGAGAATCAATTCACTCATAATCAAAGTGTCATTATTGTGTTTGGGATAATTTAGAGGGCTAGATGAGATGATTGATTTTTCCTTATAAATTATAATTTTTATTTAATGTTAATTTTAATGTTGAATATTATATTTTAGAAAAATAGTTTAATATTAGTTATTTAAATAAAAATATATGATTTATAAATAAAAATATAATATTAATTGTTTTATTTTAAATAATTGTTATTTTCTAAATTAAAGTTTAAATTTAAATTTTATAATATATTTTAGATAATTGAAAAAATTATTTATTTATTTATTTAAATTTAAAATTATAATATATTTTATATAATTAAGAAAAATGATTATTAATTTTTATTTAAAAATAAATTTTAACTTTATAATATTAAGATAATAATAAGATGAATAAACCAGTTTACTTTGCTCATCACCCTAGATTTCCAGATTTCCAAAATATTCATAGATTCATAGACAGTGAAGATAATTTTAAAATATAGATTCATAGACAGTGAAGATAATTTTAAAATATAGCTTGAGCAGAAATGTATGGAATGGGCATATTCGACATGCAATATTGCTTGCAATCAGTAAGTAGTTAATGACATTGACATCGATGAGTTCACAACTTCAACATGTTCATTCCATTATAGGGTGGTGACCGATGACACATGGTGACTCCTGTGTTATTTAATGTCTTAAACTTCAAATCCAATATTGCAATTTCGGCGGAAGAAAATACAAAATCCGATGCAAAATTTCCCATTAGAAGAAAGAAATTAATAAACTTAATGTGCAATCGATATCCCATGACAGCTGACCAGACACATTCATTCACACGTTAATGATGCCATTGTTTAAGTGGGAATATGATTGACAGGGAGTTTGAATATAGAAATGAAAATCGAAGTTGATGGGCTATGATGCCAATTATGATGGGTCTGGTCAAAGTGAACCATTCCATAAAAGTTAGACTAAAATGTTATTATATAAGTGTTCCTCTTTTCACCAATTTGAATGCCTACAACGATGATGCAAGTTATGATGATCTTGTCAAAGTTAACTATCATTATATATCTTAAAATATATACAATAGAAAATGTTATGATTTAGGTGTTTATATATATATGGATGACTATTTTAATAAAATAAAAGTAATAATTTTATAATAATTAATTTTATTTTTAAAATATTTTTATTTTATAATTAAATTATAAAGAAAAATAAATTTATTTATTTAAAAGTTTAATTTAATAAAAATATATATTAAAAGATATATAAATTTTTTAATAATGTAATATGATTATATATATATATATTATTTATTTATTTATTCATAAAATAGATGTATATCAAGAGAATTTAAAATAAATAAAAGAATACATAATGGTATTATTACCTTAATTTTTAAACATTTGCAGAGATAAACATAAGGGAATTACATAGATATCAAAACATTTAAGTCACCACCATCGCTAACATGGAGAGTCATAGAGAAAATGGAAACAACTAGTAAAAGCCATAGAGCTTCCAATGCAAATGCCAAACCTCATGCTCATTATTATGGTACCAAACACCAAAAAGAAAACCAACAAAAGAGGAAACGACCATCACCAGTAGAAAGATCCATAGAAATTTGAGAGCATCAAGCCATCGAGCGAAGGAAACAACTAGTAAAAGCCATAAAACTACCTTTTTAGACGCCAACCCCGTGCTCAAATTATGGAACCAAACACTAAAGAGAGTACCGAAAAAAGAGGGAAACAAGGATTTGGCACCCGCAACCATTTGGAAAGAGTAATATACATTTAACAATAAGAATAAATAAACCTTCACAAAGTGTTGCTCGAAACCACCAAGAATCCACATGTCACCATAGGAGAAACACAAAAACGACCATCATTGTCCTAACCATCTATCACAAAAGGAGAAAAAACTAGAGAAGAAAATATCAAGTTTAGTCCGACATAAGAAGCGTCGAATATTGAGAACTAGCAAAGGACATATCAGTTCGGTCTCCACAAGGGTCAGCTAGATCCCCTGAGTCCAAATATGACACCACATTGTTCTCCACACATCTCACGTGAGCATCTATATCATTAATTTTGAATCTAATATTCTGTAGAATTCTCTTAATGTCCTTCAATCCAGAAAAAATATTGTAAATGTGAACTTTCTTGTCCTTAAATACTAAGCATAATAGAGAATCCATTTGTTGATGCATAAACATAGAATTTAAGAAAAACAATCTTCTTTTGCAAAAAATTCTCGGATGTTGAACCCATTGCAACTCCTTACCCCCGTATGAATTAAAAATAATGGACACTCCCCACACTCCTTATATTCCAAAAGTAATATCTTCTTGACCACCTCCAAAGGTACAAAATTGAAATTTGAAGCAATTGAGTCACATGCAAATGCTTGATGCTGTTTGATGTCGATTTGACGAGCTCCACCCTTGCATCTTGCCATACACTTATGGGGAGGCATGGTTTCCTAAACCAAGGAGCAAGCCAGACAAGCAGCTAACGAACCATGATAGGAAAAACAACCTGATGGATGAAACACCTCCTCGTTGAATCTCGATCGTAACACAATGAGGTCTTCCCCCAAAGTCCACAACAAAGGACCCAAATCAAGGGTCGAGTGCAACTCACCCCATAGAAGAGGCAGACATTCCAAAAAGACACACCGCCCACAAAACACCATGGACAATTTAAACAACCCCAAGAACCTAACTATGTAGACCTAAGTTGAAAGACCCTAGACTGCAGAGAATTGAAGACACCCAACATAAAAGTCTAGTTAGTAAACAATATAAATATAGCTTCAATTTTTTTTTTAAATAATTGGAAATTTAACCATCAATAACATTGTGATACAAGTTAATTAAATGGATTTTTATATACCATCCTAGATCTGTCTTAACTCAGATCTACTAAGCGCATCAAAACTCTTTTGACTCTAAAAGACGTTTTCACCTCAAGAGATTTGATCCCTCTCTCTGCTTGGTAGATCTTGAGTTAAGAAGGGCAAAACCATTGTAGAAATTTTGAATAATATAACACTTATTCACAGAGATTATCATGATTCTACACTATTTGCAGAATGCATGCATAATACATAACCTCCTCTATGTTGATCATCAATTTTGCAGAATTAAAAACAATGAAACATCAATCACATGCGCACATTAACATAGTATGTACTGGGGAAAGAATACAGCTGAAAACCCCCAACTATCTGTATATTATAATGATAGAGAACATGTAACAATACATAGTACAATACTCCTCACAAGTACTCAGTACTACCTCCACCTGCTACACACAAACTAGTTCAAATCTGAATCAAGTCACAGGTTCAAATCTCCTCCGCTGCCTGCCTCCTCTACTGCGCAATCCAAAGTGAGAATAGGTCTGATCCAAACTCATTTTCCCTTGACTTGTACCATGCAATCCTCATTGGCAATCTCCATCATTGATTGTGCAAATCTCATGCACAGCTATAGTCACAACTGATAGTAGTCTCCACCTCTAACACCTATCTCCACTGAACTGTCCATGCACTGAGTTAACTGATGTATTCTTTAGTTGCTTTATGAGTTAATAATTAGTGAATTAATTAATAATTAATTCACATCATTCATCACTAGTGTATTCTGCAGTTAGACTAAATACAACTAGTTCAACTAAGTCAAATTGAACACAACTCCATCAACTCCACCAAACTCAATCACTTGAGTTCTAACTGAAGTCCATCATGCAATAGCTCAACTGACCCATAAGAAAAGCGTATTTCCTTCTGGCAATTGCATGTGCCACATCTGTAGTTCGAACTGAAGTGCTCCAAGAGGATAAGATAATGTTTATAGTCCAAATATTATTAAGAGCTAATAATATTTGACTGTTCTATTTTTAGCCTGGCAGTCTAAAAATAGACTCCGCCCATATGTCTAAAAATAGAAGTCCATCTATTTTTACCAACATGACCAATCATCCACAAATAGCATCCTACAACTCATAGACCATGATCCATATGTCTAAAAATAGGCATAGTCTAAAATAGACTTTGCGCCAAAAATAGCCTACGAGCCCACTTAGTGAAGGCGACTCCTTTCCACTAAGCTCCATCATCTTGTTGCATTTTCAACAACCATCGGTCGTGGAGCCCAAAAACAACCAGTTGTTAATTGATTATTTTACCTCAATTTTATTCTAATTAGTAATTTTATTATTTTATTTTAAAATTTTATTTCATTTTTATTTTTAACAAATCAAAATGTTTACATGGATAATAGGACACAACATTACAATATCTCTTTCCTATGCAATTTTAAAATAGAGATATTAAATATAAATACTCAATAATAAAAATATTATTAAATTAATATATACATTTATTTTATGTTTATAAATATTATTTATTTACTTTACTTTTATATATATAATTTAAAACTAATAATATTTTATCTTTATTTTTAAATAAAAGTATATTAAACATAACAGTAACACCAAGTGAAGTGATTGGACACAAGAAGGAATTTACCTTAAAGCATGACACAAAGCATTAAAGCAGGACATCAATACCAATTGATTAAGCAAAACAATAGATCAAAATTGTATAGATAATTTTTATTTTTAATAAAAATAAAATATAATACAATTGATTTTATATTTTTAGTAAAATTAAAATGTAATCACTTGGATGGCACAACTTACAAAGTGTGGGGGAAGGGTGGGTGTCCTACCTAGAAAATGGATTGGGAGACATAACAGAGCACTCCCGATGATGTTTTAATGCATAAGGTTGATGGAAGGGAAAGGGCTATTAAGGATTGTCATTTTAAACAAAGGTGGTTTTTGGCACTAGGATGTTTAGCATTAGTTGTGGTCATTTTTGGTGCCTCCCGCATGTGTAGGTGATGGGTGTCAACTTTTTAACCTCAAGAATTATCATTTGGCTCTTTGTGGCACTGGTCCTAGTGGAGAGAGAGTTGCAAGGGAGTGCCAGTGAGTAGGTAGATTTTTAGGGAGAGAATGTCTAGCTAGCTAGGGTTGCAGTGATCTTTTCCATAACATTGCTTGCAAGACAACAATTCCCACAAATTGGTGTTGTTAGTTCATTCCCAATAGAGTAGTGTCGTCTTGAAATCGGTAATGCATTTTTTTCTCTTTAATTCCCTATTTGGTGTGTTTTAAGTACTTGTGCAAGTCATTTTCCAATCATCCTTTTGCTCATGGTTTTCCTTCAACCATCTTGTATTTTCTCTCAGTCCTTGAGGTTTCCCCTCTGGTTCTTTATCCCTCGGCCTTTTCGAACTCTGGTAGTTTGTTACGACCTACTATTTCATCATTTTTTAGTGCCCCTCGCTTTGTGTTTGGTGTGCCCCCCTCTCCTTTGTTGTCTGGATTTTTCCTTCCTTCACTCCATTTTTATAGCTAACAAGTGGTGATTTTCCCTATTTTTGTTTTTGGCTGGTCATCTTATTTTTTTAGTGGTAGCCTTACCCCCCTATCCTGAGTGGCACCTTGGCTTTCTCTTATTCGGAGGTGGAAATGGTGAAGGTTTATCTAGACTTACCTCCTGCTTGATGTGGCTTCTCCCTTGTCCTTATCCTTTTCTTTGTCCTCCATGGTTGTTGCATGCATACCTATACACCTCATCTATACCCACCATGTCTCATTAGAAAGTGCAAGTGAGCAGTATTGCTTACTACCATTAGTGGGCCCATAGAGGAAACACCCGCTTCCACTATTGGCTGGAGAACTAAAAGGATTAACAACGAATAGGGTGATAAAATACATAAAAACACGAAGGATCAAGAAAATAAACTGTAATGAAGAATAAATCATCAACAAATACTAGAGATGATGGTTGAAATATTAGTAGAAGTTGGGTCCCTGTCTTGTCCTCCTAGTTTTTTTTTTTTGGTTCTATGTAGTTATTGGCATCCTTTTTATACTATTTGTTGTTGATTTATTCTTCATTAGAGTTTATTTTCTTGATCCTTCGTGTTTTGATGTATTTTATCACCCTATTCGTTGTTAACTCCTTTTAGTAATTTTGTTATTTGTTTAATGGGCTTGAGCCCCATATTTTATTGTTGACCCTGTTTTATTTATTGATTATTTTTCTTTGGATATATATATATATATATATGTTTTTATTTATTTATTTCTATTTATTTATTTTAATTTTAATTATATATATATATATATATATATATATATATATATTATATTAATATTTTGACGTTTTTATTTATATATTATATATATTTATATTCCATTAATTATTATATTTTCCATTCGGTGAGACTTCATTTCCACGGCCATTGCCACTTGAGCTATGCGGACTTAATTTATTTTATTTTATTTCCATTAGTTATTTTATTTATCAAATGATCTTGTCTCGATTAGGGCCTTTACTCATTTTTATAATTTTTGACTCCCCTCTAAAGTTTGACTTTGATTATTTATTTAGCTAGTTTTAAAAACTAGCTATTAATATTTTTTTAATAAATTAATAAACTAATATAACAGTATAAATATTATTTTTCAAAAACTAATAATATTTGGTTTTAATAAATTAATTTAAATATTATTTTTCAAAAACTAGTTGTTTAATATAGTTTTACATATTAATTAATTTAAATAAATTAATAAACTACTATCATTATTTAAATATTATTTTTCAAAAATTAGTAATATTTTTAATAAATTAATTTAAATATTATTTTTCAAAAACTCGTTGTTTAATATAGCCATTACCTATTAATATTTTTAATAAATTAATGAAATAATATCATTATTTAAATATTATTTTTCAAGAACTAGTAATATTTGGTTTTAATAAATTAATTTAAATATTATTTTTCAAAAATTAGTCGTTACTTATTAATATTTTTAATAAAGTAATGAAATAATATCATTATATAAATATTTTTCAAATTCTAGTCGTTTAATATAGCCGTTACTTAATAATATTTGTTTTTAATATATTAATAAATTAATATTATAATTTAAACAAAATTGTTCAAATATAGTTGTTACTTGAAATTATGTCTCTACATTGCTCTCTATTTAAGCATTTGCCATGGTTTGCCTCTTCATCTGGTCCGATGATAAACCACACTTGTTGATTCGAAACGCGCCGGCCAAAAAATTCTCTCATGTGATTTCTACCGAAAGACTTTGTTTAATGTTCTGTATATTTGATACAACAACACCATATTCAAATTTCACAAAATAAATCCTAAGTAGAGGCATTAGATCTACTAAGAGGTCATGCATTATAATGATAATTTTTCTACAGAGTTAAGGGCGTAACCACTCACATAAATTTAACTCATAGTTGATCTATAACTCTTGCAAGATTATTATACAACACAAAGTGCTTATCCATCTTGTGCATAAATAGACTTCATAACATTATTAAGAAAGAACAATGAGCCTTCCAATTTATAAGCATGCCAACCATTAAAGCACAAGTGTTAGTAGTTACTTGCATGTCTTCATGCAACTAGTCACAATGGCATATATAATTAAGAAAATTTATCTCATCCACATAAAGCTATTGTTTTTGCTTAACCAAAAGAATATCCAAGGGATATTTCCCGTCAAGGACTTGAAGCAGTTTTCAAGGACCATTCAAGAACATTACAGAGTCATACATCAAGTAACAACATACTAGTCATGGTAATCATTCACATCCGATTATATGTGTGCGCGTGTCATGGCACTTATATGGATGGCTAGAGATGGATGGAAAACGAAGGTGGCACTTCCACTCTCCACCCAACCATAGGCCATTTGCACCACAAGCTTTCTTGATGTTGTCCACCCTCGAGTTAGATCCATGATGCAAGGGATTTCTTTCACAACTAATCCAACCAAGTTTAGCTGGGGTAATGCTTAGCTATAGGAGTATGGGCTTACTTTATAGATGTTTTATTAGTTTTGTCTTTGAAACAAGCATTCCACAAATCTATAACTCACTATTTAGGTGGTTTATTAGCTTACCTAGCAAGAACTATGTAACAATCCCAAGTTAAAAATTCATAAAATAAAGTTAACAAAGGCAATAATAAGACCAAGATCATGGGACACATATTCTAAGTTGAATATTAGGAAAAAAATATAGTAATGGGGCATCACTTGTGATTAATTTATGGCTATGGAAATCGGAAAAGGCATTGGCAAAGGCAAAGCGGCATTAATTGGCATATATTTATGAAAATAATGGAAAATAGGAGGAAAGGAAGGTGAAAGGTCACGTAATTTCATGTGAGGAAAATTGAAGGAAAAATAGAGGAAAATGAAGAAAATAGAAGCCTCAATGACAAAAAGGATTATGAGGATCAATTCACAACCTTTTGTCAGTTTTAGCTTGGAGCTCTCTTGTATTCTCTCTCTCTCGCACTCTTGGACACTTAGAGGATTCTTGGAGCATGCTTGGAGAACTCTAGCATACATTGGATTTTGAGAAAGAAGGCAAAGGAAAGGTAGTAAAGCACAAGGGGATAGTGGGATCAGTGGCTACAACTAGATTTATTTGCAAGTAACAGGTTGCACGTATGATATCCTTGTTGATATATGGATGCATGGTATATGCATGTGGTTATTTGGTTATGATATGTCATTGGCATGGAGGATTGCCTAGATTGATAGTAGTTTTAGCCTTCACTTACCATTTCCTGGATAAACATGATGTTGTGGGGATTTCCATATGTTTGTTTTTTGATTGGTGCTCATAATTTCCGTTCGCTGTGGGTTGGAATAAACACTCTAGAAGTCCTGGAACAACTTGGGTTAAGTTACTTGTCCTGGAGCCTAGGTTGGACAAACACTATCAAGCCCTTGGTGGGTTGAGTTACTAGTCTGGAGCTAGGTTGGAAAAAGGCTCTGGAGCCCTTGAAGGTTGTGGGTTGAGATACTAGTTCCTGGAGCCTTGGATAGCTGGGTAGAGACTGATCAGGTTGGCGTTAGTGATGTCATATCCTATTGTATACTTGTATTTGATATTATGTGGCTTTGATGGTTGTTCTATCATGGTTTATATGTTGTTCATTTGTTGGTTATATGCTGGTTATATTATGTATATTGTCTATGCATCTTGACATATTTTGATTGATTGATGAATGGTTAATGAATGCATGAGCTAACAACTATTCTTGTAGCTATTATGAGAGGGAATTAT
This sequence comes from Pinus tabuliformis, assembly GCA_031772625.1. Lineage (NCBI taxonomy): Eukaryota > Viridiplantae > Streptophyta > Pinopsida > Pinales > Pinaceae > Pinus > Pinus tabuliformis. Next base: position 465,239,648 of record CM062819.1, read on the forward strand.
ATATTCTTAATGATTCTTAGATAAGTATCATAACCCTATGCTCAAATATGAATTTGTTGGGCGTGGAATCCCCCAAGGCATGTTTTGGGGCTCAAAGCCAAAGTTTTGACTGAATTTTGTTGTAAAGTTCTCCGAATTGCGGGAGCGGGGCACGAAGAGTATGATAGAATCACAAGGTTGTTCGCCCTAGTTTTGTAATGTAATATCGGCCTACCCATGGTCGGCGGACCATGGGATCGTATAAATAGAGCGAGGCTATAAGTGTAAGAAAAGAAGTAGTAGAAAAGAATAACAAGTCTAAGTGATTGAGTCGCAAGTGTAAAGTGTGTCTTTGGGTCATAGGGTAGGAGAAGGATCTGTAGCTAAGTGCGCTGAGGCCTAGTAGTCCACAGCTAAGTGCGCGGACCCCTGTAGCTAAGTACGCAAGGCAGAGTCGAGTCTGTAACCAAGGAAGTAATTAATAAAGAGAAGTTTTTTCATAATTCTGTGTATTTGTTCTTGGGTTATTGCATGTTTGATATAATTTGCAAATATACTATTTATTTACTACACGCACCTGTATGAATGGTTTATATTGTTAAGTATAACTTAAAGCATGCAAGTAGGCTAAGATAATCAACTAACATTGGAATATCAGTAAAAACTTGGATAATAATGCAAAAACGCAGTGTTCAGCCCTTGAGTAGGGCTGCACAAAGCCAGTGCCTCAGGTTGCAAGGGACGGGAAAGCGCGTGAAGAGACCTACGCGCAGGATCGAACCGCGAACCACTTGAACTCATCAGACATCTCCACGGTGCAGAAACCTAGTTCTAGCACCCTCCCATACTACTTCAGGTGAGACCTCAGCCTGCGCTCCGCGGACTGTTGCCGAAAGGTCCAGTAGTACCCAGATTTGTTTGGCTAAATCACCTTTGAACCTAGGTCAGACCCCAACAAGCCAACAAATGGTTCTGTTTCCGGGACTAGGATCTGCAAAAGAGATGTTTGATGTCGTATCATTGGAATCCGATAAAGAAAGGAATTGAAGAGTGGCTAAACAAGAAGATTCACGAGTTCGTGGTGCAAGAAAACACGAATCCACGAGTATCGAAGGAAGACTGGTTAGAGCACTACTTATATGGAAATCCACAAAATTTTCCTTGCATCCTTCCCCTCTGAGTTATGCGAGTGGATCGCGAAGTTAGCAGATAGTCAGGGAAGGCGTAGGCTCGACAAACCTATTATGTGGACTCCAGTGCTGGTGCACAGACTAGAAGCATCGGAAGATAAAATCACACGCGCTCTGGACCATTGGCTCGATAGAATTATAGGAGGGTTTATCACTGATTTCGCGGTAGATAATTCAGTCAACTATAGCGAGGTGGAATGATGCTTCCTTAAAGGACCGCGAGGTAAGTACGTTAAATCTTTGAACACTTGGATTAAGCTGTTACTGTGTGAAAAGTGGGTTATGAGAATAAATTGATGTTTGGGGCTACGCGAAGTGGGAGGATCTATAGAAATGAAGGTAGCGCAGAATTAGAAACTAGCCCTTTGATTTCACCTCTGCGAGAAAGTGAGGAAGAGATTGCAAAGGTTTCCCCAAGAAGTGCGATCAGTCTGATAAGGTAGCGAATTCCACGCATACCACTTCCACCTACACCACCGCCAGTTTCACCATATTCACCCTCGTCTTTTCCCACATCACCTCCATCACCACCATAGTTCAATATGGCAAGCGCAATAAAATTGCCAGTGTTTAAAGGAGTAGGGAATGAAGATCTGGACCAGTTTTGGTTCGTGGTAAAGGATGTATGGGAAGTGCAGGAGTCATGGATGACAACATCAAGAAAGTAATGTTGGTCAGTGCTCTGCAGGAACGTGCACTGGTGTGGTACATTAAGCATTCCAATGACAATCCAAATGTAGGGATCGTAGATATCCAAGCTGCACTAAATAGGAAATTTAGCAGGCCAAAATCAGAGACACAGTCGATTATCGAAGTTAAGGAAATCGCAATGCTTCCAGGCGAGACCCCCTGGGAGTTGGATCAGAGACTGAAGGGTATGATTCGTGAATCCAACATGACCTTGATGGATGGGAAACACCACGTATGGTTTGTAGCATCGCCAACGCCGCATCTAAGGACGACGCTATCACAGCAGAAGCTATCCACTCAGGCCAAGGCCTTGGAGACCGCAATGAGACTACATGAGATCCCGATATAAGATCCTAACCTGGGAGTCCAACAGATCCACGCGCAGTTGAAAAATTGTGTCTTGAGATGCAGAGTTTGAAACAAGATAGGAAAACTCACCTAGAAGTGCGCAAGGAAGTATGGTGCATAAAGTGCAAAGGCCAGGGACATGATAAGGACCATTGTCCAGTTTTGGTAAACTACTTGGCAGGAGGAGGGCCAATGCCATTGAGACTAGAGGTACAAGCAGGACCGAGCATGATGCCTACATTATGGTGCACGATTTTTTAGATACAAGGGAAGCATTCTACAGATAACTGCCATCTATTACAGAAGTATACGCAGACGTCCCAACAGTTGTTTTGTAATTTTTGCAGGTTAGTAGGCCACGATGAGCATACCTGTAGAAGTTATGAACTGATGATGGATCAGACTCCTACCTATAGAGTTTAGAACAAAACACGAGCCCTCGATCAAAAGGCAGGGATGGCACGCACTAGATTTCAGGGGCACGGACGAGGTTGAGGTGGAATGGGGCCAGGAAGGGGTCATGGACAACTGATTTGTTACAATTGCAGAGGGCCAGGGCATTATGCCCACGATTGTACAAATCCGACGAGACCATCATGCTTATATTGTACCCAGTTTGATCATGAGACAGAGGATTGCCCCACACTGATAGCAAGGTTGCACCATAAAGGAACACTCCAACCTCCCTCGAATCAGAACCTACAAATGATGAGGTCTGAGCCGCGCGAGGAAGATCCAAATGTAAATATCATGCTCTGAAGTGGTATCATGGCAGGAGATGACAAAGGCAAGTAGCTCGAAGAGAGTGCCTGGGTTTGCAAGGCTCCAATGAAGGAACCAAAATTTGATTTGGAGTGTGCTAAGGAGAAATTCATGGAAACTAAGAAGAGCTTCACAGAGGCCTCCACTTTAGGTAGTAGAGACAAACTGGAACGGAGATGTACCCATCAATGCTCACTACCTTTCTCAAGACATGCATGAAGCTACTACGCGACAGCAAAACGGTGAAGGGGCTGAGAGAACTCATCACTAGATGTGTTGGATCAGGAGAACCATGCGTAATCTGGAAGTGCGGGAAGCGCACAACGCAAATATGAAGGGGGATGAGATTGACCGCGTAGATTGGGGAATATGAAATGGATCAAGTGATTTTGGATCTAGGATTGGACATAAACATCCTGCTAAAGCAGACATGGGAGTGCATGGGTAGGCCCAAGTTGCAATGGTATCCTATTAAATTGCGAATGACAAACCAACAAAAGATCCTACCGATGGGAAGATTGCAAGGAATAATAGTAGATATCGAAGGTGCGAGCACGCTTGCAGATTTCGAAGTGATAGAGATTGTTGATGAAAACAACCCCTATCTTTCGCTACTGGGAATAGATTGGGACACTGACATGAATGGAGTGATAAATCTAAAGAAGCATAAGATGATTTTTGAGAAAAAGTCATTGCATGTAGTGGTACCTTTAGACCCTGTAGAAGGATCGCGCTACACAGAGCCACTGTGCGACTATGATAGCGATGACGATCTAGACTGTGTCTACAAGATAACCGCGTGGGAGTAGTACTGGGTGAATCCAACAGTAGATGGTAGGATTTCGTGGGAGCGTGAAAGTTCCCGCACCTCAAATTCAGAGGAGGAGATAGAACGATGGTAGAACCGGTTACACGAGGTAACCACACTCAATTGAAACATGATGACTAGGTCACTGCATTGCATGGCAACAGAGGTAAGAGATCTGCCTATGTATGATAGGTTGACAATGGTGGATGATTTCTTGAAAAAATTTGAAAGAGAAGTGCTAGAACAGAAGTGTTTCAATGCTCTGAAATGGGCACTGCGTGCAATGCCTGCAAGATGGTGGGGTATGCATCAAAGGAGTTTTGAGGACTAGTGTGAATGTAGAAGGATGATGCTCATGTGATTTGGAAAGCCTCAGATGCAGATGAAAGCCAAGTATGATGGACAAAACAACCTGCGTGCCCACCTCTCCGGATGGGTACAAGCGTATGGTATGCAACCTGCATGAACGCACACTGTCCTCACGATAGGAAACAGGACAAACAAGCAGGAGTGGGCAAGACGAGGGCGTGAACGACGAAGTATGATAAGACCTAGCAAGCCAAAGATTTCATGTGGAAGCCTTTGACAAAGTATGCGAAGTATTGAATGCGGTCCACCATGTGAGACACAGTGACTGGGACCTGTGTGTACTAGACTTTCTATGGGCTTATAGGACCATGTGAAAAACCCTAACCACGCGGGAACTTCCGACGCTGACATATGAAGTAGATGTTTTAATCCCTATGGAGCATGCAAAGCCTAGTTTGTGCATAACAGCACCCGTAGATACAACGGTTCGCGAAGCCCAGAAAGAAGGAATCACCCAACCGCAAGAAACAAAACACATGGGACTTGAGGAAGAAATCCAATAGGGAAACCTTAGACTTCGCGAACTTGAAAAAGAAAGGGTACAGTTAAGGAAGAAAAGCGCTTTGATGGACGCGGAGGTCAAGAAGCTAGAGGACGAGATAAAGGAAGATTTTCTCACCGAAAAAACTAGGATGGTAAGGCAAGGTGCATACGATCATGCTGAAAAATTTGAAAACTATCACCATGAATTGGTTAGTCTGTTACCTTGGCTTGGACCGCGTATTGCTAAGCGTAGTGACCAAGGTAGTGCGTTGTAAATAGTGAAGTGCACAATGCCGACCACAACAATAGAAGGTGGGGATTCTTCAAGTGTTGGAAATTATACTGAGAGGGGGGGGGGGGGGTGAATCAGTATTATCAAATCAATAAAACTTTTTCATCTCCATACTTACATACATATACACTACTTCAATTAAGGGAACCCGTGTGTATACGCAACTCTGTCTAATGCAACTAATGTATATCTAGAATACTTATGATTCAGTTAATCCATTAAATGTTGATCTTTAGTTAGAGCATCAGAACTTTATTAACCATATGTACAGTAAGCAGGTGCAGTAAAACAGAATAGATCATCACACACAAGAAGCACACATGAACACCATGATATAAGGTGGAAACCCAATGTGGGTGAAAACCACCTGCTGCAAGTCGTCTCTATCTTCTTTTAATTAGAAACTTCATTTTACAATAGTTCTGTACTGGTGCAGTCTTATACAAGTACGCAGGCTTCTACCTACAGAGGGCTACAACCCTCTCTTGTTTTCCAGACTCTCCTGGATGAGAGCTACTACCCCCTTTGCTCTTGTACTAGCTGATGTACTAGTACGTAGGCGCTCGTACTAGCTGATGTACTAGTACGTAATACAATCTCCTTTCACCCTCCAGGGACCACATTTCATACATTTTCAGACTGGATACTCTTGAAGCACAACACTATAATCTGAAGGCCACGTTTCATCAAATTTTCATACTAGACCCATAAATATTATTGAAGCACAAAACAATCAATACTAGCATCATCAATTTCTGAATCACTGAAACACTGAAACCCTGTTAACAACACAGTCACCAGAACACAGAGCAGAACACTGAACTCTGCAACAATATTCAGAACCAACTATATCATCAAAATCATGCATCAGAGTGCATACGCTACTTGGAAGTGCTGAACCAGCGTGTATATGCAACTTCACCAAGGTGAACCAGCGTATATGTCATCAATTGCTTACTTATAACTTGATGCACTTCCTGTCTTCAGACATATCTATATTATTACATATACAAGGATAATATGTGTGTTAGCACCCAAATCTAGTCCATCAGATCACATAAATATGATTCATTATGATCCTAATCCAATATTAGTTCTCATCCATCAATACTAAAGCTAAACACAATCAACCAAACAGGATATGCAGAATACTGACAGCATTAAACTGTCATCAGAACTCATCAACAACCAGAACCACCTGTAACTTCAAACATCATAGCTCAAATGGTATACGCTACTACAATGAACCAAACCTGCGTACATACGCTCTTACACCAAATCCAACCCGCGTACATATCTATAAATATTCAATCATGAATTGCAACAATTTCAAACTTAAGTTATACCCAGTTCAGATCATTACATGCGTCAGTATACAGGTTTAGAATAAACATATTCAATCATATAGAGATAGTTCATTTCAAACCATTTGATCCCGATCTATCCTTAGATCTTGTTCTCCATCAACCGGTGAGATCCCTCCTTGGCTTAGATCAAGCAATGCATCATCAACCCTTAACCTGCAAACTGGATCTCATCCTTCATCAGATATTCAAGACTTTCTCAATGCACTTGCCTAATGATCTTCTTCTCCCTTTATAGTCTTAGGCCTTGCTCAATACCATGGTCCAAAACCATAATAAAACAATACCATGGACCCAATACTTGGGATCAACACTTCTGACGAGATACCATGGCCGAAAACCATAGGTTCAAATATTAAGGACTAAATACCATGGACCAAGCATAAGTTCTCCGACATGTACGCGCTTTTCCTTGCATGAAAGTGTGTGTATACGCATACGCATCTTTTCAATGACTAACCCGTGGGTATACGCGGATCGGTCACAATGAACCTGCGTATATATATTTTCTCTTCATTTTTGTAGTCTGATCATCAATTCCTTGCTCCTGACCTGCTACACTATGATCTGTCATCTGTGTGATTTTCCATCAAGGACAACACTTGTATCATAATGCCAACAATCTCCCCTTTGGACTTGATGGCAAGGCTAGCTGGTCATACTGAGATCTGTCATCTGATTCCTTTGAGCTATCCTACATCTGATATTTCTTTTGTAGATTCATCTAGTTATATGTAAGTGAGTTGTTCTTCTATGAGAGGGTTGCCATCAAGTACAACACATGCATCGTAAAGCCAATAATCTCCCCCTTTGGACTTGATGGCAACAACACCAAACCACTCTCCCCTTTTGACATCAAGGGCAAAGGGCAGACCAAGATATTCTCTTTCCTTGATAAACATTCTGCTGTCCATACTCCCCTTGAGTACCTGCTGAAATCTCTGAATGAGCTCCCCCTTTGTATATGCCAAGGTGTACCAATATGACCATGCACCCTCTGAGTAAATGCTGAAGTCTCTGCTCTACTGAAGTGTGCCGTTCATGCTCCCCCTGACTGTAAGCAAGGTCTACAAAAAGATGTTCTAGAAGAAGAACATGAATCTATCATAAATGACCTTCCTATCACCAAAGACTCATCCATACATCCATCTCCCAAGCTAGTGGGGATATACCAATATCGACTCATCCACCCAACCAAATGGGGATACATCAAGGTTTACACATGATAATACAAGAGTATAACATCATCCATCCCAAGCATAGTGGGGAACCCAACATAGGCCGTTACATGACCTTGATAATAAAAGGAATACATGACTGAAATAGAGAGGGTACAAATTACATCAGAAGAGATTTCATCAAATTACTACAATAGATAGAGACACACTATTACATCATGAGTCTTGATATGAATTTTACAAAACATCTAAATAAGACCATGATAGTCATCAACAACTATCATACACAGTGTATGATCTGCTCCATAAGCAACATCTAGACCAGCAATCATGTTTTCCCTCTGCACCTGTTCCAGATGGTCTCTATCAGACCCATAACAGACTTTTCTCATTCTGAGTTTAGCCCACTGATTTCCTTCAAATTAACATATACGCGACTGTATCCACATAAACATGCGTATATACGCGGATGTCCCTCATAAAAATCGCGTACAACCACTTCCAGATCAGCAACCTATAAATGTCTTGTAACAAGGTATGCCTGCATATAGATATCAACTCATCATCATAAAAATCATTCACATTATAACATTTGTGAAAAACACCATAGTCATCTCATCATCATCAAGATCTGCATGATCCAAGTATCATCACTTTGGGAACATTGTATTATATGATCTTTATGCATATGACGACAACAGCATATGAGTAACTCATCATCAAGTGAGGAAGATGTGTATTCAAGCTTTGTACTTCTCCTTATCCTTATGAAGATCACCATGTAAACACCATATATGCATCATCAGAGAATCAACCACAAATCTGATCTGAACATCAAATATGTAACCCCAAGAATCATATGAGATGGACAACTCATAACCACATCATAGCAAGATATATCATTTAGCCATATAAGAATCATCATCAAGGACTATTAACCTTAATGCCAACAATGCATTATTAAAGGCATATGCTCCCCTTGAACCTGTGCCATCTGTTTACTATTGGATCTGATCATGCATATATCAACAATAAGCATCAAGACATCATCATCATCAAGTTAGGATCAAAACACTTCTAACATCTTACAGGTATCAAGACATTTCCACACATCCTCAGTAGACTGTAACTATTAACCAATGGACTGAATCATATCAAACCCTTTTTCTGAGCCTGTCCTCACTGCTTTTCCTCAGACTGACATATACGCGACTGTGCAGTGTATAAATCGCGTATATACGCGACTTCCCTTTATGAAACTTGCGTATGAGATTTAGGACACTGAAGTTTTACACTTTCAGATCCCCCTGAGTCTGTTATGTCTGTGTTGTGTTGTGTCTGAGTATATTGTACTGTGCCGTATCTTTCTAGCTGTACTTCCTTCTTCTTCCATATGTTCAAGCGTGATGATGTTTTCTCCTTTTGGTATGGTCCCTGTATTTTGTTCCTACATTCCTTTGCTCTATGTCCAAGCTTGTTACATGCATAACATCTTACATGTTTCATATTCCTTCTGTAGCAATCAACAACTTTGTGACCAATCATATTGCAAGAAAAACAATATCCCTGAAAGTACCTGGAATGTGATGATCTTTCTGTGTGATGATCTTGAACTATTCTTCTTCTACATCTAGCTGCAACATGTCGAAGATTATGACATACATAACATTCAACATTATGCATTGGAGGAGTAAAAGATTTCCTTTGAAGAATTTCTTTCCTTGGTTGTTGATGGGGTTTTCTTCTCATCTCTTCGTTGTGCATTTCAAATTTCTCATTAGAGTTTCTTGTCTTTCCTTGTGAGCTAGATTCACTTTCAGTGGATTCATAAAAACCAAGACTAGTTTTGATAGCAGGAGACCTTTGACTACTAAGAGTATCATCCAAGATCTTAGTACTATCTTGAAATCGTAAGAGCTTATCCTTTTCTTCTAATTTATCATTTAGAATATTTACCTCAACCTGAAGATGCTCTTCCTTTTCACGATAGTGCTTCTTCATGTCTTCTTCAACTTTCCTTCCTTCTTCCAACTGATGCCTTAATTTAAGAACTTCGTTTTCTTGTTTTTCAAGAGCTTGGAGTAGATCTTTATTCTGCTTCTTTGATTCTTCAAGATCTTCTTTTAGGAGGCGGATCGTGGCTTCAAGACTTTCATAGTAACTGGATCTATCTCTGATTTTCTTGATGGTTGTGCTCCTTTCATTGCCTTCATTTCTTAAAGATGTTACTTCATCCTGGAACCTTTGACATTGATTTTCCTTGTCCTTGAGTAACTTTCTTATCTTGTTTCCTTCCTCTAGTTGAGCTTTTAGTTTGGTAACTTCTTCTTTGAAAGCACATAATTCCCTTTTGTTCAATAGATCTTGTTGATCTTTAATTTTGTCTGTAAGCCTTCTAACTACTGCCTCTATTTGATATTTTTCTTGCTCACCCATAAGAGAAAATTCAGTTGCTTCACTATCACTTTCATCATCTTCACATGGATGGAAACCAGAGGATAACAAATTCATAACTGATAGATCTTGTTCATCTTCATTCTGAAGAGATTCTAAACCTGAAGTGCTTCTTCCACATAGTCCCCAATCAATGCTCCCACTGTCATAGTTCTTCTGAGATGTCTTCTTCTTCTTAGGCGCTTTCTTCTTAAGCTTCTTTCCCATTGTTTCACAGATCTCCTTCAAGCGATCAAGCTTCTACGAAAGGACCTGCTCTGATACCAATTTTTGGAAATAATATTGAGAGGGGGGGGGTGAATTAGGATTATCAAATCAATAAAACTTTTTCATCTCCATACTTACATACATATACGCTACTTCAAATAAGGGAACCCGCGTGTATACGCAACTATGTCTAATGCAACTAGTGTATATCCAGAATACTTATGATTCAGTTAATCCATTAAATGTTGATCTTTAGTTAGAGCATCATAACTTTATTAACCATATGTACAGTAAGTAGATGCAGTAAAACAGAACAGATCATCACACACAAGAAGCACACATGAACACCATGATATAAGGTGGAAACCCAATGTGGGTGAAAACTACCTGCTGCAAGTCGTCTCTATCTTCGTTTAATTAGAAACTTCATTTTACAATAGTTCTGTACTGGTGCAATCTTATACCAGTACACAGGCTTCTACCTGCAGAGGGCTACAACCCTCTCTCATTTTCTAGACTCTCCTCGATGGTAGATACTACCCCCTTTGCTCTTGTACTAGCTGATGTACTAGTACGTAGGCGCCGGCCTACAATCTCCTTTCACCCTCCAGGGACCACATTTCATACATTTTCAGACTGGATACTCCTAAAGCACAACACTATAATCTGAAGGCCACGTTTCATCAAATTTTCATACTAGACCCATAAATATCATTGAAGCACAAAACAATCAATACTAGCATCATCAATTTCTGAATCACTGAAACACTGAAACCCTGTTAACAACACAGTCACCAGAACACAGAGAAAAACACTGAACTCTGCAACAATATTCAGAACCAACTATATCATCAAAATCATGCATCAGAGTGCATACACTACTTGGAAGTGCTGAACCAGCGTGTATACGCAACTTCACCAAGGTGAACCAACGTATATGTCATCAATTGCTTACTTATAACTTGATGCACTTCCTGTCTTCAGACATATCCAGATTATTACATATACAAGGATAATATGTGTGTTAGCACCCAAATCTAGTCCATCAGATCACATAAATATGAGTCATTATGATCCTGATCCAATATTAGTTCTCATCCATCAATACTGAAGCTAAACACAATCAACCAAACAGGATATGCAGAATACTGACACCATTAAACTGTCATCAGAACTCATCAACAACCAGAACCACATGTAACTTCAAACATCATAGCTCAAATGGTATACGCTACTACAATGAACCAAACCCGCGTACATACACGCTTACACCAAAGCCAACCCGCGTACATATCTATAAATATTCAATCATGACTTGCAGCGATTTCAAACTTAAGTTATACCCAGTTCAGATCATTACATGCGTCAGTATACAGATCTAGAATAAACATAATCAATCATATAGAGATAGTTCATTTCAAACCATTTGATCCCGATCTATCCTTAGATCTTGTTCTCCATCAACCGGTGAGATCCGTCCTTGGCTCAGATCAAGCAATGCATCATCAACCCTTAACCTGCAAACTGGATCTCATCCTTCATCAGATATTCAAGACTTTCTCAATGCACTTGCCTAATGAACTTCTTCTCCTTTTATAGTCTTAGGCCTTGCTCAATACCATGGTCCAAAACCATAATAAAACAATACCATGGACCCAATACTTGGGATCAACACTTCTGGCGAGATACCATGGCCCAAAACCATAGGTTCAAATACCAAGGACTAAATACCATGGACCAAGCATAAGTTCTCCGACATGTACGTGCTTTTCCTTGCGTGAAAGTGCGTGTATACACATACGCATCTTTTCAATGACTAACCCGCGTGTATATGCAGCTCGGTCACGATGAACCTGCATATATCTATTTTCTCTTCATTTTTGTAGTCTGATCATCAATTCCTTGCTGCTGACTTGCTGCACTATGATCTATCATCTATGTGATTTGCCATCAAGGACAACACTTGTATCATAATGCCAACAATCTCCCCCTTTGGACTTGATGGAAAGGCTAGCTGGTCATACTGAGATCTGTCATCTGATTCCTTTGAGCTGTCCTACATCTGATATTTCTTCTGTAGATTCATCTAGTTATATGTAAGTGAGTTGTTCTTCTATGAGAGGGTTGCCATCAAGTACAACACATGCATCATAAAGCCAACACCAAGAACCGTGATGGAGATAGGATGGAGCTGTACACGGGTGATGCAGCCACCTGACTAGCCAAGGGAAGGATAGTATTAGCACTCCAGGCAGTTGGAAGGGAGCGCGAGACTATAAACTATCCTTTCCGGGAGCTGCGCAAGGTTGGAGATGCGCGCAGAAGTAGAGAGTCACAAGGTTCGCGACCGCACACGGGGGGTTGTGCCACCACACGGGTTGACTAGAAAGTGAATGTTGAAGTCACTATTCATGATGGGATGCTCGACTTGAGGCCAAATGGAGTGGGTGGCAGGCATTTAAGACATGATTTATGAGCAAGATTTGGGAAAATCTGCCGCCAAGAACACATTAATGAACCGGAATTAGGGGGAATGGTTGAATTCGAATTCAAAAAGCGTTATAAAACACAAAGGGTTACCAAACAAACAATACTTAGTCATTTGCGAATTGAGCGATTGAGCATAGCCCTAAGTATTGAGAGCCGAGTGTTGATTGAGCCCCTGAATTCGTGAGTGTCAGATTGTAGCACAACTACAAAGACAACAACTAAGGATGGTCTGGGAATAGAAGAGGTAACTGCGAGTGAGGCCGCATAGGCCCTAACTATGGAGGATGTTCCAGAAGGTGCCGGGATTGTGGCAGAGATCTCGAAATCACCACGTACGCCAAGACCCAAGAAGGATAAATAAGCAATGGCTCTCGTACGCATGTCCCCGTGGAACCTGATGCGCAACAAATTGTGTATGGAAGAGAAGTGGAAAGCTGTCATGATAGAAACAGATGAGGAAGAAGAAGATTTTCAAGCCCATATCATCGCAGAGGAAGAAGATGAAGGCATGGAGGTGGATACTCAGCCTCGGTAATCTATGAAAAAACTACTCACCTATGTCCCTTTGCGAAAAGGGAAGGCCAAAGTGGACCTAGATGAGACCAAGAGTTCACTCTAGACCCTACTCCTCCCAGATGGCATTTCGTTCGAAGGTACGTACCTGGGCCGCGTGCCGACCATGAAATTTGAAGATTGGGACCTCGCTGACTATGAGAAGTTTCCCAACCTGGAGACTGGAAACCTCATGAAGCAGTACACCGTGGGGGTGGTAACAACATTAGAGCCACAAAAATGGTTGCGCGGTGTGGAAAAGGTCGGGTTGATAAACCTACTTTGGGTGTCGCATTTCCATCGCCCCCCAATAACCATTTTCGTCATTAGGCAGCTGCTCTACCTAGTGCATGATGGGTATTTATGGCTGGAGGAGCCCATCCCCATCATGGTTGACCTAATTCATCATGTTTCTCGACTTCCGTACAAAGGAAAGGACCCCGCAACTATATTGGAAGGAAAGGGTAGTGATTTGGCCCTCGCAGAGGCCATGAAGGCGAAGTACAAGTTGGAAAAGAAGAAGAGGGGTTACGCTATCTCCAGCATCAAGGACAAAGCAGTATGCATGGCAACCCAAATTCTGGCAGCCAAAGTTATATAGAAGTGTCGTGCAGACGAGGTATCTACGTCGGTGGTCGCACTGGCCGAGCAATGCATAGAGGGGGTCCAGTTTAACTGGTCTGAATTCCTTTGCTCAAAATTCTTAGAGAATTGTGACAAAGCCTAGGAGCAGGGTAAAACCTTACACTTTGGATGGCTATTACTATCCATAGTGCTCGTAGCAGGGGAATTGCCGGAGGACAGCCAATTCCCCACAATTGATAGAGATTTACCGGAGGCCACGAAGTACGCTTCGCTCTGGGCCATGAAGGACACGACAAGGATACACAACACCAAGATATTCTGGGTGCTCATGGAGATGACCATTCAAATGTGGATCAACCATAAGCCGTGGTTGTCGCCCACGATTTACAACAGTTGGCAGATTTTCGCAGAATTCAAGGCAGACATGCACAACATCTTTATTAGGGCGCGTAAGGATCCAATGAAGCAGTGGATGAAGCTACCTTTTGTAGCCACTAACGACACCATTGTTACTGTCTTGGAGACATGGCTTCTAGAATGGTGTGCCCCCGACATTGCAGAACTTGAGAGGTCAACAGCACAAAAGAAGAAAGATGATACTAAGTTGCACATTGCACAGTTGGACAAGAAAAGGTGGAAGGAAATAGGAGTAGCTGAGGTGTGGGCAGCACGAGAAGCGGCACAAAAAGCAGCGGAGCAGGAAAAGGCTACAGTAGCAGTAGCAGCACAAGCAATCGCCGCGAAAGTAGGCGAGGGCCAAACAATGCCTTCGCAGGGGTAGGAGGTAGAGGAAGTAGAAACAGCAGAAGGAAGCGTGGACCCAGGGACCACGTCGACACAATTGAATTGATAACACCCGGCAGAGTGAGAAAGATCAAGGAAGAAGGTCAAGGCCTCAAAATTGTCCATTGAACCGATAACCCTAATCGAGGGTAATCTGCATGACATCGGCGAGACGGTGTGCGATGTCACAAATGAGGCTCTTCTAGATTTCATGCAGGAGCACCAGATTGTGTTGGGGGCCCTCAGAGTGTAGTTGCAGGACTTACAGGTGCACCCCCCTCAGGTTGGTACCCTTTCAACCAACCTCGCAGTCGGATCCACGACAACAGAGTAGATGTTACGTGCGGGGATGACGAACACAGTCATGTTGCTGGAAGGGGTTCTAGTGGCATCAAATGAGGACGATAGGCTATCGGTTAGCACAATGAAAGGTCTCGGGGTTCATCTAGCTGCCCTTTCGTGTGAGAAATTATATCTATTACAAGACAGGATAACGGTAGAGCTCCGCACTCCAAGTCCTCAGTGAGAAGAAGATAAACATGGAACAACTCAGCTTGCAACACGAAAAATTGGTGTCGCAAAATCAATAGTTGGTGCAAGTGATAGGCGAAGCTTGCTATAGTGTCCTAGAGCTAGCTATACCAGCAGATCTACCAACAGAGGTGTGGATCCACAGGTTAGTAGTAGGAGTCCACGAGGCCAGGGAAGAAATGACAAAGGTTCAGCTTGAGATGAATCTTCAGATCACCGAGCTGTGATTACAGGCGCAACCATCCACTCCCCCAGAAGTTAGAGAATAGTGTGCTAGCACTATCATAGCAGGATTGGAGGAAATCGAAGGTGTAGTGCGACACTGCACCAACATGTTGGAAGAATCACTTGAGGTCCTCACAACTCTGCAGGAGGACCCCAACATCCAATGCTTAGAGATAGAGGTGTGAGAACTCCAACAACAATATGATATTGTCTGAGGAACTATGTAGACAGTGGTCCTCACCCAACAGCTTGCGAGGATGTAGTAGGCTAAAGCACTGAAGGAGGAGGTGGATGTGGCATGACATAAGGAGGTAGTTCTCAAAGCGCGCGTCCAACCTTGGATCGATGATGCCTTCACCATCACGGCAGACATTGAAGGTAAGCTCATGAACATACAGGGGATGCACACATTGATGCAGAGAAGCACCCTAGACACAGAGGTCTCAAGACAACGTATGTAGTAGATCTAGCAAGTAGTAGCTCAGTGCGCTGCTGATCTCTGCGCAGTTTGAGAATAGTTGGAGGGACTCCATGCCAAGATAGTCGCGCCGATGGAGTGACTTGAGGGCGAGTCATGATGTTTGTGTTGGGGGCCTGTTGGGCATGGAATCCCCCCAAGGCATGTTTTGGGGCTCAAAGCCCAAGTTTTGACCAAATTTTGTTGTAAAGTTCTACGAATTGCGGGCGCGGGGCGCGAAGAGTATGATAGAGTCACAAGGTTTTCCGCCCTAGTTTTGTAATGTAATGTCGTACTACCCATGGTCCGCGGTCCATGGGATTGTATAAATAGAGCGAGGCTCTAAGTGTAAAAGAAAATAAGTAGTAGAGAAGAATAACAAGTCTAAGAGATTGAGTCGCAAGTGTAATGTGTGTCTTTGGGTCATAGGATAGGAGAAGGCTCTGCAGCTGAGTGTGCAGAGGCCTAGTAGTCCGCAATTGATAGCGTAGACCCCTGTAGCTGAGTGCGCAGGGCAGAGTCGAGTCTGTAACCAGTGAAGGAATTAATAAAGAAAAGTTTTATCATAATTCTATGTATCTGTTCTTGGGTTATTACAGGTTATATAATTTGCGAATATATTATTTATTTACTACGCGCACCTGTATGAATGGTTTATATTGTTAAGTATAAATTTAAGCATGCAAGTAGGCTAAGATAATCAAATAACATTGGAATATCAGTAAAGTCTTGGGTAATAAAGTAGAAGCACAATGTTCAACCCTTGAGTAGGGCTATGCGAAGGTAGTATCTCAAGCTGCGAGGGACGGGAAAGTGCGCGAAGAGACCTGCGCACAGGGTTGAACCGCAGACCACTTGAACTCATCAGACATCTCCAGGGTGCGGAAACCTGGTTCTAGCACCCTCCCATACTACTTTAGGTGAGACCTCAGTTCATGCTCCATGGACTGTTGCTGAAAGGGCCAATAATACCAGGATTTGCTTGGCTAAATCACCTCTGAACCTGGGTCAGGCCCCAACAAGCCAACAACATTCATGCCCTGTAGGGTACTTGTTCTCAATATGTTTAATGAAATGACTGTCATGGTTAGGCCTGGTTAGGTCAAGCCTTTGATCAAGTTTTGTATGAATGAATTTGTCTTGATGTCACTTTACAATTCTGGAAAATCTCATTGAGTTATGGGTAGGCGTTTGGAGGTTGACCTATAATCTAGGCACAGATCTCAGGACCACACCCTCTAAACTAGAGAAATTAGGTTGAAACCGCATGGATGTAAGCTTATGCATGCAGTTGGAGGCCCCCAACCATATGGACGCCTTGCTATGGGTGTAATTTAGGGCCCAGGGTTGAGAAATAGAGGTATAGATCATGGTTTGGACACCTGGGGTGGCTGTTCAGCCTCTAAGTGACCTGTAGCTCCTGTAGGTTGTGTTGAGTTGTTAGTTTGTCATCATTAGTTGGACCTGTTAGCGCTTGAGATTTCACCCTAGGCTGAGGAAGGTACACCTTCAAGGCCACATCAAACCATTTCACCTCGTAGCTAGCCCTACGGGGTATGAGAAGGCTCTCTCCGGTCAAACTCGGTAGATCTTTCAATAGGATGAGCTGACCCAATTAGGAACACTGATATTAGGCTAGTAAACTGATAAGGAGGGTTGATTTAAAGTTTTTTTTTTTTGGGGTTTTTGGTGGCAATTGGAGGGAGTGCAATTCAGGGTGCGGGGATTGAGCTCAGTTTTTGCAGGTGGGTCTTTGGGGAAAGGTAGGAGTTTGTGCTGATGCCTTTAGCTGAGATGGATGATCAAGGAAGAAAAAGGAGAAGCTAAAGAGGGCAAACAATGACTTTGAATCCTCTCTAGACAGTGGAAAACATAAACATTAAACAAATTTGAAAGCTGAGCATGGCAAGCATGAATTCAAACTTTATCACTTCATTTGTTTAATAAGCTGCAGTAAAGAAAGAGATGGAACACATAAACACACTTACAATTACAATAAGAGAACACACCATCAACACAATAGTCCACAAGAATCCCAATGATGTCTGCAAAACCCTGGTCTTCCTTTTCCTCAAATTGCAGAGATACAAGTAAAATATACAATAGGAGCTTCTCCCTCAAGAGTCCAACCTCTCCAACCATGAAAATGATTGAGAAAATACATAATATAGGCAAGCCAACCTCTTCCCTTGCCTCTAGGGGTCGAGCTCATCCTTCTAGGAGCTGTTTCAACCAATTCTAAACTGAGCCCTAGATAATAGGTAGTCAAAACAACTTGCCTCTAAAACGTAGGAAACCTATCCATGCATTAAATTTTTACCATTTACATTCAAGAATCTTCTAGAAGTGGTCAAGGAGAGTAAAAGCATCATAGAGCCATGAAAGTTACATAAAAATCCATGATTTACATGCCCAAAACATTAAACCAAGTGAAAACAGTGTTTTTCTGGCCGAACTAGTCAAAATAGGCAAAATTCCTTGACATGCAGCGCACATGTGCCTGACGGGTAGCGCACATTGAGAAGCCTGTTTGAGGGCCTTCCCGGTGTCCAAATCAGGTGCAAGCTAGCTCATTGGAAAGGTCTGCGAGTCTTCTTTCCAACCCCACCGTAATTTTTGAATTTGGAGTTCATTTGACCCCTCCAAACTCAATTCTCCCAAGACAGCTTTCTGCAACTCAAAATAGGGGCAGAAAGTCAAAATTTGCGTGTGTTTTGACCTTTTGGAGGCCCAAATCTCCATAAAAACTGAAGTCCATCCATAGGTAGGTGTAAATTTGCATGAAAATTCCAAAAATGCTGAGTTTTCCCCGTTTTGAGGTTCCCCCATGTAGTGTAGCGCATGGGGCGCTACCCGTTAAAAGGCCAAAACCTGTCAATTTCCCAAAAATGCCAAAAATGCCTCAAAACTTTCAAAATTTCTTGTGCTAGCTGCTAGGAAAAGGATAATGAGTATCATGGTGAGTGAGAGAAGCCTCGGCCAAGATACGGAGTGGGTTGGTCTTCTTCTTCCTCTTGAGGGCCTCGGACAACCTTCTTTGGACTTGGGGGAGGGATAGGGTTTACATATTAGGCCATGGGGGGAAATTTACATTTCTTTGCAAATAATAAGGGCAGAGACATAAGCATGACTTTGTGAAGAAAAGGGGGAACAAGGGAGGGAATCAAATGGGACCAAAAAAACCTTCAAACAAACATAAAACCCTAACATTCTGCCCACATTGACAAACAATTACAAATATCTTTTTCCCTTGTATTCTTGGAGGCATAATCGCAAGCATGTAGACCCATAACCATCATCAACCCATCAAACAACATGTATAGAGCCTACCTCAACCCAATTTGCAAATTTGAAGAAGATTTGAGTGAGTTTGAGGTGATTCTGGCTTTTACAGCTCAACGGGTAGCGCACCTCTCAACGGGTAGCGCCAGTTCAAAATTAACACTGCGGGCAGCCTCTCAACGGGTAGCGCACCTCTCAACAGGTAGCGCACATTCACAGCCTTGTTTGAGGGCTTTCCCGGTGTCGGAATCGAGTGCAGGATAGCTCTTTGGAAAGGTATTTGAGTCTAATTTCCAACCCAAGTGGAATTTTTCAATTTGGAGTTGATTTAACCTATAAAAAATCAAATCTCCCAAGACTGGTCAAAAAGTGCCAATTGAGGCTGCCTGAAAGAAGAGTTCTGTTGCAGTCAACTTTTGAATGCCTTCCGCAACCCCAAATTGAGCTCATGATAGCTCATTGGAGAGATATTTATGTCTAGTTATCATTTTACCCATCAAGAAAATCATTTAGCCAACCCAGCTAGGAGAAAACTTGATTTTCCCAAGGTCACTTCAGAGGTGTCTTTGATTCTCCTGAGGCAACGAAATTCTTGACATCTCTCTCAAACCATGACACCTGTGCAAAAAGTGAAGGAGATTTTTCTTCCTTGGCATGTTTTGGACAAAAACCTCTCTCCGTTTTGAAAAATTCATCTCTGATTGCTCAGAAACAGCTTTTGAGTGAAACTTGTCCCGATGTGTGAAACAAGGAATTTTGTCGAAATGAAGCGGAATGAAGGGGATAGAGGGCTTCTAAATTCTTGGGGAAATTTTTGGGAGTGGGGAGGGATGTTAGGAAGTAGGGGAAAGTGGAATCTCAGAGATTGAGTGAGGGGAAGGGGTCCAAAAGGGCAAAACACAGGCCCAACCTAGAAAATTGCCAGGTTGTAGCTAGAAACTAGGGTTTGTGCAAAAATGAGAAATTTGGCGGATCTAAGGGATGGGAAGTGTTTGATAAGGTACTTTAAGGATATGGGAAGGTGTATGAACATCAGGAAACAAGTTTTGCCAGTGATTTGACCATCCAAGAGAAATTGCCTTCAAAACCCTAGGAGAGGGAAATGAACTTGCCAAAGCACAACTGAAGCATGAACACGGTGTAAAATGACCCATTAGACACTGACATGATAATGAAAACCCTCTGAATGATGATACGCTCAGCTGAATGATGACATGGACTGACATTTGGGAAACCTTAGGCCTAATGCCTAGTGACCAAATTTTGCTTGAAGACTCACTGAAATGACAAAATTTGACCTTGACACTCTGAGACCACTTTGTAAGAGCATATTTGATCACTGTAGGAAGGCTGGAAAGACTGACACTAACATTGGCTCCAATGGGGATGGTAGCTCCTTGGAGGTGCCAAGAACCTTAGACCTCTGGGAGAGCAGACCAGTGCCTTTACAATCATTGGGCAATGGAGTCATAAACTCAAGCTGAAATGCATGACTGAAAACTGACACAAACTAACTTAACAACAAGACTAAAAATTGACTCATAAAGGACTCATGACTCAACTAAAAACTGACTCAATACTTGAACACAACCGACAAACTGAAAATGATGCTCAAAGGGGAGCTTATTCATCAAAACCTACTCTAACAGTTTCATTCATCACCTGGTCAAGTGAAATGAAACAACCAATGTAACCAAGTAAGTGTCCCATCTGCTGTTCGAATTCTCCACAAGTGCTTGCTTATGAACAACAAGAGAGAACAACTGAAAGGCAACTCCCATGACAACTTGGGAACAGATCCGTTGAATGATATGAATTCTCTATCCACCTCCAAAAACACTGCATAAGGATCTTGAAATTCAAGCACACTGGAACCTAGCTCATCCAATGGATTACTTCTCTTTTCCTCATACCATGAATGCAAACTTTGATCTGAGCCTTGTGATGAGACCTCTGCTGAAAATGACAAAGAAACCGGCTGCCGGATCAAATTCATATCAGCACATGTTTCAAGCTCACATGTGATCAATGGAGAAAGACTTTGACTGCAAACCTCATCCAAAACATCAGCTATTGGATCATGAAAAACTTGAAAAGACTGCTGCAATCCCATTTCTATTGGTTCCATTGTGATTACATGATTGCCTACATGCTGCTCATCTTGTTCTTGAGAAATTTTACGAGAATTCTGCCTTATAAACTGAAATGCTTCGAAACAAAAGGGTATAGAATCTTCCTGCATCATCAAATCAGGTATTTCGGCTGCCACACCTTCACCTATAATCTGCCCTTCAATTTCATTTGGTGACTGCAAATCTAATGCTACAGGCTGCTCAAGAATTTTATTATCTGCCTCATCCTCAACATTAAATGATTTACTATGCAATCTACCCTTCAAAAACTGAATTGTTTCAAAACAAAATGGTACAGAGTCACCTTGAATCATTAAATCATGTGTGTACACTTCCAAGTCTTCAGTTGCAACTTGACAATCAATGGCTTTCGGGGGTTGCAAATCTGAATATGAGAAGTCTTGAACAAAATTTTCATTGCTCTCAAGATGGTCTAAATCAAGACTTGTTGACATTTGATTTCTGATTGCCTGGAAGTTGTCTTTAATGAACTGACATGAATCAAAACAAAAAGGCAAAGATCCTTCACTTACTTCGAAATTTGCTGCACTTTCCTCGCCACTGTCATAGCTGAGATGTGATGGCTGAACATTATATTCAAGCTGCTGAAAATGAACTTCTTCCTCGCACAAACTAGCTGCTGATTTATCTACAATATTAGCTACTGTTTGGAGAACATAATCATCATCATACTCATCAAACTGAGGCAAATCATCATCAAACATACACGTCATATCAACAGTTCTTTCTTCTCCAAGATGATCTACAAAACAATCATTATCAGTGCTATGACAACTAGGATCATAAACAAAATATTTTGGATCAGCAACTTGTTCTTCTTCAATCAGCGAGCCATGATCTTGAACATCATAAGCATTCCTTGTGGTGATCTTCTTCATCATCTCTTCTACTGCACTTACCAAAATGTCAAGCTTTACCTCTAAAGATGTCGATTTTTCCGGATCTATATTTTTCATCTCTTCTTCCTTCATTCTTGCCCGTCGGATCAGCAGATGCGCCTCTACATTTACTGCACTGTTTTGCATCTCGTGAAGTGTTGCAATATCTTTTTCTCTCAGCTGAAACTCCATCTCTGGATCAAAGGCACCCGGATAGTGCAAGAGAGCAGATCTAAGAGTAGGCCTTATATCAATTGGGATCGAATAATAAACATGGTTAAATCTCGCTGAAAACTGTTGTACTGTCTCCCCTGGCAATCTTTTCAGCTGATTATACTCTTCTACAATCAAGAGAAGGTTCTGCCCGATCATCCACCTGTCGAGAAAAACTTTGACAAACTGCTGGAAATCTGAAATGCTCGCATCAGGCAAGGTTTTGAACCAACTCTTCACTTTGGCTTGCAAAGAAAGAGCAAAAAGCCTTATACTGACATCTTCTTCATCAACTTCAAAAAGATCTAGAAAATTCTCAAAATTCTGCACATGTTGCTCAGCGTTGACATTCTTACTTTCACCATCAAACATCGGCAAGTATAGATCATAGTTTTTGGGAAAAGCATGAAGAACAGAAGGTAAAACAAGCGGTTTATACCGATCTGGAATTTTACAAGGTGTAGGGGTATGTACAGCAGGTATAGAATTAGTCTTGGTCTCTTGAGTTTCATCAATTTGAACACGGTCATCACAAGATTTGGGAAAAGGATCTTGATCAAGCTCAAAGGCATGCAAATCTTGGGTATTTACAATCTTCAAAGGGAAAGAATCAACTGCAGGCCGAGGATCTCTTCTCAAATACAATATACTTTGCAAAGAAGTTTTGACATTCTTGGGAAAAGAGAAGAAATAATTTATGACAAAGAACAAAATGTCTTGGATGAAATTCCAACTTGAGTACCTGATCTTGCCATATTCTCCTTTCATGTTTTTGCTGGTCGGGATCATCCTCCAGTGGAGTCTTTGGATCTGATCTTCAAAACTGATTTAGAGTCGCCAAGTGAATGA
The DNA here is from genome assembly GCA_031772625.1 of Pinus tabuliformis. NCBI lineage: Eukaryota > Viridiplantae > Streptophyta > Pinopsida > Pinales > Pinaceae > Pinus > Pinus tabuliformis. Next base: position 465,262,770 of record CM062819.1, read on the forward strand.
TTTCAGCCTTGCAAGTGTCTGATCGTTGTCCACCATCAACAATCAGATCTGAACTTGATACATGTACTGGGGTAAATTGCAGATTGCCATGTTACATTCACTAGCTCACGGAGGTCGACCGAAGGAGCGTTTATCTACTTACGCTGATGTAAAACAAGAGCGTTTTCGAAGGCTACCTGGCGTACCTTCAGACTCCATCTAAGCTTATGAATTAAACACACCAATAAGCAAACAATCAATTTGTTCTCCCCAGTATGGTCACCAGTATGTTAGCGCTTGATATTTCACCCTAGGCTGAGGAAGGTAAACCTTCAAGGCCACATCAAACCATTTCACCTCGTAGCTAGCCCTACGGGGTATGAGAAGGCTCTCTCCGGTGAAACTCGGTAGATCTTTCAATAGAATGAGCTGACCCAATTAGGAACACTGATATTAGGCTAGTAAACTGATAAGGAGGGTTGATTTAAAGTTTTTTTTTTTGGGGTTTTTGGTGGCAATTGGAGGGAGTGCAATTCAGGGTGCGGGGATTGAGCTCAGTTTTTGCAGGTGGGTCTTTGGGGCAAGGTAGGAGTTTGTGCTGATGCCTTTAGCTGAGATGGATGATCAAGGAAGAAAAAGGAGAAGCTAAAGAGGGCAAACAATGACTTTGAATCCTCTCTAGACAGTGGAAAACATAAACATTAAACAAATTTGAAAGCTGAGCATGGCAAGCATGAATTCAAACTTTATCACTTCATTTGTTTAATAAGCTGCAGTAAAGAAAGAGATGGAACACATAAACACACTTACAATTACAATAAGATAACACACCATCAACACAATAGTCCACAAGAATCCCAATGATGTCTGCAAAACCCTGGTCTTCCTTTTCCTCAAATTGCAGAGATACAAGTAAAATATACAATAGGAGCTTCTCCCTCAAGAGTCCAACCTCTCCAACCATGAAAATGATTGAGAAAATACATAATATAGGCAAGCCAACCTCTTCCCTTGCCTCTAGGGGTCGAGCTCATCCTTCTAGGAGCTGTTTCAACCAATTCTAAACTGAGCCCTAGATAATAGGTAGTCAAAACAACTTGCCTCTAAAACGTAGGAAACCTATCCATGCATTAAATTTTTACCATTTACATTCAAGAATCTTCTAGAAGTGATCAAGGAGAGTAAAAGCATCATAGAGCCATGAAATTTACATAAAACTCCATGATTTACATGCCCAAAACATTAAACCAAGTGAAAACAGTGTTTTTCTGGCCGAACTGGTCAAAATAGGCAAAATTCCTTGACATGCAGCGCACATGTGCCTGACGGGTAACGCACATTGAGAAGCCTGTTTGAGGGCCTTCCCGGTGTCCAAATCAGGTGCAAGCTAGCTCATTGGAAAGGTCTGCGAATATTCTTTCCAACCCCAGCGGAATATTTGAATTTGGAGTTCATTTGACCCCTCAAAACTCAATTCTCCCAAGACAGCTTTCTGCAACTCAAAATAGGGGCAGAAAGTCAAAATTTGCATGTGTTTTGACCTTTTGGAGGCCCAAATCTCCATAAAAACTGAAGTCCATCCATAGGTAGGTGTAACTTTGCATGAAAATTCCAAAAATGCTGAGTTTTCCCCGTTCTGAGTTGCCCCCATGTAGGGTAGCGCACGGGGCGCTACCCGTTAAAAGGCCAAAACCTGTCAATTTCCCAAAAATGCCAAAAATGCCTCAAAACTTTCAAAATTTCTTGTGCTAGCTGCTAGGAAAAGGCTAATGAGTATCATGGTGAGTGAGAGAAGCCTCGGCCAAGATACGGAGTGGGTTGGTCTTCTTCTTCCTCTTGAGGGCCTCGGACAACCTTCTTTGGACTTGGGGGAGGGATAGGGTTTACATATTAGGCCATGGGGGGAAATTTACATTTCTTTGAAAATAATAAGGGCAGAGACATAAGCATGAATTTGTGAAGAAAAGGGGGAACAAGGGAGGGAATCAAATGGGACCAAAAAAACCTTGAAACAAACATAAAACCCTAACATTCTGCCCACATTGACAAACAGTTACAAATATCTTTTTCCCTTGTATTCTTGGAGGCATAATCGCAAGCATGTAGACCCATAACCATCATCAACCCATCAAACAACATGTATAGAGCCTACCTCAACCCAATTTGCAAATTTGAAGAAGATTTGAGTGAGTTTGAGGTGATTCTGGCTTTTACAGCTCAACGGGTAGCGCCAGTTCAAAATTAACACTGCGGGCAGCCTCTCAACGGGTAGCGCACATTCACAGCCTTGTTTGAGGGCTTTCTCAGTGTCAGAATCGGGCGCAGGATAGCTTGTTGGAAAGGTATTTGAGTCTACTTTCCAACTCAAGTGGAATTTTTCAATTTGGAGTTGATTTGACCTATCAAAAATCAAATCTCCCAAGACTGGTCAAAAAGTGCCAAATGAGGCTGCCTGAAAGAAGAGTTCTGTTGCAGGCAACGTTTGAATGCCTTCCTCAACCCCAAATTGAGCTCATGATAGCTCATTGAAGATATATTTATGTCTAGTTATCATTTTATCCATCACAAAAATCATTTGGCCAACCCAGCTAGGAGAAAACTTGATTTTCCCAAGGTCACTTTAGAGGTGTCTTTGATTCTCCTGAGGCAACAGAATTCTTGACATCTCTCTCAAACCATGACACCTGTGCAAAAAGTGAAGGAGGTTTTTCTTCATTGGCATGTTTTGGACAAAAAACTCTCTCAATTTTGAAAAATTCATCTCTTATTGCTCAGAAACAACTTTTGAGTGAAACTTGTCCCGATGTGTGAAACAAGGAATTTTGTCGAAATGAAGCGGAATGAAGGGGATAGAGGGCTTCTAAATTCTTGGGGAAATTTGTGGGAGTGGGGAGGGATGTTAGGAAGTAGGGGAAAGTGGAATCTCAGAGATTGAGTGAGGGGAAGGGGTCCAAAAGGGAAAAACACAGGCCCAACCTAGAAAATTGCCAGGTTGTAGCTAGAAACTAGGGTTTGTGCAAAAATGAGAAATTTGGCGGATCTAAGGGATGGGAAGTGTTTGATAAGGTACTTTAAGGATAGGGGAAGGTTTATGAACATTAGGAAACAAGTTTTGCCAGTGATTTGACCATCCAAGAGAAATTGCCTTCAAAACCCTAGGAGAGGGAAATGAACTTGCCAAAGCACAACTGAAGCATGAACACGGTGTAAAATGACCCATTAGACACTGACATGATAATGAAAACCCTCTGAATGATGATAGGCTCAGCTGAATGATGACATGGACTGACATTTGGGCAAACTCTAGACCTAATGCCTAGTGACCAAATTTTGCTTGAAGACTCACTGAAATGACAAAATTTGACTTTGACACTCTGAGACCACTTTGTAAGAGCATATTTGATCACTGTAGGAAGGCTGGAAAGACTGACACTAACAGGACCCACTTCCTTAATTAGATCGAGGAGGTTGGGTCATGTCATATTAGCTCTTCCTCTCATGTTTACCCCAGCAGGTTGGTGGAACTAGGTAAATGTGGGAGGGGTGCTTACAGATTCGTATCAGAGTGAGTTTCATTCTCTTTGGGTGATATTTGATACCAAAAATTGGTATTAGAGCTCTGAGGTTCAACACTTGGACTAGATGGGAAGAATGGTTTTATCATGCATGCATGCCAGTGTGTACATGATAGTTATCCAAGTATTGTCATGGTTATGGTTGTTGTGCATGAGGACATTGTATGCAATTGGTGTTATCATGCATGATATCGATATATTGATATGATTATGTATATACATGTATCATGCTAATCTATATTGATTTTTTAGATGAGATAGCCTCCCATGAACTTCACTAAGGTATGTTGATTTTGTTTATATTTGGTTCTCTGACATGTTATTCTTGCAAGAAGTAGAAGATCAAAGATGACTAGAAAAATGGTGGACTACAGTTCACGTGACTCTCCCTACAAATCAGATGAACAACATAGTGATGAGTACTCCCTCGACATAGCAGATAGATTGAGAAGTTTGAAAGAAGGGATCAGAAGTTGTAAGACAAATAATGACAAGATAATTAAGTGACAGGAAGACTTGCTAGGGAACACGATTAACAAGCATAGGTTAGTGTCGTCATCCTTAAGGGTCTATCAAATTTACAGAGATAGGGATCGCTTAGGATCAGTCTTGGACAGGAGGAAAGGACCAATGGGGCATATGGAAGCAGGTCACAATCAAGATACATGTTTGACAGGGATGGTATTGTCAGAGATGGTAGGTTCTTGGATACACCTGATAGGAGGGATAATGACCGTGGGTTCTATTATAGTTTTGTTTCAGACAGAAAACATCGTCATCACCATCACCATCCGTATAGGAGGAGTGAGAAATAGTACTTGATAGAAGAGTTCAAGAAAGAAAAGCCTTCTACATTTGATGGAGAAATGAAGAAGTCACAAGATGTAGAAGCTTGGTTTCTTGGGATGAATAAGTTTTTTATATTGCATGATTACTCAGAGAATATAAAATCCAGGATAGCTACTTTTAGTTTTAAAGGGAAAGGAGACATTTGGTAGGAAGATGTAAAGAATGTTGGAGGCATTCAAGAAGAGGAGTTGAATTGGAGTGAGTTCAAGAGACTTTTCAGGAAGAAGTATCTATTTGAAATATACTGTGATGATAGGAAAAGGAATTATAAAAGTTGAAGATGGGATCTATGACCGATGAGGAGTTTATTGGCAGATTCTTAGAATTGTTGATATATGTGCCTCATCTTAAAGAGGAGAAAGCGAAGATTCAAAGATTCATCAGTGGGTTGCCAATATCATTTAAAGGCAGGATTTCTTTTAATGAGCCTAGATCGCTAGAGGAAGCCATGAAAAAGTTGAAGCATTTTTATGAGAAATCGAAGCACAAGATTGATATTTCTAAGCAGGATTGGAAAGGTAATGAGAAGAATAAAGGAAATGGGTTAAGAAGAGAGGAAAACCACATGACATAGATGAAAAGGAGAATGCAACACCACACAAGAAGTTCAATGTAGTTAATAGAGGATAGGGATTTCAGCCTGAGGAGTAGAACAAGGGTGATAGAAGGAACCCTTTACAATTTTGGACTTGTGGCAAGGATCATCACAAGAGAGATTTTCCATAACATCAGGGTGGTAGACCACAAATTTACAGTGATTAGGAGGGACAAAAAGTTGGGGATGTTGGACAAAGTATTCCTGAGATTTATGCAGCTTTGGATAATCGATAGGCTGATCATTAGGCATCCATTTTCGAGATGGAAGGTAACATTTGTGATCAAGTTATTCATATTTTGATTTACCCTGGATATAACTATAGTTATATCATTTCTGACTTGGTGGATAAGTGTGGTTTGAATGAAGAAGTGCATGCAAAATCTTGAATAGTGCAGTTGGCTATATGTATTATGGAAAGATCTCATCATTGGGTAAGATCTCGTGCGTTTAAGATGAACGGTATGTTTACATTGGCACATCTAAATGCACTTTTGTTGGGATCATACATTATGATGTTGGGTATGGATTGGTTATACATTCAAAAGACTAAGGTGGATTGTTATGATAAGGCTATTGAGTGCTTGGATGATGATGGAGAGAAAATAATCTTACAGGGTAAGAAGAAGCCTACATGAGTGAGGATGGTTACAGCTATGCAAGCCAAGAAAAATAACAAGAAAGGATGTGTATTGTTTCTAGTTCATATTTCTAGTGACAAAGGTAACGATGATGATGCAAAAGTCTTGAAGAGGTATTTTATTTTGCAACAATTTCAAGATGTATTTACAGTAGAGATTTCAAAGTTACCTCCTCACATGGAAGTGTACTTTTCTATTGAGTTGATTTTGGGAGCAACAGGAGCATCAAAGGCACCGAACAAGATGAGTGCTCCAATGTTAGTGGAACTGAAGTTGCAGTAGAGGGAAATTCTTGACAAAGGATACATTAGGACAAGTGTGCTGCCTTGAGGTGCACCAATATTATTTGTGAAGAAGAAGGATGGTACTCTCAGGTTACGCTTTGATTACAGACAATTGAACAAGGTGACGATCAAGAACAAGTACCCTTTATCGTGGATTGGCGATTTATTTGACTAGTTGAAGGGAGTAGTAGTTTTCTTAAAGATTGATCTAAGATCAGGATATAGGTACACATCAAAGAAGAGGACATATGCAAGATTCCTTTCTGGAGCAGCTATGGGCATTATGAGTTTGTTTTGGTTCCTTTTGGTTTGACTAATGCTCTAGCTACTTTCTTGTGTTTGACGAATAGTATGTTGCATCCTTATCTGGACAAGCTTGTGATGGTATCCATGGATGACATATTGATATATTCTAAGAATGATGAATAGCATGCAAACCATTTGGTAGAAGTTTTAAGATTGTTGAGAGAGCATTAGTTATATGCCAAGTGTAGTAAATGCAGTTTCTTTCAGATAGAAGTTCATTACTTGGGGCATGTGGTTTCTAAGGAAGGTATAGGAGTGGTCCCAGAAAAGATTAGAGCTATCATGGAGTGGGAAAATCCTAGGAATGTGGATGAGGTCAGATCATTCATGGGACTAGAAGGTTAATATAGGAGGTTCACCAAGAAATTCTAGTAGATTGTTTATCCTATTACATCATTGTAGAGAAAGGGAAATAAATTTGAATGGACAGAGGAATGTGCAACTAGTTTTGAGCAATTGAAACAGTTTCTTACAAACACTCCAATTTTAAAGATTGCAGATCTAGATGAATTTTTTTTGGTGTGTATAGATTATTGGAAAAGAGGAATTGGAAGGGTTCTGATGTAGGAAAGACAGGTAGTGTGTTATGAGTTAAGGAAACTAAATGAGCATGAGAAGAATTATGTGACACATGATCTTAAGTTGGTAGCAATCATTCATGCATTGAATATGTGGAGGCACTATCTTTTGGGTAGGTGGTTTATTATGATGAGTGATCACAATCAACTGAGGTACTTATTTGACCAACTTAATCTGAATGCTAGGCAATCTAGATGGTTTACTATGCTCAATGAGCTTTATTTCGAGATCAGTTACATTAAAGGAAAATAAAAAAGGGTTTCATATGCTCTTATGCAGAAGGGTACATGTAAATCACATAGCAGCTATGAGTTCATATTCAACAGATTTATAGGATCAGATCTTACCGCGAGGACAACAGGATGACAGGTACAAGTAGCTTAAGCATTTGTTGCAGTAGTAGGGTATAGCTGAATACAATGTGGATTATAATCTCACGACAGATGGTTTGGTCATATTTAGGAACATGATCTATGTGTCGGAAAAAAGTGATCTCAAGAAGCTTATATATCTTGAGGGAATTTCATGCCAATCAATATTCAGGTCACCCAGGATATCATAAGACAATGACAGTGGTTAAGAAGGTCTACCATTGACCAAAATTGAAGAAAGGGGTGGCATATTTCATCGCTAGATGTTTTCATTGTCAAATGGTAAAAGGATAGTGTAAGCATCTGAGTGGTTTCTTACAACCGATTTTGATTATAGAGTGGAAATGGGAGGTCATTTCCATGGATTTAATTACAGGTTTGTTGAGGACATCTAGACAACATGATTCTATCATGGTTGTGGTTGACAAGTTGACAAAGGCAATGCACTTCATTCCAGTGAAGTCTACAAATTCAGCTAGTGAGGTAGCACAAGTCTTCATCAGGGAGATAGTTAGATTGCATTGTATTCCTAGGAATATTATGTTAGACAGAGATGCCAAGTTCACTTCCAGGTTTTGGAAGGAGTTTTTTACAGGCTTGGGTATATATTTTTCCTTTAGTACAACTTATCATTCACAGATAAATGGACAGACAGAGAGGTTCAACAGGATTCTTGAGGACATGCTAAGGATGTATATTATGCACTAGTAGAGGAGGTGGGAGGAGTATCTTCCACTAGTTGAGTTTGCTTACAACAATGGGTATTAGGAGTCACTGAGGATCAGTCAATTTGAGGCACTTTATAGGCAAAGTTGTATTACTCCCATCAATTGGAGTGATCCAGTTAAAATGGTATTGATTAGACTGGATATGTTGGATGATATGGAACATGAAATGCTGGTTATCAAGAAGAATCTAAAGGAAACATAGGAAAGGAAGAAGAGTTATGAAAATTAGCATAGGTTATTTAAGAAGTTTCAGGTTGGGGAACATGTGTATTTGTGCATCAAGCCCAAGAAGAGCTCCTTTGCAATTGGATCATGTTCCAAGATGGCATCTTGATATTGTGGGTATTTCGAGATCCTTGAGATGATTGGTATTAGTGGCCTACCGACTTGCACTTCCTCCGACAATGAAATTCCATGATGTTTTCCATGTGTCATTTCTTAAGAAGTATGTAAAATATGTTGATCATGTGATTGTATGGTCTGTATTGCAGGTGGAACCAAAAGGAGGATTCCAACCATAACCTTAGTGAATTTCGTAACGAAAGATGCTCATGCTCTGGAATTGAGCAATCAAACAAGTTAAAGTGTAGTAGAAGCACTTTGGGCCCATTGAAGCTACATGGGAGATGGCTAATCAGACGTGGGCTATGTGTCCTTCATTGTTTGTTGGTTGAGGAAAAATATTTTTTGTATATGCATATATATTTATGTATGGTTTTTATTGTAAATATCGCAAGGAGCTGTGTTATAAAGCTCCAATAAGCGGTATGGTTGTCATGTCTTTGATGTTTTTTTTCTTTTCAATAGAATGCTCATTGTAAATACTGCATCGATCTAAGTTATAAAGATCCATGGGCATTATGTTTTGGTTTTCAGCAGTTTGGTTTGTCATAGAACATCAAGGATGATGTTCCCTTAAGGGGGAGGGGTCTGTAATAGACCTACGTTAAAAAATCATGTAATAAAGTTAATAAAGGAAAAAATAAGACCAAGGTAATGGGACACATATTCTAAGTTGAATGTTGGGAAAACAATATAGTGATGGGGTATCACTTATGATTAATTTAGGGCTATGGAAATTGGAAAAGGTAAACTAGCATTAATTGGCATTTATTTATGAAAATAATGGAAAAAAGGAGAACAAGAAGGTGAAAGGTCACATAATTGCATGTGAGGAAACTTGAAGGAAAAATAGAGGAAAATGAAGAAAATATAGGCCTCAATGATAAAAAATCTTCTAAGGATCAGTTCACAAACTTTCATCATTTTTAGCTTGGAGCTATGTTCTATTCTCTCTCACGCATTCTCTTGCAGACTTACACATTCTTGGAGCATGCTTGGAGAACTCTAGCATACATTGGATTTAGAGAAAGAAGGCAAAGGAGAGGAAGGAAAGCATAAGGGGACAACAGGATCAGTGGCAACAACTGGATCACTTTGCAAGTAACATGTTGCATATATGATATCCTTGTTGATTTATATGCATGGTATATGCATGTGGTAATTTGGTTATGATTTGTCATTGGTATGGAGGATTCTTAGATTGGAAACACTTTTAGCCTTGCCTTGCCATTTCCTAGATAGACATGGTGTTGTGGGTTTTTCCATATGTTTTTTTGTTTTTGATTGGTGCTCATAATTCCTTTTGGTTGTGGGTTGGAACAAATGTTCTGGAATCACTAGAACAACTTGGGTTGAGTTACTAGTCCTAGATCCTAGGTTTGAAAAACACTCTAGAGCCCTTCATTGGTTGAGTTACTAATCCTAGATCCAGGTTGGAAAAATGCTTTGGAGCCCTGGAAGGCTATGTGTTGATTTATTAGTTCTTGGAGCCCTAGACAACTCGGTAGAGACTGATCTAGTTGGTATAAGTGACATCCAACTCTGAGGTGGAATCACTGGTTGAGGGTTGAGGTGGTTTGGAATCTAGAAGCCATGGTTTGGTTTTTCTTGGTTTATTACATGAGATCCCACACTCATGCTTGGAATATGGCATGGGGGAGATTAGCATAAAGACAAATTTGGTTCAACCCAATCTATAGTCGGGTGGTACATGAAAGTCCCTGACTTGGTTGGCTTTTGCATATGATACTAAGAGATCTTTTCCTATTGTATTTTATGAGTACTTATACTTGATATTATGTCAACCCAATCTATGGTCGAGTGGTACATGAAAGTCCCTAACTTGGTTGGCTTTTTCATATGATACTAAGAGATCTTTTCCTATTGTATTTTATGAGTACTTATACTTGATATTATGTGGCTTTTATGGTTGTTCTGTCATGGTTTTTATGATCTTCATTTGCTGGTTATATGATGTATATTGTCCATGGCTCTTGATATATTTTAATTGGTTAATGAATTGTTAATGAATATATGAGATAACAAATGTTCTTGCAACTATCATGAGAGGTAATTAGACCTACTTAATTATTCTCAAATAAGTACTAGACTCTGCTAAGATATGCATTCATGACCTATAGGTTACATGTTCTCAATATGTTTGACGAAATGACTATCATGATTAGGCTTCATTAGGTCAAGTATTTGGTCAATTTTTGTATGAATGGCTTTTTATTAATGTAATTTACCATTATGGAAAGTCTTATTGACTTCTAGGTAGTGGTCTAGGGGTTGATCTGGAATCTGGGCTCAGATCTTGGGACTTCACCCTCTAAATTGGAGAAATTGGGTTGCAACTGCATGGATGTAAGCTTGTGCATGTGGTTTGAGGATCCCAACTGCATGGATGCCTTGTTTTGGGTGTGGTTGAGGGTCCCAGGCTAAGAAATAGAGGTCTAGCTCAGGGTTTGTCTACCTAGGGTGATTGTTGATCTTCTGGGTGACATGTATCTCCTATAGGTTGTGTTGAGTTGTTAGTTTGTTGTCATTAGTCTGCCCCACTTCCTTAATTTGATATATGAGATTAGATCATGTTATAGTAGCTCTCCTCTCATGTTTACCCTGACAAGACGATGAAACTGGGCAAATGTGGGAGGGCTGGTTACACACTAATTGGTTTATTAGCCTCCTTAGGAAGAACTTGGTGTTTTATCATCTCTTTTCAGCATGAACTCTAGTAGTTTGCAACCTTGGCTAGTAGTTTTCCAACCTTCTTGGTAAGCGCTAAGTGGTTTATCATCATTCTTAGTAAGAACTTAGTGATTTATCAGCCTTACAGCAAGCACCTAAGTGGTTTATCAACTTACTTGGAGAAAAATATGTGGTTTATTAGCCTTCTCAGTAAGCACTTAATGGTTTATCAGCCCTTTTTAGCAAGCACTTATCACGCAATTCTTCCTCAGAGCCTCCCACTGATCTTTCATGTTTGGAAACCATAGTCCAACAATTTCCATGCATTGAAACTGGGAATCACATCCCATCAGTCTAGGTAGACTCTCTCAGGTGCGCAACTTCTTGCTCTTGTGCTTGGCCTTGTCTTTTATCTGGAGTTTTCTCACTTTGTCTGTTTCACATTCTTCTCCTACCCGAATCTTCTATTTTTTGTTTCTTCTCCTTTTGTTTTTCTTACCTCCCTTGTTTTCATCTAGGATTTTCATGCCCCCACATGGGATTATTTTCTTACCGTGCCCTTCACGCCATGGAAGTGAGAAAACACGAGAATCTCCTCTACCCTATCATTTCCTGATAACTATTTTGTGGTGGGAATTTATCTATGCCAGACAACACCACTCATGAATCTCCCTCAGATCATGGATCCGTTTGTCCCACTCTTCAAGCCAACAAAATTGTAACAACCCCCGGTTGATTTTCCATGTAAATAAAATAAGACCAAGGTCATGCGATATGTATTCCAAGCTGAATGGTGGGAAAACATTATAGTCGGAATCACTTGTGGTTTAATAATGGCTATGGAAATTGGAAAAGGCATTGGAAATGGAAAATAGGTAATAAATGGAAATTTAATATGAGAAATAAAAGAAAAAGGAAAGGAAGAGAATAGATATAAATGATAAAAAGGCACCAGAGAAAGAGTTCACAGCTTTTGGATGATTACAACTTTTGTCAGTTTAGCTTTTGGCTCTCTTCTTCCATACTTTTACAGTGTTCCACACGAAGCATTCTTCGAGAATCCTAGCATTTACCTGGACTTGCAAAGAACAAGCAAGGAATTTGAGGATAGTGGAAAATAAGGTTTGAGTAGCAGCTACAACTAGAGTTCATTATGGGTAACAAGTTGCTTATGTGATTTTCGTGCTGACATTTGGATGCATGAAACATGCATGTGGTTCTTTGGTTCTTTTGTTTTCACTGGCATGGGATTTTCCTAGACTGATAGTGGTTTCATCCTTGCCTTTCCATTTCCTGGATAGCAAGGATGCAATGGATTCTCTATTTCATTTAGCTTTGTAAGGTTGATAGACTTAGATCCTAGTTGAGGTGGTCTTGGGAAAATTCCCAAGGGTCAACTCTTGATGGATGGGTGGAGACAGGAAAATTCCTATAGAGATGGGATGGAATTCAAAGGCATCCATGCTTGTTTTGGTGTTATTTATTTTTAGATTGGTTAAGTGAAATCATTGTGGTTGAGGGTTGAGGTGGTTTGGCCTATGGAATCGCTGGTTGGTTCTATTTTGGTTTAACCCATGTGATCCCACATTCATGCTTGGAATATGGCACAAGTGTGATTGGATGAAAAAGAGATTTGGTTCAAACCAATTTATAGTTTGGTGATACATGGAAGTCCCTAACTTGGTTGGATTTTGCATATGTTAATATAAGTTATTTTCTTATTGTGATTGATGAGAACTTGTACTAGTTGTTATGTTGATCTTGTGGCCAATTTTTTATGGATCCTGCTCATGATTTGACAAGTGATTAAATGATTGATGAATTCATGGGCTAATAAGTGTTTTTGCAACTACCTTGAGAGGGCATTGAACCTTCTTGATAACTCTATGATGTAGTTAAAATTTTTATGATTAGATATGCATTCATGACCTATAGTTTCTAATGAAAGTTACTTAATGTATTAGTCATGTCTTGGTCAATATCTTGCTTCAGTATTGATGGTTTATAATTGTTATCATCATTGATTGCATTCTGGAAAGTTTTGGGCACTTATGGGTAGTGGTATGAAGTCTATCCCTAAAAAAGTGGCATAGATCTTGCCACTGCATGCACAAAATAGGGAAATTTTGGTCATAACCGAATGTAGACAGGCTTATGGGTGCAGTTGGAACCTCATAACTTCATGCACAATGTGTTATGGGTGTGGTTGTGGTGTCAAGCTTGTAAAAATGAGTTCCAACTTAGGGATTGATCAGTAGTGGTGTTTGTCAAGCTATTGAGTGATCTAGTGTCCCTTAGGGGTGGTAGTATGTGTTTTGTTTTGTAGGCCCCACTTCCATAATTAGAACTTAGAGGTCAAGTCATGTCATAGTAGCATGCAACTCTTGTTTACTTTATAGATATTGTAAAATTGGGTAAATGTGGGGTGGGGTGGTTACTAATTGGTATCAGAGTGGGTTGCGTTCTCTTGGGGTGATATCTGATACCACATAGTTGTATCAGAGAAAGGTTGCAACGGTCCACCCCGAGGTAAATGTGATTTCTATGCATGCATGTTAGTTGTCTATGTGTTTGTTATGCATGCTTTTTATGGTTATGGTTATGATATTTATGTAAGAATTTATATGCTTGTGATACTGTATCATGCTAATCTTGATTGGCTTGCGCATATGCAATAGCCTCCCCTGAGATACACTGAGGTATGATTTTGATTATATCTTCTATTTAATTTATTTGACGTGGTATGTTCGTAGGAAATAAAAGATTAGAGATGAAGAGCAGAGTGACGAACTATAGTTCACATGAATCCCCTTACAGGCCTGATGTGAAATCAGGGCAATAAGGAGAAAATTATTCTTTTAATCAAGAAGATACATTGAGGAGTCTAAGGGTAGAGATTCTAAGTTGCAAGGTAGATAATAACATGTTGATTGAGGCATAGGAAAGGCCTGCTAGAGCTCAAGAAAAGCAAGTAGAAGTCAATGCAGTGATCCCTCAGAGCATTACATATTTGTAAAAGCAGAGACAACTGGGGAACAATCATGGAGATAGATAGGCGGAGAAGACTAATGGGGCATATGGAAGCAGGTCTTAGAGGCAATACATGATGGAAATAGATGATATGGTTAGAGGTGGAAGATATTTGGAAACACCTGACAGACGAGCTATCACTCATGGATTCTATTCCAGTGACATTTCTGAGAGACATTATCATCATTACTGCCATCATCCTTACAAGAGGAGTGAGAGGGGGTACTTTCCAAATAAATTCATGAAATCCAATCCTCCTAATTTTTATGGTGATCTGAACGGAAATTGGAATCCACCCATGGTATTCATCAAGCCATGGAATTTATCCACTCATGAATATACCCGTGGTATTGTAAGTGGCATCCACCCATGGTATTCATCCACCCAAGGTATTTATCCACCCATGGAATTTACCCATGGTATTGTAAGTGGAATACATCCATGATATTCATTCACCCATGGTATTCAATCACCCATGGTATCTACCCACCCATGAAATTTACCTGTGGTATTATAAATAAAAAAATACTATAAGTAACAAGTCACATTTTGTAAAAGGACATATTGTTCACCGCCAAGAAACTTTTTATTAAAATAGAGAATAACTTTAAGTTACATCCACCCCATCATATGGGGAGGCCCCATAGATCCCAATGATCAGATGGGGAGGCCCCCAAGATCAGTGACTTCTTCTATTCCCCATTTAATAGACGAATGTAATTTACCCATGGTATTGTAAGTTATATCCACCCATGGTATTCATTCACCCATGGTATTCACCCACCCATTGAATTTACCTATGGTATTATAACCAAAAAAAGGATATAAGTAACAAGTCGTACTTTGTAAAAGGACATATTCTCCACCACAATGTAGCTTTTACAATTATTCTCTATTTTAATAAAAATCTTCTTGGTGGTTTTGTTTAATGTGTGTTCTCCTATTTTCTTCTAGAATTTCAAATTTTCAGAACTTGGGGGCCTCCCCCCAAGATCAGGATCGGTGGTATCAGCTAACGTTAGCTAGAAGTGTTCCCTTCCCTACAACATCAAGCCCTTCATAGATGAGGTACTATGTGATGTCGCCCTTCTTGAAGTTTGTGATGTATTGTTAGGAAAACCATACTTGTGGAAGTGGCATGCTGTATATGAGTCTACACCTTGCTCTGTGATTATTAATTTGGGCAATAAGTTGTACAGGATACTGGAGGTAGCCCCACCTTCCACCATTTCTTTGATCACCACAAAGCAATGCAGTAAGATCATTTCACAAACTAGGAAATTTGTTTTCCTTCTGATTCACACTTGGGGAAAGAAGAGTATTGTGGCCACAACTTCCAAATTGGGCTCCTCCGCACAACACCAGTAGATGGACAAGGTCATGGAGGAGTACAAGGACATTTTATCCTCACTTATAGAGGTGCCTTTGCACTGTCAGGTCAAGAACTCCATCGATATGACCCTGGGTGCACCGCTACCCAATGGATGGATGTATTGACATTCTGTTCTAGAGAATGATGAGATCAAGAGGCAGATTCAGGAGTTGTTGCAGAAAGGGCATATCAAGCCAAGTTCATCACCTTGTGGGAGCCCGATTGTAGTGGTACAGAAGAAGGATGGGACCTAGAGACTTTGTATTTACTATCGAGAATTGAACAAGATCACTGTATGGAATAGGTATCCAATCCCATAGATTGATGACCTTCTGAACTAGCTCAAGGTTGCCAAATATTTCAGCAATATCGATTTGAATTCTGGTTATCATCAGGTTCCTATCGAACCCTTCGATGTGTGGAAGACTTCCTTCAAATCTAAGGAGGGACTTTTCAAATTCTTGGTCATGCCTTTCGGGTTGATGAATGCCCCCACAACCTTCATGATATTGATGGACAACATATTGCGACCCTTCAAAAATGCATTCATGGTGGTGTATTTAGATAACATCTTGATCTTCAACTAGAGATGGGAAGAGAACCTCCAGCATATTCGATAGGTCCTCCAAACCCTACAGCAACAAAATTTGTGTGCCAATTTAGATAAATCCACTTTTGGCATAACCCAGGTTCAATATATGGGGTGCATCATTGATGAAAATGATGTGCATGTGGACCCTACCAAGATACAAGTCATTCGGCATTGGAGAGCTCCAACCACTCTAACAGAGCTCCACAGCTTTCTTAGCCTTGCCAATTTCTACCATAGGCTCGTGTTGGGGTTCTCAAATATCACTTGGCCTTTAAGTTAAGTCAGCAAGGGAAAAGTGAAAGAAAAATTATTTTGGTTTGAAACCCAACATAAGGCATTTTTTGAGTTGAAGCATTACCTCTGCTCTACACCAGTGCTCACATTACTAGACCTACAACAACCATTTGAGATTGTGACAGATGCCTCCGACTATGTTATTTGTGCATTTCTTACTCAACAGGGGCATCTAATGGCTTACCATAGTGAGACACTTTCAGACATAGTCCAAAAGTATCCCACCCATGACAAAGAAACGTATTCCATTGTGCAGGCCTACCATCAATGGAAGAATTAAATTATGGGGAAGGAAATGGTCATCCACATAGACTACCAACCCCTGCAGTTCATACAGATGCAGGGAAAGTTGTAGAATGATCAACATCAGAAATGGTCCACATACCTGCAATATTTCCATTTGAACATGTTGTAGAAGCTCCAACACCCTCCAAAATTTTAGCGTACACTTAAATTTCAGAGCCTAGTATGGATCATGTTATCAATCATTCCTTAGTCACTTAATGGTAAGTTGAAGATCTCAAGTTCCTCTCTTAGATCTTAATAGTCGTTCATGCTTTTATCTTTGTATAGTATTTGTCAACTTTGGGCATGGGGATTATTGCTTGTCATGCAAAGGGAAGTTTGTTTTGCTTCAAGGGGAAATATTTTTGTGAATGGGTTGTCCTCACCACATAGACATGTTTCACACTCATCTCATGCACTCTTGTACAAGTGTCACCTTTATCCTCTCAAATTATATTATCGAAGATGAACTTGTGGTAAGTTTCTGCAAAGGTTGTTGCATTAAGCGAAGTATGTTTTTATATGTTCTGGATGGCATATGTTGTGTCACTAAGTGTTCAAGTGTGTGAATATATTAAATTTCTTTCACTGTTCACATCATTTCTATCGATACCACACTTAACTAAATTCTAGAGTTTCCCTAGAAACCTAGCCTCATCCAACTTTCCTGAACCGCACACTTCATATCTACGACCCTAAAGCTTTTTCTATTGCCTGCTGGAACTGCAAAATGTGTAGAAAGCCTAGCCTCCCTTAGCATCCAAAACTACACTGTGGTTTCCTCCAGTGTCCTTCCCTTATCTAGAACCCCCTATCTCCAGAAACTGCACAGTTTGTCCCTCAAGCATCTCAGCTGCCCAGTCTGCCTTGCATCCTGAAACTACGTAGATGTGTCCTCATAGGGCCTTATCCTGCAAGATTCACTACACACTTAAACTGCACAATTGTATCTCGCAGTAGCCACGAAGAAGGATGACATGCTAGATGACTCTCAAGGAGTTGAGGAGAAATATAAGAAGACCGATGAACCCAAGGTATGGTAGAAGATCGGGACCGCATGAAGACTCCATCTAATGCATAATCCTTTGTAGGGTAGGTATGGAAAACAAAGCACATCTTTTGAAATATGCCTCATAGTGTAGCTTGAGGGACCGCTTATCATTTTCATATGATTATGTCTTCAATGATATGCATGGCTGCAAGCACTGACAGTCATTCCATGTGTTTCCTCTAAATGTCTTGCTCCCTTTCACTTGTTGGATCAATTGTTGTCTTTTGGAATGTTTGGTTGTTATGTCATGTTCATTAGCCTTTCTAATGAACTCAAAGGTTGGTCTTTATGTATACAATTTTCCCTAGCCATGTAAGCATATGTCGCATTCATACACAAAGTTTTAAGAATTGTCGCACAAGTGTCGTCATGGTCGTCCTAAGGTCTATCTCAAGTGTCGCACTTGTCACTTTTTGTTCTAGACAGTATCACAGAGGGTAATGCTTTTCCTTGTAGGTCTCAGTGGTCTATGTTATCATGTCATCGAAGTATGTTAAGTGTGTGATCACAATCTCAAGTTCCTCACAAGTTCATTTGCCTCCCACACTTAGCCATTTTCGTGAAAATCCTTCCAACTGGACAACCCTCTCTCATCGAACACCAACTAAGCTACACACTGCACAGTCTCAACCCTTAGTGATGTTTCTCTACTTCCTCAGAATACGCAGTGCATAGAGACTATCCTCTAGGGTAGTTGCACTGCGCAATCCCAGAGTTGAGTAGCCTACCTTCCTTCCCATAATTACGAAAAAGTTGCCTCAAGCTTGACCTGAACTATGCATTTCTCAAGATTAGTCACCAAGCTGCCTCCTTCCCTGCACAATCCTTGCAATGTGCAGAGACCTAAGCCTACTTTTCCTCCCAGTAATTTGTAGGGGTGTCTCCCTGGTGTCATCCCTCAGTAAAGACTCACTTCTCCTAGAAACTGCGCAGAACTATCCTATCTGGTCCCTTTGTTTCCTTGTCCCATATTCCTTCAGAAAACTACACAAACCTACCTCCTAGGGTCTCTTCTTATAGTTGCTACTGATGATCTCAACCATGTAATCCTACCTCCTTGTGGCCTCTGTGCAATTTTTCCCCTTAGTAAAGAATGTGCTCCGAAGTTCCTCAGTCAAGCCTAAGCTACACTCTGCGCAGTCTCAATGACTAGTCTCCCTCCCTGTGACCTATAACTGCACAATGTGCAGTTGTTGGGCCCTCTTCCCAACCTGTCATCCATCCCAGGCCTAGTCCATGGATAAAAATGCATCATCTTGGACTAGGGAGTTCTGGATTTGATTTCGTCCCATCATGAGTGAATTGAAGGAACAATTATATTGATGGATCATGTCGAGACGATGAAGAAGGAGTAGGAGGAGCGAACATGCTAGAAGGCACACTTACTATTGGACGGAAAAAGAATCTTATCAAGCATAAGAAAATGGAACACATTCATGCAACCACCTCTCAATACCAAAGATCGATTAAGAACCCACATCATCAAGCTATGTAGAGGAGAAGAGAAACTACATGCATGAACACATCCATCACTCAGTAGCAACAACGGCTTGACACTGCCACCTCAGCAAGCTAGTCCATCACACAAGTGGCATGTCAAGTAATGTCATGAGTTGTCAAGGGCCACATCACTATTATGGGACATGTCTATTGTAAATCGAATGTAATGTAAAGTGGAATTCCAATGGAAACACATGAATATTAAGAGTCATGTCAGTTGAAATGTCATATGAAGTTGAACAGTCATGAGGGTAGTCAAATATTCACAAGGGTCAAGCATCACCCTTGGTTATATATACCCCCTCATTATATGAGAAAAGGGATTTTCACCTTGGTTCGTCCAATGAGGCATAGAGAGTTTTCAATCAGTTCCTTGAGGAGTGAGGAGTGGCTCCAATGTCCCACTACTGGGGCTAGTGATGTATGGTGTACATATGTGTCTTAGAAATTTTTCTTAATACATAAGCCCGTTCAGGCTAGCACATTTTCATGCATGTCTTGTGGAGGTTTGTAGGACTATTATTTCACATTTGTAATTCATTTTTGTTTCACATGTACTAAGATAGTTGAACTATTTCGGTTGTTTTAGTACTTACCTTGTTGGGAATATGTTGTATTGGTTATCATTATTGTCTCATCCTTGTGGACTACTCCGAAAGATACTAGAGAAAAATTCCTTGCTTACTGGTTATAACGATCATCACATTCGTTGTGGACTACTCTGTTGGATGGAGGACGAGTCTTCTTTTGTACCTTGGTTTTAAGGATTTCCGTGTCTGATGTGGACTATTCCGCTGGATGTTGGACATACCTTCTTGGTTCGCTTGTGTCTCTTCCTGGGTGGTACTATTACCTCTCACTTAGAGACTCACTCCCCTCCACCCCCCACTTTTGCAGTAAGAGAACTTTGACACAGTTACGTTACGCACTCACCAAGCACACTTACCTTGTTGTTTGAAGGTACCAGTGTAACACTCTCATGTGATGATATCTAGAGCCCAGGAAGATCTCTAAGTATATGGAAACTTGGCCTTTATATCTAATGGGACTCCTACACGAAATGGTGTGAGGCCTAGTTTGGACTTCATATAGGGGAGATCCTCTTGGTTGACAGGTTTCCAACACCATCAATAGAACATTAAGTACAATAAGGGTAGGACCAATAATGTTGCAGACTGCCTCAGCCGACCACCAGTCATGGTTTTGATCATTGTGTTCGACTCCCTTGGGAAGGAGTCTTCGGGATGGACTCATCTTTATAAGAGTGATCCAGAATTCGGCAACACATACCAGACACTCCTGGAAGGTAAGCAAGTTCCAAATTTTCACCTCTAGGATGCACAGTTATGCCACCTAGGACAAATTTGTGTTCCTTCAAGTGAGCGTGCCAAGATGATTTGGGAGGCACACTTGAGTTGAGTCACTAGACATTTTGGAGTAGAGAAAATAGTGGAATATTGTAGAAGTATTTTAATAGACAAACCTTCGTTAGGATGTTGGGAAGTACATTCGATCTTGCACTGCTTGTGCCATTTCCAAACCAACCATCAAGAAGCAAGGCCTATATACTCTACCTAATCCTAGTCGACCTTGGGAATCCATCTCCATGGATTACATGTCAGGCCTTCCTTCTACTAAGCACATCAATGAATTCATATTTGTTGTCATCAAAAGATTCTCTAAGATGTCCATTATGGTGACCTGCAAGAAGAATATCACAACAGAGGCCACTGGTGGGTACACTTTTGGATCCCATAGTTAATTGTCTTAGATTGGGACATTAGATTCCTAAGTTAATTTTGGTAAAGTATCTGGTTGATGTTGGATACCAAACTTACTAAGTCCACGACTTTCCACTCCCAAACTAATGGCCAAACAAAGGTCATCAGCAAGATGATTGTACACATTATGCATGTGTACAACTCAAAGAATCCACACACATGGGATGAAAGCCTCGCCTATGTCTAGCATAGCTAGAAAAGAGCTCTCCATATCTCAACATGCCACAACCTCTTTTAGGTAGGGCTAGGATTTCAGCCATTATGTCTCATTGATGTGGCCATACCATTTGTAGCCACTCAGGCATATTCATCTCACATCCAGTCTGAAGTCGACAGGGTTAACCACTTCATTGAGCGCATTCAACACATTTGTCAATGGTCCATGATATATTAGATAGAGCCAATGCTAAGGATGAGCAGTGCTATGACTGACATTGTGTACCGCACAAGTTCCAGGTGGGCGACACAATTTTGCTACATTTGCAAAAGGAGCACCTTACTGGACCCCACCACAAGCTTTGCCCACTTCGATATGGGCCATACACCATCAAAAAGGTTGTAGGCAACAATTCCTTTGAGTTCAACATTCCACCTTTCTTTGGTCTGCACCCAGTTTTCAATAGATACTGCCTCTTGCTATACTTTCCACCATTGTTGGACATATTTGACATTGCATAATAGCTCACACCAATAGAGTTAAACTCAGACTGCATGGAACAAGCCACAACTGATCAGATCATCGACAAAAATATCAAGAACACTCTCCAGTAGAAGATCCAACTATATCGGGTTTCCAAAAATGGCCAACTCCTACACCAAGGCAAGTGGATCACTAGGGACCAAATTCAGAAGAAGTTTCCCCATCTCATGTAGGCACTTAATGCAATGGGGACCATTTATTCCAAAGGGGGGAGGAATGATCTAGGTGGATATTGGTGGCCATCCACCTATTCCACTTGGACCCCCACCACTATCTCTTTCAGTTTTTAGTTTCCTTAATTGTCGCACAGTTTAAGATTTTTGGAAATTATTTGGGTCCTGAACTTCTGTAGTCATTTTGAGGCCCTAAACAACCTTTTTTGGGAAAAATAAACTAACGTGAGTTCTTGATTGAGTTTTTCATACCAAATTTGTAGTCCTCAAATATATATTTCTAACGAGGTATTATGTGCATCTAACAGAGATTGTATGCCAAAGTTAAGACCCCAGGAAGTTGATGTACCAATTTACCCAAACAGGGCCCATAGTTTTGGTTCTTCATCTCCTAGGTTTAGATTTTGGGATGTTTAGGGTTTTCCATTGTTTCTCAATAAAAAATAGGCCTTCAAGCCTCATTTTGACAAAGTTCAAAGGCATGTAGCCACCACATATCTTCTTAGAAATAAGCTAGCATCACTCGAGCTAGTTTTATTTCCATTTTGTTTGTAAGCATATTTTAGTATGTGATATTAATGAAATGAGGTGTTATTTCGATTTAAACTTTGTATTTATGGTTACATCTATAGTTTTTTGTGTTCATTTTTAATTTTGGATCACCACTGATCCAAATCTTAGGGGAAGGCCCCCAAAATCTGAAAAATTGAAATTCCAGAAGAAAATAGGAGAACACACATTAAACAAAACCACCAAGAAATTTTTTATTAAAATAGAGAATAACTTTAAAAGCTACATTGTGGTGGACAATATTTCCTTTTACAAAATGCTACTTGTTACTTATAGTCTTTTTTTAGTTATAATACCACAGGTAAATTTCATGGGTGGGTAGATACCATGGGTGATTGAATACCATGGGTGTATCTCACTTACAATACCATGGGTGGATGTCACTTACAATACCATGGGTAAATTCCATGGGTGGATAAATAACATGGGTGGATGAATACCATGTGTGTATGAATACCATGGGTGGATGCCACTTATAATACCATGGGTACACTAGTAGAAAATGATGAAATTAGTGACTAGGTGACTAAAAAAGTTAGTCACCGCAATTATTTCAAGTGAATTACTACTAAATTTGAGCAATTTTAAGTGGCCGAACTAAAAATGACTAACTTAAATGACTAATTTAGTTTAGGGATAAAATATTTCAAGTGAATTACTACTAAATTTGAGCAATTTTAAGTGGCCGAACTAAAAATGACTAACTTAAATGACTAATTTAGTTTAGGGATAAAATATATGACTAGATAATAAGTGACCAAACTAAAAGCGACTAAGTAAAATGACTAATTTGGTCCACGACTAAAATATATGACTAGATAATAGTTGAAAAAATTAATAATGATTAACTTAAATGACTACTATAGTCCAAGAATAAAAATATGACCAAATAATAAGTACAATAAGTATATGAATTAGTCATTTATGTTAGTAATTATTAATTTTGTCACTCTGGAAATAGAAAATTGCAATTTTGATACTGAAGTGTTTCATTTCGCTACAGGGGTTTTTAAATCCATCTGCAGTGTTAAAACTTAGAGACAAAGGGGTCTTTGAATCCATCTACAATGTTAAAATTATGAATACCCTTTTGTCTCTAAATTTTAAGTACACTGCAGATGGATTCAAATATTCTCAACATCAGTTTGAAATTCCTTCATCATTGGGCAAGGCTCTCCTTCACCATCTCATCCAAGGAGAGCAAGGTTAATGACACTTGAGATGAAGGAAAAACAAAAAAACAAATCAGAGAAAGTCGTAACTTCTGAAACTTCTGAAAACCATAAGAAATTCATAACACATTGCATATATTTATCTGATATCTAGGATGAAAGGGAAACCAAACTCAAAGCTATAGAAACCAAGAAGATTTTTGCAGCCCCTCACAAATGGCCTCGAGCCCTGGGCTATCCAAAAATAGAGGACCCAAACAATGCGTAATTGGAGCAAGGGTTAGGGCCTCTGAATCACTAGATGATTGCCCTATCAAATTATTAACTTTTCTTTCTAAAGACCTGGTAGGCTCGAAAACCGAGGCATGGTGACCTTTCCATCTAACTTCCAAATGTGAATGGATAAAATCCTTGCGCTAGCCCAAATTTGTTGAAAACCCACTCCTCCAATGCATAATCCACCAACTCCTCCTCCTTCATATGGGTCCGATATTAAGAAAACAACATCTCATCTAAAATAACATATTTGATGGGTAGTTGTGTGTCTTTAAAGGGATTATCACGGTGACGATCTATGTACTTAAAAAATATACACCATGTGAATAAAAATCTCATGGTTATCATTTAATCTTATTTTTCATTTTGACAAGGATATCAGAGCCTGACATTGTCCAGAGCCCATTCACTCTTCATCAAAACTACGCCTCACTCTAGTCAGAAACTCCACACCCCTTTCTCCACTTGCAATTTTTCCATGGGCCTATAGGGTTTATCCATAATTATTGAATTCCTCTCCCATGGTAGAGATGTTTTGATGTCCTCTTTAACATTTTGACTCCGTAATTTTTTTTTATTATAACTATAACTATAATTAATAATTAAACCGATCTAAATCCATCTTAACTCTGGATCTACGTCCAAGTGCCAAGATGAAGGAATCAAATCTTTCTTAAGGTGAAAACATCTCTTTTAGAGTGAAAAGATATTTGATCCCTCTCGGTCTGAAGTTAAAATGGATCTAGACTAGACATATACAATGAAAAAATAAAAAAATTGAGAAATAAATTAGCTTGCAAATTCAACTACCTTTCTTTTTGAAAAATATTAAAACATTTATAACCTTTAATAACTTAAAAAAATAAAATATTTATTATATTCGAATAATATATTTTTTACAATATGGTAAAAGTTTTGGGGCCTTCTCATTTGGAATTTCATTTTCCCACTCAAATTTAAGATGCATTTGCATTTTTCTCACTTGCTAATTTAGAATCAATGAAAAAAATTAATAGAATTACTTACATTTGTTTGTAGAGTTTAACTCAAATTGATGGAACATGGTGATTACATCAAATGAGTGTGAAATTGAATTTTGAATTTTTATTAATGTCCTCAATGCTTGGAAAATGTAATGGGATCGGATACTAAGTTAACATGTAAGGTATTTAGTGAGGCATTGCTTCTCGTCTAAGAAAAATATATCTAAACCAAGTGCAATACCAGGGAGAGAGAGGCTTTTGTAGTGTGAAAAGCTTAGTTGTGTGGGTTTGGGGGTCAAGGCCTAGTCACTCCATTTAACTGAAGTAAAATGGGAGGAAATGAGGTAATGAATACTTTGTAAATATTAGCTATGAGGATTTGGGGTTCAAGGCTTAGTCACTTCACAATTGAAATAAAATGAGATGAAATGAGACAAGGACTTGAAAATTATTAGTTATATGTAATGACATTAAAGTGAGTAAACACAAAGTATCAAAATTCAAAGTTGAATCAACCCTTGTGTATGAAAATCTAGCCAAGTGTTTTTTTCTAGCTGAATTCCCCCTCAAATATACATTTAATTAATGCAAAATATTAGAAAACCACATCTATGTAATTGAGGACTCCCTCTTCGATGCACAAACCTTTCCCCTTGGCTTCACATTGTCTATGAGGTTGTGTTCCCCTACACTCCTATATTCTTACTAGGGATACCACACACCAACATGACAAATTCTAAGATATATTGTGATAGGGGGATGAGGGTCTGGAAAATTCTTGTTGCCATAGGAGGGCCTTGCCACGTTTAGTTCAACACTACAAGAGAAAAATGCTCATGTAGAAGGATTGATGGTGCTTGTGTAATTGTGGAAAATAGAAATGCAATACATTATGGTGCTTCTTGGTACAATATTACCGATTCATGGAGAAAGATCAATGGTGCCTTGAGTAGAACTATACCAATGTGTGGGCGGGGGCCAGGCTCATAAGATTCATTTTTTACTACCATCACAATGAACTAAAACCAAATTGGTTACAGAGGGTGAAGGCAGAACTCATGAGATTCATTTTTACTACCATAACAATGAACTACATCCAAATTGGTTATAAAAGATTACATTGTTAAAAGTTAATTTTTAGTTTTAAAGTTTGATTTAATAATTATAAAACTAAATCTCACTTGTTTTCATAACATGGAAACCCATAATATTAGATAATTAAACATTAATAAAAAAATATTTATATTTTTTATTATTTAATTATATAAAATCCAAATTTGTTTAAAATTATAACTTACAACTTACAACATGGTTAGTTATTTTGTAATTTTAGAAAATAAAAAATATAATTTTTTGAAATAAGTATATGAAAAGATAAGAAAATATACATTCCATACATTTTTATATATTCATAAAAAAAAATTTCTTTGAAATTTATAAATAAAAAAAATTATGATTAATAAATTTAACGATCATCCAAATTAAAAATTTAATTTCTACTGTGTTTTCTTCCCGCCTTAGGGCCATGCTAGTGTATTCTAATGAATGTTGAGGAGTTGAAAAAAAAGGAAAGAAAAGAACAATAGTTGGGCAAGGCATCACACCTAGATCGATCTCCAATCTGCTTTGTGGCTATATGGAAACAGGTAGAGGTGGCTGGATCGATATTTAGGATCTCTAGATCGATTGTCATTTTTAGAATTGATTGAATTCTAACGTCTTCGCTGCAAATTTGTTCTATATTTTCACATGAAATTTTGCAATGATTCGATGTTCAAATTTTGCTTTATCTATTACTGATGATGATCCTAGAACTGTGAAGGAAGCAGTGGATTTAGAGGATGGAAAACTCTAGAAAGATGCCATGGTTGATGAAATTGTATCTTTGCACAAAAATGAGGCTTGGGATTTGGTGGAGTTGCCGGCTGGAAGGAAACCCATTGGCAGCAAATGGGTTTTCAAGAAGAAGACAAATGCAGAAGGAAAGGTGGAGAAATATAAAGCTTGGTTGGTAGCAAAAGGTTATTCCCAGGTGCTAGGAATTGATTTTGGTGATATTTTTTCTCCTGTTGCCAAGGTAGCTTCTATTAGATTACTTTTATTTGTTGCTGCTGCTTTTTATTTTGAGGTAGAACAGATGGATGTGAAGACACCATTTCTTCTCAAGGATCTGGAAGAGGAGATCTACATGAAGCAACCTAAAGGCTTTGCGGTGAAGGGTAAGAAAGAACTAGTATGCAAGTTAAAGAAGTGCCTGTATGGGTTAAAACAGTCACCAAGGATGTGGTATCAGAAATTTGATACATTTATACGGGGACTTGGCTTCACTAGAAGCAAAGCAGATGACTGTGTGTATTTTAAATTAATTGGTGATCATGTTATTTATCTGGTCTTGTATGTGGATGATATGTTGTTGGTTGGAAATGACAAAGAAATTATCCAGGATTTGAAGAACCAATTTTCCTCCAAATTCGACATGAAAGATCTTGGTGCTGCAAACTATATTTTGGGGATGGAAATTAAAAGAGATTGGGCAAAGAGGAAGCTCTAGTTAAACCAGAGGAAGTATGTCAAGATAATGCTGCAAAGGTTTAATATGTAGGATAGTAAACTAGTGAAGGCTCCTATTCCTGTAGGTGTAAAGCTATCTGTTGAAAAGTGTCCCAGGACACAAGAAGAGGAAGAGGATATGTCCCATGTTCCATATGCAAGTGCCGTCAGTAGCCTGATGTATGCAATGGTATGTACTAGACCAAACATTGCACATGCAGTGGGAGTATTGAGCAGGTTTATGTCAAAACAAGGGAAGGAGCACTGGATAGCAGTGAAGTGGGTTTTCAGGTATTTGCGTGTTTGATATTGGTGGCTTCGTTGATGCAGACTGGGTTGGAGATCTGGATCAGAGAAGATCTACAAGTGGGTATGTGTTTAACCTATTTGGAGGTGCAGTCAGTTGGATGAGTAAGAAACAATCTATAGTGGCACTATCAACTACAGAGGCAGAATACATGGCAACCACTCATGCAAGAAAGGAAGCAGTTTGGTTGCAGAGATTGTGTTCAAGTATGGAGTTAATACAGGGAGCTATAAGGATAGACTGTGACAGCCAAAGTGCAATGTTTTTAGCAAAGAACCCTGCTTACCATTCAAAGACAAAGCAGATTGATGTTTAGTATCACTTTGTGAGGGATAATGATAGAAGAAAAAAAGGTGTTGCTGGTAAAGGTGGACACTTTGAAGAATACTGTAAATGCATTGAAAAAATATGTGAGCTCTGAGAAGTTCTCCTGGTGTAGGGAAACAATGGGCGTTTTAGGGCTAAAAAAATGACTATGCTCTCCTTTGGCCCCCATGTGGAAAGAAAACAACAAGTGGGAGAAGGTTGGGTTGTGTTATATTCTTTCCACGACTAACCTACATATGGTTTTTGGTCCATGGTTTTGGACGCGATGGTTTTCGGTCCATGGTATTGGATGCTTCAGCATGTATAAATATGTATTGTAACATTGAAAGGAATATAATGAAAAATCAAGCTAGTAGTCCCGGTTTTGGGATCCAAGGGAAAATCTTTCTGTATATGTGTTTTATGTGTTATGCTCTTGCATTGTTTATTTTCTGTGTTTTAGAATTCGTATGCAGGTAATTTTTGTGCGGGGTTCAAACCTACACTGCACACACCACCAATTCCTTCTTCTTCTGGACTGAATATTCCTTTGGCGCAGTCCCTGTAGTTAAAAAATTGACTATATCTTTGAAGTGGCCATCTGCGACGCGCACTCCAAAGGGTTGTGCATCAGGTAGTCCTTCTTCCAAATTTGTTGGCTCCTCACTGGTCTCAATTCGTGATAAGTGATCTGGTCCTACATTTAGGCATCCCAAATTTATGATGACCTCAAAGTCATATTCTTGAAACAGTAACAACCATCGGCATATGCACCCCCCCAACACAAGTTTGTTCACTAAGTATTTCAACACGAAATGATCGGTATACATCTTGAAGTGTCCGCCAAGTAAATAGTGTCGGTATTTCTGGAGGGCGTATACCATTGCCAGCCCTTCGCGCTCAGTAATAGAGTAGTTCTTTTCAACTTTGGATAGCCTCTGACTTGCAAATGTGATCGCATGATCCACGCCTTCCGCGCCTTCCTACGTAAGTACAACTCCCAGCGCAATACACGACGCATCAACATGTACATCAAATTCTACGTCCCATTTTGGGAAGACTAGGATGAGAGCGGATGCCATTTTCTCCTTGAAAACATCTAAACTTTTCCTACAATCATCATTCCAACAATATGTCACATCCTTTTTCAATAGTTTTTCCATTGGCACCGTTATTTGTGCATAGCTCTTGATAAATTTTCAATAGTAACCAATGTGCCCCAAAGTAGCGCGTAGTTTTTTGACACTTCGTGGTGCTTCCAGATTGATAATAACAACAATCTTCGCAGGGTCCACCATCAGGCCTTGTTTGTAGACCACATGTCTGAGCAAGTTTCCAAAGGGGACAAGGAAGGTGAACTTCTTAAGATTCAGTGCAATCTGGTGTTGTCGCCAAGTATCCAGCATCCAACATAAGCTCACTATATGGTGTTTAACTAACCAAAACACAATCTAATCATCCAGATAGACCTCCAAGAACTTGCGGATGTATTCCTTGAATGTGGCCACCACTATGCGCAAAAATATCGCTGGCACATTCTTTAGTCCAAAGGGCATAACAGTGTATTGAAAACAGACCCATTCAGTTGCGAAGGTTGTCTTGCTCCTATCTTCCAGTGCGATCTTGATCTGATGGTACCCTAAGAAGCCATCTGTGAATGAGTAAGCTTCCTAACCACCAACATTCTCCAATACTTCATCTGTGAACAGTGTCGGGAATGGATCGTGAACACATGCGTCGTTAAGCTTCCTAAGGTCCACGCATATTCTAATTTCGCCCTTTTGTTTTTTCTTCTGTACTACCATAGGACTCACCCAGTTGGATTCTTCCACTAGTTCGATAATTCTGGCTGTGAGGATTTTTTCTAATTCATCACAGACCTTTTCTTTACACTTTGATTTAAATGGTAAGGTCACTGCTTAATTGGCTTCGCATTTGGTTTCAAAGTGATCTTCATCATCCATAAGTTGCCAATGATCCCCTTTAAGTCTGTGATTTTGGTCGGGAACAAATCTTAATATTTGCGGAGTAACTCGGTGATCTTATCTACCGTAGCATCATCCCAATAGTCCCAAAGCGTCACATACTTTAGTTCCGCATCTATGCCAATGTTTACCTACTTTGTTTTTAGTGGCATAGTGATGTCGCGATCCTCAATTGATGGTCCTCAAATTTCACGACAACATTCAGTTTCTGGAATATTAATATTTTGGGGGTCGTCATCATCCTCCTCTACTTGCATATTATAAAATTCTAGGGCACTGCTCAACTGGGTTGCCCATGCTGGTTGAAGTACTTGCTGTTGTTCCTGTGGTATTTTGAAGATGGAAGATTTTACTGTTTGCAGCGCGTTGTCAACAGTATGCGACCATTGGTCTTCAAATGTGAATGTTAACAAAAATCCCTTGCTCAAGACATCCCATTCACCCGTACCATGTCAGAGTTTTGTCTCAGTATACCAATTCATGGGTATGGTATCTAGGGTATGGTAGAATAAATGTACCCATTCAGGCTATGGTTCTTCTCCATAGGCCTTGGTCCATTTCGCGAGGTGCGTGTGTGGGTCATCTCGTCCATCGTATTTATCTTCTATCCATAGTTGCAGTTTCCCAAATCGTAGGCACATCATCCTTCTACATCTGTGCCAGTCTTCAAAATTTCCTTTATGTGTTCCCCACCAGTGCGTAGGCGTTGCGCGCAACACCCACTTCAACGCATCGAACCGCTATGGTTTTAGTATTGCGCTTTCAAACTTGTTCAATAATTCATCCACTACTGTCAATGCATCATATGTTGGAAGATCTCAGGCCTGGGTTGTTACACAATGCAGTGATATAATCATCGTGTTGCAATTCAGCGTTGACACTTCGTTCAATGAATTGTGCCAAGGTTCATCTTCTTCATCTGAGTTCGCGGTGTAGGAACTCGAACAATCCCATGAGATCCTTCCGTTTGCAGTCAGATTGACCCAATCCTGATCTCACACAGTTATCTTGTAAATAAAATCCATCTCATCATCGCTTCCATCATCACATACAGGTTCAGTGTAGCGCACCCCTTTGACTAGGTCTAGGGGGACTACTACGCGTAGGGACTTTTTCTCGAAGATCATCTTCTGCTTGTTCAGGTTGATTACTCCATTCATATCAGTGGCCCAGTCTATTCCTAGGAACATGGGATATGGATTGCTGTCATTGACAATCTCTATTACTTGAAAGTCCATTTGTGTGCTTGTTCCTTCGATATCGACTGTTACCCTTTGCAACCTCCCCATGGGCAAAATCTTCTGTTGGTTTGCCATTCGTAATTGAATAGGGGACCACTGCAATGTGGGCTTTCCCATGCGTTCCCATGTTTGCTTCAGTAACACATTCGCATCTGATCCCAGATCTAGGATGACCTGATCCATTTCATAATCACCAATCTACGCAGTCAACCTCATCTCCCTTTAAGTGCACAATATATGTTTCCCCAATTTACGGACTACGCGCGGTTCTCCTGACCCTGTGCACCTGGTGATCAATTCCTGTAGTCCCTTAACTACCTTATTATCATGCGGCAGCTTCATGCATGTCTCCAGAAAGGTAGTAAGCATAGAAGGATCCATCCCTGGCTCTGGTTGATCCTTACTATCTAAAGTAGAGGCCTCCACGAAGCTCTTCTTAGCTTCCATGAACATCTCCTTTGCACGTTCTAGGTCAAACTCAGGTTCTTTTGTAGGAGCCTTGCGAACCCATGTATCTTCCTCGGGTTGCATCCCCTTACCCTCCCCTGTGGTCACATCACTTCTGAGCATCATGTTCACATTTGGGTCTTCTTCACATGGTTCAGACCTCATCATTTGGATATTTTGAGTCGGAGGAGGCTGGAGTACCCCTTTCTTGCACATCTGTGTGATCAACATAGGAAAATCTACTACTTCATGATCAAATTGAGCACATTATGAATCGGATATTCTTGTTAGGTTGGTACAATCATGGGCATAGTGCCCTGGTCCTCCGCAATTGTAACAAATTAACTGTCCACGACCCCTTCTTGGTCACATTCCTCCTCGTCCTCGACCTCGCCCCTAAAATCCAGCGTGTGCAATCCATGCAGATGGGTCGAGGCCTCACATTTATGTCTGCATTCTATAGGCTGGTGTCTGATCCATCATTAACTTGTAGCTGCAACAAGTATGCTCTTCGTGGCCTACTGACCTGCAGAAATTACAAAACAACTGTTAAGGAGTTTGTGTATACTTCTCCAACAAATGACAATTATCCGTCGTGTGTTTTTCTCCTATCTAACAGATTACACACCATAACATGGGTGTCGCACTTGGCCCTGCCTATGCCTCTAGTCTCAATGGAATTGGCCCCCTTCTTTCCAAGTAGTTCGTGAATACTGGACAGTGGTCTTTGTCATGACCATGGCCTTTTCATTTTACACACCATACTTCCTCGCGCGCCTCTGGCCGCAGTGCTCTATCCTGATTCAAGCTCTGCATTTCCAGGCAGAGATTCTATAGTTGTGTGTGGATTTTTTGAACTCCCAGCCCCGGATCTTGTATCGGTGTCTCATGCAACCTCATTTCCAATTCCAACGCTTCAGCCTGGGTAGAAAGTTTCTGTTGTGATAGCGTCATCCTCAAGTGTGGTGTCAGAGAGGCCACAAACCATGCACGATGTTGTGCATCTGTGAGCATCATATTAGCCTCACAGATTGTACTCTTCAGTCGTTGATCCAGATCCCAGGGGGTCTCGCCTGGAAGCATCACGATCTCTTTAAACCTGATGATTGACTGTGTCTCTGATTTCGGTCGGCTAAATTCTTTGTTCAATGCATTCTGGATCTCTGCTATCCCTGCATTTGGGTGGTCATTAGAGTGCTTGATATACCATGTCAACGTGAAATCCTGCAGTGTGCTCACCAATGTAGCCTTCTTAATGTTGTCATCCGTGACCCCTTGCGCTTCCCACACTACTCTTACCACGAACTAGAACTAGTCCGGATCCTCATTTCCTACTCCTTTGAATATGGGTAGCTTGATCATGCTCACTATGCTGAACTGTGGGGTTGGTGGAGGTGGAGTGGTTGGAGACAGGGGTGAAGGAGGTGAAATGGGTGGTGGCGTGGGTGGGGGTGGTAACTGCGGAATGCCATGTCCTATCAAACTGACCGCACTTCTCGGAGAGACCCGAGCGAGCTCCTCCTTGCTCTCTCGCGAAGGTGAAATTAAGGGATTAATTCCTAATTCCCCGCTACCTTTGTATATCTTTCCACTCCATGTCATTCCAAACATTAATGTATTCGCATAACCCGCTTTTCACATAACAACGTCTTAATCCACGTATTCATAGATTTAATGTACTTACCTCTCGGTCCCTTGAGAAAATGTCATTCTGCTTCGCTATAGCTTACGGTCATGTCTACCACAAACTCAGTGATCAATCCCCTTATTATCTGGTCGAGGCAATGGTCCACTTCTCACGCAATCTTATCTTCTGATGCCTCAAGTCTGTGCACCAATTCCGGAGTCCACACTATCGATTGGTTGAGTTTACATCCTCCCTGGCTGTCAGCCAACCTTGCAATACACTCATACAGTTCAGAAGGAAAGGATATGAATAAGATCTCGTGGATTTTTGATACACGTAGCGATCCAGCCACCTTTTCTCAGATACCTGTGGAGTTCTATATTCTTATGACGCGAACTCATGAATCTTCTTGTCCAACCACTCTTCAATTTCCTTCTTTGTTGGGTTCCAGTGGCACGACATCAGACATCCCTTAGGCAGATCCTGGTCCCGGCAACAGAACCATTTGTTGGCTACGTGGAGCTTGACCTAGGTTCAGCAGTGAGTTTAGCCAAGCAAATCCCAGTACTACTGGCCTTTTCAGCAACAGTCCGCGGAGCGTGGACTAAGGTCTCACTTGAAGTAGTATGGGAGGGTGTTGGAACCAGGTTTCCGCACCTTAGGGACATCTTGATGAGGGTTCTGGAGGTTCGCAATCCTAGCCTGTGCACTGCGCTGCCCCACGCAGCTTTCTAACCTGTGCGTACCTTCGTGAATATAATATTCTTCTGATCCACTCTTTACTATGCTATTATATTAGTGTTTAACTTAGTTTGTACAGGCCCAATGTTCTTATTAATTCCTTCAACTTTCAGATAAGCTCGCGTATTCAAAAACAATATAAATGCATAAAGATAACTGGAATATAGAAATTCAGATCTACAAACAGAAGCACAATATTCCGAATCAAACTTATCTTTATTAATACTCAAGTTCAGTTATAGACCCGACTTCTCCCTACGCACTTAACTGTAGGGGCCTGCACACACAACTGCGGACTCTACTAAGCCTCCGCACACTCAGCTGCAGAGCCTCTACCTATCACTACGACCAAATACCTTCAGATCCACTTCTAGCTTCTAATCATGCCTTTGCATCTCTCTATTACTTGTCAAAAAGTAAGACTCCCTTTTACAATTAGAGCCTTGCTCTATTTATACAATCCCATGGTCCGCGGACCATGGGTAAGCCGACACACTTTATATTAAATTACATTATCTTAGGGCGGACAACCATAGACTCTTGCACTCCGCGCTGACATTTCGCAGGGTATTTACATTACACTTGACCAAAATTCGGGCTTCAAGCCCCAAAAACATGCTATGTGGGGGGTTCGCTACCCAACAGAAGCTCACTAGTGCATTACATGACCTATGTCACTTTTTGGGAGGATCGCCACCAGCCCAATCCATTAGCCTTTCCTCCCCTCACTATGACAACATTGCCATCGTGTTCCATTTTACTCACCAGATCATCTACATCGCCGACCACATTCCATAGATCTTCATAAACGATTTATAATGATCATTCAAAGATTTTTACCAACAATAAGGATTTGAAATTCTAGGTCTCATCTACTCCTTTCGTATATGCTCACTAATATCGATAGGTTATGTTCACACGGTATATTTTTATGATGTATAGCAAGAATCAAACACTGCCCTAAAACCCAGCATCCCACTTTCGATGTTGTTTCGAAGTCTTAACGAGAGTCACTCTGTAACTCAAGTTACATAGGTATTTCATTACATTTGTATTTGTGATTGAAAATATATTTTGACATGTTTCCAAAATATTTACTTTACTTGGTAGTGAATAATCAAGAAAGAGAGTTAGGCAAAGCGGGTTGGGTTTTGATATTATAATAAAGTCTAATTCATCTCTTTGTCTCAAAGCATATATTGCATTAGGGTTCATTAAGCCTTAGAGTTCATTAAGCCTGTAATAAAAAAAGAGATAACCTACTTTGAGGGTGGCCATGAAATGAAACAAAATGAATTTGGTCGTTCATTCAGTCCTTTATTACATAAAAGGGAACACATCAGGCTACCATAAAAGTGTTGGGCATTAAATGAAATGAGACGACACTTCCAAAAAGGAAAACTACAATTTCATAGTGGCTTAAGTGACTCCCTTGTTTATTTAGTTAGGTAGACACAATATCTAAATTTTTATTTTCGTCGCGCACTTAAAAGTCGCTTCTTGATGTGAAATAGCCTATCGACACAACGTTAACACATGAATTAGATTAATTAGCCAATATGGAAAGGACCAAAAGTTTCTCAAGAAGAAATGAAATTGGGTATATAATGCAATTAGGTATAATGCAATTGGTCCATAAGCCTATAGAGTGGGATTAATCAGTAGTGCTTCCCCTACATATCCCACACTCCAACCCCTCGTCGTTGCACAAGATAAAGGAGAAATTATTGATCTTCCGAGAAGATGTTCCACAGCCTGAGACACATTGCCGCATCTCGATATTTGGATCTCATCACCTAATGGTCCCAATGAACTCTATGCTAGCTGGCACATGTGGTGCGGAGAGGGCCCTTATCTTGCGCATCATTCGTTCTACCTACTTCGCTCATCCTATTCCCCACCCTTTGTTTCGATTGTATCCCATCAAAACATGAATCATGATTCATAGCGAGCATGACCATCACCTTGCCTATATGCATATCCATATACAAATCCAGATACCATTCCTGTTTCTCGAGATCCATATGTTTGTAAGTGAGCTTAATATACTTATGATTGTGATGGGTATGATGAAATTTTGGACTATCGTGATCGAAATAAAGATCTAGATGCTAGAGAGGAAGATTCTTTTGCTCGGGAGAGGGAGCTTGATTTTCGAGAGTGAGATTGTGATTTCAAGATAAAGACCTAGCAAGCCACCAGCTACTACCAGAGCTATCCCACCAAAGTCATAAGGTGCTAAGTAACGATCTAGTTTGAACTAGCAGGTTAGGGGTGACATACCATCCTGCCCGTTCCAACATTTGATAGGGTTATGATCCACGTAGACCTATACAAGTGGGGATATGTAGGCATCATGGTCGGAGGCAGAGGATATAAAGAGTGGCTAGTGGCTAGGTTGCTTGGGGGATCGAACCAGAGTCTCATGGATGGTAGGAATTGGTGCATCCCAATCGGTATGAGTCAAAGTGGGTTTCTCAATGTGGGTAGCTCAATCAATTGCATGGCTTCAATTTTTTTTGGTCCAATCAATGTATGGGTGGTAGGGTTTTGGTTAGTGGTTTGTGGTTTCATAGGTATGATCTAGAAGACCACATTCTTTTTCAATAGGGTAGTGATCTTCCCAAATAGTGCTTGCTATCCCACTTTATCGATCATCTAGTCTGGTACCAAACCATTCTGTTACTGAACCATCGAGTGAAGTAGTAAGCCCCTAACTTATGGAAATATTAATGACCGTGTGAATAATCTATCTATCATTAGCTGTATACGAACCATTGAAGAGAATTATACCTATGTAGACAAGTCCACCAGTGAAGTTTGCTGAGCACCAGTATTGTAGCAACAATGCTGCAACTCCTGGGGCTACCAACTTTACTTTAACAACCCGGGGTTTGTACAAACTTGGAGGTGACAGTGTTGTATACACAAGTAAATATGATGGGTCTACTCTTTGTCATTGCTAAGTTAGCAATCGACCACTAAGTTTTTTCAAACCAAACTTATATTGATTTAGAAGAATCTTGATTACCAATGAGGAAAAGAGAAATATACACTAAGAGAAAGCTTGTCTACTGCAGTAAGGAAAAAGACTAAAATCAAATGCTTAAACACACCATTTTTCTAACTAAATGCTAAGAGGCTTTGCTTCAAAACAATGCTAAGTTAACATGGATGCAATCCTACCATCCTAGGGATGCAAATTGAAACATCAAACATTCTGCTGTTGTGCATGTAAATGAACAAAATAACTTTGTTTTTCTTTTTTGTCTATTTTTTGTGTGAAAGTGCGAAAGCTAAATTCTTTTGGTGATGTGGTAGGTGGCTTAGGGGTGATGGTGAATGGTAAAAAGTCTTGGGAGGAAAGTAGGAGTCCTTTTCTAGCTTCCTAAGGGCCTTATCCACAATTCAACCTCAAAACAGGCCACTACAGGTCAACCTACAGGATGTCCTAATGCGTTCTATAAGATGTCCTGAAATCCTACAAGATCCCCTGTATTCCTACAGGATCCCCTATATTTCTACAAGATATAACTGAGAGAAAAAGGAGGGATGTTGAAGGTGATGTAAGGTTTAGGGAAGGTGGATGGTGGATGGAATGAGGCAAGGGAGTGCCTAAGACTCCTTCAGAGCTCAAAACTAGAGTTGTGGGATGGGTAGATCTTCTCAACAATCTTGGAGAAGTATTCTTGTGAAATGATGAAATTGGTGAGGGTTTTAGTGAAAGAAAGTGATGACCATGTGTGGTGAAGTAAAATTTTAAGTGCGGACACAAACAATTCCTCTAGCCCGAGAGTGGGTCTAGCCATAAACAAGACATTCTATGGAATATTTCCTTAGGTTAGAACCAATTAAGAGGGCCTAACACTTAGTACACTTATCCCGTTTGGTGATGACCTTGCTTGCTCGCTCTAGCTATCTCCCATTTCCTTCTTCGAGCACCTGAAACAAGTACATAACAACAACCAACCACCATGATAATAGACAAATGTATTCAACCTACTTAACAAGTCAAGAAACATTAGGCCATAAACATGTAACATGATATATTATGTAGGAAGCGATAGTTACATATATATTAAATCAAGAAGAGATTACATATGTTGTCTTGACGTTGTTGTTCTCCTCCGACAAATCCAGGTTTGCACACACTTCCATTAGCATTCCATGATGGCCTCAACAATGGTAGTTTTAAGGCTCTTCCCTTTAGTCTTCAGACTAAACCAAATTCACACTTCTCCCTCACACACAACTAGAGAGCTACAACTATGAACAACTCGTTGATTACTCTATAATCAAAACTTCAACCAGAGCCTAATTAGAACTAGCTTGTGCTTGGGAAAAAGGGAGGTTTATATAGCATGGATGAAAGGGAGACGGTTCCTCTTCTCATGGGAGAAGGCTTTGTCTCTTGAGGTAGTTCCATCCTTATAGGGGAAAGGAGCCCAAAATGACCTCCTCGACTCCATCTGGCCCGACCATTTACTAGACTTTTGTTATGAAGCTTCTATAGTCAGAAGCTTCGACTCCTTATTTAAAATTTTTTCAAAAAGAGGATCGGCGCGACTGGAACAAGGCTCAGTCGCTCCGGCCGGTGCTAGGGAAAATTGTAGTCCTTGCATATTGGCGTGAGGAGGACACGGGTCATTAGTCTTGGTCTTCTAAACTGGTAAAAACAGAAGATTTTTGGGAAATAATGCAAAAGGGAATTGTTTTTCTCATGAAGAGGGACACAATGGGAGTTTGTTCATGAAGGGAAGGTATGTAGGGTTCACTATATAGGTCCTCTAGGATCATGGAATGGGGAGTATAGGGACAGTGACAAAATGTTGTGTAACAAATGCTCCCTAAAGCGTGAAGGTCGAACTAGAGTGAGGGATGAAATTCTTTATGAATTAGTGTGGGGAACTGAAGTCTATCTTCAGAAAAACTGCAAGCAAGTATAGATACATATACGTTATTGAAAACTCTGTCAAATGATACATGAATCGTGGTTTGGATGCAACCATCCAGAGAATTATCATGTAACGAGATCCATGTATGGGCACAACCATCTGACAAAGAGGATTAGATCGAAACAAAGGTATGGTCGCAGCCATCCAATAATGAGAAGGATCACATATGGCAACTCATGGTATGGTCACAGCCATCCATCTGAAAGAGACATGTATATCAACATAATCATGTCACACTGCCTTGTAACTTGGACTTGTGTAAGTTGAGCCCAGGGTCTTGCACTCCAGCACGACCCGATCAAAGTACAAATTCTAACATGTGAATAGATGTGTTGATGTCTAACATGCTAGAAAATCACTTGATTACCAGCCAATGATGTAAACTATTAACAAGTGTGAGAGAAACCATCAATAATGACAATGGTCCTTAAGGTACTATCAACACAATTCATGGAATGTTAATAAAGGAACTAAATTCGAACACCCGTGAAATCACCTAATTGAAAGCCAATGATGTGAACTTGTCATTGAGTGAGAAGAACTTGCCATTAGGGCATGCAAGCTCTAAGGTACTCGAAGGGAGTCTCTCGGTCAACTTCCTGGATAATGAGCTGAAGTCGACAGGAAGCAACTGTGTCAAATGAGGGTCATAATGTATCCCACATAATCGACACGAGACAAAGGGATGCAAAATGATTTTGGATGATACAGAGATTTAGGGGTAAGTGTAACTACAAAAGGACAACTCTTGAACATATCAGCGACACGATTGGAATTTTGGTAGATTTTGGATCCATAGGATCAGTGGTCATGATGACATGGCAGAGATCAAATGGAAGGCAAAAATAAATGGCCCAACTGAGGAAGGTTGAAGATGGAGTGAGGATATACCAACCCAACACGAAGTAGAAAGTGTCATGTTCAAGAGTGAGTGTGATGCAGGTAAGTTCCCTTTGCGGACAGAGACAACCCCTCTAGCCCTAGAGTGGGTCTAGTCACAGCAAGACAAGGACAATAGCTCATTCCTTAAATAGTTATTGTTGAAGATGGCTAATTTATACTGGTGTTCGATGAAGTCTTCGTCACGTCTCTCCAGCTATCACTATCTTCTCCTTGATGAATGATTCACTTGAAACAACATAAGAAAACAATAATACACATAATAGTGCACAACAACAAACTATCTACTTATAGAGTCAAGGAACCATAAGTTATCAACATACATTTCATACATGATATATGAAATAACCATTGATTGTATTAATGTAAACAAAAGTAAAGCTTACAACCACACCTTGACGTCACAAGCTTCCTTGAAGGGTCCAATCAGTATGTCTCCATAAGCATTCACTCTCAAAGGTCTCCCAGGAAGACTAATGACTCTCTCTCACCCAAAAGCACAAGTATGAAACTAAGGCTTCCTTCTTACAAAACCATTTTACACTCTCAACCACAACATGAAAGGCAATCCAAATTGCAAGCTATCAATCCAACAAGTTAAGAACTAGCACACCAAAATTCAACTAGCACTCCAAAACTAGTTGATCATAGTCATGGAGGATACTTTTATAAGAGAAGGAGTCTCCATAAATGAGGGGAGAGGAAGCTTATCTTCAAGGGAGGTTACTCAAAAGGTGGAACCACCATCTCAAATGAGGAGAGGCAAACCTCTTTAACCCAACAACCAGCTCCAGAACCACCTAGAAACATTTTGTTTGAACTAATTCGCCATATCTGGGTCATCATAGATCAAACACTGAGACTCAGAGATGACATTGCGAGGCATCAGTGATTTCAAGACTATCGTTGCAGGGAGGATACTGATGTCTTGCAAAGATCCCCTAAAATCGACCGTCGCTAAGAACAGATACACTCTTGCAATGGTTTCGCGAGGTTCTTGTTCACTTTGAGCCATCGTCGCAGGCAGGATACTACTGTGCTGCGACGATCTTGAAACATAGGTAAAAGGGGTCAATCTTTAGGATTAATGAGCATGGTTAATCTTCTTGAGTGATATGGAATATGTGGACACATATTTTGATGTATGACATAGAGCAAATGCCATTTAGAGACCGAATCTACCTGGGATCAAGGGGATGCGGAGTTGGTGAAAAAGTACTACATAACAGATGCCCCCTAAAGCATCAAGGCCAAGAGAGTGGGAGGGGTGAAATGCTTTACAAAACCATAACTAAACCGGAACACCATCATGGAGAACCTGCAGACGCAATTAAAACTGATATCTCTGATAGTGAAAGAAATAAATGTAGTCGAGGTATGGGTGAAGCCATCCAAAAGATAAATAGAACTGGTCTCTGGTATGGTCACAGCCACCCAGTCGAAAATACCATATGAAAACACAAGTATGATCACAACCATCTAGAAAGACTCAGGTATGGTCACAGCCATCCAAGTAAAGAGTCATGTATGCAATCACGAACCAATCCACGCAACCCGAACTTATGTAATCTGAGTCTGGGGTCTTGAATCCAACCCGATCATAATACAATTTCTAATATGCGAATAGATGTGCTGAAGTCGAGCATACTAGAAAATCACTTGATTATCGGTCAATGATGTGAACCGTTAACAAGTGTGAGAGAAACCACCAGTAATGTCAATGGTCCTCAAGGTACAGCTAGTACAAGTCACGAAGTGTTAAAAAAATGATTTGGAGTCGAACACTCATGAAGTCATCCGATCAAAGGCCAGTGATGAAAACCTGTCATTGAATGCAAAGAACTTGCCATTAGGGCATGCAAGTTCCAAGGTACTGGAAAGGAATCTCTAGATCATCTTCCTGGATAATGAGTTGATGTCAACAGGATGTGATTGTTGCAGGAGGGCCATAATGTTTCCCACATAAATGACGCAAGACAAAGAAACAATATGATGATGGATGAAACAGAGAATCAGAGGAGGATGTAAGGGTGCAAACTACAGAAGGATTATGCTCTTGAACATATCGGTGACACAACTCCGGAATGTGGCAGCATTTTGGTACCAAGGGATCAAAGGTCATGCGAATATAGGGATTGAATGGAATGAGGAAAAATGAAGGACCCAAACCCCCTAAGGCCAATGACGAACTGAGGATATCCAAACCCGGCGAGAAGCAACAAAGTGTCGATGTTCTAGAGCGACGAGCTACTGTAGGTAACCAATAGAATATTTCCAAATTTTTCCCCCACCATTGCTGGCGAGTACCCCAATTATTTTTGAAACAAAATCTTGAAGGGGATAGCATATGCTTGCAATATAAGTTTTTCCTTCGGACATATCCAACTTAGTGAAATTTTAACGAGCCCTAGGGAGGAGAAGCTCAGGTCTCATCATGGCGATGAGTCCAATGTCGTTAGGGTTTAACAAGTCCAACATAGGTAAAACTCAGAGTCTTTTTCATGTTCAGAGAGTTTGAAAAAGACATGGAAAATAAAACTCCAAAGGGTCCCTTTTCATATGTTTGTGTCTCTCGAGCTCGAAAAGGTAGAAAATGATACTTGAGAGAATCACTTGACCATTGCAGTCAAGGAGTACTTTTCGTAAATAGTGCCTCCAGCCTAAAAAAGTAAAAAACTTATTGGGGACATGACATTTTGTGACCATTAATGAGCTCGAAATGACAAGGGCTCGACAATCTTTTCATGTTTCAAGAGTCAGAAAAGAGCTTAAAGTTGACTCGGAAAGGATTTTTTCGGTATTAACTGAGTATATAATTCATGCATCGATCATCGCCAGTGCTCGAAATGCCTGTCACTACCTAATAAAATGCAAGCATAAGATCTGTTTCACGAAAACATGCATATAGACCAAAACCATAATTTCAAACCCTAAAGGAAACCCTAAATTTTTTGAAAAAAAGGTCATAAAAGAGGCATCATGGTAAAAAACCAATTCACTTGTGTTTTTTACTGTGGTAAAAAACTTCAA
This sequence comes from Pinus tabuliformis, assembly GCA_031772625.1. Taxonomy (NCBI): domain Eukaryota; kingdom Viridiplantae; phylum Streptophyta; class Pinopsida; order Pinales; family Pinaceae; genus Pinus; species Pinus tabuliformis. The sequence goes on from CM062819.1 coordinate 465,305,578, forward strand.
ATAGTGCATACCTTGTGAAACTGGATGATCGATTCCAGGAAACTCAGTGATTCATTGCCTTTCGTGCTTCCTCCAGGTAAATATCTTATCCCTACCTTTTTTTTCTCCAAAATTAGATGCAATTTCACGTTTTAGACCGGGGTTTGAAGGAATTTTTTGCACAAAAATTCCGCCTCGGTCGTTGCAGGTTTCCCCCTTGTGGTTGTGATGACCGCGAAATTTGCACAGGGAACAAATAGGATCGTCACAGGAAAGTGATGTACACTTGAGATGACCCATGAGTTTGTGAACTATGCAAATTTGCCCATTGCAGCTGTTTTAAGAACAGCTGCAGCGAGTGCTAGAACTCAAAAATCTTCATTTATACTCAGTTTTAAATAGTGAAAATGGTTGAATGGCTTTTAACAAAAGTATTTATGTGCATGTAGGGATAAAAAATGTCATTCGCATGGCAAGAACGTACTCATGATGATGATGATGAGATGGAGCAGCCGATCGCAGTGCCTGAACATCCTACGGAACTGCGGGTTGCTGAAATTCTTCTTAACACCACTCCTAAGAGCAAAATTAGATCTACTAGAGTACCTGATTCAAGCTTGGAACCCAACAGAAGGAAAATTGATAATCCGTGGGCAAGAAATTGAGTTTGACACCACAAATATCTATTTTTTGACTGGATTATCATGGAGAGGGGAGAGGCCCCACATGGTAGGTACTCGAGTTACTGGAGACTCGTTGGACACTCATATTGCAAGAGTGTGCCCAGGAGCAAGGAAATCATCTACTGGTGGAAAGCTGCAGATTAGCACGGTTAATGATTTTTCATTACGAGTATTTCTTTTTACCATCACCAGAGCAGTTGGGTCCCAAGCCCAGCAAGAGGCAACCAAGACCCAACTACGGTTAGCCCTAGACTACTTAAACCCTACCATGTTTGATTGGGCAGAGGCTGTGTCTATTAATATGAAGAGACAATTGACCAAGTGCCATCAGGGTAAGACAAAATAGTTTGGTTATGGTCCGATCTTGGTACCACTCATGCTGGAGCGAGTACCAATCCTCCAAAGTCAGGATGTCATAGTGGGATGGCCAAGACCATGAGAGACACAGATTACCCATTGGGCTCTTGTGATGCTACAAGGAGGCAGTGGCCAGCCTGTGTCATGGGGTTCAGAATTTGTTGACTGGATGAACGCCAACGGTCGTAGTTGAGAATTAGCCGTACGCTGGTATGGACTTCAGGGGCGACCTAGGCATGCTGCTTCCTCCTGGTGAACAGTGGGACAAGAGAGGTAAAATACTCAGCTTGACCAACAAACTTTTTGTGATTTTTTGTTGTTTTTAGATTTTAAATATACATGCCCTAATTATTATGTTTGATTCTTTACAGATGTTGGACCTGAGAGACTAGTAGGTCTCACTCCCACTACCCGGCGGGCTACCAGAGAGATTGACTTACCACCTCTGGCTGGAGATGCTAAGCAGGAGATTTCTCGTAACCTAGAGGGCTTGACTAAGAGGATCCCAGACTATAGAGGATTCGAGGAGATTCCTAGGCAGTACCAGCGACACACTGCAGGCGTGTCAGAGAGGATACATTGGCTGCTTCAATGTGTGGTTCGAGTAGTAGTTTGCTATAGAGAGCATAATGCCTAGTAGACTTCTAGGTTTCTTTTCTGTAGATTTTTGAGAGACATGTGTCTCGTGACATAACTTAACACACATATTTTTTTGAAATAGAGAGCATAATGCCTTGTAGACTTCTAGGTTTCTTTTTTGTAGAATTTTGAGAGACATGTGTCTCGTTACGTAACTTAAACACATATTTTTTGGAAATATATATATGTATATATGTGTGTGTGTGTGTGTGTGTGTGTATATATATATATATATATACATATATATTGAGCGCCACAGTGCACAACACACGATATACATCTATCTATGTTTTATTGTATCTACCTATTGTGTCTTGAATGCTTGCTTATGATTTTTACAAATTGCACAAGTGCCTATCTAATACTTGGTTCGCCAATGCATCAGTTAATGTATTTAGCCTTCTAGGAATGTGTCGATATGTGATGGAATCAAAATTCCTTTCCAGTAAGTGAACCCGTAAATACAACCTTAAAATTTGAGGATTTATGATGGAATAACGCCCGTTAAGTTGAAGAACAACAAGCTGGGAGTCTAGATTCACAATCAATGTGCGAATATTAAGGTCAACAGCCTTAGCCAGTAATTTAATGACATCACTATATTCAACGAAATTGTTTATGGTACAACCTAGACAAACACCTTGAAGATCCACTAACTCACTGTGAGGATCGTAGATAACCCATGCCATGGAGGAAAGATTTCGTGTATTGTGACAGGAACCATCAGCGAAACCGATATAAGGTGTGACAAACATCTGCATAAGAAGTAAGAAGGACACAATAAGCGGAAAACGCTTACACATCAAGCCAAACATGTACAAAATGAAAAACACACTTATGTACATAGCAGTGCATGAAAGACTCATGCATAATATTTCTTAAGATAAAGTCCATTCCGGGGCTTATCCAAAGGGTTACCTTCGTAATCAACTAGCTCATAAGCCCCTTTTTTCAATAATCATTTGACAATATAGGGCCCATGCCACATGGGTTCGAATTTACCTGCCCCCAGCTTGTCATTAGCTTGATCATACAACAGGACTAAATCTCCCTCCGTGAAGGAATGTGGATTGACTGTCTAGTCAAAGTTAGTCTTGACTCTCTTCTTTTGTGCTTCAATAACTAAAGAAGCAAGCTAACGAGTCTCATTTAGCCATTCTAGATAAAGAAGGTGTTCTTCCACCAGAGTAGTATTTGGGAGCAATTCGACAGCTAATTTGAGAGAAGGGATTTCACATTCAATCGGGAGTGTAGCTTCCAGACCATAAACCAGTTGAAATGGTGTGAATCTGGTCACATCTTTAACTAAGGTACGGTAGACCCATAGGGTGGAAAACAACATTAAATTCCAGTTGGACTTGTGCATTCCAATGGTACGCTGAAGCATAGTAACCAATACCTTGTTTACGACTTCAACTTGGCCATTGGCCTGAGGGTAATAAGATGTCGAACTATCGTGACGCAAGCCTAAATGGGTTGTCAACTCAGTCATCATATAACCATGGAAATGGGAATCGTGATTGGTGACTATAGCCTAAGGGACTTCGAACCAGGTAATCACATGATTGAATAGGAATTGCGTAGCTGTCTTAATGGCATTAGACAATGTAGGTATCGCTTTGGCCCATTTTGTAAAATAATCAATGGAAATGATGATATACCCATGCCCCCTGGCCGAGCGAGGGTTACAGATCATAAATTCAATGCCCCATTTAGCAAAAGGGCCTATGGTAATGGCAGGATGCAAAAGGGAATGTGGTGCACACATCTTCCGCTAGTAAATTTGGCACATGTGATAGGAATGAATAGAAAGAATACAATCCTTAAAAATGGAGGGCCAAAAGTAACCAGCACGAAGGATTTTTTGGGCAGTAGCATAACCAAACATATGATTGCCACATGCGCTAGAGTGGCAGTCATTCAAGGCTTTTTCAGCTTCCTCGAAAGTCAGACAATGACCAAGAACATAATAAATGTCGAGACGGTATAAAGTGTCCCCAACAATATGATAAGGCTGAGAATGGTGACGAATACATCAATGAGCATCCTTAGACAAATCAGGATAGAAGGAAGACATCTCGAGGTAGACAATAATGTCATCGTACCAGGGATCGAGGGTACTGATAAAAAAAAGTTTGTCATTTGGAATGCGGTCCTCTATCTGAGAGGGAGCGGAAGAAGACAATAACGAGGAAATTAACTCAATGAAGACCAGTGATTTTTTAGACTTGGCAGTAGTAAACTCCAAATCGAACTCTTGAAGGATAACAATCCATTTCGAGTACTTGCCCCCTAGCAATTGGCATGACAAAATGTATGTCATCGGGTTGCAATATGAAATCATGGTCATTGTATGCAACAAAATATAATGACAAAAGCGTTGGATAGCTTCGACAACTTCCAAGGCAAGCTTCTCGACATAAGAATAATGAGTCTTAGTGTCGAGAAGGTTGCGGCTAAGGTAATGGATAATGTGCTTGGAACCATCATCGTCATCTTGAACCAAAACCATACCAATAGTACTATCAGCAGTAACTATATAAAGTGAATAGTAATGATGATAGTCGGGTGGACGCAACAAAGGAGCAGAAACAAGAAGTGTCTTGAGTTGCTCAAATGACCTTTGGGTGATGTCATCCCAAATAAATGGAGTGTCATGCTTAAGGAGACGTGTGTAACCTTTAGCAATCTCAACATAGTTAGGGATAAAACGATGTAGGAAATTGGCTTTTCCCTGCAAACTCTGCAATTGATGCAAAGAAGTAGGAGGCGGGAGATTCAGTATAGCTTCAACCTTGAGAGGGTCAAGATGAATGCCCTCTTTAGAAATGACAAACCCAAGGAGTCTGCGGGATTTGATGCAGAAGACACAATTGTGCGGATTGAGATGAATATGGTAATGTCTACAGTGAAGAAAAATCTGACAGAGGTGGCTCAAATGGTCAGAGTGTTTAGCTGAATGAGCCATAAGATCATCCAGATACGGCTAAACAATGTGACAGATTTCATGAAAAGCATAGGACATTGCTCGCTGGAAAGTGGCACTAACATTTTTTAGGCCAAAAGGGAGTTTTTTGTAAGCAAAAGTACCTCGCAGGTAGATGAAGGTGGTTTTGTGTTGATCGGTAGGCGAAATATTGATCTGGTTGTAACCAGAAAATCCATCCATAGAAGAAAATATCTCACTCCCAGCACAATCATTGATAAGCTGGTCAATAAAGGGAGTAGGATAATTATCCTTCGGACACGCATGATTGATGTCACGGTAATCAACACAAACCCTAATAGTGCCTTGCTTTTTGGTCACAGGGACAATGTTAGATACCCAGTCTGTTAGTGAGATAGGATAAATAAACCCTGCCTTGAGAATTTTTCTAACTTCTCCTTTAATGGCCATGGCTTTTCTCGGTTGCACAGGATGTAAACATTGTCAAACTAGCTTTGCACCAGGGTACGTAGGTATCTCGTGTACCAAAATACTTGGATCAATACTAGTCATTTCTTCATATGACCATGCGAACACATCACAAAACTCATGGAAAAGGTTGGTGTAAAGTTGTATCTCCTCTGGAGAACAAGTAACTCCAATGTGAATATTTTCAACAATCCCTAGTTTAACAAAGATGTTGACGGGCATGGTTTGCGTAATATTCCCCATATTTCCCTAAAAAAAAACCTCATGAATCAGGATAGGCATCTGAAGTGGCTGAGAGGGAATGTAGGAAGTAAAATTCTCTAGACAGGTAGTCATGGCCCCATGGCTTAGGAGAAAAGAGGAACGATGGTGATGATCGAACCAAGGAGGATCCTCAAAAGACATAGTCTCAAGAATTACTTCGACGGAAGGAAATGTCTCTTGTAACGGATTTGGAGAAATAGTGTTTCCAAGCCAAGGGGATTACTCATACGCGTTGAGAGATCTGCTCAAAGGAGAAGAGTCGAATGATGAAACCGAAGCTGAAACGATTTCAACATAGTTGAGCTCGGTAGGGCTCAATGGAATTACCTCGCCCCATGAATCTACCTGATCGACGGGGGGAATCATCGAAGGATCAGGATTGTTAGAAATCATATTAACAGAGACGACATTGGGAGGTGGGAGTGAAAAAACACCCATAAGGTTAGGATCTTTAAAGAGTCTGTTAGCTACCTATACCAATAGGTTTCATTTTTCATGATTGGCAGGGGAAGTGCCAAATATGCTCTACTTTGGTGATGCAAAGATCTCATATTTTTGTGGAAAACACCTATCTACAGTTGATTGATACTATCCTACTTCTGAATGGGTGATCCAAGAGTCTAAGCTGGGTCATGCCATATTTCAATTTTTGTTGTAGATTAGAGAGAGAAATCTGTCCAAACTGTTCAATCTTGGCAGATCAGTAGTTAGGTAGAGAATGAAGGTTCCCAACTGCTTAATCTGGGGCCTTGGAAGTAATAAGGCTAGCCTTAGATAGAAAATCAAAAGGAAATACAAAAAGAAAAGAAAGAGAGCAATTGAGGGTTTTCCAGTCTAAGTGCACCCTCCTTGAAGTAACAAAAAATGCTAGGCAATAGAATGGGTAGGTAGATGGGGTTGCAGAAGCATGATTTCTTTCATATCACAGGCCTAAGCAAAGGAACACATGGTGGCCAATGCAGATCTTCCTATTCAGCAATTTTGTGGCAACAAAGTGAAGCATGTCTAATTTCCCAATCATTCCCTATCAAACTTGTTTCTAACGATAGCGCGAAAGGCAAAATAGCGCTAGAACTATGTCTCGGGATTAAATCAAGACCTGCTTGGTTTAACAGCCCTAACCGCGTTTTATTAACCAAATGTCCAAAACCCATTTTGTCCACAAAACATTGCAAAAACCCAAAAACCCGCCGATGGCTAAAGTCCCGCCCTGGCGTGCATTCCCAGAAAAAATAATTGTTTATTATCCGCTCCCCGCCGTATTGTCCGATCAGATCTGCTCCCCGTCGACTGTCGGATCTGGGCCCTCCCATCCGACGGTCCTCTGCAATATCGGGCTGCCTCCGGTGGCAGTACTTTAGTGCCCGAAAATGTCAGAATGATGACGTAGGGCGTTGGACACGCGTCACAATTTAATTGTATCGGGCGGCCTCCTGCCAAAACCGCGCCCGTACGTTAAGCGGTCCGAAATTACCGCTTACCACCTTCTGTTTACCGCCCGCCAAGTCAACCCTACGTCACCTCCACGCCATTGCCGAGTCAGCACCACATCAGCGCCCGACCCGCCATCGCTCCGAGCTGTCTGCCACGTCCCCCGTCCACGTGGACCCCTCACAGACCGCCACGTCATCATTCCGTACCATGACCCCACCTATGACGTCATGCTGACGTCATCCGACAAAAGCGCGCCAAAGGCCAAATTTTCTATATTTTTGCCCAAAATCACGTTTTTTCGCATTTTTCACCAAAAAACTACTGTGCCTCCTGCATGAAATTTCACGACGTTCTCGCCGCCAACCTGCAGAAACTGATTCAAAGCCGTGGCCGCCCAGAATTCAGCTTGGATAAGCCTCCACCCATCGCGCCGTGACCAGGTATTTACCAATTCTTCCTGCACCTGGTTCAGTTGGTTCTTCGCTGTAAAAAACGCCCGGAACTACCTTTTTTCCTAAAACTCAAGCTTCCTCGTCCTGCAAGTGATTCAATTTCTTCCAAGAGTGACCAATTGTGCCCCTTTTTACGCCAGAACTGCCCTGTTTTCGCTGTAAATCCTTTTTACCTCGATTCGCCGCGCAAAGTCGCATTTGCCTACATTCCTAAGTGAAATTCTGCTTGAAGAGCACCAAGCACATGGAGACAGCAGTAGCTCTAAACATTCCACCTTTAATTGCCCCACACAGAGAGCTAGAATGGCTGCCCCTGGCTGATAGAGACTACCAGATGGTAGAAGTAATCCCAGATTACAGCAAATACCATATTCATATAATCAATGAGCTAAAAGCCAAACATCTCAATGGAACTAATATTCTAGGGATTTGGGACTCCTATTTTCCCATTTTCAATCTTCCTCAAGTCAATGTCCTCCCAGATTTAATCCATCGATGCAGTGCCAACTACGATCCATGTCAGAGAGCTGTCCTCAGTCCCTCAGGCTCAGTCTTGTTCTATGTCACCCCTGAGGCTATAAATCAAATGCTGCACTTTCATACTACAAAGCCATTGACTCCTCTATCCATGATGCACTTGATAGACCAAGGAGGCAAGCTGTCCAGTGCCCAAATCATAAAGATTAATCAACTATTCATTCAATCAGGCTCTCAAACTGTGAGGTCTCCTCCTATTGGAAATGTATATCTCAATGAGTTGGGCAGGATTCTTGTGGATATGATCAGTTATATCCTGGGTTACAGGTCATCTGAGGATGTTGATGAAACCATTCTGGCTATGATGTCTGTCTTCTCCCCTGGAAAGCCTCCTTCGGTTCACTATGATTATGCTACATTCATTGCCAACAAAATTCACGAGCAATTGATGAATTTAGAGAGGGAAAGGATGTTTAGATACACTTCTTACATCTATCACTTGTTCCTATTTAATCAGCCTGACAGCTTCCCTATTACTCTCAAGAAGTTTGATGCCCAGGGGAACCAAAGGTCTGTGGTATTTTGGTCTTCAATCTTTCATCACACATCTTTTTCACCATATAGCTACTGTGAATTCATAGACCTTTTCATCCATCCAGCCATGTCCTTGCTGTTGAGTTCTCCTCCTCCAAGATTGACAGATGAGATGCAAAGAATCCTCCAGCTCTCAAAGGCCTACAGCATTGGGGATTGGTACTTTTACCAACACCATACAGTGATCAGGATATATGGTTGTGAGTTAGCCCCATACAGGCTACCAAGATATGTCCCTATGAGACTTTTTGCTTTAGAATATTTCAGACAATTTGGAAATGCAGACATGATCCATTTCCACAGCAAAAATAAAAAGGCACAACTCAAAGTCAAAAACCAGCTAGGCCCATTTATTTATAACAAAAGAGAAGAGGCATGGCAAGAAGCAGATAAGATCCTGAAGTGCCTCGAGTTGCAAACCAGTTTCCTCTGGTTACCCTATGACCCCAATCACTTCATTAGTCTTAGAAGGGTCAAATATAAATTGGCTAGCTATGATCATCTCAGGTTACCACATATTGAAAAATATGCAAATCAATTAGAATGGAAAGAGGGCACCCTAGAAGAGGCAAGTTCTAAAGAGGAAATAGCACAAAAAGCAGCAAAGAAACTTGAGAAGGAAGCTGACTTGGAATATTGTGGACAGGTTTCTTCTTTTCATCATACTCAACTTGGAGCAGCTGCCTCATCTTCTACAGCTCCCCAGCAAGCAGCTCAAACCACTACTCTAGCAGCTGGCACAGATAAGGGGAAAGAAATGGAGCAGGATCAGACACTCCCAACAGCAGAACAGCAGAAAGAACAGACAGAACAGCAAGAAGAAATGGCTGAGGCCCCTGTATCCACAGAGCAACAGGTTCAAGAAAATGTGCCTCCAAGGCAGGAAATAGCAGTGGAGACCTCGGTGCTCCAAACCCCGATGAATGAAGAGAGAGCCAGGAAGAGGGACAGACAGCAAGAAACCCCCCTTACTACATCAGCAAGTCAACAAGGGGAGAAAAGGCAAAGACTAAACCCTTTTTCTGAAGAAGAGATGCCTATTGGACCATCCATGGGTATGGGCCCCCCTAGTATGGAAGCATCAGCCAGTTCCTTCCAGCAGGAACAAGAGAGACCACTTGGAGGAGAGGTCAGCTCCTCAAGCCAGCAAAGAAGGGTAGAGTCTGGAATCAAAAAACAATTTATGGATATAAAAGCTAGGAATGAGCTAGTCAGAATCTAGCTTTATAATCATTTGCTCAAGATGGCTCCCACCAATCAACAAAGGCTCATGTCAGCATATGACATTGCAGAGGGGAAGATGACTATGAGCCATTTTATGCCTGCCATGCTGCAGCCACAGTCACCTGCAGATTACATCAGAATCAACCTAGAAGTGTTTGCAAAAGACATCCACCCAATGGACCAAATAGAGCTACATAAGCAAAAGGGTGAGATGGTCTACTCTACTCTTGCAGATAAAAAACTTCTAGCACGCAAACTGCAAAATTCTCTCCATAATACTACTGCCCAACTAGAATTGGAGAAAGCTTCTTCTCAAGCCAAAGACAATAGGATTAAGTCTTTGGAAGATATCATCATAGAGCTTGGGCATGACCCAAGTGATCCCAAAGCTGTGCAGGCGCTAATGAAGAAAAAAGATGAAGATATATTAGCTTTGAGGAAGATGGTCAAACTTCCAGCAACCCTTCACCCCCAAACAGAAAATGTTGCTCAACAGAGAAAGGATCAAGATGTAGTGGCCATACTGTTGACATTACACAAACAATTGGTAGAAACAGAAGGACGATTGGTAGCAGCAAAGGGTGCATTAGAGGCAGCCCTGAAACAAAAACAAGGAGAGCAGATACCTTAGCCCTCTCAGCCAGTAATAAATCTTGAGGAGCCTCCTCAAATTATAAGTCCTCCCCTGGTGCAAACAACAGAAGCAAGTGCCTCAATTGCTGGGCCTCAAGCCACAGAAAAGGAAGCAGCAGCAGAGAAAGTCCCAGGCCTTGGTATGCAAGATATGATGAAGGAGCTGCAAGCTCTTGAAACCCAAATGATTGAGCTGAAGGAAGCCAAAGAAAAGCTGGCCCAGCTGGACGAGAAATATGACAAATCTAAGCAGCAAGTGGCAGAAAAGACCAAGGAAGTTAGGACACTAAAAAGAAGGATAAAAGAGCTTGAAAAGGAGCTCACCATGAGCAAGGTCATAACTGAGGTCAGAAAGATCCTATGGGCTAAGATTGGCCAGTCAATCACAGATCAGTGGCAATACATAGAGACAATTCATGAGCAAATGGATCTACTGAACAAGGCTCATGCTGAAAGTCAAAGGGCCAGAGCTTCTCTGGGAAGTATGCCTGATATTGCTACCAGGATGATCAATGTCCTGAATAATAGAACTGACCTTCAATTGGAAACAATGGGTATCAGGGATAGGACTGATACAATTTTGTTAATCAAAAGGGTGCTCACCCTCCGGAACTATTTGCAGACATTAGAAAGAAAGTGCCAAGATATTCAAGTAGAGGTCAATGCTTTTGCCACCAAAATCACAGCATTACATGGAAGAGGACTTCCCAGCCTAGTGACCAGTGCAGGAAGACTGTTGTCCCATGAACAGTATGCTAAAAGGGTCAACAATTATGCAGCTAATCAGTTGACAACTACAACAAGCAGTCTAGAAGGAGTTGGGTCCCCATTAGGGCAAGAGATTTATGATAAATTAGAGAATTTATTCTTCATTGAACATGAAATTAAGCACCTTTTTGAAGTGCCCCCTAATTATTATAAGTATACAAAGGCAGATGAGACCCTAATCAAGATGCAGAGACATCAAATGCCCACTGAAGAGTGGTGGACGAATATGATTAAAACTTTGCTTTAAATCAAGTCTAAATTTTGGTCTAAAAGTTTTTCACAACAACAGGAAAATAGTTGAATGAGGTGGACAGTGGCTATGCATAGCTTGAGCATCACAGATGAGCTGTCCGAATACAGCAGTGCCCTGACACGGTAGCATAAAGGCAAAAGCAATCGAAATCGCCGCAAGGAGCTCAGATGGCCCATAAACCCAAAAGCCAAGAAATTCTGACAAACAGCAAACACCTGTTGTATATTTATTTAAGTAGCTTTTAATTTTGTAAGAAATATCTTAGAAAGTTGGTAAGAGCAGTTATTTTGCAATAACTCATTGCTGAGATATTTTTGTGATAATTTGTATATATGCACCCCCGCATAGCTTATTGGGGGTTGTTGTTGCTCAGTTGTTCAAGAGAACTCGGCTGTATATCCTATGAAAGATATAATGCAAAGGAGCTGTTGGTTTCCAAAAGAATGAGTTTGGCTTGGACGTGATGTGATGAAACTATTGACTGCTGCATGATTCTCGTGTTATGGCGTGATACAATAAGTGTTTTCTAACTGTATTTGTGTTGCATTTCTTAATCTATTTATGATGTTTGGTGATTAGTCTTGGTAGAAAAGAAAAATAATAGTTCAGTATTTGTCCATTAAGAACACCCTAAACTCAATATTTACTACCAAATATGTTTTCTCCAATAAGATCATAAGGATGATGACATTAATCAGTTCCAAACTAAATCAGGTGAATCATTTGATTTCAAACAAGGCTATGACACAGCTGTTTTTGAAGTTCATAAACAATACAAATTGAGAAGCAGAACTATAAACGTGACACAGCCTGAGAAAACAAAAGATAGCCAACAGCCCAGGAAGGTTATTATCACAGAGCCAATTGACAAAACTGATTCAATTACAAATGAAGTAACAGTTGAAGAGGTAACCGAAGCATTTCCCTCAAATCAACAGCCATTGGCTACACCGCCTTTACAGCACAATCCAAGTAACACTTCTCAAAAGTTGAGCAAAAAAGATAAACCTCAAGATCAGATAGAAAGTCAAGAAGAAACCTCTAAAAAGTCAATTGACAAAGAAAAAGTTGTTAACCAGAACACCAAGATTCAATCTGAAAAACCTTTCGACTTAGAAGCTGAAATTGGTAAATTAAAGATAGCCATTCCTCTTTCAGAGCTAGCTAAACATAACATTTACAAACAACAAATCAAGAAGTCCCTTCAACTGACCCACAACAAAGATGATGTCAATGTGTTGGATGACACCCCAGAATTGCTTTTCGGTCCAGAAGTTGATGGAAAGACAGGAGGTACTGGAATCTTACCTTTTTATGTCAGCTTACATATTCATGATAAGATATTACACAATGCAATGTTTGATTCAGGCGCCTCTCATAACCTTATGCCCAAGTCAGTAATGGAGAGATTGAATCTAGACATCACAAGACCATATAAGGACCTATTTTCATTTGACTCCAGCCAAGTTAAGTGTTTAGGCTTGATAAAAGATCTATGTGTTTCCCTTGTCCAGTACCCAAATAAAACAATTTTAATGGATGTTGTGGTTGCTGATATCCCACCTAAATATGGAATGTTGTTATCAAGATCATGGGGAGCTAAACTCCAAGGTTCCCTACAATTGGACATGTCATATGCCACCATCTCTGTCTTTGGGCAACCAAAGAGGCTATACAGAGAATCACTCATGAAATACATGGTGAGCAGTGAAGAAAAACCTCAAAATTTCCCTATTTATGCAGTCCATTCAGACATGGATTCCTTCATTCTGTTCAATGATGATATAAGTCCAATAAGTGATGACAAATCTGTCATACTTGAACAAGATCTGCATATGAATGAGCAATCAAGTTCCCAAGAAATCGAGGTTGAGCAATCAATTGATGAGACCATTCTAGAAGACAAACCAGATGAAAAACAAGACCCCCAGCTTTTAATTCCAAGTCATAAAGAGGCTGTTAAACCTCCCCTAAATCAAGAAATCCTTTGGTTTCTTGAGTTTGATGGATCAGTCAACAAATCAGGGGCAGGAGCTGGAGTATGGATTCATAACAAACAAAGCAATCATGCAGAAGGTCGAGCTTATAGGCTTAATTTCAGATGTACTAATAATGTGGCAGAGTATGAGGCTCTTTTGCTAGGCCTCAAACTGGTAAAATCCTTACAGGCCACAAAAGTTTCAATCCTGGGAGATTCAGACCTCATTATTCAACAAGTGAAAGGCAATTTTGTCACCAATGACAAAAGACTAAGATCATACAGGTCTGCTGCTATTGAAATACTCAAGGCCTTCACTGAATTTCAAATGACCAAAATATCTAGAACCCACAACCTTCATGCACATAGTTTAGCTACATTTGCCAGTACATGCAAATTTCCTTTTGAACCCAACCATTGTTTTACAGCTGAGATAAAACACAGACCTTCTATCCCAAACAATGTCAAAGATTGGCAAGTATTTGAGGATGACACACAGATAAATAGTTTCTTGACCTTGCAGCATGAATTTTCAGGTTTAAACATTGATGTTGATTCTGTGAAAGACACACAGCCACTAAGTGAACAAGACCAAACAACTATATCGCCCAAAACAGCAAATCAAATACTTTTTCCAACAACCTTTGACAAGGTAAATATACAAGAACTCAAACAATTACATTTTGATGAAATAGCTGGTACAGAGGCTGAAGTCATACAACTAAAAGACAATTTTCTACCAACGGGCCTGACTCCTTTGGAGGACATTTTTGACTCAAATGATGTTCCTAGGAAACCAAAAATGCAACCCCTTAATGCTGCCATTGAAGAATGCAACATTGGAACTACTGAAAAACCCAAGATAATAAAATTGTCTGCATCTTTACCTCCCGACCAGAAGCCCAAATACATTGACCTCTTTAAAGAGTTCCAAGATGTGTTTGCATGGAGTTATGAGGATTTGAAATCCTATGACACCTATGTTATTCAACACACCATCCCTCTCAAGCCTAATCAAAAGCCATTCAAGCAAAAATTAAGAAGAATCAATCCTATGCTTCTCCCTTCAATTGAGAAAGAGGTACAAAAAATGTTTAAAGCCGGTATCATAGCACCAATCAGGTTTTCAGACTAGATTTCAAATTTGGTCCCCACAAGAAAGAAAACTGGTGAGATTAGGCTTTGTGTTGATCTAAGGAATTTGAATCAAGTGTCCCTCAAAGACAATTATCCCTTACCCAAAATGGATCACATTCTCCAAAGAGTGGTGGGGGCTTCAAGAATCTCATTACTTGATGGATTTTCAGGCTTTAATCAGATCCTAGTCCACCCTGATGATCAGGATAAAACAACATTCACAACCCCATGGGGAACTTTCAAGTATGTCAAAATGCCTTTTGGGTTGAAAAATGCAGGAGCTACATTTCAGAGAGCAATGGATATTGCTTTTGCTAAAGAGATTCGTGATTTCCTTGTTATTTACTTAGATGATCTCACATCTTTCTCAAAATCTGACCAAGAACATCTGAAACACTTGAGACAAATATTCATAACATGTAGGAAATATGGAATTTCCTTAAATCCCAAGAAGTCTCTATTTGGTTTGGAAGAGGGTAAGCTATTGGGTCATATCATTTCAAAGGATGGCATTAGAATTGATCCAGACAGAATACAAGCCATCTTGCAAATGCTCCATCTAAGAAATATTAAAGAATTACAAGCCTTCTTTGGAAAGATCAACTTTTAAAGGAGATTTATCCCAAACTTAGCAGAATTGATCAGATTACTAAACAACATGCTAAAAAAGGATTCAAAAGTGAAGTGGACAGTAGAAGCAAATCAAGCTTTTGAAGGTATTAAATTGGCCCTTACCCAAACCCCAGTCTTAACAAATCCTCAATTTGACAGAGAATTTATCATTTTCTCTTTTGCCTCCCAGCATACCATTGCTGCTGTCTTATTGCAGAAAGATGATCAGGGGGATGAAAAACCGATTGCTTTCTTCAGTAGAGCCCTTAGAGATGCACCTCTGAAATATCAAATCATGGAAAAGCAAGCTTATGCTTTGGTCAAGGCCATCAAAGACTTTAGGATTTACATCCTATACTCCCATGTTATTGCTTATGTACCAAATGCCATTGTGAAAGACATATTGACTCAAGAAAGTTTAGAGGGCAGAAGAGGAAAATGGATTGCTAACATTTTAGAATTTGACATTGAAATAAGACCTACAAAACTGATAAAAGGGCAAGGTTTGGCTAAATTGATGTCTGAAGCAAACTTCCAAGCCTTGGATATTAACCAACTGGACAATGAACCAGAGCTGGCGACTCCAAAGATCAGTGCAGCCTTTGAACAATCCCTTTGGTATTCTGATATCTGTTATGTATTGCAAAACCTGTGTGCTCCCCCAGGATTGTCCAGAACCAAATCTAGATTTTTAAAAATGAAAGCTTCGAGATTTTGTGTTATAGATGGTAATTTACTATGGAAAAATCATGAAGGTATATTGTTGAATTGTTTGAATATGGATGAGACTAACAATGTTATGAAAGAATTTCATGCAGGTGATTGTGGTGGACATTTGTATTGGAAGTCCACTGTGGATAAGATATTAAGGGCAGGTTACTATTGGCCCACTCTGTTCTCTGATGTTAAAAATTTTACCACTTCATGTCACAAGTGTCAAATGTTTGAGGGAAAAAGAAAGTTACTACCACTTCCCTTAAAGCCTATTGCAACAGAAAGGCCCTTTCAGCAATGGGGCTTGGACTTCATTGGGGAAATTCATCCTTCATCTTCAGGCCAACATAAATGGATCCTAACAGCCACATATTATTTTACTAAATGGATTGAGGCTGTTCCATGCAGACAAGCAAATGATTCTACTATCATTCAGTTCCTTGAAACTAATATTCTTTCCAGATTTGGTTGTCCTGACAAGATTATCACAGACAATGCTGCTGCTTTCAGATCCAAGAAGATGGTGAACTTTTGCCACAAGTTCCATATTACTTTGGGCCATTCTACTGCATACTACCCTCAAGGCAATGGTTTAGCTGAATCATCTAATAAAAGTCTTATCAACATCATTAAGAAGATATTGGAAGAGAATAAGAAAAATTGGCATAAGAAGCTTGTAAATGCCTTATGGGCAGACAGGCTAACAACTAAAAGATCTATTGGGGTCAGCCCATATGAGTTGGTTTATGGAATGGAAGCCAAATTCCCTTCATCATTAGGGGTCCCTGTCATGAAGCTACTTCAAGAAAGTCAGGCTGAACCAAATAACATGCAAAGAAGAATCAACCAGATAATTTGTTTACAGCAAACCAGAGATCAAGTGTACAGCAGAGTTCAAGTCCTACAAGAGAAGCTGAAGAAAGCCTTTGATAGAAGATCAAAGGCCGAAGATTTTTTCATTGGTGATAAAGTGCTTAAATGGGATTCAAGAAGAGAAGACAAGGGAAAGCATGGCAAATTTGACTCCCTTTGGAGGGGACCCTTTGTAATTCAAGCAGTACAAGGAAATAACACCTATTTCTTGAAGAATTTGGATGACACTGAAGCTGAAGAGGGCCCTGTGAATGGCCGCATGTTAAAACATTATTTTGACTACTTTCCATGTATATAGCATGGCTTTTCCCTGTACATTATCAGTTGTATATAGTATTTTCTTTCAGCATATAGATACTGCAGCTTCACAAGTTTTGTAAATAAGCAGGAAAAGGCTTTTTACTTCAGAAGTTCCACAATGGTGGAAGGTTCCAGTTTTGAAATCCAAGGAGAAAACCTTCAAGTTTTGATAAGAATTCAAGAGCCAAGGCATTCTGACCTGTTGTTCTTGGTCTTTCAAGTAGAAAAACCATCCCCAAGTGGAGCCACTGTTAGCTACCTATACCAATAGGTTTCATTTTTCATGATTGGCAGGGGAAGTGCCAAATATGCTCTACTTTGGTGATGCAAAGATCTCATATTTTTGTGGAAAACACCTATCTACAGTTGATTGATACTGTCCTACTTCTGAATGGGTGATCCAAGAGTCTAAGCTGGGTCATGCCATATTTCAAATTTTGTTGTAGATTAGAGAGAGAAATCTGTCCAAACTGTTCAATCTTGGCAGATCAGTAGTTAGGTAGAGAATGAAGGTTCCCAACTGCTTAATCTGGGGCCTTGGAAGTAATAAGGCTAGCCTTAGATAGAAAATCAAAAGGAAATGCAAAAAGAAAAGAAAGAGAGCAATTGAGGGTTTGCCAGTCTAAGTGCACCCTCCTTGAAGTAACAAAAAATGCTAGGCAATAGAATGGGTAGGTAGATGGGGTTGCAGAAGCATGATTTCTTTCATATCACTGGCCTAAGCAAAGGAACACATGGTGGCCAGTGCAGATCTTCCTATTCAGCAATTTTGTGGCAACAAAGTGAAGCATGTCTAATTTCCCAATCATTCCCTATCAAACTTCTTTCTAACATCCCACTATCACCTTGGTTCATGACAGAAATCAAACTCATTTGTTGATTCTTGTTATATAGAAGAGCCACATTTCTTGTGTAAAAATATTTTCATTTTGATCTACTCTCATAACTAAGTTTGTTCCCCAAAAACTTAGTGTTTGCTTCCTCTCTTCCATATCTCCCATCCAATACTAACTACTAACTCTATCATTACTTAACTCCCTATGTTCCCCTTTTCCCTATTATTATATCACTATTGTATATAAAAAACCCCAAAAATATGTATATACCCCTTCCCCTAGGCAATATAGCCTTATAGCTCCAAAAGGTAAGAACGCAAAGGAATTGAAGCGCGAAAGGCAAAATAGCGCTAGAACTATGTCTCGGGATTAAATCAAGACCTGCTTGGTTTAACAGCCCTAACCGCGTTTTATTAACCAAATGTCCAAAACCCATTTTGTCCACAAAACATTGCAAAAACCCAAAAACCCGCCGATGGCTAAAGTCCCGCCCTGGCGCGCATTCCCAGAAAAAATAATTGTTTATTATCTGCTCCCCGCCGTATTGTCCGATCAGATCTGCTCCCCGTCGACCGTCGGATCTGGACCCTCCCATCTGACGGTCCTCTGCAATATCGAGCTGCCTCCGGTGTCGGTACTTTAGCGCCCGAAAATGTCAGAATGATGACGTAGGGTGCTGGACACGCGTCACAATTTAATTGTATCGGGCGGCCTCCTGCCAAAACCGCGCCCGTACGTTAAGCGGTCCAAAATTACCGCTTACCACCTTCTGTTTACTGCCCGCCAAGTCAACCCTACGTCACCTCCACGCCATTGCCGAGTCAGCACCACAACAGCACCCGACCCGCCATCGCTCCGAGCTATCTGCCACATCCCCCGTCCACGTGGACCACTCACAAACCGCCACGTCATCATTCCGTACCATGACCCCACCTATGACGTCATGCTGACGTCATCCGACAAAAGCGCGCCAAAGGCCAAATTTTCTATATTTTTGCCCAAAATCACGTTTTTTCGCATTTTTCACCAAAAAACTACTGTGCCTCCTGCATGAAATTTCACGACGTTCTCGCCGCCAACCTGCAGAAACTGATTCAAAGCCGTGGCCGCCCAGAATTCAGCTTGGATAAGCCTCCACCCATCGCGCCGTGACCAGGTATTTACCAATTCTTCCTGCACCTGGTTCAGTTGGTTCTTCGCTGTAAAAAACGCCCGGAACTGCCTTTTTTCCTAAAACTCAAGCTTCCTCGTCCTGCAAGTGATTCAATTTCTTCCAAGAGTGACCAATTGTGCCCCTTTTTACGCCAGAACTGCCTTGTTTTCGCTGTAAATCCTTTTTACCTCGATTCGCCGCGCAAAGTCGCATTTTCCTACATTCCTAAGTGAAATTCTGCTTGAAGAGCACCAAACACATGGAGACACCAGTAGCTCTAAACATTCCACCTTTAAATGCCCCACACAGAGAGCTAGAATGGCTGCCCCTGGCTGATAGAGACTACCAGATGGCAGAAGTAATCCCAGATTACAACAAATACCATATTCATTTAATCAATGAGCTAAAAGCCAAACATCTCAATGGAACTGATATTCTAGGGATTTGGGACTCCTATTTGCCCATTTTCAATCTTCCTCAAGTCAATGTCCTCCCAGATTTAATCCATCGATGCAGTGCCAACTACGATCCATGTCAGAGAGCTGTCCTCAGTCCCTCAGGCTCAGTCTTGTTCTATGTCACCCCTGAGGCTATAAATCAAATGCTGCACTTTCATACTACAAAGCTATTAACTCCTCTATCCATGATGCACTTGATAGACCAAGGAAGCAAGCTGTCCAGTGCCCAAATCGTAAAGATTAATCAACTATTCATTCAATCAGGCTCTCAAACTGTGAGGTCTCCTCCTATTGGAAATATATATCTCAATGAGTTGGGCAGGATTCTTGTGGATATGATCAGTTATATCTTGGGTTACAGGTCATCTGAGGATGTTGATGAAACCATTCTGGCTATGATGTCTGTCTTCTCCCCTGGAAAGCCTCCTTCGGTTCACTATGATTATGCTACATTCATTGCCAACAAAATTCATGAGCAATTGATAAATTTAGAGAGGGAAAGGATGTTTAGATACACTTCTTACATCTATCACTTGTTCCTATTTAATCAGCCTAACAGCTTCCCTATTACTCTCAAGAAGTTTGATGGCCAGGGGAACCAAAGGTCTGTGGTATTTTGGTCTTCAATCTTTCATCACACATCTTTTTCACCATATAGCTACTATGAATTCATAGACATTTTCATCCATCCAGCCATGTCCTTGCTGTTGAGTTCTCCTCCTCCAAGATTGACAGATGAGATGAAAAGAATCCTCCAACTCTCAAAGGCCTACAGCATTGGGAATTGGTACTTTTACCAACACCACACAGTGATCAGGATATATGGTTGTGAGTTAGCCCCATACAGGCTACCAAGATATGTCCCTATGAGACTTTTTGCTTTAGAATATTTCAGACAATTTGGAAATGCGGACATGATCCATTTCCACAGCAAAAATAAAAAGGCACAGCTCAAAGTCAAAAACCAGCTAGGCCCATTTATTTATAACAAAAGAGAAGAGGCATGGCAAGAAGCAGATAAGATCCTGAAGTGCCTCGAGTTGCAAACCAGTTTCCTCTGGTTACCCTATGACCCCAATCACTTCATTAGTCTTAGAAGGGTCAAATATAAATTGGCTAGCTATGATCATCTCAGGTTACCACATATTGAAAAATATGCAAATCAATTAGAATGGAAAGAGGGCACCCTAGAAGAGGCAAGTTCTAAAGAGGAAATAGCACAAAAAGCAGCAAAGAAACTTGAGAAGGAAGATGACTTGGAATATTGTGGACATGTTTCTTCTTTTCATCATACTCAACTTGGAGCAGCTGCCTCATCTTCTACAGCTCCCCAGCAAGCAGCTCAAACAACTACTCTAGCAGCTGGCACAGATAAGGGGAAAGAAATGGAGCAGGATCAGACACTCCCAACAGCAGAACAACAGAAAGAACAGACAGAACAGCAAGAAGAAATGGCTGAGGCCCCTGTATCCACAGAGCAACAGGTTCAAGAAAATGTGCCTCCAAGGCAGGAAATAGCAGTGGAGACCTCGGTGCTCCAAACCCCGATGAATGAAGAGAGAGCCAGGAAGAGGGACAGACAACAAGAAACTCCCCTTACTACATCAGCAAGTCAACAAGGGGAGAAAAGGCAAAGACTAAACCCTTTTTCTGAAGAAGAGATGCCTATTGGACCATCCATGGGTATGGGCCCCCCTAGTATGGAAGCATCAGCCAGTTCCTTCCAGCAGGAACAAGAGAGACCACTTGGAGGAGAGGTCAGCTCCTCAAGCCAGCAAAGAAGGGCAGAGTCTGGAATCAAAAAACAATTTATGGATATAAAAGCTAGGAATGAGCCAGTTAGAATCCAGCTTTATAATCATTTGCTCAAGATGGCTCCCACCAATCAACAGAGGCTCATGTCAGCATATGACATTACAGAGGGGAAGATGACTATGAGCCATTTTATGCCTGCCATGTTGCAGCCACAGTCAGCTGCAGATTACATCAGAACCAACCTAGAAGTGTTTGCAAAAGACATCCACCCAATGGACCAAATAGAGCTACATAAGCAAACGGGTGAGATGGTCTACTCTACTCTTGCAGATAAAACACTTCTAGCACACAAACTGCAAAATTCTCTCCATAATACTACTGCCCAACTAGAATTGGAGAAAGCTTCTTCTCAAGCCAAAGACAATAGGATTAAGTCTTTGGAAGATATCATCATAGAGCTTGGGCATGACCCAAGTGATCCCAAAGCTGTGCAGGCGCTAATGAAGAAAAAAGATGAAGATATATTAGCTTTGAGGAAGATGGTCAAACTTCCAGCAACCCTTCACCCCCAAACAGAAAATGTTGCTCAGCAGAGAAAGGATCAAGATGTAGTGGCCATGCTGTTGACATTACACAAACAATTGGTAGAAACAGAAGGACGATTGGTAGCAACAGAGGGTGCATTAGAGGCAGCCCTGAAACAAAAACAAGGAGAGCAGATACCTCAGCCCTCTCAGCCAGTAATAAATCTTGAGGAGCCTCCTCAAATTATAAGTCCTCCCCTGGTGCAAACAACAGAAGCAAGTGCCTCAATTGCTGGGCCTCAAGCCACAGAAAAGGAAGCAGCAGCAGAGCAAGTCCCAGGCCTCGGTATGCGAGATATGATGAAGGAGCTGCAAGCTCTTGAAACCCAAATGATTGAGCTGAAGGATGCCAAAGAAAAGCTGGCCCAGCTGGACGAGAAATATGACAAATCTAAGCAGCAAGTGGCAGAAAAGACCAGGGAAGTTAGGACACTAGAAAGAAGGATAAAAGAGCTTGAAAAGGAGCTCACCATGAGCAAGGTCATAACTGAGGTCAAAAAGATCCTATGGGCTAAGATTGGCCAGTCAATCACAGATCAGTGGCAATACATAGAGACAATTCATGAGCAAATGGATCTACTGAACAAGGCTCATGCTGAAAGTCAAAGGGCCAGAGCTTCTCTGGGAAGTATGCCTGATATTGCTACCAGGATGATCAATGTCCTGAATAATAGAACTGGCCTTCAATTGGCAACAATGGGTATCAGGGATAGGACTGATACAATTTTGTTAATCAAAAGGGTGCTCACCCTCCGGAACTATTTGCAGACATTAGAAAGAAAGTGCCAAGATATTCAAGTAGAGGTCAATGCTTTTGCCACCAAAATCACAGCATTGCATGGCAGAGGGCTTCCCAGCCTAGTGACCAGTGCAGGAAGACTGTTGTCCCATGAACAGTATGCTAAAAGGGTCAACAATTATGCAGCTAATCAGTTGACAACTACAGCAAGCAGTCCAGAAGGAGTTGGGTCACCATCAGGGCAAGAGATTTATGATAAATTAGAGAATTTATTCTTCATTGAACATGAAATTAAGCACCTTTTTGAAGTGCCCCCTAATTATTATAAGTATACAGAGGCAGATGAGACCCTAATCAAGATGCAGAGACATCAAATGCCCACTGAAGAGTGGTGGACGAATATGATTAAAACTTTGCTTTAAATCAAGTCTAAATTTTGGTCTAAAAGTTTTTCACAACAACAGGAAAATAGTTGAATGAGGTGGACAGTGGCTATGCACAGCTTGAGCATCACAGATGAGCTGTCCGAATACAGCAGTGCCCTGACGCGGTAGCATAAAGGCAAAAGCAATCGAAATCGCCGCAAGGAGCTCAGATGGCCCATAAACCCAAAAGTCAAGAAATTCTGACAAACAGCAAACACCTGTTGTATATTTATTTAAGTAGCTTTTAATTTTGTAAGAAATATCTTAGAAAGTTGGTAAGAGCAGTTATTGTGCAATAACTCATTGCTGAGATATTTTTGTGATATTTTGTATATATGCACCCCCGCATAGCTTATTGGGGGTTGTTGTTGCTCAGTTGTTCAAGAGAACTCGACTGTATATCCTTTGAAAGATATAATGCAAAGGAGCTGTTGGTTTCCAAAAGAATGAGTTTGGCTTGGACGTGATGTGATGAAACTATTGACTGCTGCAGGATTCTCGTGTTATGGCGTGATACAATAAGTGTTTTCTAACTGTATTTGTGTTTGATTTCTTAATCTATTTATGATGTTTGGTGATTAGTCTTGGTAGAAAAGAAAAAGAATAGTTCAAGATTTGTCCATTAAGAACACCCTAAACTCAATCTTTACTACTAAATATGTTTTCTCCAGGGTTAGCTGCGACTATGGAATTCTTAAATGCTCCTATTTGCTCTAATCACATGATAAGTCTGTATTCAGTAATTCTCACTTGCTGCTGATTAGGATTTGTCCGTTATTCCCTGTTACACTGTGAAAGAACTCTTAACTGCCTTTTTCTGGTGTGATTTATACTGTTTCTTGTCTAAAAAAAAAAATCAAAGTTTGTATCATGAATACCCATCTGGCCCTGCAGTGAACCTCTCTTTATCACAGATATCAAATGCTATTCATTTCTGGACTCCACATGCCCAATGGATTGAACTCTCTTTGATACTTGCTTGCCCTTCTTTGAACAATAGCCGACAACCAAAATTCAAACAAAACTCTCACCTCATAACTAGCCTAAAATCTTCAAAAAACAAAGTTAAAACTAAAAAGAGAGAGCCCTCTTTGATTACAGGTAGGCTAGAACCTGTAATCCAAAGCTTGGTTAGTGGTTACCTCGGCCGTATTCCCTCAGGAGTCAAAGGGAACAACCTGGGTGTTAACAGAGTCCAGCACCCACACTCTCATAGGAATACTAGTATGCTCCACAAATGGAACATTGCCATCCAAGGAAGAAGAAGTGAAGAACGACAACTGATTGACCATGATGATTTTCCCCTGATGAGGAAAATGAAGTACACGAAATAATGATGAAGTGATGGCATGCATAGCGTATGTCCAGCTTCGCCCTAACAAAAGGTTGTAAGTCAAATTAGCATCAACAACTTCGACTTCGACTTCAACAGTCTTCCCTTCCAAGGTGATAGGCAAGTGCGGGATAATACCAAATGGATGAGAGTCTCTTCCATCAAAGGCTTCCAAAGTATTAGGAGATTGACTCAAAGATGGGGCGTCGATGGCCTTCCAACAAGCAACAGACATGATGCAAGTGGAGGCACCCTCATCAATAATAGTATGATGAATATTCTTTGAATTAATGATGACTTGAATGAGAAAAGCAATTTGATGAGGCAATCTCAGCACATGGTTCTCAAGATCAAATGTAATTAATTCCGAATCGGCCGGGTCAATGCCACCAATGGTTGATAGCAGAGACTTCCATTGGGAGGGACAACTCTGGAGAACTTCCAAAGCAGACATAGCCGAAGGAGCTTGGGCTAAGTCTTCAACAATACTATAGTGTTGCGTGACACGAGCATTGGGGTTATAAGAATATTTCCAGAGGACTCCCTTAGTAGGAGGTCGAATGACAGACTTAGTGCTGGGTCATTCAATATGAAGAGGGCTAGAACTGGATGAAGGAACGTTTGAAGGGACTTCAGGTTCCTTGCCGATAGACAGAGGATATTATTTCGCTCGAGTACTCACATGAATAGGGATAGTCCCAACCATAAAAACTTGGGAGCCAAAAGTGGAAGAGGATTGAGGTTGATCGACCACCATTTGAGTTTGTTGAGAGGGAAAAGGCTCTTTAAGTATAGCAGGAGTTCTTGGAGTCCCCTTAAGCAAACGACTAACTTCAGACCATCTAGGATAGTCTTTAGTGTAGTGATCCTCGTCATAGATAAGACAAGGATACTTAGGTTTGCGTTTAGCACCATCATCGGCCGGAGGCTTAGGAGGGTCCTGCTTTGGTGGATCGGCCTTATTTTTACCTTTCCCCTTTTTCTTACCTTTCGAAGCTTTATCTGCTACAGTGGACTGGACGACATTGACTTCAGAGGTTTTACTAGTATTGGATGTGGACTGAGAAGCATTTTCACTAGGAGCAGTAGGTTTTTACTTCGCAGGAGTCATGGAAGACTTTCAGGAAGATGAAGCAATGGAACCAATAACACCGTCGATGGAAGGTGTTGACGGAGCCTTAGAAATTCCAAGTCACAGAGCATCAGGCAAGACATCATACAACATGCCAGATTGGGAATAAACCAAATCAAGATACTGAGCACATGCAATAGCTTGCTCTTCAGTAACACATGCCCCCATAGCAATATCTCAGGCTATCAGACCGACAAAAGAGGTAATAAACTAGTCAGTGAGAAGCTGATCAGGGATCCAGAACTTAATAAAACGGTGTCGCCTTCTCCATTCATGAATATGATCAGAGATGTGAGTAGACGTGTCCTATTTCAGAGAAGTAAGGAGATGTGTTCCCATTTCATAATGAATCGGTAATTGAGAATGGGTAAGAAATTTCATCGTAAGTGAATTGAAGTCTTGGAAAGTTACATGAGCGAGCTCAATATACCATTTCGCAGCAGAGCCAGTGAGAGTCCTCTGAAAAAGATGGAGGCGGATAGAATCATCAAGCCATGAGTTAGATGAGAACCATAGGTGATAAGTCATGACATGCACTTGAGGGTCCTCTCCAGGTTTACCATCAAATTTAAGACAATCACTGGGAATCTTGGTTGGAACTGGTGGCTAATATGGATTATGAAGGATTGGATCATTTGTCAACTTGGACACATCAGGTAGTTCCAAGGTGTCCAGAAAAGGTAATTGAGGATTAGAGGACATCATAGGCCTATCATAAGGGCCAGCATTAGGGTTCCACCCAGAACCTTGTTGCCCCCACGGATTTTGTCCATAAGGATTTTGGCCATAAGGGTTATATCTAGGCAAGTTAATGCCATAAATTGGTTTTTGTCTCAGATTTTGACCACCAGCAACCCATTGGTTACTAGCTTGACCAGCAAGGGCAACATAGGGCTGCTGAAAATTTTGATAAGGATTGACTTGTGGTTGTTGATAATTTTGATATGGAGCACCCTGAGGTTGCCCTTGGGGTTGCTAAAGTACTTGGAGATCGTATTGCAGCTGAGCTCCAAACTATGCCTGAGCTCCTTAGATATCGGGTTGAGTCTGGAGTCCAACCTGAGTCTAGAAACCGAGTGGGGCTTGAGAAACAGCTAGTGTCTGAACGCCCGGTTGACTGAGAGGTCGATTGATTTGACCAGACTGATGTCCTTGTTGAAACTGGGGATGACCCAACTGGCCAAAAGGCTGGCCTTTTTGATACTGAGGTTAACCCAACTGGCTAGAAGGATGGCCTTGTTGGTACTGAGGTTGACCTATTTTCCCAAAAGGTTGAACTTGCTAGGTAATAGGTTGACCTTGCTGAAACTAAGGCTAGCCCATTTGACTAGAGGGTTGACCTAGTTGGACAGTAGGCTGGCCTTGCTGGATCTAAGGCTAGCCCATTTGACCAGAGGGTTGACCTTGCTAGACAGCAGGCCTGCCTGGTTGAAACAGAGGTTGACCTAGCTATCTAGAAGGCTGAACTTGCTGTGCGACTAGTTGGCTTGGCTAGAACTGAGGTTAACTTGGTTGACCAGAAGGTTTCCCTAAATAAACGAAAGAGGCACCTATGGAGGCCAAACGTTGTCCCTGAAAGGGTTGTGCTTGTAGTCCTGAAGGTTGCCCTTGATACAGTTTCCCTTGCAAATTGAAAGGTTTCCCTTGTAAAGGCTGGCCTTGATACGGTTGCCCTTACAGACTAGAAGGTTGTTCTTGTAAAGGTAGGCTTTGTGGGCCATGATAAGTGGTGTGATTCCAGGAAACCAATAGTGGAACAGAAACTTCGATTGTGGGTTCCTAAGGGAGAGACCCAGTGTGATAAATATGAGCCCCTCGAGAATCATAATAGTGCAACAGGTTATGTGGATAGGATGGTGGTTGGGAGCCTAGAGGGTTATAATTCAGGTTTTGAAGAGAAAACATGTATTGCTCATATGACCATCTTGCCGAAATAGAACCGGAAGAAAATGGCATATTACCTGTAGAGTGAACGACTCTGGATGTCAAGGATGAAGGACCACTACTAGCGGGTTCAACAGAGGGCTCGGTAACAGTAGTAACCACCGAGGACATAATAACTGCACTAATGGAAGGAGCTGTAGAGGCCACACAAACAGTGGGCATTGACGGAACAGACGTGACTGATATGACCTGAGTTTAAGGTGTGGAAGTTAAAGCCATGAAAGGCCCTAAAGTCAGGGTTATAGCACGAGACCACACAGAACTCTAATTTAGAGATGTGGAACTCATGACATCAAACAAGGCATGATAGCGTAATGGTAATGACACACCAAGAGGAGTGCTAAAAGGGAAACCTTCCGAGGGAAGAGGAATTTCTCCGCTTGACACAAGGTTCTCTTCGCTGCTAATGGGACTCGTCTCATCCATGTCGGAAGAAGACATTGCAATCGAAACACCAGGAGGAGTAGACAAGAGGTCCTCGTCTAAATACTCATAGAGAGGAGCCCAATTGAAATCAAAAGGCTCTTCTCCCAGAGCTCGAGAGTCAAGAGGCTGAACACTTGGAACAATGGGAAGGGTACCACCAATAGTCAATACCTCAGAAGAGACAGGGGATGCAGAGTCTCCGTCGCTTGGTAAAGAGGATGGGATTGGTGAGTCTGCTAGGATGGCTTAGCTCAAAAGGTCTAGGAGAAAATCAATAAGGTTGCAAAAAATCTATCAAGATGTGATCACAACGCGGCCAAGATTAATAGGTAAAATGTTATCGTGGCAAATAAATTTTATGACGCTGGAACGAAACTTTGCCTTTTCATGTTTAAAGAGTCGAGAAAAGAGGCTAAAGATGACTCTAGTCACCTTCGAAGTTTAATGAGCCTGAAAGGACAAGTGCTTAGATGATCCTTTTACTTTTAAAGAGTTGAAAAGGAATGAAAGTGATTAATCTGGAATTCTAGGCAAGAGGTTTACCAGAAAAATCGTAAAACTGCATATACACCTTGGTAATAAAATGAAAGAGAAATGACCAAGGACTTTCCGTATGACATTCAATCTTCCTGAATGCTATGTTCGATGTGTTATGACTTGTAAGGTGGTAGACTTGGCTTCCTATGGATATTAGGATGATAACCTAGTGGGGTCTCCCAATATATATGCGACGGTACGTGGAGCACAAATATGTACTAGCATCTATTGTATCACAAAAGGAGGAATCGCCCAACCTTAGTGAGAACAATAGGAACTAGGTTTAATGACGCCAAAACACGTATCTAGCCTAGACCTCTAAATATGTGAGCATTAGGTTCCAATGCATTTTTAAGTTCATTCAATAGATTTTAACAGTTAATCTTGAAATAAGTTTCGATTTCAAGGCCTTATCGAATGTATCTTTAACACTCCTAGAATGAAACTAGATGAGCAAAAAAAACCATTCCTTTCGATGAATGACTACCTAAATGAGGGTAAGGAGTTCATTTCCAAACAAGAAAATGAAAGAATAGCAGTGCAATAAAGTAATCCAATCAATAAGAAACTCCATGCATCATTTTCTGCTTATCTCACAAATACTATGACAAAAATGAAAGATTTGGACTTCGCTTTTTCAATTCCTAATCATAAAGAATCTACTAATGCAAACATGCTTTCATTTTTGTATGCTATATGAGTGCAATTGTTTTTTGATTTTTGGAATAGATAACAAACAAGATAATGCACAACTTTGACTGATCAAAAGGTAAATGTAATCTAGGCTTCAATAGTGAATGGAAATCAAATCAACACAACAAGCTAGTTTGATGACCACTTACTACAGATCAACCAAGAAGATTGGAAAGTAGCAAGAAAACAACTTCAAAAAATTCAACAAGATTGTTGTGGATGTAGTGCAGAATCTTGGAAGGACAAGCAACCCAAAACAAGTGAATTCTTGACGAAACCTTAAAAGACATAGGTCACACAGCCCAAAAACCCAAAACTCATATAGAACTAAGAAGGATATGCCTTAGCAAACACAGTCAAAACATGCTTAATAAGATGTAAGAGATAGCAAAAGACAAGATACACTAGCATATTCAGGAGGTAGGGCTGTAAAAAGCAACCCTACAGGAATCGTCACAGGGATAATATTGACAACTTGAAACGATCGCCAAATCGTCTCAAGGACTATACTAGCAACTGAGCGACATTGTCGCAAAGGTACACCTGTTCTCGGCAATGGTCCAATTTTAGGAATCGTTGCAGATGTATGAAATAATATCCATGACATACAACTTGGGTAAAGAGGACAGGAGCGATTCATCATAGTTGTTAGGAATTAAAGAACGACGATCTGAATAGAGAGGGAAAACAAGGCAAATACAACTGAAAGACACCAGGCTTATCACTCAAACAGTGAGGTGGACTACCAGATCTACTCAAGTGATCCAAAACATTGATGGTTTAGTCCCAAACAAGGAGACACTATGTAATTCAATAAAAAACAAATCAAGAGAAAAAACAAGAGACAACACACAAAGGCTCCCCAGTATGGTCGCCAACTTGTGATGCAGGTAAGTTCCCTCTGCGGACAGAGACAACCCCTCTAGCCCTAGAGTGGGTCTAGTCACAGCAAGACAAAGACAATAGCTAATTATTTAAATAGTTATCTTTGAATATTCCTACTTGATATTGGTGTTCGATGAAGTCTTCGTCACGTCGGTCCAGCTATCGCTACCTTCTCCTTGATGAATGATTCACCTGAACCAACATAAGAAAATGACAATACACATAATAGAGCACAACAGCGAACTATCTACTTATAGAGTCAAGGAACCATAAGCTATCAACATAAATTTAATACATGATATAGGAAATAACCATTGATTGTATTAATGTAAACAAAGGTAAAGCTTACAACCATGACTTGATGTCACAAGCTTCCTTGAAGGGTCTGATCAGTATGTCTCCATAAGAATTCACTCTCAAAGGTCTCCCAGGAAGGCTGATGACTCTCTCTCACCCAAAATCACAAGTATGAAACTAAGGATTCCTTCTTACAAAACCGTTTTACACTCTCAACCACAACATGAAAGGCAATCCAAACTATAAGCTATCAATCCAACAAGTTAAGAACTAGCACACCAAAATACAACTAGCACTCCAAAACTAGCTAATCATAGTCATGGAGGATGCTTTTATAAGAGAAGGAGTCTCCATAAATGAGTGGAGAGGAAGCTTATCTTCAAGGGAGGTTACTCAAAAGGTGGAACCACCATCTCAAATGAGGAGAGGTGAACCTCTTTGACCCAACAACCAATTCCAGAACCACCTAGAAGCATTATGTTTGAATTAATTTGCCATATCTGGGTCGTCGCAAGTCAAACACTGAGACTCAGAGACGACATCGCGAGGCATAAATGTATTCAAGGCTATCGTCGTAGGTAGGATATTGATGTCCTACAATTATCCCCTAAAATCGACCGTCGCTAAGAACATATGTACTCTTGCGATGGTGTCGCGAGGTTCTTGTTCACTTTGAGCCATTGTCGCAGGTAGGATACTGATGTCCTGCGACGATCTTGAAACATAGGTGAAAAGGGTCAATCTTTAGGATTAATGAGCATGGTTAATATTCTTGAGTGATATGGAAGATATAGACACATATTTTGATGTATGACACAAAGAAAATTCCATTTAGAGACCGACTCTACTTGGGATCAGGGGGATGTGGGGTCAGTGAGAAAATACTGCGTAACAGTGAGCTGCCGACACGACTAATCGAATTTCCAAATTTTCCCCCACCATTTTTGGTAGGTACCCCAATTATTTTTTAATCACAAGCTTGAAGGGGATAACATATGCTTGTACTATAAGTCCATCCTTCGGATGAATCTGACCTAGTAAGTTCAACGAGCCCTAGGAAGGAGAAGCTCATGTTCATCATGGTGATGAATCTGATGTCATTTAATATTTTAACAAGTCCGACAAAGGTGTAACTCGGTATCTTTTGCATGTTTAGAGAGTTTGAAAAAGACATGGAAAAGAAAAATTCACATGGTCCCTTTTCATACATTTGTGTCTCTCGAGCCCAAAAAGGTAGAAAACGATACTTGAGAGAATTGCTTGACCATGTTAGTTAAGGAGTACCTTTTTGGTAAATAGTGCATCCCAGCCTAAAAAGGGGTAAACGTATACTGGGTGCAAAACCTTTCGCATCTGTTAACGAGTTCAAAATGACAAGAGCTCGGCAATATTTTCGTGCTTAAAGAGTTGGAAAAGATCTTGAAAGCAGACCCCCCATTTTATTCTCTTTTATGAGTCAAAAGGGAAAAATACTTGATAATCTTTTCATTTGAGTTTTATGAGTTGAGAAAAGATCTGAAATGTGATTCAGTACCATCATCGAACATCCATCACCTGTCGCTGTGCAAAAGGTAAAATGCATTATCCAATTCTTGAGGAAAAATAGGTTAAAAATATTGAAAAGCACTAATATTTCATGAAAAACTGAATAAAAGGAGGGAAACGTAAATATTTTTTACCATTTACAATTTTACCTTTGTGTGAAAAATGTTTTACCCACTTTTGCCCTAATGTTTCCAGAGCATATTGCAGGAGATCCTGGAGGTCATTCGCCAAGCCATAAGTTGCAGGTAAGAGCCAAGTCCTTAAGCTCCATTTCCATACTGTTTATTCCTATTTTAATCCATTTTTTTTATTTTTGAGGGAGGTTTTAGCAAAAAAAATTCGCTCTCAGTCAGTGAGCATGGAAACACACTGACCGAAATGACCAAATGCACCATCGGCAAAACTATTTTTAAAATAGGAGCACCGATGCCGTGAACAAATAAAAAATCATTTTTTCTCTTAAATCCACCATTTGAATCCAAATTTTAGTTGCCAAAAATGATTATTGACTTGAATACATGGTTTTTGCAGGAAAGAATCATCGAAAATGGTAGACTGGAAAGAACATGAGCACGAAGATGTGGACACCCATGAAATGGATGATCTGAACTTCTTGGATGCCTTGAGGAACTGTGGGCTCCTCAAGTTATTTCTCACACTAGGGATTTGGGCTCAGCTTGAGCCGCTTCAATACCTGATTAGTCTCTGGGACATAAATCGGGAAATTTTTATCATTGGTGACCAAGAGCTGGAGTTGGAAACTTCAGACATTTATTTCATCACAAGACTGCCCCAGAGAGGGAAACCGATCAACCTATATCGGTCATGACCGATTGGGGCAAGCATATCCATGCTACTTGCTGAACATTACCCAGAATCCCTCAAATCCAATAGTGGAAAGATCGAGATTTCCGCTCTGCGAGATCTTACACTGAGAGTGCTATTGTTGACCATCAAAAGTGTGGTTGGGTCCCAAGTAGAGCATGAAAACAACAAGTCAAATTTTCTATATGATATTGACTATACAACACTAACGATCTTCAATTGGGTGGAAGCCATGAAGATCAACATAAAACGCCAGCTATCAAAAGCTAAGGTAGGGAATCTGAAGCAATTTTTCTTCAGATTTGTGCTAGTGACGCTCTTCCTAGAGTGAGTTCCACTATTCCAGTACTAGCTGACTGAGGTAGATCTGATGATGCCATGAGACCCACGGATGGTTCGTTGGAGTCGTCTGATGCCTAGAATCACCAGGGGCCAGCATATGTCCTACAAGCCCGCCTTCTTCTCATGGCTATGACGACAGTTGATCGTAGTGGAGGATTGGACGTATAGTGGTACCGACTTCCATGGAGATCCAGATATGTCACTTCTAGATGGGGAGGATTTCAACGCTGAAGGTAAAAAATCAATTTTTAATTTTTTTTAATTTTTATTTTTAATTTTTTTTTATATATATGTGTTTATAAAATTTTGTTTTGTCAATGCAGATGTTGGACCGAAGCGTCTTGCCAGGATTTCCCTGATAGCCAGGCACGTCACTCGCTAGTTTGATGTCAGTCCTTATCAAGAAGGAAGAAACAACGAGGAGGAGATCGCAAGGAACCTTGAGGGGTTGACTTGTGGTATCCTAGAGTATGCCCAGGTGGGAGACATCCCATGCCAGTACCAAAGGCATACAATGGGGGTATCTGATCAGATCTGCCGATTGCTAACTCGTGTTGTTAGGTCCCTATACTACTAGCGTAACCCCTTATTGTTATTAG
Source organism: Pinus tabuliformis (assembly GCA_031772625.1). Lineage (NCBI taxonomy): Eukaryota > Viridiplantae > Streptophyta > Pinopsida > Pinales > Pinaceae > Pinus > Pinus tabuliformis. The sequence goes on from CM062819.1 coordinate 465,338,872, forward strand.
TACAACCCCCTTATTATATGGTTGCGCCCATGTAGTCCCCATATTGTTATTATTGTTCCCCATAGAAGCCCACTATTGTTATTATTGTGCCCTTACATTATTATTGTTATGTCGGCTCTGATTATATTACGACCCCTTAGACTCCTATATATATAAAGAAGGTCTTGTCATTTGTATCATCCAAGAATTGTTCATTTGTGTAATGTAAAGGAGATTGTTCCCTCGAAGAGGCTTATTTCTAAGGTGTTGATCTTTCTTTTCTATCTTTTTGTGAGCTGGTTTCATAACATTTTGTATCAGAGTGTTGGATTCTAAGGTTTCGCTGCTCCAAATAGGTCATTGAGGAATTTTCGCTATAACGTTTTTGCTACGTAGTTTCTGAAGCTAAAATAAAAACCCATTTGAGAAAAATCGTTCTGAACCTTGGGTTCGAATTTCAGATCTTGTCTTGCTATATTTTTGGAGATATGATATGAGGAAGTTAGGGTTTTTGCAAGCTCCAAAATTCCATCTCAAACAAGCCATCGTGGCATTTTCGCTATAAAATTTTCGTTACAAAGTTTTAGAAGCTAAACAAAAAAATCATTTTAGAAGAGATCGTTTGAACCTCGGGTCTGAATTTCAGATCTTGTCTCGCTATATTTTCGGATATATGATCTAAGGAAATTAGGGTTTTTGCAGACTCCCGAATTACATTCCAAACAAGTGACCTTGGGAAAATTGTCATAACTTTCTTTGCAAGCATCAGATTGAAATTTTGTTAGAAGTTACAGAAAGAGGACGGACTTTAGTTTTCTAGGTATCGGTTTCAGGTCCTAAGGTTGAAATAGTGACGCGTGGCACTTCATACAATTTCTCTCTATTGAACTAGTCTATAATAAGGTCATCGTGGGAGATTTGACATAACTCTTTCTTGCAGAATCCAATCTTGATCAAACTTGTCGGGTTAGAAAGAGGATTAAGAGGGCTACAACAGGACACAATTTCAGGAACTTGGAGATTTGAAAGTATAGAGTTACAGTCATTTCAAGATCGAGCTCCTAAAATCAAGAAAAGGCGATATGAGGAAGTTTGATGGCAAGAAGCCATTAAATTCGATACTACAGATGGAGCAATATTTTGATCTACATGAGGTGCAACTGTTACAAAAGGTACGTATTGTATCTTTATAGTTAGAACTGGATTAATTTTTATGGTATAAAGGCTTTGTTCTTGTAAACCACTTGTTACGTGGTCAATTTTCATGGAGGAAACGATAGCACATTATGAGGATACAAAGAGAAACACTTTCTTTAGCCAATTGATAAATCTCAAACAAAAGTGTTTAATGGCATAGCACATTGAGGACTTTCAAAAATTGAATATAAGGGAAAATTATATTACAGAGAAGCAGAGGATTGATGTCTCCATAGGGACTTTAAAGGATAGCATTCAACATGAGGTTCGTCTGTGGGAACCCGATCCAATGGAGAGGGAATTTAGGTTGGCAAGAAAAGTGGAAATAAAAAGTATGGAAACAAGGAAGTCTACCCCTCACAACTATAAATATGGAAGTGTTTTTTCTCCTAGCCTTCCACAACCTACAAGGTTGACACCACAACAATTGGAAGAAAAAAGAGAAAAAGGGCTTTGTTACAATTTTGATAACAAATACATTAAAGGTCATAAGTGTGCTGAGAAGAAATTATTTTACATTGATTGTGAAGAGGAGGAAGAAAATGATCAAGAAACATCAAAAGAAGAGGATATACAACAGGAACCAACCCTAGAGAAAGAAGAAATGAATCCAACCATATCTTGTAAAGAATTGGAAAGAATTACCACTCCTAAAACTCTCAAGATATAAGGACATATCAATGAGAAAAAGGTTCAAGAAGTGAAATATCACATTGAGAAAGAACAAATGAATCCGACCATATCTTGTAATGCATTGGCCAAAATTACCACTCCTCAAACTATCAAGATAGAAGGACATATCAAGAAGCAAAATATTCAAGAAGTGAAAGATCACATCAAGCATTAAGAAATGAATCCGAACATATCTTGTAATGCATTGGAAGAAATTACCACTCCTCAAACTCTCAAGATGGAAGGTCATATCATGAAGAAAAAGATTCAAGCAGTGAAAGTTCACATCAAGCATCAACAACAAGTTCTCCAACTTTTAAAGGATAATGCTACTTTGGTGCAGAATCAAATGAAACAACAGGAAGATCAACATCACAATGAAATAATTTTTGATGTAGGTGATTGGGTATTTTTACGACTACATCTCAAGCAAGCTATTTATGAGAAGTAAATGTTAGAAATACTACATGCACTTAATAAATGGCGACCTTACCAAATGGGAAGACACTTCAAGGTAAAAATGGATCATGATAGTCCTAAATACTTTTTAGAACAAAGATTATATTTAGAAGAACAAAAGAAATGGGTCACAAATATGTTGGTTTATGACTTTGAAATCATCTACAAAAAAGGGAAGAAAAAATTTGTTGCAGATGCACTCTCGAGAAAGGATGAGGATGTGGAATCATTGTTTTGTGTTATTTCTATTATCCAACCAGATTGGATAAACAAAGCAAGGGATGAATGGAAGAAGGAAGAATAAGTGTGGCCATTCATTCAAAAGTTGTAGAAGATCCCAGTTCCAACGATATTTCTAGAACTTGATGAGGAAGGAAAAATCATATTAGAGCCTGGAGCAATCACAGAAACAAGAACCTGACAACTATGAAATCGATCGATTTCAGAGTATCTCATCAAGTGGAAGAACTTACCCGCTTAAGATTCAACATGGGGAGGACAATAATTTTATACAGAAGCATCAAGAACTACTCAAGCATTGAGGACAACACTTTTTGAAGGAGAGGGGCATGTTAGGTCCCTATACTACTAGTGTAACCCCTTATTGTTATTAGTAAAACCCCCTTATTATATTGTTGTGCCCATGTAGTCCCTGGATTATATAAGCCCACTATTATTATTATTATTATTCCCTTACATAATTATTATTATGTCAGCTCTGATTATATTATGACCCCTTAGACTCCTATATATACAAAGGAGGTCTTGTCATTTGTATCATCCAAGAATTGTTCATTTGTGTAATGTAAAGGAGGTTGCCCCCTTGAAGAGGCTTATTTCTAAGGCGTTGATATCTCTTTTCTATCTTTTTGTGAGATGGTTTCATAACACGTGTAGCACGAGCAGTTTCATGTTACCATGATCACCATGCTAATTAGCTCCTAGGTCCAGAATTTACATTTTTGAGGCCTGCGTGCCACAAATATATGAGGCCTGCAAGCTGCGAATGTTATTTGAACACACATATTATTTTTTTGGGTTTTGATGTATCAAACATTATCACCATATATATATATATATATATATATATATATATATATATATATATATATATATATATATATATATATATATATATATATATATATATATATATATATATATATATGCTGTATTTTCTTTCTTACTGTGGTACAAATAATTTGTTTTGGTTTTTTACATGTTTCGTAAATGTTTATCCAACACATAATTAGCTAATGCATCTGTCAATGTATTCATGTGTCTGGGAATATGATTATATGTAATTTAATCAAAATTTCTCTCTAGTAGACGAATATGTAGATACATTCTCAATATTTGAGGGTTTCTCACAGAATATTGCCTGGTGAGTTGAAGGACAACAAGCTCTTAATCCAGGTTGAAAACCAATTCCCGAATGTTAAGAGCAATGGCTTCTGACAACAATTCGATAATTGCGTTGTATTCAGCAATTTTATTATTTTTACGACCTAAACAGATACCTTGAAGATCGATCAACTCACCATGAGGCTCATAAATGGCCCATGCCGTAGAGGATAGATTCTAGGTACTACGGCAAGTCACAGACATCTGCAAAACATAGTAAACAGGAAAGCTATTTGAAAACTAACACACCAAACCCGACTGCACAAAAATGAATGAAACACTAATGTACACAAGTAACCATGTAAGATGACCTAAGTATAGTATTTTTTGAGATAAAGGCCATTTTGGGGCTTGTCTAAAGGATTTCCTTCATAATCAATTAGCTCATAGGCCCCTTTTTGCAAAACATGTTTAACAATGTAGGGCCCATGCCACATGGGTTCAAAATTTCCTGTCCCAGCTTATCATTAGCTTGATCATATAGTAAAACTAAGTCACCCTTAGAAAACATGCGAGGGGAAACCGAATAATAAAAATGGGACTTGAATTGCTTCTTTTGTGCTTCGATGACTAAAGCAACAAGACAACGAGTCTCATCCAACCGTTCTAAATACAAGAGGCACTCTTCTTGAGGTGAGGTTTTGGGGAGAAGTTTGACAGCTAGCTTGAGTGAAGGAATTTCGCACTCAATCAGTAACGTTGCTTCTAGACCGTAGACTAGCTAGAATGGTGTGAAACCAATTGCATCCTTGGTCAAGGTTCGATAAGCCCATGGAGCTGAAAAGAGCATGAGATGCCAATTTGACTTATGCATCTCAACAGTACGCTGAAGCATTGTAACTAAAACTTTGTTCACAGCTTCAACTTGATCATTGGCTTAAGGGTAATAATGGGTTGAGCCATCGTGGCATAAACCCAACATAGAGGTCAGCTCAACCATCATGTAATCTTGGAAATGGGAGCCATGGTTGGTGACAATGGCTTGAGGTATGCCGAACCTGGAATAATGTGATTGAATAGAAATTGAGCTGTTGTTTTACCATATGCAGAGTATTTAGGCATCGTTTTGGCCCATTTGGTAAAATAATCCACAACAACGATAATATAACCATGCCCCTGATCGAACGAGGGTTACATGTCACATAGTCAATGCCTCATTTGGAAAAGGACCAATGGTAATGACGGGGTGTAGGTGAGGGGGTGAGGCTCGCATCTTGCGCTGCTAAATTTGGCATTCATGACACTTGCAAACAACAAGGATGAAATCCTTAAAGATGGATGGCCAAAAATAACCAACGTGAAGGATTTTTTGAGCGGTAGCATAGCCAAACATATAACTGCCACATGCCCCAGAATGACAGTCATTGAGAACTCTCTCAGCCTCCTCAAGAGTAAGATACCAGCAAAGAACTGAATCGACACTGACACAGTATAAAGTATCTCCAATAATACGGTAGGGTTGGGAGTGATTCTGAATGCGTCGACGATTGTACTTAGTCAATGCGGACCGAAACATGGACGTCTAGAGATACATAATGATATCACCGTACCACGGGTCAAGGGTGCTTATCAAGAAAAGAGTCTTGTGTGGTAGCTGCTTATCTGCACTAGCGAGGAGAGACATAGAAGGAAGGGAGCAAATCAACTCGGCAAAAACTAGTGATTTCTTAGATTTGGTAGTAGTAAACACTAAATCGAATTCTTGAAGGATGACAATCCATTTAGAATACTTTCCCCCCAGCAACTGATGAGTTAGGATGTAGGTCATGGGGTTGCATTCAAAAATCACAGTAGTAGTGCGTAGGAGAATGTAGTACTGAAAACGCTGAACAATTTGTATGGCAACCAAAGCCAACTTCTCGACATGGGCATAATGCGTTTAGGTGTCAAGGAGATTGTGAATGAGGTAGTAAATAACATGTTCATTGCCTTCTTCATCATCTTGTACGAACACCATAGCAATCGTACTAGAGGCTGCAGCTAGATAAAGGAAGTAATCGTAATGATAATCCGGGGATGTAGCGAAGGAGCATTTATGAGGACAACCTTAAGGTCATCGAAAGAATTTTGGGAAATCTCATCCCAAACAAAGGGCGTTCCTTTCTTGAGAAATTGGGTAAACCTTGAAGCTAGCTTATCATAATTGGGTATGAAATGATGGGGGAAATTTGTGTTTCCCTGCAGGCTCTACAATTGGTGCAACAAAGATGGAGGGGGTAAATTAAAAATGTCCTCGAATTTAAGCGGATCAAGGTGAATGCCCTCCTTAGAGACAATAAAGTCAAGGATTCGTCTAGATTTGACGTAGAAAACACATTTATGTGGATTCAACTGAATGTTGTAGTGTCTGCAGTGAAGAAAAATTTGTCAAAGCTGATCAGGGTGATCATGACACTTATGAGAATGAGCGAGAAGGTCATCCAAGTAAGGCTTAACGATGTTTCGAATGTCGTGAAACACATAGGACATTGCCCTCTGAAACGTAGCCCCAACATTTTTGAGTCCAAAAGGGAGCTTTTTGTATGCGAAAGTGCCCCATGGACAGATAAAAGCTATCTTTTCTTGATCTGCTGGCGCAATGTTAATCTGGTTGTAACCAGAAAAGTCATCCATAAAGGAAAAAAGTTCACTCATAGCACATTCATCAATGATCTGATCAATGAAGGGAGTGAGATAATTATCCTTTGGATAGGCACGATTGAGATCATGGTAATCGATGAAAACGTGGATCGTGCCTTGTTTCTTCACCATTAGTACAATATTTGACACCCATTCTGTGAGAGGGATTAGATAAATGAATCCAACTTTGAGAAGTTTTTCAACTTCACCCTTGATAGTTGTTGCTTTCCTAGGGTGCACTGGGTGGAGCCGTTGGTGAACGGGCTTCGCATGAGGATAAGTTGGTATTTCGTGCACGACAATGCTAGGATCAATGCCAGGCATTTCCTCATATGACCATGAAAATACATCACGAAATTATTTGAATAGACGAGTATAGAGCTTGATCTCATTTGGAGAACAAGTTACCCCGATATGGACATTTTCAATGACACCAGGCTTGAAAAAAATATCAATTGGCATCGTTTGGGTAATGTTACCCAAATTTCCTTCTGACCATACTTCATGAGTCATGATCGGCGCTTGAAGTGGTAGGGAAGGAAACTGAGAAGAGAACTCTTCGAGACAAGTAGACATGACCACCGGGCTAGGTAGGAACGAGGAATGATGATGAGTATCGTTCCAAGGTGGTTCCTCCAGAGACATTACTTCCATGATACTCTCGTCAGCAAGAAAAGTCTCAGCTAAGGGATTAGGAGATTCTGAAATAACAAGCCACAAGGATTGAGAATACGTATCGAGAGATGTCCTCGAAACAGGAAAATTAGAGGATACGGAACTTGAGGCTAAAAAAATTTCTACATAATTGATTTCAGCAGGACTAAGTGGCATAACCTCACCCCAGGTATTAACAAGATCTGGTGAAGGTATGACCCAATGATCAAATTTGATCAAGATCATGTTGACAGAGGGAACATGAGGAGGTGGGAGCAGAAAAATTCCCATGAAGGTAGAATCTTTAAAAAGTCCTACCCCCACACTCTCATAAGGAGAACCGGTGTGCTTGACATACAGAACATTGCCATCTGAGGAGGAAGAGGAAAAGAAAAATAGTTGGTCAACTGTGATGATCTTCCCTTGATGGGGAAAATGAATCATGCAAAATAGGGAGGAGGCTACAACATGCATGGCATGGGTCCAACTTCATCTGAGTAGAAGATTATAATTGAGATTAGCATCAACAATCTCCACCTAGACTTGTACTGTCTTGCCCTCCAAAGTAATGGCAAGTTTTGGTAAGACACCGAATGGTCGCGAATTGCACCCATCGAAATCTTCCAAAGTGTTAGGGGATTGGTTCAAAGTAGGAGAACCAATTTCCTTCTAGCAAGCCACTGACATGATGCAGGTAGAAGCACCTTCATTGGTGACAGTCCTATGAATGGTTTTCTCATTGATGATTACCTAAATGAGAAAGGAAATCTGATGAGGTAGTCATGGAATGTGGTTCTCTAGATCAAAACATATCAAATTAGAACCAGTAGGATCAATACCTACAATATCCGACAATAATGATTTCCGGTGAGACAAACAAATTTGGAGTACCTCAAGAGTAGACATAGCTGATGGCGCCTGAGCCAAATCCTCAACAATATTATAGTGCTAAGAGGCTTGAGCATTGGGATTTTACAAGGAATTCCTTAGCACACTGCGAGAAGTAGGTCGAATGGCGGAATCAGGGGGGAAGAAGAAGAAGGGGTGACCTCTTTTTCTTTCCCAGCTGTCGAAGCAGGAGTTTGATAATCTTTTGATCTAGTAGCCACATTAATAGGCATACTCATCATGAACACTTGTGATCCTGAGGAAGCAGACGATTGAGGCTGGTCTACCATTTGAGTCTGCTAAGATGGAAATGACTCTTTCAGGACAACTAAGGTCCCTTTGAGCAAATGACTAACCTCAGACCGTCAGGGACAATCCTTAGTATAGTGATCATCCCCACAAATGAGGCATGTATACTTAGGCTTCCGTTGTGAAGAATCACCAACAGACGACTTAGGAGGACCCCTTTTGGGGCATTGGCTTTACCGTTGCCTTTTCCTTTCTTCTTACCTTTCGAGGATTTGTCTGCTGTGGTAAACTAAATAGTGTGGACCTCTGAGGTTTTACCAGGGCCAGGTGGATTCTGGGAGGGACTATTGGAAGCAGTGCTCAAGACTGACTTCTGTTTGGAAGAAGATTTCGCAGGGGTCTGGGACACTGAACCAATTACTCCATCAATAGGAGGTGTAGCCTGTGACTTCAATGTCGTTGGATCAGATGATGGTCGCGGAGCATCGGGTAACAACTCATACAAAGTGACAGACTGAGAATAAATGAGATTTAAGTAATGGGCATGAGAAATGGCTTGTTCTTTGGTAATGCATCCACCCATAGCCATATCGCGAGCAATTGGAGTGACAAATGACTTGGTTAACCATTCGGTTAGCAACTAATCAATAATCTCAAATTTTATCAGGTGATGTCTACGTCTCCATTCATGGATGTGATCAAAGATGTGCATCGTAGTATCTTGCTTGAGCGATGTAAGAAAATAGGTGCTATTTTCATAGTGAACCAACAACTTGAAATGCATGAGGAAAGCCATGGCTAAAGAGTTGAAGTCATGATAATTACTTCAAGGGAGCTCGATGTACCAATTGGCTACAACACCTGTAAGGGTTTGTTGGAAAATATGGAGATGAATAGAATCATCAACGTAGGAATTCGAAGAGCACCAGAGGTGATATGTCATCACATGGGCTTGAGGATCTACTTTTTCTTTCCCATCGAACTTTGGACAATCATTCGAGATCTTGGATGGGACTGAAGGCCAGTATGGTGAATGAAGAATTGGATCATTCCTGGGTCGAGACATATCTGTTATCGGGAAAACTAGTGTCTATACAGAGCTGCTAGTCCCATTAAGGCTGGTAGCTACCTTAGAAACAAACACACTAAAAACTACTTTCGTTTTCCTTTATGAGAAATAGATAAGAGAAGAATGAGGAGACCAACCTCTGTCTTGTGCTTGGTTCCTTGCTTGATTCCTCTCTCTTCTAGTAGGTCTTTTCCACTCGCTTCCTTGTCTACCCAGCTTCAAGGAGTACCTGTAGAATCAAAGTAGCATAACACTATCCAAGAACATAGATCTATTATCATAAAAATCTCATGAAAAGCTTAGATCACCCAACACTATGATATTGCACCAAGAAACCAGCAACACTTCCTTACAAGATACAAAATTCCAGCCTCTGGATCTCTGGGATGAGGGATCCATATATAGATGTCTGCAAGGGAGGTGAGTCAGTTTTTGAGATTTTATTAGTGTCTTCTCTCTGATAGTTCTTGATTCCACTTGGAGATTGATGATCTCTTACTCATCCCTGGTCGAATTCAGAGAGGCAAGTGTCACAGGAGAGGTTTCTGGAAGATTCCATGCTCCTCCACCTTGCGGATTGACCCTGCCATTTGTCTCTTCTCACCCATCACACCCCATAGAAGGGTTTTTTGACATGCATCGCACCTACTGTGTGTATTTAGGTGGGATGCAACGCACTTTGCCTATGGAGCAGGTGAAATGGTCCAGTTTTGATCAGTTCTGAGTATTTTTTCATGGAGAACTTCTGGGAGATGCTGTAATCAGTTGACCTTGTTCTTTTAGGGGTTGGAACAACACCTTTAGGGACTTAGGATCCCTTGGTTTATGGAAATTTATGCTTGGGGTTACAGTGCCCAAAAATGTCTATAACAGTTGCCCCCTAAAGCATGAGGTCGTTAATGTTTTGATGTCGGGTGAAATGCTTTATCATGAGGGTCCGAAATTTTTTCGAGCTGGAAGGTGACCTATAATAAGATACAATACAATACATTATCTTCATATTATTTTCATGATCTAGCTGAAGCGGGCATTCCCATGCTCAACTTTATAAATTCATTTTCATGTACATAGGACAGACAATCGTCTGAGTGTAGACTGATGATTCTGGTAGAGCCATCATCCCTTAGATTGGATGATTATCTGTGCAGCAATGATGTACATTTGATGTCTTTATTTTCCTGAATATATATCACAGCCTGAATGGGTGAAACTAGATCCGAGGTCTTCAATCTCATTCGATATTCACTCAAAGTACAAGTCGATCCATGTGAGAGATGTTCTGGAGTCGAACATGGAAAGACATTGCCTGATTACCAGCCAATGATGTAAGCTGTTAACAGGCGTGAGAGGAATCACTAATAATGATAATGATCCTCAAGGTACTGCAGTACAATTCACGTGGTGTGAATAAGGGACTTGGCGTCGAACACCACACAAAGTCTTTCGGTCGAAGGCCATTGATGTAAACTTGTCGCCGGAAGTGAGAAACTTGCCATTGAGGCATGCAAGCTTCAAAGTACTGAAAGGGTTGTTCCTAGATCGACTTCTTGGATAATGAGCTGATGTCAACAAGAAGCGATCTGTCATAGGAGGGCCTTAGTGAATCCCACATCAATGACATAAAATGGAGCAAATGATTTTAATGGAGGTGAAAATGATTTGGTGATATACGGTTCAGGGTGGCGGTCATGAAAGAATGGAGCAAAAATGTATTATAGTGGGTGAGACACAGGTGAATTCTCTGAGCGACTTCTCTTGAACATATCAGCGACACTGACATGATGGATTGGTAGCATTAACCCCAAATGTGGATGGTGTGACGGAACCATGGTGATGTGACCAGTGAATGGAACAACCCAACCCAACTCGGATGCGGAGTGAAAGTGTCATGTTCAAGAGCGACTTGCTACCAACAAAGTTTCTTCAAGTTTTCTTCCCAATTTTTCCCCAGTCATTGCTGACCAGTACCTCTTTATTTTTGTCAAGCTTGAGGAGGATAACATATGCTTGTTCTATAATTTTCCCTTCGGGCAAACCCATCGCTATGTTTTAACGAGCCTAGCGATAGTGAAACTCGTTCTTGTTTGTTATGGACAAGTTTGTTGCTATTAGGTTTTAAAGAGTTTAATGACAAAGATAACTCGGTCCTTTTCAATTTTAGAGATTCTGAAAGGGGTCGTAAAGGAAACTCCAAAAATCCTTTTTCGTCATCTAATCCCTTAAGTCCAAAAAAGTATAAAATAATACAAAAGGGATGAATTTTCGGTAATTTTAAGGAGCCGAATAAAACAAGCGCTTGATCTGTTTGTGTAATAATCCCTCAGGTCCAAAAAGATTAAAATCTAAAGGAGGGATAACACTTCCGGTCACTTTAACGAGCTGGAGAGGCCAATGGCTCAGCAATCTTTTCATATTTTACGAGTCAGTTGAAAAGAGCTTAAAGGAGACTCATTTTTTGAGGAACGAGTGATAGATTTGGGTAGCAGCTGATTCCAGGTAAGGTTTGGAATTTTCCAATCACGACAGTGTCACAAGGATGGCTAACAAGATCACTTTTCGTAGCTGTTCCTCAAAAGGGGTAAACAATCAAGTGGAAGTGAATGATCGGCCAATACAGAGTGGAGGTGATGATTAGAACACAACCAAGGCTTCAAAGGCTGAAATAATAAATTCACGATGGTTATTTACCGGAAATTGGTTCATTTTTTATTTTAAGATGAGCTTAAACGTTGGGGGAAACACTTGCTCATTGCTTATGTTTATTTTTTAACGATATTGAAGTCCGCGTTAAAACTGCTCGATCCAGTCATATAATAAGGAGGTCTCATCTAAAAAACGACATTTTTTCAAAGCTTTGCCCGCATCCTTTCTTTATGCAAGTTAGGAAACGACCAATCCTACAAGTTTAAAGGGTTATAGGACCTATAGATTTAAAAAAATAAATGGTCGCTCTTCGCTTGCATGCCAAAAGGTTTGCATTCCCCCTGGTATAGTTAAATAGGGTTTCGAGGTTACCCCTCAATTTGCAGACAAAACATTTGTTTTATCGGGAAAGGCCTACCTTTTTCAGGTTACCAAATATTGTTCTATCTGTACCACAAAGAAAACACTTCTTCGACGATGTCTACCGAAATAGACAAAGGTGAGTGGCACAGACGCCTCCACTCACATAAATTTGACGAGGGAATCTTTTTCTAGCCTAATCCCATTTTCCAAAACGGACGGGTGTGTCAGACTAGTCATATACCCTCGCGGAAACCTACCCTATACTTGAAGTTTTCCTGCCGAAGCAGACCAGGGTGCATGCCCCTTGGGTTTTAGTCATGCCCTCCGAATCACTCGCGCTCATTAGGAGGATGGATTGGGGATTGATGAGACATTCCTTACGTGAAAAGACCATTCAGGGTTGGTATATGACTATTTGCTATGTGTGAACCAGGGAATGAAAGCTGGTCTACGAGCTTGACCACTCTTCCTTCGTGTGGAAAACACATTACTCTAAAGAGTGAGGAGACAATGGCTCCCATGCAATAAATATAGTCTCATCCAAGGAGTAGACTATAATCCAGGGGTACTTGGACTACCATTATGTTCATGTGAACAATTTTCCTTCTCAATGTTATCGGCACATCGGGAAGGATCCCTAACGGTCGATTGGTTCCTTTGTCAAAGCCTGTTAGATTTCTCATTTCAGGCAAAAGCGATGGCGAACCAAGCACTTTTAAAGCAGTTGAGGAAAGGATACTCACAGAAGCCCCTTCATCTATGATGGTACCGGCCATGAACATTCTATATATTTTAGCAATGATTCAGAACGGTACACTAGCCGGTAAACGGGGTCTGCCTAGTAGATTCCAGTCAAAGGAAACAAGTAGGTTGCTTGGAGGTGGGACCAAATAGACGGCTGGATACGACTCTGACGAACTTCCTTCCTGCGGTAAAGGAACGGGTAGACTGCCCTTATGTTCATCGGAGTCTGTGCTTACGAAGAGAATTTGAACGGTGTCGTTCTTGTTCTCTTCGGTGACTGTATCATTTGAAGATGGACCTTCTAAAGGCAATACCGGGTCAACTGCCGCCTAGACCTTTTGACTTTCATCTGGTATGGATTCAGATGGCTTATCTTCAATGATAGACACTTCAGCCGACCACAAAGGCGTGTCAGCCGGATTTTCAACTAGTGATGGACTCAGCAAGAGTTTCTTGTATCCAAGAGGAAGCTGTAACGGTGAAACCGGACGGTCGTCCAAAACTCTTTTAGCTTCATCTAAGAAGGTACAATGGTGGACGGCGTGATCGCCTTCACACAATTTACAAGGAAATTTATACTTTCCTTTTTGTCTAGGGGCTTCACTTCCACTAGTTGATGGTGTATGCTCAACATGATCGTCAGAGGTTGATGACACCGATTGTGCAAACGAGGAGACCAATCCCTTAAGATCCGAGGGATGCAAGGAAAATCTCGATGATAGTGGTCTCCTTTGCAAATGACACATGGCGATTTAGGCCTGGTCGGTGTAGTGTGTGGATTTTCGCTAGACGATGCTTGGTTGCCCCTTTTCACCTTTGGCTCCCTCTTCTTCTTCTCTTTCTTCTTCTTCTCCTTCTTCTTCTCAATTACTTGATTTTTGGCTTTACCAGCTTCATCAAGCGAAGAGGAAGGAGGAGAGGAAGAATTGGACAAAGTAGAGGGTTGGGGGGTAACTCTAATATCGTTTAGTTGCTGACTTGATTGTTAAGGAATTACGGTTTTCTGAATGACAGAAGTTGAGAAGAGCTATATGGGCAAGCCGATTGTCAATCCTGGAAGAGATAATGTGGCCATATGGGGTGCACCAACATCTCCCCAAGAGGAGAAGGGACTAGGATTTCCTCCAAGGGGAACTCCTTGGTTGGTGGACTCCATTTTTCTCAACTTAAGATCAACGTAGGAAAGGTGATGATTATTCCATTTAAAATAAATTTTAGACACTTTGACACAACTTGTTTTTTCAATTTTTAAGAGTCGAGAAAAAACAAAAGATGACTTTAGTCGCCTTCGATTTTTAATGAGATTGAAGTGACAAGTGCTCAGATGGACCTTTTCCGTTAAGGAGTCTGAAAAGGAACGAAAGGGACTGCTCTGGAAATCTAGACAGAGGGATTACCAAACCAATCGCAAAACTGCAAAATACTTTTTACGGTACGGCATTCAATCTTCCCGAATGTTGTGTTCAGTGCATTGCGATCGATAGGGCGGTAGACACGGCTTCCTATGGATAAAGGATAAAGCCTATTGTGGTCTCCCAAAATATACTCGACAGTACGTGGGAGCACAAGTCCTTACTGGCACTTATCATCTCAAAGTGGAGGAATCACCCAACTAACAGTGAAAACAACAGTTACCAGGCTTTACGACGCCAGAATACGTCTCTAGCCTAGACTTCTAAATGTTGTCAGTTAGGTTCCAAAGCGTTTTTAGATTCATTAAATTTATTTTATGGTTGATCTTGCTTAAGAAATTTTCCTTTCAGGTTCACCGTGTGATGTAGATGTACAATTCCTAAAATGAAATCTAATATGATAAACAGTTGTTTAATCTTCTTTTTGCAATGAAAATCCTAGCTACTAAGGAAAGAGAGATGGCGTTCTTTCAACAAAGAGCAGAGAGCACACACTATATGCACTGTCCTAAATCAAACCAACAAACAGTCTAAATGCAAATGCACATGCATGTATTTGTTTTCAGCCTTCTTAATGTGTGAATGATAAAAAGAAAGCTAAGCGCAAATCTGAATTATTTTCCAAAGCGACAATTACTAACAAGTTTCTTTTCAAAACAAAATGAGGACAATGACGACACTTTGTTATTTGGAATTGAAAACTTGCTTTCGACACTTGAAAAACTACTAACTCAAATCAAATACAAGAGTAACAGTGTAATTGACTATCAAGAACAATCAGATTCTCTTCTATGACTGAAAACGACACTTTCAAATCAAGAAACGACAGTACAATTACGCTACTTGTTTGTAGAGGAGAACTGAAAATGAGTCAAAAATACATAAAACATTTACAGTTATTTGCACAATGGAGGTGGAATAACAACAAGGAAAGGGGTTTCAAACAGAGGTGTACTGACTACAGGCAGCAAAACTCCTGAATAGAGCTGAAAAGAGTGAACACAGAAACCAAAATTTGGGAACAAGGCCTTGTCTGATTAGCGCACCTGTAACACAGTGAAACTAAAATGCAACGCACCTACTACACTCGGGAAGTGCGATGCATTTGAAGTTCACAGAACAGACAGTGCGTTGGACCAGGGACGGGACTTTGATTGGATTCCGGGTCACAGTTTGCAGTTCAGTTCAGGTATTTAGGCCAAGCAAGTGGTAATCAGTAAATCATTCACAGGGGTAGATCTAAGGAGGTTACTAGAGCCACCATGAGGGCAATTAGAAAGCTTGTAAATCAATCGTTTAATTCATAAACAAAACTCGGAGATTGACTGAAGTAGCGTTGATCTACTTTGCACTTGCATAGCAAATGTAGTTCGAAGGCTAGCTGGCTTGACTTCAGGCTCCGTCTGTAAGTTTATAAAGTAAACAAATGTAGATGAAAAAACATTCTACTCGCTCCCCAGCGGAGTTGCCATTTTGTTATTGGGAAAACTAGTGTCTATACAGAGCTGCTAGTCCCACTAAGGCTGGTAGCTACCTTAGAAACAAACACACTAAAAACTACTTTCGTTTTCCTTTATGAGAAATAGATAAGAGAAGAATAAGGAGACCAACCTCTGTCTTGCGCTTGGTTCCTTGCTTGATTCCTCTCTCTTCTGGTAGGTCTTTGAAACTCACTTCCTTGCCTACCCAGCTTCAAGGAGTACCTGTAGAATCAAAGCAGCATAACACTATCCAAGAACATAGATCTATTATCATAAACAATATAGGATCAGATGTACATTGACCACACAAATGCATAAATCATCAATCATACAAGAATGTGGAGGAAAACTTGAATAGCTTTATTGATAATCAAGAAAGAGCAAAGAGGATTACAACCAATTGTTCTGACCCAGCATCATCCTCTTAGCAAGAAAGCTGTTCTTCACCTCATGAAAAGCTTAGATCACCCAACACTATGATATTGCACCAAGAAACCAACAACACTTCCTTACAACATACAAAATTCCAGCCTCTGGATCTCTGGGATGAGGGATCCATATATAAATGTCTGCAAGGGAGGTGAGTCAGCTTTTGAGATTTGATTAGTGTCTTCTCTCTGATAGTTCTTGATTCCACTTGGAGATTGATGATCTCTTACTCATCCCTGGTCGAATTCAAAGAGGCAAGTGTCACAGGAGAGGTTTCTGGAAGATTCCATGCTCCTCCACCTTGCAGATTGACCCTGCCATTTGTCTCTTCTCACCCATCGCACCCCATAGAAGGGTTTTTTGACATGCATCGCACCTACTGTGTGTATTCAGGTGGGATGCAACACACTTTGCCTATGGAGCAGGTGAAATGGTCCAGTTTTGACCAGTTCTGAGTTGTTTTTCATGGAGAACTTCTGGGAGATGTTGTAATCAATTGACCTTGTTCTTTTAGGGGTTGGAACAACACCTTTAGGGAATTAGGAGCCCTTGGTTTATGGACATTTATGCTTGGGGTTGCAGTGCCCAAAAATGTCTATAATAATATCTGACAACTCTAGTGTACCCAAGAATGACAATTGAGTATCGAAAGGCATTGGGGGTCGATAAGTGGGTCCAACTGGAGGAGCCCGTGCCTGCTGGTAAGGATTTTGTCCCTATAGTGGAGGGTTTTGGCCATATGGCATTTTATTTTTCCCCCACTGTAGGTTACCTTAGCCGTAGGGAGGATTTTGACCTTTAAAGCCTTGAAACTATTTGGCCATAGGTTTCTGATAAGCAACATATGGGTTAAAAGGATGTTGAGCCTGTTGATACCTTGG
This sequence comes from Pinus tabuliformis, assembly GCA_031772625.1. Lineage (NCBI taxonomy): Eukaryota > Viridiplantae > Streptophyta > Pinopsida > Pinales > Pinaceae > Pinus > Pinus tabuliformis. The sequence goes on from CM062819.1 coordinate 465,356,015, forward strand.
ACATATGGATATTGCACCTGTTGTCCCTGAACATATGGGTTTTGAACCTGCTAAGCCTGAACAAAAGGATTTTGGACTTTCTTTCCTTGGACATAAGGATTTTGGACCTACTGCCCTTGGACAAAAGGATTCTAAACCTATTTCCCTTGGACATTAGGATTTTGGGCCTGCTACTGCAGGTCTTGACCCTGACCTTGTCCTTGGAAGGGTTGACCCTATTGATATGTATATAAGGGTTATTGTTGCCCGAGTTGGATCTACTGCTGCAAGGGTTGACCTTGTGGTTGCAAAGGCTGTCCCTGCGGCTGCAAAGGTTGGCCTTGCAAATACATAGGCTAGGAGGTTTGTTGAGCATACTGCATCTGCGACTCCATGGTTTTCTGCAACTGTTGTGAGGGTTTCCCTTGCAGTTGTTGTAGTTGCCCTTGTTGCAACATCATCTACCCTTGCTACTATGTAGATGCACCTGGCTACAACAAAGGTTTCCCTTGTCGCTGTAGAGTCTATTCTTGTTGCTACAATGGTACTTGAATAGTTCCCGGATTAAGACCTTGAAATTTTCTGAACGGACCTGTGGTAGGCATAGCACCAGACGCCCAAAAAAACTTGTGATAAAGTGATGAGGCACTAGGTGTACCTAATAACAACTATGCTAAAGTCACATAATTAGGTGGAAAATCCCAATACACACTGATGGGAATGCTCCCCGTGTAGGGGAAACCTTCTGGAGGAAATTAATTCTCTTCCTCTTTGACAGCGTGTGGAGTAGAAACTTTCGATTGATCTAGAGAGGTAACTAGAGCTTTGCCTTCGGGTTTTGTAACAGGGAATAAGCGACGACGAACGAATGAAGATGTACGAGGAGATAATTCCAAAGGAACATATGGCTGATCGTACAGACTGTACAGACACTGCGGTGACATCAAAATAGGGTTGAACAAAGGATTCAGAGGATATATAACTAGTCCAAGCTGACCAACTCTCAAGAGCCTTGACGGGATTGTTCGGAGATTCCGGGCCAATATCAGAAGGTGATCCAGTATCTGAAGTAGGTGGAGGATGAGATGAAAAAGGTTGAATTCTCAGAATAATTCTGAGTTCAACACCTTGGTCCTCAAGTGACTCTAGTAATTCAAGAAAAGGCTCCTAAGACAATCTTTCAAATAGAGGAGAGCAAGAGGAACTAGGTGAACCAGATAGTTCAACCGCGATGAACTCATCTTGGTTAATAGGAAAAGAGAGATAAATTTCAAGGCTTTAAAATGTACATTAAGGAAAACTCATGATTTGGTCTACAAAAGTCTAATAGGATGTTATAAGATCATGGGCAACAATTTTTTAAGACACATAAATAAACTGGTGCTCTTTCATGTTTTAAGAGTTGAGAAAGAAGCAAAGATGACTCTATCACTTTTGATTGGAAATGATATTGAAAGGACAAGTGCTCGATTGATATTTTAAGTTTAATGAGTCAAAAAGATCAAATGACTACTCCAGATGATCTAGGTAAAAAGGATTACTAGGAAATTTTGAACTGCAGAATAGCTCCTAGTGAATCGAGAAGTATGGGTAGATAATCTCCCCAAATGATGTGTTTAGTGTATCACATTTGCAAGGTGGTAGACTCGACTTCCTATGCATAAAGGATTGTAGCCTAGAGGGGTCTCCCTTTATATACTCGAGGATACGGAGAGCACAAGTCCATACTAGCACTGTCTAGTGCCGAAGCTAACGATAACTGCTAGGTTTAAAGACGTCGGAACACATCTCTAGCCTAGAAATTCTAGATGTGATCGTTAGGTTTCAAATGTGCCTTAGGTTAATTGAGATCATTTTAAATTTTATCTTGAATTATGTCTCAGTTTTCAGGGCTTAGCCATGTGACTCGAAAATTCCTAAATGCAGCGAAATGAGACAAGATCCTTTAAATTCGATGAATTTTCTACACTAGAAAGGGTAGAAAACACAATCAAATGCAAACAACCAAGCAACCGAAAGAAAAATGATTTTTCACTACTTCACTTTTTGAAAAAATAAACTAATGAAAAATTCATTCCAATTCCTAGTTTCCTAGCAAGTACAATCCAAATAGTCGTTTCAAAAGTAAAGAGATTTTTCTTTTTCTATTTAAATGCAAATGTAATCCTTGTCTTCAATGATGCTAACTAATGTAACATATTGACGCAGAAAACTAGAACTATGTAATTTTCATGAAATGACAAAAATGAATTTCTCATAAAACACTTCAATGAAAAAGTTTTGAGACAATCGATTCTCAAGAAAATGAAAAACACAAAAAGAGAATATCTTTCAAACTAATGATGCAATGACACTACCAAAAACAAGACAAGCAATGTGATCTATGCTGGAAAAGAGACGTTTAGACAAGCAAACGAAACTTTTCAAACTTGTGTAATGGAGACCAAAGCAATAAGAGGACTATAAACAAAATGCGAGTAAATTCACCAACAACTTGACTCACTGAGTTCACAATCAAATGAATGGATGAAAACCTAGATGCCCTAGGGTTACAAACCATCCACAGACTTAAGATGTCAAGTAAAAGGAAGGCAAGTCAACAAGCAAATAAACCAAGTGAAATGCATCTTTCCAGTTAGGGGGGACGTAGTCTAAACGAGCCACAAGGAAGAAATCAAGTGAGCAAGACACACTGGCCAAGGTCTGGGATGAACCCTAATATTCACTTACAGGCATCAACGCAATTTTCTAACTGATAACAAGCGCCAAAAGTGGGTCGACGCGACTGTTTCTGAGCATATCATGCTGATTGTCGCAACTGTCAGTGAAATAAGCGCATCGAGCGAGGATGAAAAGAAAAAAAAAAAAATTCAAAAGTTGAGACCAGACTTGCTATTGTGAATTTCAGACCCAGAGTAGTAAATAGAGCCAAGCAGACAAAACTGAAGGGAAATGGCGAAACTAGAAAATTTCACACAAAACCATGAAATTCCAAGCAAGAAAACAGAAGGTTTGGTTTCCCCAGTAGAGTCACCAATTTGTGGTGAAGTAAAATTCTAAGTGCGGACACAAACAATTCCTCTAGCTTGAGAGCAGGTCTAGCCACAAACAAGACATTCTATGGAATATTTCCTTAGGTTAGAACCAATTAAGAGGGCCTACCTCATAGTACGCTTATCATGTTTGGTGATGACCTTTCTTGCTTGCTCGAACTATCTCATGTTTCCTTCTTCGAGCACCTAAAACAATTAAACAACAACAACCAACCAATGTGATAATAGACAAATTGTATTCAACCTACTTAACAAGTCAAGAAACATTAAGCCATAAACATGTAAGATTACATATTATGTATGAAATCAATTGATAGTTGCATATATATTAAATCAAGAAGAGATTACAACCATTGTCTTGACGTTGTTGTTCTCCTCTGAAAAATCCGGGTTCCCACACACTTCCGTTAGCATTCCATGATGGCCTCAACAATGGTAGTTTTAAGGCTCTTCCCTTTAGTCTTCACACTAAACCAAATTCACACTTCTCCCTCACACACAACTAGAGAGCTATTACTATGAAAAACTTGTTGATTACTCTACAATCAAAACTTCAACCAGAGCCTAATTAGAACTAGCTTGTGCTTGGGAAAAATGGAGGTTTATATAGCATGGATGGAAGGGAGATGGTTCCTCTTCTCATGGGAGAAGGTCTTATCTCTTGAGTTAGTTCCATCCTAATAGGGGAAAGGAGCCCAAACTAACCTCCTCGACTCCATCTAGCCCAACCATTTAACAGAATTCCGTTACGAAGCTTCTAGAGCTGGAATCTTTGGCTCCTTATTTAAAAAAAAAATCCAAAAGAGGATCGACGCGACTGGAAAAAGGCTCAATCACTTCGGTCAGCACTAGGGACAGTTGTAATCCCTGCATATTAGCACGAGGAGGACACGGGTCATTAGCGTTGGTCTTGTAAACTGGAAAAAACATAAGACTTTTGGGAAATGATGTAAAAAGGAATTGTTTTTCTCATGAAGAGGGACACAATGGGAGTTTCTTCATGAAGGGAAAGCATGTATGGTTCACTGTATAGGTCCTCCAGGATCATGGAACGGGGAGTACAGGGACAGTGACAAAATGTTGTGTAACACCATGGATGGATGAGGTTAGGATGGGGTTGATGGTCATGAAATCTCTATGTACTGTTGAAACTCCTACACTACATCAACCATTGACATTTATCCATAAATCATGTAAACAAGAAGGATTTCAATTAACTAAAGAAAACATAATTTCATGAGCTAGCTGTCTATTTCATGCATGGAAAGAACATGAAGAATAATATGAAACATTGATGAGATATAATGTAAGAATGAAGATAGAAGAAATGATAGCTAAATCCTATTCCTTCAAACTAATCAAATGCTAGCCTAAGTAACAAAAAACCCTAAATTCCATGAGAAATTAGAATTTTGTCTTTTTGGGGCTGCATAGGAGTTCTTTCCTCAAACCATGATCCCTGAAGGGAGGGGTGAGGCCAAATCCATCTACTAAAATCTTTTTGATATTCCTTTATCTCTTCTAACCTATTGCTGAAGTAAGGCACACATGGAAGCAAACTAATCAAATCCACAACTACTTGCAATGAAATAATGCAAAGAACAATTCAGCCATTAATCTATGAAATAAACTAAGCATACAAATACAAGAAGAGGAGCCTTTGCTGCTAGGGTTGGGCCCTAACCCAAGATCCTCAGCCCTCTGATTCAACTCAGTGTTGGATCAAGGAAATGCTCATTCTCATTATCAAAACAGAAAATTACATCACAATGTCTTCCACAAGTCTTGAACTAAAAAATGACTAGTGTTTTTACAGCAAAAATTCGAATCCTAGTGAGGCTCTAGGCCTCCTTATTTATACAACTAAAGCCTCCAATGTTGTTTTTAAAACTAGGGAGGCTCAACTCCTAAACTTGAGATAAATTGATTCTTTAACTATCACTAGCTCGATTGCCTTTTGATCTCCATAACTTGGCTTCTTGTAACTCCGAGCTAGTGTGATTGATGGAGGAATATTCAAATGAGTGAGGAGTAAATGAGGAGGATATATCTTCTAAAATCTCTCCTCTTTGTCTCATTCGAATTTTAGCTCTTAATTAGCCAAAATTCCATGATTTTCTCTCAAAAACCTGCAATCAATGCACATTAGTCCACTAGGCATAATATCTCACTTTGACTCATCTCATTAAGAAAAATATAATCAAAATATGTAAGAAACTATGAGAAGAGTTTATTTGAATAAGCTAGGAGGTGTATTAAGGTCCATATAGTTACCCAAGGATGATTCTCATCATCACCCCCCTACTGAAAGTGTTTCTCATCCTCTGAGCAACTCAATCTATATCCATGTCTTTCATTGCTCTAGTGGCCTCCATGACATCCCATGCTTCTGTTGTAGTTTCCTCTTCCTGTGCATAGAATCCTACCTTCCTTTCTATCTCCTCCCACTACTTTCTTTCTTCCTCTTCCTTCCTCCCTTCCAAAATTCCTAAGAGAAGTGGTGGACTGAGTCTCAAGCCAATCTAATTGACTTTGAGTCTTTGGAGAGCTTGCTTGTACATGGGTGTTCTGTTCAGTGCTTCTCTCATTCTCTGAGGAGAATGGTACTCTCTGATTTTCAAGATGTAGGGAAAAGTGTTCCATATCCTTTGGCAAGATTGCATGCTGTCATCCCCTAATAGCCTGAACATATCCTCAAAGTGTGTGATTTCTTGTTCTTGGGAAGCAACGTACCTAGGTGCAAGTTGAGGGTCATTTGCAATCAAGTTATGGGTGCTGATGACATCCATTGGATTTGATTGTTTAACTCTTATCATGAGGGGTTCTATTTATTCCCTTGCCATTACTTTCTTCATTACTGCAGCCCTTGCTTCCTCATGATTCATCCATGATGCCAAAACCATCAATTGTAATTCCCTTAGTTTTGAATTAAGGTTCCACACATTCAGATCTGTCAAGGCCAAGTTATGTAGGTAGAACTCCGACATTTTAGCCCTATCCTCCAATGTGCTTTGATCACAGAGATCAATGAATTGTATATAATCCAGGAATGGCTTAGTGCCTCTCTGTTCTAAAGTCTTGATTTGGAACTGCATCCACTATTCCTTAATATACAATGCATAGAACTTTGTTGGCATCCTGCACTAGATTGCCTCTAAGGATAGATTGTCCATGGATGCCAATTGATTCTCTCTCTCTCTTGTAGTTTTCCCCTTAACCAGGCATTCACTACCTCCAACTAAGCTTTCATCATTTCCTCTCTGTCCCTTAGGATTCTTAGTTCTCTACCCATCTCTTTTACTTTCTCCTCCATGTGACCTATTTCCTCCAATCCTTTAGATTTAGCAATTTGCATCCACCTATGTGTTCTTTCCCTTTCTTTCTCAAGCTCAAAGAATAAGGGGATGAAAAATTTCTATGGAATGACCCTACCCCCTTCAATGAACCTATAGTAGGAATCAATGTTAGGTTGAGGACTAGGTTCCCTTAGCTCTAGATCCTCCTTCTTTATTTCTTGTTGCATGCTCCCTTCTTTGTCCAATTTCTGAGTTTCCTGTAGGTTTAGCAGTGTTTCCTGTAGGATGGCCTCTGCTTCCTGTAGGTCCTTCTGTGTCTCTTGTAGGAGGCATTTTCCTTTGGATGATGCATATCTAGTGGCAGGCCTCCTAACATTAGTGATAGGATACTTGGGAGAGGCTTATCCTAATAATCCTTCTCCTTGATTTTTCATAAGAGGAGTTATCTTTTCCTGCTATTTTGGTGAGTCTTAAATGATAATAGGAACCTTGGTGGGAGTTTTAGGTTTTCCTTGCCTTATTCTTGTACTTTTTATTGTCCTAATATACAATGGAGTTTGTCTCTATCTCTTCCCTTTTTGCTTGATAAGGGTACTAAGGGTAGTAAGGGCAGTTGTTGCTTCTTTCTCAGTGGGTTTTGGAGATACCCTGGGTGATTCCTCCCCTTCTTTGCCTTGCATTGTAGACCTCTATTCTTCCTTGTATTTTGTCTCCCCTTTTTCATTCTTTTTTTCACTCTTGTCTTTCTCCTCTTTCTCTCCCTCTAGTTCCTCACTCTGTTCATCAGTTTATTCCTTTGCATCTTCTTCTGTCTCTTCACCACTTTCCTTCTCCTTTTCTTCCTCTTCTTCCTTGTCTATTTCCTCTTCATCCCTATCTACTTCTTCTTCATCTTTCTCTATTTTCACTTCATCCCTTTCACTGGCAGTGGGGTTTTTGTCATATTTAATGGATTTTATGTCTTCCTTTGTCTGCATGTCTCTGAAAGTTGCCCATGTGATAGGGAGTCTTAGGTTTTTGAGGGAATATTCTATGATAAGTACAATTAACCCATGATGGGCTAGTTGTTGAAGGTTTCATTCTTGCACCTTAGTGATCATATCTATCACTGATTGAAGAAGAAAGTAGGGTATGCTTAGTATTTTTTGAGGAGGTGTGTCTGCTTCGAACCTCAGTTCTTGGAGAAGCCTAAAATGGTATCCATATACCACACTGTACCTATCTTCACATGATATATACTTAATAAGGTGGTAGCTAATTTCATTTCAAGGATATGGTAGGATTTCTCTTCTGGCCCCAATTTTGTCTTCCATTTCCTCCTCTCCTTCTAAAAAGAATTTATTCTTTGCAATTTGGCTATTATGCTTATCCTCCTTTCTCCAAGGCAACCCTAAAGGAAGTATGGTGATTCTGCCTATGATTTTAAGTGTGAGTTCTAAAGAGAGGCCTTTCACCACAATAGTGGCATGGGTCCTAATCAGTGGAATGAGGGAGAGAGCAAAGTCTCTGGCCACTTCATCATCATATCCCCTCAATTTTTCAAAGAAACCCATCCAATTGTGCCTTGTGAATATCTCTAGTACAGGAGGGTGCTAATGAATCCTCACTGTGTTGGTGGGTTCCCTCTTATTAAATCCCCCTATAATTTTTCTCTAATGGATGGAGGGTTGTATGTATGATACCAAATTCTAATGGATGAATAGTTTTAAATGAAAATTCTATGGACAATTCCCCTAGACTACATTCTTTTTTAACAAAATAGAAGGATTTTATATGTGTTTTTTAATTGGAAATTATGGGAAAGTTCAGCTCCTACCTCCTTATCACTATCTAATGAAGCCAACCTATGGTTTCTCCCTTTAAAACTGCTCACTGCCAATCCTGTAGGTGTTGTTCTGTATCTTGTAGAATCTCCTAAAGGATCATGTAGGTGCTCCTGTGTTGGAAAAAATGCTCACGTCTTTCCTGTAGACTTATTGAGGGCCGAGAGCAACTTTGCTAGTGTGTGGCCTCAAGAATGTGAATGCCTCCTATGCATGGGGATCAACATTTTATTTCCTCATATGGGTGATTTGAGTGGGATGGTGTGTTGGTAGCCAAAGTACAAGTATACATTTTTGGACTGTTGATCCCACTACCACATCATCATTCTCCTCACCTTGTAATAAACTCCCACTTCGGGCATCCGTAGCTTAACCACTTTCGACCTCATCTCTTCTTTTCCTGATTTGACTACTGCCACATGTAAAAGAACTAACTGTATTCTCCTCGTTGACTAAGCGAAGGTGGTCAGGTTAACTGGCCACCTTTTTCTTATAAAACCAAAATTTTCACAACTTTACATGTTTGATAATATTATGCTAACGAGAGAGTGGAAGAAAGATACCTATGTGTGGTAATGATGCCTTGATTTTGTTTGTTGGAGAGTGAAGTCCTTGCTATGTATTTGTTGCATGTGTTTTTCCTTTTCTTTTTTTATTGTCCTTTGATGTTTTTATTTGATGTGCAGGTACTGGATGTTGATGCTGATGATCCTGATGTTGCTTCTAAGCTCTGGAGGAGCTTCTTTGACCTCTGGATCTCCATGTTGAAGCTAACTACAACTTGTGATTTTTTGTTTTGTGGGACAGGCTGCTACAGGATGTCCTGTAGCTGCCTCTCCCTCAAATTTTTTAATCATTCCTTCACTTCTAGAGCATGAGGATGGTTGACATGGGTAGAGAAGGGGTCTAGGAACTGGTGAATGATATGTATAGATTTCACATGTTTTCCCCTTGTTCTTTGTCTTCATCCTCTTTTATCTATGTTTTTTTCTTCTTCTGAAAACTGTGAAAAATAAATTGAAACCGACTTTATTGGATGAATGTGGGGGTGATCATGCTGGACAGAGGCATGGTGATCAGATGGTGAAGTAGAAAGTTTTTTTTTTACATAAGCAAGTCATCCCCTTGTTCTAGGGTTACTTTCTTTGGGATTCCCAAGCCACTGTAATTCCTACAGGATCATCCTGTAGGTTTTCAGGGAATCCTTGTACGTTTACAAGGAATCCTGTAGAGAACATAGAACCCTTGAAAATTGAGCTAAATGAGTAAAAAAATGGAGGGAATGATGGTATGATGAAGGATATGGAATGCATAAATAAAAACATGAACTGGACAGGTCCATTTTTATCCTCTCTTGTTGCTCTGATCCTCCTCTTGCTGACCTGCAAACAATATTTTCAAAGTTTTTTTTTTGTCCTTTTTTTTTGTTTTTTCTTTTCTTTTTGGAAGCAACTAGCCTGACTCCTGTTAGTGTCAGTATTTGCAGCCTTCATCCAGTGATCAAACATGCTCTTACAAAGTGATTTTAAGGTGTCAAGGTCAAATTTTGTCATCTCAGCGAGTCTTCAAGCAAAATTTGGTCACTAGGCATTAGGTCTAGGGTTTGCTTTCACTCCTTCCAAAGTTGTCCAAATGTTGGTCTATGTCACTATTCAGCTGAGTGTACCATCATTCAGAGAGTTTTCATTATCATGTCAAGTCCCACTGGGTCATTTTACACCTTGTTCATGCTTCAGTTGCGCCTAGGTAAGGTCATTTCCCTCTCCTAGGGTTTTGAAGGCGATTTCTCTTGGACGGCCAAATCATCGACAAAACTTGTATCCTGATGTTTATACACCTTCCCCTATCCTTAAAGTACCTTATCAAACACTTCCCATCACTGATATCCCCCAAATTCCTCATTTTCGCACAAACCCTAGTTTCTTGCTACAACCTGGCAATTTTCTAGGTTGGACCTATGTTTTGCCTTTTTGGACCCCTTCCCCACACTCAAGCTCTGATATCACACTTTCCCCTAGTTCCTGACATCCCTCCCTACTTCCCAAAATTTCCTCAAGAATTTAGAAACTCCCTATCCCCTTCATTTCGCTTCATTTCGACAAATCCCTTGTTCCACACATCTAGGATAGGTTTCACTCAAATGATGTTTCTGAGCAACAAAAGATGAATTTTTGAAACTTGAGAGACGTTTTTGTCCAAAACATGCCAAGGAAGAAAAACCTCATTCACTTTTTACACAGGTGTCATGGTTTTGGAGAAATGTCAAAAATATCGTCGCCTCAGGAGAAATGATGCACCTCTGAAGTGACCTTGGGAAAATAAATTTTTCTCCTAGCTAAGTTGGCCAAATGACTTGCTTGATGCATCAAATGATAACTAAACACCAAGATATTTCCAATGAGCTATCATGAGATCAATTTGGAGTTGAGGAAGGCATCCAAAAGTTGACTGTAACAGCGCTCTGCCTTTAGGCAGCCTCATTTGGCACATTTTGACTAGTCTTGGGAGATTTGATTTTTGACAAGGAAAATGAACTCAAAATTAAAAAATTATAGTTTATTTAGAACGTAGAATCAAATAACTTTCCAAATAGCTATCCTGTGCCCAATTTGGACACTGGGAAGGCCTCCAAAAGTCTCCTACAAAAACCACTACGCACAGGCTATATGCGCTGCGCCTCAAGCCCAGTGCGTCGCGCCACTTCCCTGTGTGTGGCGCTAAACATCTAGAGCTCCAAATGAGGAAAGGTTTACATTTTTGGATTTAGCATGAAAAATCATGACCACTGGTTCTTGGGCAAGAAATTTGGAGCATTTTTGGGGCATTTTTGGTCATTTGACAAATTTTTGTGCACAAACAGGTTTTTTCTCCCTGTGCGTTGCGCCACTGGTGCGACCCTAAAATTCTAGAGCTCAAAATGAGGAATGGATTGCATTTTAGGATTAAGCATGGAAAATCATGACTACTAGTGTCCAAGCAAGAAATTTTGGCAAGGTATGAGTCTCAAAAAGGTCAAAAAACACCCAAAAATGGTCTCTGTGCCACTTTTTTGACACACAGGAAGCAGTCTTGGGAGAATGAATATTTGGAGCAGTAAATGAGCACCAAATTCAAAAATTATAGTGGAGTTAGAAAGTAGACAGGACAGGCTTTCCAACAAGCCCACTTGGGCACATTTTGGACACCTACAAGTGCCCCAAAACAGGCCCCAAAGTAGCGCGATGCACAAAGAAAATGGCGCGGTGCATAGAGGAAAAATTGCCAAATTTGCTTCCGTTTCGCGAAATTTCGGTTCGCGACTTCTCCAAGTGGGCCCACTCATCTACACTTTGATTTTTTGGCACCAAAGGCAGAATTTAAAGTATTTTCTCTCCAGATGGGCTTCTATCCAAGTGGAGAAGGAAGGAAAACGGTCACCCAAGCCAAATGTCATGTTTGTAGCGCTACACCTGTAGCTGATGGTTGGCTCTCCATCTCCATTTTGCAATGATTCGAGTAACCCCCCAACCCTTGGGCATTCTATCTCTTCCTCACACATTCTATATATTGTATGCAAGTTATTTGCAAAGGGTTGGTTGGCTTGTAACTTCTGGGAGACTGTGGGAAAGAAACTTCGTTTCTTCACTGTGTATTTTTGTCAGAGAATTAATGAAAGGCAGCAACTCTGTTTCATGAGATTCTTGTGGTTGTGGGTGTAGCAAATGTGTCTCTTATGTTTTCATATGTGTTTCATTATGTTGCATAATTCAATTCATGTTCATTTCCAGTGAAATTTTTTGAGTGAGATTAGGTAGAATTCAATTTTATTGCTCTGCCTGTGGGAAAATTTCATGTTCAGTGTTATTCTTCTGTTGAAAAGGATTCATGTCACTATGCCCTTTTCCACTTTCTTCAACAATCTATCCATGCCGCAGTACCTCAAAGTAAATTGTTACATTTTCCGCCTACCTTGCCTCACGGAATAATCTACGCCTTTGTATTAAATTCTCTGTTCTTTGCTGACCGCTGGTCCCATAACATCCCAGAAGCTCGGTCATTCATGAAAATTGTTTCCTGAATCCCTATTCACTTACTAGCCTAAGGTAAATATTTTATTGTAAGTCATCTCAAACCGTTTTCAATTATCTATTCACTGAGCGTGACTCGGAGAGAGCCCTCTCCTGCTTTGGTAGGGCTAGCTACCAGACTGAGCGTGGTTTGTGGTTACCCTAATTTTTTCCTTCCTTCAACCTAAGGAAGATTTAGGTGCTAACATAGTGGCGACTCCACTGGGGACGAAATTGGTTTGCTTGAAGATTGTTTTGCCCCAGTACATATCTCAAGTTCAGAGTTGATTATTGACAGTGAACAACGATCAGACATAATAAGGCTGAAATCATTCACCTGGCGACTCCATTCACTGAAGAACCCAACAATCAGGGCTTCATGGTGACTCCACTGGAGGACTAACTCTTTCTCTGTGAAAATGGAAGGATCTTACACAAAGTTCGGGTATCTAAAGTGGAATGGTATTCAGGTTCTACTCTTCTTTCTTGTAAATTACTTCTTCGCTGTTCTTGAAGCTACCCTAAAAGTTTTTCAGAATTTGTTGTATGATAAAGGTGATCAAAATCTTCACTTGATCTATTCAAAAAGTGTAAATAGTGAGTTTCCCTTTGATCCTGGCTTCCTTACTTTTCCTACATCTTATGATGACTCTCTTCAGAGTGAGGAGCCTAAAGAAAACAAAACTGATCCCATAGCTCTGGTACATATCCCTAAAGCTGTTATAATCCCAGATAGGTATAAACCTCATGTTTTACCTTCTGTTCTTCAAGCTTTCCCCAAAAACTATGATCTATACTTGCCAAGATTTGGCGGTGAATGTAAGAATGTCAATGTTGAGCAACATGTGCAGAATGTTGAGACTTTTCTAGACCTTTTTGAAATCGATGAAGGATATGTCAGTATAAGGCTTTTCGCTCTCTCTTTGCAAGGCAAAGTCAAGAGTTGGTTCAAAGCCCTGCCGGATGCGAGTATCACAGATTTACAACAGTTCATCAAATTTTTTCTTGACAAATGGAGGATCGGACAGAACATTTTCCTTATCGTAGAAGAGTATAATCAGCTGAAAAGACTGCTAGGGGAGACAGTACAACAGTTTTTAGCCAAATTTAATCAAGTTTATTATTCAATGCCGGTTGATATAAGACCCCCTCCTGGATCTGCTCTCTTGCACTACCCGGGTGCCTTTGATCCGGAAATGGAGTTTCAGCTGAGAGAGAAGAATGTCGCAACACTTGAAGAGATGCAGAACAATGCAGTAAATGTAGAGGCTCATTTGCTGACCAGAAGGGCAAGGTTGAAAGAAGAAGAGATGAAAAATGTGGATCTAGAGAAAACTACACCTTCAGAGGAAAAGCTTGACATTTTGGTGAGTGCAGTAGAAGAGATGGTGAGAAAAATGATAGCAAAAGATGAAAATGGCGTTCATGAACAAGTGGCTGATCCAAAACATTTTGTTTCTTATCTCAGTAGTCATAAGGATTGTTTTGTAGATCATATTGGAAAAGAAAGACCTATTGATATGACATGTATACTTGATGACGTGTTTTATATTGACGATTTGCCTCAGTTTGATCAGTATGATGATGATGATTATGCTCTCCAAACAGAAGCTAATCTTGCAGACAAATCAGTAGCTAGTTTATGGGATGAGGAAGTTCGCTTACAGCAGCTCGAGTACAGTGATCAACCGAGGCATATCAGCTATGGAAACGATGAGGAATGCGCAACAGATTTTGAGGTAAGTGAAGGATATTTGCCTTTGTGCTTTGATTCATGTCAGTTCATCAGAGATAATTTCCATGCAATCAGACATCAGCTATCGACAAATCTTGATTTGGATCCTCTTGAGGGAGATGAAAACTTTGTTCCAAACTTCTTATATTCAGAGTTCCAGCCCCCAAATTCCATTAATAGTCAGGTTGCACATGAAGACATAGAAGCTGGCTTATATGATCAAACGATACAAGAAGATTCCTTACCTCTCTGTTTTGAATCATTTCAGTTTTTGCGGGGTAAATTGCATAGTAAATCTTCAAATGAAAAGCTTGTAGGAAATCAACAATCTCTCAGTTTTAATGTTGAAGATGAGACAGATGGCGAAATTTTTGAGCAGGTCATTAATAAGAAATCTTCCCTTGAAATGATTGATGAAATCATTTTGGATACAGAACCAGATTTGCAGCCACCAAACACAATTCAAGGTCAGATTACAGATGAAGGTGAGGTAGCCGAAATACATGATTTAATGATGCAAGAGGATTCTGTACCCTTGTGTTACGAAGCATTTCAGTTTATAAGGCAGAATCTTCGTAATATCTCTAAAGAAAAGGATGACAGTCTGGTGAACAGCTTTATAGATCAGCAGGTTGAAGATTTCCATATGGCTAGAAATGATGAAAGAAGAAGTTTTGTTTTAGATCTGGTGGAAATAAAAGATGATATGCAAGAAAATGATGTTCCAATCTCAGATAATGGGGATGATAAATCAGATCAAGAGACAGATGGTGAGGAGGAAAAAGAGAGTTGCATGGTTGAGGCTGCCTCAAATGGAGAAAACAAAGGTACAAACCTAACTGACCTTATCTCACCAGAACTAGATCTTCATGAGGAGGTAGCTCATTCAGTTCATGAACAGCAAGATGAGAATTTGGTTCAAGTAAGTGAAAAAGTTTCCTTGGATGAATCATTGGTAGATGGTATGAATGTTAGTGTTGGGTTTCAAGAATCATCTGAAGTTTCTTTTCTCATGATTAACGAATGTGATGAATGTAATGAGAATCTGGCTGTCATATCATATGAAGATGACTTACAATATATTCAGACTACCGAAGATCAGACCATTCAGGATTCCATTTCAGATTCTTCTTCATATGTTTCATGTTTTGAAATGTGTTTTCAAGAGGAGATTCACTCATCTACCTGTTCAGAATTTTCTGAGGATTAAGAACATACTCATACTGAAGTACATTATGAAGGAAAATCAGAAGCAAAGGAGAAAGACACCTTGTTCTTTCAGCAGGAGGACAGACTTCATGTTTTTCAAGATCCTCTGGCACATCTGTTGCAGTCAGCTGTGAAGGTGTTTATTACAGTATTCAGTGATGAAAAAGATCATGATCAATTATGTTTTTGGAGGCCCAGTTACCAGTATCTGTTGTTGACCAGAAGATCTGATCCAGAGAATCAATCAAGGAGGCATCTACTTGATTGGTTACATTGGAAGACACATTACACATGATTGTACATATTGCATTAGTACACAGGTGGCTGTCATCATGATTTGAAACCCTCGAATCTTGATGGACTGCTGCCATTGAATAAGTTTTGTCAGTTCTTGTTTTAGTTAAGTCAGTCATGAGTCATTTCCTTTTGCATAGAGTCAAGTTTTTTAGTCATTTCAGTTCACATTGAGTCAGTTTGAGTCAAGTTTCAGTCAATAAATTGAGTCATGTTGGTTTGTCGGAATAATGGACTCCATAGCCCAATGGACGAAGGCACTGTCTTCTCACCCAAAGATCTGCAGTTCTTGGCACCTCCAAGGAGCTGCCATCCCTATTGGAGCCAATGTTAGTGTCAGTCTTTGCAGCCTTCCTCCAGTGATCAAACATGCTCTTACAAAGTGATTTTAAGGTGTCAAGGTCAAATTTTGTCATCTCAGCAAGTCTTCAAGCAAAATTTGGTCACTAGGCATTAGGTCTAGGGTTTTCTTTCACTCCTTCCAAAGTCATCCAAATGTTGGTCTATGTCACTATTCAGCTGAGTGTACCATCATTCAAAGAGTTTTCATTATCATGTCATGTCCCATTGGGTCATTTTACACCTTGTTCATGCTTCAATTGCGCCTAGGTAAGGTCATTTCCCTCTCCTAGGGTTTTGAAGGAAATTTCTCTTGGACAGCCAAATCATCAGAAAAACTTGTATCCTAATGTTTATACACCTTCCCCTATCCTTAAAGTACCTTATCAAAAACTTCCCATCACTGATATCCTCCAAATTCCTCATTTTCGCACAAACCCTAGTTTCTTGCTACAACCTGGCAATTTTCTAGGTTGGACCTATGTTTTGCCTTTTTGGACCCCTTCCCCTCACTCAAGCTCTGAGATGACACTTTCCCCTAGTTCCTGACATCCCTCCCTACTTCCCAAAATTTCCTCAATAATTTAGAAACTCCCTATCTCCTTCATTTCGCTTCATTTCGACAAATCCCTTGTTCCACACATCAAGGATAGGTTTCACTCAAATGATGTTTCTGAGCAACAAAGATGAATTTTTGAAAAATGAGAGATATTTTGTCCACAACATTCCAAGGAAGAAAAACCTCCTTCACTTTTTACACAGGTGTCATGGTTTTGGAGAAATGTCAAAAATATAGTCGCCTCGGGAGAAATGATGCACCTCCGTAGTGACCTTGGGAAAATAAAATTTTCTCCTAGCTCCGTTGGCCAAATAACTTGCTTGATGTGTCAAATGCTAACTATACACAAAGAGCTTTCCAATGAGCTATCATGAGCTCAATTTGGAGTTGAGGAAGGCATTCAAAAGTTGACTATAACAGCGCTCTGCATTTAGGCAGCCTCATTTGGCACATTTTGACCAGTCTTGGGAGATTTGATTTTGATAGGGAAAATGAACTCAAAAATCACAAATTCTAGTTGGGTTGGAACTTAGACTCAAATACCTTTCCAAAAAGCTATCATGTGCCCAATTTGGACACCGGGAAGGCCTCCAAAATTCTCCTGTAAAAACCACTACGCACAGGCTATATGCGTCGCGCCATAAGCCCAGTGCGCCACACCACTTCCCTGTGCGCTGCGCACTGGCGCGGCGCTAAAAATATAGAGCTCCAAATGAAGAAAGGTTTACATTTTTGGATTCAGCATGAAAAATCATGACCACTGGTGCTTGGGCAAGAAATTTGGAGCATTTTTGGGGCATTTTTGGTCATTTAACAAATTTTTGTGCACAAACAGGTTTTTTCTCCCTGTGCGCCGCACCACTGGTGCGACTCTAAAATTATAGAGATCCAAATGAGGAATGGCTTGTATTTTTGGATTCAGCATGGAAAATCATGACTACTGGTGTCCAGGCAAGAAATTTTGGCAAGGTATGAGTCTCCAAAAGGTCAAAAAAACCCCAAAAATGGCCTCTCTGCCACTTTTTTGACACATAGGAAGCAGTCTTGGGAGAATGAAGATTTGGAGGGAAAAATGAGCACCAAATTCAAAAATTCTAGTGGGGTTAGAAATTAGACAGGACATGCTTTCCAGAAAGCCCACTTGGGCACATTTTGGACACCTACAAGTGCCCCAAAATAGGCCCCAAAGTAGCACGACGCACAGAGAAAATGGCACGGCGCACAGAGGAAACATTTGGCAAATTTGCTTCTGTTTCGCGAAATTTCGGTTCGCGACTTCTCCAAGTGGGCCCGCTCATCTACACTTCAGTTTTTTGGCACCAAAGGTGACATATAAAGTATTTTCTCTCCATATGGGCTTCTATCCAAGTGGCGAAGGAAGGCAAACGATCACCCAAGCCAAATGTCATGTTTGTAGCGTTGCACCTGTAGCTGATGGTTGGCTCTCCATCTCCATTTTTGCAATGATTCGAGTAACCCCCCAACCCTTGGGCATTCTATCTCTTCCTCACACATTCTATATATTGTATGCAAGTTATTTGCAAAGGGTTGGTTGGCTTGTAACTTCTGGGAGACTGTGGGAAAGAAACTTCATTTCTTCACTGTGTATTTTTGTCAGAGAATTAACGAAAGGCAATGGCACTGTTTCATGAGATTCTTGTGGTTGTGGGTGTAGAAAATGTGTCTCTTATGTTTTCATATGTGTTTCATTATGTTACATAATTCAATTCATGTTCATTTCCAGTGAAATTTTCTGAGTGAGATTAGGTAGAATTCAATTTTATTGCTCTGCCTGTGGGAAAATTTCATGTTCAGTGTTATTCTTCTGTTGAAAAGGATTCATGTCACTATGCCCTTTTCACTTTCTTCAGCAATCTATCCATGCCATAGTACCTCAAACTAAATTGTTACATTTTCCGCCTACCTTGCCTCATGGAATAATCTGTGCCTTTGTATTAAATTCTCTGTTCTTTGCTGACCACTGGTCCCATAACATCCCAGAAGCTCGACCATTCATGAAATTTTTTTCCTGAATCCCTATTCACTTACTAGCCTAAGGTAAATATTTTATTGTAAGTCATCTCAGACCATTTTCTATTATCTATTCACTGAGCGTGACTCAGAGAGAGCACTCTCCTGCTCTGGTAGGGCTAGCTACCAGACTGAGCGTGGTTTGTGGTTACCCTAATTTTTGCCTTCCTTTAGCCTAAGGCAGATTTAGGTGCTAACAACTCCAAGAGGTTTTCATCCTAGCTTCTTGCCTTAGGCACCTCAAAATAGGTTTTGACCCAGAGATATTTTTATCTCTCTTTTTTTTTTGTTTGACACCATTGGGCCGCCTTAAGAGGTTTTCAACCCAACAGTGGGACTCAGGTGCCCCATGGAGGTTTTCACCTAAGTCTCCTTATTTTTTCTTATTTCTTATTTCTTTTTCAATGACTTTATGAGGTAGAAGCTGAGACTTTCTCCACCACCATCACTATCTTGCTGATGCCATCAATGAATTCTTGCTTTGACAAGGGCTTCTTGTAAACTGTCAATCTGTGCCCATTAACAAGTAAAGGAATAGCCTCTGCATCAATGGTTCTTATCTACACTGGACCATTATCATGACATTTCTCTATTACATAAGGCCCTAACCATCTAGTTCTTAACTTTCCTTTAAAATCTTTGTATTCGGAATGATACAACAAAGCCCAATCACCTTCTTGAAATTGTTTGTCCTTTATGTTCTTTTCATGCTAGATATTCCTCTGAACTTGAGTCACTCTCTGTGTAGGAGGGCTTGCATTCTAAACTCATCTAACCCATTCAGCTGGAGCAATCTCTCTTTTTGTGCATTGGTGAGATCTAGATCTAGTTGGGCTGCCATCCTTAATGTATTATACTCAAATTCAATGGAAAACAGGGTCATCTTTCCATAGACCAACTCATAGGGAGTGAATCTAGTGGTGGTTTTCCAGGTGGTATTGTAGGCCCAAGTGGCCTCAAATAATATATCTGCCCAATATTTTCTGTTGCTACTAACCAGTTTGGTCAGAATTCCCTCCAGCGCTCTATTGGTCACCTCCACTTGCCCATTAGCTTGTGGGTGGTAAGGAGTGGACATTCTATGCTTGATCTTGTGCTGGATTAACAAGTCTTCAATCCCATTAGATGTAAACTGGTTGTCTTGATCAATGACCAGTTCTCTAGGGTACCCAAACTTATAAAATACATTTTCCCTTAAGAACTCAGCCACTTTCTCCTCTGTTACTGCCTTGATTGCCTTGGTTTCATCCCACTTGGTCAAATAGTCAGTGCACACAATGATGTACTTCTTTTGCCTGGATGGAGGGTCAATAGGTCCAATGAAATCCATGCTCCACTTGTCAAATGGATCGAAAGTAACTTGAGGTTGTAGAGGCATTTTTTATGTTGGAGTAGGCTTTCCCATCCTCTGGCACCGTTCACACTGACTAGCATACCTTCTCACATCCTGATGAAGAGTGGGCCAATAATAAGCAGCTTGTAACACCTTGAATGTTGTCCTCTTAGCTGCAAAGTGACCTCCACAAGGCCCATCATGACAAGTCAAAAGGATGTCAAAGACTTCCTCCTCACTGACACATCTTCTCAGAGTTTGATTTGGGCCTAGTTTGAAGAGGTTGCCCCCAATCCAAGTGAATGGGGTGCTCTTCCTCACAATATTGCTTTTCTCTTTGGAGGAAAAATTCAGTGGGAAATGTGTAGACACAAAGTATTTTTCTATGTCAGCAAACAATGGAGAGAGAACTGAAATGGTGAGTAAGTGTTCATCTAGCAACTAATCATCAACCATTCCTTCCTCCTCTGTAGGCAAAGTTAACCTGGATAAAAAAATGGAAGAACATTCTCCTTGCCAGGCTTATCAATAATAGTTAGATCAAACTTTTGTAATAAAAGTAACCATCTAATAATCCAGGCATTCACATAAGGTTTATTCATAAATTATTTAATTACAACATGGTCAGTATGTGCAAATGTTTGGTAACCTGTAATTTAATTCCTAAATTTGTTCAATGAATGCACAACAACTAGGAGCTCCTTTTCGGTCACTGTGTAGTTTAATTCGGCCTTTGAAATATTCTTACTGATGAAGTAAATGGCATAAGGTAAATTTTCATCTATCGGGTCTAGAACTGCCCCTATGGCTTTGTGAGAGGCATCAACATGTATATGAAAAGGAAGGGCTGAATTTGGGCCTCGGAGAATAGGTGCAGTGGTCAACTCGTCCTTCAAGGTGTACAAGGCCTCTTGACAACTTTTTGACCATACAAATTCAGAGTCTTTGGCCAACAACCCAAATAAAGGAGAAGCTAACTTACTGAAGTCTTTTATAAACCTGCAATAGTATCCAACTAAACCTAGAAAACTTCTAGCATCTCTCTATTTTTGTGGAGGTAGGACCCTTTAGATGATGGCTATTTTGTTTGGGTCCACCTACAATCCTTTTTGGGATATTGAATGACCTAGAACAATCCCTGTAGTCATCAAGAATTCACATTTTTTGGTACTAAGGGACAGGTTCATTTCAATTCATTTGTTTATCACCTTACCTAAGTTGGACAAGGCCTCCTGGAAATCACACCCATAGGGTGTAAAATTATCCATATAAATTTCTACTGCATCATGGACTAGCTCGGAAAAATACTCAAGACTTCTCTCTGGAAAGTGGCAGGGGCATTGCATAGGCCAAAAGGAAGGACCCTATAGGAAAAAGTACCCCAAGGATAAGTGAAGGTGGTTTTATCCTGGTCTTTCGAGCTGATCTAGATTTGATTGTACCCACTGAAACCATCTAGGAAAGAGAATTTTTTTTCCCTGCAAGGCCATCTAGCACTTGGTTAATGAAAGGTAGAGGTAAATGTTCCTTCTTTGTTGCCTTGTTTAACGCTCTGTAATTGACAAAAATCCTCCACTTCCCATTTTTCTTTGGAACCAATACCGAAGGAGAGACCCATTCACTGTCTGAGATAGGGTAAATGAATCCTACATCTAGCATCTTTTGCAGTTCTTCTTTGACTATATCCTTGAGAGTTGGATTCATTCTCCTTTGGGTTGTTAGACTGGTTTGAAACCTTTTTTGATATAAATGTGGTGAGTACAAACCGAGGGGTGCACTCCCTTCATTTCCTTATAACTCCAAGCAAAGGCATCCAGGTGTTCCTTTAGCATGTTCCACAACTTTTCTTCTTGGTGTACAGAAAGAGATGGGTTGATTTTCAAAGTTCTTTTAGGGTTGAAATCTATGGTTTTGACATGGGTAGGTTTTGAATCTGCTAAGAATAGATCAAACTGATGGTTGTTCTAGGTTTCCTTTAATACTTCCTCTAAGGACAATGTGCTGGGTGTTGGACTTTGGAGTATGTGTTCAATCAGATCATATTCATCTAGTTGTCCTCCTCCCATGGTGGTTTCTAAGGTATAGAGTTGGGCTGAGTAGACTTCATCTTCTTCCTCCTCCTCCAGCCATAAAGTTAAGTCATGTTCTAGATATGGCTGAGCAGGAGGGTACAAGACTAACTGATTGGACATATGCCCATTTTTTATAGTCATATTTCCATCCCTATAGCTAATGTAGGCATCGACAGTGGCGAACCAAGGCCTCCTAAGGATGAGAGAATAACCAGTAAGCTTTGCCTTAGGTTGTAGAACTAGGAGGTCTACAGGGTACTCCCAAGAGTCAATGGAGACCATCACATCCTCCACAATCCCCTTAGGGGTCACTGTCGAATGGTCTACAAGTTGCAAGACTATTGTGGTCTTTCTCAATGAACCCTGGAGATTGAGCTTGAGCATGGTTTCCTTAGTCATTACATTAATGGCAACCCTAAGATCAATCAAAGTACGTGGGAAAATGGTGCCATTGATGTACACATCTACTACAGGGTTTCTAGGGTCCAAATAATTTGGGCAAATTACCTGCCCCAACATTAAGTCGGACAACTTTCCAATGACATTAATGGTAAGGGTGTCTCTTTTTCACCTCCCTAGATGTTTGAAGCACTTCTCCTTAATCAACTTGTTGTAAATAGGTACATCCTTTATGGCTTGAAGAAGTGGAATTTTGACACATAGATTTTTCAACTCACCCGAAATTTCATCCTATTTTGGGGTAGGCTGGACTGGATGAGTTAATATCTTAGGAAAGGGTGGTGGATTTACTCTGGGCATGCTTTCCTCTCTTTCCTCCTCACTCTCCCTAGGTGGAGATAGAGGTTGTTTGTCCAGGAGTACTCTCCCAAATCTTAGGTTTATTCTTGAATCTCCACAACATAAGCATGATAGGATGTCTCTCCACTGTATGCTTATTATGCCTGTCTATTGTTTGGGTTTGGATATGGCTAGGTAGGCATCTGGGGTTGTTTAGGTGGAGAAGGGTGTAAAAGCTATGGTTGAGTAGGTGCTGACGCCAATAAAGTTGGAGCATTCTTGTATGGGGGCCTCCACCCCTGGGGCAGTGCATTCCATTGAGGCTATGGCAAAGCATATGGCTAAAATGATTGGCTAGTCATTTGGGAATGGTACTGAGATGCAAAGGACCGAGGAGGAGGTGCAGACTAGGAAGGATGAGCAGGGGGCCCCCGAGAGGGAATGGATGTGGTTTGGTTAGGGTTGTAATATGTATGGGATGACCCTTGGATGCCCTGCTGGTATGGTCGAGGCCCATGAGGTCTCCTTTGCTTTTTGTAGCAGAGCTACTTAGTCACCCCTTCAGTTCCCTGATACAGAACTTTTAGTCCAAGTAGATAAGGGCACTTGTCTGTGGAGTGGTTTTCTTCACAGACTGAGCAGACTTCAATCAGATTCAATGAACATTCATTCCTAGGGTGCCTCCTTGTGCATCTAGGGTAGAAAATGGCTAAGGCTCTCTCTGCTTCCTCCTGCTTCCTGTTGATGTGCATAGTGTCCATATGTAGGGCAAGGGTTTGCAACATCTCACTCTTGAAATATTCCAACATATTTCCCATTTGACCTTTGATGGATGTATTGGAAGAGGATGGACGTACCATTGGTTGACAACCCCTACCCTTTTTCTTAACTGCCCTAGAATGATTCCTAAAGATAGTCTCGATATCTTCACAGGGTAGCTGGTAGATGTCCCCTCCTTCTAACAGGTTTAGGGTATCCAGAAGATCTTCCCTTACCCATCTGAGTAGGACTAGCTTCAGTGACTCAGGATCAAGTGTGCACCTGGCCCTTTTGTAGCTAACCTGGAATCTTTATTTATAATCCTCTAGGGATTCATCATGCCCTAAGGTCGTCCTAAAAATTTCCTCTTTAGTGTCTTTGGACCTGCAGTAGTCTCAATACTTGTTGTTGAAGGCTTGTTGCATTTGAACCTAGGTTGTGATGTTATTCCCAGGTAAACCCATGAACTAGCACAAAGTTGCATCCTTGAGAATGGATGGGAATAGTTTCAACTTCTTCTCATCATTGGTGTAATCATAGGTTCTACAAATGACAAAAAAATCAAACAAGAAAGTGTCTGGATCTTTTGAGGTCAGGCCATGGAAATGAGGAAGATAAGAGGAGCTTATATTCTTCATCTTGTTATCCCCATTAGTTTCTCTGATGGGAAAGGCACCCTCAATTATTTCTTTATATCCTCTGTCATTTCTATTTTCAGCCGGGTCAGTTGGAATGGGTCCTCCTTCTTCTTCTCCCCCTGTAGGCTCTTCAAATATCTCTGGTTTCTCACCAAAGGGGTCCTCCAATTCACAGCCACCGAAGAAGAGGGAAGGGTGTTGTTTGAAGTGGTGGGGGTATTTGGTAAAAAATTCCTTAAGTTATCCCTATTCCTACAAGGAATGAAAGAAGTGTTTTTGTTTTGTTTTGTATTTTTTCAAGATTTGAGAATAATTGTAGAATTGAAATTACAAACTGAACGGAAGCTAACTAACTGAATGAAATCTCACTTGTAGAATGGAAAAGAAAGCAAAGAATGAAGAATGGAAAAGAAAGCAAACTAAATTACTTTTGCAGAAATGAAGCTAATAACAGAATGTCAGAGATAAGAAATGGAAGAAAGAAAGCAGAAATCACATATTACTTAGACACCTCCCCGGCAATGACACCAAAAAGTGATGAGCACCAATATTGTAGCAAGAATGTTGCAACTCATGGGGCTGCAAACTTTACTTTATCAACCCGGGGTTTGTACAAAATTGGAGGTGACAGCATTGTATACACAAGTAAATGTGATGGGTCCACCCTTTGTCACTGCTAAGATGGCGATATACCACTAAGGTTTTTCAAGCCAGACTTCTATTGATTCAGAAGAAGCTTGATTACCAATTAGGAAAAGATAAATCTACACTAAGAGAAAGCTTGTCTAATGCAGTAAGGAAAAATATTGAATTCATATGCTTAAACACGCCATTTTCCTAAATAACTGTTAAGAGGATTTTCTTCAGAAGAATGCTAAATTAACATGGTTGCAATCCTGCTGTCCTAGGCATGCAAATTGAAACATCATACATTCTAATGCTGTGAATGTAAATAAACAAAATAACTCTGTTTTTCTTTTTGTCTTTTTTTTTGTGTGAAAGTGGGAAAGCTAAATTCTTTTGGTGATGTGGTAGGTGGCTTAGGGGTGATGGTGAAAGGTCAGAAGGCTTGGGAGGAAAGTAGGGGTCCTTTTCTAGCTTCCTAGGGGCTTTATACACAATTCGGCCTCAAAATAGGCCACTATAGGTCAACCTACAGGATGTTCTAATGTGTTCTACAGGATATCCTGAATTCCTACATGATCCCTTGTATTCCTACAGGATACAGTTGAGAGAAAAAGGAGGGATGTTGAAGGTGATGTAAGGCTTAGGGAAGGTGGATGGTGGATGGAATGAGGCAAGGGAGTGCCTAGTACTCCTTCAAATCTCAAAACCAGAGTTGTGAGATGGCTGGATTTGCTCAACAAGCTTGGAGAAGTATTCTTGTGAAATGATGAAATTGGTGAGGGTTTTAGTGAAAGAAAGTGATGAAAATGGATGGATGAGGTTAGGATGGGGTTATTATTCATGAAATATCTATGTACTGCTTAAAATCCTGCACTGCATCAACCATTGACATTTATCCATAAATCATGTAAACAAGAAGGATTTCAATTAACTATGGAAAACAAAATTTCATGAGCTAGCTGCCCATTTCATGCTTGGGGAGAACTTGCAGAATAATATGAAACATTGATGAGATCTAATGTAATAATGGAGATAGAAGAAATGATAACTAAATCCTATTCCTGCAAACTAATCAAATTCTAGCCTAAGTAACAGAAAACCCTAAATTCCATGAGAAATCAGAATTCTGTCTTTTTGGGGCTGCATAGGAGTTTTTTCCTCAAACCATGATCCCTAAAGGGAGGAGTGAGGCCAAATCTACCTACTGACAGATTTTTGATATTCATTTATCTCTTCTAAGCTACTGTTGAAGCAAGGCACAAATGGAAGTAAATTAATCAAATCCACAACTACTTGCAATGAAATAATGCTAAAGACAATTCAACCATTAATCTATGAAATAAATTAAGTATACAAATACAAGAAGAGGAGCCTTTTCTGGTAGGGTTTGGCCCAAACCCAAGAGCTTCAGCCCTCTGAGTCAACTGAACGTTGGATCAAGGAAATTCTCATTCTCATTATCAAAACATAAAATTACATTACAATGTTTTCCACAAGTCTTGAACTCGAAAATGACTAGTGTTTTTACAGCAAAAGTTCGAATCCTAATGAGGCTCTAGGCCTCCTTATTTATACAACTAAAGCCTCCAATGAATTCCTTAAATCTAGGGAGGCTCATCTCCCAAACTCGAGATAAATTGGCTCTTTAACTGTCACTGGCTCGACTGCCTTTCGATCTCCAAGACTTGGCTGCTTGTAACTCCGAGCTAGTGTGATTTATGGAGGAATATTTGAATGAGTGAGGAGTAAATGAGGGGGATCTATCTCCTACAATCTCTCCTCGTTGTCTCATTCGATTTTTAGCCCTTAATTAGCCAAAATTCCATGATTTTCTCTCAAAAATCTGCAATCAATGCACATTAGTCCACTAGGCATAATATCTCACTTTGACTCATCTCATTAAGCAAAATACAATCAAAATATGTAAGAAATTATGAGAAGAGTTGATTTGAATAAGCTAGGAGGTGTATTAAGGTACATATAGTTACCCAATGATGAGGCTCATCAAAGTTATATAAGTCTACCTCGAACTTAATAGGAATGAATGGGAGGAACATACCTTGTACCTCCTCCTCCTTTGTCGGTCAAGTCACTTACCGTATATCACTCTATATTTCTTCCCCTCACAGAGCTAGCTAGAAGGTCCCCGATATTTCTTCCCCTCCTTTTTTAAGGGTATTTGATTAGAGGATAAGTTATTGTAGCTACCGAGGGAAATTACTTGGTCGGAGATGTGCTTGAAGTAGATGCTTATAACTGAATCTACTGTTGTTTCATTGACATAAACTACTGTCGGCTATTATTCTACCTCTTCTACTGGGTATGCTGCTGACTATCAAAATGGTCCTTGAACTGAACGAGGTGAGAGATAAGAGAGTAGAAATTTATTCCGCCACTACCTAGCCATATCCAGGGTTCTCTAGTCGATTTGCAGAGACTTCATCATAAGCCTTGAAGAGCATAATATTACAAGTTTGTGATGACACCATATGAGAATCTAGTGTTATTCAAGAGAATAAATACTTACTAATTCATGACGGGCATGAGAAGACTATACAAAAGAGTTTTCCTCTTTAATTCCTCTTGGATAGTGGGCATCAATTTCCACTCACTAGCAGAGGTTCCAGAACTGTACGAAATTCGCCACACAATTAGATATAACAGTTCTGGGTGACCAAAAATCTGTGCAAAAGAATAGAATGAACATTCTCATCCAACCTATCAGTAATGAGAAATATGATAAGTAATTCTTGGACCCCAACAATGGTCAAAGGTCAATAACCTTAACCTTCCATATTAGATGCTAGAATAATCAGTTTTTAGGGTCTGTGTCTCCACCGACTATTCCAACACCAACCCCTTTGTAGGGAGTTTCCATGGGAATTCCTAGAGTTGGTACAACAGGTCAGTGGCCATGAATTTCTAGTGGTTTGGCAAAGTGGCCAGGTTCAAGGATTACTGGACCAACTTCCGCTGGACCTATTAGCAATGTTTCTACTGTACAGGGTGTTAAAATTAGGGGGAAATGCTCCCTTGTCACTCAAGAAAGATGGTCTCAGGAAAGAAAGTTCAACATTTCAAGAAGGGTTAATTCCATCAATACCATCAAAACCCTTGCAAGATAACATCAAATGCAGCTTGCCTGTAGGACTAAGTGATGTTAAAGGCATGTCTATTGATGGAAATGGTTTTTCTTCATTTTCAATGTTTTATGGAGATGTTTCTTTTGCTACCCCCTCTCAATCTAAACAGATTGTAGCTTCCCAACCACTGTATTCAATCAACAATGTTTCATCTTCTATGGCTCTTGTACGAGAACCAACTGCACCTGCTCCAGCTCTGGCTAAGCACAATCAGCTAGATAAATCACAGAGCACATCAATTGTGCCTTTATCTATTGGACTTGGTGCAATAAATTCAAGCCGGGGAGGAAACACCCAACTATCCTTGCCAAGGATGATGTAGTCTGATGCTCAAAAGTATACCAAGGTTTACTCTAAGGTGGACACCAGGGATGGTAAAATCACCAGTGAACAAGCTCGTGATATTTTCCTAAGCTAGAAGCTTTCAAGAGGTATTGAAGAGAGAGAGTTAATATTACCTTCAAGTTAAACATTCACTAAATAACTTGGGAATTGTCGACATTGCATCCTTCACTATTTCAACAAAGGGGAAACATGTCCAAGTTCCACCTGCACCACATGCTTGTTTACCAACCATCCAAATAAAAAAACGAAATGCTCAGTGACCATATCAGCAAACAATGAAGTTTCACGATATCCTTCTGTGGAAACCCTCATGGCATCCAAACCCATTTCTGAGGAGCTATACAACCTTCAACGTTTGAGTGAGCAGTGATGCTTTGTAATAAGCTCATCACCAACATTGGAAGCACTATATAGTATAAATACAAGCACCTAGGAGCAAGTCAATATATGAATTTCTGCATGAAGCAAGCTTAAAAAATCTTGTAGAAACAACATTGCACTAGTAGTTCAAGCCAAATATCTGAACATATTAGGATTATCTTTGTCCCTCTCCAAGTATTCCCTTGTAATTAGATCTTCAATTCTCTTCTTGATTGCCTTGAAATTAGGTTGATCAACACAAGTTTGTTTCAATTAGTCAATCAATAGGAAAATTTATTTTGGAAATAGAGTTATTCATTTAACTCACTTGATGCTATGCTAACTAAATGTATCATCCTACACAGGACGTACCTTGAACATCCATTCGAGTTGCTCAACGCACTCCATCACTAGTTGATCGTGAGATAAAACTTTTAGGCTCTTCATGATTCTTGCAATTGATGCATCAATAGAATAACTTCGATCTTTATCTAAATCATCAATAACGTTTTTCTTCTCATCTACTAGTCAAAGAGGAATCTACAATCAAATAGAAAAGGGAAAAAAAATGTGTGAACGTTGATCAGAATCATTTGTTTTTAAATGAGAAAACTGATGCCAATATTTTTATTGCATTAGAACTCAAACATTTATTCTCCTCATTTTGTCAGTAAATTTTCTGTTGAATTCAAAATAATTTGTTTGTGCCACAATTTTTGTGTTTGGTTCTTTATTGATGATTTTTTATTTTGCACATGCAAGGGAGTGAAACAACCTGACAATATCTTCATCAGTTAAATTCAACTAAGACTTGATTTCATAGTAACTTAGCCTCTTTGATGCATTGAACAACAAAAGTGTAGATGCCTGAAGGATCATTGCGATGCAATAAGTTTTCAATAGTATCATAACAAAACGTTAGTGAATTCATAGATGACAAATTGAAAAGCAACAACAAAATACAACATTTTAGCTATCAAGTATTATATTTGATCATTCTATAAACCACATATTTTTATTGCACATTTAAACTTAAAAGTAAGTATCACTAATAAATAATAAAAATCCAAAAGTCGGGACAACCAACAATGCAAAATTACAAGACCTGGTAAGTTGTCACAATAAGTTCCATTGGCTTAGGATCAAACTTCCCAATAATATTACAAGTTCCCAAATAATATATCCATATAAGCTTCTGATGTTTAGTTTTTGTTTGATAAAACTCTTTGAACACCTCAACACATTTAACCTACATTGCAGTAGTAAAATTCAATAAAAAAATAAAATCCATTTTACCTCCTAAAATACTTTTGTTGTTGCTCAGGAAGTTGCAGTAATATGCAGTATATGAAAAACTACATACCATCTCAGCAGGTAGATTAAGGTCAAATAACATAAATTTAACCATCTATGTGTTGGTTCGTCATCATGGATAACATGAGAATGAGGAACTTGTCCACGATAATGTAAAATTTAACCATCTATGTGTTGGTTCATCATCATGGATAACATGAGAATGAGGAACATGTCCATTTATGGCACCTCAGTCTAACACAAGTTGGGACCCTAGATCTCTCATCTAATACTATAGGATGAAGAATAATAGCAAATTGTTTTAGAATTAATGCCCACGGTGTTTAACAAATTCTTCTTAGTCAAAACTTTGAATGCCTAAATTACAATTATGTTCACACTGATACAATTGTGATCGATGTCTGAAAATCATGTCCATTCTACATATAATACTGTGATTTAGGAAAACCTGCACCGTGAATACCATCAATTGTTCAAACAGTAAACCTTGAGAAGAAAATTCCTCAGAAATACATTTGAACACCGTAAAATATATGAATATGTATCTTCCAATATTATGTGTTTAATCAATGGTTATTGAAGTGAGTATCACAAATTTATAGTCAATAATCAATAATGTTTGTTGTTTAAAATCAATGTGAGGTTGCAAGTTAGTATATCTCTTGAAGTGCTCCTTAACCATTTAAATCAAGCAAAATAAGATTATGGATTATGAAGTACATATTAAAGAGAGGTGTTTATTGTGTTTAAAATACATTTTACAAGTTAGACATGTTGTATAACACTAACTAGCCATCCATATTCTCTCTTACAACTAATGGCTGCATGCATGGAATTCACTATTATTGTGTTTGTAACCAACATACATTGTGATGATTCATCACATTGTATTTCTTTTTCATATCATGTTTGGGCCATTTCTACCTTAATTGGTAAAGATACTTGTATCCAAAGTTATCAGATGAGACATCATGAGAAGGAACACATTTTTCTTCTATGGGTGTCAAGGAATCCACATGAATTACATTTGGGGATGAAACCCCAGGAAGGGAAGAAAGGAGTTTTAGAATTAATATATGGAACAACAATACTTTCTTGTTCTCCAAACTTCTCAATCTGAGCATCTCTTAAAGGATTTGGCATGGAACTAGCTTTTCATAATTGGCATGGAACTAGCTTTCATAATTGTTTAGCTGTCGCATTCAATGTATTTTTCACAAAATTTTAATGATATAGAAACTAATGTGTTGAGAATCTTATTGAAATATTGTACTCATACTCACTAGATATTCAACAACCACAACTTCAAACAAGCAAGCAACATTATGTTGTCTCTATTGGGCTCTCTACTCAACTTACACACCAGATCATACATTTTTCACTTGACAATTTTGGAAAGTAAGATTTCAAAGCTAGCTTACATTCTCGTTCTTAGTATGTACACGTTTCTACGATCCAATGTTTTTTATGCCCTGCATTTGAAGCAACCAATTGAAAACTGACCTAATTGTTTACATCAGTCAGGTTGAAAGGGTTATGGAAGTGCCCATGTTCATACAACCATCCTCATTGGATGTCTCATCCATGAGAAACATGAGCTTTAATCAAGATTTTGTAGTGCCTATTATTGGAGTGTTCTCCTCTAGCCCACCAATGCCACTGGATGCACAATTCACTACTTGTAATGGAGGTGGTCTGGATGGGAATGGATTTTTACACATGGGAAGTTTAGAAAGGTTTCTAGGATCTATTGAGCAGTTTCTCGTGACTAGGATGACAACATAGTTAAATACAAAGTTTCCAAATAACCAAGGTATGCCACCTTTTCTGAATATTTGAATTTCTTTGGAAGTTGAAATTTGATTTATGTGGATATTCAAAAGATGATTTTTATAGACAAAACTAACTAGGTTGAGGTATCAATTTCCCTTCCACAAAGTTTTTCTAGTCATGCATTTTTTTTCATCAATTATGGATACTTTTATGAGTCCACCCATCTAAAATACATGTAAGTCTTCATGGCATTTTAGATATGTATCTGTTATAAAAACCAATTCACAAAAAGATAGAAAATAAAGATCAACACCTTAGAAATCAGCCTCTTCGAGGGGGCAACCTCCTTTACATTACACAAATGAACAATATTTGGATGATGCAAACAACAAGACCTCCTTTCTATATATAGGAGTCTAAGGGGTCATAATATAATCAGAGCCGAAATAATAATAATAATGTAAAGGCATAATAATAATAATAGTGGGCTTCTATGGGGCATAATAATAACAATATGGGGACTACATTGGCACAACAATATAATAAGGGGGTTGCAATAATAACAATAAGGGGTTCCACTAGTAGTATATGGACCTAACATGCCCCTCTCCTTCAAAAAGTGTTGTCCTCAATGCTTGAGTAGTTTTGGATGCTTCAGTATAAAATTCTTGTCCTCCCATGTGGAATCTTCAGCAGGCGGGTTCTTCCACTTGATGAGATACTTTGAAATTGATCGATTTCGTCACTGTCGGGTTCTTGTTTCTATGATTGCTTCAGGTTCCAATATGATTTTTCCTTCCTCGTCAAGTTCTAGCAATATGTTTGAACTAGGATCTTCTCATTATGTAAGGTCACCATTTCTTAAGTGCATGTAGTCTTGCCAACATTTCCTTCTCATAAATAGCTTTGTGTAAATACTTTCCTTTGATTTTACGACTTTCGAAAGCATTGGGTCTTTCTTCTTGTGTTAAAACATCATCAATTCCATTTCTTGATGCATCATATTCCACAATAAAGGTTTTTGTGAAGTCTGGCGTAGCTAAGACCAATGCTTGGCACATTGCCTATTTAAGATGTTCAAAGGCCTTTGTTGCTTCTAGAGTCCATGAAAATGCATCTTTCTTAAATAATGTTGTTTTCGGAATGTCTTTAGTCTTCATTCTTATTTGATGATATCCTTAACGAAGATCCAAATTGGTGAAGTAAATTAATCCATGCAATTCATCCAATAATTCATCAATGACAGGAATGGGAAATTTATCTTTAATAGTGAGTTTGTTGAGATCTCTATAATCTGGACACATGCACCATGACCCATCCTTCTTGTGCATCAATACTATCGGAGTAGAGAAAGAACTTTGACTAGGGTGAATTATAATAGCCTCTAGTATTTCTGCAACCATACATTCAATTTCACTCTTTTGGGCATAGGGATATCTGTAAGGCCTAATGTTTGGAGGAACACCTCCTAGAATCAAATGAATAGAATTATCGTGATCACGAATAGGTGGGAGGCCTTTGGGAGTCTCAAATACCTTGGAATGATTGTCTAAGACTTTTTGGAAAGCTAGAGAAATAGATGATTTCGATGTGGGAAGCTCTAGCGAACATAATTGTGCAATTACGCCTCATTTTTCTTTCTTTAGAAGCTTTGTCATTTCGTTAGATCTTATTATCTTTATCGTTTTCCTTGCGATACCCCTTAATTCAAATTCCTTTCCTTCTGAAGAAAATTTAATGAAATGTTCTTGAAAATTAAAATCTATTGTACCCAAGGATTGTAGCCATTGGAATCCTAGTACAACATCAGCACCACCCATTGGAATGGAAAGAATTGGGCTCTTTAATACATATTCTCCCATGGATAGCTTGATATTATGGCACTTTCTAGAGCAATTTATGGTTCCTCCACTTGAAACCATCACTTGACACTTTGGTGCTAGGTATAGGAAGCAGTTCAATTCTTTTGCTATCTTACTATGAATAAAATTATGGGTACAACCCGAATCAATCAATACTATTAACTTTTTCTTCTTGATATGTCCTTCTATCTCGATAGTTTGAGGAGTGGTGATTCCAGAGAATGCATTACAAGATATGGTCAGTGATGAGCCTCATAAATGGGTAATTATATGGGCTCATTTTACCTCCTAACGTAGTCAAATCAACCATTCTCTTAGCTTATTGTATGATTTTCTGATTATATTTATGCTTATAGAGTGAGTTGAGTTAGTTATGATGCCATGTGGTCTAATATGTGTTTAATGCAGATTACTGATGAATTTTATGGTCAAAGTCAAGGATCTAGTGGACAAATGGAAGCAATAACTCGAAGTGGAAAAAGGAGAGGACTTATAGGAGGGAATCCCCCTCATTTATTACTCCTCATTTAGAATTCCTCTTCATTCAACTCAGAGTACAAGTAGCCAAGTCATGCACTAGAAGGTAGCCGAGCAAGTGGAGGATGACTGATGATTATCTCGAGTTTTGGGAGCCAAGCCTCCCTGAGTTTAAGGGAGTTATTGGTAGCTTCATTTGTATAAGTAGAGAGGCCTAGGGCCTCACTAGGGTTGGATTTTTTCTTATGTAAACTCTGCTCAACTTCGAGCTTATTATTTTGTGACAGTTTTATGTAATCTTGTTATTGTTTTGGAAATAAAGATGGAATCCTTTTTGAGTTAGCACTGAGTTACCTCAAAGGGCTGAATATTTTGGGTTAGGGTCCAATCCAAGAATCCAATCTCCTATTTACTTGTATTTGTATGTTTTATTTTAGTTGTAGATCAGGTTGTTGTTACATGAATTTATTTTATGGTTAAGAATAGGTTGTTTTTGATGATTCAATAGTTTGCTTACATTTGTGCTTTCTATAGCAGGTTAAGTAGTGATAAAGAAAAGATTTAAAAGGCTAGAAATAGTGCCTTTGCCTCTCTTCCTCCCTTTGAGACCATGATCTGAGGCAAAGACCCTCTTGCTGCCCCAAAAACACAGATTTTCCTCATTCATAGGACTTCTAGTGTTTGCAGTTTTTAGTTGTTTAATAGTCTAGTTTGATTTGCTTTAGAACTTCCTCATCATGCTCACTTCTTGGTTTAAAATAGTCTTATTTCATGCTTTCCTTCCTTGAAGCAGCTATCAGCATTTCCTTTCATAGATCACAATTTAGATGAGTTTGATGCAAAACTCTATTTTTCTAGATGCACTTATTTCATTGTTTGCTTAATCTCATTGGTTGATTGTCTGTTGTTGATGTAGCAGATATCTTCTAGTAGCAGGTCAGCCTATCAGCCATCCCATCCTCCATCTGATCCATGCCCTACAGGTCGCCCAAGTATCCCCTCAATTCTGCCTTAGTTTCCTACATTTTTGATAGAATTCCTCCCTCTCTCCTTGAGCAAATCCAATCATATTTCTCTCTCTTAATGATTCTTGGTAGACCCTAGGTGCCCTAACACTTTATTCCAACCTTCATCCACCTTTTCCACCCACTCTCACACCCTCAAAACAGCCAAAACTGCTCTCGGCCTCCTCCTATAGACCTCATGTAGATCGTTGTTTCTCTTTCTATAGATTTCCTATGTCCTCCTATAGATTTTCTTGTAGGCTTTATTTTGAAGGCCGAGTGTGAGAAAATCCTCCAGAAGGCCACCTGAGACGTCCTAACACCCATCCACACCATCCTACATCCTCTCAAGTCCCAAAACCACACTCCAATGCCACCTATTCGCTGCCACATTCACAAACAAATAAATTTCATGCATGTCAAATTCACATAAAAAGCCAAAAAGATGTTTTTTTTCTCATTTACTTCTAGAAATAGCTTAGTTAGTTGTTGTTTAGTCCTTTGAATTGATAAGGGCATTCTTTTCATGGTGCTTTCTGCAAAAGTCAGGTTAGTTGGTTAATTAGGGTTTAATTGGTTTGCTTTACCTTTCAGTCTTTCTTCTTTCTGCGAATTAGAATAGCATCTATTTTCCTTTCCTTTCATCACATATAGAGATTTTTCTAGAATCCATAGAATTTGGCTTGAGCTCCTAGTGATCTTGTGCCAGCTGACCAAGTGAAAAATTGTAGTAAGAACTAGTACTTGTGCATACAACATCATCGCTGCCAAGTTTGTTCCAAACTACCAGGTTGATAAGAGTAAAGTAGGTAGCCCAGGAGTTGCAGCATTATTGCTGTAACACTGGTAATCACCACTTTTTGGTGCCGTTGTTGGGGAAGCGTCAGAGTATTCTATGATTACTGCTTTCTTCTATTTTTCTTCTTGCAGCATTCTGCTAATAGTTAATTTCAGCAAAATTAGACTAGTCCTTTCTTTTCCTTCAGTTCTGCATTTCCTTGCTTTCCCTTTCAATTATGCAAATTTCATTTCAGCAAGTTCATTTTGGTTAGTTGCAATTTTTTTTGTTCAATCAATTTCAGTTTTGTAGGTACTATCAATGTGGGGAAAAAGAAACAAAAACCAACCAAAAAGATTTCCTTTCATGCCTCGTAGGAATAGAGATAATTTAGGAAAAAAATTTCCCAACGCCCCCACTGCTTCACATAGACAACCTTCTCTCTTCTTTGGTGGCTACGATCAAGAAGAACCCTTAGGTGAACAACCAGACGTATTTGAAGAACCTATAGGGGAAGAAGAAGAATAAAACATTCCTTTGGAGCCAATGGTTTAACACAAAAATACTAGGGGGAATGGAAAAAGAATAGAGGGTACCTTTCCCATTCAGGAGACCAATGGGAACACCAAAATGAAGAATATAAGCCTTTCCGCCCTACCTCATTTCCATGGTCTGACTACAGAAGATCTAGACACCTTCTTGTTTGAGTTTGTTGTTATTTGTCGAACCTATGAATATGCAGAAGATGAGAAAAAGTTGAAACT
This sequence comes from Pinus tabuliformis, assembly GCA_031772625.1. NCBI lineage: Eukaryota > Viridiplantae > Streptophyta > Pinopsida > Pinales > Pinaceae > Pinus > Pinus tabuliformis. The sequence continues at coordinate 465,392,366 of CM062819.1, forward strand.
GTTCCCTTCTACTCTTAAGGATGCAGCATTGTGTTGGTTCATGGGATTACCTATTAATAGCATCACAACTTGGGCTTAGATGCAACAACCCTTTAACAACAAGTATCAAGACTATTGTAGGTCAAAAGATACTAAAGAAGAAAATTTCCCAAATGACTATAGGAAGTGATGAGTCCCTAGAAGACTATGAGGAGAGGTTCCAGCTCAGTTACAAAAGTGTCGGGTGTACACTTGACCCTAAGTCTTTGAAGTTGGTCTTGCTCAGGGGAATTCAGGAAGATCTTTTAAACACCCTCCATCTACTGGTCGGGGAGACATCTACCAACTATCCTATGAGGACATAAAGATTGTTTTTAGAAACCATTCCAGAGTAGCTAGAAAGAAAGGTAGGGGGAGTCAACCCATAGCCAGTACCTCTTCCTCTAACTCATCCATTAAAGGAGAAATTGGAAACATGCTTGAAGACTTCAAGAGTGAGATGCTGTAGACTCTTGCCATGCAAATGGATACCTTGCATATTAGAAGGAAACAAGAGGAAGCAGAGTGGGCTTTGGCCATTTTTTCCCTAGGTGCACCAGGAAGCATCCTAGGAATGAATGCCCATTGAACTCTATAGAAGTTTGTTCAGTTTGTGAAGAAAATCATTCTACAGACAAGTGTCCTTCCTTACTCGGACTTAAAGTTGTATATCAAGGGGCTAAGGGAGTCACTGAACAACTCTATTACATAAACCAAAGGAGGCTACATGGACCTAGACCATACCAGCAGGGGATGCAAGGGACATATTAGGCATACCACAACCCCAACCAAGTCACCTCCATACCTTCTTGGGGCCCCCCTGCTCATCCTTCCTGGTCCACACCTCCTCCTTGGTCCTTCACATCTCAATATCATGCCCAACCAGCCACCCATTCATTTCAATCCTATGCTCAGTCATAGCCTCAGTGGAATGCATCTCATCAGGGGTGGAGGCCCCAATAGAACTCTCCTCCCGCTCTTTTGCCTCCACCACCTGTCCAACCACAACCATTACCTCTTGCTCCACCAGAGCAACCCCAAATGCCTACCGAGCCAAATCCAAACCCGAACAACAGATAGGCTCAACAAGTGTATATTGGGGACCCATCATGCCCAACCTATGCTGTGGAGATTCAGAAAATTAACTTGCGATCTGGGAAAGTCCTCCCAGATAGCTAGCCTCCACCCAGGGAGGTTGAGGAAGAGAAAGAGGAAAGTGAACCTGAAACAATTCCACCCTTTCCTGAGAGACTATCCATGACAGTCGAGCCTACCCCAGAAGAAACTGAACTCCTAGGGGAATTGAAACATTTATGCGTGAAGATACCACTTCTCCAAGCCATCAAAGATGTGCCTATCTACAATAGGTTGATCAAAGAGAAGTTCTTTAGGCATCCAGGAAGGCACAAGAGAGATGCCCCAACCATCAATGCCATAGGGTAGCTATTTGACCTGATGTTGGGGTAGGTAATTTGTCCAAAGTATCTGGACCCTGCAAGCCGAGTAGTTGATGTCCACATCAATGGCACCATGATCCAACACACCTTGATTAATATGGGAGCTGCCATTAATGTGATGACAAAGGACACAATGCTCAAATTAAACCTCCGGGGCTCCTTGAGGAAGACCACGACCGTGCTACAGTTAGCAGACTGCCCCACCATGACCCCTGAGGGGATTGTGGAAGATGTGATGGTCTCCGTTGATTCTTGGAAGTACGCTACTGATTTCTTAGTTCTCCAGCCAAAGGCAAAGCTCACTGGGTATCCTCTCATTCTGGGAAGACCCTATTTGGCTACTGACGATGCCTACATCAGTTGTCGAGCTCGGAACATGACCATAAAGAATGGGCATATGTCCAAGTAGTTAATCCTATATCCTCATACGCAAAACTTGTTAGAACATGAACTACCTCTTTGGTTCAAGGAGGAAGATGAGGATGATGTCTATTCTGCACCGCTTTGTGCATTAGTAATTGCCATGGGGGGAAACAGCAAGATGAGGATGATATGATTGAAAATATGATTCAGAATCCACCTCCCAGTGTATCATCATTAGAGGACGTAGTAAGAGAAACCCAAAACAACCCCTCAACTAATCTCTGTGTGGCCGAATCCAACTCTCTCCGTGTTAAGAATATAGAGTTCATCCCAGAAAGAACCTTGGAAATCAATCCATCCCTATCCACTTCCCAGGAGAAGGAACTGTGTAGCTTGCTGGGAAAACACCTAGATGCTTTCCCCTGGAGATATAAGGAGATGAAGGAGTGCACCCCTCAGTATGTACTCATCATATATACATCAAGGAGGATTGCAAGCCAGTCAGGTAGCCTCAAAGGAGGATGAACCCAACACTTAAAGATATTGTTAAGGAAGAACTGCAAAAATTGCTTGATGCAGGATTCATTTATCCCATCTCTGATAGTGAATGGGTCTCTCCTTTGGTGCTAGTGCCAAAGAAAAATGGCAAGTGGAGAATCTGTGTCGACTATCAAGAGTTGAACAAAGCCACTAAAAAGGACCCTTTTCCTTCACCTTTCATAGATCAAGTGTTAGACTGGCAGGGAATTTTTTTTCTCTTTCCTATATGGGTTTAGCGGGTAAAATCAAATTCAATTCAGTCCAGAAGACCAAGATAAGACCACTTTCACTTGCCCTTGGGGTACATTTGCATACCGGGTCCTTCCTTTTGGTTTTTGTAACACTCCCGCCACTTTCCAAAGAGTGGTATTGAGTATATTCTCTGAATTAGCTCATGATGTAGTAGAGATATACATGGATGACTTTACTCCTTATGGCTTTGACTTTCAAGAAGCCTTATCTAATCTAGGAAAAGTTCTAGACAAGTGTATTGAGATGAACTTGTCCCTCAGTTCGGAAAAATGTGAATTTTTTATGACTGAAGGGACCGTGCTAGGTCATGCAATATCTCAACAAGGACTGCAGGTGGACCCCAACAAAATTGCCATCATCCAAAGGGTCCCACCTCCTCAAAAAGTGAGAGATGTCAGAAGTTTCCTAGGCTTAGCTGGGTATTATTGGAGATTCATTAAAGATTTCAGCAAGCTAGCCTCTCCTTTGTTTGGCCTTTTAGGTAAAGATGTCGAGTTTGTATGGTCGGAAAACTATCAAGAAGCCCTAGATACCTTGAAGAACAAGCTCATGACTGCCCCAATTCTGAGAGGCCCAAACTGGGCCCTACCTTTCCACATTCACACAGATGCCTCAAACAAAGCAATAGGAGTAGCTTTGGGACAAATTGATAAAAAGTTTCCTTATACCATATACTTTATAAGTAAAAACTTGTCAAAGGCCGAGGTAAACTATACAGTGACCAAGAAGGAACTCCTAGCTGTTGTGCATTCCTTAAAAAAATTTAGACATTATATCATAGGCTATCAAACCGTTGTGTACACTAATCATGCTGCCATTATATATTTAATGAACAAACCGAATGTAAATGCTCGCATTATTAGATGGTTGCTTTTACTACAACAGTTTGATCTGACCATTGTTGATAAGCCTAGTAAAGAAAATGTTGTTGCTGACTTTTTGTCTAGAGTAAATTTGTGTGTAGGTGAAGACGGAATGGTGGATGATCAAATGCTAGATGAACACCTGTTTTCTATTTCAGTACTCTCTCCATGATTTGCTGATATAGCAAACTACTTGGTTTTAGCACAATTTCCACCACACCTATCCTCAAAATAGAAGAGAAAGACAGTAAGGAAAAGTGCCCCTTTTGACCTAGATTGGGGGCAATCTCTTCAAACTTGTCCCAGATCAGATCTTGAGAAGATGTGTTAGGGAGGAGGAAGTCTTTGACATCCTCCTGACTTGTCATGATGGGCCTTGTGGGGGTCATTTTGCAGCAAAAAGAACCGCCTTCAAGATACCGCAAGCAGGCTGCTACTGACCCACTCTTCATCAGGATGTGAGGATATATACCAGCCAATGTGATCAGTGTCAGAGGATGGGGAAACCTACTCCAAAGGATGAGATGCCCATGCAACCTCAAGTGACCTTTGAGTCATTTAAGAAGTGGGGCATGGACTTTGTGGGGCCTATCAGCCCTCCTTCAAAGTAGAATAAATACATCATTGTGTGCACTGATTACTTGACAAAGTGGGTAGAGACAAAAGCAATAAAAGTAGTGACAGAGGAAAAAGTAGCTGAATTTTTGAGAGAGAACATCTTCTACAAGTTTGGGTATCTAAGAGAATTGGTCACAGATCAAGGTAGTCAGTTTACTTCCAATCTGATTGAAGACCTGCTCACACATCATAGAATCAAGCACAGGACTTCAACCCCTTACCATCCACAAGCCAATGGGCAGGTGGAGGTCACTAACAGAGCACTGGAAGGGATCCTGACAAAGGTAGTGAGCAACAGCAGAAAATACTGGGCAGACAGATTAGTTGAGGCCACTTGGGCCTACAACACAACATGGAAGACCACTACAGGGTTCACACCCTATGAGCTGGTCTATGGGAAGAAGGATTTGCTTCCAATAGAATTTGAATTCAATACCTTGAGGATGGTAGCTCAGTTGGACCTAGATCTTAGCCATGCACAAAAATAAAGATTACTTCAGCTTAATGGATTGGATGAACACAAAATGCAGGCCCTTCTCCATATAGAGGTATTTCAGCTTCAGACAAAGATATGGCATGACAAAAATATCAAGGAGAAGCAATTCCAAGAGGGATATTGGGCCCTACTCTATGATTCACGATACAAATATTTCAAGGGTAAGATAAGGACAAGATGGCTAGGACCCTACACTGTGGAGAAATGTAATGATAATGGTTCAGTTCTGATCAGAACCATTGATGATGAAGCCATCCCCATGCTTGTCAATGGACACCGGTTGAAAGTCTACAAGAAACCCCTCTCTAAGTGAGAGTTCATTGAAGATTTGAATAAGACAGTGATGGTAGTAGAGAATGTCTTAGCCTCCACTTCACCCATTCACTGAAGAAAAAAAATAAAAAATAAGGACTCAAGTGAAAATCTCCATGAGGTGCTTGAGTCCCATCATCAGGTTGAAAACCTGATCTGAGGTGGCCCAATGATGTCAAAAAAAAGAAGAAGAGAGAAAAATAAGATCCCTGGGTGAAAACCTCCCTTGGAGGCACCCAAGGTAGGCAATTAGGGTGAAAACCTCCCTAAGGCGCCTTGGTTGTTTTCAAAAAAAGAAAAAGAAAAAAGAAAAATGAATTTCCAATTGCATTGCAAGTTTGCAGTAGGACTACAAGAAGCAGCAGAAGGTGCTAAGGGAGCCTTGAAAATAACACCAGCACCTATCCTACCTTTCCACACCTTTCTCCATCATTCTTGGCATTCTTTTCACCTCACTGTGCTTCTTTTTCAAAAATTGTGTTTTCTACAAGAGGCTCTGTGTTTTCTACAGGAGGCTCCTGTAGGAATCACAGAGAGCCAAAAATGGATATAAAAGGCAGTTTGAGGGGCAGGGAAGATTCATAAAAGATCTATAAATCCTCCTACAGTCTCCCAACTTCCTTTCCATCATTTCCAAGCCTGCATCACATCCCAAGCATCATTCTTCTTCCTATCCAAAAAACAAAGAAAAACAATTTAAAAAAATAAATAAATAAATAAAAAATAAGAAAGGAAACAACACCATCCACCTCACCTGAAGCCTACCTATTACCTCTCCATCTCTATCTACATCTATGGCATCATCCTCACAACTCTAATCATAGAAAGAAGCTGAATTTTCAAAGGGAGAAGCAGCAACAAGAGCTCCTGTAGGAATTCCTGTAGCAACTGATCCCATTAAAATCCAGCATCAACAGAAAGAGGGTGCAAATTTGAAGGTTGAAGAAGACACCTGAAGATCAGATCCTGACAGAGAGGAACCTACATAAAGGACAGTCACACATCAGCAAGTTGACAACATGCATAAAAAAAAACGAAGGCATGCAACAGAGAGAGAGAGCCACAACATCTACAACAAATGCATTCGGATCCCAGGTAAGTAACTAACCTGCTCCTCTATTTGAATTTGTGCAATTAGAATGCATGCAACAACAATTAGATGGTTGAGGTTGGACGAGGGAAATGTGGCCAGTTAACTTGGCCACCTTCATCTAGTTGACCCCACTCATCCAAAGATGTCACCCACACGTGTGCACAATGAACTCAAGAAAGATGTCAAGGATAGGTATTGGAGGAAGTGTGAACTCCGATGCAATCATGAGGGATGATTACGAGGAAAGGGTCATGATGACAAGGTAGGTGGGGACCAACAGTCTGAATATGGCAAATGTACACTTGGCCAGCTGACCCTCCATCACTAGAAATATCCATGAAAAGTAATAAATACTCCTCCCTGAGCACTCTCACCACCTTTTTCCTTCATTCTCTCCTCGAAACTCCGCTCCTGCAAATCTTCTCGAGCCCCCACAGCCTCGAAACCATCATTCTCCATTGGTCTCTCCCATATTTCTACTCTCGACGTTCTCTATGGTAGCACTTACAGGTTCTACAAGAGAACCTACAGGAATTCTAGAGGAGGGACAATAGTCTTCTACAAGAGGGCCAGTGAGTTGTTTTGAAGGGAAAAAACACAGGTTTTGGCACAATTCTCGGACTGAGGAGGTAGGTTATATGCATACCCCCATTGGATATCCAAATATAAAAACACTGCTTTAATTTTAAGGAGGAAATAAAGCCTTTAGGTGGAGGAAATAAAAAATAAAATTTCTGCTTATTTCTTAAAAAAAAAACATAGTCTCTCTGTTTCTTTGTTTTTCTTCAAAAATTGTTGTCTCCTTCTCCATGTTTGGTTTCCAAAAGAAGCATAAACAAAATGAAGGAGGTTTTATGAGGAAGGAGCCCACCAACTCCTCCAGGCTCCATGCACATCCCCAAGTAGTGGACATATTCACAAGAGCAGTTTGGATGAACTTTTTTGAGAAATTCCGAGGGTTTAATGAGGAAATTGCTCAAGAATTTTCCCACTCTTTGGTCCCTCACACCAGAACACATGCCATCGTCACCTTTAGAGCCTTTCCATGGAAATAACCCCTGAATTTATTAGTAGGGTCACTACCCTTCCTCTTGGGTTACCTTGGAGTAAGGATGAAAAACCATTGGCTAGGCTGGCAAGAAAAACTTCTTCCAAAACAATGAAACCCCTGTAGAAGATAAAAATGGCATAAGAAGAGCTAGCATACCATATCCTTGGGATGAGGGGAGGTACAACATTGTCTATGGTTACCACTTTATAATCCCTCATGAGTTAAGTTATGGCATGGACACTCTAGCCCCTCAGAAGCTTAGCATCCCCTACTTTCTCCTGCAGTCCCTCATTGACTCCAGTACTAAAGTAAAAGTAGGAAATCCAAAATAGCTAGCTCACCATGGGTTAATCAAAATTTTAGTGGAAGAAGCCCCCCCTACATTTACACTCCCTATAGCATGGGAAATCTTCTAAAACATGACAGCTGAAGATGACATAAAGACCTTGACCTATGATATCAGTCCTACTGGTAGTGAGGAGGAAGAGCAGCAAGGGGGAGAAGGTGAAGCAACTGGTGATTTAGAAGAACAAGAAGGGAAGAAGGAAGAAACCAAGATAGAGGAGGAAAAAGTTGAAGAAATAGAGTAGGGAGAAACAGAGCAAATAGAGACAGAAGGAGGAGAAAAAGGGGTAGAAAAGACAAAAGTGTCCCCTAAGACTCTAGAAAGAGAGGAAGAAACTGCTCTCACTGCCCTCAGCACACTAATTAAGAAAAAATAGAAGAGGAAGAGGCAGACCTCAATGTATTTCAGGGCTAGGAAGAGCACAAGAATCAAAATAGGGAAACCCCAGCCTTCTTCAAAAGTGCCAATTATTATTGAAGATTCACCCTCTGCCCAAGGAAAAGAATCCCCTTCCAAGGCACCTATCACATATGAAAGGGGGACTCCTAGATCCCACACATGGAAATAAAAGCTAGAACTACAGGACCCAAAAACAATCCTACAGGAGGCACAGAAAGTTCTACAGAAGACACTATCAAAAATGAAGGAGACCCAAAATCTTGAGAAAAGGATAGAGAGACAGCCACAGGGAAAGGAGGAAGAGACAGAGCTACAAGAACCTGATCCCCAACCCAGTCTTGGTTCCTACTACAATATTCTTGAGGGGGGGGGAGAATAATTCCACAAAAAATTGTAATTCCACCATTCTTTGAATTAGAGAAAGAGAGAATAAGAACACACAGGTGGATGCAAATAACCAAATCCAAGGGAGTTGAGGATATTTTCCATATGGAGAGCAAACTCAAAGAGATGGGCAAAGCGTTAAGTGCTATTAGACACAGAGAAGCAATCACAAGAAACTACCTTGACACTAAAAATGAATTGCTAAGAAGACAAATGCAAGAGAAAGAGACCCAACTCGCATGCATGGCCAGCTGGTCCATGGAGGCATTGCAATGCAGGACACCAGAAAAATCCTATGGCCTATATCTCAAGGACCAATGGTTGCAATTTCAGATAAAGACTTTGGCACAAAGAGGCAAAATGCCTTTCCACGATTACAGGCAATCTATGGACCTATGTGACCAGAGCACATTAGAAGATAAGGCAAAGATGGCAGAATTCTACCTGCATAACATGGCCCTCATAGACATGAATGTATGGGACCCCAATGCTAGGCTAGGGGACCTGCAACTAATGGCCATGACCTCATGGATGAACCATGAAGAGTTAAGGGCAGAAGAAATAAGAAGGTTGATGATAAAGGAGAAGAATGAGTCGTTAATGATCAGAGCTAAGCCATCATACCCCATGGCACTCATCAGCACACATAACTTGCTTGCAAATAATCCTCAGATTGCCCCTAGATATATAAGTGATCAGGCACAAGCCATTGCACATTTTGAGGATATGGAAAGGTTACTTGGGGATGACTGTGTGCATGCCTGTATGAGGAGATGGAACACCTTACCACACAATCTGCAGATTAGGGAATATCATTCCCCAATGAGGATGAAGGAGGCATTAAGGAGAGTGCCAATGTACAAGCGCTCCATGCAGAGGCTGAAGGTCAATTGGATTGGCCTCAAATTGAGTCCCCCACTACTGCTAGGCATGCTGGAAGGCAGAAGAGAAGAAGAAGAGTAGGAGCAGTGGGAAGAGATAGACAAGAAGGAAAGATTCTATGACAAGGAATAGGAGACCACATCAAAACCATGGGATGCTAGGGAGGTCACCAGGACCATAAAAGATGAGGAGATGGATTAAGTTTCTTAGAGGATGAGCAAAACTTTCAGTAGGGGGTGATGATGAGCCTCATAAATGGGTAATTATATGGGCTCATTTTACCTCCTAACCTAGTCAAATCAACCATTCTCTTAGCTTATTGTATGATTTTCTGATTATATTTATGCGTATAGAGTGAGTTGAGTTAGTTATGATGCCATGTGGTCTAATATGTGTTTAATGCAGATTATTGATGAATTTTGTGGTCAAAGTCAAGGATCCAGTGGAAAAATGGCAACAATAACTTGAAGTGGACAAAGGAGAGGACTTATAGGAGGGAATCCAACTCATTTATTACTCCTCACTTTGCATTACCCTTCATTCATATTGGAGTACAAGAAGCCAAGTCATGCACTAGAAGGCAACCGAGCAAGTGGAGGATGACTGATGATTATCTCCAGTTTTGGGAGCCAAGCCTCCCTGATTTTAAGGAAGCTACTGGTAGCTTCATTTGTATAAGTAGAGAAGCCTAGGGCCTCACTAGGGTCGGATTTTTTCTTATGTAAATTCTGCTCAACTTTGAGCTTATTATTTTGTGACAGTTTCATGTAATCTCGTTATTGTTTTGAAATAAATATGGAATCATTTTTGAGTTAACACTGAGTTACCTCAGAGGGATGACGCTCTTGGGTTAGGGCCCAATCCAAGAAGCCAAGCTCCTCTTTACTTGTATTTGTATGTTTTATTTCAGTTGTAGATCAGGTTGCTGTTAGATGAATTTATTTTATGGTTAAGAATACATTGTTTTTGATGATTCAATAGTTTGCTTCCATTTGTGCTTTCTATAGTAGGTTAAGTAGTGATAAAGAAAAAATTCAAAAGGCTAGCAATATTTCTTTTTCCTCTCTTCCTCCCTTTTGGACCATGATCTGAGGCAAAGACCCTCTTGCTGCCCCAAAAACAAATATTTTCCTCATTCATAGGACTTCTAGTCTTCGCAGTTTTTAGTTGGTTAATAGTCTAGTTTGATTTGCTTTAGAACTTCCTCATCATGCTCACTTCTTGGTTTACAATAGTCTTATTTCATGCTTTCCTTTCTTGAAGGAGCTATCAACATTTCCTTTCATAGATCACAATTTAGACTAGTTTGATGCAAAACTCTGTTTTTCTAGACGCACTTATTTCATTGCTTGCTTAATCTCATTGGTTGACTGTCTGTTGTTTATGCAACATATATCTTCTTGCAACAGGTCAACCTATCAGCCATCCCATCCTCCATATGATCCATGCCCTATAGGTCACCCAAGTCTCCCCTCAATTCTGCCTTAGTTTCCTGCATTTTCCATAGAATTCCTCCCTCTCTCCTTGAGAAAATCCAATCATCTTTGTCTCTCCTAATGATTCTTGGTAGACCCTAGGTGCCCTAACACTTCATTCAAACCTTCATATACCTTTTCCACCCACTCTCACACCCTTAAAACAACCAAAACGGCTCTCGACCTCCTCCTATAGGCCTCCTGTAGAACGTTGTTTTTCCTCCTGTAGATTTCCCGTGTCCTCCTGTAGATTTTCCTGTAAGCTTTCTTTTGAAGGCCAAGTGTGGGAAAAGCCTCCATAAGGTCACTTGAGACCTCCTAGGACCCATCCACACCATCCCACATCCTCTCAAGTCCCAAAACCACACTCCAATGCCACCTATTCGTTGCCACATTCACAAACAAATAAATTTCATGCATGTCAAATTCACATAAAAATACATAAAATCCAGAAAGATGTTTCTTGCTCATTTACTTCCAGAAATAGCTTAGTTAGATGTTGTTTAGTCCTTTGTATATATAATGGCATTCTTTTCATGGTTTTCATGGTTCTTTCTGCAAAAGTAGGGTTAGTTGGTTAATTAGGGTTTACTTGGTTTGCTTTACCTTTCAGTATTTCTTCTTTCTGCAAATTAGAAAAGCATCTATTTTCCTTTCCTTTAATCACATATAGAGCTTCTTCTGGAATCCATAGAAGTTGGCTTGAGCTCCTAGTGATCTTGCACCGGCAGACCAAGTGACAACTTGTAGTAAGAACTAGTACTTGTGCATACAGCACCATCGCTTCCAAGTTTGTTACGAACTACCATGTTGATAAGAGTAAAGTAGGTAGCCCAGGAGTTGCAACATTATTGCTGCAATACTAGTGCTCACCAGTTAGATTCATTTTTTCTTTATCGATGTGATCTTTCACTTCTTGAATCTTTTTCATCTTGATATGTCCTTCTATCTTGAGAGTTTGAGGAGTGGTAATTCTTGCCAATGCTTTACAAGATATGGTAGGATTCATTTCTTATTTCTCTAGGGTTGGTTCCTGGTGTATATCCTCATCTTTTGAAGTTTCTTGATCCTTTTCTTCCTCCTCTTCACAATCTATGTAAAATAATTTCTTCTTAGCACACTTATGACCTTTAGTGTATTTTCTATCACAAATGTAACAAATCCCTTTTTCTCTTTTTTCTTCCAATTGTTGTGGTGTAAAGCTTGTAGGTTGTGGAAGGCTAGGAGAAAACACACTTCCATATTTATAGTTGTGAGTGGTGGGATTTCTTGTTTCCATAATTGCGCTTTCAATTTTTCTTGCCAACCTGAATGCCTTCACCAATGAATCAGGTTCCCAAAGATGAACCTCATGTTGAATGTTATCCTTTAAAGTCCCTATGAAGCCATAAATCCTTTGCTTCTCTGGAATATCATTTACCCTTATATTCAATTTTTGAAAGTCCTCAATGTGCTCTTTCATTGAATCCTTTTGTTTGAGATTTATCGATTGGCTAAAGAGGGTGTTTGTTTTTGTATCCTCATAATGTGCTATCATTTCCTTTGTGAAAATTGACCATGTGACAAGTGGTTTACGAGAACAAAGCCCTTCATACCATAAAAATTGATTTGGTTCTAAATATAAATATGCAATACGTGTTGTAGGGAAAAGTATCCGACTCGGATGACCCTATCCCACTCTAAGGGTGATAGTACCTCAGCAACAACTGTAAAGGAAACTACTGAAGGTTTACTTCTTTATGAAAGCAAAAGAGAATGAAAGAATGCACTAACCGTTGCCTTGCGCTTAATGTCGAATCCAAACTCTTCTCTATGGCTGCTTGCTCCCAGCTCCTTGCTCTATTGCTGGCCCAGCTACAATGAGATCCTTCAAAATAGCAAAGAAGGAAACTACAAGCAACATGCAATCATAACTGATTCAAGGATTAGTGTAAATCAAATATACAATTATCACAATATATCATTGAAACAAGAGCATATAGAAGAACCTCAATAGCTTTTATTAATGAAGAAGTAAAGTTCTGAGAGAGTTACAACCATTGAAGGCCCCAATCCAGCAACACCTCCCAGCAGAAAGAATTTCTCCTCTTCACCTCCCTCAAGCAATCACCCAATAGCTCTATAGTGAAACCAACAGCATAGCATTACTTTGCACAAAATTCCAGCCTCCTGAGCTCATAGGAGAGAGCTCAATATATAGATGAATTGAGAAAGGATGAGTCAGCTTGCAACTGATGTGTAGCTGCCTTGTGTCCTCTCTCTCTTCAGTTGATCTTCAGTTCTTGAGTCCACTTGGAGAACCTTGCTTCCACTTGGAGAAACAGAGCCTCTGACTCATCACAAGGCGAAATCCCTGATCCAAGTGTCATTTTTGGAAGATTCCAGAGCAATGACTCAGTGTGCGTCCAATCTCGCTCAACGCAGGTGGCCTTTGTTCTACCTGCTTTGCAACGCAGGTACACCATGGAGGAGTTGTGTTTCAGCGCAGAAGCCTAGTGGAGCACCTGCTTTGATTTCAGGATTGCTTGTTTTTGAGTGTTTTCAGGTGGAGAACTGATCTGAGAGCTGTTGGTTTGCTGACCTTGTTCCTCTAGGGGTAGGAACATCATGTTTAGGGAACTTTGGATCCCTTAGATTATTGACAATTCATGCCTGTTGCTGTAAGGCACAAAATTGTCTATAACAGATGCCCCCTAAAGTATGAGGTCGTTTATCGGGTGAAATGATTTATTGAGAGGATCCGAAGTTCATTCAATCTGCTGAGAAGTGTCCTGTAATAAGATACAATACAATACATTATTTTTCATACATTTTCATGATCTAGCTGAGGCGGGCATTCCCATGCTCAGCTTTATAAATACATTTTCGTACATAGAACAGACGATCGTCTGATTGTAGACCGATAATTCTCTGCTGAAATTATCATCCTTTGAGAAGGATGATCATCTGCTGTAATGATGTACATATCAAATGTCTTTATGTCCTGAATATATATCGCAGCCCGGATGGATGAAACTAGATCCGGGGTCTTCAATCTCTTCCGATCTTCACTCGATGTACAAGTCGATCCATGTGAGAATTTCTTGAAGTCGAACATGGAAAGACATCGCTTGATTACCGGTCAATGATGTAAACCGTTAACAAGCGCGAGAGGAATCACCGATAAGGATGATGACCCTCAAGGTACAGCAGTACAATTCACATGGTGGGAATAAAGGACTTGGCGTCGACCACCATGCAAAATCTTCTGGTCGAAGGTCATTGATGTATACCTGTCGCCGGAAGTGAGAAACTTGCCATTGAGGCATGCAAGCTTCAAAGTACTGAAGGGGTTGTTCCTAGATCAACTCCTTGGATAATGAGCTGATGTTGACAAGGAGCGATCCGTCAAAGGAGGGCCTTAATGAATCCCACATCAGTGACACGGAACGGAGCTAGTGATTGTGATGAGGCGAAAACAAACTGTGATGTATGATTCAGGGTGGCGGTCATGAAATGGATGAAGGAAAATGTATGGCAGTGGATGGGACACGGTTGACTCTTTGCAGAACAACATCTCTTGAACATATAACGACACTGATGTGATGGATTGGTAGCATTACCCCAAAATGTGGATGGTGTGGCGAGGACCATGGTTATGGGACCGGTGAATGAAACAACCCAACCCGATGTGATACGGAGGACAAAGTGTCATGTTCAAGAGCGACTTGCTACCATTAAAGCTGTGAGGTTCTCCCAATTTTTCCCCAGTCATTGCTGACCAGTACCTCTTTATTTTTGTCAAGCTTGAGGAGGATAACATATGCTTGTTCTATAACCTGCCCTTCGGGCAAGCCCATCGCTATGTTTTAACGAGCCTAGCGATAGGGAAACTCGTTCTCGTCTAAAGACAAGTTTGTCGCTATTTAATGAATTTAACGAGTCTAACGACAAGGATAACTCGGTCCTTTTCATTTTTAGAGAGTCTGAAAAGGTACATAAAGTCAACTCCTGAATTCCTTTTTCGTCATCTAATCCCTTAAGTCCGAAAAAGTATAAAACTATACAGAAGGGATGAATTTTCGATTGCTTTAACGAGCTGAACAAAACAAGCGCTCGATCTTTTTGTGCAATAATCCCTCAGGTCCAAAAAGATTAAAATCTAGAGGAGGGATAGCTTTCCGGTCGCTTTAACGAGCTGGAAGGCCAAAACTCGACAAACTTTTCATATTTTACGAGTCAGTGAAAAGAGCTCAAAGAAGACTCGTCTTTTGAGGAACGAGTGATGAACAGGGCAGCAGCAGATTCCAGGTACAGGTTGGAATATTCCAATCACGGCAGTGTCACAAGGATGGCTTAGTGAAATCACTCTTCGCACCTGTTCCTCAAAATGGGTAAATAAACATATGGAGATGAACGATTGGCCAAACGAACGGATGGAGGTGATGGCATATAAACACGACCAAGGGCTTTAATATGGCTGTCAAAGGTTACATTTACCAAGGTTATTTACCGGTTCATTTTTTCTAGGTGAGCTTGAACTCTAGGGGAAGATTGCTCACAACTTATGTTTATTTTTTAACGAGCATGAACTATGTGCTAAAACTGCTCGGATCTTGCGTTTATTTTTTAACGAGCATGAACTGTGTGCTAAAACTGCTCGAATATACCAGTCATAATACAAGGAACGCCTCAGGTGAGGTATTCTTATTTAAGGAGCTATACCTCACTAGCTACTCCAATTTGGCAAGTTTTGACTTTTGCCCCACATCCTTTTTTTTTTTTATGCAAGCTGGAAACGGCTAATCCTACGAGTTTAACGGGTTAGACCTACAGGTTTAAAGGGAGGACCTAAAAATTTAAAAAAAATAAATAGTCGTCCCGTGCTTGCATTCCAAAAGGTTCGCATGCCCCCAGGTATAAAGTATAATTTCTAGGTTCGTCCTCTTACTTATTATCCGAAAAATGGTTTTGTTCGCTGCCGCAAACTAAACTCTTTTTCCGGCGATGTCTACTACTAGGTTGCTAAGGATGGTGACTACTTGTTGCAGCAACTTCATCTCTTTCTTTGGAGGCTGCCCCTACTTATCCTTTAAAACATATGTTTTAATGGGTGAGGCTTGAACTCTAAAGATGGTGGCTACTTGCCGCCACAAATGGATCTCCTTCCTCAAGAGAGCCTAATTTCTAGACAAAGGGAGCCGATTATTTCGCTCACATAACTTTGACAAAAGAATTTTATCCTAGAACAACCCTCTCTTCCTTCCTTCGGACGGGGTACGGACTAGTCATATTCTTCTGCGGAAATTAACTTTATACCCAAGGTTTCCTCTGCCCAAGGCAGGCCAGGGTGCATGCCCCCTGGGTCCCAGTTCTTTCTTCTGAATCACTCGCATTCATCGGGAAGTAGAACCGGGGGTGGAGGCATTCCTTGAGTGAATAAACTGTTAAGGGATGGTATTTGACTATTTGCGATGCGTGATCCTGGAAATGAAAGTTGGTCTACGAGTTTGACCATTCTTCCTTCGTGCGGAAAACACATAACTCTAAAGAGTGAGGACACTATCGCCTCCATGCAATATATATAGTCTCGTCCAAGGAGTAAGTTATAAACCAAGGGTCCCTGGACGACCATGATGTTCATATGAACTGTCTTCCCTTTCAATGTAACTGGAACATTGGGAAGAATCCCTAACGGGTGACTGGTTCCTTTATCAAAACCTGATAGATTTCTTATCTCAGGTAAAAGCGCTGGGGAACCCAGTGCTTTCCAAGCAATAGAGGAAAGGATACTCACAGATGCCCCTTCATCAATGATAGTTCCAGCCATCACCATTCTGTAGATTTGGACGATGATTCTGAATGGGATACTGGCTGGTAACCGGGGTCTGCCTAGTTGATTCCAATCAAAGGATACAACTAGGTTGCTTGGTGGTGGGACCGAATACACGGCCGGATACGACCCTGACGATGTTCCTTCCTGCGATAAAGGAATGGGCGCGTTGCCCTGATGCTCATCAGAGTCTGTGTTGATGAAAAGAATCTGGATGGTGTCATCCTTATTCTCTTCAGTGAGGGTGTCATTCGAAGATGAATCTTCAACGACGGTGTCATTTGAGGATGAAACCTCTGAAGGAAGAACCGGGTCAACTGCCATTTCGACCTTTAGACTTTCGTCTGGTCTGGATTCAGTAGGTTCATTCTCAATGACGGACAATTCAGCTGACCACTTGAGCGGGCCAGCTGGATTTTCAACTATCGAGGGATTAGGCACGAGTTTTTGGTATCCAGGAGGAAGTCGTAACGGTGACACCGGACGATCTTCCAAAACTCTCTTCGCCTCATCTAAGAATGGACATCGGTGGATGGCGTGATCGCCTTCACACAACATACAGGGTGATCTTGGTCTCCCTTTTCGTCCTTCACTCTCGCTAGTTGATGGACTGCAATCAACATGACTATCAGAGGTTGATGCTACCGGATTGTGCAACCTGGGGGACCAGTCCCTTAGTATCCGGGGAATACAAGGACAATCACAATGAAAGTGGGTCCCTTTGCAAATGACACATGGCGATTTAGGCCCGGTCGGTGCAGTGTGTGGATTTTTGTCAGATGTCTTTTGCTTGCCCCCAGTCGCCTTCGCCATAGGCCCCTTCTGCTTCTTTTCTCTCTTCTTCTTTTCCTTCTTCTCCATGGGAGGCTGACTTCTGCCGGCTCTACCCTGCGAAGATGAAGGATCAGAGGAAGAATTGTAAGAGGTGGAAGGCTGGTGGGTAGCTCGAGACTGGTCTGACTGTTGATTCGACTGCTCAGGATTAGTGGCGATTTGAACTACATTAGTTGAAAAGAGCCATACAGGTAGGCCAATTGTCAATCCTGGAAGTGACAATGTGGCCATATGAGGCGCACCAACATCTCCCCAAGAGGAGAAGGGATTGGGACTTCCACCAAGGTGACTTCCTTGGTTGGTGGGCTCCATACTTTTCAACTGAAAGATCAACGTGGGAATAACAGGTGATTATGTTCCGATTAAAATAAATTTTATTAACGACGCTTTAGACACAACTTTGCTTTTTCATGTTTTAAGAGTCGAGAAAAAGCTAAAGATGACTCTAGTCTCCTTCGATGTATTAACGAGCCCGAAGTGACAAATGCTCAGATGGACTTTTTCAGTTATAGAGTTTGAAAAAGGCCAAAAGAAACTGCTCTGGAGTTCTAGGCAGAGGGTGTGCCAAACTTTTCGCGAAACCACAGAATACGTTTTACGGTACGGGTGGTCGATCTTCGTGAATGCTGTGTTCACTGCATCGCGATCAGTAGGGCGGCCGACACGGCTTCCTATGGATAAAGGCTTTGTTCCTATAGGGGTCTCCCAATATATACGCGACGGTACGTGGGAGCACAAGTCCATATTAGTGCCACCGACTCTTAGGAGGAATCACCCACCTTCGTAGAGATCGACAGTCACTATGTTTAACGACGCCGGAACACGTCTCTACCTAGACCTCTATGTGTTTGCATTATGTTTCAAAGCGTTGTTATGTAAATTGAATTTATTTTAATGTTGATCTTGTTTAGCAGTTTGCCTTTAAGGATCACCACGAGGTGTATATGACAAATTCCTGATGCAGTCTAAGATGAGAAGCAAACTTTTCAATCTTTCAACTTTGAAAATCTTAACTACTGAGGGAGAAGAAAGGCAAATCTTTTCACACAGATCATAGAGCACACACTAATGCAAAATTTCCTAAATCATCATGCAAGCAGTCAAATGCAAAATGCACAATGCATGTATTTTCTTTTCCCTTTCTTAATGTTGATGTGGTTACAAAAAGAAAGTTGTTATATAACTTTGATTTCGATTTAAAGCGAAAACAAACAAGTTTGTCCAAAATCAAAAGACACCTTAAGATTTACTTGTTCAATCACTGGAAATGCATGAAATCAAACCATAATGACGAAAGTAAAATGACTAATCAGCTATGGACAGCAAACAAGCTAACTCTTTAGACCAGCAAAATGCCTAACACAGGTTCAGATCTAAGAGGCCAAAGCAAGACTAGTTTACTCTTCGTTATGGGAAATTGTAAATGAAGTAAGAAATACAAAAGAACAAGTACAATTTCGTTATATAACAGAGGTGGAATGATGGCAAGTAAGGTTGGTTTCAGAACTGGTACAAGACTAGTAACTGGCTGCCAAATCTATAGTGAAAACAGGCAAGAGAAAGGGAGGAAACCCCAACTGCACTAGGCAAAATTGGGCCAACGCAGGTGCTGCTCAGCCAGTCTGGATCTCAGCGCAGGTAGCCCCTTCGGGACCTGCATTGCAAAGCAGGTAGCCTGTGTACTACCTGCTTTGGAAAACGAAAGTTGCGTTTTCACAGTTTCCGGGTCACAATTTTCTCAAAAATGCACAGGTTTTGCTCAAATCAGAAGCAATCAGTCAAGCACACTCAAAGGGATGATTAGGAGGATGAAAAGCTATCACTAAGAGCTTACAAGGATCCTTTTAGATCAGCTCTTCAAATCATGAACATGCTCAGAAATGAGCTAGAGTAGCTGTCCTCTACTTCGCTTTTGATATAGTCAAAAGCTTTTCGATTTGGTACTCTTTTGTTCAGGAAATGAATAGAAAAATACTACAAACAATCAAACAGATACGATCCCCAGTGGAGTCGCCAGTTTGTTGTAGGGAAAAGTATCCGACTCGGATGACCCTATCCCACTCTAAGGGTGATAGTACCTCAGCAACAACTGTAAAGGAAACTACTGAAGGTTTACTTCTTTATGAAAGCAAAAGAGAATGAAAGAATGCACTAACCGTTGCCTTGCGCTTAATGTCGAATCCAAACTCTTCTCTATGGCTGCTTGCTCCCAGCTCCTTGCTCTATTGCTGGCCCAGCTACAATGAGATCCTGCAAAATAGCAAAGAAGGAAACTACAAGCAACATGCAATCATAACTGATTCAAGGATTAGTGTAAATCAAATATACAATTATCACAATATATCATTGAAACAAGAGCATATAGAAGAACCTCAATAGCTTTTATTAATGAAGAAGTAAAGTTCTGAGAGAGTTACAACCATTGAAGGCCCCAATCCAGCAACACCTCCCAGCAGAAAGAATTTCTCCTCTTCACCTCCCTCAAGCAATCACCCAATAGCTCTATAGTGAAACCAACAGCATAGCATTACTTTGCACAAAATTCCAGCCTCCTGAGCTCATAGGAGAGAGCTCAATATATAGATGAATTGAGAAAGGATGAGTCAGCTTGCAACTGATGTGTAGCTGCCTTGTGTCCTCTCTCTCTTCAGTTGATCTTCAGTTCTTGAGTCCACTTGGAGAACCTTGCTTCCACTTGGAGAAACAGAGCCTCTGACTCATCACAAGGCGAAATCCCTGATCCAAGTGTCATTTTTGGAAGATTCCAGAGCAATGACTCAGTGTGCCACTTGTCCAATCTCGCTCAACGCAGGTGGCCTTTGTTCTACCTGCTTTGCAACGCAGGTACACCATGGAGGAGTTGTGTTTCAGCGCAGAAACCTAGTGGAGCACCTGCTTTGATTTCAGGATTGCTTGTTTTTGAGTGTTTTCAGGTGGAGAACTGATCTGAGAGCTGTTGGTTTGCTGACCTTGTTCCTCTAGGGGTAGGAACATCATGTTTAGGGAACTTTGGATCCCTTAGATTATTGACAATTCATGCCTGTTGTTGTAAGGCACAAAATTGTCTATAACAATACGTACCTTTTGTAATAGTTGCACCTCATGTAGATCAAAATATTGCTCCATCTGTAGTATCCAATTTACTGGATCCTTGCCATCAAACTTCCTCATATCACCTTTTCTTGATTTTAGGAGCTCAACCTTGAAATGAATATAACTCTGTAATTTCAGATCTTCCAGATCTGAACTTTTGATCTATGGTAGCCCTCTATGTCCTCTTTCCAATGCCACCTGCCTAATCAAAATTGGATTCTCCAAGAAAGATTTATGCACAATCTCCCAAGATGACCTAATTATATACCTTTTCATAAAAGCGAACTTGTACAAAGTGCCACGTGTCACTTTTTCAACCTTCATACCTGAAACTGATACACAGAAATCTACAGGTCGTCCTCTTTTTGTAACTTCTTACAAAACTTCAATGTGATGCTCAAAAGGAAAGTTATGAAGATTTTTCCAAGGTCACCTGTTTGGAAGGTAATTCGGGGGTTTGTAGAAACCCTAAATGTCTTGTACCATATATCCAACAATACAACGAAGAAAAATCTGACATTTGGGCCCAAGCTTCACCAATTTTGCGACTCAAATGGGTTTTAATTTCTGAATCTAAAACTTCATAGAAAACAAATTATAGCGAACATGTCACGATGAACTATTTGAGATGAAATTCTGGAGCTTGCAAACACTCTAAAATTCCTCAGATCATATATCCGCAAATGTAGCGAGACAAGATCTGAAATTCGGACTCGAGGTTCAGTGGGATCTCAGCTCAAATGGGTTTTTTTTTAGCTTCTGAAATGTCGTAGAAAAAATTGTATAGCAAAACTGCCACGATGACCAGTTTGGAGCAGCGAAACCCTAGAATCCAAAGCTCTGATACCAAATGTTATGAAACCAGCTTAGAAAAAGATAGAAAAGAAAGATCAATGCCTTAGAAATCAGCCTCTTCAAGGGGGCAACCTCCTTTACATTACACAAATGAATAATTATTGGATGATGCAAATGACAAGACCCCATTTCTATATATAGGAGTCTAAGGGGTCATAATATAATCAGAGTTGACATAACAATAATAATGTAAGGGCACAATAATAACAATAGTGGGCTTCTATGGGGCACAATAATAAAAATATGGGGACTACATTGGCAGAAAAATATAATAAGGGGGTTGCAATAATAACAATAAGGGGTTACACTAGTAGTATAGGGACCTAACAATATCACTTATTATTTGCTTGAATTCTTGCAAGATAATTTAATATTTTATGTTTGGAAAATCTAAGAATTATATAATACTCCTTGCAGGTGAGGGCATAATTGTGGAACCTGTTGTCCCTTAAGAAACCAATTTCATGCCTGTGTAGAAATTGTTCTTAAGACATTAATGTTTATAATTATTGTCGCTTGTTTGTCACTTAAATGTATGTTGTATTGTCAAATGAAGTACCTGAAAGACTTGGTTTTAAACCCTCAATACTTATGTGACATGCAAATCTCAGAATGCCACTTGATTGTTGAATATAAATGATGAATGAATAGATTTTAACTTCATTTACATAAGAAAATAAAGACCTGCAGCTTCATTACCATACTTAAAGGGAGAAAACATTTAATGACACATAACAGATAAGTCACAAAATCATACCCAACAATGTGTGGAAAACTTCTAATTCTTTCATTAATTAACAGTTTTATCAAGAATATAGTGGCCTAGTCTCCAGGTTCTCCAAAGTTCGAACCCCTTCTCTATAAATTTTCCTCTTTTTATACATTATGAGACAGTTGGTAATCACCAAAACTGTCAAACTACTTAACTATTCTCCTAATTGTCTAAAGTAAAAGTTATTACAGGAAATTACATTAAGGGTAAAAGACACCTCATTCTCAAGAAAATAAAATAACAAGAAGTAACAAAAATTAGTAGGTAATGGTTTTTCGCTATTTCAATCGGTGGCTGGAGTATATTGTCTGTGTGTTATTCTACAAGCTATGACCTTGTATATGTACTGATGACAGTTAGACTATTTTAACACAACAAACTACAACTTTACAAGAACTCCGTGCATGAACTTGGGCCCACATATATATCGGGAGAGTTCTGATTGGCAGAAACACTAAGAAACCCGACCAATAACCTTTCATTTGGAATTTTAGTCATCTGCCTTTAACTTTGATCATTTTGATAAAGTAGCAAAATTGATTAATGTACATAGAATATGGCAAACCTTCGGTTACTATGGAACTCAAAGAATTAAAACTCTGGTTCATAAACTTATCGTGTCCCCCTGAGCTGTATGCAATCACCATCTAATCACCCCTTCAATGGATGGTTTGATGCCTCAGAACTCACGAAACTTTAAACCTATTTGAACAAAACTTTATCATGTCCATTTTTTCAATGCCCCTTTGACTCCCATACGGACCCGATAGGAAATAAAATTGCCAATTAATGATTTATCGGGTCCGATTTTAAAGATAAAACATGATTACTTTTCAACCCAATATCCGTCGGATCCCGTATCTTTCAAAGGATGGCTACGATTGGCCTGGACTTCAGCAAATTAAACTATATTTCATACATCATCGCATCCGATTTCCGAAATAAACCCTGTTCTAGTTAACCGTGTGACTACCGTCGGATCTGTGGCCTGTTGATTGGACAACCCAGATCATCTCACAGGATTCCACATTCAAAAACCGTCAATCAAATAAAATAAGTTATTTCTTTTAAATTTCTTCTTTTCCCTTTATTTCTGCTAATGTGGGCAATTAACAGATGAAAGTGGTGGAAGATGTGGAATGAGCGACTTGGGGTGGAAAGCTTTGGTAGCTCACTGCGGGGGTAAAGAATGTACGGGAGCTTCAACGAGGTTGAACCTCCGTAGTAATTTTAGGCCACACATTGCGGTCAACCATGCCAACGTCATGGTCAACTGCGTGGGTTGAGCTTTAATTAATCTTCATGCTCATTTCTTCCCCACAACACACCTCAACGTACTTATCAAGCTATCTCTTGATCATGCCTCTTGAACCTGCATGACCTTTAGACAATGGTTTGATTTTTTCATTTTTGTAATAAACTGAAAATAGGATTAAAAGGACAATGGATGCTACAACATTTGGCTCCACCAGGGGATAATTTTTTTTCCATAGAAGCACTAAGAACCACAGATCAATTCCTTCACCTCGGGTATGGAGTCATATATTGCTTAACCAATTAAAATTCTATGGCATTTGTACACTGAATTCACTCCAGTATCTACAATGATAGGATGCTTGTGCTTCAGAACTGGAAATATTGCTTGAGGTACTGCAAATTGACAGGCAGGTGTAGATTTTCACCATCAAGATTCTTTGAACTGAACACTTGAGCATTGTCTGTTATGACTTTGACAGGGCATTCAAGTTTGCTGAACATGCTTTCCTCATATTTCTTGAGATCCTCATAGGACCAAGCCAAAACATCAGTGTATTGCCTAAAAAGCTTAATATATCTCTCCTTATAATTAAGTGAAACTTCCTTGAACAATTTGACCAGCTTTGGTTCCTTCTTGTTTTGGGAATATTTAGTGTTCTTGGACAAACACCTAACCCTCTAGATTTAGTAGCAGATCTAGAAACAACAGACAAAGTAATATTTACCTTTCCTATAAA
This sequence comes from Pinus tabuliformis, assembly GCA_031772625.1. Taxonomy (NCBI): domain Eukaryota; kingdom Viridiplantae; phylum Streptophyta; class Pinopsida; order Pinales; family Pinaceae; genus Pinus; species Pinus tabuliformis. The sequence goes on from CM062819.1 coordinate 465,416,275, forward strand.
CAACAGATAAAATAAGAGAACAAAGAACCTACTTGTAGCTTCCACTTGTTCCTTATCTCCCTTGACCGATTCCGTTGCTCCTTCCCGTACTTAAATCACTTGAGAAGTACCTGCACACAGACAGAAACAAGAACCCATCAAAGAAAATGATAATGATCTATTGCTTATAAATAACATGGAATCGAGAACATGATATACATATGAAAGTGTCAACATATAACACAAGCATAAGGGAAAAAGTTTTGAAGACTTTATTGATAAGAGGAAGAATTACAACCCATATGTGCTTGATCCAGTGACACTCTTCCAATTCAATCCCATCCTCTTCACCTCATGACAAGAAAGACACTTCAACACTATTACAATACTTGCAGTTAGCTCAAAACTCATACCAACAGCATCTCTCTACAATTTCCAGCCCCTGATCTCTTAGATGAGTGATCTTTTTATAGGTGAATGAAGGAGGTTATGCCATCAATGGTGATAATGAATGCCTTTCTAAATTTAGAAATTAGTTCCATGGAAGAAGGGATAGGGGATTGATGTTTCCTAACACCCTTCCTCATCCAAATGCGAACTCAAAGGAGCAGGTGGCATTGAGAAACTTCTAGAGGCTTCCAATGGATAAAAAATCTTCAAACCCTCATGGAAGTTTGCTCAAATTCTCCCAGATTAGGCCAAAGAGGGACCAAGTGCACTGCATAGCACCCTGTCAGTGTATGGTTTACATTGTAGTGCACCCTAATGAAGGCCTACTTGCGATGATCTTCTTAGAGGTAGTTTTTGGATGTTTTTAGTGATGGAACTTCTTGGGAAGTGAGGCATTTTGATGACTAACTTCTTTAGGGCATGTAACAACTGCACTAGGGATTGATGAGACCTAATAATATCGATCTATAAGTTGGGCTCGATATGCCCAAATGGATCTGTAACAGTTGCCCCCTAAAGCATGAAGTCAAAAATATATATGTCGAGTGAAATGCTTTACCATGAGGAGAGCAGGTTTCGAAATGGAAGGTGACCTGCATCAATTACATTATATATATCATGATAATTTGATTTTTCTCATGAACTAGATGAGGGAATGCATACCCATGCTGAGCTTATAAACTTTCATTACATGTACAAATATAGTTGTCTACAGATATAGACCCATGAATGGTTAACCATGAATGTAAGGCCATTGTATATTTGATTTAGTACTCCTGAAAATATCGCAGCCCAGATGGATGGAAGTAGATTCAGGGTCTTCAATCTCATTCAATCTTTTGCTCAAGTACAAGTCTAACCATGTGAATAGATGTTCTGAAGTTGAACATGGAAAGACATTGTCTGATTACCAGCCAATGATGTAAATCGTTAATAGATGCGAGAGGAATCACCGATGATGATAATGACCCTCAAGGTACTATAGTACATTTCGCATGGTGTGAATAAATGATGTGATGTTGAACACCATAAAAAGTCTTTCAGTCAAAGGCCATTGATGTCAACCTATCGCCGGAAGCGAGAAACCTACCATTGATGTATGCAAGCTTCAAGGTACTGAAGGGGTATTTCTGAGTCAACTTCTTGGATGATGTGTTGATGTCGACAAGAAGCGGCTCGTCACAGGAGGGCCTTGATGTACCCCACATCTATGACACAAAACGAGGTAAATGATTTTGGAGATGAAAAATCGACTGACGACATAAAGTTCAGGAATGGAGGTCATGAAAATGAAGGTTTACGATATTGCAAAGGGTGAATTTTTGAACTGAATGACTTCTCTTGAACATATCGACGACACTGAATGAATTGGCAACATTGACCCAAAGAAAATTAATGGATGTTTGATAGACCAACGGTATGATAACCATCAAGTAGATAACCCAACCAAAATAGTCATGGAGATGAAGTGAAAGTATCATGTTTAAGAGAGACTTGCTACCATAAAGTTTTCTTGGCTTTTTCCCTTTTTCCCCAGTCATTGCTGACCAGTGCCTCTTTATTTTTATCAAGCTTGAGGAGGATAACATATGCTTGTTGTATAATTTCACCCTTCAGGCGAATCCATCGCTATTTGATGCTTTAACAAGTCAGGGAAGGTGAAACTCGGTCTTGTCTAGATGGACAAGCTTGTCACTATTTGATGTTTTTAACGAGTTTAACGATAAAGACAACTTGGTCATTTTCATGTTTAGAGAGTTTGAAAAGGGATGAAAAGGAAACTCCATAAGTTCTTTTTTGTAAAATAATCTCTCAAGTCTGAAAAAGTGTAAAATAATACAATAGTGATATCATTTCCAATCCTTTAACGAGCTGGAATATACAAGCGCTCGACAATCTTTTCATATTTATAGAGTCTGAAAAGAGTTTAAAGAGGACTCCATTTTGAGGAACGAGTGGTGTCTAAGGCAGCAACTAGTTCTGGTGATGTTGTAACTTCTCAAAACATGTTGATTGATGTGAAGAGGATGGCTAATAAGACCACTCATTGCAACTGTTCCTCAAAAAAGGTAAAACAATCAAGTGAAAGTGTATGATCGGCCAAAGGGATGGTGGCGATGGGATGAAAACAACCAAGGCTCATCTGATGAAAAGGCTAACAGAATGGAAATCACGAGGGTTAAAAATGGAAATGGGTTCATTTTTACAAAAGCTTGAACCATAGGGAACTATGCTTGGATTCAGTTTCATGTTTACACAAGCTTGAAACGAAAAACTATGCTTGAAACTAGTTTCATTTTTACACAAGCTTGAAATGAAAAACTATGCTTGAAATTGGTTTACGTGCCCCCAACATGATGAAAGGGAGAGTCTCCTATAACTAGATGGAAGTCATTGTGGTGAATTAGGACGGTTATCCAACACCTTTTTGGCTTCGTCCAGGTAGGGGCAAAGTTGAATGGGGTGATTCCCTTCACATAACCTACAAGAAAACTTTACCATTAGGTGCATGGCCCCCAAGCTTCATTACATTCACCTAAGTAGACTACTCATGGCTATCAGGTGGATGGAATGAAGGTTCTTTTACGAGATCAAGTGAAAGACTTGAATAGGATTTTATGAGATCTACTCAAAGACTCGACTTGGAACTTGGGACCTTGTTTCATTTTTTAATGAGCTTGACACAAGACAAGAACTTTGCTCAAATTCCTTGTTTCATTTTTCTAACGAGGTTGACACAAGACAAGGGACTCTCCTTATCGACCTGTTTCATTTTTTAACGAGGTTGACACAGTAAAAGAACTATCCTCATATTACTTGTTTCATTGTTTAACGAGGTTGACACAACTCCTCATAGGAGCTATTTCATTTTTTAACGAGGTTGACACAGTAAAAGAACTATCCTCATATTACTTGTTTCATTGTTTAACGAGGTTGACACAACTCCACATAGGAGCTATTTCATTTTTTAACGAGGTTGACACAAGACCAGGAACTGTCCTCGTGTTCCTTGGTTTCATTTTTTAACGAGGTTGACACAAGACAATGAACTATCCTCAAAGACCCTTGTTTCATTTTTTAACGAGGTTGACACAAGACAACAACCTATCCTCGAATTCAATCACAACTCATAAGAGGTCATGAAGGAGAGATCAGGTTCCAATGCCCATAGTACATGATGTACAACATCACTGAATTGATTTTCAGTTGATGTAGGTATGGAACAGGTTGCCACATAATTAACCCATGGCGGGGATGATACCATTGGTATAAATGGACCATTTAGGGAAGATGGTTGACTGGGAGCCATATTTGGACTAGGAAATGAAAGTTGGTCAACGGTGACAATTCTGCCTTTATGTGGGAAACAAATTACTCGAAAGAGTGTTGAAACAATAGCTCCCATGCCATAAACATAGTCTCGCCCAAGAAGTAAATTGTAATCTAATGGTCTTGGGACTACCATCACATTCAGATAAACGATTTTTCCTCCCAAAGTAATAGGTAACTGAGGGAGGATCCCTAATGGTCGACTGGTTCCTCTATTAAAACCCAACAGATTCTGGGTAACTGGCACAAGCAATGGTGAACCGAGCGCTTGCCAAATAGTTGAGGAAAGGATTCTCACGGATGCACCTTCATCTATAATAGTGCTAGATACAATCATATTACAAACCTGTACTATGATTTGGAAAGGCACATAAGAAGGAAGATAGAATCCTGCCAGTCAGTTCCAATCAAAGGAAGTGACTAGACTACTTGGAGGGGGTACTGTAGAAACAGGAGAATTAACCCCTTGAGTTACGAGAACTGGAGTATTTTCTTCATGTCTTGATGGAACAGGTAGATTGCCCCCAAGCTCATTTGAATCTAAAGAAACAAAAGGAACATGAGTGGTATCATATTCACTCTCTTCGGGAAAGGTACGATTTACTGAAGGTGAAATCAAGTCAATTGTTACCTTGACCTGTTGATTTGGGTTGGGTATAGACTCATAGGATTCAATTTTAGAGAGAGTGGGTTTGACCGACGGTTGATTTTGGTCAGTCAATGCATCAACTAGTGAAGGATTTAGGGAGAGTTTCCTGTAACCAGATGGACGTCCCTACGGTGAAGCAAGATGGTTATCCAAGACTCTTTTGGCTTCGTCCAAATAGGTACAAAGGTGAATGGGATGATTCCCTTCACATAACCTACAAGGAAACTTAACTTTACCCTTATTTCCTTGAACTTTAGTACCACTAGTTGATGGTGTGTCAACAACATAATCTTGAGAAGTTGATGGCACAGGATGATGTAAATGAGAAGACCATTCTTATAAGATTTGAGGAATATCCAGAAAATTCCAAAGAAGATGGTATCCCTTACAAAGTTTGCATGGATATCGAACTTTGTGAGGCTTAATGGATGGTTTCTCATCTGATGTTGCATTCAAAGCAATGGTTGCTTGGTTTTTCCTCTGTAGAACTTACTTCTTCTTCTTCTTCTTCCCTTTCTTCTTCTTCTTAGCCACCTGGTTAATAGTACCAATACTTTCACCAAGCGAAGAGGAAGAAGGCAAAGGGTCAACCTTAGGATCAACTGGAGGTTGCTTTTGTCCAGTTGGAGGTGTACTCAATTGTGGAGAAAACAAGACATTTTAAACCAAGGAGGTTGAAAACAACCATACTGGCAAGCCAATGGTAAATCCAGGAAGGGACAATGTAGCCATATAAGGAGCACCAATATTTCTGAAAAGAGGAAAAGTACTAGGATTCCCATCAAAAGGAATCCCTTGATCGGTGGACTCCAGATTTTTCACCATATGTTTCAACCTAAGATCAACTAAGGAGCGAGCGAGGAGGATGTTATCTACGGTCAATTAATTTTTTATGACACTGGAACACAACTTCGCTTTTTCATTTTTAAAGAGTTGAGAAAAACCAAAAGATGACACTAGTCGCGTTTGATGTTTAATGAGCCTGAAAGGACAAGTGCTCAGATGATCCTTTTACTTCTAAAGAGTTGAAAAGGAATGAAAGTGACTACTCTAGAGATTCTAGACAAGAAGGTTTACCAGACAAATCACAAAACTGCAATATACACCTTGGTGATCAATGAAAGAGAAATGACCAAGGACTTTACATATGGCAGTCAATCTTCCCGAATGCTGTTTTTGGTGCGTTGCGATTGCTAAGGTGACAGACTCGTCTTCCTAGGGATAAAATATTTCAACCTATTAGGGTCTCCCACCATATACTCGATGGTATAGGGAGAAAAAGTCTGTACTAGCACTTATCGAATCAGAGAGGAGGAATCACCTAATCTCAGTGAAAATGATAGCCACTACGTTTAAAGACGCCAGAACACGTCTCTAGCCTAGACCTCTAGATGTTTTTCGTTATGTTCCAATGCGTTATTAGATTAATTGATGTAAATTTTAGGTTGATCTTGCTTAAAATTTTCCTTTGAAGGTTCACCACGAGATGTTTTTCGAAATTCCTAAGAATGCAACTAAAATGAGAAGCACTCTTTCCATTTAATTTCAGTAATGAAAATCCTAGCTATGAGGGATAGAGAATACAAGTACTTTTTGAACAAGCAACAAAGAGCACAAACTAATGCAATTCCCTAAACCATTCCTTTCAAGCATTCACAAACTACAAAATGAAAATTGCATGTATTTCTCTTCAGTTTCTCTTAATGTAAATGATGCAATAAGAAAAACTAATGCACAAATGATTTAGAACTCTTTTCATAAAAATGACGATTTGCGACAATTTCTTTTAAAGGGAAAGAAAGATTGTACGACACTTTTTATTTTAAAGAAATGAAGATTTTTGACAATTTAAATGAAAATACAAATCAAATTCACACATCAATCAATCGATCTTTCATGAATGAAGACTTTACGACAATTCAACTTTCGAAGGAAAAGACGATTTTACGACACTTTCTTTTGACAAAGATCAATCAACTATATTCTAACTTTGACTATAGACTGATAATGACAAAGAAAACATTAAAGAAACATTAATGGAGATGAAAAACTATTTTCTGAGACAAAACATCATTGACATTTAGTAAGCAAGCAATCAGAAGAATTTTGGCAAAAACTCAACCCAAAGGTGGGAATTTAACCTAAGGTTGATCAGCGCAGGCCAAAGAGGGACCAAGTGCACTACATATCACCCTGTCAGTGTATGGCTTGCATTGCAGTGCACCCTAATGAAGGCCCACCTGCGCTGATCTTCTTAGAGGTAGTTTTTGGATGTTTTGAGTGATGGAACTTCTTGGGAAGTGAGGAATTATAATGACTAACTTCTTTATGGCATGTAACAACTGCACTAGGGGTTGATGAGCCCTAATAGTATCAATTTGTAAGTTGGGGTTGATGTTCCCAAATGGATTTGTAACACTTTTGGGTTTCAATATTGTGATCTTGAATCTGTTCATCCTGTGAAAGGAAACCATCACCTGTTCCTTCTTTAAAATAGGCTCCATCAAAGAAGCACTTCCACACCCCTTTTGTTGGCACCTCTGCATTTACATAGGCTGAAGTAAGCTTCCTCTGGTTATCTTCAGGCAATTTTGCATTGTCATGCAGCATGAAGCAAGAAAATTCATCTTTTTCCTGGCTATAGATAGGTCAATTACTTGCTTCGTTATTTGTGATTATTCTAATAAATCTTGTTTCTCTTTACAACGTCCTTTCTTCCCCACCAAAAATTTGTATGATAGCACAAGAAAAATCTGGTTTCAAAACACCAACCAATTTAGCCCCCCATGACCTAGATAGTAACATTCCAAACCTAGCAAGGATATTTTCTACCACTACATCCACTACCAAACTTTTGGCTGGAATCTAGGCTAGTGACACCAACATATCTCTAATGCCCACAGATACTTGACTTTATGTGAATCAAAAGAATAAAAGTCTCTGTAAGGTTTAGTAACTTGTAGGTTTAGCTGTTTCATTATTGATAATGGCATAAGGTTATGTGAGGCTCCTGAATCAAACATACAATTGTGCAAGAGTAAATCATGAACCAATAAAGAAATGTAGAAAGGAGGTGTTTAAGAATCTACCTCCTCCACATGTGAACCAAAAACCACTACTGGTTTATCTTCTTGCAAATTCACAATGTCATTTATATTCACATTCTGAGATAGATTGATCAACTCTATAATTTCTCTTTGATAAGCTGGTGTTTTAACCAACTCTATGAGGGGTACCTAAATTTTGGTCTTTTCTAACTCTTTGGTGAAACTAAACACATGGCTCTGTTTAGTATTCCTTTCATTCTCATCTTCACTTTTCTTCATGACTGAAATCTCTTGTGGAATGGAAACAAGTTTATCTAAAGGAATTTTTCCACTTTTGTCTTGAGAGGACTCACCTTGAAGCATTTGAGTCTTGCTACTTGTATTCTGCTGCTTCTTTTCTTTATTCAATTGTTTTATAGGCTGTGGTTCTTGTTCTTATGGAGTCGCCTTTTGTAAGGGAGCTGGAACTTGCTGCTCACCTTCGTTTTCTTGAATTCTAGATCTTTTCCTTGATCTCAAGTCATATTTCTTATGTAGTTCATCAATCAGAAAACCACTTCCAACATTCATCAATTTCATTATCATCATAGATGACATCCATTTCACTATATTCTCCTCCCTCAACACCTAGTTCATCTTCATCTACTGCATACAATGTGAAAGTATGGTCATCATGATCCTTGGAATGCTCTTGTACTCCATCACGATCTGCCTCTATATACAGTGGTGCTTGAATCTAATCTTGATCTTTTCTCTCCCTCTGTAAAATTTGCAGAGGTTGTCTTCTATATTGAGATTAAAATTTATATTTTGTTGTACTTGCCTCTGAGAATTCTTACTCTCTAATTCCAATTTAATCAATTTACTAGACAAATTCCTAATTACATTATTCATATCCTCTAATGTTTGATCTTGAGAAGATTCTACTTTAGCCTTTCCCTTATCTTGGATAGGTTTTGCATCTGGTGTTTTACCTTTAGCCACCAGATTTGCTTCTATCTCTATTTCATTTGTTTGGATCTGATCAAGGGTTGGGGATCTCCTCTCCCTCAATGTGAATCCAAAATTTGACTCAAAAGCCCCTACAAAAGTTATTTTTGCACCAGAGGACGGGGCTTAATCTCCACTGGAAGACTATTGTACAATTTATTAAATCTTCGAAAAAAATCAACTACAGTTTCATCATATTTCTTTTTTATAGCATTAAACTCTGTGAGTGAATACCCATGGTCTATTTTTTCTCCCCATCTCTGGGTGAGCGAGTGATCCATCTCTTCCCATGTTGTAATAGAGTTATTAGGAATCCATTTAAACCATTTTCTTGCTTCTCCATCCAAGGATTGGACAAAAAGTCTTAGAACAACATCCAGGTGTTCAACATTTAGGTTTTCTACAAAATTACAAAATACTGATATATGATTATCTGTTGTTTGTTCATCCTCCCCTGTGAAACGAGGAAGAATATTCAAGTATTCTTGTGGCATTTGATTCAACTGTTGTGGCAATTGAATAGGTGCATACCTATTCATCAAAAATGTAGGTGCTGCCATATTTTCTCCTGAATTTACTGAACCTTGATTACCAACAAATGTGGAACCTGACTAAGGAGTAAATGGAGTGTGCAAAGGTGGTAATGTAGTTATAGGTTCAGGCTGAATAACTATAGCAGATACTGAAAAAGAAACAGACTCTAAAGACTGTTCCTAACAGTTGGGTTCTTGGAATGAATTGGATGTAGAAGGTGACTCTTGGTCAATAAAATATGAATGTGAAAGATGTGATGAACTGCTGCCTAGTGCAGACAGTGTAGGACTTGGTGTAAGTGGAGTTTTAGGCCTTCCAACCCTCTTGGAAACTATCCTCTCAGGATCTGAAAGGGCTTGAACTTTCTGCTATGAGGTATCTGACCTTGTATGGGGTCTCTTTGGAGCTAGAGTTATTTCTTTTGTTCAAAACAACCAAATATTTCCTCCTCACTGAACAACTAGAGGAAAATATTGAAAACCCAGGGAAAAGTGTTCTTGTCTTCTCCCCCTAGTAGTGGTGCCAATTAATGTTGTCCCTTAAGAAACCAATTTCTTGGCTGTGTAGAAATTGTGCTTAAGACATTAAGGTTTATAATTATTGTCACTTGTTTGTCACTTAATTGTATGTTGTATTCTCAAATGAAGGACCTGAAAGACTTGGTTTTAAACCCCCAATACTTAGGTGACATGAAAATCTGAGAATTCAATTTGATTGTTGAATATAAATGATGAATGAAGAAATCTTGAAGAATTCATAGACAATATGCTGTTTTACACAGAATCTACTATCTGTGACACTTGGGGAAGTTAAATATAATATGTTGTCTTACACAGAAACTACTATCTGTAACTTAGAAGAATTGCAGAGGTGGGAACTTCAAGTACAGGAGTGCTCTTTTAAGGGATTTTAACTTCATTTACATAAGAAAATAAAAACCTGCAACTTCATTACCATACTTAAAGGAATAAAATATTTAATGACACATAATAGAGAAGTCACAAAATCATACCCAACAATGGGTGGAAAACTTCTGATTCTTTCATTAATTGACAATTTTATCAAGAATACAATGGCCTAGTCTCTAGGTTCTCCAAAGTTCGAACCCCTTCTCTATAAATTTTCTTATTTTTATACATTATGAGACAGTTGGTAATCGCCAAAATTGTCAAACTACTTAACTATTCTCCTAACTGTCTAAAGTAAAAGTCATTACAGAATATTACATTGAGGGTAAAAGACACCTCATTCTCAAGAAAATAAAATAACAGGAAGTAACAAAAATTAGTAGGTAATGGCTATTCGTTGTTCGAATAAGTGGCTAGATTATATGGTCTGAGTGTTATTCTGCAAGTTGTGACCTTGTAGATGTCCTGATGACAGTTATACTGTTTTAACACAACAAACTACAACTTTACTATAACTCCGTGCATGAAATTGGGCCCACATATATATCGGGAGTGTTCTGATTGGACGAAACACTAAGAAAATTGACCAATCACCTTTTCGTTGGGATTTTAGTCATCTGCCTCTAACTTTGATCATTTTTCCAAAATAGCGAAATTGATTAATTTACACAGAATATGGCAAACCTTCAGTTACCACGGAACTCAAAGAATTAAAAATTTGGTTCATAAACCTGTTGTGTCGGCCTAAGCTATATGCAATCATCGTTCAATCACCCATTCAATGGATGGTCTGATGCCTTGGAACTCACAAAACTTTAGACTTGTTTGAACAAAATTTTATCACATCCTTTTTTTCAACGTCCCTTTGACTCCCATACGGACCTGGTAGGAAATAAAACTGCCAATTAATGATTTATCGGGTCCGATTTTAAAGATAAAACCTGATTATTTTTCGACCTGATATCTATCGGATCCCATCTCTTTCGATGGACAACTGCGATTGGCTCGTACTTCACCGAATTAAATTGTATTTCATACATCAATGCATCTGATTTATGAAATAAACCCTGTTCTAGTTAACCACATGATTATCGTCAGATCTATGGCTTGTTGATCGGACGACGCATATCTTCTCGTGGGTTTCTCACATTCAAAAGCCATCAACCAAATAAAATAAGTTATTTCTTTTAAATTTCTACTTTTCCATTTATTTCCGCTGACATGGGCAATTAATAGATGAAATCTGTGGAAGATGTGGAATGAGCAACGTGGGGTGGAAAGCTCTGGGAGCTCACCGTGGGGGTAAAGAATGTGTGGGAGCTTTGACAAGGTTGAACCCCCGCAGTAATTTTAGGCCACACATTGTGATCAACCATGCTAACGCCACAGTCAACTGCAGGGGTTGAGCTTTAATTAATCTTCATGCTCATTGCTTCCCCGCAACACACCTCAACGTACTTATCAAGGTATCTCTTGATCGTGTCTCTTGAACCTGCATGACCTTTAGACAATGGTTGATTTTTTCATTTTTTGTAATAAACTGAAAATATAATTAAAAGGAAAATAGATGCTACAACAGAACCTATGACAAAACAAGTCTATAACTCATACCGAGACAATGTATAATGACTTGCAATTTTGTTTCCTTATGTAGAGATGAAAAAAAAAAGGATAAAATTTGTAGAGATAAAGGTATGAGACAAAATAGGGAGAGTTGAGACATTAAAAGTTTTTTAGCTTCCATGAGTAGAGTTAATTATTAGTCATTAAGTTGTCATTGTCAGAATTAATAGTGTCTTTCAAACCATCGAACTTTCCCAACACAATGACATATTTTTTTATGCAAGGTCTATATGATTACATGCTCATGTGCCATCCAAAATAATGAACAAAGAACCATGCACTATAATTTGTGAAAAAATGGGAGGAAAAGAACTCCCAAATTCCATATGTAATCTATGGAAGCACCATACTTTTTCACTATAGGATCAATAAGAGTATTGAGAAATAAGTGCCTTCATAAGACTGGGGATATGCATAAAGATAATTATGCTTTTAAGGTTACTTTTTGCAAATTATCAAATTTCATTGTTTTTAGTTTGAGGAATATCATCTTAAAATCCTTGTTATGCCTTATTTTGTACAAAGTCATTGTTTATCCATAACTATAAGAGAACCCTTGTAATGTTATATTCAAAATTCATGGTTTAAAGTGAAATTTTTTTGTAATTGTGGGATTATCCCTGTATCCATATTATCCATATTGAAACGACTATTTCCATGTAGTGAGTTGAATCTCTGTGGTGGTAATTCCAGACCTCTGCATCTCTTGCACCAAATTATCAACCTCCAGTTACTTTTGTGGTGGTTCAAAAATGTCACCATACAAGGCTCTTTGCAAACAACCATCTAGATTGAAATGCTACAGACAAGAGTAGAAACATATTTCTAGATCAAAAGATAATTGTTATGGAATACACAACTATCAATTGTCACATATTGTGTATGATAGTCCTCTATTGATCATAATTATATTGTAAGATTCCTTTTATTTTATAGAAGAGCTAGTGATTATGGTCCCTTTTTATGATATGTTGGGCACTATAGTTGACTCCAAAATTTGCCATCCAACAGAATTTGACTTTTACCTCTGCAGCGATGTTGGTGCTCAGGAACCATTGATATTTCATTTTCCATTTGGTTGGATAATAGGTTGATATCTTCTGAGGGTAAGATGTTATTATGTTTTCCAACTTAGAAGAAATGAACATGTTGACTGGAAGATTAACCGATCTATGTTTATGATGTTTATAGGGAACTAATAGATCTGCCCATTATCACGTTCTTTGGGATGAAAACAAATTCACAACCAATGGATTGTAGTCCTTAACCAACAATCTATGTTACACATAGATTTCTACCTCATCCCCTTTACCCCTAATGCATTGTGTAGATTAGATAACCTATTTTCAAAATCTTATAATTCGCTTTTAGTGTGTTTCTTATCAGTTTGGACTTTTACTTTTCTTATTGGTTTTTGAGTTATATATTGAAAATTTTATAGTTTCAGGTTGCAAAATTCATGTTTAAGTAGTAGGATAAGAGTTGAAAGTTATAGATGTAAAATATAAATAGATATGTAGTTGTAGTTGGTTTTAAGGTAAATATTAATTAATATTTGAAATAATGTTAGTTCTTGAGCAATGATTGTTTTTTTGTTTCGAAAAAATGATGTTTGTGCTCATCTAGTTGAAAATTGGGAGTTGGTTTTTGTTCTTAAATTGAAACAAATTTAGAAAAATATTAATGCCTTGTATATTTTATTGGGTTCCTATTGACTTGTATCAATTGGTTTGTGGCAGATATGTGAGATGCACATGCTTAATTTCTATAGGTAGGTCTCCAATGCTAAATCATAAATATATACTTGGTTCATATATTTGGGGATTGTCCTTGACATATATTTTATTTGTTATTATGTATAGGTACCCCAAGCATATTATGCCCATCTAGCTACATTTCGGGCTCAGTTTTATATGGAGTCAGAAACATCAAACAATGGTTCCTTATCTAGTGGTATTCCTAGTAGTCACATGACTCCAACTAGTTCAGGTTCTCAGAGCACTCGTGTACCTACAGGAACAAGTGTTCGACCCTTACCAGATCTGAAAGAAAATGTCAAGAGAGTTATGTTTTACTATTATATTTGGTACACAAATGTTTGACATTTTTAAGTTCTATATATCCCATCCCTTTGTTGGGTTAAGTAGGAAATTGAGTGACAGGTTAGTTGCATCATTTTGATGCTTTCACATTGTAAAGTTCTAGATTTCGAAAACTTAAGATCATGCTTAGTCACTTTCTTTTCACCTCTTGTACTATTTAACATTTTTTAATTGGTCATGGCCATTTTAATTAAAGAGACAATTAAACTTTAGTGTGAACATTTGTGTTGTGTGTTTTCATATTATATGGGCATGAATATTGTATGATATTTTTTTAATATAGTCACAAAATCATACTAATTCATTTATGTTGATTAATAATGAACACATAAAATAAATATAAAACTACTAAATTAGTAGCTTATATTGATTAATAATGAATATAAATAAAATGAATATACAATGACTAAATTAGTTGTTTATAATGATTATTAATGAAAGTAGATGAAATGAATATAAACAACTAAATCAGTCACTTATATAGAGAATATGAAGTTACCAAAAAAATATAAATGACTACTGTAAATGGTAAATTTGTGATTACAAATGACGATTAAAATTTTCATATATATGACTATTAGTAGCTAATTTATAGTATCTTATAACACAACCAAAATTTAGTCATATTTCTTTGGTCATTAATTGGTTTCAAACGATGACTAAATTTTGCATATATATGACTATTAGTAGCTAATTTACAGTATCTTATAACACGACTAACATTTTGGTCATATTTCTTTGGTCATTAATTGGTTTTCTTGGGTGATTATATAGTAGTATATTTTGTTGTGTATTTGGTCATTAATTGTGGCAATTAATGACTAAATTAATGAGAAAATTTATGGCTAAATATACTACTAGACATTAAAATTGAGACAACCAATTAATGACTAAGCTAAAAACAACTAAAAGTTGGTTACATTATAAGATACTGTAAATTAGTTACTATTGGTCACCGACTGAAAATTGATTATTTATATGCAAAATTTAGTCATTCTTTTAGTAACTAATTAGCCATTTTGTACTAGTGGTATATTCCATGAGTAGATAAATACCATGGGTCGATGAATACCATGGGTGGATGCCAATTTCCATTTGGATCATTCCTCCCTTCTTAAGAAGAAATGGTCCCCATTACGTGAAGTTCCCTCCTAATAGGCCTTTGTTCAATATAAAGAGCTAATGAAGAGAATGGTTTTGTTTTGTTAACTCATAACCATGGTGAATGAACATCTAAGGATAGAGATACCCTGTAATGCTTGTGACCAACTGTGATACTGATAGTGTGCGACCTAGTAAATGGACTTCGATGAATTTTTGGTTTGTGGATGACCCATAACAATGACAAATGAAGATACAAGGATAGAGATACCCTGTAATTTTTGTGACCAAGTGTGATACTAATAGTGTGCAGCCTAGAAAATGGACTTCAACGACAATAATTTTTTGCAGCTAACCCATAACCGTGACGTTGATTGCTGATGTAGTAGCAGGTGACTACATAGCCTGGGGTTGTAGGTCACATCTCCAAATAACCCAAGACGGATGTTGCTATGCTGAAATTGATGAATGTGAAGTAGGTGCCTACTAAAGAGGGGTGGGAGGGCACATCTCCAAAGGGAACCTGCTCCGAATGCTACTCAAGATATAAAAAATAATTTAAAATGGGTCTAACTCTGTCAATATAACTCAGAATATTTATTATAACTTGCTTTTGGAAATATAATGACCATTCTACATCTTTCCATGTGATTGAAATCCCTATTTGGACACTCCAGAAACTCAGATTCCACTGCAACTGTCCCATCGTGACAAAAGTTTTGAAAAAATAATCGATTTTAAATCAGTGATATCTCCCTCATCCGAACTCTGATTCGACCAATTTTTTTTAAATTGGGTGATTTTCAAGAGGGGATCAGATATGTAATCATTTTTTTGAGGTTCTGTACAAAAACAAAAAAAAATGATTGGAGATTCGCCATCCACAAATTTGTTAGAAAATTATATATTACAGAGCATTGGAACACATAAAATATTGCAGAAACATAAACACAGAAAACGCATAAAACAAGGGAGATACAGACATACATGGTTCACCCAATTTGGGTTACCTCCACAGAGAAACAACCAGTCCTTCCTTTTATATTATCCAACAAAATGAAGAGATAAAACCTATAGAAGATACGATGTAATTCCCTCTTTGCTCTCACACAATCTCCTCTCTCTTTCTCTCTCAAAATACACATATACAGAGCCACAATACTATTCCCTCATATATAGCAAGGGGTTTCCTTCTAGGGGAAAAAACCCTAAATTAAACACAACTTCTACCATCATATCATCCGCCTAATGAATGGCTCAGAATGACTACAAAATTACAATATTTTACAAGGCAATTTTACATCTATTTTTAGCTTCGGGGGTGCTGTCCTCGAACCCCCACCAAGGGGGGCTCATAAAAATTGTCATTGCCCCCCTAGACCCCCTACCAGTGATCAAATGGGTGGCAACGCGAACTGGGGTCCAATGCAGCGATACCTCTGAATAAAGAAGATAATCAGGCTCCACACCCAACAATATCCCACTTGGATATTGATTATAGAAACTCCACCACTGCTTCATTTGTTGGAAAATGACTCCACTTTGGACCTCACTATTTCTTATCTTCATCATCATACTTGAAGACCAATTGAAACTGAGAATAATCTTAGTTTCTCCCTGGTTACAACTTTTGTTAACATATCTGCAGGATTCTGGTTAGTCTGTATCTTTTCTAGCTTCAACTGTCCATCTTCCAACGCTGACCATATGAAATGGTACTTGAGATGTATATGTTTAGTCTTGGAATGGAATGCGGAATTATTTTCAATATGAATGGCACTCTGGCTGTCATTGTATAACCTACCCATCTCCTACTTCTTACCCAATCCATCCATAAAACTTTGCAACCAAATCATTTCTTTACTAGCCTCTATAGAAGCAACATACTCTGCTTCTGTTGTTGAAAGTGCAACAACACTTTGCATTTTTGAAACCCAAATGAAATTTGTTCCACCTACAGTGAAAACATACCCTGTGGTGCTCCCCCTGTTATCTCTATGACCTGTCACATGTACATAAACCTATCCCTGTAGAGAAATGTTTGAACCACTGAATTATAATGCTTGATTTATGGTACGTCTCAAATACATGAGAATACACTTCACTTCCATCCAATGTTCTTTTCCTGTATTGTTCATGTGCCTGCTTACAACTCCCACTACATGTGCAATATCAGGCCTTATGTAGACCATTACATACATTAAGCTGCCAACTACTAATGCATATGGAACTTTAGACATATAATCCATCTCATGTTGAGTCTTGGGACACATATCCTTACTTAGTTTGAAATGGCTAGCCAAAAGTGTAGTAATTGGTTTTGTGTTCTACATATTAAATATTTCCAACACCTTTTGTATATACTCATTTTAAGACAATGTTAATTTGTTAGTTTTATTGTCTCTAGTTATTCTCATACCAATGATTTTTTTTGTAGCACCCAAATCCTTCATTTCGAATAAATTTGTCAATTTTCCTTTGAGCACATTTATTTCCTACATGTTAGACCCTGCAAGAAGCATCTCATCTACATATAATAACAATATAATATAACTTCCATCATTTTTCCTTTTGAGATAAACAAAATGATGTGACATCTAGTATAACCTTTTTTAGACATAAACCTGTCAAGTTTTAAATACCATTGCCTTGGAGCCTATTGTAAGCCATACAATCTCTTCTTCAACATGCATACTAGTTTCTCCTTCCCTTTGGCCTCATATCCTTGTGGTTGCTGCATATAGATCTCTTCCTCCAAATCTCCATGGAGAAAGGTCGTCTTTACATATAACTACTCAAGATGGAAATCTTCTACTACTACTAGACTTAAAATAGTTCTGATTGAAGCCATTTTAATAACAGGATAAAATATTTCATCAAAGTCTATACCTTTATTCTGTGCAAACCCTTTCACCACTCATCTTGCTTTATACCTTTTCTACCTCCATCTTCTTCCTTCAACCTACAAACCCATTTATTTTGTAATGTTGTTTTACTTGTAGACAACTTGACTAAGTCACAAGTCTGGTTATGTACCAAGGAGTCCATCTCTTCTCTCATTTCTAGCTCCCACTTCTTCCTGCTTTCTACCTGCACTACTTCTTCATATACTTTTGGTTCACCAAAATCAATCAACAATACATAATATAATGAAGGAGAGTATCATTTAGAGGGTCTACTTATCCTGGTAAATCTTCTAACAACACCTTCAGGTGTTTGAGGTACTTGTTGCTGTTGTGGTTGTTGTTGTTGTTCTATATGTTGATCATTATGATTTTTAGGCACCTTTGCTTTTTTCTGTGATCTCATCAAGCACTGTGCATTCTATGTTTTCTTTTTCCCATTTCTTTTCCTGCATCTGATCCTTATACAAAGCATTTAATTGAATATGACATCTCTACTCTTAATGATTTTGTTATTTTCATAATCATATAAGTGATAACCAAAATCATTAACACCATATCCAATAAAGGTACATTTCTTTGATTTTTCCTCAAACTTTGTTCTATTTTCTTTATTAATGTGGAAAAAGACTTCAAAACAAAAAGTCTTTAAAATGAGTAGTTTACCTTTTTACCTGTCCATTGCCTCCTCTCAAATACCTCCATCCAAGGAACTTGAAGGCCCTTTGTTTATTAGATAAACAACAATATCTACAACATCTTCTCAAAATTGTAAAGACAATCCTGCATGCAATCTCATGCACCTTGCGCGCTCCATGACTGTCTTGTTCATCCTTTCTGACACACCATTTTCTTTTGGTGTTCCTAGAACTATCTTCTCTCTGTGAATTCCATGCTCTAAATAGTAATTATCAAATTCTTTGCTGCAATATTCACCCCCATTATCTGATTTGAGACACTTCAACCTTTTTCCTGTCTCATTCTCAACCAAATATTTTCATTCCTTGAAAGTATGAAATACATCAGATTTATTTAGAATACAATAAATCCATGTTTTTCTAGTTGTATCATCAATAAAAGTTAACATAATAGTGAGAGCCACGGAGAGATGATACCTGAGCAGGTCCCCATACATCTTCATGGAAAATATCTAATTTTTTACTCTTCTTTTCTTTCCCAACTCTGGGGAATCTGATTCTCTTATGTTTTCCATAAACACAATTCTCACAAAATTCCAAATCAATATGCTTCAAACCTAGGAACATATTTCTTGAGTGAATAATTTTCATCCCCTTCTCTCTCATGTGCCCGAGCCTATGATGCCACCATGTTGTATCTTCTCCTATAGATGTTAAAGCATTAATAGAATTAGAAATACCATTGCATAAATAAAATGTACCAACCTTTTCTCCTTTTTCTATTATCAAGGCTCCTTTAGTGACCTTCCAAGTTTTATCTGTAAAAGTAGTTAAATGACCTTCACCTCCCAACTACCCTATTGAAATTAGATTTTTCTTCAGATCTAGAACATGTCTTACCTCCTTCAATAGCCATTGGTTTCCATTATGTTTTTTTATGAAAACTTTACCCATTCCAATGATTTTACAGGGTTTATCATCACCCAAACAAACCTTTCCAAAATCTTCTTGAACATAATCATGAAAATGTTTCCTATCAGGTGTGGCATGGAATGAGGCCCTTGAATCTACCACCCAGACATCAATAATGTTTTCTAATGAAAGAATCAAAGAATCTTTCAACACATCACTTGTCACATTTGCTTCATGATTGTTTTCTTGTTGTGTGTCTCCTTCTTTTCCCTTCCGAGACTTACAATCTTTCTTCAGGTGTCCTTTCTTCCTATATTTCCAGCACACTATTCATGATCTTGACTTGGATTTTCCTTTCCTTGACTTACTATGATATCATGGGTTCTTTCTTCTTTCCATTTTTCTTCCCCTAGTCTCTGCAGTCAAAGCATTACCTGATGTCTCACCGGAGCTTCTATGTTGCATTTACACACTAAGGATTGCACCGAAAACATCATCAAACTTTAAAGTACTAGATACAAAGACAGAGTTACTAATGGCCATAACTAAACCATTCCAACTTTTTAGTAATGAGCACAAAAATAACAGAGCCCTGACTTCATCATTAAAATTTACCCCTATAGAACTTAACTAACTGGTAACCGTATTAAATTCATTTAAATGATCAGCAATATATCCACCTTTTGACATATTCATATTAAATAAACGATTAAGAAGAAATACATTATTTGAGGCCAAGGGTTTTTCATATATTTTGGTAAATGGTGACATTAAACCCTTTGCTGTTGTTTCCTTTGAAATATTAAGGGCTACCGACACTGCTAGGCACAACCATAGTGTTCCAAGTGCCTTTCTGTCAAGAATATCCCATTATGTGTTTGTCATACTCATCAACTTCATTGCCTTTCCACATAATGGTAGGTACATATATTTCTAATACATATAATCTTCCATCTGCATCTTCCACAGTTGTTAGTTTTGGCCATTACATTTCTTGACCCTAAACCTACCATTTTCCGCCATTTCTCCCACTCGAACCAGGAACCCTTCTCTCCTACAAGTTTATAAGCCAAATAGACCTTCATCTCCGATACAAATTGTTAGAAAATTATATGCTATAGAGAAATGGAACAAATAAAATATTGCAGAAACATAAACACATAAAATAAGAGAGACACAGATATACGTGGTTCACCCAATTTGGGTGACATCCATGTGTAGGAATTTACAGGGTAAGTGATGAAGGAGCATCCAGACTTAGCCAGCAATGTGATTGTTTGTTCACATGTTGTGGCTAAATGAGTTGAATTTCAATGGCCTAAGTGGTCAAAAGTCAGTTTTAGTAGAGAGAGTTGGATCTCTCGAAAACGATCTTTACTTCATTATTGTAATATTTAGAAAATTGTATTATTTTTAGACTAAGGGATAAGTTGTTAACATAGGTGTGTAACAGAGCTTAAGAATAGAGATTTAATTGTTAGATTGATTAAAATAGAGATCGAGTTGTTAATGCAGTTAGAATAGGATTTGACTCATAAAAGAGAAAAGAATGTAATGGAGAAGGATTAATTGAGATGATGGAGAATTAAGCGAGAAGCGAGAGTTTGATTGATAGATAGGGTTTTGAGATTGAGACAGAGGTTAAATAAATTGTTGTAATTGAGTCGAGAGGGACAAGACTCTGTAACTTCTATTTTATTGAATAAATTGATTAAGTGTGCAGTTGTGTGTTAATCTTGGTGCAGAATCTCATTTACATCTGTGTATCAGCATTCTAGACCCTAAATGGGTATTTCCTCTATTTTAATGCTTTAATTATAAATCTTAGCATTTATCGTTAATTGCGGTAATTTAGCGTTAAAGGTTAATCTTGGGATTAAGCGCTAAACCTTCCTTAAGCACTTTATTAAAGTTTGATTTAAAGCACGTGGGTTGTATTTGATGAGCGGGAAGCGGTATATCACGTGCCTTTCAAGTGGTAATTAGTAATATTCCGAGTACGTGTGATTAGCTTTAGAGCTCGACATGTAGCAAATGGAGGAGAGAGAAAACAACTTTTCTTGTGTGCCTCCGAAGTGATAAAGACCGTGCTTGAGTCCGCACGAGATTGTGCAACGACTGTTGGATCAGATGAGCAAATTGACAATGGAAAATCAACGGGCTAGTTAGCGATCAAGGAGAGCGATAGCCGTTAGATCTGGAGAGAGGAGATCAACGGTGTAGAGTGAAGCGCTTGTTAAAAAAGGGAAAGTCAAGTGGGACCAGCGGTATTTAGTGAGAAAAGCGAGACCCTCAGGAAAATTTAAGCCACGTACAACATCCGTTTAAACGCATCTAATTGGTTATAAGGTAACCATTATATTATTTTTAGACTACCACCTTATTTCATCAACCTCCTACGTCAATTTTGGTATCAGAGCACAAAGATTGGGTTTTGCTACAATAAGCATGCCACTAAGGAGAGGAGCTGGAATAGGACGAGGAAGACCTGAGGCAAATGTAGTTCTGCTGGAGGAGATATGGAATTTGCGTATAAGGATGGACACAATGGAGACTACTTAGAGGAGAGCACCTGACGAAGGAATTTCCAGTGCTGCAGAAGAATCTTTTGAGGAAGAAGAAGAGGGGGAAAACGAAACTACCAAAGTTATCAAGATGTTGGCTAAAGTAGGTGGAAAACCAAAGGTGGAAATTCCTGTGTATGAAGGGAGTCTCAATGCAGAAGAGCTGATGGATTGGATCAGTTCATTGGACAAATATTTTGACTATGAGGAGGTTGATGATAAAATGAAGGTGAAATTTGCAGTTACTAGAATGAAGGGTCATGCAACTATTTGGTGGGATGAAATACAAACATCCAGAACAAGAAGATCAAGCAATGGGATAAAATGGTGAGTAAAATTAAAGCTAAATTTATGCCAAAATATTATCAGTTAAATCTTTTCAAACAGTTACAAAATTTAAGGAAAAAAGCAATGTCTATCAAAGAATATATAGAAGAGTTTTATAGGCTGAGTATTAGAGCAGGACATGTAGAGGATGACATGGATAAGGTAGCCAGATAAATCAATGGCTTGAGATATGACATAAAGGATGAGATCAGCTTTCTAAGTCTGAAGACAATTGAAGATGCCTATCAAGTAGGTTTGAAAGCAAAAGAGAAGATGTTGAGGAAACAAAATCAGAGGAATAGAGAGAAAAGTTCAGTAAGAGGTAGAGGAACTACTAGACCAAGGTTTCAGCAACATCAAAGTAAAGCAGGAAGTTCAAGTGGCAGACCACCATAGAGAGGAGACTTTAGTAGAGGAAGATTTGCACCCAGAGGAAGAGGTCAAGGAAGAGATATTTGGTGTTATACATGTGGAGAATGGGGACATGGATCATGGGATTGTCCTCATAATAAAGAAACAAGTCAGAGGAATGTGAATGTGGCTGAGGCAAAGGAAGAAAAACCTCAAATTGCAAACAAGGAAGAATCCCTTGAAGTAGGAGAATCCCTATTGTTGAAAAGGGTATTGCTTAAGGCAGAGAAAGAGATTGGAGAACCAGCTCAGAGAAAGAGTTTATTCAGAACTACATGCAAATCCAAAGGAAAATGTTGTAAAGTGATAATTGACAGTGGAAGCATTGATAACCTTGTTTCTACAGAAATGGTGGACAAGCTAGGATTAGTGAAGACAGTACACCCTACTCCTTACAAAGTGTCATGGTTGCAAAAAGGACATCATATTATTGTGACAGAATAACGCAAGGTAGAGATATATATTGGTACTTATAAAGATGTGATATTGTGTGATGTAATGCCAATGCATGTATGCCATGTATTACTAGGAAGACCTTGGCAGTTTGATAGGAAAGTTATTCATGATGGGAGGAGAAATACTTATACTCTGGAGAAGGATGGAAATAAACATACACTGCTGCCATTGAAGGATGAAGTTGACAAAGGAACAACTGGAAATAGTGTTATGCTGATGAGTGGAAAGGAGTTGTTGCAAGAGGTTGGAAAAGGTGAGGAAATGAATTTTGTTGTCATAGGGAGACCTAAGGTAATTTTGACTTCCACAAATTTAGATGATTGACATGAAGAAATTAAAACTTTGTTGAATGATTTTGCTGATATTATTGTGGATGAGTTTCCAAATGCATTGCTACCAATCAGGAGTATTAGTCATCATATTGACCTAATACGAGGAGCAAGTTTGCCAAACAAAGTAGAATACATATTAACTCCTCAAGAGAATGCAGAAGTTGGAAGAAAAGTGGAAGAACTGATGTCTTAGTCCATGTGCTATACCAACAATACTCAGTCCAAAGAAAGGAGTTGAATGGCGTATGTGTGTAGATTCCAGAGCCATAAACAAGATCACTATTAGGTATAGATTTCATTTACCATGCATGGATGATTTGATGGATTGTTTGAGTGGGTCAAAGTATTTTACTAAAATAGATCTAAAAGAGTGGATATCATCAAATAAGAATTAGAGAAGGAGATGAATGGAAGACTGCATTTAAAACAAACAATGTGTTGTATCAGTGGTTAGTGATGCCTTTTGGACTCACTAATGCACCTAACACATTCATGAGATTGATGAATGAAGTCTTGAAGGAATATGTAGGACTCATTGTTTATCTTGATGATATTTTAGTTTTTAGTAGAAGCAAATAAGAACATGTGGAGCATCTTAAGTTGGTTTTAAGAACTCTGCAGAAAGAGAAACTACTGATAAATATGAAGAAATGTAGTTTCATGAAAGAAGAATTAAATTACTTGGGATTTGTAGTTTCTAAAGAAGGCTTCAAAATGGATCTAGAGAAAGTCCAAGCAATTTGGAACTGGCCTATTCTAAGGAACATATTTTAGGTAAGAAGTTTTCATGGTCTTGAAAGCTTTTATAAGAAATTTATCAGAGGTTTTAGTCAGATTTGTGCACCAATTCTTGAAACAATCAAGGAGACTAATCAACCATTCAAGTGGACAGAAGCAACAGACAAAAATTTTAAGTTGTTGAAGAATAAATTACAAAGAAACCAGTTTTAGCTTTACCTGATCTTGAAAAAGTATTTCAAGTTGAAACAAGTGCTAGTGGAGTTGCAATTGGAGCAGTTTTGAGTCAAAAACAGGGACCAATAACATACTTTAGTGAGAAACTAAATGAAGCTAAGAAGAAGTATTCTTCTTATGATAAATAATTTTATGCTATTGTGCAAGCTTTAAAAAAATGGAGACATTATTTGCTACCAAAGGAGTTTATATTGTATTCTGACAATCATGCATTACAGTTCATAAACAACCAACCAAAATTGAACCACAAAAATGCCAAGTGGGTAGAATTTTTACAGAGCTTTACTTTTGTGATCAAACATACTAGTGGTAAGTTGAACAAGGTTGTTGATGCTTTAAGCAGGGTAAATTTCATTGTGCAAGAATTAAGAGTTGGTATTGTAGGATTTGAAGAAATGGTTGATATGTATAAAGATGATGCAAATTTCAAAGATATTTATGTAGCTGCACAAAATCAAATAGTTCATAACATGAGTCAGTGGCTAGATTATCTTATCCAATGAGGTTTACCATCTAAAGGTAACAAATTATGTATTCCCAAATGTTCTATGAGGGAAAACATAATTAAGGAGAAACATAGTGGAGGACTATCTGGTTAATTGGACAAGACAAAACCTTTTCTCAGGTAAATGATTTTTACTATTGGCCAAAGATGCAGACTGATGTTAAGAGATTTGTTGAGAAGTGCAAGATATGTCAGTATGCTAAATGGAGAAACCAAAATACAGGATTGTACCAACCATTTCCAATACCAGACCGACCATGGGATGTAGTTAGTATGGATTTTGTTTTGGGGTTACCTAAAACTCAAAGGGGGAATGATTCCATTTATGTTGTGGTAGATAGATTTTCCAAGATGGCACATTTCATTGCATGTAAAAAAACTAGTGATGCAACACATATTTCTAACCTATTTTTTTCAGAAGTTGTAAGGTTACATGGGTTGCCTGTAAGTATTGTGTCTGATAGGGATACAAAGTTTATTGGGAATTTCTGGAGAACTCTTTGGAATAAACTAGGTGCTAACCTTAGTTTCATTTCAACATACCATCCTCAAACAGATGGATATAATGAAGTGGTAAACCAAAGATTGGGGAACATATTGAGAAGTTTAGTGTATCAAAATCCTAAGAAATGGGATTTAGCACTTGCTTAGGATGAGTTTGCTTATAATGACACTCCAAACTGAAGTATTGGAATGAGTCTATTTCAGATTGTTTTGGGATGAATCCAAGAGGTGTGTATGAGCTCAGAAATTTGGGTAAACAGGAGACAAGAAGTGCAAAAGCTGAAGAGTTTGTAGAGAAGATGCAGAGGCTACAAGAAGATGTCAAAGGAAGATTGCATGAAAGCAGTGGCAAATACAAACAAAGAGCTGATATGAATTGAAGAGAAAAAAAATTCCAAGTGGGAGATTTAGTGATGGTATATTTGAGAAAAGAAATATTTCCTACTAAGACTTACAATAAACTAAAGATGAAAGAGATAGGGCCATGTAGAATTGTAAGAGAGTTTTCAACTAATTCTTATGAAATTGAATTGCCAGAAGGAATTGGAATATCACCTATCTTCAATGTTGCAGATTTGTATCCATACAAAGAGACAGAGATAGAGCTACAGAAGGAAGCTACAGAAGATGAAGTTCAACCTTTAAACTAGGAAGAAATGCCAAATACAGTTAAGAAAAAGGTGGAAGCTGTTTTGGAGAAAAGAGTATCCAAAAGAACCAAAGGATAGGTTTATTTCTAGTATCTAGTCAAATGGAAAGGACAACTAGTGGAGGATGCTAGTTGGTTGACAGAAGCAGAGTTGCAGAAGTATGGAGTAAACCCTAAAAGTCTGGGGGATGATTCTTTTCTTCCCTGGGAGTTTGATGTAGGAGCATCCAAACTTAGCTAGCAATGTGATTGTTTGTTCACATGTTGTGGCTAAATGAGTTGAATTTCATTGACCTAAGTGGTGAAAAGTCGATTTTAGTAGAGAGGGTTGGATCTCTCGAAAATGATCTTTACTTCATTATTGTAATAATTATAAAATTGTATTATTTTTAGACTAAGGGATAAGTTTTTAACATAGGTGTAACAAAGATTAAGAATAGAGGTTTAATTGTTAGATTTATTAAAATAGAGATTGAGTTGTTAATGCAGTTAGAATAGGATTTGCCTCATAAAAGAGAAAATAATGTAATGGAGAAGGATTAGCTGAGATGATGGAGAATTAAGTGAGAAGCGAGAGTTTGAGTGATAGATAGGGTTTTGAGATTGAGACAAAGGTCAAATGAATTGTTGTAATTGAGCCGAGAGGGCCAAGACTCTGTAACTTCTATTTATTGAATAAATTGATTAAGTGTTCAATTGTGTGTTAATCCTGGTGTAGAATCTCATTTACATCTGTGTATCGGTGTTCTGGACCCTAAACGGGTATTTCCTCTATTTTAATGCTTTAATTATAAATCTCAACGTTTATGTGTTTATCGTTAATCACGATCATTTAGTGTTAACAATTAATCTTGGGATTAAGTGCTAAACCTTCCTTAAGCGCTTTATTAAATTTTGATTTAAAGAATGTGGGTTGTATTTGATGAGCAAGAAGTGGTATATCGTGTGCCTTTCAAGTGGTAAGTGGTAATATTCTAAGTCCACGCGATTAGCTTTAGAGCTCGACACATAGCAAACAGAGGAGAGAGAAAACATCTTTTCTCGTGTGCCTCTGAAGTGATAAAGACGATGCTTGAGTCTGCACGAGATCGCACGACGGTTGTTGGATCAGACATGAAGATCAACGGTGGAAAATAAATGGGCTAGTTAGTGATCGGGGAGAGTGATAGTCGTTAGATCTGGAGAGAGGAGATCAACTGTCTAGATTGAAGTGCTTATTGAAAAAGGGAATGTCAAGTGGGACCAACGATATTTAGTGAGAAAAGTGGGACTCTGAGGAAAAATTAAGCCACGTACAAAATCCATTTAAATGCATCTGATTGGTTATAAAGTAACCATTAGATTATTTTTATACTACCACCTTATTTCGTCAACCTCCTTTGTTAGTAACTTCCTTAGATAGAACACCAAATGACACCACTCACAAATAGATCACAGATCAGTACACCAGTATTCTTGACGTGGTTAAAACCCTCAAAGAGGGAAACATTCCATGGCTTGAGCCAATGTGGCCACTTCAGGAAATTTATTAATGTAAAAGAAAGAAAAATTACATAAGCTTCTCTCATGAACGGTCACCTAAAAAATGAACCTCCATGCTCTTTAAAGAGAGATCATGGACTAATCAGGTGTTAAGCCACGTATCAAGTGTCGATAATACTAAGGAGAGAATGAACCATCAGATCACTTTATGTCTAGAATATATCATGACCATTAGATTGTAAGTTACAAAAAGTACATACTAAAGAAACACACTATACCTAACTATACACTAGACCAAGTTGTAATTAATTATTTCCTATGTGTCAGAATATCCTAACATCCCCCCTTAACAACAACTTGGGAAGGGATTGAAGGATGTAAAAATATGACACAATAGGAGAAGGAAGGGGGCATTAGAGTCTATCTGCCCTTAGTGACAACTTCCTAAACTCCAACCGTAAATCAAAGTTTAGTAAACTTCGCCTCTATGAGAGCTTGGTATGATTCAAAATCAAGACCTTTGGCTTTGATACCACTTGTTGGAATCATGATTTCCATTACACCAAAACCCATAGGTCTTAGTAAACAAATGCATCGCCAGAGCTAACAGATCCACAAGAGGCGATTAAGCACATTGTCATGAAACACATGGGGAGCGTTGGTTTATACAATGTCCAACAATCTCACCCTCCATTGTGTGAGCCAACACAACCACTTCAGAAAAATATTAATGTAAGAGAATTTTTTTTTACATAAGCTTCTCTCATGAATGGTCACCTAATAAATGGCCCTCCATGCTCTTTAAGTAGAGATCATGGACCAATCAAGTGTTAAGCCACAGATCAAGTGTCGGTAATACCAAGGGGAGAATGAACCGTCAAATCACTTCATGTCTAGAACATATCATGACCATCGGATTGTGAGTTACAAAAAGCACATAATAAAGAAACACAATTTACCTAACTATACATTAGACCAAGTTGTACTTAATTATTTCCTATGTGTCAGAATATCCTAACATCCCCCGTTAGGAACAACTTAGGATAGGGTTGAAGGATGTACAAAGATGACACAATAGGAGAAGGAAGGAGGCAATAGAGCCTATCCCCCCATAGTGACAACTTCCTAAACTCCAACCATAAATTGAAGTTTAGTAAAATTCACCTCTGTGAGAGCCTTTGTAAAGATTTATGTAACTTGATCATTAGTTGAACAATATTGCACTTCAAGAACATGGTCATCAATGAGCTTTCTAATTAAGTGCATGTGTAGTTCAATTTGTTTTTTTCACTGGTGTTGGGACAGGATCTTTGCATAGTTGAATGGAACTTTCATCATCACACTAAAGTGTAGTCGGATGTTGTTGTTGAAAACCAAACTTTGACAGGATTTGAAGAAGCCACAAGGCTTCGTTACTAGCTTCAATGACATCATGATACTCTGCTTTTGCTGAAGAAAGAGAAATGGAACTTTGTTTCTTGTAGGCCCATGTAATAGGTCCAGAACCAAGAGTGAGGACATAACTTGCAGTACACTTCTGATCATCAGGGTCAACAACCCAATCAGAATCAGTGAATCCAAACAATAGAGGAGATGCTTCTACACTGTAATGAATCTAAAATTGAATTGTACCTCGAACATAACGAAGTATTATTTTATCTTCTTTCCAATGACTTTCATGTTAGTTTTGCTTAAATCGAGCAACAAGGCCAACAATAAATGAAATGTTAGGATGGGCATGGGTCATATACAAAATTTTTCCAACAAGATGATGGTATAAGGTTGCATCAACTTCAAGGGAAATATAAGTGACTAAAATTTTGGCTCCAGACTAAAAGGGAGAAGGGGTTGACTTACAGTCTTCCATGTGAAAGTGGCGTAGAAGATCATAGGCATAATTGGACTGGGAAAAGGAAATACCTTCTTTGGATTGCAAGACTTGGAGACCAAGAAAATAATGCAAGTGTCCTAAGTCTATCATTTCAAATTGCTTATTAAGGCTAAACTTCACATGGTTTATAAGGCTGAGATCACTACTAGTAAGGATAAGATCATCAACATAAAGAACAATAATGATAAGAGACTTACCCACTTTCTTGGTGTAGACATTAATTTTTAGAATGACACCTAAAAAATCTAGTATATAAAAGAAAGCTATCCATTTTGGCATACCAAGCCCAAGGGGCTTACTTGAGACCATAAAGAGATTTCTTAGGCTGACATACAAGGTTGGATTCATTTTGTATAAAATCATGATGTTGTTCCATATAGATTTATTCATGCAAGTCCCCATGCAAGAAGGGGGATTTAACATCCATCTCATGGACTTCCCATTTGAAAGAGGCAACAAGGGAAAGAAAAAGGCGGATAGAGTTCATTTTGGCAACAGGGGAGAAGGTTTTAGTATAGTTAATGCATTCAACTTGTGAAAATCCCTTAGCAACAAGATGATATTTATGTTTATCAACTTTTCTATCTGGTCCAAACTTGGTTCTATAAACCCATTTGCATCTAACAAGTTTTCATCCCTTTGGAAGAGGAACAAGGTCTCATGTATCATTTTCCAATAATGAACGATATTATTCATTCATAGATGCATCCCAATCTGGATGGCCCGAAGCTTCTGCAAAGGTGCCAGGATCATAATTCACTAAAGATTGAGCCAGTAAGGAAGAGGCTCTATCGAATTGAGAACGTGTATGACATTGATCTGTAAGATCACCTGCAAGAGGACCTGTTGCATCCCAAGTAGCGTGAACCCATTTTGGAAGCTATGGAGATGAGGGACGATCCCAAGAAGGTGGGGGAGGATTTCCATCCTTGTTGTCATGATATGAAGAAGGAATATCTTTAGAAGTAGAAGGGATAAAGAGAGGTGGCACATCCACTGAACTAGGCTTGTAGACCGATATATTTTCAACAAATTTTACATCTCTTCTAATGATAACATTTTTGGATTAAGGTTGAAGAAGTCTATATCCTTTGACATCTACAAAATATCCAACAAAAATATATTTTTCACTCTTAGGTTCTAAGCCTTTATGTTTCTCATTTGGAATATGGGCCCATGCTTCATTTCCAAAAACACGAAAGTGACTTACGTCTAGTTTAATTGAGCTCCATGTTTCTTCTAGAGTGATATTCTTTAAAACCTTAGTAGGAGTGTGATTTACTATGTAATTTTCACAGTTAATTGCTTCTACCCAAAAATTAAGACTAAGTCTTTTAGATTGAAGCATACAACTAGCCATTTCCTTTAAGGTGTGATTCTTCCTTTCATCTACACCATTTTATTGTGGAGTATGTTAGCACCTAAATTTGCTTAGGCTGAAAGAAGGCAAAATTCAGGGTAACCACAAACCACAGTCAGTCTAGTAGCTAGCCCTACCAGAACATGAGAGGGCTCTCTCCGGGTCACACTCAGGAAAATAAACAATAGGGTCTGAGATGACTAAAAAATGAATACTAATTTTAGGCTAGGTAAATAAATATGACAGAGGTATTTTGAAAAATGATTGAGTTTTCTGGGATGTGTGGGGGCCAAGGAACAGCATGAGCAGAGAATTTAACTCAAAGATGTAGATTATTTCGTGTGTCAAGACAGGCGGAAAGTCTAGCAATTAGATTCGAAATAATATGGAGTGGAGATATTGTTTGAGAGTGTGAAAAGGGCATAAACACATGAATCCATTTCAATAGAAGAAAACATAGAACGTGAAAACTATCCCAAGGCAGAGCAGTACACTAAATTCTACCTTTTTACTTAGAAAGCTTTCACTGGAAATGAATATGAATGAAAATATGAAACATAACGAAATAAATATGAAACATAAAGAAGATACATTTGCTAAACTCACGCCATAGGAATCTCATGAACCAGAGCTGCAATCTTTCATTAATTCTCTGTCAAAATGTACAGTGAGTGACTGGGTGTCTCTCCCACAGTTTCCCAGAAATTCCAACCCTTTGCAAATAGTGTTGCATACAATAAATAGACTATGCCATTAGGAAATAGAACAACCCACAGTTGGGGAGCTTTTCAAATGATTACAAACTGGAAATGGAAAGCCAACTATTAGTTACAGGTGCAGTGTTACAGAAATGACAAATGGCTTGGGTGACTGCTCGCCTTCTTTTGCCACTTGGATAGGAGCCCACCTTTAGAGAAAATACTTTTTAGACATTGCCTTAGCTTTCAGTAAAAATATAGGGTAAATGAGTGGGCCCACTTGGAGAAAGTCGCGAATCGAAATGTCGCGGAGCAGAAGTGATTTTGGCCTTTGGGTCCCTGTGCGCCGCGGCAAAAGCTATATGCACCGCGCCACTTTGGAGGTGATTTTGAGCTACCTTCTGGAGTCCAACTTGTGCCCAAGTGTTCTTGTTGGAAAGACCTACCTGTATACTTTCCAACCCAAGTGGAATTTCTGAATTTGGTGCTCATTTACCCCTCCAAAACTTCATTCTCCCAAGACTACTTCCTGTGTGTCAAAATAGGGGCAGAGAGGTCATTTTTTGAGTGTTTTTGACCTCCCGGGGACTCAAAACTTGCCCAAAATTCTTGTCCATGCACCAGAAGTCATGATTTTTAATTCTGAATCCAAAAATGCAAATCATTTGTGATTTGGAGCTCCCAATCCTAAGCGTCGCGCCAGTGGCGCAGCGCACAGGGAGAAAAACCCTGTTTTTTGCACAAAAATTTCCAAAAACACCAAAAATGCCCCAAATTTCTTGAAATTTGGGCTGGAGCTTCCTTATCAAGTTTTATACTGGGCCAAAGAGGCTTTTTCCAATATCTGAAGTCGATCGAGCTCCCTTTGCCTCTTTTGCTTCTTGATTGCCTTCCTCAATTTCACCTTCAAATTCCTGATTCGGGCCTTGCACACTTTGTTTCGCGCCATGTAGTGGAAAGCCATGTGTCTCAGCAATGCATGGTCCTTGTTGGCCTTTTCCAGTAGCCTCTCCAAGTGCATGTTAACTCTCTCGAGATTGGCCTCCCGATCCTCATTAATCTCTTGCTCCAATGACGTGAGCTCAACTCTTCTCCTTTGTGCAGCTTGGCGATGCTCACGAATGTTTTGTAGCTCCATGATCACTTGCTGATCCTCCCACTATTTGTTCCTCTACTCCAGATATTTCATGTTCCATTTGGCTCTTTCGAAATCAAGGGACAAGGCTTGAATCTATGCTTGCTGCTCCTAGATGATCTCTTTAAGTTGTGCATTTGTCGGTTCTGTATCTGTCTCATCATCATGAAGGAGAACGAATTCAGTCTCTCGTTCACCTGATGGCTCACCTGAAGGCCCCTAATCCTGCATTGGCTCCTTGCCTTTGTCCTGTTCCTGTGATGCTGATGGAGGAAGTGAGGCCCCTTCCACCCCGGGTGGAGATAACACTCGCTTTGCCGCTGCAAACAAACGTCTGGTGCCTTTCTGATATGTGATGAAAACCAACAAACTAGAAGTCTCATGGCGCTCATACTGACGAGAAGGTTCACCCTCATGCTTAACCTCTGATAATACCTATGAAGTTCTGAAGAGGTCACGGGAGATGAAATCATCCCAAGTAATGCCCTGCAATCCTAGCTGATGAACCACCAAAATCTTAATAAGAGAAAGTGATAAACACTGTTAAGTTGCTGCTGAGGGGTCTTGTGCGGCATGAAGGTGTTCATCCTCTCTATGTTCCTGCAAATGAAATATGGGACGTTCATCATCCATACCCTGGTAAAGTGCATGAGCAACCGATGTGATAGGCATATAGACGAGAGAACCTCCC
This sequence comes from Pinus tabuliformis, assembly GCA_031772625.1. Taxonomy (NCBI): domain Eukaryota; kingdom Viridiplantae; phylum Streptophyta; class Pinopsida; order Pinales; family Pinaceae; genus Pinus; species Pinus tabuliformis. Next base: position 465,449,421 of record CM062819.1, read on the forward strand.
CTCACAGCTGAAGTACTTCATGATCAACTTCATGAGTGGGGCATATTCATCTTTCAAATATCAGGATGGAAAGACTCTTGTGAGTTGCCTCAAGAAAGTGGCCTTAATGTAAGGCTCATAATGCTGTCGATCAACCCTCTATTTCTTGTGCCATGGTTCTCCAACATTCGGTATGTCGATTACTAATGAGACAGTTTTGGGTGTCAGTGTGAAGGTGACCCTGGCCAAGATAGAGTGATCTCCATGTAGGTGAAGCACAAAAAGATGGGCCAACTCATGATGAACTCGAATATTAGCCACCCTTTGACAAAACTCAAAACATGATAGATGCTGGAAACATGACATAGCAAGAGGGCAGGCTTGCAATTTAGTGAGGGTGGTTGGCTCATCCCTAAGATGTTTTCCACTTTTGTGATGTCTCCGGGGAGCCTGTTCTTCCGAGGATAAATCACTTTGTGTTTCCATCTCATACTCTGATGAATGCTCAGATGCCATGACTGCTGTATGTGTATTGTGCTTGGACTGCCCTTTGATGATGGTATGAAACTAGGTGTTGTTGTGAGATCTGCCTCCAAGGGGAACAATGCAAAAAGGGAGTGTTAGGAAGGGGAATAATATGATGGGAATAGGGGCTATGGGGGGGAATTTTGTTTAGGGATATGTAGGAGGGTTTGGGGATTTTATAGGGTAGGGTTTTGGGGTTTACATTGACCAATGAGTGGAGGGATAGGGCATAAGGGTTTAGTAATGTTTTAGGGTAGGGAAAATAGGGAAAAATGGGATAGGGGGAAGGGAAAAATGGAAAGAAGGGGAAAAATGAAAGGGAGGAGGAACCTTGGTCTCAACACAACAAATTTGCAACCCTAAGAGCAATGGCTTTGATGATTTCAAGAGGTAGGGTTTAGGAATTTTTATTGCAACTATACATGGCCATAAACCATCATCATATCCACAAAATTTGATGAGAAAGCAAGATGTAGACCCTACCTGTCAATTTGAAGGGTTTCAAAGTGATTCGTTGCAAGTTTGGCAGAATTTCAGGCCTCTGTGGGTGTGCGTCGCGCAACAAACCCAATGCGCTGCGCTCGGTATATATGTCGCGCCCATGTTAACTTTACACTACGGGGTTGTGCTTTGTGCGTCGCGCCCCTCTGTGTGTGCGCCGTGCTCCTGAAAATGACTCCAAACTCACTCCAAACGCGTGCTTGCACTCTCACACTCACTTTGCAATGTTTCTCTCTTCCTTGGTGTTCACAATGACTTTGTTTCTTGTGGAAACTTGTATATAAAGGCTTTGAAGTCATGGGTTTGATTTTTGGTTCTCCAAAACCCATTTTGCTAATGTTTTGGTTTTGACACTTTTCACTGATTTAATGCAACACTGAATTTCACTTTTCCCTTTGAATTTTTAGCTAAAATGATGAAATTTTTTGGCACTTTTGCAGGGGTCGCACGACATGGAATTTGGCCAAGGAAACCATGACTGCACCTGAAGAAATCAACTGGAGACTTTTTTGAAAATTATCACAAATGACACACTGTTTGACTTTTCTTCAAAACAGATTTTTGAAGAACAGTCGTAATATGTCAACATGACGATGAAAATCTCTGAATCATAACTTTGTAAGGGCCTCCCTCTGGCCTGCATGGCTTTATTGGACATGTTTGAAGACTAATTTATCTGATCCCTAGACCTAATGACTGAAAATGACTCTCGTCCATTAAAAGATCGAACATTGACTGTCATGGACTTTAGTGAACCTTGACAAAAGACTTGAGCTAGCAGGTGCCAGACATGAGGGGAACTGACTAACAAGACCTTTTCCATCAGATTATGGCATGCCCCTAGCGGAATGCAACTGAGTGAGACACCTAAAAATGAAATGCAAAAAGAGTTTTGATCTCTGACGGAGGACTAACAAGACCGACCCTAACATTGGCTCCAATGGGGATGGTAGCTCCTTGGAGGTGCCAAGAATGCCAGATGTTTGGGAGAGCAGACAGTGCCTTCATCCATTGGGCTATGGAGCCATTATTTCGACAAACAACACAAGACTTTGACACATTTATTGACTGGAACTTGACTTAAACCGACATTAATTATGAAACCAACATGACTGAAAAAACTGACTCAATGCAAAAGGAAATGACTCATGACTGACTTAACTAAAACAAGAACTGACAAAAATTATTCAATGGCAGCAGTTCATCAAGATTTGAGGGTTTCAAATTATGATGACAGCCACCTCCATATTAATGCAATATGTACAATCATGTGCAATGTGTCTTCCAATATAACTAATCAAGCAGATGCCTTCTTGATTGATTCTCCTGATCAGATCTCCTGGTCAACAACAGATACTGGTAACTGGGCATCCAAAAACATAGTCGACCATGATCTCCTTCATCACTGAATACTGCAATAATCACCTTCACTGCTGACTGCAACAGATTTGCCATTGGATCATGAAAAACATGAAGATTTACCTCCTGTTTAGGAAACAAGATGTCTTTTTCTTTTGATGTTGATCTTCCTTCATAATGTTCTTCAGAAAAAGTATGGTCCTGGTCCTCAAAAATTTCTGAACAAGTGGATGAGCAGATTTCCTCTTCAAAAAACATTTCAAAACATGAGACATATGAGGAAGAATCTGAAAGGGAATCCTGAATAGTCTGGTCTGCTGAAGTCTGAATATATGGTAGGTCATCTTCATACGATATGACAGCCAGATTCTCATTACATTCATCACATTCATCAATCATGAGAAAAGCAACTTCAGATGTTTTTTGAAACCTAACACTAACATTTCTATCATCTACCATAAATTCATCCAGAGGAAATTTTTTACTTGCTTGAGCAATGATCTCATATTGTTGTTCATGTGCTGACTGGATTACCTCTTCATGAAGACTGTGTTCTGCTGACATGAGAACATTCGGATCCAAAACTCTGTCTTCTTCATCCCAGATGATTTCAGAAGCAGTGTTCTCTTTCATGGGACTTAGTACAAGGTTTTCTTGGTCATCACAATCTGAATCTGAATCTGAAATGGGTGACTTGACATTATCACATTCTAGAATTAGAACTGGACTTCCTTGCAGGTTGTCTTCTTCTATGGGCAGATCTGAACCGACACTTTTTCTTTCATCACTTTCGGCCATATAGAACTCTTCAACCTGCTGATCTATTTCATGTAATTCATGTTGACTGTCAAGATGCAAAATTCCTTCATTTTCCACCGTACAAAGATCTTGATTCTGCTGCAACGTTTCTTGAGCATCTTGATGGGACTCCTTTAGTTTCTCTTCATGTTGCTGAAATGGATTCTCGTACAAGGCTTCCATGATCTCATCATCCATAAAATTATCATCCTCATAGTATTTTTCAAGGCTTTCAATAAAAGTAGAAGCATGTTTGCAACAGCCTTGAACTAGATTTAATGATGGATAAGATTCTTGATTTCTTTCAATGAATAGGGCATGAAAATCCTTTAAACAGTAAATACAAGCAGGCGGCAAAATTTCATACCAAGATTGGGCTTCACCTTCCAGAGTGGCCAGGAATATCTTCATCAAGAAATCTTCAGGAAAATCAACCTTCAACTTGCGAATATTCATGTGAAATCGAAATAGATGTAAAGCAGCGTCCTTCTTACCATCACCTTTAAACGTAGGCAGATTCCTTGACCAATCTACCTTCGGAATTTTATTTGGAAAACATGGGATGTGATCTCGGCTCATGGGAGCGTATCTTCTTGCAGCCCACTCCATTTTGAAAATATCAAAGCTACTGATCTCTCTACAGTGGAGTCACCATGAAGGATTGATTGTTGGATTCTTCAGTGAATGGAGTCGCCAGGTGAATGGTTTCAGCCTTCTTATGTCTGATCGTTGTTCACCATCAACAATCAGCTCTGAACTTGAGATATGTACCAGGGCAAAACAATCTTCAAGCAAACCATTTTCATTCCCCAGTAGAGTCACCACTATGTTAGCACCTAATTTTGCCTTAGGCTGAAAGAAGGAAAAATTCAGGGTAACCACAAACCATGCTCAGTCTGGTAGCTAGCCCTACCAGAACAGGAGAGGGCTCTCTCTGGGTCACACTTAGGAAAATAAACAAAAGGGTTTGAGATGACTCAAAAATGAATACTGATTTTAGGATAGGTAAATAAATATGACAGAGGTATTTTGAAAAATGACTGAGTTTTCTAGGATGTGTGGGGGCCAAGGAACAACATGAGCAAAGAATTTAACTCAAAGACGCAGATTATTTCGTGAGGCAAGACAGGTGGAAAGTCTAGCAATTAAATTCGAAATAATATGGAGTGGAGAGATTGTTTGTGTGAAAAGGCAATAAATACTTGAATCCTTTTCAACAGAAGAAAACATAGAACGTGAAAACTATCCCAAGGCAGAGCAGTACACAAAATTCTACCTTTTTACTTAGAAAGATTTCATTGGAAATGAATATGAATGAAAATATGAAACATAATGAAATACATATGAAACATAAAGAAGATACATTTTCTAAACTCACGCCACAGGAATCTCATGAACCAGAGCTGCATTCTTTCATTAATTCTCTGTCAAAATGTACAGTGAGTGACTGGGTGTCTCTCCCACAGTTTCCCAGAAATTCCAACCCTTTGCAAATAGTGTTGCACACAATAAATAGACTATGCCATTGGGAAATAGAACAACCCACAGTTGGGGAGTTTTTCAAATGATTACAAACTGGAAATGGAAAGCCAACCATTAGTTACAGGTGCAGTGTTACAGAAATGACAAATGGCTTGGGTGACTGCTCGCCTTGCTTTGCCACTTGGATAGGAGCCCACCTTTAGTGAAAATACTTTTTAAACATTGCCTTAGCTGCTGGGAAAAATATAGTGTAAATGAGCAGGCCCACTTGGAGAAAGTTGTGAATCGAAATGTCGCGAAGCGGAAGTGATTTTGGCCTTTGGGTCCCTGTGCGCCGTGCCACTTTGGAGGTGATTTTTAGGTACTTTCTGGAGTCCAAATTGTGCCCAAGTGTGCTTTTTGGAAAGCCCTACTTGTCTACTTTCCAACCCAAGTGGAATTTATGAATGTAGTGCTCATTTTCCCCTCCAAAACTTCATTCTCCCAAGACTGCTTCTTGTGTGTCAAAATAGGGGCAAAGAGGTCATTTTTTGAGTGTTTTTGACCTCCTGGGGACTCAAAACTTGCCCAAAATTCTTGTCCATGCACCAACAGTCATGATTTTTCATTCTGAATCCAAAAATGCAAATCATTTGTGATTTGGAGCTCCCAATCCTAAGCGTCGCGCCACTGGGAGAAAAACCCTGTTTTTTGCACAAAAATTTCCATAAACACCAAAAATACCCCAAATTTCTTGAAATTTGGGCTGGAGCTTCCTTATCAAGTGTTATGCTGGGCCAAAGAGGCTTTTGCCAATATCTGAAGTTGATCAAACTCCCTTTGCCTCTTTTGCTTCTTGATTGCCTTCCTCAATTTCACCTTCAAATTCCTGATTCGGGCCTTGCACACTTTGTTTCGCGCCATGTAGTGGAAAGCCATGTGTCTCAGCAATGCCTGCTCTTTTTTGGCCTTGTCCAGTAGCCTCTCCAAGTGCATGTTAACTCTCTCGAGATTGGCCTCCCGATCCTCATTAATCTCTTGCTCCAATGACGTGAGCTCAACTCTTCTCCTTTGTGCAGCTTGGCGATGCTCACGAATGTTTTGTAGCTCCATGATCGCTTGCTGATCCTCCAGCTGTTTGTTCCTCTATTCCAGATATTTCATGTTCCATTTGGCTCTTTCCAAATCAAGGGACAAGGCTTGAATCTCTGCTTGCTGCTCCTGGATGATCTCTTTAATCTGTGCATTTGTCGGTGTTGTGTCTGTCTCATCATCATGAAGGAGAACGAATTCGGTCTCTCGTTCACCTAATGGCTCACCTGAAGGCCCCTAATCCTGCATTGGCTCCTTGCCTTTGTCCTGTTCCTATGATGCTGATGAAGGAAGCGAGGCCCCTTCCACCCCAGGTGGAGATAACACTCACTTTGTCGCTGCAAACAAACGTCTGGTGCCTTTCTGATATGTGATGAAAACCGGCACACTAGCAGTCTCATGGTGCTCATACCGACGAGAAGGTTCACCCTCATGCTTAACCTCTGATAATACCTGTGAAGTGCTGAAGAGGTCACGGGAGATGAAATCATCCCAAGTAATGCCCTGCAATCCCAACTGATGAACCACCAAAATATTAATAAGAGCAAAGTGATAAACATTGTTAAGTTGCTGCTGAGGGGTCTTGTGCTGCATGAAGGTGTTCATCCTCTCTATGTTCCTGCAAATTAAATATGGGATGTTCATCATCCATACCCTGGTAAAGTGCATGAGAAACCTGATGTGACAGGCATATAGACGAGAGAACCTCCCCTCACAGCTGAAGTACTTCATGATCAACTTCATGAGTGGGGCATATTCATCTTTCAAATATCGGAATGGAAAGACTCTTGTGAGTTGCCTCAAGAAAGTGGCCTTAATGTAAGGCTCATAATGCTGCCGATCAACCTTCTGTTTCTTGTGCCATGGTTCTCCAACATTCAGTATGTCGGTTGCTAATGAGACAGTTTCGGGTGTCAGTGTGAAGGTGACCCTGGCCAAGATAGAGTGATCTCCATGTAGGTGAAGCACAAAAATATGGGTCAACTCATGATGAACTCGAACATTAGCCACCCTTTGACAAAACTCAAAACATGACATAGCAAGAGGGCAGGCCTGTAATTTAGTGAGGGTGGTTGGCTCATCCCTAACATGTTTGCCACTTTTGTGATGTCTCCGGGGAGCCTGTTCTTCTGAGGATGAATCACTTTGTGTTTCCATCTCATACTCTGATCAATGCTCAGATGCCATGACTGTTGTATGTGTACTATGCTTGGACTACCCTTTGATGATGGTATGAAACTAGGTGTTGTCGTGAGATCTTCCACCAAGGGGAACAATGCAAAAAGGGAGTGTTAGGAAGGGGAATAATATGATGGGAATAGGGGTTATGGGGGGAAATTTTGTTTAGGGATATGTAGGAGGGTTTGGGGATTTTATAGGGTAGGGTTTTGGGGTTTACATTGACCAATGAGTGGAGGGATAGGGAATATGGGTTTAGTAATGTTTTAGGGTAGCGAAAATAGGGAAAAATGGGATAGGGGGAAGGGAAAAATGGAAAGAAGGGGAAAAATTAAAGGGAGGAGGAACCTTAGCCTCAACGCAACAAATTTTCAACCCTAAGAGCAATGGCTTTGATGATTTCAAGAGGTAGGGTTTTGGCATTTCTATTGCAACTATACACGGCCATAAACCATCATCATATCCACAAAATTTGATGAGAAAGCATGATGTAGACCCTACCTGTCAATTTGAAGGGTTTCAAAGTGATTTGTTGCAAGTTTGGTACAATTTCGGGCCTCTATGGGTGTGTGCCGCGCAAAAAACCCAGTGCGCCACGCTCGGTATATGCGTCGCGCCCGTGTTAACTTTACACTACGGGGTCACGCTCTATGCGCCGCGCCCCTCTATGTGTGCGCCGCACTCCTGAAAACGACTCCAAACTCACTCCAAACGCGTGCTTGCACTCTCACACTCACTTTGCAATGTTTCTCTCTTCCTTGGTGTTCACAATGACTTTGTTTCTTGTGGAAACTTGTATATAAAGGCTTTGAAGTCATGGGTTTGATTTTTGCTTCTCCAAAACCCATTTTACTAATGTTTTGGTTTTGACACTTTTCACTGATTTAATGCAACACTGAATTTCACTTTTCCCTTTGAATTTTTAGCTAAAATGATGATATTTTTTGGCACTTTTGCAGGGGTCGCATGACATGGCATTTGGCCAAGGAAACCATGACTGCACCTGAAGAAATCAACTGGAGACTTTTTTGAAAATTATCACAAATGACACACTGTTTTACTTTTCTTCAAAACAGAGTTTTGAAGAACAGTCGTAATCTGTCAACATGACGATGAAAAGCTCTGAATCATAACTTTGTAAGGGCCTCCCTCTGGCCTGCATGGCTTTATTGGACATGTTTGAAGACCAATTTATCTGATCCCTAGACCTAATGACTGACAATGACTCTCGTCCATTAAAAGATCGAACATTGACTGTCATGGACTTTAGTGAACCTTGACAAAAGACTTTATCCAGCAGGTGCCAGACATGAGGGGAACTGACTAACAAGACCTTTTCTGTTAGATTATGGCATGCCCCTAGTGGAATGTAGCTGAGTGAAAGGAGCGAGACACCTAAAAATGACATGCAGAAAGATTTTTGATCTCTGATGGAGGACTGACAAGACCGACTCTAACAGAGTATATAGAACAGTATGTTGCAATTGAATTCCATGCTCAATGGAAAATTTGATGATTTTTTTGTTAACATATTCTCTGCCATTATCATATCTTAGCTTAAGAATTGATGTCCCTATTGTTTCTCAACAAAGGAATTAAAGGCCAAGAACATGTTAAATACTTCACTCTTGAGTTTTAAGAAGTACGCCCAAGTGTGTTTGGAGAAATCATCAATGAAAATTAAGAAATACTTGTATCCAAAGAATGAAACAACTGGAAGTAGACCACATAAATCACTATGCATAAGCTGTAAAGGGGCTAAGGTGTGCCGAGAGGCACATTTTTCAAAACTATCTCGATGATGTTTTCTGAGTACACATCTGGAACAAACACCATTTCTATAAGATACCATAGGAAGACCTGTCACCATATTTTATTTACATAGATTTTGAAAGGAGCGATAGTTTAAGTGACCAAATCGCTCATGCCAAAGTTTGCTCACTTCAACGTTATGAGCAACAAATACTGAGGGAAGATTTCATGATCCAAAGTTGTTAAACTTATATAACCTTGTAGAATCATCAGCAATGGCAGTAGCTAAAAACTGTCTAGGATCTCGTAGGTCATTAATAATAAAATCATGAGGTGAAAATTGGACGTTTTTACCTTCAATTGAATGATTTATCTGATATACAGATAGAATGTTACAAGATAAGGTAGGAACACATAATACATCATTAAATTGACCATTGTCTAGATGAAGAGTTCCAGTCCCTACAACACTAAGAGATCTATCATCACCAACATATATATTTTTGGTGTTACAATCATTTAAAGAAGAAAGCATAATTCCTTTTTTTTTCCATGTGATAAGAAGCTCCAAAATCAATGAGATACTCATGAGAATGAGAAGAAGAAGATACATTTAGTGCATAACTAGACCGAGATGCTTGACAACAACATGCAGAAAGTGGTATTCCTGAAGATGAAGTTGAATTTGAAGAGCGCTCCAAATGGATGTTATGCTTATTCATTGGTGCTTCCAAGGCTTCTATCTTTTTGAAGAATTTGGATTCTTAGTGGCCATCACGATTACAAAAGTTGCAATGTCTATCAGTCTTCTTCCCTTTGTTTTTATTTGCCTTATCATTTTGTTGAGTTGATTTTTCATTTTGAGACTGAAATGGCTTAAGACCCTTGTTTGGTTTAGGACCATTCTTTTTAGGATGTTGCTTCTTAGGATTCTTTGAACTTGGTTGCTTCTGGGCTACTACAACGTTTGTAGAAGAGTTTCCAGAATTAAGAAGGCTAAGATGTAAGTTTTTTTCTTGCTCTCTTATTAAAGAATCACAAAAGGCATCAAAAGAGGGGGACTTGTAGTCTTGTCCTTAAGAAATAAAGGCTTCTCTAGTAGAATGGAAGGTGGAAACAAACACTAAGTAGGCTGGTCCTAACCTAGTAAGAATGGAATAGATAAGGCTACAATATTCTTTCTTAACCTTAACACCTTCCAAGAGAATTCTAAGGGTCTTGAACTTGGACAAAAAATATTCAATTGAAGAGAAATTATTGGGGTCTAACGTAAGCAACTCATTTTCGAGTTGATGGGCTCTAATTTCATTTTTAATTCCAAAAATTTTATTGCGTTGTTTCATTGCTTCATCGAGGGTATCAATTTACGCGATATGGAATCTAAGGTCTGGAGAAATAAACATCCCTATCAACCCACGTGCTTGATCTTGCTTATTTTCACATTTGGCTTGCTTATTTTTATCTTGAGGTTTAGACTCTTGGCTCGAGGCTATTCTATAAAGACCTTTACTTCTAAGTAAATCCACAATGTAGGATAGCCATTGGAAGTCGTTGGTGCTATCAAGAACAACTAGTCATGTACTTTCCATTTTAAAAGAAACTGAAGCTGTATATGCTGAAACTAAGTGTTCCAATGGAAAGATCTCGAAAAATAATGTCGATTAAAAAAATAGGCTTTGAAAACGACTTCCATATGAAGAAGTTGTGGAATTTTGAAGAAACATTGTTGAAGATGTCGACAAACCACGTGAATGTTGGGAAGTGAATGATAATGTTATATTTAAAAAAATTCCCCCCTTTCCAAACTTAATCTAAATAGTTCACTTTAAAAAAAGTTTACTTTATGTGACCCACTTTTATAAATAAGTGAAAGTCACTTTTACAATGGTACTTTATGAACTATCCACTAAATTGTAACTTATATAAAATGAACTACAGATGTCTTAATGATGAATCCCTGTTGGGATTTGAAATGTTGACAGAATATGGATATTACTGTGGGTTCTTCAAAACCTAACTCAAAAGAAATAAACCACATATGTCTAATATCCAAAACTTAAATAAAAGATAAAGTGACTTTAGAATTATAAGTGACTCACTTTTTATAATGGGTGAGAACACTTTTACATAAAGTAACTTTAAAACATAAGTTACATGTACTTTTTGAAAAAGTATCTTAACAAAAAGAAAGACTTGAACCCAAGACCTCTATTCTCATAAAGTAACTCTAGACCAAGTGAGCTAATTTAAAAGGTTAGTAATTTTTGGAAAGGAGAAAGGTTTTTCTTTTGGCTCACTGAAGCTTCAGGGTGTGTGCTTTCTTGAAAAACTCATTTTTTCCTACAAAACAAAAAAAACAACCATACAAACCAAACGAACAAGAAAAAGAATGCCTACATATTTTTCTCAATGTTTTTGATTTTCTGAGATCACACTAAGACATGGCAGAAAAGAGCATACGCATGAGAAAAGTCCTTCCTTTTTGTTTCTGGTTTTCCAAGATCGCACAGAGTCGTGGGGAAAAGAGCATACGAAGAAATGAAAGGTATAGATACAGTAATAAACAAAATTAGAGAGGACTATAAACCAAAATAAACAGAGAGATAAATAACTATAACTACAAATAAAGATTTTATATGTCCAGATCTTAAAAATGGCATAGCTAGGGCTACTAGAAATATTTTCGCGTGAAATGAAAGTGGTTCCTCACTGGAACAGATTCTCCTAACACAATGGAGTAGTCCTCTCGACCTGAAAGTAGTCAAAACAATAGAACTAGGAAACGATAGTAAAATGTAGTGGTACTGCCTTCGGATTTGGATCATCAATGGATGCGGCCCTCAAATAGCTTGGATACCATGTAGAAATTTACAGGGTAAGTTCCTTAGATAGAACACAAAAGGACACCGCTCATAAATAGATCACAGATCAGTACACTAGTGTTCTAGATGTGGTTAAAACCCTCAAAGAGGGAAACAGCCCACAACCTAAGCCAATGCGGTCACTTCAGGAAATTTATTAACGTAAAAGAAATCAAATTTACATAAGCTTTTGTCATGAATGGTCACCTAAAAAATTAACCTCCATTCTCTTTAAATAGAGGTCATGGACCAATTGGGTGTTAAGCCATGGATCAAGTGTCAGTAATACCAAGTAGAGAATGAACCATCAGATCACTTCATGTCTATAACATATCGTGACCGCTGGATTGTAAGTTACAAAAAGTACACACTAAATAAACACACTTTACCTAACTATACACTAGACCAAGTTGTACTTAATTATTTCCTATGTGTCAGAATATCGTAACACCACGGAGAAACAACCAGTCCTTCCTTTTATATTATCCAATAAAATGAAGAGATACAACCTACAACAGATTCGTTGCAATTCCCTCTTCACTCTCACACAATCTCCTCTCTCTTTCTCACTCAGAATACACATATACATTACAACACTACAATTCCCTCATATATAGCAAGGGGTTTCCTTCTAGGGCAAAAAAACCTAAATTAAACATAACTTCTACCATCATATCATCCACCTAATGAAGGACTCAGATTGACTACGAAATTACAATATCTTATAAGGCGATCAAACAGGAGGTCCCCCTTGGACTCCCTTCCAGTGATCAAATGGGTGGCATTGCCACCCCATTATGAACTAGGTTCTAATGCAGCGATACCTCTAAATAAAGAAGATAATCAAGCTCCACACCCAACAAAATTATCATCAGAAAATTTTCTGCGACATCTGATTTTAAATCAGTGATATATCCCTCATCTGGACTTCGATTCGACCGTTTTTTTTTTTAATTTGGGTATTTTTCCTAAGAAATCCATATATTTTATTTTTTATTTTTTATAAATTTGTACCAAAAGTTTTATATCTGATTTGAAAACTCGTTGCCCAAAAAATTCTTGCAAAAAAATGAAAAAAAAATTCTTCCCGCTTTGCCCAAGAAAGTGTTATGTGGAGGTTGTAGCATGTGCCTGAAGTTTGTTGAATATTACTGCAAAATTTTGAAACTGAAATATGTGTCAAACCTTCATTTCCATGGATTCATAACCTTAATCAATACCATGGGTGGATGCCACTTTCCATTTAGATCATTCCTCCCTCCTTAAGAAGCAATGGTCTCCATTGCGTGAAGTTTCCTCTTAACCAACCTTTGTTGAGTATAAGAGCCATTGAAGAGAAGGGTTTTGTGTGGTTATTGGTCAACCACAAAAAACACTTGTCATCAAATTCCATTTGCTAGGCCGCACACTATTAGTATCAAAGTTGGTCACAAACATTACATGGTATCTCTATTCTCGGATCTAAATTTTTCATGGTTATGGGTTATCCACAAACCCAAACTTCATTGAAGTCCATTTGCTAGGCTACACACTGTTAGTATCACAGTTGTTCACAAGCCATACAGGGTATATCTATCCTCAGATCTTCGTTCATCATGGTTATGGGTTAGCCACACAAAACACTTCTCTTTAGTGGCTCTTCATATTCAATAAAGGCTTCTTGGGAGGGAACTTCACGCAATAGGGACCATTGCTTCTTAAGGAGGGAGGAATGATCCTAATGGGAAATGACATCCACCCATGGTATTCATCCATCCATTGTATTCATCAACCCATAGAATTTACCCATGGTATTATAAGTTCCATCCACCCATGGTATTTATCCACTCATGGAATTTACCCATGGTATTGTAAGTGGCATCCACCCATGGTATTCATTCACCCATGGTATTTACCCACCCATGGAATTCACCTGTGATATTGTAACCAAAAAAGGCTATAAGTAAAAAGTTGAATTTTCTAAAAGGATAGATTGTCAATCAAAATGTAACCTTTACAATTATTATGTGTCTTAATAAAAAAGGTTTCTTTGTGGTTTTTTTTATTGTGTTTTCTCCTCTTTTTCTTCAGGCACTTCAATTTTTCAGATCTTGGGGGCCTCCCCCACCCCAAGATCTCTTTCAATTTTTTAGAACTTGGGGGCCCCCAAGAAACATAGTGGTTTTAGATATTGGGGGCCTCCCCATTTCAAGTTTGTATTAGATGGGGAGGCCCCCAAGATCAGATGGGGAAGAGAAGAAGTCAAAAGATGCAGAATCATGGTTGTTATTAGCCTATCTTGCTCCCTAGGGTTAGTACCTCTGAGTCATTATGTTGATTGACCTTCTTCTGGGCCTTAACGACTTCTTTTCCTAGTGCTATGTTGCAATTGCATAGAGCCCGACTTGTGCATGTGGTTGGAACCTTCCAACTGCATGAAGGACACATTATTTGTGTGGTTGTAGATGAGATATCACTATTTTTATGTGAATTTGGGAGACTTGTTCTAGACACTTATGGTTCCTGGGGGATCAGTTTGATTCATCATCTTATCCCATATATTCGAGTTGGATAGGACTCATTATACATAATTTTCTCCAACTTCTCTTTGTCCTAAGTGTCTACATTCATCCTCCTAAGAGTATTCCTCTTCCTATTTATACTGGGCCATTCCAGAGGGGGAGGCAAGTTAGTTTAGAGATCATGAGCTTTGGAGAGTCTATGTTGCTATTGTGATTCAACCATGAGGGTTCTATGTTGCTTCGATGTCTTGTTCATTTTAGGGGGGAGGCTCTGCGAGAATGAGGAGAGGAGTAATAAAGCTTGGGGTATATTGATGTACTCTCATCTATATGGTTAATAAAGGTTCATGTTCCTTTTCCTTATATCAACACTTGCAATGGTTTATATGTGTATTTATTGATGTTTTGAGCTAATGATATTTTGCGGAAGATCATTTGTTGTCATTTTCCATTTATGTTTGTGTGCAAGATTTGGATCAAAAGAAGATGAAAAATATTGCTTGATTGGAGCACAAAGGTTTTGCAGTAGGCCCAAAACCCTTCATTGACCTGCAAGGAGGCAACATACTCACTCATCCTTTATAACATTAGAAATTGCATAGAAGTTTCTTGCATGACCATTCGATATGGGAACTTTTTTTGAATATTCTTGGCCATTCTTTCTATTGTCTGGTGATCTTAATTGGTCATATGATCACAAAGCAATTGCTTCTTGCATGTATAATTTATAGCAATAGAACTGGTGCTTTCTATGAGATCATTCTTTTTATTCATCCGCTTCACTTTCAAATTTCTTTGATTTTCTCCTATTTTGGTTTCCGGGTCTCTCTTGATTATTTTTTTATCATTTGCGTCTATTTTTTGGGTTTATTTTTCTGAATATTGGTATTTTGTTTCCACTTATGCGTGATTTTTTCCATTAAAAATAGGTTTTCCCTCGAGTACATGCACATAGCTTGTAACACCCTCCTCCCACATTTACAAAAGTTCACCTATCTACAAGGGTAAATATGTGATGAAGAGTTACTATGATATGACATAACCTCCTATATACGATTAAGAAAGTGGGGCCGACAACTAGAAACTTAGTGATGTTCCTCAAACCCCTAGGAGATAGAAAACCACTCCAGGTGCCCAGACCCTTAGCTAGACTACTTTTTTACTAACCCGAACTCCTAGTCACATGCACAATCTTGCATCCATGTGAATGTAGGCCTTCAATCACATGTATAAGTCTATAAGTTAGCGACTGCAGTCTCAATTTCCTAGTTCCGAGTTTGCAACCATGAGATATGAGCCGCCTTTTCAGGGCTAGTATTTAGATCACTACCCATAACTTAATGTGACTTTCCAAAACAATAAATAACACAAAGAAAAAGACTCTAACATAAAACTTGATCAATGAATTGATCTAACCAAGCCTAACCATGATATTCATTTCATCAAATGTATGGCAAACATGTAATCTAGAGGTCATCAATGCATATCTCAACATTGGGGTATAAACTTATTTGAGTTCCACCAAGAAGGTCTAATACCTCTTATAATAGTTGCAATAACACTTTTTAGTCCAAACATTCATCAATTATTCATATATTCATCAAACATGTCAAGATCCATAAAAAATATGACTCATAAAACCAACATATAAACTAACAAATAACCAACATACAAACCATGGAAACTCAACCTTAATATCACCATCATAATCAATACATGTGATCATAGATCAAAATAGAAAACATCTCTTATTAATATCTGGAAATGCCAACTAAGTTAGGGACTTTCACGTACCACTTGACCATAGATTGGGTTGAACCAAATATTTCTTTCAACCATTCACCCCCACACCATATTCCAAGCATGAATATGGGATCCCGTGGAATATCCAAAACAAAACCAAACTAGAGCTTCTAGGGGTGAAAACTCCTCAACCCACAACTAGTGATTCCACCTCATGGTCAGACATCACTAACCATCACCAGATTGGTATCTACCCAAGTTGTCTAGGGCTCTAGAGAATTTGTTCCAACCTAGCTCTCAAACTAGTAAATCAATCCACAGCTTTTGTAGGGCTCCATAGAGTTTGTCCAACCAAGGCTCCAGGAATAGTAACTAAACTCACCAAGGGTTCCATAGTGGTTTTCCAACCAAGGCTCCAGGACTAGTAACTCAACCCAAGTTGTTCCAGAGCTTCCATAACGTTTGTCCAACCAAGGCTCTAGGAATAGTAACTCAACCCAAGTTGTTCCAGGTCTTCCATAGCGTTTGTACAACCAAGGCTCCAAGAACTAATAACTCAACCTAAAACCATGAGGAACATGAGCACCAATAAACAAATAAATTGGAAAACATGGCCATCTAGGAAATGGAAAGCCTAGGAAAAATCATTGTCAATCCAAGCAATTCTTCATGCCATTGATAGATCATAACCAAGAAACCACATGCGTGTACTATGCATGCCAAAAATAGCAAGGAAACTATACATGTAACTCAATACCTACAAATAAATCCCATTGTAGTTTTTTATATTATTGTTCTCTTGTTCTTTCTTGATTTTCATTTGCCTCCTTTCACCAAATACAAAGTATACCACAATCCTCCAAGAGTGCTCCAAGAAAAAGATAAGTGTGCAAGAGTTTGAGAGAGAGAATAAAAGAGAGCTCCAAGCTAAAACTGAAATAGTCTGTGAACTAATTCTTAGATGCATTTTTATCATTAAGGCCTCTATTTTCTTTAATTTCCTCTATTTTCCTTCAATTTCCTTCACATGAAAATTTGTAACTCTTCACCTTCCTTTTCTCCTATTTGATTTATTTTATAAATAAAATGCCAATTATTGCCACTTTTCCTTTGCCACTACCTTTGCCAATTTCCTTAGCCATTTATTAATCACAAGTTATCCCAATCACTGTGTTTTTTCCCAACAGTTAGCTTCGAATACATGTCCCATGACCTTGGTATTATATTTTTTTACATGGAAATTCAACCAGGGGAAGTTATAGAACCCTCCCCCTCGGGGGAACACCTTCCTCAATGTTCAATGACACCTATAAACCAGAAAGTTGTTGAAAAAAATAACATGTTGCTCAAGGAGCTTTATAGCACAACTCATTGTAGTATTTATAATGACCACCGCTGAAAACATGACAATCATACCATTTACTGGAGCTTTATAACACAACAAATTACTATATTTATAATAACAACCACAACAAATAATCATAATGTCTATAGATATTTATAAATCCAGCTTGATACAATATTTACAATAGTATACACATATGCACTTTTTCTCTAACCAGGAAATAAAAGGATACGATACCTTCATCTGCAACAAGGGAATCCATAAGCTCACACCTCCACCCTCGAAAGTAGTATCATGATTCATCTCCTTCCTAGGAAGTCCAAAATCCACTATCAAAGTCAAAGTCTACATCCAATGTCCAACACTACAATCTTATGCTACTTCTTCTCTCAATGAACAATTATTATCTCATTGCTCGAGGGCGCACTCCCAATGTGCTTCTATATCCATCTGTCAATGATAATGACAAAAATTAATGTATTCCTTGACCTTCCCTTATCTGCTACACAATCCCTCATGCGATCCCACCCTTGGCATGGTTTCCTTCCATCAGAAGGTCCAAAAACCAAGGCATATCCCTACATCAAAACCATCATACCAGTCATAGCATGCTCATGGAACTTAATGGAAACTATTGCATACTAGTGTCCCACAATGGCCCTGCTCTTGAAGTGCTTTACCAACATACTTCTTCCTATTCCATTTCCTTTTTGTTGTTGTTGTTAATTCTTGTAGTTAGTCTAACCACCTAAACTGGGCATTTCAACCATGATTTCCTGTACCAAGCACATTAATTCCATTAGAATCAAAATGATTGAAATAAATTCAAGTCATTCCTCATTGGCAGCTTGTCAATAAGGTACACTTGCAACCTTGTTTACTTCCTATCACAACAAGTCAAACTAACTCTTTGGTCAAATCATCATGTATAAAAAAATCGCATATTAGCTGAAAACACAACCATCATAAATGATAATCATATATTACATATAACCATCATAAATTACAGTCATATATCACATGCATAATTAAAAACTAAAATAAAATACTAATACTTATCTTCCAATTGGTCCTTTTCTTCTACCTTTATTCTTTTTCCTTTATGTACACACACATAATCAGTTTCCAAACTCGTTAAGAACCCAATGCCTTATCTTTACTTCAATCACGTACACATACAGATAATGTACATCACACACAAACACACCCACACACAACATAAAACACCACACATTATATGCAGCTACATCCAGTGTACAACATAACACATACCTACACCCTATGTACAACAAAGCACATACACCTACACTTATGTACAATAAAATACATATACGTACACAAGGTACAACACGGAAAATACACATGTCATGATACCATGACTACACAATTCACATACACAATACCACATGTACATAACACAACATACACGACATGCACACAATACCACATGTACACAACATAACATGCACAACATGCACACAATACCACATGTACAATAGTACCACATGTACACCATGTACACAGTAACACCTATACACAATGCCACATCTACATGACACCACTTGCACAATGTGTACATAATACCACATGCACACAAGCCCACCTGCATAATGCTTACACAACATCACCTACACAACGTGTACCCAACACCACATGTACAACATGTTCACAAAACCACATGTACACAACACCACATGTACACAACACCACATGTACAACATGTACACAACACCATAATTATAATGTGTACACCACACCTCATGTACACAACACCATCTGTACATAGAATAATGTATGCAACATGCAAAAAATATATACAACAGTGGTATTATACATCTATAGACCACACTTACTCTACTAGGCAACCTTGCTTCTAGTGCCTTTCCACTATTCATGCTTATTTCAGCATGCTGCAAATTACACTACTTTCATTCCACTGATGTATCACTCAACAATAGCTACTGTGGCATAAACATAGGCATAATATAATCACATAACCTCAATTCATATAAACATGATAATAACCTCATATATCTGTCAGGGATACTATTATCGTTTGATTCCTCATAAGACTAGGAACCTATTCATGTCATACACCTGCATAAGAAATCATTCCTCCACAAGAATTATCCCTGACAACTCCCTTTATCCATGCACAACATACACAACATTGAGAACAACATTTCCCAACCTAGCCAAGGCATCTGTTACCGTAAGCCCATTTACTTGACCTTTCTTATTACCCTTCTCATGACTATCCTACCATTGTCCATTTATCTCAATGGAGCCAACAAATTCAACTAGTTGTCATATTCTTACCTTCAACTTCCCTTTACTCATGCACCAAGATTCATCCAAGTCTTACATTACCTATTAGGCTTCATACAGCTCTCCCTGAGCTCCATTAACTTTCCTCTTTCCCAAATCGATTCCCAAGGCCTCAAAACATAAAATACAAGAACAAGAATGAAAAAAAGAAGAAAACCATGAAAACCAATAACAATACAACACCACAAACAAATTGGTATGGCCATACACTAGACATAAACAAAATTCAAATCAAGTGAAAATAAATCACAAAGCACCAAAGGAACAAAAATAGTAACAAACACCATGACCCAATCCCCATGGGTTCCCAATGCCTCCAAGGGAGATCTCAACCTAGGCCTTCTTCAAGATTTCATGGCAGTCTCTCTGCCATGCAACCCCCTACATTGTGCTTCCATAAAAACACAACTATCAATGCATAAATAAACATAACAACATATTCGTTACCTTACCTTGATGTACCTAGCACGTTGCCTGTAACTGAACACATACATATATCATCTCTCAAGGAACTCCAATTCCTTGATGAATCTAGCCATACTGAAAACCAAATGTTATACCTGTCAAATACATGTTCATGAATCTAGTACATATCTACATAATGTCAAATAAAATCAAGGGTGAGAAGACTTCTTGTATGCAAAGGACTCCTTCATTTGGAATTGTGGTTTCCAAACGTAGCTAAAGGGATTCTCACCCAATCCCTTTATTTTATATTTTTCCTTGTTTCAATTGAGTCTTATTATCTGCTATCACATCACCCAACATCTAGTTATATAAACAAATCAGTTGTTACCTTGCCACGCTAATACCAAGCATGTTTCCCTACAACTGTTCACACATGTCAGTCACACATTCCAAAGATCAAGTTATCATGTTTATTAATTTGAAATAAATCTTTACCAAGACTAACATCCATGTCATAATCAATAGTTAAATCACAATCATTCATCATAACACTACAACTAACACCCACTAGCATTTAAGTAAATATTATTTGTTGCAACACATATTGTATCAGTACAATCGTCTTAGAAAAATATCATTCCTTCATGTAGTCTTATAGACACATACTCATATCATGCAATTAATCAAACATTCAAACCACAAATAGATTATATAATATAAATAAAACAGTCAAACACCAAATAGAAGGCATAATCAAACAATCAAACACCAAATAGATGACATAATAAAAATCATACCTCAATGTATCTTAGGGGAGGCTATCACATCTACACAAATCAGTCTAGTTTAGTATGCCACAATATTACAAATATATCAACTCATACATGAACATCATAACCATAGTCATCTACAAAGGTCAATCCATATTAGCACAATACATATAACATCAAGATCTTAACTGTGATGGCCATACTCATCATCCATTGACCACAGTGCATACAACAATAGGTTACTATCATTCATGAGAATTCGACGCATGTGCATATGATCAAACTTATCAAATAGTATCTATCATACATGTAACCACAACAATAATAGAATTATAGGCATGTACATAACCATAATTCTTATAACACTCATTAACCAACATACCTACACGCCCAACATACAAACATGTATGACGATCTGCCCTTACCCCAAGGTCTAGTGCTATAGCCTCGCTCTAATGATTTGCATCTCTTACTCTATCTCAGCCAACACATGAGAAACATGATGACATGAAATATAAAAATAACTATCATAACGTATTCATAAGAATCACATAGACAACTAAAATGCATGCATGACAAGCACATTCCTCCCATATAGTCCAAGTGTTTGAACCATGCTCTGATACCACTATGTAACACCCTCCTCCCACATTTACCTAAGTTCAATGGTCTACTGGGGTAAATATATGACAAAGAATTACTATGATATGATCTAACCTCCTAGATACAATTAAGAAAGTGGAGCCAACAACTA
This sequence comes from Pinus tabuliformis, assembly GCA_031772625.1. Classification (NCBI taxonomy): domain Eukaryota; kingdom Viridiplantae; phylum Streptophyta; class Pinopsida; order Pinales; family Pinaceae; genus Pinus; species Pinus tabuliformis. Next base: position 465,470,777 of record CM062819.1, read on the forward strand.
GAAATTTAGTGACCATCCTCAGGAGCTACGGGACCCCTAGAAGCTAAAAAACCACTCCAGGTTCCCAGAACTTGAGCTAGAATTTCATTTCACTGACTTGGACTCTTAGTTGCATTCACAAGCCAACATGCATGCGAATGTAGGTGTTAGATTAGTGGGGCCTGACCCAGGTTTGGAAGTGATTTAGCCAAGCAAATCCCGGCACTACTGGCCCTTTCAACAACAATCTGAGGAGTGCAGACTGAGGTCTCACCCAAAGTAGTATGGGAGGGTGCTGGAACCAAGTTTCTGCACCCTAGGGATGTCTTGATGAAGTTTCTAGAGTTTCGCAGTCCAAACCTGTGCGCTTGCGCTACTCCGCGCAGCTGTCTATCCTTCGCGACCTATGCCACTACCTCTGTGCACCTCTGTAAGGGCACGAAGAAAGTACTACCCTGATCTCTATTCTTATTGTGATGTTATATTAGTGCTTAAATTAACTTTTGAGGGCCCAATATTCTTATTACTTCTTTCAACATTCAGGTACGTGTGCGTAATCATAAACAGTATAAATGCATAAAGATAAACAGAAACATAGATGCAAAATATTGCTCTACACCCACACTTTGCGGAGTCTTACAATACAATTAATCAAAACTCAGGCTTTAAGCCCAAAACCTACTGCGAGGGATCCCATGCCCAATAGGCCCCCAACACAATCATAAAGACTCGTCCAGTGTCACTCTGCTGGTGTGTTGATCTTTGCGCGGAGTCCATCCAGCAGGTCTCGCACAGCTTGGGTGTCTGCAGCACACTGTTCCACTGTCTGCTGTACTTGCTACACACGTATCTCTGAACCTTTGTGAGCAGGGTCCCATTCCTATCTAACCACATAAAGTTCCCTCATTTTTGCTAGCTTTCCTTCAATGGTAGCTATAATTTTGAAAGCTTCATCGATCCATGGTTGGATGCGCGCTTTAAGCAGGGATTCTTTTTGTCGTGCGACATCTAATTGGTCCTTTAGTGCCCTTGCCTGTTGTAGTTTGTTGAGTCATTGAGTAAGGAAAATCGTCTGCACGGTCCCTCAGACACTGTCGTACTCCTGCTGCAACTCACACGCTTCTGTCTCTATGCGCTGTAGGTTTGGATCTTCCTATAGGTATGTAAGCATGATTAGTGCTTGATCCAACATCCTGATGCAGTCCTGTACTGCTTGGCTAATTTTCTCCAACCCTGTTTGGATAGTGCGGGCGTTCTCCTCTCTGACTTCTGGGGGCATGGAAGACTATGCTTTCAATCGTATCTCAACGATCTATAGGTTTAGCTCCAACTGAACCTTCGTCGTTTCCTCCCTAGCCTCGTAGACTCTGGCCGCCAATCTGTGGACCTGCTCTGCTGCTGGTAGCTCTGCCGACACGGCCAACTCTGGGACGCTCCTACACGCATCCTCTACCGCCTACTCCAGTCCGCGAGCTTGCGCAACCAACTCATCACGCTAGAGGCTGAGCTAATCCATGTTGATTTTCTGCTTGTTCAAGACCTGGATCACACGACCTTCCCTGGCGCAGAGCTCTGTGATGACCCCATCCTGTAACTGGTACAGGGTTTCATGTGGCAGGGCTGCCAAGTTTAAGTCGACGCCTTTCATGCTGCTCATTGCAGCCTGGTCAACCTCGCTTACTGCTGCTAGGGCGCCTTCGGGTAACACGAAAGGGATGCCCCTACGGGCACGCAATGTATGTTCCGCTTTTGTAGTTCTTTCTCTGACGTATGGAGCCATTGTACCTATTTGGGGGGGTTGTACCTATAAGCCTTGTAGTTGCACGCTGAGTGCCCCCAACACAATGTTTTTCTCCATACTCATTTCCTGCAGCACATCCTTTTTGACCTCGTGAATCGCTTTTCTGATGTCAAATAGATCACCTTCTGTGAGTGTGATCGGGTCGATGGATGTCTTTGTCACCTTTACCTTCTTTGTGGGAGTTGTTTTCTCAGGGAAGTGTGGCTGCTTGAGTTAAGTTGATGCTAAACCAGGGTTCGTGCGCCCTTTTGTCTTGTCCACTTCCCCAGTCTGCTGCTCCGTGGACATATCCGGGCCCTCCTCGGGCTCTTCTATTGACAATGTTGTGGTTTTTTCCATCTGCGCTGCTGCTGCTGCATCGGTGTCTTCTACTATGCGGCTGCTTCTTGTTCCTGACACCTCTTTTCAGCGAGCTGCGTGATGCGCAGCTTGGTGTCCTTATTTCTTTGCTGGGTTGTGGCCTTCTCCATTCTTGCCGAGTCTAGGGCATGCCACTCTAGAGGCCATGACTCCATTATTGCGAAGATCGCATCATCCGTTGTGATGAACAGAAGCTTCACCCATTTCTGCACTGGATCCTTGCGCGCCCAGATATATAGGTTATGCATATCCACCTTGAACTCTGATGAGCTCTGCAAGATGTTATAAAGCATTGGAGATAGGCAAGGCCTTTAGTTGATCCACATTCAGATACTCGCCTCCATGAACACCCAAAACGCCTTCGTCTCTCAAATCCTCTTCACGTATTTTGTAGCCTAGAATGAGGTGTACCTCGCAGCTTTAGGCAGATCATCCTCAATACTGGGAAACTGGCTATCCTCTGGCAATTCCCGTGCAACCAATAAGATGGATAAGAGCAACCATGCATAGTGGAAGGTCTTACCCTGCTCCTAGGCCTCCTTGCAGTTTGTCAGAAACTCCTCGCAGAGGAAATGTGCGCAGTTGAACTATACCCCCTCCATGCATTTCTCTGCCAGTGCAATCACAGATGTTGTTACATTGTAGACGTGACATTTCCTCATCAGCTTGTCAACCAGCATCTAGGTGGCTAAGCGCACCCCTTTGTCCTTAATGCTTGCTATTGCGTACCCCCGCTTTTTCTTCTCTAGTTTATAATTGGCCTTCATGGCTTCTGCGAGGGCCAAGTCGCTGCTTTTTCATGCTATGGCCACAGGGTCATGTCCCTTGAAGGGTAGTCGATAAATTCTATGAATTAGGTTATCCATGATGGGAATAGGCTCCTCCAGCCAGAGATACCCATCATGCACTGGGCACGGCAGCTGCCTGATGACGAAAATGGTGATGGCCGCGTGGTGGTAGTGGGGTATCCATCGCAAATGGAGTAACCTATCCTTCTCCACCCCACACAACCATTTCTGCTTCATTAAAATCTCCGTGGCCAGGTGTGGGAACTTCTCGCTGTCTGTGAGGTCCCAATCTTTGAACTTCGTGGTAGGTATTCATCCCAAAGGCGAACCTTCAAGCATTATATGGATTTTCCCTTTTCTGCCATTGACAATTTGCCAAACCGTGGGTTTCTTTGGGATACACGGACTGGGCCCATAATCTGCTTATCTTTCTTCGGTCGCGGCATTCGTGGTGATTTTGGAACTTATGGCGCAATTACCACCTCTCTGGGCTCCTCATGGGTGATATGGGGCTCTGCGGTATCTTCGGCGAATTGCACCCTTGTTCTGGCAGCAGTCATCATGTCTATAGTCAAGGTGGTAAGGGTACATGGCACTCACTGCTCTGTAACTGATAAATTCTCACACAACCAAGTGTTTCCTCGTGGCTATCTTTTGAATTTGAATTTGACCATTCCCCCCACTTCTGAGTCGTTAATGCCTTCTTCGCGGCAGATCGTCCCAAATCTATCTCTTAATTTGTGTCTTAATTTTCCACCACCCACTCGTCTTTGCCTTAAATTTGGCATCTTATCATGAACAATGACACCAATGGTCACCTCCCAGCCTACCCGCATGACAGCACAACCCCCTATGCATGGGCGCGACCCCTGTGACATACTGATCTTGTGCGTACCCTCCTGATTTCTCAGCTCTCTCATAGACTCTTTTATAGTCCCACGCTCTCTTTCAACTATTTGGAGCATTGAGACTGTGCTCCCTACAGATAGTCAGGTGGTCGCACCACCTTTGCGAGGCTTCAATTCACCTTCCAGCCTAGCCCGTGGGCACTCCTCAATTACCCTCGCGATAGTCAGTGCCGCATGTTCTTCCTTATACGGTGCGCTCCCCTGGTTACTTTGTTTGGTAAGGTGCGGTTGCAGCCATAGTAGTAGAGCCACAAATTCTCGGCAACAATCTTCTACTGCAGTGGTATGGCTACCCATATCTTGTCCTATCATTTTATCAACACGACATGCTTGTGCAATTTCGGTTTCCCATTTTTTGATTTCCACATTGACTAACATGCTTTTCTTCCTCAGTCGTACCCGATCTTCTTAGAGTTTGTGAAGTTTAAGGTTTCCTTGCCGAATGGCTTCCTGTAACTACATAATTCCTTCGTTTGGGTCCTCGCGTCTTGTCCCACCTACGAGAGTTATTGCATGAGGAGTCCTTTCCTCCAAAATTATGGTCTTGACTCTACTCTTCAGCTTCAGAATCATTTCCGCGCTCAGGTTTTTGCACATGGCCCTATAGGCCCATCGGACTGCTGGTACGCGCAGGTCCCAATCAGTTCGTCTCACTTGGTGAACTCTATTCAGGATTCTGCATACCTTCTTGAATGCTTCTATGTGGAACGTTTGTGGTGCACATCGCCTTTCCTGCTGCTACATCCTGTTTTGATTTTCGATCCTTAGTTTGGGGTGTGCTTGTGTGGACTGCACAACACACATCTGTACCCATCGACATAGGTGGGCACGCAAGTTGCTCCGTCCTTGCTGCCCAACTTTCGTTCGAAGCTAGGGGCTTCCAAACTGTAGGCACATCATCCTTCTACATCCACACCAGTCCTCAAAGTTTTCTTGATGTGTACCCCACCATCGTGCGGGTGTTGTGTGTAGTGCCCATTTCAACGCATCGAACCGTTGTTGTTCCAGTACTGCGCTTTCAAATTTGCTCAAGAATTCATCCACCGCTATCAATCCATCATATGTCGGCAGCTCTTGTGCCTCTGTTGTCATGCAATGCAGTGATCTAATCATCATGTTGCAATTCAGCGTTGTCACTTCATGCAACCGATTCTGCCAGTGCTCTACTTCTTCGTCTGAATTCGAAGTGCAGGAGCTTTTGTGCTCCCATGAGATCCTCCCATCTGTATTCAGATTCACCCAATCCTGGTCTTGCACAGGTATCTAGTAAATACAATAAAGATCATTGTCACACACTGGTTCAATGTGGTGTGCTCCTTTGGCTGGGTCTAGTGGGACTACTACGCGTAGCGATTTTATCTCGAAGATCATTTTGCGCTTCTTTAGATTAATGACTCCATTCATATCGGTGGCCCAGTCTATTCCTAACAACGCGAGATAGGGATTATTGTCATCGAAAATCTCTATTACTTCAAAATCCATCTGTGTGCTCGCGCCTTCAATATCAACTGTTACTCCTTGCAACCTTCCCATGGGAAAAATCTTCTGTTGGTTCGCCATTGGTAATTGAATAGGGGACCACTGTAACATAGGCTTGCCCATAAGTTCCCATGTTTTCTTGAGTAATACATTCATGTCCCAACCCAGATCTAGGATTACCTGATCCATTTCATATTCCCCAATCTGTGCAGTCAACCTCATTTCTCTTCAAGTGCGCTTTGCATGCTTCCCAAATTTCCGGATGACGCATGGTTCCACTGACCCCATGCACCTAGTTATCAATTCCTGTAGTCCTTTAACAACCTTGTTGTGCAGCAGTTTCATGCATGTCTCCAGAAAGGTAGTAAGCATTGAAGGATCCATTCCTGACTCTGGTTGATCCTTCCTACCTGAAGTGGAGGCCTCCGTGAAGCTCTTCTTAGCTTCCATGAATGTCTCCTTTATGCATTCTAAGTCAAACTTAGGTTTCTTTGCAGGAGCCTTGTAATCCCACATACTTTCCTCTGGTTGCTTTCCCTTATCCTCTCCCATGGTCGTACCACTTTTGAGAATCATGTTTGCATTCAGGTCCCCTTCGCACAGTTCAGACCTCATCATTTGTATATTCTGAGTTGGGGAGGCTGGAATACCCCTTTTTCATGCATCTTTATGATCAATGTAGGACAGTCTATTGTTTCATGATCAAACTGAGCACAATACATACAGGATATCCTCGTCAGGTTGGTATAATCACGGGCATAGTGCCCTAGTCCTCTGCAATTGTAACAAATTAACTATCCGTGGCCCCTTCCTGATCCCATTACACCTCATCCTCAACATTGCCCCTAAAATCCAGCGCGCACCATCCGCACATTTGGGTCAAGGGCTCGTGCTTCGGTCTGCATTCTATAGGTTGGGGTTCGATCAATCATTAGCTCGTAACTGCGGCAAGTGCACTCATCGTGACCTACCGAGCTGCAGAAATTAAAAAACAATTGCTGGGGTGTCTGTGTATATTTCTGCAGCAAATGACAATTGTCCGTTGTGTGTTTCCCTCCTATCTGACAGATCTCACACCATAAAGCAGGTGTCGCACTTGGCCCTGCCTGTGCCTCTGGTCTCAATGGCATTGGACCTCTTCCTACCAGGTAGTTCGTGAACACTAGACAATGATCCTTGTCATGACCCTGACCTTTGCATTTTATGCACCATACTTCCTCACGCGCCTCTGGCCGCGGTGCCCTATCCTGCTTCAAGCTTTGCATTTCCAAACACAGATTCTATAGTTGCGCATGTATTTTCTGAACTCCCAACCCAGGGTCCTATATCGGGGTCTCATGTAATCTCATCGCCATCTCCAACACTTCGGCATGGGTAGAAAGTTTATGCTTTGACAGCGTTGTCCTCAAGTGTGGTGTCAGAGTTGCTACAAACCATGCATGATGTTATGTATCTGTTAGTGTCATATTGGCCTCACGGATCATACTCTTTAGCCTTTGTTCCAGATTCCAGGGGGTCTCACCCAAAATCATCGCGATCTCTTTAAACCCAATGATTGACTCCGTCTCTGATTTTGGCCTGCTAAATTCTTTGTTCAACGCATTCTAGATCTCTGCTATCCCTTCGTTTAGGTGGTCATTGGAGTGCTTGATGTACCATGTTAATGCGCAATCCTGCAGCGCGCTCACCAATGTAGCCCTCTTAATGTTGTCATCTATGACACCTTGTGCTTCCCATATTGCTCTTACCATGAACCCTGGATCCTCATTCCTACTCCTCTGAATACTAGTAGTTTGATCACGCTTGCCATACTGAACCGTGGAGGTGGTGGAGGTGGAGTGGGTAGAGATGGAGGTGAAGGAGGTGAAGTGGGTGGCAGTGTGTGTGGTAACTATGGAATCTACTGCCTTATCAAACTGACCGTGCTTCTCGGAGAAACTTTTGCAAGCTTGTCCTCACTTTCCCACGAGGGTGAAATCGAGGGACTGTTTTCTAACTCTTCACTACTTCTGCTTCTATAGATTCTTTTGCTCCGGGTAGTCCCAAACATTAATTTATTTGCATAACCCACTTTTCACATAACAACATCTTAGTCCAGCTATTCAAAGATTTAATATAATTACATCACGGTCCCTTGAGAAAACGTTACTCTGCCTCGCTGTAACTGATGGTCATGTCCATCGTAAAATCAGTGATAAATCCTCCTATTATTCGATCGAGCCAGTGGTCCACAGCTCGTACTATCTTATCTTCTAAGCCTTCCAGTCTACGCACTAATTTCAGAATCCACACTATTGGTTGGTCGAGCCTACACCTTCCTTGGTTGTCAACTAACCTCGCAATCCACTCATACAGTTCAGAAGGAAAGGATGTAAAGAAAATCTCATGGATTTCTGTATACACGTAGCGATCCGACCACTTTTTCTTAGATACTTGCAGAGTTTTGTTTTCCTATGTCGCAAACTCATGAATCTTCTTGTCCAACCACTCTTCAATTTCCTTCTTTGTTGGGTTCTAGTGGCACGACATCAGGATCCCTTATGTAGATCCCAGTCTCGGCAACGGAACCATTTATTGGCTTAGTGGGGCCTGACCCAGGTTCGGAAGTGATTTAGCCAAGAAAATACTAGTACTACTGGACCTTTTGGCAATAGTCTATGGAGCGCGAACTGAGGTCTCACCCGAAGTAGTATGGGAGGGTGCTGGAACTAGGTTTCTACACCCTAAGGATGTCTTGATGAAGTTTTTGGAGGTTCGCAGTCTGAACCTGCACGCTTGCACTACTTCACGCAAGTGTCTATCCTTCACGACCTGTGCCACTACCTCTACGCACCTCTGTAAGGGAACTAAGAAAGTACTACCCTGATCTCTATTCTTACTACGCTATTATATTAGTGCTTTACTTAACTTGTGATGGCCCAATATTCTTATTACTTCTTTCAACATTCAGGTATGTGTGCATAATCATAAACAATATAAATGCATAAAGATAAATAGAAACATAGATGCACAATATTCTGAATCCAACTTATCTTTATTAGTATTCTTTTTCAAGTACAATCCACTTATAGACTTGACTCCGCCCTGCACACTCAGCTGCAGGGGTCCGCACACTCAGCTGTAGAGCCTTTTCCTACTAGTACGACCCAGTACACTTTGAATTTCCCTGTATGCTCTAAACATGTCTTCACATCTATCTATTACTTGCTTGACCAAAAATCTATCTTTACACTTAGAGCCTCTCTCTATTTTTACAATTCCATGGTCTGTGGACCATGGGTAGGCTGAAACAACTTTACATTATTTTACAATTCTTAGGGCGGAAAACCCTATGACTCATCCTAGACTTTCGCTCTCCACGCCCGCACTTTGCGGAGTCTTACAATACAATTGACCAAAACTCGGGCTTTATGCCCCAAAACCTATTGTGGGGGATCCCATGCCCAACAGTAGGCCTCTAGTCACATGCATAATCCTATAAGTTAGCGACTGTAGTCTCAATTTCCCAGTTCTGAGGCTGCAATCATGAGATTTGTGCCACCTTTTTAGGGTTTGTCTCTACATCACTGCCCATAACTTAATGAGAATTTCCAAAATAATAAATAACACAAATACAAAGCCTCTAACACAAAACTTAATCAAGGACTTGATTTAACCAAGCCTAACCAAGACATACATTTCGTCAAACATGTAATCTACAGGTCATCAATTCATATCAAAACATAGGGGTCTGAAACTTATCTAAGATTCACCAAGAAGGTCTAATACCCTCTTATAATAGCTTTAATAACATTTATTAGTCCATGCATTCATTAATCATTCATATATTCATCAAACATGTTAAGAGCCATAAGCAATATACTTCTTATAACTAGCATATAAACCTGTAAATAACCAACATATAAACCATGGAAACTCAACCATAATATCACCATCATAATTAATACATGTACTCATAGATCACAATAGAAAATACCTCTTATCAATATATGAAAATTCCAATCAATTCAAAGACTTCCATGTATCACCCGACCATAGATTGGGATGAACCAAATCTTTCTTTCATCCAATCACCCTCGCGCCATATTCTAAGCATGAATGTGGGATTTAATGGAATAAAAAAACAAAACCAAACTAGGGATTCCAGAGGTCAAACCACCTCAACCATAAACCAGTGATTCCACCTCATGGTTGGACATCACTAACCATCACTAGATTGGTCTCTACGCAAGCTTTCCAAGGCTCCAGACCGTTTGTTCCAACCCAAATCCACGACTAATAACTCAACCCACAACTTCCACAAGGCTTCAGAGTGTTTGTCCAACCAAGGCTCCAAAGTGTTTGTCCAATTAAGGCTCCAGGACTACTAATTCAACCCACCAAGGGCTCCAGAGAATTTTTCCAACCAAGGTTTCAGGACTAGTAACTCAACCCTAAGTTGTTCCAGGGCTTCCACAGCATTTGTTAAACCAAGGATCCAAGAACTAGTAACTCAACCCATAACCATGAGGAACATGAGCATGAATCAAAAATCAAATGGGAAAACCCACAACACCATTGCTATCTAAGAAATGGAAAGGCTAGGCAAAACCACTATCAATTCAGGCAATCCTCCATGTCAATGACAACTCATAACCAAGAAATCACATGCATGTACCATGCATACCAAAACTAGCATGGAAACCATACATGCAACTCAAAACCTCAAATAACTCCCACTGTAGTTTTCGATCCTGTTGTGCTCTTGCACTTTCCTACTTTTCCTTTGCCTTATTTCTCCAAATCTAAAGTATGCCATAATCCTCCAAGACTTCTCCAAACAAAATCTAAGTGTGAAATAGTATGATAGAGATAATATAAGAGAGCTCCGGGCTTAAACTGACAAAGTCTGAGAATTGATCCTCAAAATCCTTTTTATCATTGAGGCCTCTATTTTATTAAATTTCCTTTATTTTCCTTCAATTTCCTTCACATGCAAATCTATGAATTTTCAACTTCCTTTTCTCCTATTTTACTTTATTTTACAAAAAAAATTCCAATTATTGCCACATTTTCTTTGCCAATTTCCTTAGCCATTTATTAATCACAAGTGATCCCCATCACTATATTTTTTCCCAATATTCAACTTGGAATATGTGTCCCATGACCTTGGTATTATATTTTTTTTACATGGAAATTCAACCAAGGGTTGTTACAGAGTTGCATTCGTGCGATTGTGAGCTTTTGGCCATTGTCTTGTTGTTTAAATCATGTGGTTATAACCAAACTGAGCTCGTCTCAACCATGTGGTTGTACTTGTAACCCTAAAAACTTAAAGTTTGCCTTATGAAACTTCTAGCCTCTAATTTTGGCCTATCCTTGGCTTTCTCTCTGTAATTTAGGTTTATTCTAGACCTATCTTTCTTTACTGGTTTACTTGGATTGGGTCTTTCATTGTTGATATAATTTATTGTTGTGTCTTGCCTTTCCATCGTTTGTTATCTTTATGATCTATTGGATAGATTATTTTCATTGCAGCTAGCTACTGATACATCTCTGGTTTGAAGCCATATTGTTTGGTTTTTTTGAGCTCTTCCACTACTTGTGTCCTTCAAGGTCTTCTTTGAGGGTTTTTCCTATTTTGGTTGAGACTAGTGTCCTCATCTTAGGATATCCTCTTTTCAAATCTGTTTGGTTGCTTGAGTGACTTGTTAAATCTATTTTGCATCTAGGTTTTGCATCTTTGCTACCTTTTTTTTTAACTTTTATCACTTATGTTCAAGTTATTTCCTTTATTTTTTCTTATTTGTATCACAATCGGTGGTGTTGTTTTTGGTTGTGTAGTTGTCATCAAGAAACGTTTATTTGGTTGTGTCTTGATTATCTTTTACCACTCCCATTTAATCTTGTTTAGGCCTTTCTGCATCTAGGGTCTAGTTTTGACCTTTCTAGAACATTGACCCTTATTAAGTCATTGTCCTACAACCCTATCTTTTTGACATTGCCTTCCTTTTTCACTTTATCTTTCTCTTTTATCGATTGAGTGTACTTGTTTCTTTGGCTTTGACTTCCTATATTTGAGTGATTTGTGTTCTATATTGCAGACTTCTTTAGCCTCTTATCGATTTATTTTCCTTTTTGGTTTGTTTTTGGGTTAAATTTTTGATAAAATTGGGGATTTTTATTTGAAAGAATTTAGTGAGTGGTGCATTATCATATGCATTGGTGTGTTGTGAAAAAATCTTACCCTCTTGTAGTTATAATTCATTGAAGTGAAAACAATTTGCATATAGCTACATTAGGGTTAGTAACAAGAGTCATTCACACCATCTAAGTTTCATGCCACATCCCAATTGTGTAAACAACGACCATTTAAAATTAACATGACAATAAAAGCAACTAGACTTCTCCTTTATTTTTGTTGGTAGCATGCCAACTTTAGCTTAGGCAAGGGTCTTGGATATGGGTGTGTGAGTCAACTACTCCAAGACTACAAAACCAAATTAGTAGCCTAAGTTAAGGAGTGAAAAATACTTCATCATCCCATGAAAAATTCGAAGCACATCAGAAAACGAGTTCAGAGGGGGTTAGGGTAAGTCACACTACGAGTGGTTCTCCTCGAGGCCACCCACCTCATGTTAGGGAATCTCATGTTGAGACTAATCACCAAGAAGCTCAATATTTGTGTGCCCCCATGGGACAAAGGTACCATAGTGACCTTTCAAAGTAAAGCTACCTTACATGTGGTGCTTGTGGGAGGAAACCATACCTCTTCCTTACCTTCCTCTAGATAGCTTTGTTTGCAGAATTGGGACCCTGCAAGTAAGAAGTCTCTTGGAAGGCCATATGAAACATAGACTAGGACTGGTTTGCGTGTGTGTTTACCTTCTAGGACTTTTCTAGTGCGTGTTGTTTGGTATGATCTAGTAGTCTTGGCCTTAGGGTGTTTGTACTAACATTATTTTATTAATTTATAATTATTCACCTTAGTTGAACATAGCCATTTTCAGTCACATTTAATTCACGATTTTCCTCCTTAATGAGGTGGACTCTGTTCTCCTACAAAAAGAGTGTCTATCGATGCTCAAGACAGTAATCAAGCCATAGTTGTGGAGTCTATACCTAGTCCTTCTGGTAGTGATTTGATTTCCATTGAAACATTGGCATATCTTCTAGGACCTAAGTTATTGTGGATGAACCCTGATGGTTGTTGTTGGGTAGTGGAGGTCCCACGTAACAGTTTTGGGGCTTAGAGCCTATAAATTAGGATGAAAATATTGTAAAAACTCTGAAATATGCAGAGCACGAAATGTAATAGATCGAGTCAAAGGGTTGTCCACCCAAGAAATAATATAGAATAATAGGAAGTAAGTCGGCTTTCCCATGGTCCGCAGACCATGGGAATGTATAAATAGAGCGAGGCTCTAAGGGTAGAAAGTAGCTTTTGGTATGTACTTTTGGATCTGGAATGTAATGGGTTTTTGAGGAATGAAGTCTTGAAGCGTTTGTAAGTCCGAGTCAAGGGTGTTGGTAGGTAGATAGAGGTTCTGTAGCTATGTGCGCAGAGGCCTAGTAGACTTCGTAGCTGTGCGCATGGACCACTGCAGCTGAGTGCGCAGGGTGGATCTGGATGTATTGGTGGAAGAATTGAAAAAAGATAAGTTGATTCTGAAATTTTGTGTTAAATCTGAATTATTGTGGATCTGGCTAATTTATGGTTGATATAACTATTTGATCTATGTGCGTATGCTTATGTTATGAGTTTATGAAAACCTATATCTTTCTGGGTGCGCGAACTGGTTATTTCTTTTAAATGTTTTCTTAAAGACCGTAAAAAGTAGATATAATCTATAACAGTGCATTAATAAGACTTAAGGATTTTCCTGGGTCCGGATCTATGCGGAGTAGAGTGGCACGAAGCCACAGAACAGTGTGTGAACCTTCCAGACCACATCAAGACATCCCAAGGGTGTGGAAACCTATTTCCAGTACCCTCCCCTACTACCTTGGGTGAGACCTCAGTCCACGCTCTACGAGCTGTTGCTGAAAGGGCCAGTAGTTGTGGGATTTGTTTGGCTAAATAACTCTTCCAAACCTGGGTTAGGCCCCTATAAGCCAACAAATGGTTCCATTTCTAGGACCGGGATCTGCCTAAGTGGTGTTTGATGATAGAACACTAGAATCCTACAAAGAAAGAACTTGAATATTGATTAGATCAGGAGCAGTACAAGTTTATAGAACACTGACACGCAAGCCAAAGGTTAAGAATGACGAGCGCGATCCAGCTTCCAGTATTCAAAGGAGCAGGAAGCGAAGATCCAGAACAATTTTGGTTCGTGGTAACGGCGGTATGGGAAGCGCATGGAGTTATGGATGATAACATCAAAAAGGCTACCTTAGTTAGCGCATTGTACGATCGAGTGTTGACATGGTATATAAAGTACTCAAGCGATAACTCGAATGCAGGAACAATGGAGATCCAGACCGAATTAAAAAAAGAATTTAGCTGGCCAAAATCAGAAATGCAGTCGATCATAGGGTTCAAGGAAATCACAATGATGCCTGGTGAAACTCCGTGGGATCTAGATCAGAGATTAAAAAGTACAATCCGTGAGGCGAACATGACATTGTCGGATGCGCAACACTATGCGTGGTTTGTGGTGTCACTGACGTCATATCTGAGGACAGCTCTGTCACAACAAAAGATCTCAACCTAGGCTGAAGCATTGGAGACAGGGATGAGGTTGTATAAAACTCCGATACAGGATCCGGGGTTGGGAGTTCAGCAAATCCATGTGCAAATACAAAACCTGTGTTTATAAATGTAGAAGTTAAAACAAGAATAGGAACCTTGCCCAAGAGCCCAGGAGGAAGTATGGTATATAAAGTATAGAAGCCAAGGTCATGATAAAGATCACTGTCCAGTCTTTGCAAACTATGTGGCAGCAAGGGGACCAACGCCATTGTGACCAGAGGCACAGGCAGGGCCAAGCGCAGCGCCCGCACTCTGGTGCACGATATGTCAAGAGGGAGGAAAGCATGCCATGGACAACTGTCATCTATTACAGAACATGAGACAACCCCCCCCCTAGTGGCTATTTTGCAACTTTTGCAGATCGGTGGGCCACGAGGAACAAGACTACCGTAGTTATCAATTATTGATGGACCAGTCACCTGCCTATAGAATGCAGGCTCAAGCACAAGGTCAGGATCCAGCCACGGCGATAGGAAGGGGTCGCGAGCAGCTCATCTGTTACAACTGCGGAGGACCAGGTCACTACACGTGGGACTGTACCAACCCGACCAGAATATTGTGCCCTTACTGCGAACAATTCGATCATGAACTGATAGATTGCCCCACACTGATAGCGCAGATTCGTGAGAAAAAGGTAGCACAACCTATGCCAACATAGAACATCTAGATGATGAGGTCCAAACCGCGCAAAGAAGATCCCAACGTAAATATGGTGCTCAAAAGTGGCACGATCATAGGAGAGGATAAGGGGAAACCAACCAAGGAGAATACAGGAGTTCGAAAGAAGACAGGTCTAGAAGCTAGGGTGATCTTTGTGGAGTTCTCTACCCCAGGTAGTAGGGATCAATCTGACCCAAAAAGGGATTCCTTGATGCTGACTACCTATTTAGAAACATGCATGAAATTGCTTCACAACAATAGAGTGGTTAAGGGCTTACAAGAATTGATAAATAGGTTTGCAGGGTCAAGTGAACCTTGCATGGTTTGAAAATTGGGAAAACATGCATCGCGGACTAGGCAGGAAATGCGGTTAACATCGTAGATTAGTGACTATGAGATGGATCAGATCATTCTGGACTTGGGCTCAGATGAAAATGTACTACCTAAACAGACGTGGGAGGATATGGGCAAGCCCACATTGCAATGGTCTCCTATTCAATTAAGTATGGCTAATCAATAGAAGATCCTGTCGATGGGAAGACTACAAGGGATTATGGTAGATACAGAAGGCATGAGCACCCGAATGGACTTCGAGGTAATCGAAATTGTGAATGAAAGTATCCCTTACCCTACGTTATTAGGAATAGACTGGGCCATCGACATGAATGGAGTTATTAATTTAAAGAATCGGAAAATGACCTTTGAGAAGAAGTCACTCCGCATAGTCATTCTACTAGACCCAGCTGAAGGACCATGGTACATTGAACCCGTGTGCAATGAAGGAAGTGATAATGAATTAGATTGTATTTACAAAATCACTACACGACATCAAGTGTGGGACAATCCGATGGTAGAAGGAAGAATATCGTGGGGGCATGCAGAATCCTGCACCGAAGATTCAGATGAAGAAGATGAGCGATGGCATAACCAGCTGAATGGGGTAACCATGTTAAACTACAATATGGTGACTAAATCATTGTGTTGCATTAGAGCTCAGGATCGTGAACTACTGATATATGATGGGCTAATAGTAATACAGGAATTCTTGATCAAATTTGAAAGCATGGTACCAGAGCACCAATGGTTCGATGCATTGAAATGGGCATTGCATGCGATGCCTGCGCATTGGTGGGGCACACATGAAGGAACCTTAGAAAATTGGCACGGCTGTAGGCGCATGATGCAGATAATATTTGGGAGGCTGAAACTATGCATAATGGAGAAATATGATGGACGTGATGATCCATGCATGCACCTGACCAGATGGGTCCAAGCCTGTGGAGAAGAGACTCAACCGAACTGGGTACACTTACTTTATCATACCCTAGACATCATTCCAAGGAACTGGTATACTGAAACAGAGGTTTGACATGGCACCGATGAATGGGATATCTTCCGTGAAGGGTTTTTGTCAACTTTCCTCTTTGAGGATCAATGGATGGATACTGTGGACGACATGTTACAGGTGGTAAAAGGTGTTATTTTCAAAATACCATCGGAACCAAAAGAAATCATGTAGCTAGAATGGTCATGACAGTTGAGCCAGGCCCTGGAATGTTACAATGTGCAAGTAGAAGATGATGAGGATGACCCTAGAAACATCAATATTCCAGAAACACAGGGGAGTCGCAAGGTGAGCGGGCCAACAATCGAGGATCCAAACATCACTACGCCACTAAAAATGAGACAAGTAAACATCGAAACAGAGGAAGAGCCAAAGTATGCAACGCTGGGAGACTATTGGGACGATGCCATGGTGGAAAAGGTGGTTGAGTTGCTTCGAGAATATCAAGATTTATTCCCCACAAAAATCATGGAGTTAAAAGGGATCCTCGGTGACCTGGGAATGATGAAGATAACCATGAAGCCATATGCAAAGCTAGTTAAGCAGTGACCTTACCGGTTGAATCCAAAATACAAAGCGAAGGTTTGTGAAGAGTTGGACAAGATGCTTGCAGTAGGAATAATTGAACTGGTAGAGGAGTCCGACTGGGTAAGTCCTATGGTTATGTAGGAGAAGAAATAAAAGGGTGAAATTAGCATCTGCATCGATGTCAGAAAGCTCAATGATGCATGTGTCAATGATCCCTTTTCAATGCCATTTACAGACGAGGTACTGGAAAATGTGGGAGGACAGGAAGCCTACTCCTTCATGGATGGTTTCTTGGGTTACCACTAGATCAAGATCGTGCCAGAGGACAGGAGTAAGAAAACTTTCGCCACCGAATGGGGTTGTTTTTAGTATATGGTGATGCCATTTGGACTAAAGAACGCGATGGATATATTCTCCCGTGTTGTGGTAGCTGCATTCAAGGAATTTATACACAAGTTCTTAGAGGTATATCTTGATGATTGGAGCGTATTTAGGCTAGCTAAGAAGCATACCACAAGCTTATGGTTAATTCTGGATACTTTTCGATGGCACTAGATTGTGTTAAATTTGAAGAAGTGTACTTTCCTCGTCCCCTTCAGGAACCTACTCGACCATGTGCTTTGTAAGCAAGGTCTGATGGGGGATCTGGCGAAGATCACTTTCATACTGAACCTGCAAGCGCCGTGAAGTTTCAAACAACTGTGCACCACACTGGGACACACTGGTTACTATCGGAAGTTCATTAAAAGCTACGCGCAGATCACGACACCAATGGAATAGTTGCTGAAGAAGGATGCTACTTATTTCTAGAATGAGGAATGCAACAAAAGTCTAGAAACGCTTAAGGAAAAGATGGCATCAGCCCCTATATTGGTCTTTCTAAAATGGGACATCGAATTTCATGTGCACGTTGACATGTTGTGTATCGCATTGGGCATGGTACTCACTCAAGAAGGAGCAGAGGGAATTGATCATCTGATCGCATTCGTAAGTCAACGATTGTCAAAAGCTGAGAAGAACTACTCCACTACTGAGCAAGAAGGATTGGCGATGGTATACGTGCTCCAAAAATACCACCACTATCTGCTCGGAGGACACTTTAAGATGTATACTGACCACTCTACGCTAAAATACCTAGTGAATAAGCCTGTGTTGGGGGGGCGCATTTGTAGGTGGCTGCTATTATTTCAAGAATATGACTTCGAAGTCATCGTAAAGCCAGGATGTCTGAACACAGGCCCAGACCACCTATCTCGAATTGAGAACAACAAAGAGCCCACAAACTTGGAGGAAGGACTACCATATGCATAGTTGTATGCCATATGCGTCACGGATGGCCATTTTGAGGATATAATCCACTTCTTAACCACAGGAACCCTACCACAGGGATATTCCATTTATAAAAAGAAAGAATTGGTGATACGGGTAGCAGAATTTATTGTTATTGTAAGAAACCTCTACAAAATGGGCAACAATGAAATATTATGCAGATATGTGCCTGAATTTGGGCGAGGACAAATCCTGGCAAAGCACATGGGAGGGTTGTTGGAGGAAATTATGGGGGTCGCACCATAGCACAAAAGATTCTTCGCACAGGACTATGGTGGCCAACTCTACATCAAGACTTGAAAGAATACT
Source organism: Pinus tabuliformis (assembly GCA_031772625.1). Lineage (NCBI taxonomy): Eukaryota > Viridiplantae > Streptophyta > Pinopsida > Pinales > Pinaceae > Pinus > Pinus tabuliformis. The sequence continues at coordinate 465,488,997 of CM062819.1, forward strand.
GTCGGGCTTGTGAAGTATGTCAATGGACTGGGAAACCATCGCGGAGGGATGAATTTCCGTTCAATCCACAGATGATGTTGCAACCATTCAAAAAGTGGGTAATCGACTTCGTGGGACCTATCGCACCTCAAGGGAAGATGAGTGTGCACTATATGATCACGATCACCGCGAGAGAATATTTGACTAGTGGGCAGAAGCATAGCCGGTTAAGGACTGCACGACTGTTGCAGCGGTGAAATGTTTGTTCGAAGACGTGTTGAAATAGTTTGGCTCTCCCAAAATTCTAATGAGTGATAGGAGAATACACTATCTGAATGAAACAATCGGCACACTCACTGAGGAATTCTAGATATATCATCAACAGAGCACGCCATACATCCGCAAGCGAATGGGACTGTTGAAGTGCTCAACAAAATTTTGGAGACTGCATTGACTAAGTTTTGTAATGCGCAGCGAAATGATTGGGACTTGCGCATCCCTGCCATGCTATGGGCCTACTGAACCATGTGCAAGAAGTTGAGGGGTCAGACACCTTTCCGGTTAGTCTATGGTAAGGAAGCCATCATGCCCATGGAAGACATTGTACCTGGTTTTCGAATCACGGTAATAACAGGCATGGTCGACCGCGGGGCTTTAGAGGAACGACTCGCGCAACTAGAGGAACTTGAGGAGGAATGGTTTTTGACCAGATTCCATCAGCAAGTATAGAAACAACACAAGAAAGTGTGGCATGATCACCATATCAATGTTCCCACTTTTAAGGAGAATGATCTGGTATTACTATATGATAGCAAATTCGACAAATTCCCTAGCAAGCTCTGAATGCATTGGTTGGGTCCCTATGTAGTCAAAAAAGTTACAGATGGAGGCGTGGTCTAGCTTGCTAAGCTCAATGGAGACCCCTTCCCAAGAAGAGTAAATGGCAGTCACCTGAAGCTCTACATGGGTGGGCCGATTGCCTAACTAACCGACTGAAGGATAGTCTCACCACTCCAGCTAGTTGAAAGAGAGTGTAAGATGCTAAAGCAATCTGGGGGAAAGTTGCACGACCACTGGGATGTGTGTGGATATGGTTTGTCACAAGGGTTGTGGTTGCACAGAAAGGGATGCGCTGCTACATTGAAGAGAAAAGAGGTGACCATTGCTTTCAATATTCATGACAAGATGTCTGAGTTATGGCAAAAGGGACCAGGCGGCGAGAAATTAAGAGACAAGGTATGAGCCGCATCTAAAACAATCTGTCGTAGGCTTAACATGAGGACACCAAAAAAGGCGGGAGCCAACGAATTTGAATTTCAAAACACTTATAAATCACAGGGGGGCCTCCACCGAACAAGCTATGCTTTTGAGAACCTTAAGTTGTTGTGATTTCCCGGCACTATGGAACTCTTCATTATCTACGCTTAAGAAGTAAGGCCGAGAGTTGTGATATGGCCAAAGATGCAGGGCTTTCTGAAGAATATGGTGTGGAGGGGATGTGCTAAAAATTTGTTGACATCAAGCAGAACTGGTTTGGATGTCATGGCCTCACCCATGGGCTGGTTGGTAAACCATAAAGGATAAGGGAAAAGCTGTAAATATGGAGACAAATGGTGTAAATGTAGTTAACAAGTCGTCTCTGGTGTATCTTGAAGATTGGGATCTCGCAGACAACATCAATGGTCTTGCAAAATTGTAACACAAGCTACAACAGATAGTGCGAAGAGAAGATACGAACTTAGAAATTGGCTTTGTTAGTACGAGGAGGTCCCATATGCGAAACCCTAGCTAGAACTAAAATCCTATGAGGGGGTGTCTTATGTTAACCAAGTAGAGCAGAATGAGAATTATCGGTTGCGAGAATTGGTAGAAACAATGAAGAAAGCACTGGAAGAAGCATTGCAGGAGAGGAAGAAGGAGCAAAAGAATGAAGGACGTCACTCATAGGGAGATGAACTACAAAGCCTATGCAACGTGTCTTGCCACACCGAAGAGTGACTCGGGACGAGTCACGATGATTGTGTTGGGGGCTTGTTGGGTAGTGGAGGTCCCGCGTAATAGTTTTGGGGCTTAGAGCCTATAAATTAAGATGAAAATATTGTAAAAAATCAGAAATATGCGGAGCGCAAAATGTAATAGATCAAGTCAAAGGGTTGTTTGCCCAAGAAACAATATAGAATAATAGGAAGTAAGTCGGCTTGCCCATGGTCTACGAACCATGGGAATGTATAAATAGAGCGAGGCTTTAAGGGTAGAAAGTAGCTTTTGGTATGTACTTTTGGATCTGGAATGTAATGGGTTTTTGAGGAACGAAGTCGCGAAGAGTCGGTAAGTCTAAGTCAAGGGTGTTGGTAGGTAGATAGAGGCTTTGCAGCTATGTGTTCAGATGTCCAGTAGAGTCCGTAGTTGTGTTCGCGGACCCCTGCAGCTGAGTGCGCAGGGTAGATTTGGAAGTATTGGTGGAAGAATTGAATAAAGATAAGTTGATTCTGAAATTCTGTGTTAAATCTAAATTATTGTGGATCTGGCTAATTTATGGTTGATATAATTGTTTGATCTATCTGCGTATGCTTATGTTATGGGTTTATGCAAATATATATCTTTTTGGGTGCACAAATTGGTTATTTCTATTAAATGTTTGCTTAAAGACGATAAAAAGTAGATCTAATATATAACAACGCATTAATAAGACTTAAGGATTTTCCTGGGTTCGGATCTACATGGAGTAGAGTGGCGCAAAGCCACATAAAGTGTGTGAACCTTCCAGACTACATCAAGACATCCCAAGGGTGCAGAAATCTGGTTCCAGCACCCTCCCCTACTACCTCGGGTGAGACCTCATTCTGCGCTCTGCGGGCTGTTGCCAAAAGGGCCAGTAGCTGTGGGATTTGTTTGGCTAAATAACTCTTCCGAACCTGGGTCAGGCCCCTATAAGCCAACATTTGTACACTTACCTATACTTACATTCCATTTTCAGTATTTTATCCTATGGAAAATTTCGAGTCATCTTTACCTTCCACATCGACAATATTTGATGCCATGTCATCATTTCCACCACTTATTGTGGTTGTACCTACTCCTTTGCCTATGCCTCTCACATCTTCTTGGGGAATTCCACTAGTCTCATCTGTAGCTCCCATAAATTTTCCTATTATCCCCATGCCCACTCCATCATCTACATTGGCGATGGTCATTTATCTTAGTGAGCTGATAGGGCCAGGAATCTTCTCCCCTATCTTTTCTCCATATACGTTTCTTATTCCTCACCTAAGCATGGTAACTTCTAGAGATGTTTGGGGGGTTGAGGGGGGGGGGGGGGGGGGGGGGGTCATTTGCTTGTCCTATCCATTATGTGGAAAGGTTACCTCAAATATGTCACAAGTCTGGTACAGTTCATTGTTTGGAGGGACGCCAACTTCCAGCACTTTTCCTGGAATGGCTAGTTTACCTAGGGGCAACCTTGTTGCTAGTATCATCACTTCTATGAGTTACCCTCCTTATGTTGGTGCTACTGCTCAGGCTAGTCCATCCTTTTCCACTGGGTACAAACCTATTAATAGTCATGCTCTCGAGGGTTTTCACCAGTTATCCTTGCCCACATCATTTATATGTTGCAGTGAACCTTTACCAAAGCCTACAATCGTGACATCATAATCCTTATATGGGGGGACCTCAAGGTTGGTCGGGTAATTCTCCTGCCTATGACCCATTTAGTTAACTTCACAATCCATTTTTATCTTCTCTTGATTTACTAGATTTGGCTAAGTTGACCAACAAACCCATTAGACACTATCCTTGGTGACCAACCATGCCTGCAAAATTACCCTTCGATATCCCCAAATTTGAAGGAAAGCCTGGAGAGAATCCATCCACTCATATCACCACATATCACCTATGGTGTTCATCCAAATCTTTAGTGGATGATTTGATTAAATTATGCTTATTCCAATGCACTTTAACTAGGGATGTTGCCAAATGGTACATCGAATTGGACACAACATCCTACAATGACTTTTCATCCTTAGATCAAACCTTCTTAACGCAATTTCAATTGCCTACAAGGTATGACATTGATTATAATCTCTTGTCCAAATTTAAAGAATATGATGCCACTTTGATTTTCAACCATATTCACAAGTGGCACCATTGCAAGAGATTGGTTAGAACCAAGCTTCCTGATGAGATACTACACAAATGGTTCATTCGATCCTTAAGACTTCAAATCACCAAAGATGTGTATATGTTTATATTTTTTACTAAGGAGTAAGCTATCTTAGTTGTCCAACAACTGGATTTAATTTATTCATAATCAGGTACGCTTTATGAAGTATTGTTTAATGCTCCTCGACCTTCAATTAACCCACCAAACCCTACCCCTGGTCCACAAACTGACTTTGTGATTGAGTTTGCTTATGAATCCATGAGCTAACTTTCTTCCCAAGTTTGGCATTTGATCATTACATTGCAGTCCCCAACAAGTGCATCTGGCTCTATAAAAGCACTTTCTTCTGAGAAGTTCACCGATGTTCTTACAAGTGAAGTCCATAACATCTAAGAACAAATAGTAAAATGGTGGTAAAAATAATACAAAAAATAAATAAATAAACCAACCTGCTCAAGAATCTCAACCAAACATGCCAATTCAGGGAGTGGGCACAAGCAAACAACATCAAGAGATTAAGTTCCCTTGTAAAATATGTCAAGGAGAACATATAACTCACGAGTGCTCTCGAATGGATGAAGTTCATATGATTCTTCCACCATCACAATATACTCAACAACCCATCATTTTAACTCGTCCATTCCCTACACAACCTCAACAACAAATGGTTGCACAACCTCCTCTACCTCTGTAAGGGGGCAACAAGGGGCCATGTTTCTATCCTCGAAATAGCTTGTCCATCCTTATGTGTGAAGAGAATATTAATGTGACCATGAGAGGTAAGTCTTATGACATTCCTGAGTCGAGTTATTCTCCTAAGGACTCACCCACTCCACCTCCTTCCACTGGACCTCTCATGTTAAATAGCACATAACCCATCTTCCCGGGTATTTCAGCACTATACTATTGTTGAATATATTATCCAATATCCCTATACCATGTCTACCCTGAGGGTTTTGCAAATATGCCCTCAAGAGTGGAACGCCTTATTTTCCGTGATCAATGGAGTAGAACCCTCTCACTTGAACCTCATCATGTTTAATGTTGACAAGGCTTCCATTCAACTTTCCAACCAGATTGCATTCTAGATTGTCGTGCATGTTTTTCTAAAAAATGTTCATCACACTTTGGTGGATGAAGGTGTTGGGTAGCGGAGGTCCCGCGTAATAGTGTTGGGGTTGAGAGCCTTGTTACACAAAAATATCGTCACCATGATTATTTGCAGTCAGTATGGGTCTATCATCACTTGTACTGTCCTCCTAAGAAAGTCTCAGACCTCATCTCTTCAAATCAAGCTTTGAAAATGAGAGAAATACATTAAAAATCAATGTAACTCTGGTTCCGCACTTTCTCTCACTGTCACCTGCGGTCCCGCACCTTCTGTGTACAAAAACTACGGACCTGCCCGCTCTGTCCCTAACGGTGTAGGTGCGGACCCCTGTGAAAGTCAAAAGGCGCAAGTTTTATCTTAAAAGACTCACTTTGGGTTAATTCTAGAGGTTTCTAAAAGGAATTTTGACGTGGATTGTTCGCTCTGAGGTGGTTCATGCATCCCAAAAGAGAAGGAGCTAATCCCTTGATGAGAGGAGCTATCCCTTTGAAGGAGGGCTTTATCCCTTTGAAGGAGGACCTAGTAACCTCCCTCCATTGCACTATAAATACAGGCATTGGGCTGGTTGCTAGAGAGGTTAGAAGTTGAACATTTTTTAGGGTAAATGCTGGTGAAATCAAGATTTCCTAGTTGAGCTTAAGAGGAGAGATCACATACCTTTTTGGCTTCATTCAGGAGTGAGTGAAACTTGTCAAAGTAGAGGAGACTTCTTGCTGGACCCTGGGAGGAGCTTGTACAGTGTCAAGGCAAAGGTTGTAAAGTTCTTCTTCTTTTGAATTAATACAATCAAACTCATTTTTCTCAACAAGTATCTCATGTTATTTGTTTCATGGACTCCTTGACTTTCATGTTAAATATGTTTTATGCAATTGGCTTTTCAGGTGCTATTTAATTTGTTTGCCTTGTTTGTGTTTGCAGATTTGTGACAAAGGAGCTCATTTGGATCGAAGGAGCGAGGGCATCCACAAGCTTGCGTTGGATCTAAGGTAGGCCTTAAAAACACTTGTTTGCCATTGTTAATCAAAGCATATTTAGAGAAAGATAGTGTCTGGTTGGTTTGCTTGTCATTAGGTATTCTTTAGATTCTAGGAAGGTCTATCTTGTCCGCAAGATCGACTCATTCCGTGTGACAAAATGGCGACTCCGCTGGGGACTTGATTGTTTTCCTTGTTTTTACTTTGACCTGAGAAACTGTGTTTTTGTTTCTGTTTTTGACTTGTTATGTGTAAAATTGGGTAGAGTTTGTAGATCCAGGGTTATTTTTTGTTTTTCATAGCTTTGGGAGAGGACCGCACCCTAGCCGTTTGACACAGTGCGTACCTACCCACAACTTGGCTTTTAGCATAGAGCGGGACCGCACCTGTGTCAACTGTGGGCCTGCGGACCCTATCAAAATTTTGAAAAACCCTAAGATTTCCTCTTTTAGTCAGCTTAATGTTTGTTTAGAAATTGTTATCCACTGCCCAGACCTGCATATAACTTGTCAGAAGCTTTCCTTAGATTGATTTCGTTAGTGTTAGGGTTTTAAGTGAAATTCCTAGGAGTTTTGCTTGTTGGGTTTGTTTTTCATTTTGGTTATGTAGTGGCTCTGAGCTTAGAAGCTGTAGGGACTTCAGATCACCTTAGTGTCTACTAGCCTTCTTATGAGTCTGACCATTTATGAAATCTCCCCTTGTTGAGGAATCCGCTTTGAGTTTTCTCTTTACAAAACTTCGAAAAGCTTGTGTTTGAGAGTTTGGATTTTCATTTTCAAAAAGAAAACAAAATTGGTTATTCTTGACTTATTTGTGATTCTGCATAAATTTGTCCTTAGCTTATATCTAGCTAAGTAAAACATCCTTAAAAAAGACTTTTAGTAGGCTTTGACTTCAAATAGGTTTTTATAATTTGTAGATCTCAAAGTTAGTCATTTTCATAGTTTTGAGTGTTTTATTAAAAAAATATAAAAATCTCTTTTGGAAAAAGTTTTGTTTTGTAGTGATTGAGTGCTTTGAAACGAAAAAGGGAATTTTTTGTGAAATAACTAGTTGTCTCGTTTTGAGTGCATTGGAAAAGGACAAAAACTCTTCTTTTAATTTGTTGAATTGAGAAAGATTTGTGTTTACAAACTATTTGCATTCTCAAACTCTTTCTTAGTTAGAAGTTCATCGAAGAAAAAGATTGTTTTGATCATCTTAGGTGCATTTTTAGTGATTTTGAGTCGAGTCTTCATACCACGAGTTTCATCTCCGCACCTTTGGACTTAAACAAAAACCACTAAAATTAACGCTTAAAGTAAAATTCACTTAGTAACGTTTTTATTTCTAGGGCTCTGATACACCAACTTAGCTTAGGCTAGTGTCTTGGAGTAGGAGAGTAATTAACTCTCCAAGACAGTAAAAACAAACAAGTAGTTGTATCTTGTGGTAGGGAAGAAATCTAATTGTTGCATTTATGCTCTGGGAAAGCTCCTCTTAAAGGAGAAGCACGAGATCGTGTCCGAACCAGTGTGGGAATCAATCCTTCCTCATTGGGAATGATGCCAGATATTCACGTATTAAAAACGGTAAACCTCGGATTAACCATTGTCGAGGAGCCTGGGGTCACTTGTTGGTAAACCTTGGATTATGTCAAGGAGCCTTCAAGGGGATTGAGCTTGCTACTCTGCCCTTGCGTGTGTATCGGATCGTAGACTATTCCCCCAGGTATATTTGTTTCAGTTGGTAACCTTAGTGGCCATATTCTTTAGGACTCTTCCTGAGGTGACAGTGGTGGGAAGATCCCACTGTACCTGGAGCAGATGTCGGCTAGACTCACTTGGATTTTCTAGGGGGTTCACTTCACTCAAGATGGTTAAGTGGAGGAACTTGTGCCAGTCTATTCATTAAGAAGGTTGCCGGGGTAACTGTTCCAACCGCCATTTCTGTATTGAACTCTGCGACGTTGGATTTCATCACCAACTAGTGTTTTCAGTACGGAAAGTTACTGTTTGTGTGTGTTTGATCTCCTAGATTTTTTAGGCGTGTGATTCAAATTTGTTTGGTTCTTTAGAGACTTTAGGTGCTTTTCATTGAGATTTTACTTTGTTTGCGTGTGAAGTAGTTAAAAGTTTTCAACTGTGGCTGAATTACCAAGACAGTCCCGTAGACTTCGGGGCTAGTCTCCTGAGTTTGTAAACGTGGCTGAGTTACTGAGGAAGTCCCGTAGACTTCGGGGCCAACCTCCTGAAGAAGTATCGAGCCAACTTGAAGGCTTGAAAGTCCTCGTGACTCCTAGAGACAGTAGAGTTGGGTCACCTGAAGAAGGAGAATCTTCTTTGATAGTACATCCTGATTTTCAACCGTTAGTAGCAGATTATAATCCACAGTCAGTGTCTGTTTCCGAAATTGCTGGTAGCTTTTCATCTACTAGTGATATAGGTGAGGAACTTGAAATATCCGAGCCTGAAAGTGAATTTGCTGCTACTCCGACATCGGGGTTTGTTTCTCCAACTTTTAGTGATCCTGGTTCACCTAGGGTAGAAAGAGTAATCACCTAAGATCTTCCTTCTGGACTTATTGCTATTGAAGAACTTGCTCCGGAAGAAGAAGTAGGCATCCCTATCCCTGAAAATCAACCTGTTATTGAACTAAGGGAGCATGAATCAATTTTTTACAGTCCACCTAGGAGCAGTTCTTGGTATCTTTCTTTGACTAATTTTCTAGAAAACTCAGGGTTAAGTTTTTCACCACCTCGTGCTCCTTATCACCCAACACCTAGAGGTTTTTATACTCCCGTAAATATTTCAGGACAGTCATCCATATTTACTCAATCGCCCGAATCCTTTTTGTACGGCGGTCCTTCTGTTCCCTCCGGGTATCATTCACTTTCTGGTACTTTTTCGGGAGCATCTCCTCAACCCATTGAGCAAGGGTTATTAACTGAAAACAATGGTACTAAGCCGTTGAGCGTAGAAGACATTCTCATGATGTCAGGTTCTATTCCCAATCCTCAACCTCAATGTGGCCAGTTACCGCCTAGGGGGCAGCCTCAATTAACGCCTAGGGGGAAACCTCAAGGTACACAGTTTGCATCTCGGGGGCAACCTCAAGGACAGTACATACCTATGGGGTAGTACGTTCCTCAAGGTCAACCCCAAACTCAATATGTACCCCAAGGTCAACCCCAGTATCAATTTATACCTCAAGGTCAACCCCAGTATCAGTATGTGCCTCAAGGGTATCAACCCCAAGGTCAATACTCGAACCAAGGTTTCCAACCACCCTCCGGTCAAACGTATGTTCAAGGAACGGGAAATGTACCTTTCAATTATCAATCCTACCCTCAATCCGGTTATGGTCCTCAGTATTCTCAACCAGTTATGGGTCAGTACCCCGGAATGAATATAGTGTGGGATCCATCGCAAGCTCAACAGGTATTGCAGCCAAGTGTACAGTTGTCATCTCAAACTGGGCAACCCTTAGTTTCTGGTACACCCCAGCAACCAGTCCAGTCTAACATTCAAACTTCTGTACCTTCGGTAGTTTCTCAGCTTGGGCCTAGTACACCTCGTACTCTGCCTCAAACAACTGCTACAACTGCCGCAACATCTGTTCAATCTACCCCACCTACTTCTGGAGTATCGACAGCTCCGGTTTCTACTGTTCCTGTATCTACTCCTCAGACATCTTTACCACCGTCTGGATCTACGATTCAAACTTCGGTTCAGATGCCTGTAGGACAACCTGGTTTAAGTACGGTTGTCACAAGTCAACCACAATTCACTTATCAACCGTACTAGGGACAGTACCAATTCGGTCCTGCTGTGCAACATCCAGTCTATCAGTATCAACCGTACCCTGGGTACACTTATCAACAACCTCAACAACCCTAGTACGGTCTGGTTAATCCTAGTTTTCCGGGAGGATACAATATCCCGAACGCGATTCCAATTCCTAGTTATCCTGGATATCCTCCTCCTGGGGCTGGTCTCATGACCCAGAGTTTTAGGGATCCTAATCGGCAATTACCGTTTATCGCAACTTTGGACTTACCTGACTTGTCGCGCCTAACGAACGATCCCATTAATTATCTTCCGTTTTGGCCGCCAATGCCGAATAAGTTGCCCAGTGACATTCCCAAGTTCGAAGGTAAATCAGGAGAGGACCCGTCGAACCATGTGATGACTTACCACCTCTGGTGTGCGTCTAATTCCATTACAGATAATTCAATCCGTCTTAGACTTTTCCAGCGCACTCTAATTGGTCTCGCAGCCAAGTGGTACATTGAGTTACCGCGAGGCACTTTTTATAACTTTAGTCAGTTAGCTACCTCATTTTTAACTCATTTTCAGTTGCCAGTCCGATATGACAATGGCACGGAATTGTTAACTTCGGTAAAACAATCGACATCCACTTACATTTCAGATCATATTCATGAGTGGAGACGTCAACGGCGTTTAGTGAAGGTATGTATTCCGGATCAGATCTTGGCCGAGTGGCTTGTAAAATCTTTGTTGCCAAAGATCACTAAAGATGTTGCTAAAGCCGAAGTTGTTACTGAGGAGCAAGTAATTTCTCAAGCACAGTACCTTGACTTGGTCTATACTCAGTTAGGTATGTTACACGAAAAAATCCCCGATCTTCCCAAGCAAAATCAAATCACTGCATCTCCTTCGGGATCTCATGCCGCCGATGGTATGATTGGCACAGTTAACACTAAAAGTAAGAAGAAGTCTTCCAAGAATTCTTCCCCTATCATAACCTTGCCTGATTCCCCAACAGGAGATTCTTTTGCAGAGATCTCCACCGATATTCACGTTGTAGAGTCATCTATAGCCAAATCAAAATCCGGTGGGAAGAAGAAAGGAAAGAAGAAGAATAAAACGGACAAAAGTTCAAAGGAGAAACCTGAAAAGGCGAAATCCAATGATGAAAAGCACAAACCTCGTTATCCTTGTCTCATTTGTGACGATGAACATTTTACAAGAGACTGCCCTCATCGTGCAGAGGTTGCGAAGATTTTCAAGGGTTCCCAAACTCCTACTGTTTTGAAGGATCCTTTTCCGGCTCAAGAAAGTAAGATGATAGGTTCATCCTCGAATGCCAATGAAGAACCCATGCTGATGATGTCCCATGTTCAGATTGTGACTCGATCGTAAGATTATGGTAGTAAAAGTCCTATTGATGGTAAAGAAGCAGAATCTTCTCATTCTAATCCATCAACCTTAGCTCCCGGTTCTGATCCACTACAGATCGAGAAACCTAATCCAGACTTGGTAATCAAATCACCCGCCAAGGGTATACTTCGAAAGTCAGCTTTCAATCCACATGCAAGAGCGGCTCAGAATTATAACATTGTTGAGGATTTAGTTGTTTCACCCTCAGCAATGTCGGCTTTGGAAGTGCTGCAATCATGTCCAGCACAACGTAAATTACTTTTGTCGACTATAGGATCTGTTGATGTTCAGGACTCGAACCTAATGATTTTTGATCTAGAAAATAGTACACCACGTTTGCCTCATCAAATGGCTTTCCAGATTCCAGTGATAGTCAAAAACAGGCCTATTCATCGGACTGTAATTGATGAGGGAGCCTCAACGTGTATTATGTCGATACAATGTTGTAGATCGCTTGGTTCTCCTTCGCTAAATCAATCCCCGACGATTCTAAATGCCTTTGATGGCTGTGGGTTTCCTCATTTTAGAATTCTACAGGATTTGCCTATAGGGGTTGAAGGAAAAACCCTTAGTCTAGATGTGGAGGTGGTTGATGCCCCTCTAGATTACAACCTTCTCTTAGGTCGAAGTTGGTCTTACGCTATGACAGCGGTCGTTTCATCGGTCTTTCGAGTAATAAAGTTTCCACACAATGGAAAGATCGTAACAATAGACTAGCTTGCTTACTTTTCATCCGACCCAGCCTCTTCGGAGAATATTCAGCATGTCGGTAAAATGACTATCCCATATAAGGATGTTGGAGTAGGACTAGTTAAAGATGCCGGTTTACTGGGAACTTTTCCTTTTCCTCCAATCAACGCATCGTCTTCATTTGCAACTATTCATATGATTACATCAAACACCATTGTTTATGATGATCCTTGGATCGTTCCTTCTAAATCTGAGATAGACTCATTTGGTAATGCCATGCCTTTGAGTCCATATGAAATTGCCTATGAAGCCGTGCAGTCGTTTGTCAACCCATCTTCAACCGAAAATGACTTAATGAATGTGGTCCATGAGGAATCACTTTTCACATCAACCTCGGATTTAACCATGTTTTCTGAACTTGTTCACTCTGATGAGAAAATTCGTGAAATACTATGTGTAGATGATTTACCATGGGAAGATCTCCATCACAGATCTTCGTTTTTACCTGAGGATGATCGTTTTGAAAATGATTTCTCATCAATTTTTACAACTGAATATGTCAAGGAACCTCAGAATCCAATGAAACATCCCGATTCAGAGTTAAATTTGGGAAACATCTCTCGAACTATTCCTATTGACATTTCGGTTAAGCCCGGAATTATTGAGAACATTCATATAGGTGCCTTGTGTACAAATGACGAAATTCAGCTATATAAGGCCCTATTTCAAGAATTTTGCGACGTGTTTGCCTGGTCCTATGAGGAAATGCCAGGAATTGATCCCGCGATTGTTGTTCATGAGATCAAGACTTACCGGACGCTAAACCCGTCCGGCAACGTTTGCGTCAAATTCACCCACGAAAAGCTGTTGCAATTAAAGCAGAAGTTGAAAAATTATTGAAAGCAGGTTTCATTTATCCGATCCCGTTAACGGATTGGGTATCGAATATTGTTCCGGTTAACAAAAAGCAGGGAACAATAAGAATATGCATCGACTATAGGGACATTAAGCAAACCTATCCAAAGGACAATTACCCAACTCCCTATATCGATCAAATCATTGATGATTGTGCCGGCAGCGAAATATTCTCCTTCATGGACGGTTTTTCCGGATACAATCAAATCAATATTCTACCTGCCGATCAACCAAAAACGGATTTCATTTGTCCATGGGGGACATTTGCTTATTGCAAGTTACCTTTTGGGAATAAGAATGTCGGAGCAACTTTTCAAAGGGCGATGTCTTATGCGTTTCATGACATCAAGCACATTGTGCAACCCTATCTCGATGACTTGCCTGCTCATTCATTACATCGAGCTGATCACCTCGTCCATTTATGAGCAATCTTTATGAGGTGTAGGCATTATCGTATTCGGTTGAACCCACACAAATGTGTCTTCTGTATAGAAACGGGTCGATTGCTGGGGTTTGTAGTTTCGAAAGCCGACATTCGAGTCAATCCCTCGAAGGTCGAAGCTATCATCAAATTGCCTCCTCCCTCGAGTCTTCGCCAACTCCAAAGTTTGCAGGGGAAAGCAAACTTTTTACGACGATTCATTCCTAACTACGCCGAGGTTACAAAGGGTTTTACCTGGTTGTTGAAGCAAAATACTCCATTCTATTGGGATGAGATAGCTCAAAAATATTTTGATGCACTCAAACACGCGTTGACCCATGCACCATTGTTGCATCCTCCCAACTACAACCAGGATTACTTCTTGTATCTCGCCGCCTCTCATTCCACCATTGGAATGGTCTTAGTTCAGAAAGATGAATTTGGAACTGAACATGTGATATATTACCTTAGTCGAACTTTAAATCCAACTGAGCTAAAATACTCACATGTGGAGAAATTGGCATTGGCAGCTGTTCAAGCTGTCCAACGTTTTCGTCACTACATTCTACTACGTAAAACTACGATAATTTCGGATTGCAACCCTATGATCTACATTTTGACCAGCAATTGCTAGGGGGCAAGTACTCTAAATGGATCGTTATCCTGCAGGAGTTCGACTTGGAATTTGAGAAATCTAAGTCTAAGAAATCTTTAGTTTTTGCGGAGTTAATGTGTGACTTCCCGCGTGATGACATGGAAACTATGGCGGAGGAGCCCATTGCGGACGAATCCTTGTTTCTAATTAGCACTTTAGATCCGTGGTATGGGGATATTATCGTTTATCTCCAGACCCAATCCTTTCGGCCAGAAATTTCAAGGTCAGAGCATCGAAAAATTCGATTCCAATCCCAACAATTCAGGATTATTGGAGATACTCTTTATCGTCGTGGGGCGTATTCCATTTTTCGACGTTGCTTAACTCACGAGGAAGCTGAAAGGGTTCTAAATGACTGTCACTCTAGATCATGTGGCATTCATATGTCTAGGTTTTCCACAGCCCAAAAGATATTGCGCGTTGGCTACTTCTGGCCGTCTTTATTTAAAGATTGTATTACGGCGGTCCGAAAATGCCACAACTGCCAAATTTTTTACCGTAAGATGCGCACTCCACCTGCTCCTCTCCACCCTATAATTGTCGTTGGTCCTTTTGCCAAATGGGGTATCGATTTTATTACATGTAACCCTCACTCGGCCGGGGGGCATGCGTATATCATCCTTGCGGTAGATTATTTTACTAAGTGGGCCGAGGCGATGCCTACATTTGAGGCAGACGGCAAGACAGCTGCAATTTTCTTGTTCAATCATATAATTGCTAGGTTTGGTGTCCCACAAGCAATAATCAATGATCATGGGCGTCATTTTCGAAACGTTATGATGACCGAACTTACAAGCCAGCTTGGTTTACGTCACGATAGTTCAACCCCTTATTATCCACAAGCAAATGGTCTGGTTGAATCCATCAACAAAGTTTTAGTTATCATGATCCAAAGAATCATTGGGATTCATCGGTTGAATTGGCACAACATGCTATTTTCAGCGATTTGGGCGTACCGAACTTCAGTAAAAACATCAACAGGGTTCACTCCTTTCCAACTAGTCTATGGTTTGGAAGCTGTGTTACCCATTGAATGCGAAATCCCGTCACTGCAAATGGCCATCAAGTTACTTCCAGCCACTTCCGAAGAGGAAAAGTGTTTGTTATACTTGGCTCAATTAGATGAGAATCAACGTGATGCTGCATTGGCGATCGAGACTCACGCAAAACGAATGAAAGCTCAGTATGATCGAAATGTGACCCCTCGAAATTTTTCGGAAGGAGATCTAGTCTTAGTTTATGACCAAGCTAATGATAAATTAGGCACTGGAAAATTCGTTCCTATGCGGCATGGTCCCTATGTTGTCAAGCGAAAGCTAGCCAAAGGGGCCTATGAATTGGTAGACTTTGACGGGGACTCTTTGGGTAAACCCAGAAATGGCCTTTACTTGAAGAGGTATTATGCTTAAAAGAATGGGTATGGAGATTTGTAGTTAGAATAGTTTTTATTTCTAACTGGTGTGTTTTAGTTTAAATAGTGTGCTTAGCTTAGAGAGTGTTTTTCGTCATTATTCCTGCTTATCTTGGTTTTGCTCTTGATATTGCAGATGTCGATGCCTTTCCAAACATACATTGGTTTCGCTGATGGTGCTTGTCGTAATACATGGAACATCTCTTCCGCAGCTTGGGTTATCTATTCGCCCTCTGATGAGTTAGTATCTATGCATGGGGTAAGCCTCGGTCAAACAATGAACAAAATTGCTGAGTATAGTGCAGTGATTGAGTTATTATCTGAATCTATTTCATTTGGGATTTAGAGTTTGATAGTGAGGTTAGATTCTGAACTCGTTGTATTACAGCTTAATAGAGTGTATGCCATTAGAAATCCAATGTTATTGAGATTATTTTTGAGAGTGCGTCTCTTGGAACGTGAATTTGATTATATTGAATATCAGCATATTCCAAGATCTTTAAATACATTAGCAGATGCAATTGCTTCTCGAATGTTAAATAGACATTTGCAATAATCATACATGTAAATTTAAAACCATTCCATAACATGATTTACAAGATAAGCCGATAATAGTGATATATATATATATATATATAGGAGTGTGTCAAAAAATACATCATCCTCGATCATAGGTTGAAAAACACCTTATGATCGGCAAAAATGATAAGTACAAAAAACAAAATGTCACATGTGCCCATAATAGGCGATCATCCTATCACTGGTGATGATCTCTATAAGAAACCACTGCACGGGCCACCTTGCAAAGTGATGAGCCCCAATTTTTGGTACAATTTGGGCTCATTTGGCCTACTTGCTTTGCTCAAACCATTCATCTTTTATTGCTTATGCATTCATTTCTTGGTTTATTCGTGTTGTTTGTAGGAAGAAGGGTAGGCATTCTATCTACGTGACTAATACATGATGATTTCAGGTTTTTGGCATTAAAAGGGAGCAAAGACCACGAAAAAGGAGACAAGGAGACAGTAAGGTGGCACTGTTGGTTTTTAGGAGAGGATGTCCACAGTCTTGGGGACCTTCCTCGTGATTCCCACCATCGCTCTGAGCTCCAACCAATCTCCCCACCGAGCTTAGAGGCAGCCAACCGTTCTACAGGAACAGCAGTTACAACTGTTCTACAGGATCAGCAGTTTAACCTTCAGTTGGACAGCCAAGCTCCACAAATCAAGGAAACCTGTTGGATTATCATTTTGCATAAATACTGAGGCCGTAGCCTTTGATAGAAGCTTTTTGAACTTTTGCATTACTATTGTAATTTCGAAGTACGAGCTCCAGCTCGGTGTTGGTTCTTTTTGTAAGCCGGTTTTGGCATGACATCAGATTTTTGGTTATGAATAAAGGCAGGCAGATTTTGATCTCATTCTGAGTTTCTAAGGGAGCTATAGCTCTTAGGTTAGGGCCCAACCTGAGATCAATAGACCTCCTCTGTGTTGTAATGTTATTTGCCTTTCGTTCCAGCACTTCGTTTCTTTACTTTGACATGCAATTCGAATTTACAGTCTGCAGATTTAGTTTTTATGAGATTGAATAGGATTAGTTTATGGTGAATTTGCTTCCAGTTGCTTAGGTTAGAAGAGGATATTTATAATTCATTGGAGCTCCAGAAAAAGGTTGAAAGGACCTCACTGCCATCTTTGTTAGGGATTGGGGTGTAGTCTGAACCAACCACCAAAACCAAACGCAGTTCTTTTCACGTCCATGCAAGCTGCAACAGTTACTTTAGTCGTAGATCCATCCATGCACTTTGGTCTTGATCATTACTTCTTCATTCCACTTCCATGCACGAGTTTCTTTCACAAATTGCACTGCTGTTCATTGGTTCAAAATAGCATAGTTAATGTAGGTTAAAGAGTTCTCGTTTTTGGTGACATTCAAAGACAATTTGTTTCATCTACACTGCTCCACACCATTCCATTACCTTCCTCTTCTTGTCAACCACACCTAAAGCCACTCAACCGACCTCTGTTCAGTTCGTTTACCTTCCAGCTCTTCCATTACTCACGTAGCTCCATTTACTTAACCTTTCGTTGATCCCATCCTTCCATCCATCAACCCACTGCATGCACTCTTTCTCCATCTGACTTCTCTGCTCCTGAGCCATCACCAGTTCCATCTCCATCTCACCTATCCTCCCATACCACTCCATCACTTCACCATCTCCCAAAACTCCCACGGTCGAACATCCTGTAGAAGTTAGCAGACTTCCTGTAGAACCCCTGAGTTTCCTGTAGGATCCCCTGCAGACTTCCTGTAGAAGCCTGCAAACTCGGTTGCTGAGCATCTGAAAGTGGTAGACTTCTGTGGACTGATGCTAGAGATCCTCTAGGGCCTCTCCTAGCCCCCCTGACCTTGCCCATGCTTTCCTTCCATTCGAACCGCTCCTGCACAGTCAAACCCTAATCAAAAGCATCATCACAATAAATCCAACCATTTAATGAAAAAATACAAAAACATGTCTTTTCAGATGCAAGTAGCTTAGATGCATGTGTTTCAGCTCACTGCAAGTAATGGCATCATTGGTAGAAGTTTCATTCACAGTTTTTCATTGTAAGGGCCTAGCTAGTCAAATTAGGGTTTACTAGGGTTTTCATGCTTTGTTGGCTTTCAGTTTCTTTCTGCAAGTAGATTAGCCTCCTTTGAGTTAGCTTTCATCCATCACTCATAAAGCTTCTTCTGTGAGCATATAGAAGTTGGCTTGAGCCCTAGCGGACTTATGCCAGCTGACCAAGTGACAGCTGCGACAAGAGCTAGTACTTGTGCATACAGCACCGTCGCTTCCAACTTTGTACGAACTACCGGGTTGATAAAATTAGAGATAGGAAGCTCTAGGAGTTGTAGCATTATTGCTACAATACTGGAGCCCACCATCTTTTTGGCGCCGTTGCCAGGGAAGCGTTAGAGTATTGGTGATTGTCGCTTTTCTTCTATTTTCCACTACAATCTTCTGCTAAGTAGTTTATTTCATTTCCATTCTGCAAAAGTAGCATAGACATTTCCTGCTTTCATAGATTAGCATTTCCTGCTTTCATAGATTAGCATTTCCTTTCTGCAAGTGTAGACTAGCATTTCCATTCTTGCAATTTCATTTGAGCAAAGTAGATTAGTTCTTTCCTGCTTCCAGTTTAATTCTGCATCTTTCATAGTTAGTTGTAGATCAATCTGTTTCAGTTTTGCAGGTACCAAAGAAAAAAAAGCAAAAACAATCAAAAGAAAAAGAAAGTCTTTTCCATTTCATGCCTCGTAGGAACCGAGATAGATCAGGCAAATTCCTACCAAACACCCCCACCACATCACTGAGTCACCCTTCTCTCTTCTTTGGTGACAGTGACCCAGAAGAACCTATAGGTGAACATCCCGAGATATACAAAGATCCTATAGTAGAAGAAGAGTTAGAGACCACTCCATCTGAAGCTATGGCTGACAATAGAAGAGAAGATGAGAGAATAGAAGGTGCCTTCCCCATTCGAGAGACCAATGGAGAAATGAAAATGAAGAACATTAGCCCCTCCGCCTTACCTCACTTCCATGGACTGACTACTGAAGATCCTGATACCTTCCTGTTTGAGTTTGCTGTCCTTTGTAGAACCTATGACTATACTGAAGATGAGCAAAAGCTGAAACTCTTCCCTTCAACTCTTAAAGATGCAGCATTGCGCTGGTTCATGGGATTACCTGGGAATAGTATCACCACTTGGGCTCAGATGCAGCAAGCTTTCAATACCAAGTACAGGGATTATTGTAGGTCTAAGGAAACCAAGGGAGAAATCTTTCGGATGACCATGGGAAATGATGAGTCCTTAGAGGATTATGAGGAGAGGTTCCAACTAAGCTATAAGCGGGCCAGGTGCACACTTGACCCTGAATCCCTCAAGTTGGTCCTGCTCCGAGGAGTCCCTGAAGACCTCTTAGATACCCTTCACATGTTAGCTGGGGGGGACATTTACCAACTGCCTTATGAGGACATCAAAACTGTGTTTAGAAACCACTCCAGGGCAGCTCGGAAACAAGGTAGAGGAAACCTCCCCTCAACTAGTGTCCCTTTCTCCAAACATGAGCTTGCAAATCAATTAGAAGATCTCAAGAGTGAGGTGAGACAGACCATTTCCATGCAGCTGGACACATTCAGAATCCAGCAGAAGAAAGAAGAAGCTGAGAGAGCCTTGGCTGTCTTCTGCCCTAGGTGCACCAGGAGACACCCTAAGAACGAATGCCCATTGCATTCGGTTGAAGTATGTTTCGTTTGTGAGGAGGACCATCCCACAAATCAGTGTCCAACCTTACCTGGGTTTAAAGCCATGTACCAAGGGACAGAAGCTCCCACTGAACCTCTCTATTACCTCAACCCAAGGAGGCCACAAGGATCTAGACCTTATCAGCAGGGGATGCAAGGGGCACCTCAAGCTTATTACAACCCCAACCAATCGACTCCTATGCCTTCCTGGGGTCCCCCTGCTCATCCTTCATGGTCCATGCCTCCTCCATGGTCTTATCCACCTCAGTACCCCACTCAACCTACTTCTCATTCATATCATTCACATGCCCAGCCACAGCCTCAATGGAATGCACCTCAGTCGGGGTGGAGGCCCCAGTACAACACTCCTCCCGCCATCTTGCCTCCACCACCAGTTCAACCTCAGCCATTACCTCCTGCTCCTCCAAGGCAACCTCAAATGCCTGCTCAACCGAACCCGAACCCCAACAATAGACAGGCCCAGCAGGTATACACTGGGGAAACCTCATGCCCTACCTATGCTGTGGAGATCCAGGAGATCAATCTTCGATCTGGAAAGACTCTACCAGATCGCCAACCTCCTCCCCAGAGGATGAGGAAGATAAACAGGAAAGTGAACCAAAGGCTATTCCACCCTTTCCTGAGAGACTAACAGCCACCACACAACCCAACCCAGAGGAGGATGAGCTTCTGGGTGAGCTCAAGCAGTTGTGTGTAAAAATACCACTTCTCCAAGCCATCAAGGATGTGCCAATATACAACAAACTGGTTAAGGAAAAGTGCTTCAAACACCCAGGCAGGCGGAAGAAAGATGCTTCAACCATTAATGTCATAGGACAACTGTCTGACCTTATGTTAGGACAAGTCATCTGCCCAAAGTACCTAGATCCTGGAAGTCCTGTAGTAGATGTCCACATCAATGCACCATCATACCTCACACCTTGATTGATCTGGGGGCTGCCATTAATGTGATGACCAGGGATACCATGCTCAAACTCAATCTTCAGGGTTCCTTGAGGAAGACCTCGACAGTACTGCAATTAGCAGATCGCTCCACCGTGACTCCCGAAGGGATTGTGGAGGATGTCTTGGTCTCTATTGACTCTTGGGAATACCCTGCAGACTTCCTGGTTCTGCAACCAAAGGCAAAGCTTACTGGATATCCTCTCATTTTGGGAAGGCCTTGGTTAGCTACTGCAGATGCTTACATAAGTTGTCGTGCAGGAAACATGACCATCAAAAATGGTCCCATGTCCAAGCAGCTAGTCCTATACCCTCCTGCCCAACCCTCCTTAGAGCATGACTTACCACTCTGGTTGGAAGAAGGAGAGGAAGACGAGGTGTACTCAGCACCTCTGTGCACCTTAGATACCACTAGAAGAGACCCCCCAACCGAGGATGACTTGATCGAGACCTTGATCCAGAATCCACCTTCCAGTGCACTACCCTTAGAGAAATTGGTGGAGGATGCCCAAGCTAGCACCTTAGTGGATCTTTGTACAACCAACCCTGTTACTCCCAGAGTCAAGAATGTGGAGTTCGGCCCTGAGAAAGCATTGAAGATCATCCTCCCTATCTCCTTCCCAGGAAAAGGAGCTGTGTAGTCTGTTGGCCAACCACCTAGATGCTTTTTCTTGGAGCTATAAGGAAATGAAAGGAGTCCATCCTTCGGTCTGTACCCATCATATATACATCAAAGAGGATTGTAAACCGGTTAGGCAACCCAAAGGAGAATGAATCCAGCTCTTAAGGACATTGTCAAGGAAGAATTGCAAAAACTGTTGGATGCAGGATTCATCTACCCCATCTCAGATAGTGAATGGGTGTCCCCTCTGGTGTTGGTTCCCAAGAAAAATGGGAAATGGAGAATCTGTGTGGACTACCGAGAACTGAACAAAGCTACCAAGAAAGACCATTTCCCTCTACCTTTCATAGATCAAGTGTTGGATGGACTGGCAGGAAAGAAGTTCTTCTCTTTCCTGGATGGGTTTAGCGGGTACAACCAAATCCAAATCAGCCCGGAAGACCAAGATAAGACCACCTTCACTTGTCCTTGGGGTACCTTTGCCTACCGAGTTCTTCCCTTTGGGCTATGCAATGCTCCTGCTACCTTCCAGAGAGCTGTCTTGAGCATCTTCTCGGAGCTGGTCCATGATGCAGTGGAAATCTATATGGATGACTTTACTCCTTATGGGGCCAACTTCCAGGAAGCATTGTCCAATCTGGGAAAAGTCCTAACCAAATGCATCGAGATGAACTTGTCCCTTAGTCCTGAAAAATGTGAATTCCTAATGACTGAAGGGACCGTGCTAGGCCATACCATTTCTTGCCAAAGGTTGCAGGTGGATCCTAACAAAATTGCTCTCATCAAGAGGGTTCCACCTCCTCAAAAGGTAAGGGATGTCCGGAGTTTCTTGGGATTAGCAGGATATTACCGGAGATTCATTAAAGATTTCAGCAAGCTAGCCTCGCCATTGTTTGGCCTGTTGGCAAAAGATGTGGAGTTTAATTGGACTGACGATTGTCAGAGGGCTTTAAATGAATTGAAGGACAAGTTGGTGTCAGCCCCAATCCTGAGAGGTCCAAACTGGGCCCTACCTTTCCACATCCACACTGATGCCTCGAACAAAGCCATAGGTGCAGCTTTAGGACAAGTTGAGCAAAAACTTCCATATGCCATTTACTTTGTTAGCAAAACTTGTCCAAAGCTGAGCTGAATTACACTGTAACCGAGAAAGAATTCTTGGCTGTGGTCCATGCACTGAACAAGTTCCGACATTATATTACTGGTTACCAGACCTTTGTACATACAGACCATGCTGCAATTAGATATTTAATGAATAAACCAGATGTGAATGCTCGTATTATTAGATGGTTACTTTTATTGCAGCAGTTTGATTTGACCATTGTTGACAAACCAGGTAGAGAAAATGTTGTTGCTGACTTTTTATCTAGATTGGATTTGTCTGCAGATGAGGATGGAACAGTGGATGACCAGATGCCCGATGAACATCTGTTTGCTATTTCAGTACTCTCTCCATGGTTTGCTGATATAGCAAACTACCTTGTTTCAGCACAGTTCCCTCCGCACCTATCTTCCAGAGAGAAGAGCAGAATCATCAGAAAAAGTGCCTCATTTACTTGGATCGGGGGCAATCTGTTCAAGCTTGGCCCCGATCAGATCTTAAGGCGTTGTGTAAGGGAGGAGGAAGTCTTTGATATCCTCCTCACTTGTCATGATGGGCCTTGTGGAGGACATTTTGCAGCAAAGAGAACTGCCTTCAAAATCCTGCAGGCAGGCTACTATTGGCCCACACTTCATCAAGATGTCAGAAGATATGTCAGCCAGTGTGACCAATGCCAAAGAATGGGGAAACCAACCCAAAGGGATGAGATGCCTCTCCAACCTCAAGTGACTCTTGAGCCATTTGAGAAGTGGGGCATGGACTTTGTGGGCCCAATCAACCCTTCTTCGAGGCAAAGGTCTTACATCATTGTGTGTACTGACTATTTGACAAAGTGGGCAGAGACCAAAGCAATCAAAGCAGCAACAGAAGAAAAGGTGGCCGAGTTCCTAAGAGAAAACATCTTCTATAAGTTTGGCTATCCAAGAGAGCTGGTCACCGATCAAGGGAGCCAGTTCACATCCAACCTGGTTGAAGATCTACTAGCTCATCACAAGATCAAGCATAGGACTTCCACCCCTATCACCCTCAAGCAAATGGGCAGGTGGAAGTCACCAATAGAGCATTAGAAGGGATCTTGACTAAGGTGGTGAGTAGCAGCAGAAAGGACTGGGCAGATCGCCTGGTTGAAGCCACATGGGCTTACAACACCACTTGGAAGACCACCACCGGCTTCACACCTTATGAGCTGGTCTATGGGAAGAAAGCTTTGCTGTCCATTGAGTTTGAATACAACACTTTGAGGATGGCAGCTCAGCTGGACCTAGATCTCAGCCATGCACAACAAGAAAGGCTATTGCAGCTGAATGGCCTGGATGAGCACCGAATGCAGGCCCTCCTTCACTCAGAAGTGGTTCAACTTCAGAGAAAGGTGTGGCATGACCAACATCTCCATGACAAGCAATTTCAGCCGGGAGATTGGGCTTTGTTGTATGACTCCAGATACAAAGATTTCAAAGGGAAGCTGAGAACCAGATGGCTAGGGCCATATTCAGTGGAAAAATGTCATGACAATGGATCTGTGCTTATTCGGACCATTGATGAGGAAGCCATCCCCATGCTTGTCAATGGGCATCGATTGAAGATCTACAGGAGACCTCTCTCAAGACAAGAGTTCATCAAAACTATGGAGAAATCTGTATTGGTCATAGAGAAGGGTTCTGCCTCTGCTTTGGGCATACCCTGAAGGATTTTAAAAAAAAAAAATAATAATAATAATAATAATAATAATAAAGATCCTTGGGTGAAAACCTCTCTGAGGCGCCCAAGGCAGGTGGTAGGGGTGAAAACCTCATTGAGGCGCCCCTATTGTCTTTCAAAAAAAAAGGAAAAGGTTTGAAAAAGATCCTTGAGTGAAAACCTCTCTGAGGCGCTCAGGGCAGATGGCACAGGGTGAAAACCTCTTTGAGGCGCCCCTGTTATCTTTCAAAAAAAAAAGAAAAAAAAAGGGAAAAAAAGAAAAAAACAATAAGCAAAATATGGTAAAATTGCATGCAGGTTGCAGATGTTCTATGGAGGAGAGGAAGCCTCTCAACTCAAAGCCAAGGGTCCTTATCATGCTGTCAAGGGACCTCACCAGCACCTCCTCCAAGGATACCCATGTTTTTTCAAGGTATGTGCAATTTTATCATGGTTTGAATCTTCTACAGGAAGATGCAGTCTTTCTACAGGAAGACGCGGATTTTCTACAGGAAAGTGCAGACTTTCTACAAGAAGCTCTGTGTTCTACAGGAAACTTCCTGTAGAAGTTTGGGACGGCCCAGAATTCATTTTAAAAGGAGATCTAGCGAGTAAGGATCGGTTTGGACGCATGCAAGCCTCTGTTGGCACCCTTGCACATTGTTGTTACCTTGCTCCACCATCCTTGTCGACATGCAACCAAGTTCCCTGCACCAGCAAAGCAGATCGATGAGTTCTCACGGGAAAAGCCATTTTCAAAGATAAACAAGTGCTGAGATCTCATACCACAGGCATCAGAAGCTCCGAGAGCGTGATCGAAAGGCCAGATCCTCCGTCATGCAGCATGCACCCAAGGAGGAAGAACTGTTACGAGACACCCCGCGGGAATCCTGTAACAGTTAAACCTGCTAGAGTGGATACCATTCACAGCACCACCATCTGCAATGAAACGCGGGCGCATGCAACCAAAGCATCCACTCCATCGTCGGCAGCCTGTAACCATGAGCCTCCGGGTCTGTGTAAGTTCGCATGCAGCAGGTAGATCCACTCACCATCGTCCAAAAACTAGAAAAATCGTGTGCAGCCACGCAGGTAAGTGTCTCGACCCTTCCTTCCATCAAATCGCATGAATTTTACTCTGAATTTTTTGCACAGCGTAAAAGTGAATGGTTGAACGGCCGTATGGCCAGTCGATTGGCCACGTCGGCTAGTTATGGTATAGTTGGATGTTTGGGTGGCGGCCACGACAAAGAGAATGAGTAGCACGCACGTGAGAACACTCCCGTCGAAAGCAATGAGTTTAACAGAAAGAGGCGGCGGCAGATCTGTGGGAATGGATGCGGCAGCAAGTGAATACGCAGGCGAATGATGGATGACGTCACCCAACGGTCCGGCGGGGACAGCTCACCCCCCGCGCCACGGATTGCGCCGATTCAAAATCTAATCGGCTAGATTGTGCGCATGCATTTATCAACCACCACTTCAAACTCGAGTGGCTATTCTGATCTCTTCTGCACTTTGATACACCGAGCTTTTGGCTACCAGAACACCGGTGAAGCACACCTCGAGCGCAGGCCAACTACAGTCCTCCCCGAAATTTGCGCACTGCTCCTACAGGAACACAGTTTCTACAGGAACGCAGTCTCTACAGGGACGCAGTTCTACAGGAAGGCGGGTTCCCCACGTAAAAAAGGTGGCAGAAAAAGGTAACCCTGAAACTCTTCATGCAATTGGTTTTCAAAGGTGGCAGGATCATCGTCCACAGTCTGGTCATAAAGATATCGGTGAAATTGTTGTTTGCTGTGCCTATATTGTCGTTCTATAGGATGTCAGTGTAATTAGACTGTGTTGGGATTCGCAGGGATAAATTTTGTGGATTATGTGCATGCTCTGTCTCAATAGACCAAATCTCTTTCGCACTTGCCACCTTTAGTTAAAACAACCGTGTTCATCATGCCGGGTGGGTTTATAAGACGGGAACCCACTGATTCAACCAAATTAAGGGAAAACCAGGAAGTGGTAGAACTCTTCACACGAGCACAATGGATATCTTTTTGTGATAAGCTGCAGGGTTACGATGATGAAGTGGCCGAAGAATTTTTGCAGGCTTTGAAGCCGAAATCCAAGACACTGGCCACAGTGAATTTCAGAGGTCTAAGCCTCAAGCTCACCCCGCAATATATCAGTCGGATCACTGAACTTCCGATGGGTTTGCCATGGGATAAGGAAGAAAGAAAGTTGAGCCAGCAAGCCAAGAAAGAATTCTTTCCACCTGAGGAGGAATTCTCGGAGGACAAAAATGGGGTGCGAAGAACGAGTCTGTTGCCACCATGGAATGAAGTCAGTTTGCAAATCATGAAATATATAACTTGTGAAGGTTGTTTTAGCATTGTGTATGCATATCACTTTCGGTTGCTCACTGAATTGAGGCACCGGATTGATCTTCCTGTAGAACAAAAACTGAGCATCCCTTATTTCCTGTTGCAGTCTCTAATTGAGTGTGCCACAAAGCTAAAAGAGGGCATACCAGATCAGATAGCCCACCATGGGCTGATAAAGCTTCTTGTAGAGGATTCGCTGCATTCATATAAGGTTCCCCTCTCATGGGAATCATTCCGGAATTTGACAAGAGATGGAGACATTAAAATGTTGATCGAAGAAACGGGTTCTTCCAGCAGTGAGGAACAAGAAGCAGTGGCCGAGGAAAAGAGAGAAAAAGGCCAGAAGACCCCGACCACAGTGCAGAAGAAGGAACAAAAGAAGAAGCATGAAGAAAGGGATGACAAAGAAAAAGGTGGCACACCCATCTTGTCAGCAAGAGAGAAGAGGTTGAAGAGCAGAATGGACAAAGCTGAGGTAGTCCACGTCAGCCCAAGTACCTCATCAGCACCTGCAACCAAAGCAAAAAGCAAAACTCAGGCAGCTAAGCAAGCAAAGGTGGAGACACCTGTGTCTACAGGAAAGCAGAAACAGGCTTCTACAGGAAGCCCGAAGACAGAGAAAGGGTCTTCTACAGGAAGCCCGAAATCTGAAAAGAAGGGGCCCTCTACAAGGAGCTCTGAGAAAGCAAAACGCAAGAAAGAGAAGGCTGGTATTCTCGAAAAGGAGGTAGCAGCTGCACTGGCCGCCCTCAGTACACCTCCAAAGCCGAAGGAGAAGAGAGAGAGGGAGACCCCTCTACCATCTGAAGCCAGGAGAAGTAAGAGGATAAACACGGGCAAGCCGCAGCCTCCACCCAGCAGCCAAACCATTTTAGGGGATGTCCCTACTTCACCCAGTGCAAGAACCCCCTCTAAAACATCAGCCACCCCCGAGAGGGGAAGCCCAAAAATAACTTCCTGGACATGAAAAATAGGCCAATCGCCTTCCGAAGCCCGGCTCAAGGAAATGGAAAAGGGGGAAGAAGCGCCACCCTCGTCACCACCAGGGGCAGAAAAGGCAGGGCCACCAAAAACAGGAAAGGAAGAGCATGCTCCGGGCTCTAGTTCTCGGCCAAAGACGAGGAGCCAGAGCAAACTTGCTCAAGGATGAGCAAATAGTTTAGCTGGGGGGTGATGATGAGCCCCAATTTTTGGTACAATTTGGGCTCATTTGGCCCACTTGCTTTGCTCAAACCATTCATCTTTTATTGCTTATGCATTCATTTCTTGGTTTATTCGTGTTGTTTGTAGGAAGAAGGGTATGCATTCTATCTACGTGACTAATACATGATGATTTCAGGTTTTTGGCATTAAAAGGGATCAAAGACCACGAAAAGGAGACAAGGAGACAGTAAGGTGGCACTGCTGGTTTTTAGGAGAGGATGTCCATAGTCTTGGGGACCTTCCTCGTGATTCCCACCATCGCTCTGAGCTCCAACCAATCTCCCCACCGAGCTTAGAGGCAGCCAACCGTTCTACAAGAACAGCAGTTACAACTGTTCTACAGGATCAGCAGTTTAACCTTCAGTTGGACAGCCGAGCTCCACAAATCAAGGAAACCTGTTGGATTATCATTTTGCATAAATACTGAGGCCGTAGCCTTTGATAGAAGCTTTTTGAACTTTTGCATTACTATTGTAATTTCGAAGTACGAGCTCCAACTCGGTGTTGGTTCTTTTTGTAAGCCGGTTTTGGCATGACATCAGATTTTTGGTTATGAATAAAGGCAGGCAGATTTTGATTTCATTCTGAGTTTCTAAGGGAGCTATACCTCTCAGGTTAGGGCCCAACCTGAGAGCAATAGACCTCCTCTGTGTTGTAATGTTATTTGCCTTTCGTTCCAGCACTTCGTTTCTTTACTTTGACATGCAATTCCAATTTATAGTCTGTTGATTTAGTTTTTATGAGATTGAATAGGATTAGTTTATGGTGAATTTGCTTCCAGTTGCTTAGGTTAGAAGAGGATAGTTATAATTCATTGGAGCTCCAGAAAAAGGTTGAAAGGACCTCACTGCCATCTCTATTAGGGATTGGGGTGTAGTCTGAACCAACCACCAAAACCAAACGCAGTTCTTTTCATGTCCATGCAAGCTGCAATAGTTACTTTAGTCGTAGATCCATCCATGCACTTTGGTCTTGATCATTACTTCTTCATTCCACTTCCATGCACAAGTTTCTTTCACAAATTGCACTGCTGTTCATTGGTTCAAAATAGCATAGTTAATGTAGGTTAAAGAGTTCTCGTTTTTGGTGACATTCAAAGACAATTTGTTTCATCTACACTGCTCCACACCATTCCATTACCTTCCTCTTCTTGTCAACCACAGCTAAAGCCACTCAACCAACCTATGTTCAGTTCGTTTACCTTCCAGCTCTTCCATTACTCACGTAGCTCCATTTACTTAACCTTTTGTTGATCCCATGCTTCCAGCCATCAACCCACTGCATGCACTCTTTCTCCATCTGACTTCTCTGCTCCTGAGCCATCACCAGTTCCATCTCCATCTCACCTATCCTCCCATACCACTCCATCACTTCACCATCTCCCAAAACTCCCACGGTCGAACATCCTGTAGAAGTTAGCAGACTTCCTGTAGAACCCCTGAGTTTCCTGTAGGATCCCCTGCAGACTTCCTGTAGAAGCCTGCAAACTCGGTTGCTGAGCATCCGAACGTGGTAGACTTCTGTGGACTGATGCTAGAGATCCTCTAGGGCCTCTCCTAGTCCCCCTGACCTTGCCCATGCTTTCCTTCCATTCGAACCGCTCCTGCACAGTCAAACCCTAATCAAAAGCATCATCACAATAAATCCAACCACTTAATGAAAAAATACAAAAACATGTCTTTTCAGATGCAAGTAGCTTAGATGCATGTATTTCAGCTCACTGCAAGTAATGGCATCATTGGTAGAAGTTTCATTCACAGTTTTGCATTGTAAGGGCCTAGCTAGTCAAATTAGGGTTTACTAGGGTTTTCATGCTTTGTTGGCTTTCAGTTTCTTTCTGCAAGTAGATTAGCCTCCTTTGAGTTAGCTTTCGTCCATCACTCATAAAGCTTCTTCTGTGAGCATATAGAAGTTGGCTTGAGCCCTAGCGGACTTGTGCCAGCTGACCAAATGACAGCTGCGACAAGAGCTAGTACTTGTGCATACAGCACCGTCGCTTCCAAGTTTGTACGAACTACCGGGTTGATAAAATTAGAGATAGGAAGCTCCAGGAGTTGTAGCATTATTGCTACAATACTGGAGCCCACCACAAAGGAACCTCCTAAAAGGTCCTGGGACCCCAATCACATAGCGCTGAAGTCAACGAGGAATGTAATCTATAGTGGTCTCAGGAATATCTCCTGTCAAGCGCTCGATATGACCCTCCAACTCGGCCAAAACCTCTGCTGATTCGTCCTGTGGGGCTGGCGCGAGTGCAACTGGTTGCTTCCTCTCGTAAGGCCAGAGAGTGGCTGGTCGCTGTGGACCCACATCTGCATTTGAAATTTTCTACTATCAGTTTTGACACAATGGAAAAATAACAAAAAAAATTCAAATAGGAAAAATGTTGAAAAGGATTTTACCTGACTCATCCCACTGCTCTCCTGGTGGAAGAACCATGTCTGGGTCACCACGAAAATCTATCCCAGCGTAAGGGAAGTCCTGAATAGAAAAGACCTGGTTTTCCAGCCATTGGAAATACTCAGGTTTGAATCGAGCAACCTCTGTCCTCTCGTCCAGGTGACGGGCCATAACTGCGACCCATCGCATCAGTTTGGGCTCTCGAGGAAGCCTAGCTCCAACAGTAAGGTGCTATGGGATCAGCATAGGAACCCTCTCCAGGCCAAAACTCACAACCAAAGCCCCATAACCAAAGGTCTTTAGTTGTCCATTTTTGGCCCTGGTCAGTTGGCCTTTCAGATTGGCCAACACGGCATCGCACCAGTTGAAGATGGTGCCTCGAAAGCAATCAACTGCCATACGCATTTGGGATCTGGTGGCAATATGTAATGCGGAAGCTCCGCAAAGTCTGGTGACAGTGAACGCAATCACCATGAGCTCAGGACGGGATATGGTCTTTATGTCTATCCCTTTGTCTCTAGCCTGGCTGTTGCAGTACTCTAGCCTGAGGCTATCGACAGACTTGCCACCTAGCCTAGCCCCAAACAGAGTCAAGTCTTCGCCTCTCTTAGGAAAACCAGTCAAGAAATATATGTCCTCCGACTCGATTTCAAGCTGGTGGCCACCAATGAAGAAGCACTGGTCCTGTATGCTCCATCTATCAACCAACCACTGTAAGAAATCCACCTGAGCCCTCATGCCAGGAATGGCCCAGAATTTGTACAAGCCGCACGCCCTCAAAGCATCAAGTGAAGGCTGATGATTCCATGTGGCAGCATCTACGTCCTCGTGCTCTCGTTCACGCCAATCTAGCATGATGTACTCTCTGCATCAAGTATAAAGACAAATTAAATTACTAGAAATTATTTTGTGTGGTCCATTTTTGAGAATTTTTGGGTTAAAAACCCTTGCGACGGGGACCGCACCCTCCGGGTTAGACATAGTGCATGGGACCGGACTTTGTCTACATGGAAGGTGCGGACCCCGAGCTTTTTCCCAATAGAGAAAAAGTCGGGGTCCGCAGGCCCGCAATGGTAAACCTGCGGGCCCCCGTGCACGGGTTTTGTGCCTAAAAACTCTCCCAAAAATGAAATAAATGACTAAAACAAAAAATTAAATGGTTAAAAATGAAGAGTGGGATGATGTGGATTACCTAGAGAAGACGGCGTTCGATTCCGACGGTTGGATTTCCCGCAATCTTCACGGGAATTTTTCTGAGCAAAAGCACTATTTTCTCACCCAAACTCAAACGGTAAAAATGAATTGACAAAGGCCCTTTTTATAAGTTTTTTGAGTAAATAAATTGCAAATTTGTTTATGTTTCACTTTGAAAAGGTATTTTTGCGACATTTTTATCTATTTCAAATAGGTATGAGTAATGTTTGTGTTTTTGTGCAGGATAAAAGATTATTCAGGCGAAATCTATCATTTTCGACGAAAAAACATTTAGAGTCACCTTTAAGCTCTTTTCTGACTCCTGAAACATGAAAATATTGCCGAGTGTTTCTTTTAAACTCGTTAAAACGGAATTAAAAGACGGTCCACTTACAGCTCTTTTCCGACTGTAAAAAACATGAAAAGATTGCCGGATTTTTGTCGTTTCAAATTCGATATCGGTTATAAAATGACGTGTCATTGATCGCTTTTTTACTTTTTCGGATCAAGGGCACTAATTACGAAAAGTACTCCTTGGTCGTAAAGATCAAGCGGTTCTCTCAAGTATTATTTTATACTTTTTCGGGCTTGGGAGACACAAATTTACGAAAAAGGTCAACCCTGGAGTCTTCTTAAGTTTTTTCAGACTCTCTAAAATTGAAAAACGCCGAGTTTCTCCTATACTAGACTCGTTAAAATTTCACAGTAAAGGACCTGTTCAATTACAAACAGGAACGAACCACTCCTTCTTAGGGTTCGAATTTAAACTAAGTTGGACTCATCCAAAGGATGAGCTTATAATCAAGAAAATGTTATCCTCCTCAAGCTTGTCAAAAATAAAGAGGTACTTGCCAGAAATGGTGGGGGAAAAGAGAGAAAAATGAGCCTGTTTGTCATACTTTGTAACCACTCTTGAACATGACACTTTTATTCACCTGGGTTGGGAAATCCTTTTCCTAACAGTTGATCAAACCACATTGAAAGTCTTCAGCCGGTTTCTGGGTATTAACTTTGGGTCAATTGTCACCAAGCCATCTGTCTTGTCGTTATGTGTTCAAGAGGTCACTTCCAATAAGCCATTCATCTGCAAAATATCTTTCATCCATCTTGACCATCCCTGAGTCAGTTCTTGCAACTAAATTTCTTCAACTCGATCTATGATTTCGTATTGTGGGCTCGCCTATGACGGATCGCTTTCTATCCACATCATCTCATTATCTAGAAAGATGATGTAGGAATCGTCAGTTCCTTGAGATCTGCATGCCTCAATGGCAGGTTTCTCCCCTTTGACGACAGTTGACATCATTGACTTTCGATCAAAGGATTCCGTGACATGTTCGACATCAACACATTTATTCGCATCTCATGGATTGTACTGGGTACTTTGAGAGCCATTGACATCACTGGTGGTTTCTCTCACACTTGTTAACAGTTTACATCATTGACTGGTAATCAAGTGGTTTCTACCATGTTCGACATCAACACAGTTCGACATCAACACATTCATTTGCATGGATAGAATCGTACTGTTTCGGGAAGTAGAAATGAAGACCCTGGATCTAGTTTCCACAATCCAGGCTGCGAGGAATTTTGTATTCATTATATAATGGACTATTCATAAACAGATGGTTGCGTCCATACTGTGTCCACAGAGTCTTTACTTGTGATGTTTTACAAGATCATTCCTATATCAGAGCAGTAATTAGTTTTTCTAGTCAATTTTGATCTGAGTATGGGAATGCCTACCTCAGCAATGATATGATCTCATATATATCTTGCATTGAATGTTTTTACAGGTTCCAACCGGGCTCTCCACAAGATGATCCTCGAAATAATAAAGTACTTCACTCTTCCTAAATGATAATAAATCCTCATCTACTACAGACTTCGCACTTTAGGGGGCAATCTGTTACACAAAAATATCGTCACCATGATTATTTGCAGTCAGTATGGGTCTATCATCACTTGTACTGTCCTCCTAAGCAAGTCTCAGACCTCAGCTCTTCAAACCAAGCTTTGAAAATGAGAGAAAGACATTAAAAATCAATGTAACTCTAGTTCCGCACTTTCTCTCACTGTCACTTGCAGTCCCGCACCTTCTGTGTACAAAAACTGCGGACCTACCTGCTCTGTCCCTAATGGTGTAGGTGCGGACCCCTGTGAAAGTCAAAAGGTGCAAGTTTTATCTTAAAAAACTCACTTTGGGTTAATTCTAGAGTTTTCTAGAAGGAATTTTGACGTGGATTGTTCGCTCTGAGGTGGTTCATGCATCCCAAAAGAGAAGGAGCTAATCCTTGATGAGAGGAGCTATCCCTTTGAAGGAGGGCTTTATCCCTTTGAAGGAGGACCTAGTAACCTCCCTCCATTGCACTATAAACACAGGCATTGGGCTGGTTGCTAGAGAGGTTAGAAGCTGAACATTTTTGAGGGTAAATGCTGGTGAAATCAAGACTTCCTAGTTGAGCTTAGGAGGAGAGATCACATACCTTTTTGGCTTCATTGGGGAGTGAGTGAAACTTGTCAAAGTAGAGGAGACTTCTTGCTGGACCCTGGGAGGAGCTTGTACAGCGTCAAGGCAAAGGTTGTAAAGTTCTTCTTCTTTTGAATTAATACAATCAAACTCATTTTTCTCAACAAGTATCTCATGTTATTTGTTTCATGGACTCCTTGACTTTCATGTTAAATATGTTTTATGCAATTGGCTTTTCAGGTGCTATTTAATTTGTTTGCCTTGTTTGTGTTTGCAGATTCTCGACAAAGGAGCTCATTTGGATCGAATGAGCGAGGGCATCCACAAGCTTGCGTTGGATCTAAGGTAGGCCCTAAAAACACTTGTTTGCCATTGTTAATCAAAGAATATTTAGAGAAAGATAGTGTCTGGTTGGTTTGCTTGTCATTAGGTCTTCTTTAGATTCTAGGAAGGTCTATCTTGTCCGCAAGATCGACTCATTCCATGTGACAATCCTATAAGTTAGGATAAAAATATTGTAAAACTCTGAAATATGCAGAGCGCGAAATGTAAAAGGTCGAGTCAAAGGGTTGTCTGCTCAAGAAATAATATAGAATAATAGGGAGTAAGTTGGCCTACCCATGGTCCAGAGACCATGGGAATGTATAAATAGAGTGGGCCTCTAAGGGTAGAAGGTATTTTTTTGGGGGAAAAGAATGATTTGTAGTGCTATGGGTATGTGAATGTTATATGCGCATCTGTAAATCTGAGTCGAGGGTATTAGGTAGTAGATAGAGGTTCTACAGTTGTGTGCGCAGAGGCCTAGTAGAGTCTACAACTATGTGCGCAGACCCCTGCTGCTAAGTGTGCAGGACAGATCTGGATGTATTGGTGAAGAAATTGAATAAAGATAAGTTTATTTTCAAATTCTGTGTTAAATATGAATTATTATGGATCTGGCTAATGTATGATTAATATATTGTTTGATCTATGCGCGGATGTTTATGATATGAATTTATGCGAGTTTGTATCTATTCTAAGTGTGCGAACTGGTTAATTTTGTTAAATTTTTTCTTAAAGACCATGTAAAGTAGATTTAATCTATAAACAAGCGCATTAATAAGTATTAAGGAATATTCTGGCCTAGATCTGTGTGAAGCCATGGAACAGTGTGCGAAACCTCTAGACCACATCAAGACATCCCAAGGGTGTAGAAACTTGGTTCCAGCACCCTCCCCTGCTACCTTGGGTGAGACCTCAGTCCGCGCTCCACAGGTTGTGGCCGAAAGGGCCAGTAGATGCGGGATTTGTTCAACTAAATAACTCTTCCGAACTTGGGTAAAGCCCCTATAAGCCAAAAAATGGTTCTGTTGCAAGGACTGGGATCTGCATAAGGGGTGTCTGATGTTGAATGCTAGAACTCTACAGAGAAAGAATTTAAGGGTCGAAGGAATCAAGAGCAGTAATAGTTCAGAATACATTGACGCGCAAACCAGAGGTTGACAATGATGAGCACGATCCAGCTACCAGTATTCAAAGGGGCAAGAAGCGAAGATCCAGAACAATTTTGGTTCGTGTTAACATCGGTATGGAACACACATAGAATTATGGATGATAATATCAGAAAGGCTACCTTAGTTAGTGTGCTATAGGACCGAGTGCTGACATGGTACATAAAGTACTCAAGCGATCACCCGACTGCAGGGACAACAAAGATCCAGACCGAACTAAAGAAATAATTTAGCCGGCCGAAGTCAGAAACATAGTTGATCATAGGGTTCAAGGAGATCGTGATGATGCCTGGTGAAACCCCGTGGGATTTAGATCAAAGATTGAAAAGCACCATCCGCGAAGCAAACATGACACTAATGGATGCGCAGCACTGCGCTTGGCTTATGGCATCATTAACACCACATCTGAGGATGGATTTGTCACAACAAGAAATCTCAACCCAGGCCGAAGCATTGGAGACAGCGATGAGGTTGCATGAAACTCCGTTACAGGACCCGGGGTTGGGAGTTCAGCAA
This sequence comes from Pinus tabuliformis, assembly GCA_031772625.1. NCBI lineage: Eukaryota > Viridiplantae > Streptophyta > Pinopsida > Pinales > Pinaceae > Pinus > Pinus tabuliformis. The sequence continues at coordinate 465,524,786 of CM062819.1, forward strand.
ATCCAAGCGTAGATACAAAACTTGTGTTTGGAAATGAAGAAGTTAAAACAGGAACAGGCACCTCACCCAGAAGTCTGGGAGGAAGTATGGTGTATAAAGTGCAGGAGCCAAGGGCATGATAAAGATCACTACTTGGTCTTGGCGAATTATGTGGCAATGGGGGGACCAACACCATTGCAACCAGAGGCACAGGCAGGGCCAAGCGTGACAACCTCGCTCTAGTGCGTAATCTGTCAAGTGGGAGGAAAGCATAACACAGATAACTGTCATCTACTGCCAAAGCTCAACTAGACACCCTAACAGCTATTTTGCAACTTTTCCAGATCAGTGGGCCACGTGGAAAGAGACCGTCGTAGCTATCAGTTATTAATGGACTTGTCACTTGCCTACAGAATGTAGAATACCAACCCAACTAGAATATCATGCACTTACTGTGAGTAATTCGATCATGAGCTGATAGATTACCCTACACTGATAGCGCAGATTCATGAAAAAGGGGCAGCGCAACCTATGATGACCCAGAACGTGCAGATGATGAGGTCTGAACCCCGCGACGAAGACCCCAAACTAAACATGGTACTAAGAAGTGGCATGGCCACAAGAGAGGATAAAGGGAACTTAAGTAAGGAAGATGCAAGGGTTGGCAAGGAGACATATCTGGAAGCTAGGGAGAGCTTTGCGGAGGTCTCTACCCCAGGTAGCAGGGATCAACTTGAGCAGGACAGGGATCCCTCGATGCTAACTACCCTTTTAGAGACATGCATAAAATTGCTACGCGACAATAGGGCAGTTAGAGGCTTGCAAGAATTAATAAATAAGTGCACGGGGATGCAAGAACCTAGCGTGGTCTGAAAACTAAGAAAACATGCAACATGGATGGGGCAAGAGATGCGATTAACGGCACAAATTGGCGACTATGAGATGGATCAGATCATTCTAGATTTAGGGTCGGATGAAAATGTACTGCCTAAACAAACTTGGAAGTGCATGGGTAGGCCTACACTACAATGGTCTCCTATTCAATTATGGATGGAGAACCAACACAAGATCCTACCCATGGGAAGGTTGTAGGGAATTACAGTAGATATAGAAAGCACGAGCACCAGAACAGACTTTGAAGTAATAGAAATTGTGGATGAAAGTACGCCTTATCTTGTGTTGTTAGGAATAGACTGGGCCACCGACATGAATGGGGTTATTAATTTAAAGAAGCAGACAATGATATTTGAAAAGACCCTCTACTTAGTCGTTCCGCTAGATCCAGGTAAAGGACCACGCTACATTGAACCCATGCACAACAAAGAAAGTGACGATGAATTAGACTGTATCTACAAAATTTCTGCACAAAGGCAAGAACGAGTCAAGTCAACGAAGGAAAGAAAAATATCATGGGGCTATGCAGAGTCCTGTACCACCAATTCAGATGAAGAAGACGAGCTGTGGCATAACAGGTTGAACGAAGTAACCACGTTACACTGCAATATGATGACTAAATCTCTGTACTGTGTTAGGGCTGATGTCATAGACATATTTTGGCACTGCAACCCCAAACTCATATGTTCATAAACCAAGAGCTCTTTAGTCCCTAAAAGTGTTGTTTCATACCCTAAAGGATCATGGTCAACCGATTACATAATTTCCCAGAAGTTCCACTTGAACAACTACTCAGAACTGGCCAAAACTAGACCATACTGATTGCTCCATGGTCAAGGTACGATGCATACTGGTTGCCACACTAGCTAGGTGCGATGCATACTGAAATGACCTTCTGTGGGGTGTGATGAGCAAGAATATACAAATGGCAGAGACAGTTTGCTAAGTGGATGATCATGGAAACTTCCAGAAACTTCACCTGTGACGCTTGCCTCTCTAAATTCACCCAGGGATGAGTAAGAGATCAATGAAATCTTCAAGTGGAACCAAGAACTATCAGTGGAATGACACTAATCAAAAAACAAAAGCTGACTCACACCCTTGCAAGACATCTATAAATGGATCCCTCATCTGAGAGATCTAGAGGCTGAAGTTTTGTAATTTGTAAGGTAGTGTTGTTGGTTTATCTGTGAAAAGAGACATTGTATTGTTGGGTGATCTTGCTTTCATGAGGTGAAGAGGGCTTCTATGCTGGGAGGATGATACTAGATCAGACAACTGGGTTGTAACCCTCTCTTTTACTATTAATAAATTTCTTTGAGTTTTCCTCCATATAATCATGTATTTGTGAATCTTATTGTTTATGAATGCAATTGTATGGTCAATGTGTTTCTGATTCTGCATTGTTTATGATGTTTTAGATAGAGATGCTTTGATGGTTTTCTGTTACTTTGACTCTACACGTACTCTTTGAAGTGAGACAAGTAGGAGAAGAGTAGCGAATTCTATCGAGGGAAAGAGAAATCAAGCAAGGATCAAAGCGGAAGATCCAGGTTGGTCCTCTTTTCTTCCCTCTTATCTATCACATCTAAAGGAAATCTCGAATTGCTTTGATTGTTTGTTTCTAATATAGCTACCCATCTTAGTGGGACTAGCAGTTCAAATCGACACTAGTTTTCCCTAAAACAAGATGGCAACTCCACTGGGGAACGAATAGTTTGTTTTGTTTGTTTATTGTTTTCTTTATAAACTATAGATGGATCCTGAAGTTAGCCAGCGAGCTTTCCAAACGCCTTTGCTATGCAATTTCAAAGTAGATGAATGCTGCTTCAGTTAATCTCTGGGTTGGTTTATGAACTGAACATCTGACTTAGAAGCATTCTAAGTGCCCTTGTGGTAGCTCATAACCTCATAAGATCATACCCCTATACTTTGCTTTTATTATCCATCATAACTTAGCCTAAATCACTGAACTTAGTTGCAAATTTTGAGCAAAAACCAAGCTCAGTTTGGCTCCTTGGTCCATCGCACTATCTATAACTAGGCAGCCTGTATGCATCACACCTCCCATGTGTTGCAGGTGAGATGCATCCCTGTTTCCCTGTGTTGCAGGTGCGATGATTGAGTGATATTGTTTCTCTCTTTGAAAGTTGATTTTTTCTCCTGATTTTCAGCTTTATTCAGTAGTTTTGTTGTTCATGATCAGTATCTTCTTGCTGAAACCTTCTTCCTTCACATATTTCAGCCTCCATTAGTTAGGAATTGTAAATGTTTTTGTGTATTTGTAAATCATTTACAGTCTTCATTTGTCAAGAGTAGCTTAATCGAACTGTCGTTTTTTGATGCAAGTGTCGTAATTGTCACTTTGAATCAAAAGAAGAGCATCGTAAAGTCTTCCTATTCTAGATAGTTGATTGTACTTTTGTCATTGTACTTGATTTGAATTATTAGTATTTGAAGTGTCGAAAGTAGTTTTCAATTCGAAATCGAAAAGTCTCATCTTAGTCTTCCTTTCGTTTTGAAAAGAAATTGTTAGAAATGTCACTTTAAAAGAAAATAGTTCAGATCTGTACTTAGCTTTCCTTTTTGGCATCCACACATTAAGGAAACGGAAAAAAAGAATACATGCATGTGCATTTGCATTTTGACTGCATGCAGAATATGATTTAGGAAAGTGCATTTAGTGTGTTCTCTATGCTCTCTTCTGAAAGGAAAAAATCATAATCTTCTTTCCTTTGTAGCTAGGATTTTCATTGCTAAATGAAAATAAATGACTGTTTATCATTTTAGATTGCATATTTAGGAATTTTACATCTACATCATGTGGTGAACCTTGAAAGACAAAATTCTAAACAAGATCAACTCTAAAATAAATCTCAACAAACATAAAAATGCTTTGGAACCTAACGCAACACATCTAGAAGTCTAGACTAGAGACGTGTTTCAACGTCATAAAACCTGGTAACTATCATTTTCATCGAAGGTTGGGTGATTCCTCCTCTTTGATACAACAAGTGCCAGTACGGACTTGTGCTCCCCATAGCGTCGAGTATATATTGGAGACCACAATAAGCTAATATCCTTTATCCTTAGGAATCTATGTCTGCCACCCTATCGATTGCAATGCACTGAACACAACGTTCAGGAAGATTGAGTGCCATACTTCTCTATCATTTATCACCAAGGTGTATTTTGTAGTTGTGTGATCGGTTTGGTAATCCCTCTGTCTAGATTTCCAGAGTAGTCACTTTCATTCATTTTCGACTCTTTAAAAGAAAAGGTCCATCTAAGCACTTGTCACTTCAGGCTCATTAAAAATAGAAGGCGACTATAGTCACCTTTAGCTTTTTCTCGACTCTTAAAAATTGAAAAAGCAAGTTGTGTCAAATTGTCTTTATAATTTATTTAAATCGGAATTACATCCCTATTCGTTCGTTGATCTGAGGTTGAGATAATGGAGTCCACCAATCAAGGAATCCATCTTGGAGGGAATCCTAGTCCTTTCTCCTCTTGGAGAGATATTGGTTCTCCATATATGGCTACATTGTCCCTTCCAGGAATCACAATTGGCCTGTTTGTAGAAACTTTTTCTACAAATCATCTAGCTCTGATACCATGTAGAAATTTTGAATAATTTAACACATATTCAACAGATATTATCCTGATCATGTACTATTGCGGAATACATACACAATACATAAGCTCCTCTACGTTGATCATCAATATAGCAGCATCAATAACAATAAAACATCAAGAGCATTCACACATTAACACAGTATGTAACCCGGGGAAAGCATCTCTCTAAAAACCCCACACTATCTGTATATTAATGATTGATACCATGTAACATTACAAAGTACAATGCTTATCACAAGCAATCCAGTACCAGCTCCACCTGTTACACACAATACAGCTCAGATCTGATCTCCAAATCTATTCCACTGCTTGCCTGCCTCTCTAGCTCAATACCTGCTCAAGAACTGATGAGAATGGTTTACCAAACTCGTATTTCACCTGCAAAGAATCACTCACACTGTGTTGGACGTGAGCACAGGCCACAATTCTTGGTATTGGCCAATTCATTGGCATACTCAATCCCTCTGATTGTGCAAATCATCATGCACAGCTATAGTCACAACTGATAGCAATATGATCCTCTAACACCTGTCCCTGTTGAACTGAACATGCACTGACATGTAACTGAGTTAACTGATGTATTCTATAGTTTCATTATGAGTTAATAACTTGTGAATTAATTAATAACTAATTCACCCAACTCATCACTAGTCTATTTGCCAAATAGACTAAATACAACTAGTTTAACAAAGCTAAACTGAACACAACTCCATCAACTGCAACTCCAGTCCACTAAACTCAACTCACTTGAGTTCTAATTGAAGTCTTGCATGCAAATATTAGTCATCCCATAGGTAACCACGTATTTCCTTCTGGGATCTACATGTACCACATCCGTAGCTCATCCTGAAGTGCTCCAAGAGAATAAGATCAAGTTTATAGTCCAAATATTATTATGAGACAATAATATTTGACTTTTCTATTTTTGACAGCCAGTCTAAAAATAGACTTTGATCACTCATACTGTGATCACTCATACTGTGGTCACCCATACTATGGTCACCCATACTGTGATCACCCATACTGTGGTCACCCATACAGTGATCATCCCTGCTGATATCAAAAATAGAACTTGCGCCATAATTTTCCTGTGGGCCCACTTAGTGAAGGCGACTCTTTTCACTAAGCTCCATCATCTTGTTGCAATCTCAACACTCCCTCTCAACAAGATATGGATTATCAGCAACCCCTATCCTACCTTGGTGGTACTCGAATTTGCTCCTAGTGAGAGCCTTCGTCAGAATATCAGCATCCTGATCCTCCGTTGGAATGTATGAAAGCAACATGATCCTCCGATGCACACAATATTTGATATGATGGTACGTGATGTTGTCCGTTGAGATCCCTACCCAATCTGCATCCTCCTGTCTATACCAATATCCATATCTCGATGTGCCTCTCAAGTAGCGCAATACATGCTTTCCCACCTTCCAGAAGAGCTTGGTAGGCTTAACCATAGCTTGTGAAAGCTGGTTAACTGCATAGCATATATCAGGTCGTGTATTAACAAAATACATCAGCGACCCCACCAACTGTCGATAAACAGTGGCATCCACTTCTTCTCCCGAAGTGGCATCCTCCTTCCTCCAACATCCAGGAAGAGGAGTATCAACAGGCTTGCAGCATGCATGTTGAACTTCTCCAGTATCTCCCGAGCATACTTGCCCTGAGAAACAAACAGTCCACCATTGCGCTGCCATATTTCCAATCCTAGGAAATATTGAAGGAGGCCCAAGTCCTTCATCTCAAACTCTGTAGCAAGATCCTTCTTGCATGACAGTATCAACAGCTCATCACTCGTTAGAATCAAATCATCAACATACAGTACAATGATAAGCAACTTACCCTCCACCACAATCTGGTATAGGTTAGGATCCGCCTCGCTCTTGGAGAATCCAAGTCCTATGAAATAGCTGTCTATCCATGTGTACCAAGCACGTGGTGCTTGCTTCAATCCATACAGCGCTCTCTTGAGCCTGCACACATGCGACTCGCTGTTGAAGACCTCAAAGCCTTCGGCTTGCTCAATGTACACCTCCTCCTCAATGACTCCGTTGAGGAACGCAGTCTTCACATCCATCTGATGAATGTGCCATCCCATCTGCGCTGAGAGAGCAAGAATCGTCCATATGGAAGAATACCTTGCGACAGGTGCAAAGGTCTCCTCATAATCAATCCCCTCTATCTGTGAAAAGCCTCAGGCAACAATCTTGCCTTGTGCTTCTCTACACTCCCGTCATCTGCTTGCTTAAATTTGTAGATCCATCTCGAACCCACCATTGATTTCCCTTCTGGTCTAGGAACAATCTCCCATGCACTGTTTCTGACAATAGAATCATACTCTTCCACCATGGCGTCTACTCATGCGGGATCCTCCACAGCTTCCTCGAAAGAGGATGGCTCAGTCACAACACACTTGCTCATAAGAGCCATGTATCTAGTGTACCTATCAGGTGACTGTCTCTGCCTGCGTTGGGCTGTAGGTGGTCCTACAACTTTCTCTACATCTTGAGCCAGTCGCTCAGCTTCTGTTAAGCGCTTTCGTCCTCTGATGGTTGGCGTTAAATGAGTGGTCTCTTCCACTCCATGAACCTCGTCTTGTGGCTGATCCACGTCCTGAAGCTCATCCTTAGGAACTAATAGCTCCTCATCTACATGCAAGTGTAGCTCCCTCTCAAGTGAACACTTCATGGCTTTCTCCTCCTGAAATTTTATATCCCGTCGCACAATAGTTTTACTACTGTCTGGAAAATACACACGATAGTTGTGGGGCGTATCAGTGTACCCCACAAATATCCCAACCTCTGCGGTCGGCTCCAACTTCTTCTTGGCATCCTTCGTCACATGCATGTAAACGTTAGCACCAAAAATCCTCAAATGAGAAAGATCAGGCTTCTTACCAGAATAAGCCTCCTCAGGTGTACTCATGCCAAGTATCCTATGAGGACAATGGTTCTGCACATAAACTGTTGTATTGCATGCTTCCACCCACAAGTGAAGGGGTAGGCCCTGATCATGCAACATTGCCCATGCAGCACCCACAATCGTTCTGTTCTTCCGCTCAGCTGCCCCGTTCCGCTATGGGTTATGGGGAGCTATGAGCTCTCTTCGAATCCCTTCTGCCTTGCAGAAATCCTTGAACTCATCCGAGATGTATTCACCACCATTATCGCTCCTAAGAGCCTTCACCTTCTTCGCCGACTCCTTCTTGACCAGTGCTTTGAATTCAGAGAACTTTGAATATGTCTCGCTCTTCTTCTGCATGAAGAAGATCTAGCACTTACGAGAGAAATCATCAACAAAAATCACATAATACCTGTGTTTTGCTGTCGAAGCAACTGAGAAAGGTCCACACACGTCTGTGTGAATTCTCTCAAGGATCATCATGGCGTGACTATCCTTCTCGTGAAAGGTGGCTTTCACAAACTTCCCCAAAGTACACCCCTTGCACTGATCTGACTGAGCAAGTGTGCCTTTAGGAAGCCCTGTAGTGATCTGCTGCAGTATCTTCAAGGCTCCATGGTGAAGGTGACCCAATCTCCTGTTCCACAACTCACCATCATCCTGGCTCACCAATCCTTCTGCCTTGCCCGCCATTGCTGCACATCCATCTACATGCAACTGATAAAGGTTCCTCACTCGTACCCCTATCTTCCAGGTCTCACCAGTTGTCTTGCTACGTAGGAAAGCCTTTCCCTCATTGAAAACAACATCATACCCCTTGTCTTCTAACATCACCACTGAGATAAGATTCTTATTCAATCCTGGAACATGCATGACTTCCTTCAATATGAAGGGTTTACTAGACTCCCTCTCAAAGGAAATGGTACCAATACCGGTCACACTGTATCTACCATCATCGCCCATCTCGATGTGCACTCCAAGATCTTTGTCCTCCAGATCAGAGAACAAATCTCTATCTCCCGTCATGTGAAAAGACGCACCACTGTCCAAGAACCACACCGATCCCATCACACATGAAACCAAGCATGCGATCAATGAAAAATCAAGCTCAAACTGTGAGGGTAGAGCCTCTCCTGCTGAAGATCCAACAGCCTGCTTGTTCTTCTTCTTCTGCGGACAATTAGTGGCATAGTGTCTGTGCTAGTGACAGTGAAAACACTTCACCTTGGACATATCCTGCTTCTTGCCTTTCGCACCAGACTGAGAAGCTTTCTTTCTCTTCCCTTTCTTTGCTTTGGTAGCCAAAGCGCAATTCTCTTCATCAGCTCCCTTTGACGAAGATCCATCCCTAGTACTCCGCCTAATCTCCTCCTGCACAAGATCTGACCATAGTCTTTCCCATCCTGGCAATTTCTCCCGACCATTGAAAGAGTCCTGATAGGAATGCCAACTCTTTGAAAGACCAAGGAGACCCAAGCTCACCAATTCCTCATCATCGACAGTAACCCCCACACTTCCCAGCTCATCTCGACACTGATTGAACTTCATGAGATACTTGGGCATACTGTCACCCTTCTCGCATTTGATGTTTCTGAGTTTATCTTTGAGCGCCAGCTTCCTCTTATCGCTCTTGCTTTGGAAAAGATCTGTTAAAGCCTTCCACATCAGATATGGAGAAGTCTTTCCATGTAGACTGGACACAATATGATCCTTCACGCCCTCCAATAGAATCCTTCGACATTTTTCGGTCTTCTTTTGCCAAACTTCTGCCTCAGCAACATCAGTGGGCTTTGAGACATCCGTCTCTATGAACTCCTTCGGCCCATTATCATCCAATACTACCTCCATCCTATCCTTCCATGCAATGTAGTTCGAGCTGCCCTCAAGAGCATACTCCAATCGCAATCCGTTGAAAGACATTGCTGCGTTGCCACCAAGAAAACACTGCTGCAAATTCGAATTTCCACCAGCTCCAACTCAACCGCTTCCGATCTAAAATTCATGAGAACAAAATATTTCTCGTACAGAGATTGACTATATGGGCATTCACCGGATATCTCACCTTCCAAAGGAAGGATGAATCCAGAGGCTACCTGGCCCGATTATAGACTCTGCTTGAAGAAATAGAATGTAAACACTTCCTGAATAGTAGATCTGATGATCAACAGCTCTGATACCATGTAGAAACTTTTTCTACAAATCATCTAGCTCTGATACCATGTAGAAATTTTGAATAATTTAACACATATTCAACAAAGATTATCTTGATCATGTACTATTGCGGAATACATACACAATACATAAGCTCCTCTACATTGATCATCAATATAGCAGCATCAATAACAATAAAACATCAAGAGCATTCACACATTAACACAATATGTAACCCGGGGAAAGCATCTCGCTAAAAACCCCACACTATTTGTATATTAATGATTGAGACCATGTAACATTACAAAGTACAATGCTTATCACAAGCAATCCAGTACCAGCTCCACCTGTTACACACAATACAGCTCAGATTTGATCTCCAAATCTATTCCACTGCTTGCCTTCCTCTCCAACTCAATACCTGCTCAAGAACTGATGAGAATGGTTTACCAAACTCGTATTTCACCTGCAAAGAATCACTCGCACTATGTTGGACGTGGGAACAGGCTACAATTCATGGTATTGACCAATTCATTGGCATACTCAATCCCTCTAATTATGCAAATCATCATGCACAGCTATAGTCACAACTGATAGCAATATGATCCTCTAACACCTGTCCCTGCTGAACTGAACATGCACTGACATGAAACTGAGTTAACTGATGTATTCTATAGTTGCATTATGAATTAATTAATAACTAATTCACCCAATTCATCTCTAGTCTATTTTCCATTTAGACTAAATACAACCAGTTTAACAAAGCTAAACTAAACACAACTCCATCAACTGCACCTCTAGTCCACTAAACTCAACTCACTTGAGTTCTAACTGAAGTCCTGCATGCAAATATTAGTCATCCCATAGGTACCCACATATTTCCTTCTGGGATCTACATGTACCACATCCGTAGCTCATCCTGAAGTACTCTAAGAGAATAAGATCAAGTTTATAGTCCAAATATTATTATGAGACAATAATATTTGACTTTTCTATTTTTGACAGCCAGTCTAAAAATAGACTTTGATCACTCATACTATGATCACTCATACTGTGGTCACCCATACTGTGGTCACCCATACTGTGATCACCCATACAGTGATCATCCCTGCTGGGATCAAAAATAGAACTTGTGCCATAATTTTCCTGCAGGCCCACTTAGTGAAGGCGACTCTTTTCACTAAGCTCCATCATCTTGTTGCAATCTCAACACTCCCTCTCAACAAGATATGGATTATCAGCAACCCCTATCCTACCTTGGTGGTACTCGAGTTTGCTCCTAGTGAGAGCCTTCGTCAGAATATCAGCATCCTGATCCTCCGTTGGAATGTATGAAAGCAACATGATCCTCCGCTGCACACAATATCTGATATGATGGTACGTGATGTTGTCCGTTGAGATCCCTACCCAATCTGCATCCTCCTGTCTGTACCAACATCCATATCTCGATGTACCTCTCAAGTAGCGCAATACATGCTTTCCCACCTTCCAGAAGAGCTTGGTAGGCTTAACCATAGCTTGTGAAAGCTGGTTAACTGCATAGCATATATCAGGTCATGTATTAACCAAATACATCAGCGACCCCACCAACTGTCGATAAACAGTGGCATCCACTTCTTCTCCCGAAGTGGCATCCTCCTTCCTCCAACATCCAGGAAGAGGAGTATCAACAGGCTTGCAGCATGCATGTTGAACTTCTCCAGTATCTCCCGAGCATACTTGCCCTGAGAAACAAACAGTCCACCATTGCGCTGCCATATTTCCAATCCTAGGAAATATTGAAGGAGGCCCAAGTCCTTCATCTCAAACTCTGTAGCAAGATCCTTCTTGCATGATAGTATCAATAGCTCATCACTCGTTAGAATCAAATCATCAACATACAGTACAATGATAAGCAACTTACCCTCCACCACAATCTAGTATAGGTTAGGATACGCCTCGCTCTTGGAGAATCCAAGTCCTATGAAATAGCTGTCTATCCATGTGTACCAAGCACGTGGTGCTTGCTTCAATCCATACAGTGCTCTCTTGAGCCTGCACACATGTGACTCGATGCTGAAGACCTCAAAGCCTTCGGCTTGCTCAATGTACACCTCCTCCTCAATCACTCCGTTGAGGAACACAGTCTTCACATCCATCTGATGAATGTGCCATCCCATCTGTGCTGAGAGAGCAAGAATCGTCCATATGGAAGAATACCTTGCAACAGGTGCAAAGGTCTCCTCATAATCAATCCCCTCTATCTGTGAAAAGCCTCAGGCAACAATCTTGCCTTGTGCTTCTCTACCCTCCCGTCAGCTGCCTACTTAACTTTGTAGATCCATCTCGAACCCACCATTGATTTCCCTTCTGATCTAGGAACAATCTCCCATGCACTGTTTCTGACAATAGAATCATACTCTTCCACCATGGCATATACTCATGTGGGATCCTCCACAGCTTCCTCGAAAGAGGATGGCTCAGTCACAACACACTTGCTCATAAGAGCCATGTATCCAGTGTACCTATCAGGTGACTATCTCTGCCTGCGTTGGGCTGTAGGTGGTCCTACAACTTTCTCTACATCTTGAGCCAGTCGCTCAGCTTCTGTCAAGCGCTTTCGTCCTATGATGGTTGGCGTTGCATGAGTGGTCTCTTCCACTCCATGAACCTTGTCTTATGGCTGATCCACGTCCTGAAGCTCATCCTTAGGAACTAATAGCTCCTCATCTACATGCAAGTGTAGCTCCCTCTCAAGTGAACACTTCATGGCTTTCTCCTCCTGAAATTTTATATTCCGTCGCACAATAGTTTTACCACTGTCTGGAAAATACACACAATAGTTGTGGGGTGTATCAGTGTACCCCACAAATATCCCAACCTCTGCGGTCGGCTCCAACTTCTTCTTGGCATCCTTCGTCACATGCATGTAAACGTTAGCACCAAAAATCCTCAAATGAGAAAGATCAGGCTTCTTACCAGAATAAGCCTCCTCGGGTGTACTCATGCCAAGTATCCTATGAGGACAACGGTTCTGCACATAAACTGTTGTATTGCATGCTTCCGCCCACAAGTGAAGGGGTAGGCCCTGATCATGCAACAATTCCCGTGCAGCACCCACAATCGTTTTGTTCTTCCGCTCAGCTGCCCCGTTCTGCTATGGGTTATGGGGAGCTATGAGCTCTCTTCGAATCCCTTCTGCCTTGCAGAAATCCTTGAACTCGTCTGAGATGTATTCACCACCATTATCGCTCATAAGAGCCTTCACCTTCTTCGCCAACTCCTTCTCGACCAGTGCTTTGAATTCAGAGAACTTTGAATATGTCTCGCTCTTCTTCTGCATGAAGAAGATCTAGCACTTACGAGAGAAATCATCAACAAAAATCACATAATACCTGTGTTTTGTTGTCGAAGCAACTGAGAAAGGTCCACACACGTCTGTGTGAATTCTCTCAAGGATCATCATGGCGCGACTATCCTTCTCGTGAAAGGTGGCTTTCACAAACTTCCCCAAAGTACACCCCTTGCACTGATCTGACTGAGCAAGTGTGCCTTTAGGAAGCCCTGTAGTGATCTGCTGCAGTATCTTCAAGGCTCCATGGTGAAGGTGACCCAATCTCTTGTTCCACAACTCACCATCATCCTGGCTCACCAATCCTTCTGCCTTGCCCGCCATTGCTACACATCCATCTACATGCAACTGATAAAGGTTCCTCACTCGTACCCCTATCTTCCAGGTCTCACCAATTGTCTTGCTACGTAGGAAAGCCTTTCCCTCGTTGAAAACAACATCATACCCCTTGTCTTCTAACATCACCACTGAGATAAGATTCTTCTTCAATCTTGGAACATGCATGACTTCCTTCAATACGAAGGGTTTACTAGACTCCCTCTCAAAGGAAATGGTACCAATACCGGTCACACTGTATCTACCATCATCGCCCATCTCGATGTGCACTCCAAGATCTTTGTCCTCCAGATCAGAGAACAAATCTCTATCTCACGTCATGTGAAAAGACGCACCACTGTCCAAGAACCACACCGATCCCATCACACATGAAACCAAGCATGCGATCAATGAAAAATCAAGCTCAAACTGTGAGGGTAGAGCCTCTCCTGCTGAAGATCCAACAGCCTGCTTGTTCTTCTTCTTCTGCAGACAATTAGTGGCATAGTGTCTGTGCTAGTGACAGTGAAAACACTTCACCTTGGACATATCCTGCTTCTTGCCTTTCGCACCAGACTGAGAAGCTTTCTTGCTCTTCCCTTTCTTTGCTTTGGTAGCCAAAGCGCAATTCTCTTCATCAGCTCCCTTTGACGAAGATCCATCCCTGGTACTCCGCCTAATCTCCTCCTGCACAAGATCTGACCATAGTCTTTCCCATCCTGGCAATTTCTCCCGACCATTGAAAGAGTCCTTATAGGAATTCCAACTCTTCGGAAGACCAAGGAGAGCCAAGCTCACCAAGTCCTCATCATCGACAGTAACCCCCACACTTCCCAGCTCATCTCGACACTGATTGAACTTCGTGAGATACTTGGGCATACTGTCACCCTTCTCGCATTTGATGTTTCTGAGTTTATCTTTGAGCGCCAGCTTCCTTTTATCACTCTTGCTTTGGAATAGATCTGTTAAAGCCTTCCACATCAGATATGGAGAAGTCTTTCCATGTAGACTGGACACAATATGATCCTTCACGCCCTCCAATAGAATCCTTCGACATTTTGCGGTCTTCTTTTGCCAAACTTCTGCCTCAGCAGCATCAGTGGGCTTTGGGACATCCGTCTCTATGAACTCCTTCAGCCCATTATCATCCAATACTGCCTCCATCCTATCCTTCCATGCAATGTAGTTTGAGCTGCCCTCAAGAGCATACTCCAATCGCAATCCGTTGAAAGACATTGCTGCGTTGCCACCAAGAAAACACTGCTGCAAATTCGAATTTCCACCAGCTCCAACTCAACCGCTTCCGATCTAAAATTCATGAGAACAAAATATTTCTCGTACAGAGATTGACTATATGGGCATTCACCCGATATCTCACCTTCCAAAGGAAGGATGAATCCAGAGGCTACCTGGCCCGATTATAGACTCTGCTTGAAGAAATAGAATGTAAACACTTCCTGAATAGTAGATCTGATGATCAACAGCTTTGATACCATGTAGAAACTTTTTCTACAAATCATCTAGCTCTGATACCATGTAGAAATTTTGAATAATTTAACACATATTCAACAAAGATTATCTTGATCATGTACTATTGCGGAATACATACACAATACATAAGCTCCTCTACATTGATCATCAATATAGCAGCATCAATAACAATAAAACATCAAGAGCATTCACACATTAACACAATATGTAACCCGGGGAGAGCATCTCGCTAAAAACCCCACACTATCTGTATATTAATGATTGAGACCATGTAACATTACAAAGTACAATGCTTATCACAAGCAATCCAGTACCAGCTCCACCTGTTACACACAATACAGCTCAGATCTGATCTCCAAATCTATTCCACTGCTTGCCTGCCTCTCCAGCTCAATACCTGCTCAAGAACTGATGAGAATGGTTTACCGAACTCTTATTTCACCTGCAAAGAATCACTCACACTATGTTGGACGTGGGAACAGGCTACAATTCTTGGTATTGGCCAATTCATTGGCATACTCAATCGCTCTAATTATGCAAATCATCATGCACAGCTATAGTCACAACTGATAGCAATCTGATCCTCTAACACCTGTCCCTGCTGAACTGAACATGCACTGACATGAAACTGAGTTAACTGATGTATTCTATAGTTGCATTATGAATTAATTAATAACTAATTCACCCAATTCATCTCTAGTCTATTTTCCAGTTAGACTAAATACAACCAGTTTAACAAAGCTAAACTAAACACAACTCCATCAACTGCACCTCTAGTCCACTAAACTCAACTCACTTGAGTTCTAACTGAAGTCCTGCATGCAAATATTAGTCATCCCATAGGTAACCACGTATTTCCTTCTGGGATCTACATGTACCACATCCGTAGCTCATCCTGAAGTGCTCCAAGAGAATAAGATCATGTTTATAGTCCAAATATTATTATGAGACAATAATATTTGACTTTTCTATTTTTGACAGCCAGTCTAAAAATAGACTTTGATCACTCATACTGTGATCACTCATACTGTGGTCACCCATACTGTGGTCACCCATACTGTGATCACTCATACTGTGATCACCCATACTGTGGTCACCCATACTGTGATCATCCCTGCTGGGATCAAAAATATAACTTGCGCCATAATTTTCCTGCGGGCCCACTTAGTGAAGGCGACTCTTTTCACTAAGCTCCATCATCTTGTTGCAATCTCAACACTGTTGGTATTACTTTTCTCGACCTCTATCATTCAAAACACCGTAATTCCTCAACAATCTAATTAGCAACCGGATGACACTGGACCATTTCACCTGCTCCATAGGCAAAGTACGTTGCATCCCACCTAAATACACACAGTAGGTGCGTTTCATTTCAAAAATCCCTTCTATGGGGTGCGATGGGCAAGAAGGGACAAATGGCAGGGTCAATCCGCAAGGTGGAGAAGCATGGAATCTTCCAGAAACTTCTCCTGTGACACTTGCCTCTCTAAATTCGACCAGGGATGAGTAATAGATCATCAATCTCCAAGTGGAATCAAGAACTATCAGAGGGAAGACACTAATCAAATCTCAAGTTGACTCACCTCCCTTGCAGACATTTATATATAGATCCCTCATCCCAGAGATCCAGAGGTTGGAATTTTGTATCTTGTAAGGAAGTGCTGCTAGTTTATTAGTGCAATATCATAGTGTTGGGTGATCTAAGCTTTTCATGAGGTGAAGAAGGGCTTACTTGCTGAGAGGATGATGTTGGGTCAGAACAATTGGTTGTAATTCTCTTGGCTCTTTCTTGATTATCAATAAAGCTATTCAAGTTTTCCTCCATATGCTTGTGTGATTGATGTTTTATGCATTTGTATGGTTAATATACATCTGATCCTATATTGCTTATGATAATAGATCTATGTTCTCGTATAGTGTTATGCTGCTTTGATTCTACAGGTACTCTGTGAAGCTGGGTACACAAGAAAGCAAGTAGCAAAGGACTAGCATAAGAGAGAGGAATGGAGCAAGCAACCAAGCGCAAGACAGAGGTTGGTCTCCTTTATTCTTCTCTCATCTATATCTCATAAAGGAAAACGAAAGTAGTTTTAAGTTTGTTTGTTTCTAAGGTAGCTACCTGCCTTAGTGGGATTAGCAGTTCTGCATAAACACTATTCCCGGTAACAAAATGGCGACTCCACTGGGGAGCGAGTAGATTGTTTGTTCATCTACATTTGTTTACTTTATAAACTTACAGACGGAGCCTGAAGTCAAGCCAGCTAGCCTATGAACTGCATTTTCTATGCAAGTGCAAAGTAGATCAACGCTGCTTCAGTCAATATTTGGGTTTTGTTTATGAATTAAACAATTGATTTACAAGCTTTCTAATTGCCCTCGTGGTGGCTCTAGTAACCTCCTTAGATCTACCCTTGTGATTGATTTACTGATTACCACTTGCTTGGCCTAAATCCCTGAACTGAACTGCAAACTGTGACCTGGAATCCAATCAAAGTCTTGTCCCTGGTCCAGCGCACTGTCTGTTTTGTGAACTTCAAATGCAGCACACTTCCCGAGTGTAGTAGGTGCGTTGCATTTCAGTTTCACTATGTTACAGGTGCGCTGATCAGACAAGGCCTTGTTCCTAAATTTTGGTTTCTGTGTTCACTCTTTTCAGATCTATTCAGGAGTTTTGCTGCCTGTATTCAGTACACCTCTATTTGAAACCCCTTTCCTTGTTGTTATTCTGCCTCCATTGTGCAAAGAACTATAAATGTTTTTATGTATTTTTTGAGTCATTTTCAGTTCTCCTTTACAAAGTAGCGTAATTGTACTGTCGTTTCTTGATTTGAAAGTGTCGCAAGTGTCGTTTTCAGTCATAGAAGAGAATCTGATTATTCTTGATAGTTGATTACCCTGTTACTATTGTATTTGATCTGAATTAGTAGTTTTTCTAGTGTCAAAAGCAAGTTTTCAATTCCAAATCGCAAAGTGTTGTAATTGTCCTCATTTTGTTTTGAAAAGAAGCTTGTTAGTAATTGTCGCCTTGAAAAATAATTCAAATTTGCGCATTAGCTTTCTTTTTATCATTTTACACATTAAGAAGGCTGAAAACAAATACATGCATGTGCATTTGCATTTGTTGGTTTGATTTAGGACAGTGCATATAGTGTGTGCTCTTTGCTCTTTGTTGAAAGAAAGCCATCTCTCTTTCCTTAGTAGCTAGGATTTTCATTTGCAAAAAGAAGATTAAACGACTATTTATCATCTTAGATTTCATTTTAGGAATTGTACATCTACATCACGCGGTGAACCTGAAAGGAAAATTTCTTAAGCAAGATCAAGTATAAAATAAATTTAATGAATCTAAAAAAGCTTTGGAACCTAATGCACAACATCTAGAAGTCTAGGCTAGAGACGTATTCCGGTGTCGTAAAGCCTGGTAACTATTGTTTTCACTATTGGTTGGGTGATTCCTCCACTTTGAGACGATAAGTGCCAGTATGGACTTGTGCTCCTACGTACCATCGAGTATATTTTGGGAGACCACAATAGGCTTAATCCTTTATCCATAGGAAGCTGTGTCTGCCACCCTATCAATCGTAATGCACTGAACACAGCATTCGGGAAGATTGACTGCCGTACTGTAAAAGGTATTTTGAAGTTTTGCAATTGATTTGGTAATCCCTCTATCTAGATTTCCAGAGCAGTCCCTTTCATTCCTTTTCAGACTCCTTAACGGAAAAGGTCCATCTGAGCACTTGTCACTTCAGGCTCATTAAAAATCGAAGGCGACTAGAGTCATCTTTTGTTTTTTCTCGACTCTTAAAAATTGAAAAAACAAGTTGTGTCAAAGCGTCTAAAATTCATCTAGTTTGGAAACATACTTCCCCTTGATTTTTAGTTGATCGAGTAATCCGCAATCGTGGAAGAAAGTCAATTGGAACCTCGTCGTTCGCGGAGGCTTACGAGTCAGCCGTCTTTGTCTCCGAAATCGAAACTGTTACGGACAAAGCGAACTCGTTTAACCGATTCCAAATCCCCTGGTAAAGTTAGAACAAGTGTTCCAACACCATCAGAGACTCCAGTTACTCCAAACATTTCTGGTATCCCTGCCTTTACAGAAGAAGTTCAGCAGCCACCGAAGGATAGTAACATTGATCCTAGTGTGAGGGTAAACACTTGTGTTACTGAACCAGTTCCATCTACAGCTAATTCGGAGAGTGTTATTCCCCAAGCATCTGTCGCTGTAGATTCCACACCTTCTTCAGCACCAGAAATATTTT
This sequence comes from Pinus tabuliformis, assembly GCA_031772625.1. NCBI lineage: Eukaryota > Viridiplantae > Streptophyta > Pinopsida > Pinales > Pinaceae > Pinus > Pinus tabuliformis. The sequence continues at coordinate 465,543,752 of CM062819.1, forward strand.
ATGGACCAAACGGTCTACCTCTTCTACCTGGTCTAATTGCTATAGAAGAGATTGTGGAGGATCCTCCATCTAGTACTCCATCGCAATTTGGAGTCGCGATCACTTTGTATCCTTCTTCATCAGAAATTAGTCTACCGCCATCGGAAGCTCCTATAGAATCGCTAGGCAATCTTTTGGATAGACTAGAAATGTCTGAACAACTGTCAACATCTAGGACTGTGTCGTCCGACACAGCGACGGCAGAACTTCCTGCTGTCACTTCAACAATGTTCGCCGGTATACCATCTGTCCCAACTAGTTCTCAACCACTAGAAGGGGCCCACTCAGGGGCTATTTTGACAGTGTGGTCCATTCCTGTTTGATCATCCGGAATAGTATCCAGAAACTCTTATGTTGAGTCTCAACAAATTGATCCTTCAGGGTGTCAATTTGGGCAGTCTGGTCCTCAAGGGCAAACAATTCCTTTAAGCACCGGATTACTGCCATATGGGAGGCAGTATACCCTTTCATTGTCTCCTTCGGGAGGACAACCATATGGGAGTTCACAACAAAATTCAGGTTATGCTGGAATTACATCTAGCGGTTGGGTGCCAATACTACCTCAACAACCAAGAGTTGTGTATTCAATGCAACAATGTTTACCTATGTCAAATATACCAACTACGCCAGCTATTGTGATGGTGTCGCAAGTACAAGTGTTGCCTGTTGTATATCAACCTTAGGTTTCTCAGGTTGTAATGCAACAGCCCCTTGTCCCTACGACTCAACCACAATCGCCAACTAGTGGAATGACACAGGCCCAAACGGGTACAATTACCCCACATCTTGGTCAAACGGTCAGTATTGGACAACAGAACATGGCTTCACAACCATGGCTGGTGCAATACCAACAACAACAATTCCAACAAGTATACCAAGGATCTGAGCAACAAATCTTTGCAAATAGTGGGCAGCCGTATATTCAAAACAGTCAAAATCAACCATTCTATAATGGTTATGCCCATCAACCTTACCAAAGTTACTAGCGTCAAATGCATTATGCTGGTATGCAAAGACCAACTGCTCAGGCGATTCCATCTTATCCTGGGTATGCTTCGCCTAACCTGAATCAACAGTTACCCTTCGTGGCGACTTTAGAGTTATCGGATCTAAATCAGTTAACAAACGATCCAATCGCTTACGCCCCTTGGTGGCCAGCGATTCCACATAAACTTTCGTCAGATATTCCTAAATTTAATGGAAATCCGGATGAAGATCCGTCGAATCATGTGATGACCTTTCATCTGTGGTGTTCATCAAACACCCTAAATGATGATTCGATTAGGCTTTGCCTTTTTCAGAGGACGTTAACTAGTCCGACAACAAAATGGTATATCGAATTTCCCAGAGCTTCGTTTGACAACTTCAGTACCCTAGCCACAACCTTTTTAACCATTTTCAGTTACCGATAAGGTACGAAACGGGAACAAAACTTCTTACCAATTTCAAGCAAACAATGGCCACTCACATATCCGATCATATTCACGAGTGGCGACGTCATCGTAGAATGGTAAAAACGTATGTTCCTGATCAGCTTTTAACTGAATGGTTTATTAAGTCTTTGTTACCTTCCATCACAGAAGATGTGGCAAAATGAGGAGTCGTCACCGAAGAGCAAGTTATTTCTCGTGCGCAATATTTAGACTTGATTTATACTCAGTCTGGCACACTCTACGATAAAATCCCTGACGCTCCCAGACCGGAATTTTCGGTCCCCCCTCCTCCTAAATCAAACAATGACTCTCATGCCGGCGATGGCGTGATTGGCGCAACATACATCAAATCGACAAAGGATACATCTAAAAAGGCCCGTAAGATTTCCAGTCAAAATGTGAAGGAAGAACTTCTCGCCTCGGAAGTAAATGCCATCTCGACAGATAAAGGAAAAGAAACCAAGCAACCAAGAGGCAAGAAGAAAAACAAAGGGAAGAAGAAGAAACAGGAGGAATCATCACCTGAAAAATCTTCTGCAAACCCTTCTGGAGATAGGAAACCAAGAAATCCATGCATAATATGTGATGAGGATCATTGGACGAAAAACTGTCCATTTAAAGCTGAGCTTAAAAAATTCTGCAAGAATTCAAAAACCTCAGCAGTATTAACTGATCCGTTTCCAAATCCAGGAACAAATCTGGTTGATAGTGGAAATGCTTCCCCGTCTCAAGTGCTGATGTTGTCGGTTTCGAAACAGCAAAATGATGCTTTGATATCGACAAGGAATAAATATTATGGGAATCCACAGCTGTCGAACAACAAGGATAAAGATCAACCTAGTAGTTCGACAACAACTTCGACAGAAGTTGCGCCACCCATCATTCCTGAACTGACAATAAAACCGCCAAAGGGAGTAGTACACAAGTCGACATTTAATCCTCGTGCCAGAGCGGCACAACATTATAATATAGTGGAAGATCTGGCCCAATCGCCATCCACTATGTCGACACTTGAGGTACTGCAAAATTGCCCATCCCAAAAGCAGGCTTTATTATCAGCTATCGGTGGGATAGACCCAAAGGATTCTAATATTATGTCCTTTAATCATAAAGGATATGATCCTCAGTTACCAGCTCAACTAGCTTTCCTCATTCAAGTGAAAGCCCTCAACAAAATTGTTCATCGAACAATTATTGATGAGGGGGCATCTACATGTATTATGTCGATGAGTTGCTGGAAAAATTTAGGATCTCCAACCTTGCCGAGGTCTTCAACAACATTAAAAGCATTTGACGGACGAACATATACCCCATATGGTATTCTAAGTAACTTGCAAGTTGAACTAGAAGGGAAAACAGTAGAAATAGATGTCGAAGTAATTGATGGAAACCTCGATTACAACATCCTACTGGGAAGACCATGGATATATGCTATGGCTACAGTTGTGTTGACCTACTTTAGAAAGATTTCATTTCCCTTTCAAGGAGGGATTACAATCATCGATCAACAAACTTTCCTCCCCAATGGTTCCCAAATTACGGGAAGCATTCCGATGATCCATGGAAGCCCTCATTCGCTTCAAAATATCGGAGTAGACCTACTAAAAGACCCTATATTAATGGGAACTTTTTCCCTTCCGCCTCCAATCAATCTGGCAAAAGTAGTGTCGGTAGAAACCTGCAATATGATATCTTCGATTGAAAAGATCTCAGAAAACGATATAAACAGGGATCATACGCAGGTATTGCCTCCAAGCCCAATAGAAATATTGTAGCAATCAATGTTTCTAGCATGGGAGGCAAACCCAAATCAATGCTCATCAAGCATTTGGATAGATAGGTCTAATGAATATGGCACCCCTTTAGATCCTTGGTCGCAAGTGCATTATACTGACAAAGGAATTGTTCAAGAAATGGTAATTGAAGGGGCGCCATGGGAAGATTACCACCATCGTTCCCATCTTCCAGATTGTAAAGAAGATACTCCTGATGACCTTCATCATCCTTTAGTTTTTTATTTCCTATCAAATACTGTAAACACGGTGGATTCCGAGCGAAACTTGTCCAACATTAAAGAGACTATCGCCATAAATATCTCGACCAAAACAGATGTTGTAGAGAATATTTATGTTGGCAAATGTTGTTCTCCTTCAAAACTGGAAATATATAACGCTCTTTTCCGCGAATTCAGAGATGTCTTTGCTTGGTCATATGATGAAATTCCAGGCATTGACTCGAGTATAGTTGAACACGAAATTAAGATGTATCCAGATGTCAAACCAGTATGACAACAGCTACGGCAGGTGCACCCCAAGAAAGCCATTGCCATCAAGGCAGAAGTTGAAAAGCTTCTCCATGTTGGTTTCATTTACCCAGTTCCTCTAACCGATTGGGTATCAAACATTGTTGCTGTTATGAAAAAACAAGGAACGATTAGAGTGTGCATCGATTATAGGGATGTAAATCAAGCTTGTCCAAAAGAAAACTACCCTACACCCTTTATTGACCAGATAATTGATGAATGCGCCGGATGAGAAATCTTTTCATTCATGGATGGATTCTCCGGGTATAATCAAATAAATATCCGCCCACAGGACCAGTCAGAGACTGCATTTATTTGTCCGTGGGGCACATTTTCATACCGCAAATTACCCTTTGGTTTAAAGAACGCAGAGGCAACGTTTCAGAGGGAAATGAATTATGCCTTCCATGACATAAAAAACATCGTTCAACCATATCTCGACGACCTTCCGGCTCATTCGCGAAAGCGCACTGATCATCTGCAACATTTAAGAGCAATATTTCTACGTTGCCGACACTACAAGATACGACTCAATCCACACAAATGTGTGTTCTGTGTCAGTTCTGGTCGCTTACTTGGCTTTGTAGTCTCAAAGGACGGGATTCGTCTCGACCCATGCAAGGTTCAGGCAATCATAAATTTGCCCGCACCTTCAAATTTGCTTCAAATTCAGAAACTCCAAGGGAAAGCAAACTTTCTGAGGAAGTTCAAACTTTCTGAGGAAGTTCATTCCAAATTACGCCGAACTTGCTAAAGGTTATACACGTCTATTGAAAAAGGAAGTTCCCTTCATCTGGGATTAGGTCGCACAAGCTTCCTTTGATGCTTTAAAAGACTCCCTAATGAAAACATCATTAATGTATGCTCCTAATTATCAAAAAGACTTTAACCTGTATCTGGCTGCAGTGGATACAACCATCGCAATGGTTTTAGTTCAAGAAGACAATGGAATTGAACATCCTATATATTATTTAAGTAGGAACTTAAATGATACAGAAAGAAAATATTCTTATGTTGAAAAGCTAGTGCTCACAGCTATTCAAGCGATACAGAGATTTCGACACTATGTACTCTTTCGAAAAACTACCATTCTGTCAGATTGCAACCCCGTGACTTATATATTGTCGCGACAGTTGCTTGGGGGCAAATATTCAAAATGGATAGCAATTCTACAAGAGTTTGATCTAGAATTTGTAAAATCCAAGTCAAATAAAGCCCTGGTTTTCGCAGAATTATTATGCGATCTCCCATCGTCATCCAACGATGAAACATCCGAAGAAACAATCGTGGATGAATCTTTGTTTCTGATATCTTCAAGCAATCCGTGGTATGGAGATATAATCATCTATCTCCAAACCCAAAAATATAGGCCTAATACCTCCCGCTCCAAACAAAAACGTATTTGATACCAATCAAAAGACTACATGATCATCGGTGACACGCTTTACCGTCGTGGTGTCAATACAGTTCTAAGGAGGTGCCTCACCCATGAGGAAGCCGAAAAAGTCCTGAATGATTGCCATTCAGGCGCGTGTGGGGGGCATCAATCCGGTTACACTACGGCACAAAAATTTTTACGAGCAGGATACTTCTGGCCAACAATGTTCAAAGATTGCATAACCGCAGTCAGAAGTTGCCATGCCTGTCAAATTTTCGATAGTAAAACCAGAAGACCACCCTCACCTCTGCAGCCAATAGTTGTCGTTGGGCCATTCGCCAAATGGGGCATCGATTTCATGACATGTAACCCCACCTCAACCGGGGGGCATGGATATATCATAGTCGCAGTGGACTATTTTACCAAATGGGCCGAGGCGATGCCTACATTAGATAACACTGGTGAAATAGCTACCCTTTTCTTTTTCAATCATGTAGTCGCCAGATTCGGCATTCCACAGGCTATAGTCATAGATCATGGATCGCATTTTCGCAATCACATGATGGCCGAATTAGCTGCCAAATTAGGGTTGTCTCACGACAGCTCTACTCCATAGTACCCGCAGGCCAACGGACAAGTTGAAGCAATCAACAAAGCCTTGAAGCGCATGCTGCAAAGGATGATTGGAGTCCACAAAAGGAGTTGGCACCTGATCCTGTACTCATCCTTGTGGGCATACTGAACATCGGTAAGGAATGCAACCGGGTTTACACCCTTCCAATTGGTGTATGGCCTAGAAGTAATCTTACCAGTTCAGTGTGAAATCTCGTCCCTCAAACTCGCAATCGACCTTCTCCCCGGAACTTCAGAAGAGGAGGCTCGTTTCTTGGAACTAATCCAATTGGATGAAACCCATCATGATGCTACTTTGGCTAACGAAGCCCATAAGAAACGAGTCAAGGTGCAGTTCAACAAGAATGTCAAACCCCGTGTCTTCTCAGAAGGTGACTTGATCTTACTTTATGACCAGGAATCTGATAAATTGGGAGCAGGTAAATTCAAGTCTTTATGGATGGGCCCCTATATTGTTAAGCGAGTGTTAGCAAAAGGAGCCTACGAGTTAATGGATCATGATGGAATTCCACTGGCGCAACCCCGTAACGGGTTGTACCTTAAGCGTTACTATGCATGATTCAGTGTGGTAACCTATATGCTTTTGTTACATTTTTTTTTTCGCTAAGGGTAATCGTTTTGGTCAAGTAAATCCACTTTTTACATTTGTCGCAGATGTCGAACCTATTGGAATATTTTGTTGGATATGCCGACGGAGCAAGTCGTAGTTCGCGGAACCTATCTTCTGCAGCGTGGGCCATTTTTTATCCAAGCGGCGAGTTAGTAAGTTTCAGAGGGGTATGTATTGGTCAATCAATGAATAACATCGCTGAATATAGCACGTTGATAGAACTTCTCTCTGATGCCATCACACATGGCATACGCCGACTTTTCGTCAGGCTAGACTCACAGCTCGTCATACTACAACTCACTAGTATCTACTCTGTCCGAAATCTAGCTATCTATAGCATGTTCCTAAGGGTCAATATTTTGGAAAGGAAATTTGATTTTATTCAATATCAGCATATTTCCATAAGCTTAAACACATTAACTGACTCATTGGCAAATAATGTGTTAGATAGACATTTGCAACATTTATAAAAAGAAGCATTTCATCAATATTTGCATTCGGATTATATAACTTAACCAAAATAAAACTACAAAAATCAAAAATATATATAACTGTTTATGGTTTACTCATAATGTTCTGTAACCAAGACAAAATTGGTCAAATGACCCAAAACTCAAAATGTTAGGGGGCACCCTAGTCTAATGATGTTGGTGATAACAAGTCACCACCTGTGCAATCATGCGTAAAAGCCTAGTCCATCGACTTGGCACGCCAGTGGTATGTCGCTGCAACCTCAGAGGCAGCTCGTCAGTCCTCACATCTGGAATACCGAGAGTGAGGCCCTCAACCTGATCCTGTAATGCTGAAAGAGTCTCGGCCACATCAAGGTCGCGAAGGATAGCCCTTCCCACAGCCTCTCCTGCTGGAGTGGCAGCCAGCATTCTCAGGCGTACTACTGGCCAGACGAGACCAATATCTGCATGAGCACATGAGTTTTGATTAGTCTTGATAGAATAAAGCACAAGGAAATTATAAAGAGAAACGATAAACAGAAAAAATGGTCAAAGAATTTACCAATGGCACCCCACTTCTTGCCAGCCGGCAGTACCAAATCCGGGTCACCCCGGAAGTCCATACCAGCATATGGATACTCAGAAAAAAACCATCTCCTGACGATCGAACCACCCGAAGAAGGTATCAGAAAAAGAAATCTGAGACTGACTAGCATGTCTGGACATATGGTCGACCCATCTCTGCATCCGTGGTTCAGTCGGTGGAGGTAAACCAAGTGAAATATGCTGCGGCTGCATCAGTGGGATCTTTTCCAAGGTAAAGGCGATCAAAATAGAACCATATCCAAAGTTCTTCAATCTTCCATTTTTCACCTTGGTCAGTTGTTCTTTCATCACAAGGAGTACTGCATCACACAAGTTGAACACCTTCGGTTCGAGACATTCTAAGGCATGTTGCATATAAGACCGGTTGGCCACATGGAGAGCCGCACCACCAGCCATCCTACCAAAAGTGAACAGAATGGTCCTCAAAGACCTATCAGTGACATCTCGAATGATGATCTTGCCATCTTTACTCGGCTGAGATCCCTCTCTACAATACCTGTGAACGTAATCTCTCACAGATTCACCTCCACAGGCCGAACCTGATAAAGAGATAGGAGCACCCCGCCTCGATAAGCCGATCAAAAAATAGATGTCCATGACAGTCAAGGGGATGGATTTGCCCCTAATCTGGAACACCTGGCTGGTAGGGTCCTAAGCATCGAGCAAATACTGCAGCAAGTTGATTTGTTGTCTCATGCTAGAGATGCGGAAAAACTTCAGCAGGCCACAGTTCCGCAGCGCGTTTACTGTAACTGGATCATGTTAAGCAAGCATGTCCTCTTCTTCATGCTCACGTTCTCACCATGTAATAGTCATTTTGCTCCAATAAATCTCTGAAAACAAACAAGAGAGGAGTTATATCCTGATTTGGTGAGAAACAGGCAAAAATTTCCATTGAAAACTGTGCACAAATTTCCTTCCTTGCATCCATTGCACCTCCAGCAGTGTTCTGGGTGCGTTGCATGCTAACTATCCAGTATATAGTGTTATAGACATTTTTGGGCACTACAACCCCAAGCATAAATGTCCATAAACCAAGGGCTCCTAAGTCCCTAAAAGTGTTGTTCCAACCCCTAAATGAACAAGGTCAACTGATTACAGCTTCTCCCAGAAGTTCTCTATGAAAAACTACTCAGAACTGGTCAAAATTGGATCATTTCACCTGCTCCATAGGCAAAGTGTGTTTCATCTCACCTAAATAACACAGTAGGTGCATTGCATTTCAAAAATCCCTTCTATGGGGTGCGATGGGCGAGAAGAGACAAATGGCAGTGTCAATCCGCGAGATGGAGAAGCATGGAATCTTCCAAAAACTTCTCTTGTGACACTTGCCTCTCTGAATTCGGCCAGGGATGAGTAAGAGATCATCAATCTCCAAGTGGAAGCAAGAACTATTAGAGGGAAGACACTAATCAAATCACAAGCTAACTCATCTCCCTTGCATACATCTATATATGGATCCCTCATCCCAGAGATCCAGAGGCTGGAATTTTGCATCTTGTAAGGAATTGTTGTTGGTTTCTTTGAGGCAACAACATAGTGTTGGGTGATCTAAGATTTCCATGAGGTGAAGAAGGGCTTACTTGCTGAGAGGATGATGCTGGGTCAGAACAATTGGTTGTAACTCTCTTGGCTCTTTCTTGATTATCAATAAAGATATTCAAGTTTTCCTCCATACTCTTGTGTGATTTATGTTTTATGCATTTGTATGGTCAATTTACATCTGATCCTAGATTGTTTATGATAATAGATCTATGTTCTCGTATAGTGTTATGCTGCTTTGATTCTGTAGGTACTCTGTGAAGCTGGGTATACAAAAAACCAAGTAGCAAAGGACTATCAAAAGAGAGAGGAAACGAGCAAGGAACCAAGTGCAAGACAGAGGTTGGTCTCCTTTATTCTTCTCTCATCTATCTTTCATAAAGGAAAACGAAAGTAGTTTTACTTTGTTTGTTTCTAATACTAGCCTTAGTGGGATTAGCAGTTCTGCATAGACACTTTTCCCTGTAACAAAATGGCGACTCCACTGGGGAGCGACTAGGTTATTTGTTTATCTACATTTGTTTACTTTATAAACTTACAGACAGAGCCTGAAGTTGATCCAGGTAGCCTTCGAACTGCATTTGCTATGCAAATGCAAAGTAGATAAATGTCGCTTCAGTCAATCTCTGGGTTTTGTTTATGAATTAAACAATTGATTTACAAACTCTCTAATTGCCCTTGTGGTGGCTCTAGTAACCTCCTTAGATCTACCCCTATGATTGATTTACTGATTACCACTTGCTCGGCCAAAATCCCTGAACTGAACTGCAAACTGTGACCCGGAACCCAATCAAAGTCTCGTCCCTGGTCCAACGCACTGTCTGTTCTGTGAATCTCAAATTCAACGCACTTCCCGAATGTAATAGGTGCGCTGCATTTCAAATTCACTGTGTTACAGGTGCGCTGATCAGACAAGGCCTTGTTCCTGAATTTTGGTTTCTGTGTTCACTCTTTTCAGATCTATTCAGGAGTTTTGCTACTGTAGTCAGTACACCTCTGTTTGAAACCCCTTTCCTTACTGTTATTCCGCCTCCATTGTGCAAAGAACTGTAAATTTTTTTATGTATTTGTTGAGTCATTTTCAGTTCTCCTTTACAAAGAAGTAAAGTAATTGTACTGTCGTTTCTTGATTTGAAAGTGTCGCAAGTGTCGTTTTCAATCATAGAAGAGGACCTGATTGTTCTTGATAGTCGATTACCCTGTTACTATTGTATTTGATCTGAATTAGTAGTTTTTCTAGTGTCGAAAGCAAGTTTTCATTTCCAAATCGCAAAGTGTTGTCATTTTCTTCATTTTGATTTTGAAAAGAAACTTGTTAGTAATTGTCGCTTTGAAAAATAATTTAGATTTGCGCATTAGCTTTCTTTTTATCATTCACATATTAAGAAGGCTGAAAACAAATACATGCATGTGCATTTGCATTTATACTGTTTGATTGGTTTGATTTAGGACAGTGCATATAGTGCGTGCTCTATGCTCTTTGCTGAAAGAATATTGTCTTTCTTTCCTTAGTAGCTAGGATTTCATTGTACAAAGAAGATAAAACGACTGTTTATCATCTTAGATTGCATTTTAGGAATTGTACATCTACATCACGCGGTGAACCTGAAAGGAAAATTTCTTAAGCAAGATCAACTATAAAATAAACTTAATGAATCTAACAACACTTTGGAACCTAACGCACAACATCTAGAAGTCTAGGCTAGAGACGTATTCCAGCGTCGTAAAGCCTGGTAACTGTTGTTCTCACTGTTGGTTGGGTGATTCCTCCACTTTGAGAGGATAAGTGCCAGTATGGACTTGTGCTCCCACGTACCATCGAGTATATTTTGGGAGACCACAATAGGCTTAATCCTTTATCCATAGGAAGCCGTGTCTGTCGTCCTATCAATCGCAATGCACTGAACACAGCATTCGGGAAGATTGACTGCCGTACCGTAAAAAGTATTCTACAGTTTTGCGATTGGCTTGGTAATCCCTCTGCCTAGATTTCCAGAGTAGTCCCTTTCATTCCTTTTTAGACTCCTTAACAGAAAAGGTCCATCTGAGCACTTGTCACTTCAGGCTCATTAAAAATCGAAGGCGACTAGAGTCATCTATTGTTTTTTCTCGACTCTTTAAAATTGAAAAAACAAGTTGTGTCAAAGCATCTAAAATTTATTTTAAATGGAATAATCATCACCTTTCCTACGTTGGTCTTAGGTTGAGAAAATGGAGTCCACCAACCAAGGAGTTCCCCTTGGAGGAAATCCTAGTCCCTTCTCCTCTTGGGGAGATGTTGGTGCACCCAATATGGCCACATTGTCGCTTCCAGGATTGAAAATTGGCTTGCCCGTATGGCTTTTCTCAACCTCCGTCGTTCAGAACACCGCAATTCCCGAACAATCGAGTCAGCAACTAGATGATTTCAGAGTTACCCCACAACCCTCTACTTCATCCAATTCTTCCTCTCCTCCTTCCTCTTCGCTTTATGAAGCTAGTAAAGCTAAAAATCAAGTACCTGAGAAGAAGAAGGAAAAGAAGAAGAAAGGGAAGAAGAAGAAGGAGCTAAAGGCAAAAAGGGGCAACCAAGCGTCGTCTAGCGAAAATCCACACACTGCACCGACCAGGCCTAAATCGCCATGCGTCATTTGCAAAGGAGACCACTATCATAGAGATTGTCCTTGCATCCCATGCATCTTAAGGGACTGGTCTCCTCGTTTCCACAACCCGGTGTCGTCAACCTCTGATGATCATGTTGAAAACAAACCGTCGACTAGTGAAAGTGAAGCCCCTGGAAAAAAAGGAAAGTGCAAATTTCCTTGTAAATTGTGTGAAGGTGATCACACCGTCCACAATTGTCCCTTCTTAGACGAGGCTAAAAGAGTTTTGGACGATCGTCTGGTTTCACTGTTACGACTTCCTCCTAGATATAAGAAACTCTTGCCGAGTCCGTCACTAGTTGAAAATCTGGTTGACCCGCCCAGGTGGTCGACCGAAGCATCTATCATTGAAGATAAATCATCTAAACCCATACCAGATGAAATTCAAAAGGTCGAGGTGGAAATTGACCCGGTCTTGCCTTCAGAGGTTCCATCTTCAGATGATACAGTCACCGAAGAGAACAAGGATGACACCGTCCAAATTCTTTTCATAAACACAGACTCTGATGAACATGGGGGCAATTTACCCATTCCTTTACTGTAGGAAGGAAGTTCGTCAGAGTCGTACCTGGCCGTCTATTCGGTCCCACCTCCAAGCAGCCTAGTTGTTCCTTTGACTGGAATCTACTAGGCAGACCCCGTTTACCGGCTAGTGTACCATTCCGAATCATTGCTCAAATATATAGAATGGTTATGGCCGGTACCATCATAGATGAAGGGGCTTCTGTGAGTATCCTTTCCTCGACTGCTTGGAAAGCACTTGGTTCGCCATCGCTTTTTCCTGAGATAAGAAATCTAACAGGTTTCGACAAAGGAACCAGTCAACTGTTAGGGATCCTTCCCAATGTGCCCATAACATTGAGAGGGAAAACCGTTCAAATGAACGTAATGGTAGTCCAAGGACCCCTGGATTATAATCTACTCCGTGGACGAGACTATATTTATTGCATGGGAGACATTGTCTCATCACTCTTTAGAGTAATGTTTTTTCCGCACGAAGGAAGAGTGGTCAAGCTCGTAGACCAGCTTTCATTTCCCGGTTCACACATGGCAAATAGTCATATACCATCCCTGAATGGTCTTTTCACGCAAGGAATGTCTCATGAATCCCCAGTCCGTCCACCTGATGAGCGCGAGTGATTCGGAGGACATGACTGAAACCTAGGGGGCATGCACCCTGGTCTGCTTCGGCAGGAAAACTTCAGGTATAGGATAGGTTTCCGCAAGAGATATATGACTAGTCTGACACTCCCGTCCATGATTGGAAAAGGGGGTTAGACTGGAATAAGATTCCCTTGTCAAAGTTATGTGGGTGGAGGAGTCTGCACCACTCGCCTTTGTCTATTTCGGTAGGCATCGCCAAAGAAGTGTTTTTGTTTGCGGTGCAGATAAAACAATCTTTAGTAACCTGAAAGAGGTAAGCCTTTCCTGATAAAACAAATGTTTTGTCGGTAGAATGAGAGGTGACCTTGAAACTCTACTTTATACCTGGGGGCATGCAAACCTTTTGGCGTGCAAGCGAAGAGCAACCATTTATTTTTTTAAATTTGTAGGTCCTCTAACCCTTTAAACTCGTAGGATTGGTCGTTTCCTAACTTGCATAAAGAAAGGATGTGGGGCAAAGATTTGAAAAAAAAAATAATATATGAGACATCCTTATTATACGACTAGATATATCGAGCAGTTTTAACGCGGACTTCATGCTCGTTAAAAAATAAACATAAGCAATGAGCAAATGTTTCCCCCAACGTTTAAGCTCAATAAAAAATGAACCAATTTCCAATAAATAACTATCGTGAATGTAGTACTTCAGCCTTTAAAGCCTTGGTCATGTTCTCATCATCACCTCCACTCTGTATTGGCCGATCATTCACCTCCATTTGATTTTTTACCCCTTTCGAGGAACAGTTGCGAACAGTGATCCTGTTAGCCATCCTTGTAACACTGCCGGGATTGGGAAATTCCAAACCTTACCTGGAATCAGCTGCTACCCAAATTTATCACGCGTTCCTCAAAGACGAGTCTCTTTTAAGCTCTTTTCAACTGACTCGTAAAATATGAAAATATTGTCGAGCCATTGGCCTCTCCAGCTCGTTAAAGTGACCGGAAGTGCTATCCCTTCTTTAGATTTTAATCTTTTTGGACCTGAGGGATTATTACACAAAAATATCGAGCGCTTGTTTTGTTTGGCTCATTAAAAGTATTGAAAATTCATCCCTTCTGTATTGTTTTATACTTTTTCGGACTTAAAGGATTAGATGACGAAAAAGGATTTTTGGAGTTTCCTTTACGTCCCTTTTCAGACTCTCTAAAATTGAAAAGCACTGAGTTATCTTTGTCGTTAAACTCGTTAAAACCTAATAGCGACAAACTTTTCCATAGCAGACAAGAACGAGTTTCACTATCGCTAGGCTCGTTAAAACATAGCGATGGGTTTGCCCGAAGGGAAAATTATAGAACAAGCATATTTTATCCTCCTCAAGCTTGACAAAAATAAAGAGGCACTGGTTAGCAATCACTGGGGAAAAATTGGGAAGAAAACTTGAAAAAACTTTGTTGGTAGCAAGTCGCTCTTGAACATGACACTTTCACTCCGCATCCAAGTCGGGTTGGGTTGTTTCATTCACCGGTCACATCACCATGGTCACATCACACCATCCAAATTTGGGGTTAATGCTATCAATCCATCATGTTAGTGTCACTGATATGTTCAAGAGAAGTCACTCAGAGAATTCACCTGTGTCTCACCCGCTGCAATACATTTATGCTCCATTCTTTCATGACCGCCACCCTGAACCTTATATCACCAGATCGTTTTCACCTCCATTAAAATCATTTGCTCAGTTCTGTGTCATTGATGTGGGATTCATTAAGGCCCTCCTATGATGGATCACTTCTTGTCGACATCAGCTCATTATCCAAGAAGTCGATCTAGGAACACCCCTTTCAGTACTTTGAAGCTTACATGCCTCAATGGCAAGTTTCTCACTTCCGACGACAGGTTTACATCAATGACCTTCGACCGAAAGATTTTGCGTGGTGTTCGACGCCAAGTCCTTTATTCACACCGCGTGAATTGTACTGTAGTACCTTGAGGATCATTATCATTATCGATGATTCCTCTCGCACCTGTTAACAGCTTACATCATTGGCTGGTAATCAGGCGATGTCTTTCCATGTTCGACTCCAGAACATCTCTCACATGGATCGACTTGTACTTTGAGTGAAGATCAAACGAGATTGAAGACCCTAGATCTAGTTTCATCCATCCGGGATGCGATATATATTCAGGAAAATAAAGACATCAAATGTACATCATTGCTGCACAGATAATCATCCAATCTAAGGGATGATGGCTCTACCAGAATCATCAGTCTACACTCAGACGATTGTCTATCCTATGTACATGAAAATGAATTTATAAAGCTGAGCATGGGATGCCCGCCTCAGCTAGATCATGAAAATATTATGAAGATAATGTATTTTATTATATCTTATTACAGGTCTCCTTCCAGCTTGAAAGAACTTCGGATCCTCATGATAAAGCATTTCACCCGACATCAAAAAAAAGATTAACGACCTCATGCTTTAGGGGGCAACTGTTATAGACATTTTTGGGCACTACAACCCCAAGCATAAATGTCCATAAACCAAGGGCTCCTAAGTCCCTAAAAGTGTTGTTCCAACCCCTAAATGAACAAGGTCAACTGATTACAGCTTCTCCCAGAAGTTCTCCATGAAAAACTACTCAGAACTGGTCAAAACTGGATCATTTCACCTGCTCCATAGGCAAAGTGCGTTGCATCTCACCTAAATACACACAGTAGGTGCGTTGCATTTCAAAAATCCCTTCTATGGGGTGCGATGGGCGAGAAGAGACAAATGGCAGTGTTAATCCGTGAGGTGGAGAAGCATGGAATCTTCCAGAAACTTCTCCTGTGACACTTGCCTCTCTGAATTCGACCAGGGATGAGTAAGAGATCATCAATCTCCAAGTGGAAGCAAGAACTATCAGAGGGAAGACACTAATCAAATCACAAGCTGACTCATCTCCCTTGCAGACATCTATATATGGATCCCTCATCCCAGATATCCAGAGGCTGGAATTTTGCATCTTGTAAGGAATTGTTGTTAGTTTCTTGAGGCAACATCATAGTGTTGGGTGATCTAAGCTTTTCATGAGGTGAAGAAGGGCTTACTTGCTAAGAGGATGATGTTGGGTCAGAACAATTGGTTGTAACTCTCTTGGCTCTTTCTTGATTATCAATAAAGCTATTCAAGTTTTCCTCCATACTCTTGTGTGATTTATGTTTTATGCATTTGTATGGTCAATTTACATCTGATCCTAGATTGTTTATGATAATAGATCTATGTTCTCGTATAGTGTTATGCTGCTTTGATTCTGCAGGTACTCTGTGAAGCTGGGTATACAAAAAAGCAAGTAGCAAAGGACTATCAGAAGAGAGAGGAAACGAGCAAGGAACCAAGCGCAGGACAGAGGTTGGTCACCTTTATTCTTCTCTCATCTATCTTTCATAAAGGAAAACGAAAGTAGTTTTACTTTGTTTGTTTCTAAGGTAGCTACTAGCCTTAGTGGGATTAGTAGTTCTGCATAGACACTTTTCCCTGTAACAGATAGACCAACATGCAACGCACCTTTCGATATAGAAAGGGTGTGATGGAGCCAGGGCGAGTTTTTCAAACCCCAGGGGCTCAGAAAAACCAGAAATCAGGCTCAGAATTCAAAATGGAAAGGATGAAATGAAAGAGCTCACGTTTAGCTCTTACCTGGTCTAGGCGGCGCCAAAAATCGTCCGCAGAATCTCCCAGAATCAGCTGGTGAAAATCAAAGGGGGAAAGCACCTCCAAAGCTCCAACAAGACAAAGTTCAAATGAAATGGTAAAATGAGGGGTAAAAGCACTTTTAAATTACTTTTTACGTAATTCAAGTAAAATATTAGTGTCTTAACTCATTTTCCAAACATGTATTGTTCATTTCTAACTAGTTTGATGAAGCAATTAAGCATGCAGTGCAACCTTTGAAGGAACAAAGTCATTAATGGTAAAGTCAAGAAATGACCATTATATCGAGCAGTTTTAACGCGGACTTCATGCTCATTAAAAAATAAACATAAGCAATGAGCAAGTGTTTCCCCCAGCGTTTAAGCTCATTTTAAAATAAAAAATGAACCGATTTCCGGTAAATAACCATCGTGAATGTAGTAGTTCAGCTTTTGAAGCCTTGGTCGTGTTCCCATCATCACCTCCACTCTGTATTGGCTGATCATTCACCTCCACTTGATTGTTTACCCCTTTTGAGGAACAGTTGCGAAGAGTGATCTTGTTAGCCATCCTTGTGACACTGCCGTGATTGGAAAATTCCAAACCTTACCTGGACTCAGCTGCTACCCAAATTTATCACTCGTTCCTCAAAGACGAGTCTCCTTTAAGCTCTTTTCAACTAACTCGTAAAGTATGAAAAGATTTCCGAGCCATTGGCCTCTCCAGCTCGTTAAAGTGACCGGAAGTGCTATCCCTCATTTAGATTTTAATCTTTTTGGACCTAAGGGATTATTACACAAAAAGATCGAGCACTTGTCTTGTTCGGCTCGTTAAAATTACCGAAAATTCATCCCTTTCGTATTATTTTATACTTTTTCGGACTTAAGGGATTAGATGACGAAAAAGGATTTTTCGGAGTTTCCTTTATGTCCCTTTTCAATCTCTCTAAAATTGAAAAGGACCGAGTTATCTTTGTTGTTAAACTCGTTAAAACCTAATAGCGACAAACTTTTCCATAACAGACAAGAACGAGCTTCACTATCGCTAGGCTCATTAAAACATAGTGATGGGTTTGCCCGAAGGGAAAATTATAGAACAAGCATATGTTATCCTCCTCAAGCTTGACAAAAATAAAGAGGTACTGGTCAGCAACGACTGGGGAAAAATTGGGAAGAAAAACTTAAAGAAACTTTGTTGGTAGCAAGTCACTCTTGAACATGACACTTTCACTCTGCATCCTAGTTGGGTTGGGTTGTTCCATTCACTGGTCATATCACCATGCTTCCATCACACCATCCACATTTGGGGTTAATGCTACCAATCCATCATGTTAGTGTCGCCGATATGTTCAAGAGAAGTCACTCAGAGAATTCACCTATGTCTCACCCACTATAATACATTTTCACTCCATTCTTTCAAGACCGCCACCCTGAACCGTATATCACCAGATTGTTTTCACCTCCATTAAAATCATTTGCTCCGTTCCGTGTCATTGATATGGGATTCATTAAGGCCCTCCTATGACAGATCGCTTCTTGTCGACATCAGCTCATTATCCAAGAAGTCGATCTAGGAACAACCCTTTCAGTACTTTGAAGCTTGCATGCCTCAATGGCAAGTTTCTCACTTCCGGCGACAGGTTTACATCAATGGCCTTCGACCGAAAGATTTTACGTCGTGTTCGATGCCAAGTTCCTTATTCACACCACGTGAATTGTACTGCAATACCTTGAGGATCATTATCATTATCAGTGATTCCTCTCGCGCCTGTTAACAACTTACATCATTGGTTGGTAATCAGGCGATGTCTTTCCATGTTCGACTCCAGAACATCTCTCACATGGATCGACTTGTACTTTGAGTGAAGATCGAACGAGATTGAAGACCCTGGATCTAGTTTCATACATTCGGGCTGCAATATATATTCAGGAAAATAAATACATCAAATGTACATCATTGCTGCACAGATAATCATCCAATCTAAGGGATGATGGCTCTACCAGAATCATCAGTCTACACTTAGACGATTGTCTGTCCTATGTACATGAAAATGAATTTATAAAGCTGAGCATGGGAATGCCCGCCTTAGCTAGATCATGAAAATATTATGAAGATAATGTATTGTATTGTATCTTATTACAGGTCTCCTTCCAGCTTGAAAGAACTTCAGATCCTCATGATAAAGCATTTCACCCGACATCAAAAGATTAGCGACCTCATGCTTTAGGGGGCAACTGTTATAGAAATTTTTGGGCATTGCAACCCCAAGCGTAAATGTCCATAAACCAAGGGCTCCTAAGTCCCTAAAGGTGTTGTTCCAACCCCTAAAAGAACAAGGTCAACTGATTACAGCTTCTCCCAGAAGTTCTCCATGAAAAAACTACTCAGAACTGGTCAAAACTGGATCATTTCACCTGCTCCATAGGCAAAGTGCGTTGCATCCCACCTAAATACACACAGTAGGTGTGTTGCATTTCAAAAAGCCCTTCTATGGGGTGAGATCGGCGAGAAGGGACAACTGGCAGGGTTAATCTGCAAGGTGGAGAAGCATGGAATCTTCCAGAAACTTCTCCTGTGACACTTGCCTCTCTAAATTCAACCAGGGATGAGTAAGAGATCATCAATCTCCAAGTGGAATCAAGAACTATCATAGGGAAGACACTAATCAAATCTCAAGCTGACTCACCTCCCTTGCAGACATCTATATATGGATCCCTCATCCCAGAGATCCAGAGGCTGGAATTTTGTATCTTGTAAGGAAGTGTTGCTGGTTTATTGGTGCAATATCATAGTGTTGGGTGATCTAAGCTTTTCATGAGGTGAAGAAGGGCTTACTTGCTGAGAGGATGATGTTGGGTCAGAAAAATTGGTTGTAATTCTCTTGGCTCTTTCTTGATTACCAATAAAGTTATTCAAGTTTTCCTCCATATACTTGTGTGATTGATGTTTTATGCATTTGTATGGTTAATATACATCTGATCCTATATTGCTTATGATAATAGATCTATGTTCTCATATAGTGTTATGCTGCTTTGATTCTACAGGTACTCTGTGAAGCTGGGTACACAAGAAAGCAAGTAGCAAAGGACTATCAAAAGAGAGAGGAATCGAGCAAGGAACCAAGCGCAAGACAGAGGTTGGTCTCCTTTATTCTTCTCTCATCTATATCTCATAAAGGAAAACGAAAGTAGTTTTAAGTTTGTTTGTTTCTAAGGTAGCTACCAGCCTTAGTGGGATTAGCAGTTTTGCATAGACACTATTCCCGGTAAAACCTGGATACAGGAAACTCTTGCCAAGTCCTTCACTAGTTGAAAACCTGATTGACATAACTCAATTGTCGATCAAATTGCCTATCATTGAAATTAAACCTTCTGAGTCCATACCGGACCAAAGTCAACTGGTCGAGATGGCAGTCGACCCATTCTTGGCTTCAAAAGGCCCACCTTTGGATGATACAATTTCTAAAGAGAATGAGAACGACATCGTTCAAATTCTTTTTGTCGATACAGAGTCTAATGAACTTGGGGGCAATCCACCCGTTCCTTTGCAATAGGAAGAAACCCCCTAGTTCATGAGATTTATCTGGCCATTTATCCGATACCTCCTCCGATCAGTCTAGTCGTTTTCTTTGATTGGAATCAGCTAGCAAAACCCCGCCTTCCATCTAATGTACCATTTCGGATCATAGTACAAGTTTACAAAATGATTGTGTCTGGCACTATCATAGATGAAGGGGCTTCAGTGAGTATCCTTTCCTCAACTGCTTGGAAAGTGCTTGGTTCACCATCGCTTTTTCCTGAAAAAAAAAATTTGTCCAGCTTCCACAAAGGAACCAATCGACTGTTAGGTATCCTTCCAAAGTTGCTAATAACTTTGAGAACGAAAACAGTTCATTTGAACGTGATGGTAGTTCAAGGGCATTTAGATTACAATCTACTCCTTAGACGTGACTATATATATAGCATGGAAGCTATTGTTTCCACACTCTTTCGAGTGATGTGTTTTCCACACGAAGGCCAATTGGTGCAACTTGTCGACCAGCTTTCATTTCCTGGTTCAAACATAGCTATGAATCAACCATCATCCCTAAATGGTCTCTTCGTGTCAAAAATGTCTCTTCAACCTTCATTCCATCCACCCAATTACCATGGGTAGTTCGATGAATGTTTTGAAGTTTAGGGGGCATGCACCTTGGTATGCTCCAACAGGCAAACCCAGAGGAAAAGAGAGATTTTCTTGAAGGTCATATATTGGATTGAAAAATCATTTCCTTGTTGGATATGTGATCAATCTGAAGTAGATATTTCCTTATATGTTATGTGATTGGAAGCTCACACCATTCACCTTTGTCTATTTTTATGGACAAAGCCAAGGAAGAGTTTTTGTCTGCTGACAGAAACAATCCTGCCTAACTGCAGGAACTTCCATATGGTAACCTAGAAACTCTCCTTTTACTGAAAGACCTGGGGGCATGCAAATCTTTATATGTAAGTGAAAAATGACCATTTGTTTTTTTAACTCTTTAGCACTCTCAACCTTTTATCTTTTTAGTTTTGTAGCTTGGTAGTTTCTAGCCTACATAAAAGGGAAATGAGCACATGTTATAGTACTGTTCAATCTCATTAAAAAATAAATCTACCAAGAGACATCTTCAAACGACTGGCAAGAGAAATGTTCCCGCAAGGTTCAAGCTCGTTAAAAAATAAACCTGCCACTGAGCATAGTTTCTCTTGGGTCAAGCTCATTAAAAAATGAAACCACCTTTGGTAAATAACCTTTGTGATCGCCTTGGTATTAGCCTTTTTGAACCTTGGTTGTGTTCTTACCGTCACCTCCATTCATTTGGCCGATCATACACTTCCACTTGATTGTTTACCTTTCTGAGGAACAGCTGCGACAAGTGATTCTGATTGCCACTCTCTTCACACTGCCATGTTTTGAGAAGTTCCAAACTTACCTAGAACTAGTTGCTACCTGAAAATACCACTCGTTCCTAAAAAATGAGTCCCTTTTAAACTCTTTTTAGACTCGTTAAATATAAAAAGATTGTCGAGCCATTGGCCTTTCCAGCTCGTTAAAGTAAATGGAACGCCATCCCTCCCATATATTTTAATCTTTTTGGACCTAAGGGATTATCAAACAAAAAGATCGAGCGCTTGTCCTTTTCGGCTCATTAAAGCGATCGAAAAGTCATCCCTTTCGTATTATTTTATACTTTTTCGGACTTAAGGGATTATGCCACGAAAAAGTACTATTGGAGTTTCCTTTTTGTCCCTTTTCAAACTCTCTAAATAAGAAAAGGACCTAGTTTCTTTGTCGTTAAAATCGTTAAAACAATAGCGACAAGCTTGTCCACCCAGACAAGAACGAGTCTCACTGATGCTAGGCTTGCTAAAAACAGAGCGACAGGTTTGTCCAAAGGGCAAATTATAGACCAAGCATATGTTATCCTCCTCAAGCTTGACAAAAATAAAGAGGTATTGGTCAGCAATGACTGGGGAAAAAGGGAAGAAAACTTGAAGAATTTTATTGGTAGCAAGTCGCTCTTGAACATGACACTTTCACTCCATCACCATGATTGAGTTGGGTTGGGTTTTTCCATTCACCGTATCACCATTGGTCATCCGTACCATCCATGGGGTTAACGCTACCAGTCCATATCAGTGTCACCAACATGTTCAAGAGAAGTCATTCAGAGAATTCACCATCCAGCAAATGCCTCATCCACTGCAATACCTCCACCCTTCATTTTTCATGACCGCCATTCCTGAACCTTATATCATCATATCGTTTTCACCTCCAGAAAAATCATTTGCTTTGTTTCGCATCATAGATGTGGGATACATCAAGGCCCTCCTACGACAGGTCACTTCTTGTCGACATTAGCTCATTATCCAAGAATTTGACTTAGAAACAACCCTTTCAGTACTTTGAAGCTTGCATGCCTCAATGGCAAGTTTCTCACTTCTAGCAACAGGTTTACATCAATGGCCTTCAACCAAAATATTTTGTGTGGTGTTTGACATCAGCTCATATATTCACACCACGTGAATTGTACTATAGTACCTTGAGGGTCATTATCATTATCGGTGATTCCTCTCGCACCTATTAATAGCTTACATTATTGGCTGGTAATCAGGTGATGTCTTTCCATGTTCGACTTCAGAACATCTTTTTCACATGGATCAACTTGTACAGTCAGGTGAAGATTGAACGAGTTTGAAGACCCCGGACCTAGTTTCATCCATCTGGGCTGCAATATATTCAGTAACATAAAGACATCAAATGTGCACAGAATCTACACAGATAGTCATCTAAGCAAAAGAAGATGACTCTTCATATGAAGAATCACTCTGTCCTATGCACATGAAAATGAATTTATGAAGCTGAGCATGGGAATGCCCGCCTCAGCTAGATCATGAAAATAATATGATGATTATGTATTGTATTGTATCTTATACAGGTCACCTTCTAGTTCGAATACCTTGGATCCTCATGATAAATCATTTCACTCGACATCAGAAGATTTACGACCTCATGCTTTAGAGGGTAGCTGTTATAGACATATTTGGGCATTGCAACCCCAAACTCATATATCCATAAAAAAAGGGCTCTTTAGTCCCTAAAAGTGTTGTTTCATACCCTAAAGGATCATGGTCAACTGATTACATCATTTCCCAGAAGTTCCACCTAAAAAACTACTCAGAGCTGGCCAAAACTGGACCATACTAACTGCTCCATGGTCAAGCGATGCATACTAGCTGCCACACTAGCCAGGTGTGATGCATATTGAAATGGCCTTCTATGGGGTGTGATGAGCGAGAATAGACAAATGGCAGAGACAATTTGCTAAGTGGATGATCATGGAATCTTCCAGAAACTTCACTTGTGACACTTGCCTCTCTAAATTCGCCCAGGGATGAGTAAGAGATCAATGAAATATCCAAGTGGAACCAAGAACTATCAGTGGAATGACACTAATCAAAAACCAAGAGCTGACTCACACCCTTGAAAGACATCTATAAATGGATCCCTCATCTGAGAGATCTAGAGGCTGGAATTTTGTAATTTGTAAGGAAGTGTTGTTGGTTTATCTATGAGAAGAGACATTGTATTGTTGGGTTATCTTGATTTTCATGAGGTGAAGAGGGCTTCTATGTTGGGAGGATGATGCTGGATCAAACAACTAGGTTGTAATCCTCTCTTCTACTATTAATAAAGTTCTTTGAGTTTTCCTTCATATAATCATGTATTTGTGAATCTTAATGTTTATGAATGTAATTGTATGGTCAATGTGTTTTTGATTCTGCATTGTTTGTGATGTTTGAGATAGAGATGCTTTGATGGTTTTCTATTACTTTGACTCTACAGGTACTCTTTGAAGCGGGACAAGTAGGCGAAGAGTGGCGAATTCTATCAAGGGAAAGAGAAATCAAGCAAGGATCAAAGCGGAAGATCCAGGTTGGTCATCTTTTCTTCCCTCTTTTCTATCACATCTAAAGGAAATCTCGAATTGCTTTGATTGTTTGTTTCTAAGATAGCTACCCATCTTAGTGGGACTAGCAGTTCGAATCGACACTAGTTTTCCCTGAGACAAAATGGAGACTCCACTGGGGAACGAATAGTTTGTTTTACTTGTTTATTTTTTGCTTTATAAACTACAGATGGATCCTGAAGTTAGCCAACGAGCCTTCGAAACGCCTTTTCTATGCAATTGCGAAGTAGATGAATGCTGCTTTAGTTAATCTCTGGGTTGGTTTATGAACTGAACATCTGACTTAGAAGCATTCTAAGTGCCCTTGTGGTAGCTCATAACCTCATAAGATCATACCCCTATACTTTTTTTTTACTATACATCATAACTAAGCCTAAATCACTAAACTTAGCTGCAAATTTTGAGCAAAAACCAAGCTCAGTTTCGCTCCCTAGTCCATCGCACTATCTGTAACTGGGCAGCCTGTATGCATCGCACCTCCCGTGTGTTGCAGGTGAGATGCATCCCTGTTTCCCTATGTTGCAGGTGTGATGATTGAGTGATACTATTTCTCTCTTTGAAAGTTGGTTTTTTCTCTTGATTTTTAGCTTTATTTAGTAGTTTTGTTGTTCATGATCAATATCTTCTTGCTGAAAGTTTCTTCCTTCACATATTTCAGCCTCCATTAGTTAGGAATTGTAAAATTTTTTGTGTATTCGTAAATCATTTACAGTCTTCCTTTGTCAAGAGTAGCTTAATCAAACTGTCGTTTTTTGATGCAAGTGTCGTAATTGTCATTTTGAATCAAAAGAAGAGTGTCGTAAAGTCTTCCTCTTCTAGATAGTTGATTGTACTTTTGTCATTGTACTTGATTTGAATTATTAGTATTTGAAGTGTCAAAAGTAGTTTTCAATTTGAAATCGAAAAGTGTCGTCTTAGTCTTCCTTTTGTTTTGAAAAGAAATTGTTAGAAATGTCACTTTAAAAGAAAATAGTTCAAATCTGTACTTAGCTTTCCTTTTTGGCATCCACACATTAAGGAAACTGAAAACAAATACATGCATGTGCATTTGCATTTTGACTGCATGCAAAATATGATTTAGGAAAGTGCATTTTGTGTGTGTTCTATGCTCTCTGCTGAAAGAAAAAAATCATAATCTTCTTTCCTTTGTAGCTAGGATTTTCATTGCTAAAAGAAAATAAACGACTGTTTATCATTTTAGATTGCATATTTAGGAATTTTACATCTACATCATGCGGTGAACCTTGAAAGACAAACTTCTAAGCAAGATCAAATCTAAAATAAATCTCAATGAACATAAAAATGCTTTGGAACCTAACGCAACACATCTAGAAGTCTAGACTACAGACGTGTTCCGGCGTTGTAAAACCTGGTAACTATCGTTTTCATCGAAGGTTGGGTGATTCCTCCTCTTTAATACAACAAGTGCCAGTACAGAATTATGCTCTCCGTACCATCAAGTATATATTGGGAGACCAAAATGGACTGATATCATTTATCCTTAGGAAGCCTTGTCTACCGCCTTATCGATCGCAATGCACTAAACACAGCATTCGGGAAGATTGACTGCCGTACACAAGTCCTTGGTAATTTCTCTATCATTTATCACCAAGGTGTATTTTGTAGTTTTGTGATTGGTTTGGTAATCCATCTGTCTAGATTTCCAGAGTAATCACTTTTGTTCCTTTTCGACTCTTTAAAAGAAAAGGTCCATCTTAGCACTTGTCACTTCAGGCTCATTAAAAATCGAAGGCGACTATAGTCACCTTTAGCTTTTTCTTGACTCTTAAAAATTGAAAAAGCAAGTTGTGTCAAAGCGTCTTTAAAATTTATTTAAATCAGAATAACATCCTTATTCCTTCGTTGATCTGAGGTTGAGATAATGGAGTCCACCAATCAAGGAAACCATCTTGGAGGGAATCCTAGTCCTTTCTCCTCTTGGGGAGATATTGGTTCTCCATATATGGCTACATTGTCCCTTCCAGGAATCACAATCGGCCTGTTGGTATGGCTTTTCTCGACCTTTGTCATTCAAAACATCATATTTCCTCAACAATCTAATCAGAAACTAGATGATACTTGTAGGGGCCTGATTCCTATTATTAGAGTCTCAATCTATTATACACTAATAGATCTATTTTCCTACTGTTTTAAAAGTAAAAAAAAAAAAAAAAAACTTTCTGACCTTCTTACATAGATTTAAACATTTAACATCTTATCATTTTATCATAAGCAACATAAATTAATGTGAGCATCCCATTGATATCAACTTAACAAGACTGGTCCATGGAAAATACCTGTTCCGGCGGTTGATGATGATACCTTTGTCTTATAGCTCCTGCTAAATGCTCCTTCTCACCGACCCAACCGGATTTACCTCCCAGCCAACTAGGAAATAAATTCCTAGCCCAGGAAACCTCCACAGGTTCCCTAGCCCTCCGAGCCCAAGTCCAACCAGATATAGTGTGTCCTCAAGAAGAATGTGCAAAACTAGATAATGATACTTTCCTCCTCTCAAACCCAAGAAACCTCCACAGGTTTCCAAGGTCTCCCAAAATCATGACAAGGCCAAACAATCACAACCAACCCCCAAAATCCTAAGCAAGACTCCAACCCCCCTTTTCTTCCTTCCCCCTTCCTTTTTTTATACCCTCCTTCCCTTCTCCATCTCAACCACCTCTCATTAATGTCATTAACTTCTCATCCATCCTTACAATTGACTTCTCTTCTCCCAAGTAAGCTAGGGGTACATTTGGAAATGTGACATGAATATAAAATTGAGAATTTAATGGGAAAGGATCATGTCTTCTCCCAAGTAAATCTGAAAAGTACATTTGGAAATGTGAGGTGAATATATATATATATATATTGATAATTAAATGGAGAGGACTATGTCTTCTTCCAAGTAAATGTGAGGGTACATTGGGGAATGTGAGACGTAATTACATGGAGAGGACCATGTTTTCTCCTTAGTAAATGTGAGGGTACATTGGGGAATGTGAAATGAATATATATATTGATAATAAGATGGAGAGGACTATGTCTTCTCCCAAGTAAATGTGAGGGTACATTGTGGAATGTGAGATGTAATTACATGGAGAGGACCATGTCTTCTCCTTAGTAAATGTGAGGGTACATTGGGTAATGTGAAATGAATACATATATTTTGAAATAATGGAAGGAGACCATATCCTACCTAATATTCAATTTGAGAAGGTAAGTGGGGAATTTCAATAATGGAAATCATGAATTTTATATTAGACCAATATTTCTCAATATTTTTAGATAATGTAAACATTAACAAAATTTGTAGGATAAGATTTAAGTGGGGCATTACATACACCCCTCCTTCAGAGAACTTCGTCCTGAAGTTAGAATGAATGATGCAAGGAGTTTGAAAGCATAGCAACCAGAGAGAGTTATAGCAATAAAATCGGATAAGTCCGACAATGGCATTTCTTCCCATCAAGAGTCTCCAACTAGTCTATATCCTCCTATCCACCCTAGCCTACTTCCATTCCCACCCTATCCATCCTTAGCTGCTTTATCAGTGGCAACGGCCATACTAACCACTAATAAAACCGACATGGTGGAAGCGTCGAATACATCGACCTAACTTCCCCAGCAGGCAACTGGCAATCGTCATCACACGTCTAGGGGAGCATGTCCACCACTGCCCTCCCACAATTCCAGGTTTCGGAGGATACACGGTGGGAAATGCCTCCACCCCTCCTGCAGAACTAGGGTCAATACCCTAATACAGACCACACTACAGAGCTGGTTGGACTTGTCATCGAATAATCCAGTCAGGTAGTCTTTGCCACCTGTCATTTGCATTTTACTCATGTCATAAGAGTGCATATCAAGTAGATACCAAATGTAATAGAACAATGTGCATTATACCTTCCCCATGAGATGTCTCGACCTTCCCTCAATGGAAGAGTAGCTCTCGGCTATCATATAGTTCTTTCCCCCTGCAGGTTAGCTCTCATTCATGCATTTATATAACAACAAGATGTATAATCATCACACTATTAAGTCTAGTATCCACGTGTCAATTTTGTAGTTCATACTGGAAACAATCATAATTTCACTACGTCATTCATTAGATAGATCATATCCACTTAAGCCATACATGAAACAACAATAGCTCTGATAAGTCATGTACTAGATAAATCATCACCAAGTAAGTCATACATCAAATATTTCCATCATCAAAATCCAACCTAAGTAGTTTCACATGTTCAACCAAATGCATCAATATTACACAATGTTCATAAATAAATAACATGGAACTGCAAAATAAAACCTTAACATAGGTAGTTGTCTACATCAAAATGGGCATCATAAATGCTCATGTGACATCCTTATGGAACTCTTCGAATCAATTAGAGTTGAAACAAATTCAACTGTCTGTCATGGAAAATAGCATTTGAACCTAGATATGCTATAACGTGGTACCAAAACCAAAATAATGGCAAGCAACGGATTAGTGCACTATCAATTCCACTAGAAGGTGCTAGTTTAAGTTTCATGCATATAATTTCTTTAATACCTTAGTGAATATAAAACTCCCACTCTTCCAATTTGTTGGTTTTTCATCTTCCAAACCAATTAGTTAATAAAAACTCAAAACTTCAAAAACTGTTTCCAGCATGATTTTCATACTTTATATTTTTTTTTGTAAATTGAGAGAAATGTCATCTAAATGTCAAAGGTTCAAATTTATTATATTTTTAATCATTGTCAAATTTGGAATTAAATTGACTTTGTTTATTGAGCATGAGATTTTGAGGGTTTTAAAACCCCTTTTCCTTCTACTAATTTTGGTGGTGAAAGATTCCACCCTAGTTATTAAAACTACCTTTATCTTTTCTATTCTGTTATGGCACATGGATTTTTCCATCTAAAGAATAATGAAATTTAGTGGGAGATATGGGCAAGTCAAATCGAAAATCATTCTGAGCTAATGCAAGTTCGTCTGAGGCAATCATGGATGATCTCCCAAAGAAAGAGCGAAGCTCTCTGAGACTGAGGCATGTGAAATTATTCTGAGGCAAATACAGAATCAATCCCTCCTAAAATAGATCGAGCCTTCCTCAGGCTAAAATGAAGATTATCTAATGCTGAGCTAATGGGAGTTGATCTAAGGCAAGCATGAACGAATCTCCTAAAGAAGAGCGAGTTTATCTAAGACTGGGGCCTACAAAATTATTTTGAGACAAACTAGAGTCAACTTCCTAAGATAGATCGAGACTCCCTGAGGCTAAAGGAAGATTATCTAAGCTGGAATCGAATCTTCCTGAGCCTTGAGGCTGTTTGGAAGGCTAATTGGTACCTGTGGAAGACCCAAAAGACCCTGAGGTAGCACAGGCTCCTGGGACAGATTTTCGAAAGAATTCCTGACAAATTCAGAGGCAGATTTAAGGTCCTTCACCAGAACAGAGTTCTGGTCAAAATGCTTATACAGTTAATTACTATTACGAGGTAATTCGGCACTGTTTTCTGAGGCCAAGTCCAGCGGCCCTTGGTTAAATTCCCTGTAGCAGGATTGGAAAACTGTTCTGAGATTTTTTTGGACATCTCTATTGTGATCACAATTCTGTTACAATCTATTGATCAGTTTAAAGTAGTTCAGGACATTGGCAGGAAGACAGAATACTTTTACTTGTTGATTGAATTCTGGAACCTATACTGGAACTATTGCCAAAATTCACGATTGAATTACAATATTAAATTTTGCATTTGCGATCAGTAATGTGAATAGTCTTGCTGGTTGGAAAGGAATTATATTGCTCATTCATTGTACTATTCTGTTGCCTCATAGCTTTGTTATAAAGCCTCGCTAGTTAAAGAAATCCGGGGCAAAAAAAAAAATTTACCCTAGAACCTTACAGTTTATGTTTTCCAACTATATTTGTGACTGTTGCATATGCAAAATTTTAATTATTTTATTAAAGTAATTCAAGATCTGAGTTATATGATAAAGAAACATAGAACAACAGTCATCTTGAGTTAGGAAAATTTACAGAATAGTGATCTTGACAAGTGGTCAAAAGAAATTAAAGCATCTGTTATGAGGTTTCAAAATGAGGATAGTAAAATGAACACAGAAAATTCGAAGTCCAAATTGGGTAAAGCCAAAGGATCATTTGATCATGCTATATTATAGTCTTTTTTTTTTTTTTATTAATGGTCTCTGTAATTGTGGGGGTTAGGTTTGTTAAATTTTCTAACCCCAAAACTAGACAAATTATTCCTTGTGATTTCCTTGCTGAAAATTAAATTTAATACAGGTCAAAGAATAAAATGCATACACTAGGATTTTTAATTGGCAAAATAAAAATTACTAGCCGAAGCAAATGAAACCAATTTCCACAACACACAGCAAAATATTTCTACCCTTCCAATCAGCTTCTCATCAAAATAATATCAAAGCTGACACAGGCTCCCTTAATGCAAAAATGGCCCGCTGAAAACAATTATAAGCTATAGTAAAAAGTTTCAAAATTTTCTAGGCCCCTGTACGGCCTGTACAACCCTCCAAAATTTATCTGAACCAAACCCCCGACCTGCTAGCCTGCTGTACAAACACACACTGCTCCTGTACAGCTGTACGGCCATACACATGGCAGTTGTATGACCTGCACAAGCTCCTGCGTTGTACGACTGTTGTTATGCTGCCCTGTACGGCCTGCATGTGGTTGATCCTCTTGCTGCAATATTCTGCTCATTGTCTTCTCTGGAGCTACTCACTAGATGGAATTCCTTTATCACCCATGCTATGATTACTCAATGTCTCTCTCTCGTGTCTTTCTCCTTCACTTAGCCTGGCTTTTATAAACTTTAGTTATTGACTGAATCAATTAACCATTAATGACCAAATCTCCATACCTCTAATCTCTCAATGAGATTAACAGTTGAGATTAAGTTCTAATCAACAATCTAGATTCATCTAATTCACTAATGTAAAAGCTTTTATATTTCATTAGATTAAACCCACTTCTATAAAAAGTAGTTCACTTTATAATTCCTTTAATTAAAATTTACTAAAGTGAGCACTTTGGATGACTTCCATGCATCTTGACACTTAGACCTGTGTGGAAGTACATATCCAAGATTCCGAGCTACAAACATCAACAAGGTCTTCTCCACAAGGGTCTCTCTGACCTCCTCTCATCTTTGTGGTTGAGGGGGCACCAACCCCTCTTCCCACACTTTCTCCCAAGTCATTGTAGCATCAAAATCTCTTGTTGGATCTGCCATAAAAAGGTTAAGTCAAATAGGAATGGAGCATCTTTTCATTTTTTTGAAGCTGGGGCCTCAACTTGTCATAAAATTGAGGCTCCTCTCTGCAAAGCTCTTTTTTATGCAGATAATGCCTTCATCAAGAAATTCAACAGGTCTCGACTGAGCCACAGAACTTTCAGCGGTTCAATAAACCAAAACTGCATCCCTCTCATGTAAGGATCTCTTCAGCATTTCTATCATTACAAAGGTAAAACTGCATCCCTCTCGTGTAAGGATCTCTTAAGCATTTCTATCAATACAAAGGTAGTCTTGTTGAATTTAAGTCATGGTACCCAGATCTACACTTCTTATAAACAAATACCCTAAAGTAGGAAACTCAAACTCCCTAACGCTCTCCAAATAGCAGACAGTGTATATGATAAAAGTTGGACTGTAGAGTCAAATGGGCAGACACATCATTTTTATATGAAATTCTGCAGAGTGGACGGTAGGTACTAATTCTACATAAACCAGAATTCTGGAATTTATGACAGCGAACAAAATGGCAGCTTCAATCACGTACCTTTTATTAAGTTGAAAGAAGGAAACTACATTAGCTAAGCATTAGCAAAAACACCCTCCCAGAACTTGAACTATCTCCCTCTTAACTTCCTTATCTATGTGATATATTATCTCACTCTTAACTTCTTTATCTATGTGATGTAACCTGTCTTTCTTTTATAGACAGGGAGGACAGAAAATACTTTGAACGTTGATACCCAGTGATGCACCTTACAACCTAACCCTACGCACCTAGAAGGCATGTGCTTAGCCCACATGGATATGCTTGCCTAGAATAGAGTGCCCACTAGAAGAAATGACAAGCATGCACACTTGCATCTTTATTCCAATCACCACGGGTGGTGAGCTCCAGTAAACAGAAACTTGACAAAGCAGAAGCAGTTAGGATTACAGAAGTGCATTGGTGTGGCAAAAGTGTGTTAAGGGCATTACAGAGCTTTGTTACCTAAAACCTTAAGCGTGATGCATAACAAGAAACCCAAAACATACAAGAAAACAAGGGGACAACAGAGCCAAAAGAGATAATGCAGATTAAGACAGAGATTGGATCAAATGTATGTTTATTTTGGGTACAAGAGAATGAGCTACAAGAATAGCAGGGATCGAAAAAATATGAGAAATCACTATAACTCTTAATTGTCCAAACAACTGCGATAGAGTTCGATCCTATGACCCAATCAATACAAAACTGTGTACCTATAGTGTAACATTGTATGATGAACACTACGATTGCATGATAATTTACAAATGGAGTGTTTCCATATATAGATTTGTACAAGAGAACAGATAGAATCTGCCATCAATGCATTGGTTACAAAGTCATCCACGAGAACAACAAACTCCCAAGATTTCTGTAAACCCATCATTTGGAAGTTACATTGGAGTGGACCTGATCAAATTTAATCACCAAATGGCAAGGGTATATGGGCACTAACCGATTCAACTGAGAGATTTCACCGATGATGCCAATGAGTCTTGAGTTGAGTTGGCATGGTGTTACGCATGTTAGTTTGTTGGTGCTGCTACACAGATGGTATGCTCAAGAACGATTTGTGCCATGCTAATGATCAAGCATGGATCGTAGTTGAAGTGATCATGACAACAAACAAGAATCTGTCGAGACGGATCCTGTTGTAAGCACTATTCTAATTGCACTAAAGGTTGAGGAAAGCCTCTCGCAATATAGATTCATACCTTCACATGAATCAGGGAAACTGGGAAGGCAAATGGGAGGAAGAAGAGGACATCAGGGTGGATAATGTGCTGCAATACATTAAATTTCTAAACAAGTGGGTCAGGAAAGAAAAGGGTATAACTACTATGAAAATTTTGAGAGGTTCAAAGCTGATATTAGATTGGGCAAAGGGCATCACCAAATTTGAGAATTTATCTCTTATCCTGTTCATGGAAAAAAACTAAATATCGAGGGAATATGTTTGAAAAAATCGATGCTTTTAGATGAGTTATATCTATGGAACCACAATCTAAAAGGTGGCCTTGTCTTTAGGGTTGGTGCAATATTGAAGGCATATTCGGGAAAACTGCAACCCAGATGTTTGTTTGGAAAAAAAATTTCGGTTCTAAGCATTGGGAAATTGGTTAAGGAATAAATATCATGACTTATGTGACAAATATACACCCCCGCTTGGGCACCATTCTTGTGCATTGTATATACTATAAACATTTCTATGTGCCAGGGTACAATCTTAATTCATGGTATGGAAGCACCACATTATGCCTGAAGGTGGTCATGTTAAATCATTCGATTTAACATTTGTAGAGCATTCGAATCAACATTTGGAGAGTACAATCAGAGCTCAAGGAGAGATAGTTTGCAGTGGACCAGAATTCCGATGTAACTGGAACTACGGTATCACAAAACATGGTCAATTGCTTAAAAGAGAAATCCAAACCTCATTGAGAAAAAAAATGTGAGATGTAATGAGCCAAAAATCAATAAGAGACAAAGAAAGCCTTTTGTGACTAGAAGCACTTGCACCAGAAATCATCGCAATCTTGCTAGAAGTCGAAAATACCTCTGTATGAGACAAACAAAGCTGAACTGTGGAAAGATTGGAACTGGTAACAGTACAATGGCCCCAATCTAACTGCAACTGAGACACCACTTCTTGATCCTGCAGCTTGAGCTAGAAAATGAATCTAATTTAAATAAAAGAATTCATTTATGTAAACTCAGTGAAAAGGGCAGCAATTCTTCTCTCTTCTCATGTGTAAAATGGTCAGTGTCGTGCATAGAGTACAGAGCTCTCTGCCAATGGGCAGAGTATTGGCAGAGTTATGAAGATTCACGAATGGAAGCCACATCCCATGGTTTGTAGATGAGGGAATTATCCAACCAAAAGTGAGATACACCAAGGACTTCTCATAAGGCTCTAACTTGTAAGTTTTCCGAATCAGGTGCATAAGATACATATTTGTCATAACAATTACACAGATAATGGTTCCCGTGCATCACTGTTGCATGCTGACCTCTTGCAAGAGAAGCAGCTTTTCTTTCCAACTAAGCTTTAACTAATTCAGTTGCATCCTGCTCCTCCCTTTCCTTGAAAGGTCATGAATGATTGAACTGCAAGAAAACAAGTCTGGAGTGTAGCCCTTTTCCAATACGGTCAAAAGCATACTCTTTGCCTCATTAGGCATGGCTGCCATTATAAGACAAGATATAAAAGCCTGCACAGATACACTATCTGGATTACAACCCACTCACAACATTTCATTAAAAAGGTTAATAGCTTCTCTCATGCGCCCTTTCATACAATGGCCAACTATCAAAATGGTATATGTAACTTTATCTGCGCTACAACCAGTGTCATGCATTCTTGCACAACCTTATTCGCTTCATCTACATTCCCTGCCTTGCAGAACCCGTTAATCACATGATTATATATAAAAGGCCTACCAACAACACCGCTCTCCCTCATCTATCGCAAAAGATCGCAAAAATAGTTCTCACCTTATAAAGATTTTGTATTAAAAATCGTTTCTCCTTTGCCGTGACACTCCGTAGTAAATCGCCAAATCCAACATGAGTAACACCTCCCCTCCAAAGAAGGGATAAGGAAAGGGGGTTTCTTGCCTAAGAGAGGCTTGATACCCAAAAGCAAAAAAAAAAAACTATTCGTCCTTTGTCAAAATCCTCCAGGTTAGCCACATTAAGATAAACCCTTATTCTCCTATGTGTCTGTCTAAGGGTTAGCCACATTAAGATAAGTTAAACCCTTAGTCTCCTACGTTCGTAGCCACATTAGAATACGTTAAACCCTTACCCTCTGGTACTAAGGTGTAGATTATTTTTTTTTTCTTTCTATCGACATCCCAAGATCTCTATCTAAAATACCAAACTAACCAACATCATCCATTGTAAGATGTTGTCCCCTCATTCTCCTCCCGCATTGCTATTAAATTCCCTCACCAACATTTAACTCTCCACAAGTTCTGGACAAACTCCAATCGTGGTGTAAGTGGAGATTGATACATCTTCCATTTGTCGACTGATTCTTTCCTGCTCATAATGAATACAGCATGATCCAACAATCTCTCATCTCCATTCTTCCCTGAATCAAGGATATACCAAGTTGAATATAGCATGATCCAACAATCTCTCATCTACCTTCTTCCCTGAATCAAGGATACCCAATTGAAGTGCTATTCTTTCATTCATAAACTCAATGGTGCATATAGCCAGTTGGCTATGCAAAGACACATTTGAAACCCATAATAGATTTCCTACCCAAACTTAATGGATAGACTTCAGTGCTAGTGTTTGTCCAAATTCTAAGCTTCGAAATAGATAATGCACTTGAACAAGACCAATGCCACTTTTAAGTACGTGCAATGGACACCGTTCTATAAGAAAACTAAGCTTCAAATAGACAATGCACTTGAACAAGACCAACGCGCCTTTCCTGAGCATGCCACGGACAACGTTATAACAGGAAACTATATTTATACTAATATTATATTCCCAGCCTTCCTCTCTAGTTTATACAGAAACAGTTGAAAGCATACGATTCCAATCAAAAGTCTAATCAAATTTATAAAGGCCAGATTATAATCTAACATACCTTCTCTCGAACTTGGAAGTAAATAATCAACAGATTGGGCATTAGTTCTATCTTGCATTTGCTTTGTTGGCCTCACATCTCTAAATGAGAGAGAAGCCTCCAAAAATATGGTGTAAGCCTCTAAAAATATGGCATAGACACGGTATTCTTTAGTAAAAGGCGAAAGAATAGTTCGCTCTGTCTTGACCACACGGCTTCGTTTTCTGTGGGTTTATCATCCTGACATCTCAACCTTCATGAGGCTAATGGATGACATCTTGCGGCCATTCACCAACTCCTTTGTAGTAGTATACTTGGATGACATTTTGATCTTCAGCCAGAGTTGGGAAGAGCACCTCCACCACATCCGACAGGTTCTCCAAACACTGCGGCAACACAAGCTATGTGCCAATTTGGAGAAATGCACTTTTGGCATGACCCAGGTTCAGTATCTGGGATACATCATTGATGAACAGGGGGTGCATGTCGATCCAGCCAAGATCCAATTCATTCAGGATTGGCCATCTCCAACCACTCTAACAGAGCTCCGCAGCTTTCTAGGTCTTGCCAACTTCTACCGCAGGTTCGTGTTGGGGTTTTCTCATATTACTTGGCCCTTGAGTCAAGTCACCAAGGGAGGGGAAAAAGCAAAATTGTTTTGGTCTAAATCTCAACAGAAGGCATTCATGGAGTTGAAGGATCGCCTCTGCACGGCACTAGTGCTCGTGTTACCATATTTACAACAACCATTTGAGGTCAAGACAGATGCCTCTGACTATGCTATTGGGGCAGTCCTTACTCAACATGGACATCCAGTGTCATATCACAGTGAAACACTTTCAGACACAGTCCGAAAGTACCCCACTTATGATAAAGAGATGTATTCCATTGTACAGGCCTACCGACAATGGAAGCATTACATTTTGGGGAAGGAAACGGTCATCCACACAGACCACCGACCCCTGCAGTTCATACAGACCCAAGGGAAATTGCAGAATGATCGCGATCAGAAGTGGTCTACATACCTGCAACAGTTCCACTTGAATATCAAGTATAAGAAGGGCAGCACCAATAATGTTTCAGATTGCCTCAGTCGACCACCGATCATGGCGTTAACCACCGTGCTCAACTCTTGTGGGCACGAGACTTCTGATTGGCCACTTCTCTACAAAAGCGACCCAGAATTCAGCCACACATACTAGACACTCTTGGAGGGTCGGCATGTTCCAGATTTTCACCTCCAAGATGCCCAGTTATGCCACCTGGGTCACCTTTGTGTTCCTTCAAGCGAGCGTGCCAAGATGATTTGGGAAGCACACTACAGTCGAGTTGCTGGGCATTTCGGGGTCGAGAAAACAGTGGCAGTACTGCAAAATTATTTCTATTGGCCGAATCTTCAACAAGATGTTGGTAAGTACATCAGATCATGTACTGCCTGTGCCATTGCCAAACCGACCATTAAGAAGCACGGCCTCTATACCCCATTTCCTACCCCTAGTCGACCTTGGGAATCCATCTCCATGGATTACATGTCAGGCCTTCCTTCCACTAAGCATGGAAATGACTGTGTTTTTGTGGTCGTTGACAGGTTCTCGAAGATGGCCATTATGGCGGCCTGCAAGAAGAATATCACTGTAGAAGCCACTGCTAAACTCTTCTTTGAACAAGTGTGGGTGCACTTTGGGATCCCACAGTCTATCATCTCAGATCGGGACAGTCAATTTCTCAGCACATTTTGGTCCAGTCTCTGGTCAATGCTGGACACCAAACTCACGAAGTCCACAGCCTTCCATCCTCAAACTGATGGCCAGACAGAGGTTGTCAATAGGATGATTGTGCACATTCTACACATGTATAACTCAAAGCATCCACGCACATGGGACGAGAGCCTCCCCTATGTTCAGCACAGCTACAACCGAGCTCTTCACAGCTCCACTGGTCATAGCCCTTTTCAGGTGGGTTTGGGATTCCAGCCACTATGCCCCATTGATGTGGCCATGCCACTTGCAGCTACTCACATAAATTCAGCTCATGTCCAGTCTGAAACAGATAAGGCCACCAGCTTCATTGAGTGCATCCAACATATTCGCCAGCAGGTCCATGAAATTCTGGAGAAATCAAATGCCAAGTACAAGCAGCGACATGATTAACATCGGGTGCCACACAAGTTTCAAGTGGGCGACAAAGTCTGGTTGCATTTGCAAAAGGAACGCCTTACTGGAGCCTATCGGAAACTGAGACCACTCCAATATGGTCCTTACACCATTACTAAGGCTATGGGAGACAATGCATTTGAGCTCAGCATTCCCCCATTCCTTGGCCTGCACCCAGTGTTCAATGTGGACCACCTTCGGCCATACTTTCCACTATTGCTAGACACATCCGACATTGCAGAACAGCTCAAACCCACAGAATTAAATCCAGATTGCATGGAACAAGCTGCAACTGATCGGATCATGGACACACAGATCAAGAACACTCGCCAACATAATATCAAACTGTATCGAGTTGTCAAAGCAGGCCAACTCCTTCAGCAGGGAAAGTGGCTCACCAGGGAACAAGTTCAGCAAAAGTTTCCTCATCTCATGGAGGAACTCAATGCAATGGGGACCATTGCTTCCTAAGGGGGGAGGAATGATCCAGGTGGATATTGGTGACCACCTGCCAAGTCCACCTGGACCCCCACCATTGTTTCTCTCAGCATTTTCAGTTTCCTTAATTGTAGCACAACTTACTATTTTTAGCAGTTTTTCGGGTCCTGAACTTCTGGAGCCGTTTTGAGGCCCTAAATGACGTTTTTTGGGAAATCTGGGGGCAACATGGGTCCATGGACCGATGTTTCCCTTCCCAAAGTGGTAGTGCTCAAATAGATCTTTCTAACGAGCTATTGTACGTGTCAAACAGAGATCGTATGCCAAAGTTACTACGCTGGGAAGTTCATGTACCCATTTACCCAAACGGGGCCCACAATTTGGCGTTTCATCTCCTAGGGTTAGGTTTTGGAATGTTAAGGGTTTTCCATTGTTTCTCAACAATAAATAGGCCTTCGAGCCTCATTGTAACACAGTTCAGAGGCTTGTAGCCACCACATCTCTTCTCAGAGATAAGCTACCATCGCCCTAGCTAGTTTAGTTCCATTTCTAGTTGTAAGCATATTTTAGTATATTCTATTAATGAAATGAAGTATTATTTCCGCTGCATCTTTGTGTATATGGTTATCTCTGTAATTTGTTGCATTCCTCTTTAAATCCGGATCAATGACATATGCCCCTAGGAACCTTTATACATAACAGATACGTCCGGATTCGAACCGAACCCCTTCCCTTATTGAAATGAGTGGGGTAAAGCAGCCAAGCTTTCGTCTCTCCACCCACCCTCCCTCGAATATCTTGATCGAAACTTCCGCATTCGACGCTTGGTATTTCAAGCATTTCCTATCTATTCGCCCGCCCTAGATTATTCATTATCCGATCCGTCGCTACGCGCCATTTGTTCCCAAGGACTAGCAAAATCAAAATAGCGGAATTCTTGGGTCATCTCAATTGGTTCAGAAACCACACGTTTCTCCGGATCATCGTAGCGTACTTCCACATATCCACTCAGGGGGGAGTCTTTTCGTAATGGATGACCCTCGGAACCATAATCTGTTAATATACGGCGTAGATCCGGATGAGTGATGGAATAAACACCGGACATATCCCATACTTCTCGCTCCCACCGGCCGGCTGATGGAAATGGACTGACTACCGGAGATATTCGTGTTATTTCGTCTACACTGGTTTGTACACGAATGCGTGGGTTATACCGAGTACTTGGTGAATTATAAACCGCTTCAAATCTTCGTTTTCGAGAGGGATAATCAACTCCGCGGATATCGATCAAAACTTGGAAACGCGTATAGGTATTATATTTTGGGAACCATAACAATTGAAATGGGTAGTCCGTATCGGTATATGATCTATTTTCGTGTTCCGATCTTTCCATTTTATGTACCCATCTATTGGGTGAAGTATCTCTCGGATATTCGAAAATTAATTGGTTATCCGTAAAGGCTTCCTTTTCGTTTCTCAATAATGACTTGAAGAGTCCGCAAGGTTATACCGAGACCTACCTTCCCCTCGACTATAGGGGGGGGTATAACCGATAGGGTTCACCTTGCTGGGCTGGCTGAATCGAAAGACTTGTTCTTGCCGGCGGCTACTTATATTTATTCCCTTCAAAGCCTGAGCTCTGCTCAAGGGATAACCTTACCTTCGCAGAGCTCAGGTGATTCACTTACCTGAGCAGAAGGGTTGGTTATCCTCCTTACCTTTCGCCTTTCAGGATGCGCAAGCAGGCTCGACCATAAGGGAGAGGACCTTATCTGAGAAGGATTGACCTTTCATTCAGGTGATAAGACCTACCTTTCGCCAACCCTACTAGATAGGCCTTTCAAAATCAGACCTTAGACCTACCTTTCAAGGTCAATCTTTCATGAAATAAGGGCTTAGGAGGCCCTTTCAAGGCCTTATTCTCGAACGAAGGAAGGATTCACCTTCAAATAGGACCTTGAAAGGCCTTACAGTATTCACCCCGAACGTGACTTTCAAGGCCTTACTGGGAGCCATGCCTTATGTAAGTATTCCCCGCCTCCTTTTCTTGATGGGCTAAAGTAAGTGTTATGGAGTTATGTCTTCTCTTTATTATCTCTCTAGTTACCGAAATCAATCGATGCGCAAGCAGGCTCGACTATAAAGGAGAGGATGCCCCCGGCAGGGCTCGACCACTGGGAGAGGCATTATATATGTCATTATGCATTTCTGATTCTTTTTTTCGACAATGCTGCTATGGGCATATGTCATTATGCATTTCAATTAGTAATTACGCTTTAGCAGAAAATGCTGCTATTATATATGTCATTATGCTTTTTGCTGGATCGAATTGACTTTCTTTCTTCCCCTCAAAGGAATTAATGCACCAAGCTTACACCATAATTGACAACCAGTCCCCCCAGTAGATGCCAGCAGAAATTAAGCCCTATCTACAGTTAGGAGAGGCCCTCAAGAGAGGAGATTGGTTCCTAGGGCCTGATTTCACTGTGATAAGGCTATATGGAACCCAATAGGCTCCTTACAGATTACCCAGGCTACTCACCCCAAGGGTATTCATGTTGGAGTATGTCAGGCTGATGGTAGAGATAGATAATTTGCATTTCACCAAATCTAAGAAGAAGGGCAGGATGACTTTCCTTGTGGTCATGGGGGGCTATGCTATTAATGAGAAGAGGGGCATTAAAGAAGCCCTGGAACTACTCAAAAGTCTAGATCTTCCTTTGGATTCTCCTTGGAAGTATGACCCTTACTTCCTTATAGGCACTGAGAAAAGACTAAAAGTACCTGATCCTCAAGATCACGAGACTAGACCAGGGGAGGAGAAGCTGGCAAACAAAGAGAGCTACGAGGAGGTGGATGCCATTTTGACAAGGGAGGGTAGCTCATCAAGGACTGAAGAGAAATTAGTTAAAGTGCCTCAACCTCAAAGCTCCAGCTTACCACTATATTACACTTTCTATAGGCCTCCTGGTGCCATTGTCACCAAGGAAGATATGAAGTTCAAGGCACCAACTAAGCAGAGGTGAGTTGAAGTTCAACAAGACAACTTTAACAGACATAAAAGGGGGGCATGGTGGAGAATGAAGATGTTTCTGAAATAGGATCATGCCCTAAGAATCCTTCAAGATGAGCCATTTTCCAGGCTATATGATGATGTGCATGACGAGGATGAGGACGAAGATGTGGGGTGAACAGTGGAGGATATGGGGGCTATAGTGCCAATGGAGGATATAATCAAGAAGGTAGAATAGGAGCCTCATGCCTCAATTATAGAGCCACCTCCTCCTGAAACATTAGAACTCCCCCTTTATCCCAAGGCCACTCCCATGATGCAATCCATGGGATTTACAGGAGAAGGGGGACTGGGGAAAGAAGGCCAGGGCATCACAGAGCCCATTAGACCAGTGCAAAGGCCCAAAGGCCTAGGTTTAGGGGGAGATCCAAATTCTCCACCCACTAAGACCATTAATCTATCTTCATTTTTTTCTTCCTCGATACTTATCACAAGTGAGCTTCTGGAACCAAATAACTTCCTACCAACTCTCAAGAATAGTTGACATATCCCCCTGGGTTTTCAAGCAAGGTTGTCAAGATCCACAATCAGTGGATAAGAATTTGCACTAGGACAATAGATAGGGCAGAAAGGAAGAGATGAATTAGGGGATGTCCCTATGATAGAAAATGAGCCAAAAGATCTAGAGGAATTCATTGACTTGAAAAAGGCCAACAAAGAAGCTATCATCCCCCCAGATGTCCCTTCTCAAAAACATCCAATAAAAATGAGAATAGAGGAATGAAAATCGCTCAACCAACGCCTAGTTACTTATTTGAGAGGGGCCACCCAATAACCATCAAGAAAGGCAGGGCTCGACTGTTAAGGAGAGGATGCATAAGCATGACTTTTTTAGTTACTTATTTGAGAGGGCCCACCCAATAAGTCAAATGAACAAAGTCGCTTGACCAAGGGGAGAGGTATTTATTGCTTGTCCTTTCGAGGACAAGGCAACCGCCAATTATCTGGCTTTGGTGAGAAGGCAAGAAAGTGACAAACCAGGGAAGGTTAGATGCAATGTCGATTGAGCCAGCCAGCCTAAGAAAAAGCCATTGTAAGCAATCCATAAAATGAGAATAAGCAAGACAGGTAGAAAAGAAGTTGTAGTAAGAAAGGGTCCAATAATACAATCGCTGACTGGGTGCTTGGTAGGTCAAAAAGAGAGGAAGTAGGACCAGTGTGTAGGCTTGGCAGGTATAAAGTCCAACAAGTAGAAGAAGTCCCCAGACTTAGGAGGTATAAAGCCCAGCCAGTAGAAGAAATCCCTAGGCTTGAAAGATCTAAGTAAACAACTCGATTAGGCCCCCTACATTTAGCAGGTGCTCAAGTCTAGTTGAAGAAAGTAGTAACAACTCGAGGCTTGGCATTTCTTAAGTCCCTTGGCTATAATGGCTCCCCCACATAGTGGGCTGTGAAACCTATTGACTCGGTTCAGTGATGCGAAAATTGCTCTCCCTCTTTAAGCGCAAAGCAAGGATGGAGTCACTCACTATTCATATGGTGAGGGTTTCCAAGGCTGAGAATAAGGACAGTGGGGTGGGCGACATTTCTTTATCCATTAGCGATGGAACCACCAGCTATAGAGGCTTTTTTCTAAATGGCTAAAGACAAGGTAGCTATTGGGTGGAAGCATCTAAAAAGGCTATGTTTTGTAACTAAAATATCCAATGGGAATGCCTGATGCACTTCCCCAGCCTTCGACTAAAAAGGTGAGCCTCCAAGTCCCATTTCAAGACCGTCGTTGCAATTCTTTCTATATGAAATGTGAAAACATTCCACCTTGAATCCAATTGCCACTTGAGTATGCGATTCCAAAATGGTCTCCACCGTAGCTCATCAAGAGGTATAAAATATCTAAAGATAACTACTTCAAGGGCTTTCCATACAGTTTCTATTACGTACTTTTCCCACTCCGAAAACTCCTTTTATCAATGAACATGAAATGCACTCATGCAACATCATATAGTTTGGGATCGCCCTTTCATTTCTTTATAAACTCAACTTTCTCAATCTGTTCATCGTGGAATCGTCGGCGTAGTTACTTCGAAGAGAAAGATCGGCTTGAGGACCATGGACAAGAGGAGCCTATACACATAGGGAGGTTTCGACTATTCTAGACTTATGGTTAAGGGTCAATTCTTTCTGGCTAGTGCCGAGACCTTTCATAAGAAAGCACTATTGCCTGTCGTGAGCACACTATAGTTTTATTGTTGGCTTGCGAGAATCCACGTGCTGGGAGTTGGCACCTACATAAATAGAAAATAGGAATAGGCATAAATATTCATAATAGGAATACCACAACTGCAACCATAACAATAATCGCTACATAAAAAGGAGCAGGCTATTGGATCTCCTCGCCCGCCAGCCAATAGAAATCCCAATCGAAATTCAGCGGGAAAGCAAGCAGAACAGGAATAAGAGGAATATTAGCAACCGAAATATGATTCTTTTTTATTCTTTCCCTCTTTCATAGCCTTGTTAGTAGCAGCCTTAGGTGAAACGAGTAGTTAACTAGAACCCGAGTCCACGATCTAAAGTAGGAGTAGGTCTTTCAGAGCCTCCTTCTCGTATGTATTATAAATCATGACCACAGTAGGAAGAGTAACTGAAGTGGTAACCGTGACAGGTAGATACACCAGAAGGAGCAAGAGTAGTAGGAGCTGGTCTATTCGCAATTTCCACAGGAACCGTAACCGAAATCGCAATAGCAAGCCATCAAGCAGTTATCCTCTGTTTGATGTATCGACTCCTGTTGCCTGCAGGCGAGTTGAGCAAAGGGTTTCATAAGGGAAGGAAATATCGTACAGTGAAGGAAAGTCCTAAGGGTGAAAGGAAGGAGGAAAAGGCTCCCAGAAGGGGCACTTGATCCTACTCAATCATTCATCTAATAAGAAGCTCAAAAAGGTAAGGGAAACTTATAGGTAGTATAAGACAGACTTCCCTAATCATTCATTCAGCTAATAAGAAGGTTGTAAGGAAGGTTGAACTGATACACTCATTATTCCAGGCTTTATTCACCTAATTAATAAGCTTAGAAAAGAAGATCATTCAGCCTCTCCCTAAAGGGACATAAGAAGGAAGCTAATCAAGAATATGATGAAACTACTCCATTAAGAAGGAAGAAGAAAGACTAAAGAAAGGATCCCGCTTGCTTGACGTTAGGAGGGCAAGGAAGAAGAGAAGGAAGATGATTCAGCTACTCAGAAAGAAGCTAAGAAGGTTTGACCTATCTACCTAAGAAGCTAAGAAGGCTTCTTACTCCCTCATTCATTCAGCTAATAAGAAAGATAAGAGGGAAAGGAAGGTAAGAAGGTTTTACTCCACTACTCATTAACTCAAGGTAGGAGAGGTAGTAAGGAATGGCTTATAGGAAGGAATAGGAATGGCTGGAACTAAATCCGGAAAGAAGGGGAAAAGAAGTGAACTCATCTTCAACAGAATCA
Organism: Pinus tabuliformis; assembly: GCA_031772625.1. Lineage (NCBI taxonomy): Eukaryota > Viridiplantae > Streptophyta > Pinopsida > Pinales > Pinaceae > Pinus > Pinus tabuliformis. Next base: position 465,588,628 of record CM062819.1, read on the forward strand.
GAGTCTTCATCATCCTCAACCCTTTCTAAGCAATTGCAAAAGCACTCACGGAAAATTTGAATCTCAAGGGAACTTCCAAAGTAACATCTAGTCTCTATGAAAGCTGTGGACATTCTTTCTAAAAGAAATATAGCTTCAGCTTCTCACTATCCATCCCTTCAATAAGTGCAGTCAGAGCTCAGACAACTGAAGAACTACACCAAAGATCTTGATCATCATATCACAATCCTTGAAGAACAAAAGCCTATAGGTGATGTAGTTCCACAGAGTGAGATGGAGATCACAGCGGAAGCAAGTATTATCAACGCTATGACACACCAAGCTCAGAAATGGGTAACACATATTTCAATAAACGTCTTTGGGAAAACCCACACTAACATTTATGCCAACTTGGATTCTGGCTTAGATTTGAACTGCATAAGGCTGGGATATGTTCTGGGTCAATACTGGCAGAGGTGTGGTGCAAGAATTCATGCAGTAGACGGAAAGCAAGTCGAGACCAATTGATTTGGTTGGGGTTCAAGGAATTCATGAATTGAAGATTCGACTATCTAAAGTTAGATTTTCTCATAAAAAGGGACTTGAAACGGAAATTATCATTGGCAATCCATTCCTCACCATGATCCAACTAATCACTATCTCGAAAGAAGGAATTAGAGGATATATGAATGGTAAGCACGTCCTATTCAGATTTGTTGTGTCCACCTGATCATCTTGAATCCAACAAGCAACGGTTTGTGCCTAGGGTGAAAGGTTACGTAATGGCCTTAGTCACGCGCATCCTACGATCAAACTACAGTGTGCTAACACATGCGACTATATTATAAACTTCTTTCGACCATGCACGACTAATATTCGAGCAAGCGCGCTGCGGGCGAAAGGTGATGGAGCAAGAAAGCTATAGTGCACATAAGCGTAGTGCTAGACTCACTATTATAAATAGCAAAAGCCCATTTCGCATAATAGACGCGCCTGATAAATAATTTTCCCTTGCTTGTTTTCTTGTACCGTTGCTTGTTGCAACAAGTTACCCTAAAGCCTATGTTTGCTGGGTTGGAGTAGAAGGATTCGTGCTCTATCAACGATGTTGGATCTGGTCTCTTTCCAAGAGTAGCTAGTAGTTATTCTATACCCAGGATTTATGGTCCAATTCCCGAATCATCTTGCTCATGCAACCATCTATATACGTAGGAAGTATCTTCTTCACCCGCCATTCAGAGTGAATTCTTTCTCCCTGCCCCCACAGAGACACCTTTACCTATGAGCTGAGTAGTGTATGGGGGGAAGCATGTGATGGGAGAGTTGAGTCTACCTATTGACTGATTTAGAGTTCCCCGTCTCGATGAAATGGGTGACCTTCCTTCTCGAGCAGTACTCTTGCTCTTCCTGGCTCGAAGAAACTCCTACTTTTCCGGCTAGGAAGTGGATGAGGAAGAAAACTCTTGTTGCTGTTACGGCTAGTGCAAGTTGCTCGTAGGTCAGTGGTTCAATCCATACTTTCAGTAAGAGTGTTAAGTAACAAAAGGAAAGAGAGCCAGCTAGCCAAGTTACTATTCTCTAGTAGTAGTAGTAGTCTCGTCTATCTTTGCTTTCTCTCGTACTATCGCTTTCGGCTTTTAGCTGTCGGGAAAGCAGCTCATGAATTCATTCCTTCAGTCTAGCAAGTGGTTTTTCTTAGAGAGTCTATACTTTCAATTCCATCTATAAGTGGTCATAGAGAGAAAGAGGGTTGTCTGGGCTCGTTCTCTCCTCTCGCACGCTCTTTTCATTTTTGAGTCCTTTGGTTCATGGTTTTTAAGTTGCTTTTCATCGCCTTTCACTCCTTTTATCGCAAAGAGAAGTGATTGATTGATTCTTTAGCTTGCGGTACCAATAATTTGAGCAAGTGCTAGTGCTAGTGGTTTTGCTCATATAGTCTTTCCTTCTGAAGTCAACTCCTAAAGTGACGTCTTTCAGTACTGGGACTCAAGTCAAGTAGTTGAGATAAGTTGTTTGCTCTTTTTCAGGTGTCATAAGTTCCTTCTGTCCATTAGGTTAGCTCGTTAGGTTAGTGGTTCAAGTCAATAAGTGAGGAGATCTGTTGGAACTGCACAAAGAATAGTCACTTGTTGTAGTTTCGAGAAGAGAGTAGGTAGTTCAGAGAAAGATTCCCCTTTTCTTACTTCATTTACCCACTTTGAGCAAGCATGTTGAACTCTCCAATTTAGCGGGTACCAGGGCTACTAATGGAGAACTGATAGGCCACCTTCTCACTCTTCAATTTTCCACTTTGACTATGGGTACACCGGGTTAGTGTATCAAGTCATAAGGCCAGGTTCTCCCTCTTTCATTTCCCATGGTCGCTTACTAAGCAAGGCCAGTCATCCCAAGCCAGCATCCTCCCATCCATCCTATCCAGCCAGACCAGTCACTATATCCAAAGCCATAGCCAGTCGGCCAAAACCAGCAATAGATCTAGATAGAAACAAAAGCAAAGATAGTGGCAGTGGCAGCATAAGATTAAGCCATTTTCTAAGCAGTTTATCCAGCAATAGACCCACCAGCAGGAGTATATGTGGGTTCAATGGACCTAGTCTAGTTGGGGCACGAAAACGTTATCGCCAAGCTCTTATATTAAGAGAAAAAGGGCCTCTCCTTTTAGTCGAGCCAACTTACACTTCCTCATCGCCGAAGGAAGAAATGAAATTCTTCTCGGTCGGTGGGTCAAGGTGGTAAAGAACTTCGCAACACAGATGATTAATGGAGAAATTCCCTTCTAAAGAACTCCGTAACACAGATGATTAACGAAGAAATTACCTTCTAAAGAACTCCGTAACACAGATGATTAACGGAGCAATTCCCTTCTAAAGAACTCTGAAATCTGCGGATATGTAGTTAGCTAATTTCACAGATAGAAAGTTCCTACAAAGCCTATTGATTGGAGTGGTAAATCCTATCTATAAACCTGGCCTATCTATCTAGCTTCCTATCTGATCTAACCCTTCCTACTTGGCTGTATTCCCTATCTCGTCTAACAAGCTTTCTTCCCTATCTATGGGGCGGGAGGCATAGCAATCAGGACAATCAGAAGGCGGATCCTAACTTGAACTACTATCAACTGCAACTTGAACTACCCCTACCAAATAGTATAGCCAAGACCATTCTAACCGTCCCCCTACCACTACTACTTCCATCTAGCCAACTATCCACTAATCTTTATAGCAAATACTCACACCTACGCTTACACTGATCGCATTCTGACCTAGCTTCCTAATGTGTATGAGTATGGGTCAAGCTTATCCTTACTTCCCCTACCTCTCTAGGACAAGTAGAAGAGTATGTCTTACCTTCTGTCTGTCTTTGGAAGTAAGGATAGAACAACCAACCCTTTCATAGGGGGCCCCCAGGAAATGAGCTTTAGACATTGCTAGGAGAGGATAGGCCTTTTATCACACTTGCTTAATTAATGCTTTGTTGGTATGGCACTATTACTATTAACCCTTTACCCTTGCCTTACCTTTGATTAAGTTCATACAACCTCACCTTATGACCTAGTAGAACTGTTAGCTCTAGACCACTTGATGAATTGATCTTAGAAGGTACAGCTAAAGCCCTCTTCTCATCTCAGGACCGGATCACACTACCCCCCTTCCTGGAGTACTACCCAGCACATAACACCATCACGTAGTACACCCTATACACCTCTGATTAGCAGCGATATAGCATTCACTTACTTCCATAAAAAACACTTGCTGAATTCCGTCTTTGCCTTTGCCTCTACCTCCTCTGTGGGTTCCGTATCTGTATCTGTACCTAGCACTTAATCCGCAACATATAGCTCTAGATCCAAAAGTAGGAGCAATTTCATCTGTTGATCCTGAACCAGTAGAAGATCCCCCAGCAGCTAAGGTAGCAGTTCGGCACCCACCATAACCATTCCTTTAGCCCTTACTTTTAGCCAAATAACCGCTCGTATCAAGGGAAAAGGAAATAGGGAAAATGAAATAGGTCTCGTACCAAGAAACAAGGGAAAAGGAAATAAGTCTTGTACCAAGCCTCATACATCGTGTCATGGGAAATAAGAAAATAGTATTGTAAAAAAATAGCCCTCGATCATGAACCAAGCGGAGCAATAAAAAGGTGTAGCCATATCAAGGTGAAGCTAGAGTGATTGATACTGAGAATGATGAGTTTGCTGAACCTCGTCTCGTGCTGCTACTTTCTTGGAACTTTCACTGGGAAGATACTGGGCAAAGCGGAACCTGGTCTACACGGGAGTTTCCCTGTCAAAGTGGTCTACACGGAAGTTGCCCCGTCAAAGTGGAAAAGGAAAACCCAGATGTTGCCCCTTCAAAGTGATATAAGGTATAAGCCCTCTAACTTGTGCTCGCTAACCCTGCCAATAAGTGGTCCAAGAAAACTGGTCTAAGCTGATGTTGCCCACGAACCAATGATCTAAGCCAAAACAGTGGCACACGAACCAATAGCAGCTAATCACGGGAATAACCCTATTGAACCAATAGTCCTCTATGGAATTAGAACCATCACTCGTGCACCTACAAATAGTCGGGTGGAAGCTTGAAAAAGAAATAGTACGGTCAAAGCTAAACCCTACCTCTTGACTGATTAGACTGAATCTTAGGTCACCTTATAGAAAAATGGAACCGATCGCGAACTGATGAACAAAGCTTAATCACGGACCTAACATGGCTGTTGGGAATCCATGGAAGGCACGGCTGGTTGTTTGACCCTACATATGTATAATGAGCATTGGGGATCAGGTCAAAGCCTGCTCTGAGATCCGAAACTCAAAGGTCTGGCAAGGTGAGTAAGCGAACTCTCAACTAAAAGGCCGCCATCGCTCAACTGTTAAGGAGAGGTCCGGCAGAGCTCGACCAACGAGAGAGGGAATCTCTAAGTATGCCTATAAGAAAGTGTAATTACATATATAATATATGCATTGTCGAAGATCAGGTTCTCACTTACCGGAGTGAGCGTAGCGAAGGGTGATCACTTCACTTACCTTCGTAAGGATTGAGGGGAAGAAATATGGGTTCTCCTTACCTTTCGTCCTGTGCCGGTGAAAGGGAACTACTTACCTGAGCTCAGGCAGATAAGCACTTTCAGGACCTTACCTCATAAATACCAGCTCATAATACCTCATAATACAGGCTCTTACTACGGGCTCCTAATAAAGGATACAGGCTCAGGATACTCGCTCATAATACCAGTTCATACTACTGGCTCATAATACCTCTGACTACAGGCTCATAACTGACTATATCTTCCTCCTGATCTTCTCAGATCTTCTCGGATCTTCTTCCTTTCATGCCCAACAACTACTATCACACCTTCGAGAACGCACGCTAGCTTTCCCGACACCCACCATCCGCCTTCTACCCATAGTTGTAGAGCATAGCGAGTCTGTACTATAGAATGGGTCACTTTATGAATGGGGGTATCGTCTTCGCCTTCCTTCCATTCACAGATAATATCCTTCTATCCCCAACAGCCTTTCCCCACAACCACTTTCTTTCTTCCCTTGAAGAGAAACATTCCCCTGAAAAAGAATATTATCCACCATTCCTATTTCTTTCATCAACCCTCTACTATCCCCAACCTTTTCTTATAGCCTTTCAATCACCCCAACATAATTCTTGACTTTCCTACCCTACCCAACCTTCTATCCCCAACAGATTGGTTCTCATGGGTGGGCTATCCTATCTATCCTTATCTTTATCCTTTCTCCTTGAATGCATGAGCATCCACAGGGGCACCTCATGCAGGCTCCCTGTTCACCCTGACCAGCTTAGGCCTTTTGTAGTTCTTGTTCCATGAAAAAGAAGCATCGCCCATGCTTCCCTTCTTGTTCCCTCTTTACCTACTCTGATTCAAGGCAAGATCTGACTGAAACCCTCTTTCTTTGATTCGTTCGACCAGAACTAAGATCTATTAGATCAAGGCAGGCGACTAGTTTATACTCTCGATATTCAGGTGGAGGTTGGTTTGTTCTGGGTCCTCTGTCGTGCCATAAGTAAGCTATTCATTGACTACTCTAGTCGATATTTATTTCATTCATGAATGACACGGACCCTTGAAACCCTTTTCTTTATCCCAATCCTACACCCCTCGAGTAGTCGCCCGCCTAATAACCAATCCCTCCTGGCCCCTTAGAGAGGCACAGTGCACAGTCGCCCTTACTTAAAGTTAAAGCAATAACCCCCAATCTTCCATTTCCAGCGACCTTATAGACCCAAGGCAGTAAGTTCCCCCACTTTTATACTTTGAAAGGTCCAGCTACCGACGCATTCTCACAGCCAACTGTGGGGATAGGCGCTTCTCTTGACCTAAAATCTACCTTTGTATTATGACTCTGACCCATCGGATGAAAGTAGAATAGGGCACGTGCATAGCTATAGAAATAATTGGCTTGCCTACTAATATATCCTGCCTTATCCACCTGCCCCGGTGTAAGGTGATGGGAAGTGGTGGCTTCCAGGAGCGGGCTAGATGATATGTTCTTTAGCTTATAGGAAAGACATTGAGCTTTGCCTCGGGGAAGGAACGACTTATTGGGCTAGTGCTGACCGATAGATTTATTTTCTTACTTATGTGTCCGGGCCGGAGGAAGGCAGGCATATATGCATGCGAAGGGTAGTGAGAGAAGTGAAGCAATTCACCTGGAAACTCTACCTGGTTGGACCTAACTCTTCCAGGTCAAACCAAGGAGTCAAATGGACAAATGGATGGTGTGCTACAAGGTGTGGTAAAGATTCTGTGATCAATCACACATCCCGACAATATCACGTACCCCTCTTCACTGAATCATTAGCTCTATCACTTGATACTTCTATAACGAACATCCACCTAAGGTATGGAAGGGGGAAGGAAGGGCCTCTTACCTTTAGCCTCTCGCCGCCAGAAGCCTTTCTTCACCTTCCCATAACATCAATGAAAATGGATGTTAACATATATAAGATCAAGGGTGAGCAAGTGAACTGTCAACCAATGGGAGAGGTCATTTCTTGCTTGTCTGCACTGGGCAAGGGCCGGCCATCCTCCTATCCCTGAGCCCCCTTTCAGTCTCCTTTAGGGTGCCCCCAACAGGGTGAGGTAATGTGGGAGGAGATGAGCAACTCTCTTTTGGGGGAGGGGCCCCAAAAGAGAGGATGCCCCCGGCAGGGTGAGGTAACGAACTCTCGACTAAAAGGCCGCCATCGCTTGACCACTGGGAGAGGAACTTGAAGAACCATCGGGCCTCCATCGAAAGATGTGAAAACCTCCGCCCCAACTCAAATAGGGGAAGTGCCACCCATATTCACATGGGCAGATCTGAAAAAGTAAGCTTCAAATTCGGTCTTATAGTTCAGCTGGCTTCACGAAAACCAAGTTGGCTACTAAAAGGACTTGAAATGGATCGTTAGCTTACTGGAATAGAAAGATCTATTTTCACTAAAGTGTGAAATTTTCAGTCATATGGTTGGGTTCTCTCTCTAAGATTACCACCATTAGCAGTCTCTCTCTTTGGCAAGCCTGACTTCTGGGCACTTTCTTTCCTTCCAAGCCCCCTCAAATCATTACCACATTCCAAACCTCAGGTAAATCATAATAGGGTGTCTTTCTAATTCTAATAGGGGGGGAGCAAAAAAGAGAGGAAGGTTGGCTTTCCCTGCTTTGCTCACCCACATTCCTGAGCTTGCATTACTGAGGGTGAATCATTACCTTGGGTGAAAGGACATGGATGCGGGATGACAGTTCATCAAGGTAGGGTTTGTTCTATAAGGGCTCTTCCCTATAGTTTGATCGAGTGAAGATCAGGAGCAATCACACTTGAGTCAATTAAAAGATGATCTTGAAGAATTCCCATGTTATCTCTTGTTTACCGATCGAGGAACGATCATCGATGGAGTAGTTCATATCAGTGAAGAGAGAATCTATCTCGAGTCACGAGTAAGATCATTGTTTGTTTGAGAGTTTATTCTTAATTGAAGACTACACATATTAGAATGGTATAGGTACTTTCTTTCGTGATACATATCCTCTTAGTTGCAGCTAACATACTTACTCTTATTGAATCATTACGGAATAACCATTACCCTATCCGTTTTGGGCAGATGAGACTAATCAAACTAGTCTCTATTACGATAATTTATTAAGGTTATACTAGTATCACCATTGTTCCAACTTTGTTATTACTACTAGTTATGATTCGACTCTATCTCACTATAACACAGCTTCATTGATTACTTATATTACTATGTTATAACAAGGTGTCAAACCCATGTAACTAAGAGCTAATCAAGTCCATATGCTACTTTGATCATTATGTTGAGATTGTGTAACTATGCTTACTTAGTACTTATGAATTAATGGTAATAGAGGTGTTGTAGTTCTTAGTAATACTATTGCAATTATAAGGTTGAACTCATATCTTGAACATGGTGTACTCTATAGATATCTCATAGTATGAAACCAATACCGCTATCATTAGTAATAACTATGAACCAATCCCATTAAGCTATGGTGAGAAAGGTTCTCCGTAATCTCATTACAACCCCCCATAATGAAAGCTTTTATTAGTCCTTACTCGACTAGTTATAAGTAGTATTGTTCTTGGCTGACTAGAAAATTTGAGCTATTGTACTATGTTTAGTCTAAGCTTCATGTTTATCCCACTACTCCAAGATTAGCTCTTACCATTTCTTACTTCCTGCTTTGTTCGAATTTTGGTGGCTTACTATTGGCTTACTATATTAATATGACTGATGATGTCCATTGTTTGTATGTTATTAGTGCTTACATTGTGTCCACCTATCGTAATAAGTCTAATGGATTCCCCTTAGTTCTAGTGAACATGGTTAATCATAGCCTTTGACTTGGTTGTGGTTTATCTAATCTATCATTCTAGTCTAAATCCCATTGGGTTGACTACTATTACTAATATATTTATATATATATTACTAATATATAGAGACCACATTCCAAGTAGCAATATTATATTCACGACCTATAACATAGGGAATCAAAGGGAAGCGATTACATTGCCTACTTAATGGGGTTGATTCACTCTGCATAACCTCGTACATATATCTTAGGTAGATATGGTGAAAAACTTAACCTCAATCTAACATATTAGGATAAGGATTTGGTTCCATTATTCACTCAGATTATACGTATATCTAAGCTTATGGAATTACGTGCCTGTAGATTTACCTGATATCACATATCTATTATGTTCATAGTAAAAACACGTAGATCTCTACTAATATAGCTACATAGACTAAGCTGCCTTTGATACGTAGCAACTATGTCGATTTACCTTGTTCCTTAGTCACCGGCCAATCTCATACTTGTACGGAATCAATTAGGCATGTAATGGGAATACTACATCCTTTCCATAATATATGACTAGCTTCTCTACTTGGTTAGCTTATGAAAACGACAACATGGAAGATTGGGCCCTCTTGTGGAAGGCGGTAATCCAATCCCTATCAGAGATAGGTATCTCCAAGTATCAACTATGAAAAGCCAAATCATAGTTATATCGATACTCGAAAGGGTATGAGTATGGGAATCGAACCCATGTTGTAATTCATATTACAATCTCTAATAGGCAATGGTTTTCACATATAATATAGCTTACTACCATATATGCCCTAATTTCTCCTATTGGTTATGTATTTGTTGTAGGAGTATGGGAATATAAGCAAATAGACATGACATACATAGGGAATGGGCTATAAAAGGTGAACAAATTACCTCTTCTAGTTCATAGTGGAAAGCAATGACCTTATCTAAGCTTAGTGTAAATGGAAGTCAAATGTTTCATCATAATGAGATGGAGTGCTTACTATTACAGGTGTAATTACAGCCTATGATGCTAAGGTAATCAAGCTTGATTATGGTTACATCATTAACCTTTATATCTCATTGCCATTTTTGGTTTGGGTGTAAAGTATAGGCCACTACTTGAAGTAAGAGCTTGATTGCCATATGTTGCTATTCTGAACCACCAACCGCCCTGTATCGTAGTATGTATCCTGCCTTTCCTTATTCATATGGTGTTCTCCATATTCACCAGTAAATCAGCTTACAACTACTCAGGTAGCACTATATTGGTATAACTAATCCCATTGAATCTAAGAGAGCTTGGTTATACTCTACTTAGACTTTCCAGCTTTTCCTAATTAAGTGTAGTAGTTAACCAATGAGATTGACAATCGAATAAGGGAAACTGAACTACATCTTATATTACAAATGGCAGTACTTGTCTCAAATCAATCATCATTACTTATGTGATTACTTGGAACAGTAAACCAAACAAAAGACTCAAATAAAACACAATCCAAAGAGCTCAGATTACCTCAAATGATCAAACATATGGGAATAGTATAGTACATTGAATAAGAACATATGACTAGAAGCTTGACACTGATCAGAGCTTATGAATAGTGGAAACCAATGACCTCAATTGATTCACTCTAACTAATAACTTACTTCACCATAACCTTGTAAGCTTCATGTGTTCAATGTTCCAAAAGAAATGGATTGGATCTTATGTATTATGTGTAATTAATAGCATGTTATAAGCTTATCTTATGGTGATAATAGAGCTTATCGTATTCAAGCTTTAATGAAGAGCTGATAGCTTTGGAATCATAGTCACTAGTGTAATTCCATATTAGCTAATCATTATACCATAATCAACACAGTTCTATAGTAATCATTGTACTAGAGATAGGGTTGTAGTATTACTACTACATAAGCAGTCTGAATTACTATCACATCATACTAGATAGGTTATGTAGTTTTGACTTATGTGATTATCATGTTCTGTGTGAGGCTTTGTTTCCATTGCTTGTTCATAGAAGCTGGTGTTAAGCTTTCCATTACTCCAAGCTTCCAGCATGATTACGGTGTTTCCATATTGAGTGCTTATGTGTAATCTCCCTTATTCAGATTAAGGTCATAAGAGTTACCATAATAGTCAACTTTCTTGTAATCAGAGTTAAGTAACACACCAACTTGATTAGGGTTACTCAGTAGAATTTTTTGATTCCAATCATATTCACACTAATATAGACAAGTAGAGCAACCCACTTGGAATCCCAAGATTTGGATAAGATCATCCTAAAGTGAGGAGGTATGTCTGCCACCACTATATCCATGACCACACTTTTTATGGGATCTGAGCCAATTTTACCACCAAATCCTTTATCATTCCTAAGCACTTGACTCTCTTGGAGTCAAAGGAGTACAAGTATTTGAATGGTTTGGTGATATCCAAACCCATTTGTTCCATTACTGATAAAGGCATGAGGTTGCGTCAAGCTCCTGAATCCAGCATGCAATTATGCAGCAAAAGGTCATGGATCACCAAAGTCACATAAAAAGGCATGGTAGAAAGATCCAACTCTTCCACATGCAGTCCAAAAATGACCATTGGCCTCTCCTCCTGGAGGTTTGGACTATCATGGGCTGGTGTTGAGATAGATGGATACATAAATTGAGAGACCCGAGATTTATAAATAGGTTGCTTTAGAAGCTCAGTCAGGGGAACAATAATTTTTACCTTCTTAAGCTCTTTCTAGAGATTGAATGCAGTTGGACCTTTTCTGTACCTCCTGGCTCTGTTCCTTCTTCCTTGCCACTGGCAGTTTTTGGCAGAATAGGTGTCTCCTTTTCTATGTTTCCCTCTGAACTAGTACTTTCCTCGTTAGGGGAGACTTTTATCTTGGAAGTGTTAGGATTCAGCTTACCCTTCCTTTATTCAGCACTGAGGGAACAACTTGGGGAGAAACTTCCCTTTTTTGTTCTGGTTCTCTCATCCTCTTTTTTCAAGATCTTAAATCATAATTATGTTGTGGTTGTGCCTGCATGAACTCTACAAACTGTTTGCAATAATAATCCATGTTTTATTCTTCTGTTGCTCCTTCTCTATCATGGTTGGCCTCCTAGTGAGCCATATTCTCATACTATTTTTCGGTAAAAGTAGAGTACATATTTCCCTACATCACTTGTGTATCCAATGATTGTTCATCGGGACCATCTTCCAAGTACAAAGGATGAGGGATCTGATCAATTTGTTCCTTTCTTTCCCTTGAAAGTAGTTGTAGTGGAGGCCTTCTATATTGAGGGTTATAGCCTGATTACTGACTTGAGTGTTATATCTGGAAAGGTTTTTGTTCTCAATTTCAAGTTTTCTGACCTTTTGTGTTAAACTACTAATGAGTTTCTACATCTTGTCCAACTTCGGGTTTGATGATTCTCTACCTTTGACCAGAGGAGGACGCCTCCTCTTTCCATCTTTTGGCTTCAGTAGTTTCTTGCTTTACCCTTGACTTTCCTGCCGAGACCAAATTTTCTTCCACTTCAAGAGCATCGGTCTGAATTTGGTCTAGAGTGAGATACTTCCTTTCTCTCAGGTAAAAACCAACGTCAAACACAAAATATCCCAAGAAAACCACATGAGCCGCATTTTGAGAAGGCTTTACGTCAGCAGGAAAATTATGGTACTGCATATTGAATCTTTTGATAAATTTTGAAGTATCCTCCTTAGGATTTTTTCTTAGGGCATTAAACTTAGTGAGGAGGTACTCATTATCCCTCTTTTCTCCCCATTTTTGGGTGAAAGCGTTTTCCAGCTCCTTCCAGGTAGCGATGGAGGCATTGGGTAGATATTTGAACCATTTTTTGGCTTCTCCCTCGAGACATTATACGAAAAGTCTCATGATCACATCTAGTTGATCCACATCTAGGATGTGAGCAAAAGAACTGAAGGCTTCAATGTGACTCTTTGTAGTGTTATCATCTTCCCCATTGAACCTAGGCAATTGCTTTAGGTGGTTCTAGGGAATTGCACTCAGAGGCTGAGGTAAATTAAGAGGTGCATACTTATTTAGCGAAAATCCTGGAAGAGCCATCTAGATTGGTGGAGGAGGATTAAAAATTACTTGAGAAACTGGGGTCAAGACCATAGTGGTTGGAGGAGAATTAGGGTATGTCATGACCTTAGGAGTAAGTCATGAGTAGTGTGCAGCAGTGGGCTGAGAATTGGAGGCGGAGGCGGCAAAGGCTGATGTGATGGTAGTACAAGCAAGAGGAGTTTTCTCTTTCCCATATTTCTTGGAAATTAACTTATCTGGATCAGATACAAATGGGGATTTCTTTTGGGATGTATCTAAGCGAGTATGAGGCCTTTTAAAATTCAGGGTTATGAATGATAATGAGGGGGGTTCGGAGTAGCCAAGGTGATATGAATGCAATCATAACAGACTTTGCTCACCTACATGAAGGGTGTTCAACTTGTCATATCTCAGGGGGGGGGGGGGTAAATCCTTCAATAAAGTCCCTAGAAATGGCACCAAAATATTTTGTCACTTCCAAAGACAGTCTTGGATTGCTTACAAGACCAGTGCCTGGTCACATCTAAATTTTATGTGTCTTATATGATCCTCAAGAAATCGGAGGCATCATATGCATCTTCTACACATAGTAATTACAAATATACAAATATATACATAACAGCATGGTTTGGTGCCTTCATCCAAGGATATAATCCATGTATTTTTGGTATCCTTTCACATATAAAACTCACAAGGATAAGGAAAAAATAAGTGGAGGCCGAGCAATCAAGGACTTACAATTTAATCAGATTTTTCAGAATAATGAAAGAAGAAAAGGAGAATACTAACTCATCAAATAGAGCTTGAAACATTAAGATTTTTATACTTATCTAAGCTAAAGATAGACAAGTGGATGTAAGAAGAGTGAATGCTATGATTTCACGAAGCGCACATTTAAAGATATAATCTCAGACTTGCACACAGGCATATGTATTAACTAGTTAACACCAATGAATCTGTAAGAATATAAGAGATATTTCTGGCAGCTACAATTGCTTGAAATTAGAGAGGAAGTGCGAACATAATGGAAATTTAACAAAGAAAAGACATATTGTAATACTCAAACATGGGAATCAACACTGTTTCATTCATATTCGGAAAGATGTAGATCTGGAATCCATACAACTTCAGAAGCACATATAGTTTTTTTCTAGAATTCAAAACCTTTCTTCAATGTTTCTTCCTCCCTTTTATAATCAGAGGGAGGACAAGAAAATCAATTACAGAAAATATCTTTCAGGCTAAAGTTACAATTGTCTCTATGAATCGATGTCTCAGCGTGAATCCTCTAACTATTGCAGCAGGGGGATTCCTTTCTGGAAAGAAAATAGAATAACAATACAATGATCACAACACCAAAACAGAATTAGTCCATTGAAATTGAAATGATGGTTCCTAGAAATATCTCCATGCCACTCCTCTTTACTGGCCTTTGGTCCTGGCGTGTTCCTACTAAGTCATGACTGATCCTCTCTCGGTTGGTTCCTGGTCACTGTCTGCCTTAACCGCCGACCCATCACGCCCTTTTTCCCTCTGTCATGCACTATCGGCACCTTGCTGAAGTGTGACAGCTAATTCTCTCAGTCGCGGGCCTTTAAACGTTAAAAAATGGATGAAACAGATGGGCGCCTTTAATTTTCCCCTTAGTCTCTACGCTTTCAGCCCCTTTTATGAATATCCCCATTGGACCATAGGTGTAGACTGAAGCGCTTAAGGCCCTCAATAAACATGTGGGGGGGTGGGGGATTTTTCTTTATATCACAATATCCCTCACCGACCGATTTCCTGAACCCGAAACTTTTATAAAATGCAGCTCATGAAATATTGCATCTGGGGCCTTCCTTATTCCATCACAATCATCGATAAGCCCGAGGATCAAAGTCATCAATCGCCGATAACCTGCTGATGTCATTGCTAACATCATCACTACCACATGTCGCCCTATGAGTGGTATTGCGTGGCACCTAGAAATAGCCCCATAGGACCCCTAAAAACACCAAAAACAAGTGAGATGTGTCCACTGCCATATCATTATCTGTACTCGCCACGTCATCTGCCACATCTTATCTGGAATTAAACAGGAACACAACAAATTACAGAGATAACCATAAAAACAAAGATGCAGCGGAAATAATACTTCATTTCATTAATGTAAAATAATGAAATATGTTTACAAACAGAAATGGAAATAAACCAGCTAGGGCGATGGTAGCTTATCTTTAAGAAGAGATGTGGTGGTTACATGCCTCTGAACTATGTTACAATGAGGCTCGAAGGCCTATTATTGTTGAGAACAATGGAAAATCCTAAACATCCAAAAACCTAACCCTAGAAGATGAAACGCCAAACTATGGGCCCCGTTTGGGTAAATTGGTACATCAAATTCTCGGGGTCGTAACTTTGGCATACGATCTTTGTTTGATGTACACAATATCTAGTTAGAAAGATCTATCTGAGAACTACAACTGTGGGAAGAGAAAAATCGGTCCATGAACCCATGTTGCTCCCAGTTTTCCAAAAAAAACGTCGTTTAGGGCCTTAAAACGACTCTGAAAGTTCAAGACCTGAAAAATTGCTAAAAATAATAAACTGTGCTACAATTAAGGAAACTGAAAGAAACAATGGTGGGGGTCCAAGTGGACTTGGCAGGTAGCCACCAATATCCACCTGGATCAACATCAGATTGGTGGACCAATCAAAGACCACCACGTGGCCCCCTAGAGGGGAGAGAAAAAGGTTGTCCAGGCCTTGGTTTTGCAGGGAATTCTTTTGTGTTTGATTTTCTCAGCCCCCCGGTGATGCAACATTTTATCGCCATATCCGCAATTGGTAGGTTGCTTTAATTTGACACTCTGCCGAATCACCGATCGTCGATCGCTGATGGAGGAAAGAGAAAGGGAGACCCGACCCTTGGTTTTTTTCATGTTTTTCTTTGTTAACACTTTCTGGCACCTCCCCAGTGGTACAACCTTATATCACAAATCGGCCCCTGCAAAGGTCCTTTAAATAAAAAACCCATCGATAAATGTTTGTCCCTAACCCGCCGATAGCCGACACCACGTGGACGAGAGAGAAGGGGAGGCCCGACCCTTGGTTTTGCAAGTCATTCCTGTGTTACGTTGTTTTAACCCTCCCCCGACGTTTCAACGTTATATCGCAGATTGGGCCCCCATTGATAACAGTTTTTCTGTGCCCCGAGAATCCTACCGATGGTCAATTGCAATCTACCCAAGACCCCGATTGCACTTCATCTCCACACTTAGCCATTTTTTTGGGTTTCCTGAGCTTTCCAAGGAAATCTTCAACAGGCTCTAACTTTTGATCTGGAAGTCCATTTTCGGACTTCTATATACCGTTGGAAAACTTTTTCTGAGCACTTGGCAATGGAGAGGGTCTGGTTAAGCTCTGATAGCTTTTGTGGCCTAAAAAATGGCTTTAACTTCACTACTCTCGAGCAACCTTGACCAATGAAACCCACAATGCAGTGAGTGGCAATAGGATAAATGAAATCCTATTGAAGAGAAAGAGTAAATATTTCCCCATGTAGATTAATTGGTGTGCGTAGAAAATATCTCCCCATATAAATTTTGGAAATATCACAAAATCCAACCTGAGAGCAAAAAATGAAATCAAAACACTTCAAAGGTCGCAAATGAAGAAAGAAAATGTAATCTTGAAAGAAAAATCAAATGAAAAACCCATGACTGAAAGAAAACTCTAACAAGATAATGAATGAAAATATGTCTCAACAAAATAACAAATATGAGGAAAGAATGTGTATTTTGCTTAAGTTGAGGTCTTGATAAGTTATGCCTTGCAAAGTTGTAATTGATTAGGCTTTTAATGAAAAGAGAGTCCTAAGACTAGGAAGCAGTTATGAATAAAGTTTCATTAAAATGTCATTTTTGTTGTGAATATCTTGTTTCAAAATAAGTTTTGGAAAACAAAGAATGATATACTAAATGAAAATAGGATAAAGTAAAGAGACTCCTTGGTGTAACTTATTTGCAATTTGATCATCATCATAACTACTTCACCGATATAAAGGCATGCAAAGAAGACTATGGATATCTTAGCAAAGGAATCAAAACTTTCACAAGGTCGATAAAAACCTAGAGAAACAAAGCTTAGATCATAAATTATTTAGATAAAAATGAAATTAAAATCAGAATTAAAACAAATACAAGATGCAAATAAGAATATGGGATTTTTACCTTGGATAATCTCGTTTTTTCTTACCTTAGAGATCTTGATTTCCTCCAAATTCCTTAAAGAAGTAACTTCTTCTTATGATTAAAAATAAAGGGCATAAAGAAGATGCATATTTAACGAAGTTCGCATATGCTTATGATCATCATTTTATTGAACCTAAACTAAGGCGAGCATTAAGCCTATGAGGAATACTTACCAAAAATAAATGGTTTCGAATAAGATTCATCAGAAAATTAAAATTTGTGCTTTAGATAATGATTGAAAACAATAAAATATGACATAATGTACTTCATTTTATGATAGCATCTATGAATATCCTCTTAAAAAATTATGATTTGAATCATGTTTTTCGAGTGTGCAAGCTAAATGAAGATCGTTTAATTATATATCGGCTCCAAAACATTCTTGAAAACCTAATTAAACAAAGTTAAAGTCCCAACCTATGTAACAGTCTATATAGATATATGTATATATATATATATGGAGAAGACTTGGACCTTTACATAGTGGGCATTAGAATGAATTTATATATATATATATATATATATATATCTATATATATATATATATATATAATCACAAGGGATCCTCAATCCAATATAATTAACCACAATCAAAATTACTTTGTTCCAACGTTGATGAATAAGAGATATGTTGAATTGTGTGGTAATATAATAGGCTTATGTCATATACCATGTCATCCTGACATTAGATCTTCTCAAAGAACATAGAAGGTGCTCCTTCAAAAATATCCAAGATTTAAATATTGTGAGGCATAAATTGTGATTGTAATAATTTGTGTGAACTATCATAGAAATGTTTGTCTCAATGAAAATTTCCTTACACAAATAGGTAAAGGACCTTCTAAAGTCTTCCGGGGTACGTCGTCTCTTAGGTGACATGGAATGAAGGAAGGGCCCACGAAGCATAATGTTAACCAATCGTAGAGGCAGAGATATGTGGATGGAGAGAAAAGAACAGAGGTAGGGACATGCAAGCTTGAGTGGATTCCTATGTCACCTCAGAAGGAAAATCCCTAAAGAATGAAAAGGATCTTCTTTGCAATCTTGTTAGGGTAATATGGTCGGGATGATGTAGCAAGCTAAAGCAAAGGTGAAAACTTGGCTACGCTACTTGCAACGCACATAGGGAGAATGGAGTGGAGGAAAGGGGCATGCATGTCCACATCAACCCAAAAGGAAAAAACCCTAGAAGAAATAACAAAGGGCTTCGAAGGATGCCGCCAAGGAAAAGTAAGTGAGAGGATGTGGCATGTGGGCTATGGGAGAGCTATAAGGAGGGTAATCCATGTGGAGACATGCCTGCACATCGTAATTCATTAGGGATTATGTCACCCCATAAGGGAAATCCCATAAGCGTTGAGGAGAGGTGGGAAGGATTTCGTCGGGGAAAATTTTTATGGGGTGATGTGGAAGACGAAGGGATTGCAAACTAAATATAACTTAAAAAGTGACAAGTGGAAGGGGGTGGACCTACAAGCCTTGGTGTATGACTTATGTCACCGTGAGAATAATCAAAGAAGCGTCTGTTAGGACTTCCAACGTGAATACCTTCGGGATAATGTGTAACGTGAAGAGGCCAATAACCAATGAAATAACTAGAAATGTTAAGTGGAAAGGGGGACCCACATGCATACGAAGTGTTGACTAGATCATCATTTAATTTTTGATTTGTCCCGAGGTTTATAAAAAGAGTGCAACCAAAAGAAAAGGTATGGGATGATTACCTCTAGGAAAAGACAAGCACTGTTGTGAAAAGGTTTGACCCAGCCAGACCTTTGCAAATAAGGAATTTTAAGAATGCACAGGGCATGGAAATGGATAGGGATATACCTTGGCCAAAGCTTCTGGTCTCTTTCAAATGTTTTAAATTTGTTCTAATTATTCATTTTCCCATAAAACCCTATGACTTGATTAAATGTCTTATCACTTGGTAGAACATGTAGTGAGTGAATAATTTGTTTCTATGATTAAATTTCCACTAGTTGTGCTCAAATATTCAATTGCATCAAATGAACACGCATACATCATTCAATTAAATCTCGTAAATTGAAAAACCAAACAAATGTAAAGCAAAGCACCTGTACATAGCACATCTTGTCAAAAATTAAAATCCTAATGAATGAATGAATCATTCCATGAACATGTCCTTGAGCAATTAATCAAGATAGCTTGGAATCATTCTTTTGAGGAAGAATTAAAAAAAATGGTTTCTCGCTTATAATTTCACATTTGCATTATCAAAAGAAAACAAAAAATAATCTAGACTAAACTACTCTTACTCTAATCTAATTTAATAGAGAAGACTAAAGCTAAGTAAAATCATACTTCGAATGGAGCCAATCAATCTATTTTATTCTTGCATATATCTACATACCAAAAACTAATAACAAAAATAAAATTGTAACTAAATTACTAAAATAAAATTTCAAACTACTATGTACACTTACTTTTAATAAGTTTAGGAAAATAAATTTATGTACAAGAAACCTCTCTTGAAATGAATTCTCCAACCATATTCCAATGGGATCATAAAATTTAGGATGAACACATGCTAATGATGGGAGAGGATACCAGGAAGAGAATAACTTTAGATGTTGTAGCCTGTGAAAAAATGTTAGTATTATGTGCATGAGGCAAAATATTAGCAATATTTTGTGTGACTGAAGTTTCCAAACAACTTTCAAATGGATCATGAAAGGTTGAATGGAAATCCAATTAATCTTTTAAAATAATTTTAGATAGATAAGGTAGTTGGTTAAATTGTGATGTTACACTCTTATGTGTTGATTCTTGTGGAAAATTCATTTGAGAAGAAGAATGAGTTGGTATGAGATGAACATCGAATAAAATTGAAAGATAAGAAGCTTGTGATGCTCAAGATTAAGGCCTTAAAATTCATTTTCACATTGGACTATTAACAAATTTGGTGAGTGTTCAACGCTTGATTGCTCAATATGCTAACATTGGATATCCAAAAATTGAAAAAATAAACATAATAAACAAATATATATATATATATATATAACCATAATAATAAAGCATAAACAATAAAATTAGATCATTATTTACCACAGTGTTACAAATAATGTTACAAAACAATTGGATTTATTTGGAAATTTTTTCTCATCACAAATGCCAGCCAAGATAATGAAATTGGAACTATTACTAAATGTACTTGTAAATGAGAAAGAGTTTCAAGGCTATGACCAAGAATGAGACCTTGAAGAATGTGAGAGTCAAAAATTGGAATGGGTTCCTATTCTGGAAAATTGAAGCCACTCTAACATTTTGAGGATTTAAGAAAATCATTTATTGCAGCAATCTGATCATAAGATCTCTCAACTTGAAACATGGATTGACTTTGAGTATTGAGAACATGAGAATTTAATGATTGGTGAAATAATTCAACATTCTCGATTTCCAAGTCATCATCATAAATGACTTCACAATTTTCATTAGCACTCTCTTCCTTTTCATAAAGTAAATTAGAACCAGAAAAGGAAAAAAAATTAATAATTAATTAATTAAATAAAATAAAAAATAATATATATATATATATATATATATATATATAGATATATGAATTTTAAGCACTATTGAACAAGTGATGATTAAATGATTATTTTCCCTGTTTGAAACTAATTGGAAATTCATTATTTTTTAAATTTATTGTAGCTCCCTTGTTTTCTAAAATAGGATTTTTGCAAAGAGGAATTGTTGAATGATTAAAAACAAATTTAAATTAGAAAAAATATCAGGATAAAGAGAGAAAAATTCAATTTGCATTATTGCTTGTTGATTCTCTTGTTGCTCATTGCCTGCTATTTTTGTTTCTTGTTGATTTTCTTCTCCATTATGAAAAATAGTTTTATTTTGATTTTGAGCAACTAATTTATCAATAGTAGCACTCTCAAGACAAGCGTTATTTTTTTTGGATGCACTTATGCTTTCTTGAGGTGGCTTCTTGACAATTTCTACTTTTTCTACTTGAATATGCTCAGCCACGCTATCAATAACAAGTGGCTCTTAAACAATGGAAAATGTGCTAAGATAAATAATCTCTTCAGGTTCATTGCTTTCATGTGGAATACAAGGAATAAAAAGTACATGTTGATACCATTCCATTAATTTGATATCTGAGGGTCTATCTTTAGATTTAAATTTTAGACAAATTAACTTGAATCTAATTGTGAAATCTATTGTAGACTCATCCTCAAATTTGTGCAATTTTCAAGTTCAATGCATACCTATTCGTAGTCATAGCCATCAAATTTGTGAAGGAACAATGTGATAAATTCATCCCAACTATGAATAGAGGCAATTGGAAGAGATTCACACCATCATTTAGCTTTGCCTATGAATGTTAGAGTAAAGATCTTGCCTAAAATGCCTTTATCAATATTGGAAAAAATATAATATGAACAATTTTGATTAAATTGGAAAACATGATCAAATGTGGAATATTTACTCGTACCATCAAATTTTACCCTCAACAAGTGTCTTATGATTTTCATTGGAGTGGTGGTAGATGCACGTCCAAAGAGACAAGTCGCAATTGAATATTTTGAAGGAGCCATTGCAAATAAATAAAAACTAAAACTAAAAAACTTCAAAAAGAAAACCCGTCATTGGCCCTACTTCTACCACCAAAAATGTTGATTTCGATTATTTTAGGCCATCAACAATTTATCAGAATCAATAGGTACCCAACCACATACCTAGGTAGGGCCTAAAAATGTTTCTTGGGAGGTTGATGCAAGCTAAAGAAATAGAAATAGCATATCATTGCCACAGAAAAATTCAAATAACAAGTATCAAAATGCAAATGATGGATGATGACATACAAACTAGCACATGGGAAAAAGCCTAGCATGAGACCTATTTCACTCATTATGGCCATCACCCATTTCCTCAGCACATGTTGCTCCATTACATGATAAAAAGGAACCCATGCACATCCCAACCCTGATGAGCGATAAACTAACTCATCATTAAGGGGTAATACAACATCCACACCATTCAAAGCAAGCTCTAACTCTTGGACTATGAGCAGTAATATAAATAAAAAATAAGAAAAATTAAAAGGAACATAAGAGGGGTGGAAAAAAAAGGCCAAGTTGGTAAGTCATGCATCCACAATTTCTCCCTCCTCACATATATACACAAAAGATGTGGATCCCCCATCAACCGGTCCCTTTAACCATGACACTTGGCCATGAAGCCCTTATCATCATTATTATTCACCAACACCTATCAATTGAAGGGTGGACTAAGGAAATGCTACTTCCCCTTAGGGGTTGGAAACACCTAATAAGGTTGTCTTTTATCTACTCCTACCTAGGGAGGAAACACCATTGCAAGTTCAATGCCCTGATTTTGAAAGGGTGTCCTTATATGAAGTATTAAATAGCCCATGAAACTCAAGCTTGTTTCACTTAGATGCAATAATTATTTTTCCCCCAAAGACTAGTTGCTTTCCCTAGAATCTATGTTGTGATTTTCAAGTGGTTCAACAGCCCATGTCTTAGGAAACTTCCACAATTACCCAAGCTATTAGAGAAGCATATTGGCACAAACAGGTAAAGTGTTGATCCGAATCTTCGGGGGAGGCCCCCAAGATCTAAAAAAACATTAAATGTCAGAAGAAAAGAGGAGAACGAACAGTAAAAAAAAACAACAAATTAACTTTTTATTAATAGAGAATAATTGTAAAAGCTACATTGTGGTGGACAATCTATCCTTTTACAAAATGTGACTTGTTACTTATAGTTTTTTTTAGTTACAATACCACAGATAAATTCCATGGGTGGTTAAATACCATGGGTATATTCTATGGGTGGATGAAAACCATGGATGGATAAATACCATGGGTGAATAAATACCATGGGTAGATGCCACTTTCCATTCTGATCATTCCACCCCCCTTAAGAAGCAATTGTCCCCATTGCGTGAAGTTCCCTCCTAAGAAGCCTTTTTTTAATATGAAGAGCCACTGAAGATAAGGGTTTTGTGTGGTTAACCCATAACCATGATGAATGAATATTTGAGGATAGAGATACCCTATAATGCTTCTGACCAACTGTGAACTGACAGTGTGTGGACTAGACAATGGACTTCAAAGAAGTGTGTTTTTGTGGATGACCCATAACTATGACAAAGGAAACTCTGAGGATAGTAATACTATGTAATGTTTGTGTCCAATTGTGATACTAAAAGTGGGCGGCCTAGCTAATGGACTTCGATGACAAGGATTTTTTACGGTTGACTAATAACCATGGTGTTGACTATTAATGAAGTAGCAGGTTCCTACATAACTTGGGGTGGGAAGTAACATCTCCAAATAACCCATGTTGGATGTTGTTATGCTGAAACTGATGAATAGGAAGAATGTGCCTACTAAAGCATGGTGGGAGGGAACGTCTCCAAAGGGAACCCACTCTGAATTTTGCTCCAGATATAAAAACTCGTGGATTATGGGTGGGGTACAGAACCAGGCCACACTAGATATGTACCTGAATGATAAATGTGTTGTAGAATTGTAACAAAAGTGGTCAAGGGTGTTGTAGATTCTCTTATCCAATGAGATGTTGTAAAGGCTGTTTTCATATTATAGAACACTTGCTACAACTATGTTGATAACTTCTACTACAGGTGATGAAATAAAATTCTGTAAAAGACCCGTTTGAGGTATTGAAGAGATATTTCCATTGATATAAGACACTTGAACTTTCATGACGTGTGGAGTGAGAAAATTATTACATAAACTCATGGTACACGTAGCCACGTAACATAACGTTCTAGACATGTGTAACTTCACTTTCTCATCTCTCTCAAATTGGGAAACGAAATTGAAATCAAATGAGCTATTTTGCACCTTCTAAAATTCTATGTGGAGGTTGTATCACTTGCATGAAATTTGTTAAAGACTGCTCCAAAACTTTGAAACTGAAATATGCTTCAAACCCTCATTCCCATGGAGTCGTAACCTAGCTCTGATACCACTGATCCGGATCTTGGGGGGAGGCCCCCAAGATCAAAAAAAGATGAAATGCGAGAAGAAAAGACGAGAACACACAGTAAACAAAACAAAACAAAAAACTTTTTATTAATAGAGAATAATTGTAAAAGCTACATTGTGGTGGAAAACCTGTCCTTTTACAAAATGTGACTTGTTATTTATAGTCTTTTTTAGTTACAATACCACGGGTCAATTCCATGGGTGAACTAATACCATGGGTAGATGCCAGTTACAATATCATGGGTGGATGCCACTTACAATACCATGGGTATATTCCATGGCTGGATGAATACCATGGATGCATAATGTTAGGTCCCTATAATACTAGTGTGTCCCCCTTATTGTTATTTTTTTCCCCATGTAGCCCCCATATTATTATTGTTGTGCCCCATAGAATCCCATTATTGTTATTGTTGTGCCATTACATTATTATTGTTATGTAGGCTCTTATTATATTGTGACTCGTTATACTCCTATATATACAAAGGAGGTATTTTCATTTATATCATCCAAGAACTGTTAATTTATGTAATTTAAAGGAGGTTCCCCCCTTGAATAAGATAATTTTTAAGTCGTTGATCTATCTATCTGTGAGTTGGTTGCATAACATTTGGTATCAGAGCTTTGGATTCTAGGGTTTTGTTGCTTTAAACAGGTCATCGTAGAAGTTTCACTATAACTTTTTTCTACGAAGCTTCTGAAGTTGAAATTGAAACCACGTGGAGCTAAAATCTTGATGAACTTCATGTACCAATTTGAGATCTTGTCTCACTATATTTTTGGAGATATGATCCGAGGAAATTAGAGTTTTTGCAAGCTCCATAATTCCATCTCAAACAGGTGACCTAGGGAAAATCATCATAACTTTCTCTTTGAGCATCAGATTTGAATTTCCTAAAAGGTGACAGAAAGAGGACAGACTTCAGTTTTTAGGGTATCATTTTCAGGGCCAAAGGTTGAAATAGTCACACGTGATACGCCATATAATTTCTCTCTATTGAACGAGTCTATAATTAGGTCATTGTGGGATATTAGGCATAAATATTTCTTGAAGAATCCAATATTGGTCTAACTTGTTGGGTTGGAAAGAATACTCAGAGGGATACTACAGGATGGAATTTTATATATATTCACAATTATAGAGATACAACATGTGCAATATCAAGCTCCTAAAAAGCAAGAAAAGGGTGTGTAATTAAAAAAAAAAATTGCATAACTTTTGTTTGAAAAATAAGTAATTTGAGGTGATTCAAGGGGATTATTGAAGCATATATATCATTGTTTGATTCCAAAATGCCTCAAAACAAAAAAATGGACACACCTAGTAAGTAACCAGAAATATCTTCTATGACGCATGGAGAAGAGGAATAAATGCAACATGATATATCAAATTTACGAGACCAAGTGCAACAAATTTCGCTCTCGTAAAAAGTAACCAAAAATGAATTTGAAGCTACGATGAATGTTAAGATAGATGGTATAAAAAGGGACGTGGGATTTTTTAATGATGGTTTAAAAGAATGCATGGAATAAATGATGAATGGCAAGATAGAGGGGTTGAAGGAAAGTTTGGAAAAGTTGCTAGAAGAAAGGCTTCCTAGTGGTGAAAAGGAAATCCATGAAAATCATGATGAAGATAAAAGGAATATCAATTATGATTTTAAAGACTCCAATGTGGGGTTTAAGAACCACCACATTCAAAATATAGATATGAGGAAGTTTGATGGCAAGGATCTGGTAACTTGGATGTTATAGATAGAGCAATATTTTGACCTAGAAGATGTGAAACCCTCACAAAGGGTACGCATTTAATATTTATCTTTAGAACCCAATCAATTTGTATGGTATAGATGGATTTTTTCTCGCAAACCACTTGTCACCTGGTCAATTTTTATGGAAGAAATGATAGCACATTATTAAGATACGTAGAGAAACACCTTCTTTAGTCAATTAGTAAATCTCAAACAAAAGGGTTCAATGGTGGAGCACATTGAAGACTTCCAAAAATTTAATATTAGGGTAACCAATATTCCATAAGAGCATAGGATTGATGTCTTCATAGGGGTTTTAAAATATAACATCCAACATGAGGTTTACCTTTGGGAACTTGATTCATTAGGGAAGGCATTTAGGGTGGCAAGAAAATTTGAAAGCAAAATTATGGCAACAAGGAAGTCTACCACTCACAAATATAAAAATGGAAGTGTTGTTGCTCCAAGTCTTCCACAACCTATAAGGTTGACACCACAACAATTGGAGGAAAAAAGAGAAAAAGGGCTTTGTTACAGTTGTGATAGAAAATACAATAAAGGTCAAAAGTGTGCTGAGAAGAAATTATTCTACATAGATTGTGAAGAGGAGGAATAAAAGGAACATGAAACATCAAAAGAGGAGGATATACACCAGGAAACAACCTCGGAGAAAGAAGAAATGAATATAACCATATCTTGTAATGCATTGGTAGGAATTACCACTCCTCAAACTCTCAAGATAGAACGATATATCAAGAAGAAAGAGGTAATAGTGTTGATTGATTTGGGTAGTACCCATAATTTTATTCATTGTAAGATAGCCAACGAATTAAATTGATTCCTATATCCAGTACCATAGTGTCAAGTGATGGTTGCAAATGGAGGAACTATAAATTGCTCTAGAAAGTGCCATAATATCAAGCTGACCATGGGGGAATATGTATTGAACAGCCTAGTGCTTTCCATTCCAATGGGTGGTGTTGATGTTGTATTAGGAGTTCAATGGTTGTAATCTTTGGGGACAATATCTTTCAATTTTCAAGAACTTTTCTTGAATTTTGTTTGGGAAGGAAACAAAGTTGAATTAAGGGGTATCACAGGGAAACCAGGAAATATAATCAACTCTAATGGCATGACAAAGCTTCTGAAGAAAAAACAACGGAGCGTAATTGCACAATTATTCTCACAAAGGGTTCAAACATCAAACTCATCTATTTCCCCAGATCTCCAAATTGCACACCTCTCCCTTAGGAGGGTACTCAAGATTTTTAAAAACTTACCATAGGGTCAAGAAGGAATTTTTTTGGGATAGCCTTAAATCTGATATTCAGAAATTTGTGGCAAAATATTTGGTTTTCCAATGAAATAAAGTTGATACAGTTAAGATCCTGAGTTTGCTACAGCCTTTAACCATTCCAAGTCAGCATTGGGTGGAGGTATCAATGGATTTTATCACATGTTTACCCAAGTCTGAAAGAAACAATGTCATCATGGTGGTAGTTGATAGATTTACCAAGTATGCACGCTTTTGTGCATTATCTCATCCTTTGAAAGCCAACACAATTGCTACTGCATTTATGGAAACAATTCAAAATCTTCATGGAAATCCAAAGATTATAGTAAGTGACAGGGATCCCATTTTCACTGGAAATTTTGGATGGAATTATTTTCTTGTCTTGGTACTCAATTAGCTCATAGCTCATCTTATCATCCTCAATCTAATGGGAAAACTGAGATAGTGAAAAAAAAATTGGAAGGATATATTCGTTGATGTGTATCTGACAAACAAACACAATGGGTTAATTGGTTACCTCTAGTTGAATAGTGGTATAACACTTCCTTCCATGCTAGAAAAAAAATGACCCCATTTATGGCACTTTATGGATATCATCCACCATCCATCACATCATATTTAAGAGAAAATTCTAAGGTTCAAGCAGTGGAAGATCACATTGAGCATCAACAACAAGTTCTCCAACTCTTAAAGGATAACCTCACTCTGGCGCATAATCGAATGAAACAACAGGTAGATCATCATCGTAGAGAAAAAAGTTTTGATGTAGGTGACTGGTATTTTTATGGCTACAACCATAAAAAAAAATGTCTCTCAAGCAAGCTAAAAAGGATAATAAATTATCACCCAAGTACTACGGTCCTTACAAGGTGTTGCAAAAGATTGGTACTATAGCATACAAATTGGAGTTGCCTACATCTACTCGATTAGACCCAATTTTCCATGTTTCATGCTTAAAGAAGGTTATAGGTGACAAGCTTCCAGTTTAAACAGTATTTCCATAACATGACGAAGAAGGAAAAATCATACTTGAGCATAAAGTAGTCATAGAAACGAGAATCTGACAGCTACAGAATTGATCAATTTCAGAGTATCTCATTAAGTGGAAGAACTTACCTATTGAAGATTCCACATGGGAGGATAAGAATTTTATACATAAGCATCCAGAACTACTTAAGCATTGAGGACAACACTATTTTGAAGGAAAGGGGAATGTTAGGTCACTATAAATACTAGTGTATCCCCCTTATTGTTATTGTTGTGCCCATGTAGCCCCCATATTTCTATTGTTGTTCCCTATAGAAGCCCACTATTGTTATTGTTGTGCCCTTACATTATTATTTTTATGTAGGGTCTATTATATTGTGACCCCTTAGACTCCTATATATACAAAGGAGGCCTTATCATTTGTATCATCCAAGAATTGTTCATTTATGTAACGTAAAGGAGGTTTCCCTCTCGAAGAGGATAATTTTTAAGTCATTGATCTATCTATTTATGAGTTGGTTGCATAACATATAAATACCATGGGTGGATGAATATCATTGGTGGATGCCACTTATAATACCATGGGTAGATTCCATGGGTGGATGAATACCATGGGTGGATAAATACCATGGGTGAATGAACATCATGGATATATGACACTTTCCATTTGGATCAAGTGTTGATACCCTTTTGTCTCCTAGAAACAACAGCATATAACCCATCTTCCAGGGACCCTCTTGTACCCAAGACATTGTACCACTTTGCACTATATTTGATGATTTTTTAGGATGACACACTTGGACACGGCATGCCCCCAATTTGGGCTTGACACTAATGGATGGATGGTAGCTGATAAAGGGGCTAGATGAGGATGGTATAACCTTCATAGGCTGGGGAGGGATAGTTGCACCTGGAAATCCCTCAACGTTGGGGCAGATATGGACACTTTGAGTAGTTAGAGACCCATTGTTACACAGTATTTTGTCACCCCTCCTACACTTCCCTGTGACATACCTCGATGTGCCCGAAACATGACCATCATGCAATGTACTCATTCAGATATGTAGCTCATATCCTCCCTAAGACATTGATTGGAAAATTCCTTGAGCTTCCCCTGAAGGAAATGGCTCTAACACCCTAACTTGAGAATCATCGCCCTTATGAGACTAAAAATTGTGATGGTTGCCTGTTGCACTATACCAGACCCACGATGGCATCACTTTGTTTGTTTGTATACCCTCGATGATCCCAAGAATGAAATTTTCTTGAAGAGGATGAGAAGCTTCCAAAGCGGCGATCTGGAGGTTGTTCGGCGTAGATGAGGTCGAGTTCTCCCAACTTGGCCTCTTGGTCTTATCCCTATGAGCTACCTCCTTGAGATGAGGGCCTACTCCTATATTTGGAGAGATCCTAAATCCCTTTCCCAACCTATATATTCATCCTTTCCCATTCCCAAATGGTTGGTTTATGCCTATTTGCACCCTTATGCTAAGATTGTGCCTATGTGCTACTCATTTGGCTTGGAGAATGACTGCTTGGAGAGCTTAGCTTGGACTTGGACATTCTTTCAAGGAGATCCTATCAACATCAAGGCTTGGTTTTATGCTTCCCCTTCTTTTCTATTAATATACAACTGCTGGTTAATTTTCCATTAATGTGTATGCTCATGTAACATCTATCTTAACATTCCTTGATCAGTTAAGTAGGTTTCTTTTGAATATGATATTTGTGTTTTCATGCCTTGTTGTGTCTTGCTCTCTTGTTCAGGTGCATAAATGTTGTGAGCAGTAGAAAAGAGCCCATGACATAAGTGATTCAAGGTCTTCAACAAAGGAGATCGAGATAACATCAGAACGAGGTAGGCTATATTCTTCGTCTCTATTTTCAATTGCAACTTAGGAAAGTGTCTAGTAGATTGTCACGTAGGTTGCTAGTCCCACTCCTTGGGCTAGAGGGATCATCTCTATCCGTAGAGAGGATTTACCTAGATAGAAAATGGCGACTCCAATGAGGAAGCTATAGCCCTTTCTATCCATTCCTTCAATCAAATCCTATGATTAGTTAGACTAACCTTCAATTTCTCAGCTTGTCTGCATCAAACTGGTTATATACCATCATTTATTACTAGCTTAGAGTGCTAAGTATGGATTGTTTCTTGGAACATTTTTTGTTTTTTCCCATATTCCTCGCCCATCGCAGGTTTATCTCTAGCAGTCGCGATGGCATCACAAGTTTTTACCTGTATAGTCGCAATGAAAAAAAAAATCTTCACTGTTTGGTCGCGTTGATTTCGTCACTATTTTTGTTATAGAGAGTAGTGATGATGACCCAACCATCGCATGTTTTTCTATGCAAAGTAGCGATGATAACCCAATCATCACGGGTTTGGGTATATAAATTAGTGATGATCCTTGAATGTGATCATTTTTAAGGTTTCTTCCTTAGAATCCAGTGTGTCTTGGTCCCTAAGATCCTTTCCTATCATGTATGCTTGAATTTGTTATTTTTTGATTGATTGTCTTGATTAATTTGCAAAATTTGTCTCATTGGCTTTGAAGTGAAATCTGATTGAGTTCTAGGGTTTCTAGTCAATTGGTCATCACTTGCTACTTGTTGGTGTCATTGAGATGTTTGTTTTGCTGATTGATTGAGTGTTGTTTTCTGTGGAAATCATTGAAAACATCATTTTGCATTTGTTTTAGCTTGTATTTCGAAATTTACTTTTCGTGAAAATGCATTAGATTAGTTGCATTCAAAAGTTATTTTTTGATATTCATCATTGAAAATAGATTAAATTTTTCAGTGATTGAAAGCTAAAAATTGTATTAGGTGCATCAAATCATTCAAAACGAAAAGAAAAGCATAATTCATATAAATGCATCTTAGTAAAGTCAAAATCATTTTGCTTTCGAAAAGTTGCATTTAGGATAGTGAAAAGTGGAAATCATTTTTACTTTTGGCATTGCATTTGGAAGACGAAAATGAAAGTTAGTGGAAGGCATTTTTGCATGATGCGTTTTGTTTGATGCATTATTGATTGAAATTTCTTCCCTTGATTAGTCTAGCTTTCATTGAAACGAAAAGTTTTCCTTTTCTCATATAGTTGCATCATAGGTGTTTAGGTGACATTGTTTTGAGCCTTAAAACCAAAACTTAATTGAAGATAAACATTAAAATTTACCTCAATTAACCTAAGGAGAATTTGGAACTTAATGCAAATATCTAGAGGTCTAGGCTAGAGACATGTTTCGGTGTCTTTAAACATAGAAACTATCGTTAACTGCCTGCAATGTATCCCAGGGGTGAAATCTTGTCCCATTATGGAAGTATATAGAAGGTTCTCCAGTATTTTCGGGTATATTGGAGACACTTCAGTATGATAAGTATATAGGGACACTCTCATCGAATGGTTCTGCATTAGACAATGCTAACACAAACTTGTAATCCCCATACCATCGAGTATATATTGGGAGACCCCACTAGGTTGTTATATTTTAGCCGCAAGTAACTGAGTCAACTTCCTTGTAAACGTTATACACCAAACACAACATTCGGGGAGATTGGCCGATGTACATTAAGTCCTTGGTTTCGGTTGGGGTGTATATTTCGATTCATGGATACTTGGTAAATGCTTTTGCCTAGATTACCCCTTTTTGATTTATCTTTGTTAAAGTTCTAAAATCAATTAATTGACCGTAGAACAACATCCTTCCTATGGAAATACACTGTAGTAGATCTTATGTTGATACCAATCGCAACATTTCCTGAGTATACCAATCAAGGAAACCCCTCTAACGGGAATCCTAGTCCTTTTCCCTCTTTTAGAAATATTGGTGCTCCCTATATGACAACGTTGTCCCTTCCTGGATTGACCATTGGTCTGCCAGTTTGGTTGTTTTCGACCTTGGTGGTTCCGAGTGTCCAAACTGATTTTCAACCGAGTTCTCCTCCACTTGAACAACATCAACCTCATGTTGATCCTAAATTTGACCCCTCGCCTTCTTCGCCTGTTTCTTCACCTCGTTCTTCCTCTTCGCCTGGTGAAAGTCTGGATTCTAGTAACCAGGAAGCTAAGAAGAAGAAGAAGAGGATGAAGAAGAAGAAGAAAAATAAGCAAGGGGGAAACCAAGCAGTCATTGCTACGGATGCAACTGATGTAGAAAAATCTTCCAACCAGCCCCGGAAAGTAAAATTCCCTTGCATGTTATGTAAGGGTGACCACCTTCTTCAGAATTGTCCTGGTATTCCCAAGGTCTTAAAAGTGTGGTCCACAGGTTCACATCAACCCTGTTAGCCTCCTATTGCAATAGGTTTCATATTTCATGATTGACTATTTACATGCCAAATATTTCATTCTTTCCATGCTGCAAAGGTTCCATATTTCCAAGAAAACTCAGAAAATTTAAAAAATGTAAAGAGGGTATGCCCTAAAAGAAAAATCAAAGGGTAAAAAGAAGAATCAATTGGCCAAAGAGAAAAATAAATGAAATGAACCCCAAACAAAAGGCCAGGAAAGTGTGCAAGCTCAAATGCCACTACTATATTCCATTTTTGAAGAGTTTCACAGTTAAAGGAAGGCCAAGCAGCTTAATCTTGGCCTCCCTAGGTATAAATTGCTTGTTTTAGAAGATAGAGAATAAAGATCCGTCCAAACTGTTTAATCTTGGTAGATCATTAGATAGGTAGAGAAACAAGGGTGCTCAACTGTTTAATCTGAGCCCCTGGCAAAAATAAGGATAGAGTTAGATAGGAGGATAGCCAAAAGAAAAGATGAAAAGTTGGGTTTGCTAGTCTAAGTGCACCCAAACAAAAAGAAGAAAAAATGGTAGGCTAAGTAGGCTGGGTAGGTAGTTTTTGAGGTTGCAGAATGAGGATTTGTGATCAATTTTGTATTCCAAAGTGTTATTTTACTTCAGATCACAAGTGCAAGGCAATTTTCCCTTGGAGCAACTCAAGCGAGGCATGACTAACTTCCCCTTCATCCTTTACCCCAAATCATTCACTAATTTCCCCTAAAAGATGTTAAGATCTACTTGA
The DNA here is from genome assembly GCA_031772625.1 of Pinus tabuliformis. NCBI lineage: Eukaryota > Viridiplantae > Streptophyta > Pinopsida > Pinales > Pinaceae > Pinus > Pinus tabuliformis. Next base: position 465,621,834 of record CM062819.1, read on the forward strand.
TATCTTTAGAAATCATCATATTCCATAAGCTTTGCCTAAGTAAAGATCTGCTTTACTTAGGAGTGCTCATATTTCTTCTATAAAGTCCTATTTCCCCTTTGTAGCCTAAGATTTCTATACTTAGCGCTTTCTTCACAAAATCCATATTAATTCCTAACTCTATTATATAAATCCCTTCTTATTTCCTCTTCCCCTATTAAAAATATGTTAAAAATCCCCCTTATATACATATCCCCTCCTTTTGGTTGAAAAATAACCATAAATATGCCTTGGGAATTACTAAGTTTGCCTGAAACTTAGTAAGAACCCTCATTTTGCCCATCTTCCTATGCATTTGGACCCCTTCCAATGCATAAAAACCCTCTTCCATGCAATCGAACCCCTTTCAATGCATTAAAAATCCTTCAAAGACATATAAAAACCCCCCTCTGATTTCATAAACCCTTCTCCGATCAAGGGAATCTCCCTCTGATCGCATTGACCCTCTTCCAATTGAATAATTCCTCCTCTGATGAGCTTTCCCCCCCTCCGACGCGATATCACTGTCGGAGGTCGCAGCAGTGTTGGCCCCCTTATATATGCTCCCCCATATCATTTCGCTGATGTGATTTCGTAGTCGGCAGTCACAATGGTTTAATGCCCTTTAACATTCCTCCAATCGCTTCCGCTGATGCAATATCACTATCGCATCCGAAGTGATATCGCGATACAGCGATCACCCTATCCACCGTCCGATCCCCCTTTCATCCAACGGTCCAGATCTTATCGCATCGCCCCTTATCACAAATCGCCCATCGCTCATATATATTAAAGCCTCCGCCCCATGCTCCCCTCTGACGTGATATCGCCGATCGCGCGCTAGCCGTCCGATCAACCCTCCTCATCAACGATCCATATTATATCGCTCTCCCCATTTCGCTATCGCTCATCGCTATTTGTTTAAAAGGCTCCGACCCATTGCCCTTCGCTGATGCGATATTCCGACTCATCCTCAGCCGTCCGATCAGCTCTCCCAGATCCGACGTCTATTATTGATATCGGAGCGCCCCCGACGTGCGGGAGTTAGCATCCGATGGAGGGTGGTTTTACCGCCGTACACAGGGACGCATGCCCTATTTTCATTGCATCGGGCCTCCTCCGACACTTACCGCCCCCATACAAAAGGTGGTCCGATAAAACCACTTACCGCCATCTGCCTGCGTCCCCACCCTGCCACCGTGTCCTGTGCCACGCCATCGCCCCAGTTAGCTGCCATGTCATCTTGCCATACCCGAGACCCGCCGAAACCCAAATTTTCTCCGGACAATGAGCGCGGCCTCAGCAAGCCATCAGTGAACAAATCCTCCACCATTTTAGCATTAATTCTCCCTTTTTGATCATATTTTGATCGGCCAAGCGCCGATACTCCTCCAAAAGCCTGCGGGAAGCATTGCAGCAGCTATTATTGCCTTAAAATAGCAGAAAAGGGGCGATTTGACAGTTTGAAGTGTATCAGTGGAAGAATAGAGCCCCGATTTAGGTTAAAGAGTATAAGAGTAGCGGTAAAGAGTATCAGTTAAAGATTTGCAGAGGAAGACTTAAAGCCGAGGCAGATAAGCAATAAAGGGCCTCCATCCAAGTCAAAAGAGCAATAAAAGCCATTTAAAGCTCACCAGAACAGATTAATGAGCAGTAAAGACACATGAGAGCAGCGCTTCAGAGCCCAAGACACAGTTATGGAAAAATGGCCAGCGCGGAGCTCAAAGGGCACCTCAAAGCCTTGTTTTTTATGCTGCTGCCTCCAGCGCAGCTCAAATAGATATTTTTGCATTTATTTCAGCAGAAATTAGGTTAAAAGGCAGCTATTTCCCCAGATCTTCCCTTAGATCTGTTTTTCTAGATATTTTTCCTATATATACCACCCTGATCTATGTATTAAGGGTGGGTTGGTTGGTCGATAAACTCATTCTAGACTTGCATTGTATATTTTGAGAACTTTTATGAACAAAGATAGCTGGAATGCTTTGCTTTTGAACTGTCTGGTGTGGATTTGATGGCTGAAGAGTAGATTACAGAATTCTAGTGCTTCTACATGGATCAATAAGTCTTTCTCCCCTGTTTTCAGTCTTTATGTTTGTAATATCATCTATGTGTCATGATCTAAGTTGCAGGAAGAAAGAATAGCTCAGATGTTGCTTAACTGTGCTCTGTGCTCAATTCCTGTTATTTCTCTATGTTTTCTGCTGAATTAGTTATGAATATGAATACTTTATTGCTCATATTTGCTCTAGTTCCTTCATATATGAATGTTGTTTACGAATCCTTGATTGCTCCTATATAATGTTCACTCACCTTCCCTTTGTTAGCATAATGAGAGCTACTTAGTTGCCTTTCATTCCCGGACCACTATTTCACCCTTATTCCAGCTTGAAGTTGTTCCTTGTTTAGCTATCATGCTCTGTAGTCACTCTTTGCCAAAGAAGACACATCCAGCAGCCCTTAATCCTTGACTCCATGCCCAATGGTCTGAACTTCTCACACTTTGCATACCAACTCTGTCTGAAACATCATCCATCCATCCCACCAAACTCAAAACAAAACCCATGTACACCATAACTAGCCTAAAATCATATCAAAACAAAGCTAAATTACAAAGAGAGAGCCCTCTCTGATTGCAGGTAGGCTAGGACCTGCAATCCAAAGATTGGTTTGTGGTTACCTCGGCCGTATCCCTTAAGGAGCCAAGGGACAACCTGAGTGATAACATCATTGGCGACTCCACTGGGGACAATCTTCAAAAAATTCCAAAAAACAAGTTAGAAGCTGGCTCCAAAGAAGAAATCTCGTTGTACCAGGTCAAACCCAAACCCAAATCCCCCAGCTATTTTTGAAAATCCAAATTTAATCCCAAAGTTTCTAAAGAAACAAGAGGGAAAAGAGTATATTGCTGATTCAAGTCCTGAAGCAATTCCCCAAGGCTATATTCCAACCCCTAGTAAAGTTTCACTTCACACTATGCATACTTCCCCTAGTTCATCATCCACCTCTCAAAGCACCTTTTCCACTCCTCCATTCACTACAAATACTACTCCCATTACCACTGTTATTACCGTTGTTCCAGTCGTTCCATTTATCCCTGTTGTTCCACTTATACCTGTAAATATGGCGAATAGATATGCACCTTTACGATTACCTGCAAATCCAGGGCCTATGCCTCAGGATTATCAAACCAAAATCACATATTTTGATGGTACTGGTTCTAACACTGCCCTGCAACATACCAAGAAAATGCAGGACTATTTTGAGAGTTATGAAATAGATGATGATCACGTAAGAATGAAGATTTTTGTCCAAAGTTTAACAGGTGATGTAAGGCCCTGGTTTAGAGCTCTCCTGCAAATTCCATAGCTGATCTAGAGGCCCTTTACCAAACATTTCTTAACAGATGGGAGAAGAAGAGGGACACTCTGCACATATTATCCGAATATGACACTATAAAAAGAGGCCCTCAAGAAACGGTCTTATACTATTGTGCTAGGTTCAACAATATTTACAATGCTATTCCACAAAACCTTAGACCTCCCCCTGATCTAGCTTTATATAAATTCCCTGATGATTTTGATTCCGACATGGCATATCAATTGAGGGAAAGAGCCCCTCAAAGCTTAGCAGACATGCAGAATGTAGCTGTTAGTGTGGAGGAAAATTTGATCGCTAAGTGAAACAGAGCAAGAGCTGAGAGAAGAACCACCTTTAAAGAAGAGCCTTCAGCTATTGAACAAAAATTGGATACAATCATCAATCGTGTGGACAATATTGGGGATAGAGTGGGAACTACTGAGAGAAAATCATCATGGGAAGGACAACAAAATAATACTATCAGAAACCCAAACTTTAGAAAAAACCAAAACCCAAACGTTGGAAGGGCTGGCCCAGACCAAGATATCAGACCTCCTTTCCAAGAAAACTATGCTGAAGCATCTACTTCTAGTGAACCAACCGAGGACACTCACATAAACTTGATGGGTTTGAAGAGTGAACAGCAAGTTTTTCTAACCCAAGAAGACCAAGATGATCATGATATCAATCAATTTCAAACTAAATCCGGAGAGTCATTTGACTTTAGAGAAGGCTATGATGCAGCAGTATATGAAGTCCACAAGCAGTACAAATTAAGGACCAGAACCATAGATGTGCCTGAAACCATCAAACCAAAGGATACCAAACAACCCAAGAAAATAAAAGACAAGGCAATCCTCACAGAACCTTCCGAAAAAATAGTCCCAAATCCAAGAGAAGTGACTGTGGAAGATATAACAGATGTATCAGACATTCAGACCTTTAAAGACCAGCCATTGGTATCCTCTTCCTCAAAAGAGAATTCAAACAGCACTCCTGAAAGCCTTTCCAAAACAGAAATATTTCAAGACAACACTCAAGATCAAGAGAAAATCGCTGAAAGTACAATTGAAAAGGGAAAATCTGCCAGTCACAACACTAAAACCCAAACAGAGAAAACATTTGATTTAGAGGCAGAAATTGGCAGACTAAAGATATCCATCCCTCTATCTGAACTTGCTAAGCATGATGTATATAGGCATCAAATCAAGAGATCTCTGCAAATGCCAGAGAATAGGGATGATGTGAATGTGTTAGATGATCAACCTGAATTACTTTTTGGTCCTGAAGTCGATGGAAAATCAGCAAATGGAGCTGTTTTACCCTTTTATGTGAGTTTGCACATCCATGATAAAGTATTGCACAATGCCATGTTTGATTCAGGTGCCTCACACAACCTTATGCCCAAAGCTGTAATGGAGAAGCTAAACCTTGATGTTACAAGACCCTACAAAGAATTATTCTCCTTTGACTCAAGTCAGGTCAAGTGTTTAGGCTTAATCAAGGATTTATGTGTGTCTTTAGTCCAATATCCCAACAAAACAATCCTAATGGACGTGGTGGTTGCTGACATTCCACCAAAGTATGGCATGCTCTTATCAAGATCTTGGGGAGCCAAACTCCAAGGATCTCTGCAGTTAGACCTCTCTTATGCCACTATTTCGGTCTTTGGGCAACCAAAGAGACTGTATAGGGAAACACTGATGAAATATGTGGTAAGTAGTGAGGAAAAGCCCCAAAACTTTCCAATTTACTCAATCCATTCTGATATGGATTCATTTATCTTGTTTAATGATGATATGTCTCCTCCCACTGATGATAAGCCTTTGGCTTTAGAACAAGAAACATGCATAAGTGAGGAATCGGTTGCCCATACCCAAGAAATTGTCAAAACAATCAATGCAACCAGCACACAAGAGGAACTCAATAAAACAGAAAACTCAAATCTGCCCACTCCTAAAATGGTTGAAACTCTCAATACTAGTCAAGAGCAAGAAATCCTATGGTATTTAGAGTTTGATGGTTCAGTTAATAAGCTAGGAGCAGGGGCAGGAGTATGGATCCATAATACACAAAACAATCATGTAGAGGGTCATGCTTATAGATTAAACTTCAAATATACTAACAACATGGCAGAGTATGAAGCCCTCCTTTTCGGCCTTAAGCTAATCAAATCTCTAGGAGCTGCAAAAGTTTCCATTCTAGGTGACTCTGACCTGATTATTCAACAGATGAAAGGCAACTTTGTTACAAATGACAATAGGCTAAGAGCTTATAGGTCTGCTGCCACAGAAATCCTCAATTCCTTCACCGAATCCAAGCTTGCCAAAATTCCAAGAAGCCATAATCTCCATGCGCATAGTCTAGCTACTTTTTCTAGCACTTGCAAGCTACCTTTTGAGCCCAATCACCACTTTACAGCTGAGATAAAGCACATGCCTGCTGTCCCTAACAATATCAAAGATTGGAAAGTATTTGAGAATGATGCACAAATTAACAATTTCTTGACTTTGCAGCAGGAGTTTTCAAGTTTAAACATTGATATGGACGCCATGGATGACCCCCAACATCAAATGAGCCAAAACGAGCAAACTATAACAGTTGAAGCAGCAAATCAAATGCTGCACCCAACCATTTTTGATGACAAGAATATAGAAGAGCTGAAACAAATAAATTTGGATGAAATAGCTGAAACAGAGGCTGAAGTTATTAAACTGAAAGACAACTTTCTTCCCACAGGCTTGACTCCCTTAGAAGACATATTTGATTCAAATGACATTCCCAAAAATCCAAAGATGCAACCCATAAACGCTGCAATTGAAGACTATAATATTGGGACAGCAGAAAAGCCCAAAATGATAAAACTATCCTGGTCTTTGCCACCCGATCAGAAGCCAAAATATGTTGACTTGTTTAAAGAGTTCCAAGATGTTTTTGCATGGAGTTATGAGGACCTCAAGTCCTATGACACCTCTGTTATTCAACATACCATTCCTTTGAAACCAAACCAGAAGCCTTTTAAACAAAAAATAAGAAGAATCAATCCTGTGCTTCTCTCCTTGATTGAGAAAGAAGTAAAGAGAATGTTTGAGGCTAGTATCATTGCACCCATTAGATTTTCGGAATGGGTATCCAATCTTGTTCCCACAAGGAAGAAAACAGGTGAGATTAGACTATGTATGGACTTAAGCAATCTGAGCCAAGTCTCCCTTAAAGACCACTACCCATTGCCAAAGATGGACCACATTCTACAAAGGGTTGTGGGGTCTTCAAGAATTTCTTTGCTTGATGGCTTCTTAGGATTCAATCAAATATTAGTTCACCCGAATGATCAGGACAAGACAGCCTTTACAACACCGTGGGGAACCTTTAAATATGTGAAAATGCCTTTCGAACTAAAAAACGCAGGTGGTAATTTTCAAAGGGAAATGGACATTGCCTTTGCCAAGGAAATCCATGATTTCTTGGTGGTTTACCTTGATGACTTAACCCCTTTCTCAAAATTTGATCAAGAGCACCTTAAACACCTAAGGCAAGTGTTCATAACCTGTAGGAAATATGGCATTTCCTTAAACCCCAAGAAGTCTCTCTTCGGCCTAGAAGAAGGCAAATTGCTGGGTCATATTATTTCAAAAGATGGAATTAGAATCAATCCGGAAAGGATCCAAGGCATTCTTCAAATCCCCTATCCAAGAAACATCAAAGAATTGCAAGCATTCCTAGGAAAGATCAATTTCCTAAGGAGATTTATCCCAAACTTGGCCAAGCTGATAAGATTGTTAAACAACATGCTAAAGAAAAATTCCAAAGTTAAATGGACATTAGAGGCCAAGCAAGCCTTTGAGGGCATAAAAATAGCCTTAATAGAAACACCAGTCCTCACTAGCCCCAAATTTGATAGAGATTTCATCATTTTTTCCTTTGCTTCTGAGCACACAATTGTTGTTGTCCTATTGCAAAAAGATGACCAGGGAAATGAAAAGCCCATTGCTTTCTTCAGCCGAGCCCTTAGAGATGCCCCCTTGAAGTACCAAATCATGGAAAAGCAGGCATATGCCCTTGTTAAGGCCATCAAAGATTTCAGAGTTTACATCTTATACTCCCATGTCATTGCATATGTTCCAAACTCTGTTGTAAAAGACATCCTAACTCAAGAGGGAATTGAGGGAAAAAGAGGCAAATGGATTGCCAATATCCTTGAGTATGACATTGAGATAAAGCCCACTAAACTGATAAAAGGACAAGGTCTAGCCAAACTAATGACCGAAACCAATTTTCAAGCCCTTGACATTAATGAACTGGACAACGAACAGGAGCTGGCGACTCCACAGATCAGTCAAGCTTTCTTGTAATCACCTTGGTATGCCGATATTTGTTTTATATTGTTAAACCTGCATGCTCCTCCAGGGTTGTCCAGAACCAAAAAGAGATTCTTAAAAATGAAAGCTTCAAAGTTTTGTATCTTAGACAATGTTTTGTTTTCGAAAAATCATGAAGGAATATTGCTTAATTGTCTAACTTTGAATGAAACTGACAATATTATCAAAGAATTTCATGCAGAGGACTGTGGAGGGCACTAATATTGGAAATCTACAGGTGATAAGATACTAAGGGCTGGTTACTATTGGCCCTCTCTGTTCACTGATGTGAAAAAATTTGTGATGTCTTGCCATAAGTGCCAGATCTTTGAAGGCAAAAGAAAGCTGATGCCCTTACCCCTAAAGCCCATTTCAACTGAGAAACCATTCCAATAGTGGGGTTTAGACTTCATTGGTGAGATCCACCCATCATCCTTAGGCCAGCACAAATGGATTTTAACTGCCACAGATTACTTTACCAAGTGGATAGAGGCCATCCCTTGTAGGCAAGCCAATGACTCAACCATCATCCAATTCCTAGAATCCAACATTCTATCCAGATTTGGTTGTCCCAAAAAAATCATCACAGACAACGTTGTTGCCTTTAAATCCAAGAGAATGATCAGTTTTTGTCATAAATACCACATTACCTTAGGTCATTCCACAACATATTACCCTCAAGGTAATGGCCTAGCCGAGTCATCCAACAAAAGCCTGATTAATATCATCAAGAGAGTGCTGAAGAAAACAAGAAGAACTGGCACAAAAAGCTTGTGAATGCCCTATGGGCAGATAGATTGACAACTAAGAGATCCATTGGAACAAGCCCATATGAGTTAGTCTATGGAATGGAGGCAAGATTCCCTTCATCTTTGGGAATCCCTGTTATCAAGCTGCTGCAAGAGATTCAGGCTGAGCCCAATGATATCCAAAGAAGAATCAATCAAACCATCCATCTACAGCAAACAAGGGAGCAAGTGTATAACAGAGCTCAGATTTTACAAGAGAAGCTGAAGAAGATGTTTGATAAAAGAACAAAGGCTGAAGATTTCTACATAGGCAACAAAGTGTTAAGATGGGATTCAAGGAGAGAGGACAAAGGAAAGCATGGCAAGTTTGATTTCCTTTGGAAAGGTCCCTTTGTTATTCAAGTTGTTCAAGGCAACAATACATATTTTCTCAAGAGTTTGGATGGCACAGAAGCTGAAGAAGGCCCTGTCAATGGCCGAATGCTAAAGCATTATCATGATCCCTTTTGATGTATATAAATCAGATCTATATTTGTACATTTATATTTGTATTTTCAGCATTTTTATTTACAACAGTCCGATAAGGGAATAACGCAGCAAATTTTGAAAGAAGGATCAAAGCAAATGCACCATTTATTCTCTGTTTTGAATTAATTTCAAAGAAAGTGCTCAGGGCAGATTTGAATATGTTTACAAGCACCCAAAAGGCAAGAAGCAGAGCTGTAATTCTTCTGAAAATCAGCTCAAAGAGAATACTGCATAACAGCTTATAAGAATTCAGTCAAAAGCATTAAGAAGAAGGAAGTTTTCAGATTACAGCAATAGTTGAAGACCAAGGCATTCTGACCTGTTGTTCTTGGCTTTTCATCTGGAAAAGCCATCCCCATGTGGAGCCATTGTTAGCCTCCTATTTCAATAGGTTTCATATTTCATGATTGACTGTTTACATGCCAAATATGTCATTCTTTCCATGCTGCAAAGGTTCCATATTTCCAAGAAAACTCAGAAAATTTAAAAAATGTAAAGAGGGTGTGCCCTAAAATAAAAATCAAAGGGTAAAAAGAAGAATCAATTGGCCAAAGAGAAAAATAAATGAAATGAACCCCAAACAAAAGGCCAGGAAAGTGTGCAAGCTCAAATGCCACTACTATATTCCATTTTTGAAGAGTTTCACAGTTAAGGGAAGGCCAAGCAGCTTAATCTTGGCCTCCCTAGGTTTAAATTGGTTGTTTTAGAAGATAGAGAATAAAGATCTGTCCAAACTGTTTAATCTTGGCAAATCATTAGATAGGTAGAGAAACAAGGGTGCTCAACTGTTTAATCTGAGCCGCTGGCAGAAATAAGGATAGAGTTAGATAGGAGGATAACCAAAAGAAAAGATGAAAAGCTGGGTTTGCTAGTCTAAGTGCACCCAAACAAAAAGGAGAAAAAATGGTAGGCTAAGTAGGCTGGGTAGGTAGTTTTTGAGGTTGCCGAATGAGGATTTGTGATCAATTTTGTATTTCAAAGTGTTATTTTACTTCAGATCACAAGTGCAAGGCAATTTTCCCTTAGAGCAGCTCAAGCGAGGCATGACTAACTTCCCCTTCATCCTTTACCCCAAATCATTCACTAATTTCCCCTAAAAGATGTTAAGATCTGCTTGATATATTTATAAATCATCATATTCCATAAGCTTTGCCTAAGTAAAGATCTGCTTTACTTAGGAGTGCTCATATTTATTCTATAAAGTCCTATTTCCCCTTTGTAGCCTAAGATTTCTATACTTAGCGCTTTCTTCACAAAATCCATATTAATTCCTAACTCTATTATATAAATCCCTTCTTATTTCCTCTTCCCCTATTAAAAATATGTTAAAAATCCCCCTTATATACATATCCCCTCCTTTTGGTTGAAAAATAACCATAAATATGCCTTGGGAATTACTAAGTTTGCCTGAAACTTAGTAAGAACCCTCATTTTTCCCATCTTCCTATGCATTTGGACCCCTTCCAATGCATAAAAACCCTCTTCCATGCAATCGGACCCCTTCCGATGCATTAAAAATCCTTCAAAGACATATAAAAACCCCCCTCCGATTTCATAAACCCTTCTCCGATCAAGGGAATCTCCCTCCGATCGCATTGACCCTCTTCTGATTGAATAATTCCTCCTCCGATGAGCTTTCCCCCCCTCCGACGCGATATCGTTGTCGGAGGTCGCAGCAGTGTTGGCCCCCTTATATATGCTCCCCGATATCATTTCGCCGATGTGATTTCGCAGTCGGCAGTCGCAATGGTTTAATGCCCTTTAACATTCCTCCGATCACTTCCGCCGATGTGATATCGCTATCACATCCGAAGCGATATCGCGATACAGCGATCACCCTATCCACCGTCCGATCCCCCTTTCATCCAACGGTCTAGATCTTATCGCATCGCCCCTTATGGCAAATCGCCCATCGCTCATATATATTAAAGCCTCCGCCCCATGCTCCCCTCCAACGCGATATCGCCGATCGCGCGCCAGCCATCCAATCAACCCTCCTCATCAACGGTCCATATTATATCGCTCTCCCCATTTCGCTATCACTCATCGCTATTTGTTTAAAAGGCTCCAACCCATTGCCCTTCGCCGATGCGATATTCCGACTCATCCTCAGCCGTCCGATCAGCTCTCCTAGATCCGACATCTATTATTGATATCGGAGCGCCCCCGACATGCGGGAGTTAGCATCCGATGGAGGGTGGTTTTACCGCCGTACGCAGGGACGCGTGCCCTATTTTCATTGCATCGGGCCTCTTCTGACACTTATCGCTCCCATACAAAAGGCGGTCCAATAAAACCACTTATCGCCATTTGCCTGCGTCCCCACCCTGCCACCGTGTCCTGTGCCACGTCATCGCCCCAGTCAGCTGCCACGTCATCTTGTCGTACCGGGGACCCGCCGATGATGTCATGCTGACATCATCACAAAAAAGGGGTGCACCAAAATGCCGCGGAAACCCAAATTTGCTCCGGACAACGAGCGCGGCCTCAGCAAGCCATCAGTGAACAAATCCTCCACCATTTTAGCAGTAATTCTTCCTTTTTGATCAGATTTTGATCGGCCAAGCGCCGATACTCCTCCAGAAGCCCGCGGGAAGCATTGCAGCAGCTATTGTTGCCTTAAAATAGCAGAAAAGGGGCGATTTGACAGTTTGAAGTGTATCAGTGGAAGAATAGAGCCCCGATTCAGGTTAAAGAGTATCAGAGTAGCGGCAAAGAGTATCAGTTAAAGATTTGCAGAGGAAGACTTAAAGCCGAGGCAGATAAGCAATAAAGGGCCTCCATCCAAGTCAAAGAAGCAGTAAAAGCCATTTAAAGCTCACCAGAACAGATTAATGAGCAGTAAAGACACATGAGAGCAGCGCTTCAGAGCCCAAGACACAGTTATGGCAAAATGGCCAGCGCAGAGCTCAAAGGGCACCTCAAAGCCTCATTTTTGATGTTGCTGCCTCCAGCGCAGCTCAAATAGATATTTTTGCATTTATTTCAGCAGAAATTAGGTTAAACGCAGTTATTTCCCCAGATCTTCCCTCAGATCTGTTTTTGTAGATATTTTTCCTATATATACCACCCTGAGCTATGTATTAAGGGTGGGTTGGTTGTGTTAACACCCAGGTTGTTCCCTATGACTCCCAAGGGAATACGGCCGGGGTAACCACTAACCAACCTTTGGATCACAGTTTCTAGCCAAACTGTAATCAGAGAGGGCTCTCTCTTTATAATTTGTCTCTGTTATGATGGTGTTTTAGGCTAGCTATTATACTCAAATTTTGGTTTATGTTTTGGTTGTAGGATTTCCTTCAGGGCTTAAGATGTAGTGTTTAGAGCGTAATATATCATTGGGCAATGGAGTCTAAAGTTGTGAAATGTTCTGAAATGCAGGATTGGTGGTGTTCAAACTACAGGGCCGATTGTGTATCTCAGACAAACAAATTTAACTTGAATGGTGAGGCATGTCAGCCAACAGAAAGCAATTAAGAATTTTCTATTAAGCTGGTGAGGTGAAAGTGAAACACGTTGCACAGGAGCAAACTTGAATTCCTGTGACGAAGGTCACTGTGAAAGATGTATTCTGAAAGTGCAGCAATTAAGAATTACACTTATCAAGAGTACAGTTGAAGAAAACATTCATTAACAACACAGATTGAACTCAGGGTATTCATTGAATAAATCCTGAAAGTTATTCTTTTTCCTTGTTGCTAAATATTCAAAATTAGAAACATATATGGATTTTAACAAATCAAAAATACATAACAGAGAGAGTTACAGAGACTTATTGTATTGTGTGATACACAGGAATCCAGCAGTTTTCAACAAACACCAGAACGCATTCAACACTTCAGAAATCCAAGAAATTCCATCACTTTCTTTATTAAACTTCTGAAAGGATTACAGCATAAGAACTTCTTCAGGAGAAATCAACAACAACCCTTGCAAACTCATGCGAAGGGGACTTTATAGGAATGCTTATACAAAATATCTCAGGCATTGAGTCACCTGAGAGAGAAAATATCTTCATAACATCGTACAGAAAGTAGAAAAGAAGTTATTACAACTTTGAATGCAGCATAAATGCTCTTTAAGTCTGTCAGAGGATAATTTGACCTTTGGAGGTCATTGAGTCGGTTGAACCGCTTTGCTTCAACGCTGGATAATGTGTCTTTACTTTTTGCTGCGCTGTATCTTCTCGGCTCTGCCAGCTGTGGTGTCTTATTCTTGCTTTGTTGGCCAAAATTTTTGCTGAGTTGGCTCAGCTTTAATCTTTGATGCATGCTGATTTTGTTAAACTGTGCTTTGCATAACAACTGATATATATATATATATATATATATATATATATATATATATATATATATATATATATAGATATATATATATATATTTTTATTTTTATTTTTTAAAACAGAATTTGGTGAATGGCCCACTGTTTATAAAATTTTCTGTATTGTATTTGTCCACCAGTCTTGTGTAGGGAGTTGATGCCTGAGAATTGCATCCATAGTCTCCTCTGCCTCTGTATACTTGTAAAAATTGGGTGCCACATCAAACAGGTGATTGATCTCATTCATTATAAAAAATAGACTTTCTACCTTGTTGTAGATAGTCTGTCCTGTGGCTGGCCCTGTTTCTTCTGAGCTGCTGGGCTTCTCATTGATGTCATTTGTGGCAAATGCATTCACTCTTTTAGCATACTGCTCATGAATGAGCAGTCTCCCTGCGCTGTTCAGTAAGCTAGGGAGTCCCCTGTTTTGCAGCACCAGGAATTTATCCATGAATCTTTTTACCTCGGTCTGCATGTCTTGGGTTCTTCTCTCCAATGTCTGCACCAAATTTCTCAATGTGAGAACCCTTTTGATCAATTGAATGGCCTCAGTTCTATTGGGAATTCCCATGTTTGCCAGCTGAGTACTTGTTCTATTATTCAGCACATTGATCATCCTGGTGGCAACTTCAGGCATGTTGCCTAGAGCAGCCCTTGACTTGTGAATTTCAGCTTGTGCTTTTGGGATGAGCTCTACCTGCTCATGGATTGTCTCTATATACTGCCATTGGTCAGTAATAGACTGGCCAATATTGGCCCATAGCATTGCCTTAAGCCCAGCTATAACCTTATCTAATTTGAGCTCATTTTCTAGCTCTTTTATTCTGTCTTTGAGGGCTTTCACCTCCCTGCCCTTCTCTGCCACCGCTTGCTTGGATTTGTCATACCTGTCATTCACCTTGGCCAGTTTATCCCTGGTCTCATTTAACTCGGTCATTTGAGCTTCCAGGATTTGAATTTCATTCTTCAGCTTTTGCATATCCAGGCTTTGGGCCTGCTCTGTGGTTGTTGGTGCTGCTGAAGTAGATGTTGTTGTCTGTTCAGTCTATTGAGGAGGAGGAGCAGTGATAGGAGCAGTTTCCTCAAGATTGATGACCAGAGGAGGCTGAGAGGTCTGACCCTCTTCTCTTTGTTTCAGTGTTGTTTGCAATGCTGCTTGTGCGGCCTCTGATTCTCCCAACTTTTCTTGTGCTTGAATCAGCTGCTTATAAAGGGAAATCATCAAGGCTGTGGCATCCTGCTCATGTCTTTGCTGAGCTACTTCATCTGTTTGAGGGTGAATGGTAGCTGGGAGTTTGATCTTTTTCCTTAAGGCAGCCATGTCAGCATCCCTCAACTTCAATATCTCTTGTATTCCTTTGATGTCTTTGGGATCATGCCCAATCTCAATGATTATGTCTTCCAAGGACCTTATTCTGTTGTCCTTTGCCTGGGATGATGCCCTCTCCAACTCCAGTTGAGAGGCTGTATTATTGAGGCTGCTTTCTAGCTTGTAATTTTCTAATGTTTTGTCTGCCAAGGCGGCATACACCATCTCACCAGTCTGTTTGTGCAGTTCAATTTTATCCATTGGGTGTATGTCCTTGGCCAGGACCTCCAGATTGGTTTTGAGGTAATCTGAGGTAGATTGGGGCTGCAGTGCTGTTGGCATAAAATGGCTCATGATCATTTTGCCTTCCTGTACATCAAATGCAGACATCAGTCTTTGTTGATTGGTGGGAGCCATTTTCAATAAATGGTTGTACAGTTGTATCTTGATAGGGTCACTCCTCCTTTTGATGTCTATAAACTGCTGCTTGATGCTCTTTTCTCCTTCTCTTTGCTGGCTGGAGGAGCTGACCTCTCCTCCCATAGTTCTATCCTGTTCCTGCTGGAAGGAACTGGCTAAAGCTTCTCTGCTGGGTGGGCCCATGCCCATTGCTTGCCTTATTGCTATGTCATCCTTAGAAAAGTCGTTCAACCTTTGCCTTTTCTCTCCCTGGTTTATGGATGATGTCAGAGGAGTTTCTCTATCCCTTTTTCTGTTTATGTCCTCTTTCTGTGGAGTTTGGAGGACCGAGGCATCGAAGGTAGTTTCTGGCCTAGGAGGCACTATGTTTTGAGTCAGTTGCTCAGTGGAGGTTGGAGTATCAACTACTCTTCCTTGCTGTAAGGGCTGCTGTAAGGGCTGATGTCCCTCATGTGGCCCTTCTTCTTGATGCAGTTCCTGTTGTTGTTGTTGTTGCTCTGCCTGCTGCTGCATTTCTTTATCTGCCTGCTCTTGAGTCACTGGAGGTGGCTGCTCCTTGCCATGGGGCGATTGTTCTATCTCCATTTCCTTTTCTTTGCCTTTGCTAGATATATTTTCAGTGGCCTTGGTAGTTTGTTGTTTGGCAGTTGAGGAGGATGCAGCTGCTCCCACTTGTGTGCTCGGAAGTGTGAATACCTGTGGACTGTTGGAAATAATACTGAGAGGGGGGGTGAATCAGTATTATCAGATCAATCAAACCTTTTCAATGCTCAGAAACATATACGCTACTTCAGTTAAGTAAAACAGCGTGTACACGCTACTGTGACTAAATAAAACAGCGTATAAGCAGAAAACTCATAACTTAGTTAGCTTATTCTTCAGTTAAGTTCATCAGGACATTATTCAGCACATTAACAGTAAGCAGATGCAGTATAACAGAACGGATCAAAAGTCACACACATGAACACCAAGATATAAGGTGGAAACCCAATGTGGGTGAAAACCACCTGCTGCAAGTTATCTCTATCTTTCTTTAAGAAACTTCAGTTTACAATCTTTTGTACTGGTGCAGCCTTATACCAGTACGCAGGCTACAACCTGCAGAAGGCTACAACCTTCTCTCGTTCTCCAAACTTCCTTGGAAGGGAGCTCCAACCCCCTTTGTTCTTGTACTAGCCAAGATACTAGTACGTAGGTGCTGACCTACAATCTTCTTTTCTTCAGGTATCACCTTTCATACATTTTCAGACTTGAATATTCCTGAAGCACAACATTACAATCTGAAGACCACAATTCATTCAATTTCCACAACAGATCATTGAAGCATAAAACAACCAAACTCTGAATCACTGAACCACTGAACCCTGTCAATCACCAGTTATCAGAACACAGAGCAGACTACAGAACTCTGCAATAACTGTCAGACCCCACTGTAAACCCAAAAACAAGCTTCAAAAGATATACGCTACTTCAAGGAGCCAAACCCGCGTATACACGCTCTTTTACCGAAGCCAACCTGCGTACAGATCTAAAAATAAACTTTCTCAATTTGCAGCTGTACCAGACATTAGTTAGACCCAGAACATAGCATTGCGACAATATGCAGATCTAGAAATAAGCATAATCAACCATATCATGATAGTGCATTTCAAACCATTAGATCCCGATCTATCCTTAGATCTAGTCTTCCATCAACCAATGTGATCTCTCCTTGGCTTAGATCAAGCAACCCAGCACCTGCAAATCAGATCTCTTTCACTCTTAGATATTCAAGCCCTTGTCAAAAGATGATTTTGCCTAATGATCTTCTTCTCCTTATATAGTCTTAGGCCTAGCTCAATACCAAGAGCCAAAACCATAGTAACACAATACCATCAACTTCAAAACTAGGGATCGACACGCCCGTCGAGACACAATGGTCCGAAATCATAGGCACAACTTCCAAGGACTAACCACCATGGACCAAAGGAACCTTTCCACATACACGCGCTTTTTATGAATCGAACTAGCGTGTACACGCGACTTGGGCTTAACGAAACGGCGTGTATGAGCTTCCTTGGCATGCTGTACTGAGATCTGTCTTCTGATTAAGATGCCATCACTTGTACCAACCTCTGAGCACTTGTACCATCCTCTGAGTGAGTTGCCATCAAGGACAACACTTGAATCATAATGCCAACAATCTCCCCCTTTGGACTTGATGGCAACCACCACACCAAGTCACTCTCCCCCTTTGACATCAAGAGCAAAGGGCTGTGCTCCCCCTGAGGACATGCTGATACCTCTGCTTGGCTGTGCTGACTCGTGCTCCCCCTGACAGTAGGCCAGATCTGAAAAAGATGTTCTTCAACAAGAGCCAAGATTTATACACCATAAGGGACCTTCCTATCACCAAAAGACTCAATACATACATCCATACTCCCTACCAAGAGGGGACATATCAGAAACAACCAATTATATTACAGCATTCATCCCAGGCATAGTGGGGAAACCAACATAGGCCGTTACATGACCTTGACACCATAAAAGAGATATGACAAGAGAGATACATGACATAGAGACAACAGATCTAGACCAAGACTTAGGAAAGACACCAGCAACATCTGATAAACATCTTGTTAGATCAGCAACCAGAATTTCTTTCTGAGCTCCTTCTCCTGAAACCAACAACCAAAACATCTGAATGCCAACAATGCTTTATGAGACTTTTGAGCTGCTCCCCCTGAACCTGTGCCTGTTGCACTCCCTGAAACTGTGCCTGAAGAATTCTGACATTCCTATTGCTTTTCAGAACTTCAGAGTTTTCCCTTGCTGTTCAGAACTTCATATACGCGTTTTATCCTATATAAAACAGCGTATGTACGCGGATATTCTTTCTGCAACAAGCGTCCAGCATACACGCGACTTACCCACCATAAATCCGCGTGTATACGCTCATATCCCTTCCGTAACCTGCGTATACCAACTTTTCTGTAGGACAAACAATCTTCAACAACAGGATGAAGCATCAACTACTCCCAGCTTTTGTCTGAGATATTCAAAAGTTTCCCTGGGCAGTGGTTTTGTGAGAATATCAGCAACTTGCTCCTTAGAAGGAACATACTCCAACTTGACCTTCTGCTCAAGCACTTGTTCCCGAAGAAAATGGTACTTGATTGGTATGTGCTTGGTCTTTGAGTGCATGACAGGATTCTTTGAAATGCTGATTGCACTTGTATTATCACATAAGATAGAGACAGGTGGAGTGCAAGTGATTTGAAAGTCCTGCAAGGTCTGCATCATCCAAAGAAGTTGTGTGCAACAAGATGCTGCAGCCACATATTCTGCTTCAGCTGTAGATAAGGCAATCGAACTTTGTTTCTTGCTGAACCAAGATACTAATCTAGAACCCATGAAGAAAGCACCTCCACTTGTGCTTTTCCTATCATCCACACTTCCAGCCCAATCTGCATCTGTGTAAGCATGAAGAGTGAGATCAGTATTTCTAGGATACCATAAGCCATAGTTTTGGGTCCCTTGAAGATATTTGAAGATTCTTTTGACTGCCTGAAGATGAGTTTCCTTTGGGTTGGCTTGAAATCTTCCAACCATTCCTACTGCATGTGTAATATCTGGTCGAGTACCTGTCAAATAAAGCAAACTCCCAATCATGGATCTATAAGTGGGTTGGTGAACTGCTGCTGATTCATCATTTGCACTGAGGCTGCATCCTGTAACCATGGGTGTACATACTGGTTTTGACTCTTCCATGCCATACTTCTTCAAGATCTGCTTGAGGTATTTGGTTTGAGACAAGAAGATACCTCCTTCATTTTGTTGGATTTGCAATCCAAGAAAATATGTCAATTCTCCAAGAAGTGACATTTCGAATTCTTTCTGCATAACCAAGGCAAAGTTTTGACTCATGGTCTCTTCATTGCTGCCAAAAATAATATCATCTACATAAACAACAAGGATTAGCAATTTGTTATTTTCAACTTTTATATAGAGATTGCTATCTGCTGATCCTTTTGAAAAGCCTTGTTGGTGAAGATATTTGTCCAAGCGATAGTACCAAGCCCTTGGAGCTTGTTTGAGCCCATAGAGTGCCTTTTTCAATCTGCATACAAGGTTTGGATCATTTCCAAGAATGAACCCATCTGGCTGCTCAATATATACTTCTTCTTCTAAGTCTCCATTTAGGAAGGCTGATTTCACGTCCATTTGAAATACCTTGAAGTTTTGAAAGCTTGAGAGAGCAAGGAACATTCGGATGGCCTCTAGTCTTGCCACAGGAGCAAAGGTCTCTTCAAAATCTATTCCTTCTTGCTGTGCATACCCTTTACAAACAAGTCTGGCCTTGTTTCTAATTACTTCTCCATTTTCATTTAACTTATTCTTGAAGACCCATTTTGTTCCTATTACATTCTTATCTTTTGGTCTAGGAACTAATTCCCAAGTGTTGTTCCTTTCGATTTGCTCAAGTTCTTCATCCATTGCTTTGACCCAACATTCATCTTTGCATGCTTCTTTCACATTTTGTGGTTCAATGGAGGAGAGTAGAGCCAAGTAGCTTGAAGCTTCTGCAAGTGTCCTTCTTGTTTGTACTCCTGCTTCTTTCTGCCCCACAATCTGAGTTTCTGGATGATTCTTTTGGACATATCTGGATGGAGTCTTCTCTTCTATTCTTGTCTGCTCCTCTGGTTCTTCTTGAGATTCTTCTTCTTCATCATTTCGCCTTTGAGAGTAACCTTCATCTTCTTCAATGTCTTCATGATGAACTTGCCTAGGAATATATCCCTTCTCATCAACCACTATATCAATACTGTCAACAATTCTGCCAAGTCTTTTATTGTAGCACTTGTATGCTTTGCTATGTGGAGAATAACCAAGAAGAATGCCCTCATCTGCTCTAGGTTCAAGTTTGCCAAGTTGCTCATCAGTATTCTTAATATAACATTTGCTCCCAAAGATTTTGAAATGCTTCACGGAAGGAGTTTTACCACTCCAAAGCTCATGAGGTGTTTGAGTGCTGTTTACTCGGACATTTGTTTTGTTAAGAATGATAACAGCAGCATGTGCAGCTTCACCCCAGAAGGTTGCAGGAGTACCTGATTCATCGAGCATAGCACGAGCCATTTGTTGGATAGTTCTGTTCATTCTTTCCACAACCCCATTTTGCTGAGGAGTTCTAGCTGTAGAGAATTCTCTTCTTATCCCATGTTCATCGCAGAAATCGAAAAATTCATTTGATGTGAACTCCCCACCTCTGTCAGATCTGAGGCACTTAATTTTGTGTCCTGATTCATTTTCAGCCAATGCTTTGAAGGATTTGAATTTTTCGAATGCTTCATCTTTGTGCTTCATAAGCCCTAACCAAACAAACCTTGAGAAATCATCAATGAATAATATCAGATATTCTTCTCCTCGAGGTGTCCTTTTCCTAAATGGACCACATACATCTGTATGGACTAGCTCAAGAGGCAAGCTAGCTGATCCTTCCTTTTCTGGAAAGTTAGTTCTGGTTTGCTTTCCAAACTGACAAGATTTGCATATAGTGTTGTCTGGAATTTTGATATCTGGAAGATCGCGAACTGCCTGATATTTGCATGCTTTTCTTATTTGTGAGAAGCTTAGATGTCCCAACCTTCGATGCCATAGCCAGTGCTCTTCATCCTTGCTAAGATAGCATTGTTGTTGTCCTTCTTCAAATATGTACAGATTATTTGGAGTTCTTTTGCCTTTGAGAACTGTTTTACCTGTATCAAGATCACGAACAAGACATCCATTCGATCTGAAAATAACCTCGGTTTTTTGATCACACATCTGACTGACACTTAGAAGATTATGCTTCAATCCATCAACATACAAAACATTTCCAGCCTTGACCTTTTCTTTCAAAGAAGCAATACCTTTTCCTTTTATAGTTGCAGGAGTATCATTTCCAAAAGAAACTTTCTTTCCCTTTTCTAAAGTAGAATAAGATTCAAGTTTTTCTTTATCACCTGTCATATGTTTCGAACATCCACTGTCAATGTACCATAGATTTTCCTGTCCTTCTGCATAAAACGCTATCCCACATCTTTCTGTCTGAGGTTCTTTTATTTTCCATTTTTTGGTGCTCGTGGCTTGTTCCTTTTTCTCCTGAAACCTGCTCCTGCATTCAGATTCTTTATGACCAAAATTATTGCAAATAGAACATTCAACTTCATTTTCAAGAACCGAAAAGTTGTTATAGGTCCTCTTTGTAATCCCTGTCATACTTCTTTGTTTTTGAGCTTCCCTAGTCATGATTGTTTTATATGCAACACATTGAGCTGCTTTGTGACCAAAGTTATGGCAAGAAAAGCATTGTCCATTGAAGAAGCTTCTGCGGTTATTGAATCTACCAGCCAACTGATTGTAATTTCTATTTTCATCTATTCTTGTGCCAAACTGAGAAGATTTTACCTGTGGTTGGTTGTAGCTTTTGTTCACCCTTAAGAAGGATTGTCCCTGATAGTTTCTGTTTGTAATTCGTCCCTGCTTTACCTGATTATCTTCATTGTTCTTCTGCTCATTTCTTCTTGCTGCATCAAGATAATTCTTTGAGGTGGATGCTTTAGAGGTTTCTCCATTATAGCCCAAACCTGTCTTGTTTAGAGGAGACCGCTGCACATTGATAATCTCATCCAAAGTTTCAGATCCTTTGACAAACTTAAGATTAATAGCTTTTGTTTTCTCAATTTCTTTTCTGAGACCAACAATTTCACCTTCTAGTTTTTCAAGATGTTTTTCCTTTTCGTCAATTTGAAATTGCAAAGTATCAATGATCACACTCTTTTCTTCTATGCATCTCTTGAGTCTAGTAATTTCATTATAGAGATTATCCACATCTACAGCATCCTCATAATCATCATCTTCAAATGCCATTAATAGCTTATATTTATTACCTTGTTCATCTTCATCATAGCTAGTGATCATTTTGTCCCATATCTCTTTTGCTGATTTGAAGTGCATGACCTTCATGAATTCTGTTTGGGATATACTTCCTAATAGAGTACTGACTGCTTTTGCATTTGTTTCATATGTCTTTTTCTCAGCTGGATCTGTAGGAGTAACTGAAGGAAAAGCATAGCCTGTTTCTACAATGTTCCAAACTTCTGTACCAAGAGATTGAAGATATGCAGTAACTCTTACCTTCCAATAATTGAAATTTGTTCCATCAAAAACCGGTGGCCTGATTGATGCTTCTTTCTCGTAGTTGCTCATGATGAATGATCTACCTTCAAGCGATCAAGCTTCCCTGAAGGACCTGCTCTGATTCCAATTGTTGGAAATAATACTGAGAGGGGGGGTGAATCAGTATTATCAGATCAATCAAACCTTTTCAATGCTCAGAAACATATACGCTACTTCAGTTAAGTAAAACAGCGTGTACACGCTACTGTGACTAAATAAAACAGCGTATAAGCAGAAAACTCATAACTTAGTTAGCTTATTCTTCAGTTAAGTTCATCAGGACATTATTCAGCACATTAACAGTAAGCAGATGCAGTATAACAGAACGGATCAAAAGTCACACACATGAACACCAAGATATAAGGTGGAAACCCAATGTGGGTGAAAACCACCTGCTGCAAGTTATCTCTATCTTTCTTTAAGAAACTTCAGTTTACAATCTTTTGTACTGGTGCAGCCTTATACCAGTACGCAGGCTACAACCTGCAGAAGGCTACAACCTTCTCTCGTTCTCCAAACTTCCTTGGAAGGGAGCTCCAACCCCCTTTGTTCTTGTACTAGCCAAGATACTAGTACGTAGGTGCTGACCTACAATCTTCTTTTCTTCAGGTATCACCTTTCATACATTTTCAGACTTGAATATTCCTGAAGCACAACATTACAATCTGAAGACCACAATTCATTCAATTTCCACAACAGATCATTGAAGCATAAAACAACCAAACTCTGAATCACTGAACCACTGAACCCTGTCAATCACCAGTTATCAGAACACAGAGCAGACTACAGAACTCTGCAATAACTGTCAGACCCCACTGTAAACCCAAAAACAAGCTTCAAAAGATATACGCTACTTCAAGGAGCCAAACCCGCGTATACACGCTCTTTTACCGAAGCCAACCTGCGTACAGATCTAAAAATAAACTTTCTCAATTTGCAGCTGTACCAGACATTAGTTAGACCCAGAACATAGCATTGCGACAATATGCAGATCTAGAAATAAGCATAATCAACCATATCATGATAGTGCATTTCAAACCATTAGATCCCGATCTATCCTTAGATCTAGTCTTCCATCAACCAATGTGATCTCTCCTTGGCTTAGATCAAGCAACCCAGCACCTGCAAATCAGATCTCTTTCACTCTTAGATATTCAAGCCCTTGTCAAAAGATGATTTTGCCTAATGATCTTCTTCTCCTTATATAGTCTTAGGCCTAGCTCAATACCAAGAGCCAAAACCATAGTAACACAATACCATCAACTTCAAAACTAGGGATCGACACGCCCGTCGAGACACAATGGTCCGAAATCATAGGCACAACTTCCAAGGACTAACCACCATGGACCAAAGGAACCTTTCCACATACACGCGCTTTTTATGAATCGAACTAGCGTGTACACGCGACTTGGGCTTAACGAAACGGCGTGTATGAGCTTCCTTGGCATGCTGTACTGAGATCTGTCTTCTGATTAAGATGCCATCACTTGTACCAACCTCTGAGCACTTGTACCATCCTCTGAGTGAGTTGCCATCAAGGACAACACTTGAATCATAATGCCAACATGGACAAAGTTCAAGGTCAGCCATCTTCCTTAGATTCCTTACTGCCCTCTGATTTAGCTCTTCTTGTGACATGGGCTCTTCTAAGGTCCCTCTCCTCCATTTGTCTTGGTTAGCATATTTTTCAATGTGAGGGATACTATAATGATCATAGGCAGACAACTTATATTTGAGCCTCCTCATAGTTATAAAATGATTAGGGTCATAGGGTGTCCATAGGAAACTGGTTTGAAGGCCAAGGGACTCAAGCATTCTATCTTCTTCCTTCCATCCTTGCTCCCTCTCGTTATAGATAAAATGGCCAAGTTGGCTTTTCACCTTCAACTGTGCTTTTTTTCCTTTTCCTGAAAAGTGAAGCACATCAACCCGGCCAAATTGCCTAAAGTACTCTAGGGCAAATAGCCTCATAGGCACATACTTAGGTAATCTGAATGGAGGCAAATCACACCCATATATCCTGATGACAGTGTGGTTTTGGTAGAAGTACCAATCCCCAATGTTGTAAGCTTTGGATAGCTGAAGAATTCTCTGCATGTCATCAGTGAGTCTCGGAGGAGGTAAGCTCATCAGCATCGCCATAGCTGGATGGACGAACAGGTCTATGAATTCACAGTAAGTGTATGGAGAATCAGGTGTAGTGTGGAAGACAGAGGACCAATAGACCACTGATCTGGGATTGCCTTGGGCATCCACTCTTTTGATTGAAAAATGAAATTTCTCATGTTGATGGTACAAGATCAAATGGTAAATGTAGGAGGTGTATCTGAACATCTTTTCTCTGGATAAATTCATTAGTTGCTCATGCATTTGTCGGAGATATAGGTGGCATAATCATAGCAAACTGGAGATCTGCCCGGAGCGAACATCAGCATCATTACCAGTACAGTTTGGTCTACCAATTCTATTGAGCTATAGCCCAAAATCGGACTAATCATATCTACCAAGTCCCTGCCCAACTGGTTAAGGTATACTTGATTCAGAGGAGGATATTGCACAGAATCAGAGTCAATGTATAACTGATTTAGCTTAGTGATTTGGGCATCTGTCAATCTATCTCCTTGTTTTATCAAATCTACTAGTGACAAGGGGACCAATTTTCTCTGAGTTTTGAAGCAGAGCATGTTCCTGATGGCTTCAGGAGTGATGTAAAAGAGAGCAGCACCAGAAGGATCCAACACAGCCCTCTGAGTAGGGTCATAATATTCAGCACAAAGATGGATCAAATCAGGGAATTGATTGACTTGAGGCAACTTAAAAATAGGAAGGAAAGAATCCCATATACCCAACACATCTGCTCCAGATTCATGTTTGGCCTTAAGTTCATTGAGCAGGTGGATATGGAACTTGGTTCTCATCAACATCTCTTCTGAAATCTGATAATCCATATCTGCCAAGGCTTGCCATTCCAAGTTCCTTTGAGGGGCATTCAGAGGCTGAACATTTAGTACTACAGGTGTCTCCATTGAAAAAGAGGATTCTGAATTAAGTGTAAAGTGGTTTCAGTTGAGCAGGACAGTATAGAGGAGTGTCTCTTTACCAGGGAGGTGAATTTATAAGGAACAGAGAGTAGTTCTGATAAACAGCAATTGAAATACTGTTTAAAGTTTAAATAAGACCAATGCCTGGCCTCACTCTGTCTTTCTCAGCAGGTAAATTCAGTTTAAATGAGTCTTTCGCGAATGCGCGAACAGAGTATGGTTTTTAGTGAAAATGCGGGCAAACAAGGCTCAGCTAGTGTTTTTCGAGTTCACAATTGTAAATGGGGCCAGGCGCAAGTATTTCTGCCGGTCAATTATATGTTTTTCACAAATTTAATTGTCCTTGGCAATTTACAGACAAAACCAGGCGAAGGAATGATTTTCGAGGATAAATACCTGGTTTTCAGAGAGCAATGGAGAGGAATGCAGGTGAAAATGGTGCGCTGGCGGTCTCCTAGTTGAGTTCTGCAGGTTGGTGCACTGTTGGACGTGGAAAAATCATGCAGGAGCAACAAACGTTTTTGTAGAAAAGTGCCAAAAAAAACGTGAAATTTGGCTATAATATTGATTTTTCGGACTTTTGGCGCGCTTTTCTGGTGACGTCATCGGTGGGGTCAGGGCCGGGTGACGTCAGCATGACGTCATCAGGTGAGGTGGTAGGCTCTGAGTGGTCCACGGGGATGATGAAGTGGCAAGACACATTGGCAGAAGGTCGGGCGCAGCGGTTGACGCGATGGCAGGGTGGCAATGACGTGGGATGACGTGGGAGTGACGCTGGACAAGCGGGATGACCGAAACCGGAAACGGTTAGCGGTTTTATATCGCACCGCTTATGATACGGACGAGGTATTTGTCAGGCGTACCTCCGATGCGCTGTGGGGAAGACGCGTGGCGACCGAATGACGTAACCCTTCTGACAGATATTGGAAGGTATCTGTCCGCCATCGAAGCCGCTCTGATATCAATGAGGGCCGTCGGATCTCATGGGCCCGATCCGACGGTTGACGGGGGGGGTAAGGTGCTCGACCGGTACGGGGTAATTGGCGGACGTCGGAGCCGCTCCGACGTGGATGAGAGCCGTTGGATTAGAGGCCCTCAATCGGACGGCTGTCGGACCAATGAAATGAACGGCCGATACGGAAGGGACGGGGTTATTTTAATATTTATTTCGGGATCTGTGCTTGGCGGAAAAACCTTAGGGTATGGGTTTTTGTAAGGTTTTTCGGTGTATTTGGAAAATCACATATATGCGCTCGAACCATTGGATAATCACAAAAATGGGTTTTTGTGTATTATTTGGCAATTTAGAGCGGGTAAGGGTAAAGCAAGGTTTTTTACAAGGTTTATGTTTGCAAATGGGGTGTAATGGGTTAAAAATGGATTCAGAAAGGGGGGGGAGAGTTTAGAGTTAGGTTTATCAAGATGACCAGGTGTCATTTGATCCCTGATATAGAACTTATTGGCTATAATGCCAAGGGGGGGGATATTTATACAAAATTTGGGGTTTATACACCATGGTGTTAATACTAGTAGGGGAAAGGTAATATAGGGGATTTACATAGTAAAGTTAGAGTTAATATGGGGGGAGATGTGAATGAGGGGGGGAAATCACTAAGTTTATTTGAAACTTACTTAGTTTAGGGAGTAGATCAAAATGAAAAGAGTTTAGACAAGAAATGTGGCTTCTAAAAGATTAAGAACCACCATGAAACCATAATCTTCTTCCATGAATCTCAGCTGATGAGGGAGTGTTAGTAATGAAGTGGAAAGGGGAAGAAGGGAGGTTAGACATGCTTCCTGCTTGCTGCAACTTGATGAAGAAGAACACCTTCTCAATTGATTTGACTTTGCTTTGGTAAACAAAGTTAACACACCTGCAATGGTAAAGATAACCTTTCTGCAACCCCAACTACTTACCCAGCTACTTGCCTAGCATTTTTTATTTCTTCTTGGAGGGTGCACTTGGACTTGCAAACCCTTACCTGCCTTTTCTTTTCTCTGGCTTTTTCTCTTGTTTTTTCTATCTACTTCTACCCTTATTTCTTCCAAGGTCCCAGATTAAGCTGTTGGAGCCTTTTCTTCTCTACCTGAACTATTTGTCTGCCAAGATTAAACAGTTTGGACAGACTCCTTTCTCTATTCTATAACTGAAAATTTAAACCATGGAATGATCCAGATTAGACTGTTGGAACATCCATCAAAATTTTAAGTCCATACCAAGCTATAAGCACAGATTGGATTCTCCTGGAAATATGTGATCTTTGAATCATCAAAGCAGAGCATATTTGGACCTTTCATAGCCAATCATGAAATATGAAACCTATTGGTATAGGTAGCTAACAGTGGCTCCACATGGGGATGGTGTTTCATTTGAAAGACCAAGAACAGCAGGTCAGATGGCCTTGCTCCTTGATTGCTCTTGCCCGTCTTGTAGTTTGCTGCCTTGAAGTGCCCAAATTGTGTGCTTTTCTTCTTGGTAGACCTCTGATTCTTTTTACCTTTTGCTGACAGTCAATAAACTTGAAAAAACTGCATTTTTACAATCTGAACAGAAAATAATATATACATCTGCATATATACAAGGGAACCCCAGACTGCACTCATGGGTAATATTCAAAGTAGTGCTTGAGCATCCTGCCATTCACAGGACCTTCATCCAAGTCAGTTTCAGTTAGACTTTTAAGGAAATAGGTATTGTTACCTTGCACTGCTTGGACAGCAAATGGTCCTCTCCAAAGGGAGTCAAATTTTCCATGCTTTCCTTTGTCTTCTCTTCTTGCATTCCACTCGAGGACTTTGTCTCCCACACTGAAATCTTCTGCCTTAGTTCTTCTATCAAAGGTCTTCTTTAATTTCTCTTGTAGAACTTGAACTCTGCTGAAAACTTGGTCTCTAGTTTGCTGAAGACATATGATTTGATTGATTCTTCTTTGCATATCATTTGGTTCAGCTTGGCTTTCTTGAAGAAGCTTCATAACAGGCACTCCTAATGATGAGGGGAACTTGGCCTCTAATCCATAAACCAACTCATATGGGCTGGTCCCAATTGATCTTTTGGTTGTTAGTCTATCTGCCCATAGGGCATTCACAAGCTTCTTATGCCAATTCTTTTTGTTCTCTTCAAGTACTTTCTTTATGATGTTTATCAGACTTTTATTTGATGACTCGGCGAGGCCATTTCCTTGGGGATAGTAGGCAGTGGAATGGCCCAAAGTGATGTGAAATTTATGGCAGAAGTTCACCATTTTCTTGGATCTGAAAGCAGCAGCATTGTCTGTTATTATTTTGTCAAGACAGCCAAATCTTGCCAATATGTTGTTCTCCAAGAACTGAATAATTATTGAATCATTTGCTTGTCTGCATGGGGCAGCTTCAATCCACTTAGTGAAGTAGTCTGTGGCTATTAAGATCCATCTGTGCTGGCCTGAAGATGAGGGATGAATTTCCCCAATGAAGTCCAATCCCCATTGTTGAAAAGGTCTCTCTGTTGCAATAGGCCTTAAAGGAAGTGGCAGCAACTGTCTCTTTCCCTCAAACACTTGACATTTATGACATGAGGTGATGAATTTCTTGACATCAGAGAACATGGTGGGCCAGTAGTATCCAGCCCTTAGTATCTTGTCCACAGTGGACTTCCAGTACAAGTGCCCACCACAGTCACCTGCATGAAATTCTTTTATGATATTGTCAGTTTCATCTTCAATTAAACAGTGCAGCAATATACCTTCATGGTCTTTCCAAAGCAGATTGCCATCCATCACACAAAATCTTGAGGTTTTCATTTTTAAGAATCTACTCTTAGTTTTGGACAGTCCTGGGGGAGCACACAGGTTTTGTAACACATAACAGATATCTAAATACCAGGGGGATTGTTCAAAGGCTACATTGATCTTTGGAGTCGCCAGCTCCGGTTCACTGTCCAGCTGGTTAATGTCTAAGGCTTGAAAATTTGTTTCTGTCATTAATTTGGCCAAGCCTTGCCCTTTTATTAGTTTTGTAGGTTTTATCTCAATGTCAAATTCCAAGATGTTGGCAATCCATTTTCCTCTTCTGCCCTCTAAATGTTCTTGGGTGAGAATGTCTTTGACAATAGGACTTGGCACATATGCTATAACATGGGAATAAAGGATATAAATCCTAAAGTCTTTAATGGCTTTGACTAAAGCATAAGCTTGCTTTTCCATGATTTGATACCTTAAAGGTGCATCTCTGAGAGCTTTGCTAAAGAAAGAAATTGGCTTCTCATTTCCTTGGTCATCTTTTTGCAATAAAACAGCAGCAATAGTATGCTGGGAGGCAAAAGAGAAAATGATAAATTCTCTGTCAAACTGAGGGTTGGTCAACACTGGGGTTTGGGTAAGGGCCAATTTTATACCTTCAAAGGCTTGATTGGCTTCAACGGTCCATTTTACTTTTGAATCTTTCTTTAGCATGTTATTTAATAATCTGATTAGCTCTGCTAAGTTTGGGATAAACCTTCTCAAGAAATTGATTTTTCCCAAGAATCCTTGCAACTCTTTGACATTTCTTGGGTGGGGCATTTGTAGGATAGCTTGTATCCTATCTGGGTCAATTCTAATGCCATCTTTAGAAATGATGTGGCCCAATAGCTTACCTTCCTCTAAACCAAATAGGGATTTCTTGGGATTCAAGGAAATTCCATATTTTCTGCATTTTAGGAAGATCTGTCTCAAATGTTTTATATGTTCCTGGTCTGACTTTGAGAAAGGTGTAAGGTCATCCAGGTAAATGACTAAAAAGTCATGAATCTCCTTTGCAAAAGCAATGTCCATTGCTCTTTGAAATGTTGCCCCTGCATTTTTTAATCCAAAAGGCATTTTTACATATTTGAAAGTTCCCCATGGGGTTGTAAATGTTGTTTTGTCCTGATCATCAGGGTGAACCAAGATCTGGTTGAAACCTGAGAATCCATCAAGTAGAGAAATTCTGGAAGCCCCCACTACT
The DNA here is from genome assembly GCA_031772625.1 of Pinus tabuliformis. NCBI lineage: Eukaryota > Viridiplantae > Streptophyta > Pinopsida > Pinales > Pinaceae > Pinus > Pinus tabuliformis. Next base: position 465,652,103 of record CM062819.1, read on the forward strand.
CTTTGCAAAATGTGATCCATCTTGGGTAAGGGGTAATTGTCTTTGAGGGATACTTGGTTCAGATTCCTCAAATCCACACACAGCCTAATTTCTCCAGTCTTCTTTCTTGTAGGGACTAAGTTGGAGATCCATTCAGAGAATCTGATTGGTGCTATGATGCCTGCCTTGAACATTTTTTGTACCTCTTGTTCCATTGCTGGGAGAAGCATAGGATTGATTCTCCTCAGTTTTTGTTTAAAGGGCTTTTGATCAGGTTTGAGAGGGATAGTGTGCTGGATTACAGAGGTGTCATAGGACTTTAGGTCCTCATAGCTCCATGCAAAAACATCCTGGAACTCTTTGAAGAGGTCAATGTATTTTGGCTTTTGGTCAGGAGGTAAGGAAGCAGATAATTTAATTATCTTGGGCTTGTCACTTGTACCTATGTTGCACTCTTCAATGGCTGCATTTAGGGGCTGCATTTTTGGTTTTCTGGGGATGTCATTTGAGTCAAAGATGTCTTCTAGTGGGGTTAGGCCTGTTGGTAGAAAATTGTCTTTCAACTCAATGATTTCAGTTTCAGCATTGGCCACTTCCTCACCATTGATTGATTGAATTTTTTGAATGTTGTCGATGTTGAAAATAGTTGGATTTAGTATTTGTTTTGCTGTTCTGGGTGATATTAGGTGAGCAATCTGTTGAAACTGTATTTGTGATGGACTTGCTTCATCAAGTATTTGTGATTGACTTGCTGTCTCAAGCATTTGTGATTGACTTGTTGTATCAGTGTCAATATTTAATCCTGCAAATTCTTGTTGCAGAGTTAAAAAATGGTTTATTTGCTTGTCATTCTCAAATACTTGCCAATCATTAACATTGTTCGGGATGGAGGGTCTGTGTTTTACCTCAGCTGTAAAACAATGATGGGGCTCAAAAGGCAGCTTGCAGGTACTTGCAAAGGTGGCTAAACTATGAGCATGTAGATTGTTGGTTCTAGGAATTTTAGTGATTTGAAATTCAGAGAAAAAGTTTAGTATTTCAGCAACAGCAGATCTATAAGTCCTTAGTCTTTTGTCATTGGTGACAAAGTTTCCCTTCACTTGTTGAATCACTAAATCTGAATCACCCATGATTGAAACCCTGGCAGCTTGTAAGAATTTTACTAACTTGAGGCCTAGTAAGAGAGCTTCATATTCTGCCATGTTATTAGTACATCTGAAGTTTAATCTATAGGCTCTGCCTTCTGCATGACTATTTTCTTTGTTGTGTACCCAAACTCCAGCTCCTGCCCCTAACTTGTTGACTGAGCCATCAAATTCAAGGAACCATAGAATATCCTGTTGGGAAGGAGATTTAATGATCTGTTCATGGGCTGGAAATGTGAGTAGCAGTTGTGGTTTTTTCTCTAGCTTATCTTCTAGGACAGTCTCATCGTTTGATTGGATGTTCTTGGCAACTAGGGCAGCAGCAACATCTAGTGTTTGATTGACTGTTGTTTCATGGGTGGTAATACTTTCATTCGAATCTTCCTCTTGTATGAATATCTTGGTTTCAACCTCACCTTTTAGGGGAGTTGTGGCTTCATTGAAGAGAATGTATGAGTCTATGTCTGAATGGATAGCATATATGGGAAAGTTTTGAGGCTTTTCTTCACTGCTGACCATGTATTTCATAAGTGTTTCTCTGTACAGTCTTTTTGGTTGCCCAAAAACAGAGAGAGTGGCATATGACATGTCTAATTGCAGGGAACCTTGGAGTTTAGCTCCCCATGATCTTGATAAGAGCATCCCATACTTAGGTGGGATATCAGCAACTACCACATCCATTAGGATTGTCTTGTTTGGGTATTGAACCAGAGACACACATAAGTCTTTTATGAGACCTAAACACTTGACTTGGCTGGAGTCAAAGGAAAACAGATCCTTATATGGTCTTGTTATGTCTAAATTCAATCTCTCCATGACTGCTTTTGGCATGAGATTGTGAGAGGCACCTGAGTCAAACATTGCATTATGTAATATTTTATCATGAATATGTAAACTGACATAAAAAGGTAGTATCCCTGTGACTATTGTTTTTCCGTCCACTTCTGGGCCGAACAGTAATTCTGGGGTGTCATCTAACACATTGACATCATCTTTGTTGCTAGTGAGTTGCAGGGACTTCTTGATCTGTAATTTATAGATGTCATGTTTGGCTAGTTCTGAGAGAGGAATTGCTATCTTTAATTTGCCAATTTCTGTTTCTAGATCAAAAGGTTTTTCAGATTGGGTCTTGGGGTTATAGGTGACAGTCCTTTCCTTGTTTATTACATCTTCTTCTTGATTTTTGTCTTGACTTTGGGACTTATCCTTTTTACTCATCTCTTGAGGAGAAAGAGTTGAATAAGGATGAGCAGGGGGAGTGACCATAGGCTGCTGTTTTAAGGACAGTGGTTCGGTGATCTCCTCAACAATCACTTCTTATGTATGTGAATTTATTTTGTCATTAGGTTCTGTGCCTGTGACTCTTTCAGGCTGCTGATTATCCTCTTTCTTTTCAGGCTGGTTAACATTCACAGTTCTGCTCCTCAGCTTGTATTGTTTATGGACTTCATAAACAGCAGTGTCATAGCCTTGTTTAAAGTCAAAGGATTCACCTGATTTAGTTTGGAACAGTTTGATTTCATCATCCTTATGATCTTCTTGTGTTAAGAAAACTTGACTTTCACCATCTAGACCCATTAAATTAATCTCAGGATCTTCATTGGGCTCTGTTGATGTGGAAGTTTCTGCATAATTTTCTTGAAAAGGGGGTCTTATGTCTTGATCAGCACTGGTTTTGCCAATGCCTGGGTTTTGAGTTCTCCTAAAATTTGGATTCCTAGGAGGGTTGTTTTGTGGTGCTTCCCATGATGATTTTCTCTCAACCGATTCCACTCTATCACCCAATCTTTTCATGCCATTGAGTATGGCATCAAGTTTTTGATCAAAAGCAGAGGGTTCTTCTTTGAAAACAGTCCTCTTTTCCAACCTTGCCCTATTTCTTTTGGCAATGAGGTTGGCTTCTACTGTAACTGCAACCCTTTGGGCCTCTGCAAGGGATTGGGGATCTCTTTCTTTCAACTGATAGGCCATGTCAGGGTCAAAACCATCAGGGAATTTGTACAAGGCTAAATCAGGAGGAGGTCTTAAATTTTGTGGAATTGCATTATATACATTGTTGAATCTTGCACAATACTCCAAAACAGTCTCTTGGGGACCTCTCTTGATAGTGTCATATTCCCCAAGTATGTGCAGAGGATCCTTCTTCTTCTCCCATCTGCTAGTAAAGGCTTGATACAGTTCATCAGGAGTTGTAATGGAGTTTGCATTCAGGGATCTAAACCAAGTCCTTACATCCCCAGTTAGGCTTTGAACAAACATCCTCATTCTGACACTGTCATCATCTATTTCATAGGTCTCAAAATGGTCCTGCATTTTCTTAGCATGCTGGACAGCTGTCAGAGGGCCATTGGAGTCAAAATATGGGATTTTGGTTTGGTAGTCTTGGGGTAGAGCTGCAGCATTAGCTGGTATCTGCAAGGGTGCATATCTGTTAGCCATATTTACAGGATTTAGAGGATTAACAGGGGCAGCTAGGATAATAGGAACAGTGGGTATCACAGGGGTAACAAGTAGGGGTGAACCTAGAGTGTTGGTCGAGGGGATATGTGCAGTGGATGAAGATGTGAGAGAAGGATTTTGAGATGTGGATGGTGAACTAGGGGAACTAGGGGTAGACCGGAAAAGGACCTTGCATGGAGTAGGGATGAGGCTGGGATGATCTAAGTCCGAGGTTAAATCAGCAGGCTGCTCCTACCTTTGCTGCCCCCTGATGTTTCTAGGGATGGTATTTGGATTATTAACAATGATGGGTGGATTAGGATCAGGATTTGCCCTAGTATGCCGTGGATTTTTCTTGGGAGCCAGCTTCTAACTGTTTTTAGGATTTTGTAGGAAAAATTTTTATGTCTGCAAGGACTGGATGAAGATTTTGGAATGGCTATATATTTTTAGAGCTAAGATGAAGATTCCCTAAACAAGCTCCTCCCTAAAGCTGTTAGTGTGATACAGAAACAGATTAAAGGCCTCTTGACTGATTTCAGGCTTGATAGTAGCTATGGAAGATATATAGTAATTGAAAAATCTCAAGCAGTCCCCAGTTGAGTCGCCAATTATGTTAACACCCAGGTTGTTCCCTATGACTCCCAAGGGAATACGGCCGGGGTAACCACTAACCAACCTTTGGATCACAGTTTCTAGCCAAACTGTAATCAGAGAGGGCTCTCTCTTTATAATTTGTCTCTGTTATGATGGTGTTTTAGGCTAGCTATTATACTCAGATTTTGGTTTATGTTTTGGTTGTAGGATTTCCTTCAGGGCTTAAGATGTAGTGTTTAGAGCGTAATATATCATTGGGCAATGGAGTCTGGAGTTGTGAAATGTTCTGCAATGCAGGATTGGTGGTGTTCAAACTGCAGGGCCGATTGTGTATCTCAGACAAACAAATTTAACTTGAATGGTGAGGCATGTCAGCCAACAGAAAGCAATTAAGAATTTTCTATTAAGCTGGTGAGGTGAAAGTGAAACACGTTGCACAGGAGCAAACTTGAATTCCTGTGACGAAGGTCACTGTGAAAGATGTATTCTGAAAGTGCAGCAATTAAGAATTACACTTATCAAGAGTACAGCTGAAGAAAACATTCATTAACAACACAGATTGAACTCAGGGTATTCATTGAATAAATCCTGAAAGTTATTCTTTTTCCTTGTTGCTAAATATTCAAAATTAGAAACATATATGGATTTTAACAAATCAAAAATACATAACAGAGAGAGTTACAGAGACTTATTGTATTGTGTGATACACAGGAATCCAGCAGTTTTCAACAAACACCAGAACGCATTCAACACTTCAGAAATCCGAGAAATTCCATCACTTTCTTTATTAAACTTCTGAAAGGATTACAGCATAAGAACTTCTTCAGGAGAAATCAACAACAACCCTTGCAAACTCATGTGAAGGGGACTTTATAGGAATGCTTATACAAAATATCTCAGGCATTGAGTCACCTGAGAGAGAAAATATCTTCATAACTTCGTACAGAAAGTAGAAAAGAAGTTATTACAACTTTGAATGCAGCATAAATGCTCTTTAAGTCTGTCAGAGGATAATTTGACCTTTGGAGGTCATTGAGTCAGTTGAACCGCTTTGCTTCAACGCTGGATAATGTGTCTTTACTTTTTGCTGCGCTGTATCTTCTCGGCTCTGCCAGCTGTGGTGTCTTATTCTTGCTTTGTTGGCCAAAATTTTTGCTGAGTTGGCTCAGCTTTAATCTTTGATGCATGCTGATTTTGTTAAACTGTGCTTTGCATAACAACTGATATATATATATATATATATATATATATATATATATATATATATATATATATATATATATATATATATATATATATATATATATATATATATATATATATATATATTTATATATATATATTTTTTTTTTATTTTTTTTTTTAAATAGAATTTGGTGAATGGCCCACTGTTTATAAAATTTTCGGTATTGTATTTGTCCACCAGTCTTGTGTAGGGAGTTGATGCCTGAGAATTGCATCCATAGTCTCCTCTGCCTCTGTATACTTGTAAAAATAGGGTGCCACATCAAACAAGTGATTGATCTCATTCATTATAAAAAATAGACTTTCTACCTTGTTGTATATAGTCTGTCCTATGGTTGGCCCTGTTTCTTCTGAGCTGCTGGGCTTCTCATTGATGTCATTTGTGGCAAATGCATTCACTCTTTTAGCATACTGCTCATGAATGAGCAGTCTCCCTGCGTTGTTCAGTAAGCTAGGGAGTCCCCTGTTTTGCAGCACCAGGAATTTATCCATGAATCTTTTTACCTCGGTCTGCATGTCTTGGGTTCTTCTCTCCAATGTCTGCACCAAATTTCTCAATGTGAGAACCCTTTTGATCAATTGAATGGCCTCAGTTCTATTGGGAATTCCCATGTTTGCCAGCTGAGTACTTGTTCTATTATTCAGCACATTGATCATCCTGGTGGCAACTTCAGGCATGTTGCCTAGAGCAGCCCTTGACTTGTGAATTTTAGCTTGTGCTTTTGGGATGAGCTCTACCTGCTCATGGATTGTCTCTATATACTGCCATTGGTCAGTAATAGACTGGCCAATATTGGCCCATAGCATTGCCTTAAGCCCAGCTATAACCTTATCTAATTTGAGCTCATTTTCTAGCTCTTTTATTCTGTCTTTGAGGGCTTTCACCTCCCTGCCCTTCTCTACCACCGCTTGCTTGGATTTGTCATACCTGTCATTCACCTTGGCCAGTTTATCCCTGGTCTCATTTAACTCGGTCATTTGAGCTTCCAGGATTTGAATTTCATTCTTCAGCTTTTGCATATCCAGGCTTTGGGCCTGCTCTGTGGTTGTTGGTGCTGCTGAAGTAGATGTTGCTGTCTGTTCAGTCTGTTGAGGAGGAGGAGCAGTGATAGGAGCAGTTTCCTCAAGATTGATGACCAGAGGAGGCTGAGAGGTCTGACCCTCTTCTCTTTGTTTCAGTGCTGTTTGCAATGCTGCTTGTGCGGCCTCTGATTCTCCCAACTTTTCTTGTGCTTGAATCAGCTGCTTATAAAGGGAAATCATCAAGGCTATGGCATCCTGCTCATGTCTTTGCTGAGCTACTTCATCTGTTGGAGGGTGAATGGTAGCTGGGAGTTTGATCTTTTTCCTTAAGGCAGCCATGTCAGCATCCCTCAACTTCAATATCTCTTGTATTCCTTTGATGTCTTTGGGATCATGCCCAATCTCAATGAGTATGTCTTCCAAGGACCTTATTATGTTGTCCTTTGCCTGGGATGATGCCCTCTCCAACTCCAGTTGAGAGGCTGTATTATTGAGGCTGCTTTCTAGCTTGTAATTTTCTAATGTTTTGTCTGCCAGGGCGGCATACACCATCTCACCAGTCTGTTTGTACAGTTCAATTTTATCCATTGGGTGTATGTCCTTGGCCAGGACCTCCAGATTGGTTTTGAGGTAATCTGAGGTAGATTGGGGCTGCAGTGCTGTTGGCATAACATGGCTCATGATCATTTTGCCTTCCTGTACATCAAATGCAGACATCAGTCTTTGTTGATTGGTGGGAGCCATTTTCAATAAATGGTTGTACAGTTGTATCTTGATAGGGTCACTCCTCCTTTTGATGTCTATAAACTGCTGATTGATGCTCTTTTCTCCTTCTCTTTGCTGGCTGGAGGAGCTGACCTCTCCTCCCATAGTTCTGTCTTGTTCCTGCTGGAAGGAACTCGCTGAAGCTTCTCCGCTGGGTGGGCCCATGCCCATTGCTTGCCTTATTGCTATGTCATCCTCAGAAAAGTCGTTCAACCTTTGCCTTTTCTCTCCCTGGTTTATGGATGATGTCAGGGGAGTTTCTCTATCCCTTTTTCTGTTTATGTCCTCTTTTTGTGGAGTTTGGAGGACCGAGGCATCGAAGGTAGTTTCTGGCCTAGGAGGCACTATGTTTTGAGTCAGTTGCTCAGTGGAGGTTGGAGTATCAACTACTCTTCCTTGCTGTAAGGGCTGCTGTAAGGGCTGCTGTCCCTCATGTGGCCCTTCTTCTTGATGCAGTTCCTGTTGTTGTTGTTGTTGCTCTGCCTGCTGCTGCATTTCTTTATCTGCCTGCTCTTGAGTCACTGGAGGTGGCTGCTCCTTGCCATGGGGCGATTGTTCTATCTCCATTTCCTTTTCTTTGCCTTTGCTAGATATATTTTCAGCGGCCTTGGTAGTTTGTTGTTTGGCAGTTGAGGAGGATGCAGCTGCTCCCACTTGTGTGCTCGGAAGTGTGAATACCTGTGGACAAAGTTCAAGGTCAGCCATCTTCCTTAGATTCCTTACTGCCCTCTGATTTAGCTCTTCTTGTGACATGGGCTCTTCTAAGGTCCCTCTCCTCCATTTGTCTTGGTTAGCATATTTTTCAATGTGAGGGATACTATAATGATCATAGGCAGACAACTTATATTTGAGCCTCCTCATAGTTATAAAATGATTAGGGTCATAGGGTGTCCATAGGAAACTGGTTTGAAGGCCAAGGGACTCAAGCATTCTATCTGCTTCCTTCCATCCTTGCTCCCTCTCGTTATAGATAAAATGGCCAAGTTGGCTTTTCACCTTCAACTGTGCTTTTTTGCCTTTTCCTGAAAAGTGAAGCACATCAACCCGGCCAAATTGCCTAAAGTACTCTAGGGAAAATAGCCTCATAGGCACATACTTAGGTAATCTGAATGGAGGCAAATCACACCCATATATCCTAATGACGGTGTGGTTTTGGTAGAAGTACCAATCCCCAATGCTGTAAGCTTTGGATAGCTGAAGAATTCTCTGCATGTCATCAGTGAGTCTCGGAGGAGGTGAGCTCATCAGCATCGCCATAGCTGGATGGACGAACAGGTCTATGAATTCACAGTAAGTGTATGGAGAATCAGGTGTAGTGTGGAAGACAGAGGACCAATAGACCACTGATCTGGGATTGCCTTGGGCATCCACTCTTTTGATTGAAAAATGAAATTTCTCATGTTGATGGTACAAGATCAAATGGTAAATGTAGGAGGTGTATCTGAACATCTTTTCTCTGGATAAATTCATTAGCTGCTCATGCATTTTGTCGGAGATATAGGTGGCATAATCATAGCAAACTGGAGGTCTGCCCGGAGCGAACATCAGCATCATTACCAGTACAGTTTGGTCTACCAATTCTATTGAGCTATAGCCCAAAATCGGACTAATCATATCTACCAAGTCCCTGCCCAACTGGTTAAGGTATACTTGATTCAGAGGAGGATATTGCACAGAATCAGAGTCAATGTATAACTGATTTAGCTTAGTGATTTGGGCATCTGTCAATCTATCTCCTTGTTTTATCAAATCTACTAGTGACAAGGGGACCAATTTTCTCTGAGTTTTGAAGCAGAGCATGTTCCTGATGGCTTCAGGAGTGATGTAAAAGAGAGCAGCACCAGAAGGATCCAACACAGCCCTCTGAGTAGGGTCATAATATTCAGCACAAAGATGGATCAAATCATGGAATTGATTGACTTGAGGCAACTTAAAAATAGGAAGGAAAGAATCCCATATACCCAACACATCTGCTCCAGATTCATGTTTGGCCTTAAGTTCATTGAGCAGGTGGATATGGAACTTGGTTCTCATCAACATCTCTTCTGAAATCTAATAATCCATATCTGCCAAGGCTTGCCATTCCAAGTTCCTTTGATGGGCATTCAGAGGCTGAACATTTAGTACTACAGGTGTCTCCATTGAAAAAGAGGATTCTGAATTAAGTGTAAAGTGGTTTCAGTTGAGCAGGACAGTATAGAGGAGTGTCTCTTTACCAGGGAGGTGAATTTATAAGGAACAGAGAGTAGTTCTGATAAACAGCAATTGAAATACTTTTTAAAGTTTAAATAAGACCAATGCCTGGCCTCACTCTGTCTTTCTCAGCAGGTAAATTCAGTTTAAATGAGTCTTTCGCGAATGCGCAAACAGAGTATGGTTTTTAGTGAAAATGCGGGCAAACAAGGCTCAGCTAGTGTTTTTCGAGTTCACAATTGTAAATGGGGCCAGGCGCAAGTATTTCTGCTGGTCAATTATATGTTTTTCACAAATTTAATCGTCCTTGGCAATTTACAGACAAAACCAGGCGAAGGAAGGATTTTCGAGGATAAATACCTGGTTTTCAGAGAGCAATGGAGAGGAATGCAGGTGAAAATGGTGCGTTGGCGGTCTCCTGGTCGAGTTCTGCAGGTTGGTGCACTGTTGGACGTGGAAAAATCATGCAGGAGCAACAAACGTTTTTGTAGAAAAGTGCCAAAAAAAAAGCGAAATTTGGCTATAATATTGATTTTTCGGACTTTTGGCGCGCTTTTCTGGTGACGTCATCGGTGGGGTCAGGGCCGGGTGACGTCAGCATGACGTCATCAGGTGAGGTGGCAGGCTCTGAGTGGTCCACGGGGATGATGAAGTGGCAAGACACATTGGCAGAAGGTCGGGCGCAGCGGTTGACGCGATGGCAGGGTGGCAATGACGTGGGATGACGTGGGAGTGACGCTGGACAAGCGGGATGACCGAAACCGGAAACGGTTAGCGGTTTTATATCGCACCGCTTATGATACGGACGAGGTATTTGTCAGGCGTACCTCCGATGCGCTGTGGGGAAGACGCGTGGCGACCGAATGACGTAACCCTTCTGACAGATATCGGAAGGTATCTGTCCGCCATCGAAGCCGCTCCGATATCAATGAGGGCCGTCGGATCTCATGGGCCCGATCCGACGGTTGACGGGGGGGGGGTAAGGTGCTCGACCGGTACGGGGTAATTGGCGGACGTCGGAGCCGCTCCGACATGGATGAGAGCCGTTGGATTAGAGGCCCTCAATCGGACGGCTGTCGGATCAATGAAATGATCGGCCGATACGGAAGGGACGGGGTTATTTTAATATTTATTTCGGGATCTGTGCTCGGCGGAAAAACCTTAGGGTATGGGTTTTTGTAAGGTTTTTCGGTGTATTTGGAAAATCACATATATGCGCCCGAACCATTGGATAATCACAAAAATGGGTTTTTGTGTATTATTTGGCAATTTAGAGTGGGTAAGGGTAAAGCAAGGTTTTTTACAAGGTTTATGTTTGCAAATGGGGTGTAATGGGTTAAAAATGGATTCAGAAAGGGGGGGGAGAGTTTAGAGTTAGGTTTATCAAGATGACCAGGTGTCATTTGATCCCTGATATAGAACTTATTGGCTATAATGCCAAGGGGGGGGATATTTATACAAAATTTGGGGTTTATACACCATGGTGTTAATACTAGTAGGGGAAAGGTAATATAGGGGATTTACATAGTAAAGTTAGAGTTAATATGGGGGGAGATGTGAATGAGGGGGGAAAATCACTAAGTTTATTTGAAACTTACTTAGTTTAGGGAGTAGATCAAAATGAAAAGAGTTTAGACAAGAAATGTGGCTTCTAAAAGATTAAGAACCACCATGAAACCATAATCTTCTTCCATGAATCTCAGCTGATGAGGGAGTGTTAGTAATGAAGTGGAAAGGGGAAGAAGGGAGGTTAGACATGCTTCCTGCTTGCTGCAACTTGATGAAGAAGAACACATTCTCAATTGATTTGACTTTGCTTTGGTAAACAAAGTTAACACACCTGCAATGGTAAAGATAACCTTTCTGCAACCCCAACTACTTACCCAACTACTTGCCTAGCATTTTTTATTTCTTCTTGGAGGGTGCACTTGGACTTGCAGACCCTTACCTGTCTTTTCTTTTCTTTGGCTTTTTCTCTTGTTTTTTCTATCTACTTCTACACTTATTTCTTCCAAGGTCCCAGATTAAGCTGTTGGAGCCTTTTCTTCTCTACCTGAACTATTTGTCTGCCAAGATTAAACAGTTTGGACAGACTCCTTTCTCTATTCTACAACTGAAAATTTAAACCATGGAATGATCCAGATTAGACTGTTGGAACATCCATCAAAATTTTAAGTCCATACCAAGCTATAAGCACAGATTGGATTCTCCTGGAAATATGTGATCTTTGAATCATCAAAGCAGAGCATATTTGGACCTTTCATAGCCAATCATGAAATATGAAACCTATTGGTATAGGTAGCTAACAGGTTGGTCGATAAACTCATTCTAGACTTGCGATGTATATTTTGAGAACTTTTATGAACAAAGATAGTTGGAATGCTTTGCTTTTGAACTGTCTGGTGTGGATTTGATGGCTGAAGAGTAGATTACAGAATTCTAGTGCTTCTACATGGATCAATAAGTCTTTCTCCCCTGTTTTCAGTCTTTATGTTTGTAATATCATCTATGTGTCATGATCTAAGTTGCAGGAAGAAAGAATAACTCAGATGTTGCTTAACTGTGCTTTGTGCTCAATTCCTATTATTTCTCTATGTTTTCTGCTGAATTAGTTATGAATATGAATACTTATTGCTCATATTTTCTCTAGTTCCTTCATATATGAATGTTGTTTAGGAATCCTTGATTGCTCATATATAATTTTCACTCACCTTCCCCCTGTTAGCATAATGAGAGCTACTTAGTTGCCTTTCATTCCCTGACCACTATTTCACCCTTATTCCAGCTTGAAGTTGTTCCTTGTTTAGCTATCATGCTCTGTAGTCACTCTTTGCCAAAGAAGACACATCCAGCAGCCCTTAATCCTTGACTCCATGCCCAATGGTCTGAACTTCTCACACTTTGCATACCAACTCTGTCTGAAACATCATCCATCCATCCCACCAAACTCAAAACAAAACCCATGTACACCACAACTAGCCTAAAATCATATCAAAACAAAGCTAAATTACAAAGAGAGAGCCCTCTCTGATTGCAGGTAGGCTAGGACCTGCAATCCAAAGATTGGTTTGTGGTTACCTCGGCCGTATCGCTTAATGAGCCAAGGGACAACCTGAGTGATAACAGACCCTTGTCATCAGCCTCTGGTGATCATGTTGGTGACAAATCCTCAACGAGTAACATTAAATCTCATGGGAAAAAGAAAAGTGAAATTTCCCTATAAGTTGTGTGAAGGTAATCATCCCATTCATCTTTGTCCTCTTATGGATGAAGCTTCCAAAGTGTTGGAGAACATTACTGCTTATCAACCTCATCTTCCAGTTGGTTATCAAAATCTTTCCCCTGATCCTTCACTAATTGATCCAGTGGTTGATCAAAAGTCATCTTTGCTCAACCCCGATCTCTCTGAAAGTGAGTCTCGTGAGTCCGTTCTTGACCAACCATTTGTTGAGAAACTGGTAAACTTGGCTCCACCTTCAGTTAACTATAACTTTCCGGTAGAGAGTGAACCTCATACTGCTCAGGTTCTTCTGATTTCTTCAGTTTTGAATGAACTAGAGGGAAATTCTCTCATTCACAAGGTGCATGAGAGAAGTTCTCTTGTTCCCATAGAGCAAGAGGGTAGTTCTCACATTCCTATGACACCCCCCCCCGAGTAGTTTAGTCACTTCTTTTTATTGGAGTCGACTGGCAAGATATCATCTTCCATTGTATGTTCCTTTCCAAATTACAGTGCAAGCTTACCATATGGCCATACCTAGCAGATTCATTGACGAGGGTGCATATGTTATCATCTTGTCCTCAACTTCTTGGCAAGCTTTAGGCTCTCCTCAGCTTGTCCCTGTCACCCAGAATCTGTTAGCTTTTAACAGAGGAACCAGTCAACCATTAGGGATCCTTCCTAAGTTTCCCATTACTTTGGGAGGAAATACTATCTATATAGACGTGATGGTTGTCCAAGGCCCTTTAGATTTTAATCTACTTCCTTGTCATGCTTATGTTTATGTCATGTAAGATTTTGTCTCCTCTCTCTTTCGAGTGATGTGTTTCTTGCATGAAGGAAGCATTGTGATCATTGATCAAATTACATCCATTGGTCCTGAATCAACTCCCCATCAACCATCATCCCTAAATGTTTCTTATGTGCAAGTGGTATCACCCCCAGCATAGGTTAATTACGTGGCCACCTGTTCCATGCCCATACCTACTGATGATCTAGTAGGTGATGTAGTACACCATGTACTGGGGGAATTGGAGCCCGATTTTTCATTTGGATCCCTAGACATGTATCCCTTCCTGAGCATTTTTGTCCCATATGATGAGAACCTCTTGGAATCCATGGTCTCTTTTGGTCTGTGATCAAGGGTTTAGAGTAGAGTTCCTTGTCCTATGTCAAGCTCCTTAAAAAATGAAACAAGGGATATGAGGATAGTTCTTTTACTATGTCAACCTCGTTAAAAAATGAAATAGGTATCCATGAGCAGAGTTATTTTACTTGTGTCAATCTTGGTAAAAAATGAAACAAGGTGTCATGAGCATGGTTCTTTTCCTGTGTCAAGCTCGTTAAAAAATGAAACAAATCCCCTTCCAATTTGAGTCTTTGATTAGATCTCGTAAAATCCCAGTCGAGTCTTTCACTTGATCTCGTAAGTGAACCTTCATTCCATCCACCTTTTAGTAACTAGTAGTCTACTTAGGTGAATGAAATGAAGCTTGGGGGGATGTACCTTGAATTGAGTCATTATGTTGAGGGCATGCAAACTTATCTCAAGCATAGTTTATCTTTGTTTCAAGCTTGTGTAAAAATGAAACCAAATACAAGCATAGTTTTTTCTCATGTTTCAAGCTTGTGAAAAATGAAACCATCTTCAAAGTATACTCAAGCATAGTTTCCCATGTTTCAATCTTGTAAACATGAAACCATTTCCAGTTTACATCTCGTGATTTCCATTTTTATCATCCTATTTTTACCAAATGAACCTTGGTTCTTTCATTCCATTATCACCATCTCTTTGGCCGATCATATTCTTTCACTTGGTTGTTTTACTTGTGCTTGAGGAACATCTGTAATGAGTGGTCTTATTAGCCAACCTCTTGACCATTACATGTTTTAAGTAGTTCCATCATTACCAAAACCAGTTGCTATCCCTTTTTTACCACTTGTTCCTCCAGGTGGAGTCATCTTTAAGCTCTTTTCTCATTCTCTAAAAATGAAAAGATTGTCAAGTACTTGTCTTTTCAAACTCGTTAAAATAAATAAATTGATGTCATCGCAGTATACATTTACCCCTTTTTTGGGCTGAGATCGACTATTTACGAAAAAGGTACAACTTAATCGATATGGTCAATAGGTTCTTTTGAATATTGTTTTCTACCTTTTCGGGTTCTAGGGACAAATTACGTAAAGGGACATGTTGGAGTTTTCTTTTTCGTCTCTTTTTCAAACTCTCTAAATATGAAAAAGATACCAAGTTATTCTTACATCGGACTAGTTAAAATTTTATGACGAAAGACTCGTCACCATGATGAAACCACATTTCTCCTTCCTAGGACTCATAAAACTTACTAGGATGGATTCATCCGAAGGGTGAACTTATACGACATCCATATGGTATCCTCTTTAAGATTGTGTAAAAATTGTTGGGTGTGGAGCCTGATTATCTTCTTTATTCAGAGGTATCGCTGCATTGGACCCTAGTGCGTAATGTGGCGGCAACGCCGCCCGTAAAATGTTTTCCACCAAGGGGGTCGAGGGGGGGGTGACAGTGATTATCTGGATCCCCCCCCTAGCGGGGGGTCGAGGGAAATGCTCCTAAAGCTAAAAATAGATGTAAATTTGCCTGGTATAATGTTGTAATTTCGTAGTCAATCTAGGCCGTTAATTAGGCGGAGATCTAACAGTAGAAGTTATGTTTAATTTAGGTTTTTCTTCCCTAGAAGGCAACCCCTCACTATACATGAGGGAATTGTATTGCGTTTATGTAGATATGTATTCTGGGCGAGGAAGAGAGAGGAGAATGAGAGCGAAGAGGGAATTACAGCGGACCTATTGTAGGTTGTATCTCTTCATTTTGTTGGATAATATAAAAGGAAGGACAGGTTGTTTCTCCGTGGATGTAGCCCAAATTGGGTGAACCACATATATTTGTGTCGCTCTTGTTTTATGCATGTTCTGTGTTTATATTTCTGCAATATTTTATGTGTTCCATTGATCTATAATATATAATTTCTAACAAAAATAAAGAGGTACTCACTAGAAATAGTGGGGAAAAAGTGAAAGTGAAACATCTCTTGTATAGGAAGCATGTCTCTCTTGAACATGACACTCATCTATTTCTCGTGTCGAGTTTGGGACATCCTCACTTAGTCACTTGTCCTTCCAGGTTTGGGTAATCCATTTTGCCTCTCATTTGATTATTCCACTTCGTCATTATGACCCTTGGTCCTATGTTGAGTCAAATGTTGCCACACTCCAAAGTCGTGTCATCGATATGTTCAAGAGAAGTCCTATCTGCATTCTATTACCTATACATTGTCTAAATCTTTGCTACAGTCTTGGATCCTACTCATTTCATTCCAGTTTATTCCTTGTTTCGTTTCAATTATGGGGTACTCATTATGACCCTCCTTTGACGGGTCACTTCCTGTCGACATCAGCTCATTATCCAAGAAGATGACTTAGAAATTCCCTTTCAGTACCTTAGAGCTTGCATGCCTTAATGGAATTTTCTTCACATCCGATGACAAATTTTCACTATTGACCTTTGATCGGGTGATTCCACGAGTGTTCAACATCAGCTTCATTTTCACATTCATGAATTGTATTGTCATACCTTAAGGACCATTGTCATTATTGTTGGTTCCTCTCGTGCATTTTAACCGTCCACATCATTGGTCAGTAATCATGTGGTTTTCTAGCATGTTAGACTTCGACACGTTCATTCACATGTTATAATTTGTACTTTGATCAAGTTAGGATGGAGCGCAAGAGCCTAAGTTTTGTCTGATATAGCTCAAGCTGCGTGGAGTTATGTATTATTCATGATTGTACACATGTTTCTTCTATATGCATGGATGTGACCATACCATGGGACTTTATATTTATGATGATGATCCTTCTATATCAGATGGTTGTGTCCATGCCTTGGATCTTAGATTTACAAATGATCCTTCTCTATTGGATAGTTGTGCCCATGCCGTGGATCCTTTCATATAATCCTTATCATCTGGATGTTTGCGTCCATATCGTGGATTCAGGTTTTGATATCAGATATGTATATGTATATGTATACGCGTCCTTGATTTGTAGGTCTCCTGACAGTGTTTATTTTTGTCCTTGAAAAATATCGTAAAGCATCTCATCCATCACTCCATATTTTTCCTTCATGCTTTAGGGGGCATTGTTGGGATGGGGTCCCCTGGGCTTGTTTTGGGGTTAAAAACCCAAGTTTTAATGTAAATTTTGGTAAAAAGATGTAAAGTCTCCACGATTTGTGGATGCGGAGCACGTAGGTAATTAGGATTAAAAGGGGTTTTAGCCCCTTGTCTATGTAAAGTTGAGTCGGTATTGATTTCCACCCTTGGTCCGCGGACCATGGGATTGTATAGATAGGTGTCTTAGAAAGTCTAAGGCAATGATCTAATGATGATGGATGTAATGGGTCAATAGGAGATAGCACAGAGAAGTGAGTCATAGAGGAGGGAAAGGCTTTACAGCTAAGTGTGCAAAGGCCTAAAGTAGTGTCCGCAGCTGAGTGTATGGCCCCCTGCAGCTAAGTGCACAAGGAATTTTTAAGTCTGTAACCCCATATTGAAGATGAATAAAGCAGATTTTCGAAGAATTCATGTGTTTATCTATTTACTTCTATTCAATTATGATTGCGATATATGTTGTGAATGAATAATGTCTTTATGAAATAATGATCTATTGATGCCTGACACTATGGGATATGCCTTGATAACTATATGCAATGCATGTTAAATACTTTTGCGAAGATTATAATAAATTTTGTTATGTTTGTTAAATAATTAAGTAGATTTGTGTGAGCTCTGATCTACGGTTATTTTCTGGTGTGCGTAAGTGGATGATTTAACTGTTAAGGGCCCACAAAGACCAATCGTAGACCTTCGCAAAGGTCTAGAAGTCATTTAAAGGAAGTTGCAGTACCGAGCCCTAGGGGCTTATAGATCTGCGCGAAGGAAAATTTAGGGCAATAATAGGCATCGCATTGATCTTTGAATGCGGAAAATTGGTTCTAGCATCCCCCCATACTACTTTGAGTGAGACTTTATCCCACGCTACGCAGGTTGATGCCGAAACGGCCAGTAGTGTAGGGTTTTGTTTGGCACAATTAACTCTGAACCTAGGTCAGGGCCCACTAAGTTAAAAAATGGTTTCGTTGCCGGGACGGGATCTGCTTAACGAGATGTGTGATGTCGCATCACTAGAATCCGACCAAGAAGGAAACTGAGAAGTGATTGGATATAAAAATTCATGAATTCATGGCGCAGGAGAACAGGAATCCACGCCTGTCAAAGGAGCAGTGGTTGCACAGATACTTGTATATGGAAATACACAAAATTTTATTTTGCACCTTCCCAATTGAACTATATGAGGGGATAGCTAAGTTGGCAGACGACCAAGGAAGGTGGAGGCTTGACGGTCCAATAGTTTGGACTCTGGATTTGGTACGATGATTGGAAGCCTCTGAAGACAAGATAGGGCACACTATTGACCACTGGCTTGATTGAGTTATAGGAGGATTTGTTACAGAGTTTGCAGTTGATACCTCGGTCATCTACAGTGAAGTAGAGCGGCGCTTCTTCAAGGGACTGTGAGGTAAGTACCTGAGATCTTTGAATACCTGGATTAATATGCTCTTGTGTGAGAAATGGATTATGCCATTTCCTTGATGTTTAGAGCTACATGAAGTGGAAAACTCTTTATAAATCGAGAGAAAACAGGTCATGAGTATAGCCCGTTGATTGGACCTCCTTCGAGCGACGACGAGGGAACGGTACAAGCCTCACTGTAGAGTGTTGTCTAGCTGATAAGATAGGATTTATCATGGATACATCATCCATCCACTCCACCTCCACCTTCACCTCCACAACATACACCTTTGCCCACACCTCCACCACCACCACCGTCGTTCAACATGTCGAACTCAATAAAGCTGCCAATTTTCAAGGGTATAGGGAGTGAAGATACAGATCAGTTCTAGTTTGTTGTGAATGCTGTGTGGACCATGTAGCAGATCACTAATGATAACATAAAGAAGGCACAGTTAGTTACTTCTCTGCAGGATCATGCACTAACGTGGTATATTAAGTATTGTGTTGATCATCCTGTAGCGATGCTAGCAGAGACTAAGGATGATTTAAACAAAGAGTTTAGTAAGCCTATGTCTGACTCCATAAAGAAGGCGCAGTTAGTTACTTCTCTGCGGGATCATGCACTAATGTGGTATATTAGGTATTGTGTTGATCATCCTGTAGCGATGCTAGCAGAGACTAAGGATGATTTAAACAAAGAGTTTAGTAAGCCTAAGTCTGACTCACAGTCAATGGTTGGATTTAAGGAAATCATGATGAGGGTTGATGAAATGCCTTGGGAATTATATCAAAGGTTGAAATGTGTGATCCGCGAAGCTAATATGCAGCTTACAGATGGACAGCACCACGAGTGGTTTATAACCTCGCTTCTGCCCCACATGAGGATCGCTCTGTCACAGCAGAAGATAGGAACTCAGGAAGAAGCCCTGGAAATCACGATGAGATTGCATGTGATGCCCATGTAGGATGCAACCTTGGGGGTACAGCAAATTCACTCCCAGTTGCAGAACCTCTGCTTGGAATTGCAGAGCTTGAAGAAAGAGAAGGAGACTAAACCAGAGGTGCACAAGGAAGTATGGTGCCTGAAATGTAAAAGTCAAGGATATAATAAAGACCATTGTCCTGTATTTGTGAGCTATATCATAGGATGGGGACCAATTACCCTCAGGCTGGAAGCTACAGCAGGACCAAGTGTGGGGGTCGCTCTATGGTGTGATATTTGTGAGGTGGCTGGAAAAAACTTAATGGATAATTTCCATTTACTTCAAAATTTCGTTCAAACGCTGCAATAGTTGTTCTGCAACTTCTGCAAATCGATGGGCCATGATGAGTGCCACTATCACAGCTATGAACTAATGATGGAAAGAATGCCTACCTACCGAATGCAAGCAGAAACTTGGCCTCCAGATTAGGGCACCAGAGGAGTGCATGGAGAATATCAGGGACGAGGACGAGGAGGACCTGGTAGAGGTCACGGTCAAGTTATTTTCTATAACTATGGAATACCATGGCACTACGCTGGGGAATGTCAGAACCAGACACACCCATCCTATCAATACTACAGCCAATTTGACCACACAATAGAAGAATTCCCTATGTTGATAGCCAAGATGCAAGAGAAAAAGGTGCAGCCTCAACAACCTACACAAAACTTACAAATGATGAGAGTTGAGCCCCGCAAGGAATATCCAAATGTAAATATCATACTGAGAAGTGGGATAACAATTGGGGACGATAAGGGAAAACATCCTGAAGAGAACGGATGGGTCCGCAAGGCCCCAGAAAAGGAAGTTGGCTTCAACCTGGAGCACACAAAGGAAACATTTATGGAGGCCAAGACAAGCTTCGCTAAGGCATCTACCTCAGGAAGTCGGAACAAAATGCCAGAAACCAGTGCGCCTATGAAGGTTGATCCCTCTGTACTTACCATGTTCTTAGAGACCTGCATGAAAATTATGCGTGATAGCAAGGTTGTGAAAGGACTGTAGGAATTGAAAAACAAGTGTGCTAGAAAACAAAACGCTCCTGATGTACAACATGTAGTAAGAAAAATTGGCAAACATAAGGCAAGAACAGGGCGCGAGATGAGGCTCACCGTGTAGATAGGAGATTATGAGATGGACCAGGTCATTCTGGATTTGGGGTCTGACGTGAACATTTTTCCTAAACATACATGGGAGAGAATGGGGAGACCTGTTTTGCAGTGGTCTCCAATCCAACTTAGAATGGCCAACCAACAGAAGATCATCCTTATGGGATGACTACATGGAGTAACAATGGATATAGAAGGTGCGAGTGCGCTAGCTAATTTTGAATTCATAGAGATTGTTGATGACACAACCCGTACCCCGCACTCCTTGGAATTGACTGGGCCATAGATATGGATGGATTCATCAACTTGAAGAAGATGAAAATTTCATTAGAGAGGAAATCACTTCGGGTCATAGTACCATTGGACCTTGCAGAAGGGTCGCACTATATTTAACTAGCCCTCGACTATGAAGAGAGTGATGATGACTTGGATCAGATCTACAAAATAACAGCGCGAGATCAAGACTGGATTAATCCAACAGCTAATGGATGGATTGCATGGGACCGGGAAAGTTCTTGTACCTCGGATTCAGATGAAGAGTTGGAGCATTGGCAGAATAGGTTGCATGAAGTATCTACGTTGCGCTGAAACATGATGACTAAATCGCTGTGTTGCGTGTCATCAGAGGTAAGAAATTTACCCTCTTATGATGGTTTGATTAACGTAGATAAGATTTTGGATGATTTTGAATGAGAATTCCCTAAGGATCATCACCTCCAAGCACTGGATCTGGCATTGTGCGCTACGCCCGCACGATGGTGGGGTACGCACAAGGATCGCTTTAATGAATGGCGAGATTACAGAAGGACGATGAGGTTGTGATTTGGTTGTCCTAAAGTTTGACTGACTGAGAAATATGATGGGATAAATGATACGTGTGATCATTTAGCAAAGTGGACTAAAGCTTATGGAACAAAGCCGCAACCGGAGTGGGTGCACTTATTCTGTCATACTTTGGATACAATTCCTATGAATTGGTATCTGGAAACGGAGCTTCGCCATGGCACTGTGGAGTGGGATATATTAAGGGAAGGATTCTTGATGACCTTCAGTTTTGAAGATGGGTTCGAGAGCATTGATGAAGCTCTGCAGGAGATTAAGGCAGCGATCTTTAAAATTTCGCAGGAACCTTTGGATTTGGTTCAACCAGATTGGAGCACCCAGATGCGCCATGCGCTGGAATGCTATAATGTGACCACTGAGGGGGAGGATGAAGATCCAAGAAATATCAATATTCTAGAAGAAAAAGGTCACCGCGAAGTTGAAGGTCCACAAATAGAAAACCTAGACATCACCGCATCCTTGAAAACCAAGCAAGTGAACATTGGTACTGAAGCAGAGACAAAATTTGTGAAGATTGGGGATTACTGGGATGATGCCATAGTGGATAAAGTTGTTGAGTTACTCTGCGAGTACCAAGATATTTTTCCTACAAATTTTTTGGACCTGAAGGGCATCATAGGCGACTTGGGTGTGATGAAAATCACTTTGAAACTGGATGCGAAGCCTATTAAGCAGAGTTCGTATCGCCTTAATCCCAAATACAAGAAAAATGTTTTCCTAGAATTGGATAAGATGTTAGAAGTAGGAAACATCGAACCTATGGAGGAATCTGATTGGGTGAGCCCGATGGTGGTTCAGGAGAAGAAATAGAAGGATAAAATAAGGATTTGCGTAAATCTGAGGAAGCTCAATGACGTCTGTGTCTATGACCCATTCCCGACGTCATTTACAGATGAAGTATTGGACAACGTTAGAGGGAAAGAGGCCTACTCATTCACTGATGGGTTTTCTGGGTACCATCATATCAGGATCACGCCAAAGGATAGGAGAAAGACAACCTTCGCGACAAAATGGGGTTGTTTCCAATATACTATGATGTCCTTTGGGCTCAAGAATGTGCCTGCGATATTCTCTCGCGTACTTATAGCGGCATTTAAGGAGTTCATCCATAATTTTTTGGATGTATACTTTAACGACTGGACGGTATTCAGTTTAGTAAAGCACCATGTTGTGAGTCTGCACTTGATCTTGGACACGTGTCGTAGATACTAGATCGCACTGAATCTAAAGAAGTGTTTATTCTATGTCCCCTTTGAGATTTTCTAGGTCATGTGGTGTGAAAGCAAGGGCTGATGGTGGACCCTACCAAGATCACAGTAATAGTGAATTTGGAGGCCCCAAGAAGTGTCAAACATCTGCACACAACGCTCGGACATACAAGATATTACACGAAGTTCATCAAGGATTATGCTCAAATTACCGCGCCGATGTAGAAACTGTTGAAGAAGGATGCTACATTCTGTTGGGATGAGGAGTGTCATCATAGTTTAGATGTTTTGAAGGAAAAGATGGTCACCGTGCCGATTGGAAGAAGGAATTCCATGTACATGTTGATGCCTCTTGCATTACGTTGGAAGTAGTGCTAACACAAGCTAGTAAAGAAGAGATGGATCACCCTATAGCCTTTGCAAGAAGGAAATTATCGAAGGCCGAAAAGAATTACTCAACAACAGAAAATGAAGGATTAGCTATGGTGTACGCGTTTCAAAAGCTCAGGCACTATCTGTTGAGTGAACATTTCAAAATGTACATAGATCATTCTTCCTTGGAATACCTGGTCAATAAGCCTATGTTTGGGGGGAGATCTGCCAATGGTTGATGTTATTCTAGGAGTACAACTTTGAGGTTAATATGAAGCCAGGTAGGTTGAATGTAGGACCTAACCATCTATCATTGATTGAAACAAGAGAAAAGATTTTAATTTTGGAGGAAGGGTTACCTAATGCGCAGCTCTTCACAGTGCACGTAGCAGATAACTACTTTGCAAATATTATTCACCTTTTGACTATAGGGATGACAGCGAAAGGGTACACGAGTTAGCAAAAGAAGGAACTAGTAATGCGTGCGGTGGATTTCGCAGTGATTACAAGACATTTGTATAAGATGGGTGCAGACGAGATATTGCGATGATATGTGCCAAATTTTGAGTAGAATAGCATCCTTGCTGAAGGTCATGGAGGGGTTGCGAGGGGACATTATGTAGGAAAGGCCACAGCACAGAAGATTTCGCATGCAGGTTTATGGTGCCCTATGTTGCATAAAGATTCTAAAGCATATTGTAGGTCATGCGATGCATGTCAACAAATAAGCAAAACATTGCAAAGGGACGAGTTGCCCCTAAATCCTCAAGTATCGTTGCAGCCATTAAAAAAATGGGCAATTGATTTTGTTGGGCCAAATTATTCCCTAGGGAAGAAGACAGGTATGCACTATATCATCACCACGACGGAGTATCTAACCAGATGGTGTTATATGGAATTTGTACTTATGGATAAACACATTTTCCTTAAGTGGGTAGTTACACTTAAAACAATAGAAAGAAAGTGGTTTAACATTTTCCTATAATAGATAGATGAGATGAAGGAACTTACTTGTGATCTTTCGCTTCCTTGATCTCCTTTGAATTGCTCCCGTCGCTCCCACTCGAACTGAATCCACTCAATTGGTACCTGTCAACAGAAACAGAAGATGAAAATGATCAAAGTACATGATCTATCTACTATAAACAAATGGAATTGACAACATTTAAACATATATGCATCATAGATATGAACAAGAATATGGGAAAAGGAACAAACAACTTTATTGATGTAGAAGGAAGAGTTACACCCAAAGCGGTTCGATCCTGTGTCACTCATCTAGCTTCAGTCCAAACCCTCGTCACAACAAAAGCACATCAATCCAGCAACATAACATTACTTGACATGAACTCAAATCTCAAACCAACAGTATTTCTCTACAATCTTCAAATTCCAACCCCCTGTTCACTATGATGAGTGGTCAATTTATAGGGAAATGTAGGTGGTTATGTCATAAATTGGGCATTGAATTTATAAAATTGGAGTTAATTTCCATGGATAAAGGGATGAGTTAGTTTCCATATCCTATCCAAAGTCGACCTCATAGGATGAGATAAGAGCTGGGCATCCTTTCAGAATGCTCTAGAATCAGAGAATATTCCTAGAATCTTATGTCAATTTCATTCATTCTCACCCATCGCAATTCAAAGTGGGCCTAATTGCACTGCAATGTAGGCCTGAATGGGCCTACCTACTTTGCAGCACAGTTATGCCTGACCAAGGTTGCACTAGTGTCCCAAGGAGGCATTTCAACAGAGTTTCAGGCTACGAAACCTCCATGGATGAAGGCATTCAAATTGATGACTTGTCTAGGGCATTGTTTTCGGGAAAAGTGTCTATTCAGAACGACCCTATCCCAATGGGTTGTGACGGAGACCTCAGAAACAAACAAGGAAAACTACTCTTATATTCTCCTTTAAGAACTATAAACGAAGATGATTAAGATGAACCAACCTGTGTCTCGCGCTAGTTGTTCGATCCAATCTATCTTCTCTTTGCCAGCTTCCACCGATCTGCTCCCTCACTTGCCCAGCGTTACCAAGTTCCTGCAAGTTCACAGAAGAGAGAAACTACACAAAGACATGGATTTATGTTCATAAAAAGCTTAGGATCAGTTTTAAGCTGAACATACAAATATAACATACATCAGATATACAAGCATGTAGGAGAAACTCAAGTAGTTTTATTGATAAAACAAGAAGATCCAGGAGGAGTTACAACCAATGATTCCTTATCCAGCATCAACCTCCCAGCATAGAATCCCTTCTTCACCTCCAACAAAGCATAAATCACCCAATACTCTGATATCTATCACAAAACCAACAGCAATTCTCTGCAATGTACAAAATTCCAACCTCTGGATCTCTTGGTGAGGGATCCATATATAGATGTATGTAAAGAGGATGAGTCAGCTCATGAATTGATTAGTGGCTTCTCTCTGTCAGTTCTTGCTTCCACTTGGAGACTGAGAGCCTCTTACTCGTCACTGGTCGAATTCAGTGAGGCAAGTGTCATTGGAGAAGATTCTGGAAGCTTCCATTGTCCCTCCACCTCGTTGAATGACTCTGCCACTTGTCATTTCCCGCTCAACGCACCCTGGTAGTGCATTCAAGTGCGTTGCAACGCACCTAGCCAGTGCATTTGGGTGCTTTGCAACGCAGCCAGCTAGTGGAGCACTTGAAATGATCCTGTTTTGACTAGTTTTGAGCAGTTTTTGGTGGAGAACTTCTGGGAGAAGTTGTAATTTGTTGACCTTGTTTCTTTAGGAGCTGGAACAACACTTCTAGGGACTTAGGATCCCTTGGTTTATGGACATTTCATGCTTATAGCTGTAAGGCACAAAAATGTCTATAACAGTTGCCCCCTAAAGTATGAGGCCGTTTATCGGGTGAAATGCTTTATTAGGAGGATCCGAAGTTCTTCTGATGCTGGGAGAAGACCTGTAATAAGATACAATATAATACATTATCTTCATACTGTTTTCATGATCTAGCTGAGGCGGGCATTCCCATGCTCAACTTTATAAATTCATTTTCATGTACATAGGACAGACAATCGTCTGATGGTAGACTGATGATTCTGACGAAGTCATCATCCTTTTGGTAGGATGATTATCTGTGCTGCAATGTTGTACATTTCAATGTCTTTATTTTTCCTGAATATATATCGCAGCCCGGATGGATGAAACTAGATCCGAGGTCTTCAATGTCGTCCGATCTTCACTCTAAGTACAAGTCGATCCATGTGAAAAATGTTTTGAAGTCGAACATGGAAAGACATCGCTTGATTACCAGTCAATGATGTAAACTGTTAACAAGCGCGAGAGGAATCACCGATAATGATAATGACCCTCAAGGTACTGCAGTACAATTCACGTGGTGTGAATAAAGGACTTGGCGTCGAACACCATGCAAAATCTTTCGGTCGAAGGTCATTGATGTATACCTGTCGCCGGAAGTGAGAAACTTGCCATTGAGGCATGCAAGCTTCAAAGTACTGAAGGGGTGTTCCTAGATCAACTTTTTGGATAATGAGTTGATGTCAACAAGAAGCGATCCGTCAAAGGAGGGCCTTAATGAATCCCACATCAATGACACGAAACGGAGCAAATGATTTTGATGGAGGTGAAAACGATCTGGTGATATATGGTTCAGGGTGGCGGTCATGAAAGAATGAAGTATAATGTATGGTAGTGGATGGGACACGGGTGACTTCTCCGGATGACTTCTCTTGAACATGTCGGCGACACTTATGTGATGGATTGGTAGCATTTACCCCAAATGTGGATGGTATGGCGGGACCATGGTGATGTGACCGGTGAATGAAACAACCCAACCTAACTCTGGCACGGAGTGGAAGTGTCATGTTCAAGAGCGACTTGCTACCAATAAAGTTTCCTTTAGTTTTCTTCCCAATTTTTCCCCAGTCATTTCTGACCAGTACCTCTTTATTTTTTTCAAGCTTGAGGAGGATAACATATGCTTGTTCTATAATTTTCCCTTCGGGCAAACCCATCGCTATGTTTTAACGAGCCTAGCGATAGTGAAACTCGTTCTCGTCTAAAGACAAGTTTGTCGCTATTAATCTTTTTAACGAGTCTAATGACAAAGATAACTCGGTCCTTTTCCTTTTTAGGGAGTATAAAAAGGTACATAAAGATAACTCCGGAATTCCTTTTTCGTCATCTAATCCCTTAAGTCCGAAAAAGTATAAAACAATACAGAAGGGATGAATTTTCGATAATTTTAACGAGCCGAACAAAACAAGCGCTCAATATTTTTGTGCAATAATCCCTCAGGTCCAAAAAGATTAAAATCTAGAGGAGGGATAGCACTTTCGGTCGTTTTAACGAGCTGGAAGGCCAAAACTCGGCAATCTTTTCATATTTTATGAGTCAGATGAAAAGAGCTTAAAGAAGACTCGTCTTTTGAGGAACGAGTGATAAAATGGGTAGCAGTTGATTCCAGGTAAGGTTTCGAATTTTCCAATCACGGCAGTGTCACAAGGATGGCTAGTGAAATCACTCTTCGCAGCTGTTCCTCAAAATGGGTAAACAATCCAATGGAGGTGAATGATCGGCCAATGGAAAAGTGGAGGTGACGGTGCAAACACGACCAAGGCTTTAATGGCTGAAAATGCTTCATTCACGATGGTTATTTACCGGAGGATAGTTCATTTTTTAACGAGCTTAAATGCGAGTGGAAACATTTGCTCGATCTTATGTTTATTTTTTAACGAGCTTGAACTATGCGCTAAAACTGCTCGATAATCCAGTCATATGATAAGAATGTCTCATATAAAAACGGCAACTTTTAGATTTTTGCCCCACATCCTTTCTTTATGCAAGTTAGATGACGACTAATCCTACGAGTTTAAAGGGTTAGCCTACGGGTTTAAAGGGAGGACCTAAAAATTTAAAAAAATAAATAGTCGCCCTCCGCTTGCACTCCAAAAGGTTTGCATGCCCCCAGGTATAAAACAGAGTTTCAAAGTTACCTCTACTTCGGTCCGTTAAAACATTTGTTTTCCCGGGAAAGGCCTACCTCTTACAGGTTACCCAAAGATTGCTCTATTCACGGCGTAAACAAAAGACTTCTTCGGCAATGTCTACCGAGATAAACAAAGGTGAGTGGCGAGATCAACCAATTCACATAACTTTGACGAAAGAATCTTATTCTAGAATAACCCCTCTTCCACCGACGGACGGGGTACAGACTAGTCATCTTCTCCCGCGGAAACCTACCCTATACCCGAAGTTTTTTCCTGCTGAAGCAGACCAGGGTGCATGCCCCCTGGGTTTAAGTCATATCCCTCCGAATTACTCGCACTCATCGGGAGGACGGACTGGGATTTGAGACATTTCTTGCGTGAAGAGACCATTTAGGGACGGTATATGACTATTTGCTATGCGTGATCCGGGAAATGAAAGCTGGTCCACGAGCTTGACCACTCTTCCTTCGTGCGGAAAACACATTACTCTAAAGAGTGAGGAGACGATGGCTCCCATGCAATAAATATAGTCTCGTCCAAGGAGTAGGTTATAATCCAAGGGTCCTTGAACGACCATGACGTTCAGGTGAACTGTCTTCCCTCTCAACGTTATGGGCACATCAGGAAGGATCCCTAAAGGTCGACTAGTTCCTTTATCAAAGCCTGTCAGATTTCTCATTTCAGGCAACAGCGATGGCGAACCAAGCGCTTTCCAAGCAATAGAGGAAAGGATACTCACAGAAGCCCCCTCATCTATGATGGTACAAGCCATGACCATTCTATATATTTGAACGATAATTCGGAATGGTATGCTTGCTGGTAAACGGGGTCTGCCTAGTTGATTCCAGTCGAAGGATACGACTAGGTTGCTTGGAGGTGGGACCGAGTAGACGGCCGGGTATGGCTCTGACGAACTTCCTTCCTACGGTAAAGGAATGGGTAGATTGCCCCCATGTTCGTTGGAGTCTGTGTTGATGAAGAGAATTTGGACGGTGTCATCTTTGTTCTCTTCAGTGACTGTATCATTCGAAGATAAAACCTCTGAAGGCAATACCGAGTCAACTGCCGCCTCAACCTTTTGACTTTCGTCTGGTATGGATTCAGTTGTTTTATCTTCAATGATAGACGCTTCAGCCGACCACTTGAGCGAGCCAGCTGGATTCTCAAATAGTGATGGACTCGGCAAGAGTTTTTATATCCAGGAGGAAGTCATAACGGTGAAACCGGACGATCATCCAAGACTCTTTTAGCCTCGTCTAAGAAGGGACAATGGTGGAGGGCATGGTCGCCTTCGCACAGTCTACAGGGAAATCTAGCTTTCCCTTTTTGTCCTGGGGCTTCACTTTCACTAGTTGACGGTGTGCTTTCAACATGATCTCCGGAGGTTGATGACACCGGATTGTGCAAACAAGGAGACCAGTCCCTTAGTATCCGGGGGATGCAAGGACAATCTCTGTGAAAGTGGTCTCCTCTGCAAATGACACATGGCGATTTAGGCCTGGTCGGTGCTATGTGTGGATTTTCGTTAGACGACACTCGTTTTCCCTTATTCGCCTTTGGCTCCTTCTTCTTTTTCTCTTTCTTCTTCTTTTCCTTCTTCTCTTTAGGAACTTGGCTTTTAGCTTTACCAGTCCCGTCAAGCAAAGAGGAAGGAGGAGAGGAAGAATTAGAGGAAGTAGAAGGCTGGTGGGTAACTCTGGACTCGTCTAATTGCTGATTCGACTGTTCAGGAATAGTGGTGTTCTGAACGACATTGGTTGAGAAGAGCCATACTGGCAAGCCAATTGTCAGTCCTAGAAGCGAAAATGTGGCCATATGGGGCGCACCAACATCTCCCCAAGAGGAGAAGGGACTAGGATTTCCACCAAGGGGAACTCCTTGGTTGGTAGGCTCCATTTTCTCAACCTAAAGATCAACGCAGGAAAAGGGTATGAATATTCCGTTTAAAATAAATTTTAACACGCTTTGACACAACTTTGTTTTTTTAGTTTTAAAGAGTCGAGAAAAAACAAAAGATGACTCTAGTCTCCTTCGATTTTTAATGAGCCTGAAGTGACAAGTGCTCAGATGGACCTTTTCCGTTAAGGAGTCTGAAAAGGAACGAAAGGGACTACTCTGGAGGTCTAGGTAGAGGGAGTGCCAAACCAATCGCAAAACCGCAGAATACTTTTTAGGGTACGGCAGTCAATCTTCCTGAATGTTGTGTTCAGTGCATTGCGATCAGTAGGGCGGCCGAGACGACTTCCTATGGATAAAGGTTTTATGCCTATAGGGGTCTCCCAATATATACTCGACGGTACGTGGGAGCACAAATCCGTACTGGCACTTATCGTCTCAAAGTGGAGGAATCACCCAACCATCAGTGAGGACAACAGTTACCAGGCTTTACGACGCCGGAACACGTCTCTAGCCTACACCTCTAGATGTTGTGCATTAAGTTACAAAGCGTTGTTAAGTTCATTGAATTTATTTTAGGTTGATCTTTCTTATGAATTTTGCCTTTTGGGTTCACCACGAGAAGTAGATGTAATTCCTAAAATGCAATCTAAAGATGATAAGCAAGCTTTTATCTCTTTACAGCAATGAAAATCCTAGCTACAAAGGGAAAAGAAAGACACAATCTTTTCTCAAAGAGCAAAGAGCACACTGTAAATGCACTTTTCCTAAATCAGACCATACAAACTGTCAATATGCAAATGCACTTGTGCATGTATTTGTTTTTCACTTTCTTAATATTGATGCCTAAAAAGAAAGTTGTTGTATAAATTTGAATTCGATTTCAAGTGAAAAACACAAACAAGCTTCTTTTCGAAATCAAAAGGTAGAGACGATTACGACACTTTATGATTTTGAAGTAAACACTTGTTTCGACACTAGAAATTCACAAATTCAAGCCAAAGGCAAAAGTAAAAGCGTAATCAACTGTCAACAGCAAATATACTCTCTCCTAAGATCAAAAACGACACTTACGACAGATCTAGATCTAAGGGCGACAGTATGACCAGTTTACTTTTGCAATGGGAAACTGTAAATGACGTAACAAATACACAAAAAACAAATATTGTTTCTTTTATACAACTGAGGCGGAATCAAGGAAGAAAAAAGGGGCTTTTAAACAGACAAACACACTGATCACAGGCTGCAAAAATCAGAGGCAAAACTGGAAAAAGTGAGCAAAGAACCTCAGCTAGGCAGGGCTAGGCTGATCAACGCACCTGCTACACAGAGAAACTGAATTGCAACGCAGGTAGCCCTCTCGGGAACTGCACTGAAATGCAGAGTCTCTTCACAGAGCCTGCGCTGAAGCAGAAACGAGAATTGTCTCCAGGTTCTGGGTCACGGTTTGCAGTTTAATCTATGGTTTTTGGCCGGGTAAAAGCAATCAATTGTGTACAATCAGAGGGTTGATTTACAAGAGGTTTAAGAGCTATCACAAAGGGTAATCAGATCATTTGTGAGTCAACTGTTCAGATCATAAACAGGCCCAGTGAATGGACTAGAGTAGCAGATGTCTACTTTGCATTTGTAAATGGCAAATGCAGTTCGATTCGCTACTCCTAAGTTTATGAGATGAACAACAATAGAAACACAAATAAACTAACTAGACACGATCCCCAGCGGAGTCGCCATTTTGTTTTCGGGAACAGTGTCTATTCAGAACGACCCTATCCCACTGGGTTGTGACAGAGACCTCAGAAACAAACAAGGAAAACTACTCTTATATTCTCCTTTAAGAACTATAAACGAAGATGATTAAGATGAACCGACCTGTGTCTTGCGCTAGTTGTTCGATCCAATCTATCTTCTCTTTGCCAGCTTCCATCGATCGGCTCCCTCACTTGCCCAGCGTTACCAAGTTCCTGCAAGTTCACAGAAGAGAGAAACTACACAAAGACATGGATTTATGTTCATAAAAAGCTTAGGATCAGTTTTAAGCTAAACATACAAATATAACACACATCAGATATACAAGCATGTAGGAGAAACTCAAGTAGTTTTATTGATAAAACAAGAAGATCCAGGAGGAGTTACAACCGATGATTCCTGATCCAGCATCAACCTCCCAGCATAGAATCCCTTCTTCACCTCCAACAAAGCATAAATCACCCAATACTCTGATATCTATCACAAAACCAACAGCAATTCTCTGCAATGTACAAAATTCCAACCTCTGGATCTCTTGGTGAGGGATCCATATATAGATGTATGCAAAGAGGATGAGTCAGCTCATGAATTGATTAGTGGCTTCTCTCTGTCAGTTCTTGCTTCCACTTGGAGACTGAGAGCCTCTTACTCATCACTGGTCGAATTCAGTGAGGCAAGTGTCATTGGAGAATATTCTGGAAGCTTCCATTGTCCCTCCACCTCGTTGAATGACTCTGCCACTTGTCATTTCTCGCTCAACGCACCCTGGTAGTGCATTCAAGTGCGTTGCAACGCACCTAGCCAGTGTATTTGGGTGCTTTGCAACGCAACCAGCTAGTGGAGCACTTGAAATGATCCTGTTTTGACTAGTTTTGAGCAGTTTCTGGTGGAGAACTTCTGGGAGAAGCTGTAATTTGTTGACCTTGTTTCTTTAGGAGCTGAAACAACACTTCTAGGGACTTAGGATCCCTTGGTTTATGGACATTTCATGCTTATAGCTGTAAGGCACAAAAATGTCTATAACAGGCATGTAGCAATTGAATTAGGGTTTGATGAGCCATAATTGTATTGATCTGAATGTCAGGAGTGATTTTCCCAAATAGACATGTAGCAGTTTCCCCCTAAAGCATGACGTCGAAAATGATAATGTCGAGTGATATGCTTTATGATGTGATGATGAGGATCTGAAGCGGATGGTGACCAACATCTATTAAAATACATATTATCATGATATCTTTGAATTTTTTATGAATTGTTGAGGGAAGGAATACCCATACTCAGTATATAAACTTTTCATTACATGTACATAAATTAGATAGTCGTCTACAGATATAGACCCATGATAGGATGACCATCTATGTAAAGCCATCGTACAGATAATTTAGTACTCTCCTAAATTCGCAACCCAGATGGATGAAACTAGATTCGGGTTCTTCTATATTGTCCAATCGTTCACTCAAGTACGAGTCTAACCATGTGAAAATGTGATCTGAAGTCGAACATGGGAAGACATCGTCTGATTACCAGCCAATGACGTAAGCTGTTAACAGACGTGAGAGAGATCATCGATAATGATAATGATTCTCAAGGTACTACAATACATTCTACATGGTGTGAATAGATGTTTTGATCTCAAACACCATACAAAGTCTTTTGGTCAAAGGCCAATGATGTCAACCTGTTGCCCGAAGTGAGAAACTTTCCATTGATGTATGCAAGCCTCAAGGTACTGGAAGGATGTTTCTAAGTCAACTTCCTTGATAATGTGTTGATGTCGATAAGAAGCGACTCATCACAAGAGGGCCTTGATATATCCCCCATCAACAGCATGAAATCAGTGTAATGATTTTGAAGACAGAATGTGACTGAAAACACAATGTTCAGGAATGGTGGTCATGAAAATGAAGGTTTAAGAGTATTTCAAAGGATGAAGTTTACTGAGTGACTTCTCTTGAATATGTCAGAGACACTAAATGAATTGGAAGCATTGACCCAAAACCAAAGTGATGGATGGTGTGATAGACCATAGGTATGATAACCATCAAGTAGATAACACAACCCAAATAGTCACAAAGATGAAGTGAAAGTGTCATGTTCAAGAGCGACTTGCTACCATAAAGTGATTTATCTCTTTTCCCATTTTCCCCAGTCATTGCTGACCAATACCTCTTTATTTTTTTAAACAATCTTGAGGAGGATAACATACGCTTGTAGTATAATTCCACCCTTCGAGTGAATCCATCGCTATGTGATTTTTTAACAAGCCTAGCGAAGGTGAAACTCGGTCGTGTCATGATGTACAAGTTTGTCGCTATTTGATGTTTTAACGAGTTTAACGATAATGAGAACTCAGTCCTTTTCATGCTTAGAGAGTTTGAAAAGGGAAAAAAAGAAAACTCCACAAGTTCTTTTTCGTAAATTTGTCTCTCAAGTCAGAAAAAGCGTAAAATAATACAAGAGAGAACCTATTGACCACGTTCGAACAATGTATTCCTTTTTCGTAAGTAATCTATCTCAGTCTGGAAAAGGGTTAAACTTATACTGAGTAGATGTCGTTTCCAATCCGTTTACGAGCTAGAAAGGACAAGCTCTCGACAATATTTTCATATTTTGAGATTCTGAAAAGAGCTTAAAGAGGACTCCAGGGGGGTTCCTTTTTCGATGTTTAAAAGAGCTCGAAAAAGAGATAAAAGTATGCTTTATGGTCAAAAGTACAATTCATGATCGTGCACGTCAAATTCACTATGTTAGCTATAAACCTGCTCAAAGAACCACCAAATGGGTTAAACATACCTGTTTCATTGGTAAAAATAGGTAAAAATTTAGTTTATTCATTTAATGAACATGAAATAACCATAAAATAAGAATTTACCCAGTCATTTTCACCATTTGATATTTACCATTCAGTTTTGTGCTCTGAACCAGTTTTTACCTCAAACTTCTACCTTTTCTTTCATTTAAGGTCACTCTTTTTTAGTTTCAGGCAAATTTTTTAGGGTTTTTGGGTCTCTATGAAAATATACCTCACCCTGGGATCAGCGCAGCCTAATGCATCGAAAACTGTGCTGCAATGCAGTCAAGCAGAAGGGTACCTGCTCTGTAGCGCATTGTCTCAAGACCAGGGCTGTGCTGGGCGCAATTTAGAAATTTGTTTCATCTGTTTTACACAAAATCTCTTTAGTTTTTTGCATGAAATGGATCCTAACTAGGCCTATGGTTTGATTTCAGACTTTGATCGGATCAGAATGGCTATTACTTGGCATGGAAGAGAACATGAAAAATAGTATATGGTTGCCCTAAATGATCCTGGTACTGTTTAGGCCCTCAGAGACTGTGGGTTACTCAAATATTTCAGATTGTTTGGGATGTAGGTTTTAACCCCATACAGAAATTACCTACGTACGAATTCTAAAACACAGAAAATAAACAATGCAAGAGCATAACACATAAAACACATATACACAAAAATTTTCCTGTAGATCCCAAAACCGGGACTACCAGCTTGATTTTTCATTATGTTCCTTTTAATTTTACAATACATATATATACATGTCGAAGCATCCAATACCATGGACAAAAAACCATCACGTCCAAAACCATGTGCGAAAACCATAGGTAGGTTCGCCCCACCTAATATAGGGTCCAAAAAAAAATTCCCCGAGGTGCTGCCCTGGACCCCGTAGAAGAGGGCTAACCGCCCCCCTCAAACCCCCCGTACAGGGGGGGCTACCACCCCCCCGCTGCATAGTCAGTGCAACGATGGGGGGGACTTCGCCCCTAGATTAACTAGGTGGGCCAATCGTGGAAAGAATATAACACAACCCAACATTCTCCCACTTGTTGTTTTCTTTCCACAGGGGGGCCACAGGAGAGCTTAGTCATTTATCCAGCCCTGAAACACCCATTGTTTCTCTACACCAAGAGAACTTCTCAGAGCTCACAGATTTTGTCAATGCATCTGCAGTATTCTTCAAAGTGTCCACCTTTACCAGCAACACCTTTTTGTCTTCTATCATATCCCTCACAAAGTGATACTGAACATAAATGTGCTTTGTCTTTGAATGGTAAGCAGGGTTCTTTGCCAAGAAAATTGCACTTTGGCTATCACAGTCTATCCTTATAGCTCCCTGTACTAACCCCATAATTGAACACAATCTCTACAACCAAACTACTTCCTTGCTTGCATGAGTGATTTCCATGTATTATGCCTCTGTAGTTGATAGTGCCACTACAGTTCTTACTCATCCAACTAACTGCACCTCCAAATAGGTTCAACACATACCCACTTGTAGATCTTCTCTGATCTAGATCTCCAGCCCAGTCTGCATCAACAAAGCCATGAATATCCAACACTATGTCCAATCCTGGTCTTCCTTGGTAGCACAAACCATAATCACTA
This sequence comes from Pinus tabuliformis, assembly GCA_031772625.1. Classification (NCBI taxonomy): domain Eukaryota; kingdom Viridiplantae; phylum Streptophyta; class Pinopsida; order Pinales; family Pinaceae; genus Pinus; species Pinus tabuliformis. The sequence continues at coordinate 465,687,872 of CM062819.1, forward strand.
GTGCCACGCAAATATGTGAAAACATGCTTCACTACTATCCAGTGCTCCTTCCCTGGTTTTGATATAAACCTGCTCAATACTCCCACTACATGTGCAATGTCTAGTCTAGTACATACCATTGCATACATCAGGCTACCGACTGCACCTGCACATGGAACATGGGACATGTCCTCTTCCTCCTTTTGTGTCTTGGGACATTGTTCAGCAGATAACTTTACACCTACAGGAATAGGAACCTTCACCAGTTTACTATCCCACATATTAAACCTCTGCAGTATTGTCTCGACATACTTCCTCTGGTTTAACCAAAGCTTCCTCTTTGCCTGATCTCTTTTAATTTCCATGCCCAAAATATAGTTTGCAGCACCAAGATCTTTCATGTCGAATTTGGAGGACAGTTGGGTCTTCAAATCCTGGATAATTTCTTTGTCATTTCCAACCAGCAACATATCATCCACATAAAAGACCAGATAAACAACACAGTCACCAATTAATTCAAAATACACACAGTGATCTACTTTTCTTCTGGTGAAGCCAAGTCCCCATATAAATGTATCAAATTTCTAATACCACATCCTTAGTGATTATTTTAACCCATATAGAGACTTATTTAACTTGCATACCAATTCTTTCTTACCCTTCACCGCAAAACCTTCAGGTTGCTTCATGTATATCTCCTGTTCCAGATCCCCATGAAGAAATGTTTTCTTCACATCCATCTGTTCTACCTCAAAATCAAAAGCAGCAGCAACAGATAAAAGTAATCTAATAGAAGCTACCTTAGCAATAGGAGAAAAAATATCACCAAAATCAATTCCCAACACCTGGGAATAACCTTTTGCTACCAACCGAGCTTTGTATTTCTCCACATTTCCTTCTGCATTTGTCTTCTTCTTGAACACCCATTTGCTTACAATGGGTTTCCTTCCAGCCGGCAACTCCACCAGATCCCAAGCCTCATTTTTGTGCAAAGATGCCATTTCATCAACCATGGCCTCTTTCCAGAGTTTGTCATTCTCTGAATCTACTGCTTCCTTCATAGTTCTGAGATCATCATCAGTAATAGATAAAAAAAAAAATTGAACAGAAAGCAGATGGACATTACCTTTTTGGTTTCCTTCTTTCTCAAACTGATCTTCTCACACCCAGAGTTTGTGGCTCTTCATCTTCTGATTCCTCCTCTATTGTAGAGTTTGATTCTTCCTTCTTATGCTCAAACTCTATCTTCTCAGGTTCCTTTGGTTGGAATTCATGTTTAATAACATCTTTCACCTCTCTAAACACCACATATCGATTGTACACAACCTTCCTTGTTATTGGGTTCCAAAGCTTATAACCCTTAAACCATCCTTATACCCAATAAAGATGCACTTTTCATATTTACTATCCAACTTGGTTCTTTTCTCCTTTGGAACATGTACATATGCATCACATCCAAATACCCTCATATGTGAAAGAGAGGGTTTCTTACCAATCCATACCTCTTGTGGAGTCTTATCCTTCAACGCTGATGAAGGTGATCTGTTGACCAGGTAACATGATGTCTCCACTACCTCTACCCAGAATTCTTGTCCCAACCTGGCACCACTGAGCATGCTTCTTACCCTTTCCATCAATGTCTTGTTCATTCTTTATGCAACTCCATTTTTCTCAGGTGTGTATGGAGTAGTCTTCTATCGTGCTATACCACACTTCTTACAGAATTCTTGAAATTCCTTGCTGCAAAACTCTCCACAGTTATCTGACCTCAAAACCTATCTTCTTCTCTGTCTGGTTTTCCACCAGAGCCTTAAATTCTTTAAACATGTCAAAGACTTTAGATTTCTTCTTAAGCAAATATATCCATGTATTCCTTGAGAAGTCATCTATAAATGATACATAGTACATAGACTTACCCATTGATGGAACCTTCAGAGGTCCAAACACATCACTATGCACAAGCTCTAATATTTGTTTTGTCCTCTTATCATGAGAGGCGAAACTCACCCGATTTTGCTTCCCATATACACAATTTTCACAGAAATCAGAATCCAAAGAGCTATTACTCATACCTTCTACCATACCTTTACCATGAAGTACTCGAAGGCCCTTCTCTCCAATATTTCCAAGCCTTTGATGCCACAACATGGTCTTCTCTCTAGATACCACTAGAATTTTTGCTCCACTTTCAGGAACCACAGAACTATTGCACCCATCAACAACAATGCTACCTTGCAGCTTGTACAGAGTTCCAATCCGAACTCCCCGCATCAATACCAGTGCTCCCTGAACCATCTTGCAGGTATCCTTCTCGAACACTGTTTTTACACCTGCATCATCTAACTTGCTTACAGAATTCAGATTTCTGGCCAATGCAGGAATATGCAGAACACCCGGAAGTGTTATAACCCTTCCACCTTGCAACTTCAACTTTAATTTTCTACGACCAATGATTCTAGCCTTCCTATCATCCCCTAAGAAGACATCACCACCATCATATTTCTCATACTCGCAGAACCACTCTCTATGGGTAGTGAAGTGAAAGGATGCACCTGAGTCAATCAACCCTGCCTCATGATCTACATGTGTACTTGAAGAAGCAAAATACACATCCCCACCTTCATTCGAGGTGGTTTTTTCCTTTGCAGAAGGAGCATCATCAGATCCCTTTCCTTTATCAGGAGCTTTAGATTTACAGTCCCTTTTGTAGTGCCCTTCCTTTCCGCATTTCCAGGAAACCACCTTTACAGGTTTTACTGGAGATTTAGATCTCCCACTTGATGATTTATTTTTGTTTCTATTCTAGGACTGTCCTCATATAGACAAGGCATCACCATTCTAGCTGTCCATATTTTTCGGTCTCATCTCCTCCATCAACAAGGATGAGATTATTTCATCAAACTGCAAGGCAGTTGCATTACTACCTATTGCAATAACCAAACTATTCCACGAATCTGGTAGAGAACACAACAAAATGATACACTTATCTTCATCTGAAATTTTAATATCAAAAGATAATAACTGACGTGCCACAATATTAAATGTGTTCAGATGTTCTATCGCCGAGTCTCCGTATTTCATCCGTAGGTTATACAACTTTTTCCGTATGAACAGTTTATTCACCAGAGACTTAGATTGGTACAAAGTCCCTAACTTGTCCCACAAAGCCTTCGTCGCAGCTTCCCCTGATACATTCAGCAATATTGAATCTGAGACACACAATCGTATTGTGCTCTTTGCCTTCTGATCCAACTTCTTCCATTCTTCATCGAACATTCACGTTGGTTTCGTACCTAGATCTACCGCGATCCACTAATCTTTATCCACCAACAGATCCTCCATCTTGAGTTTCCATAACTCAAAACTTTGACCATTAAATTTCTCGATCTCTATCTTTCCACTGCTCGTCATCTTCTTTCACCACTAGAATCGATCCCACAGATCTCCCACTAAACAAGGTCTACCACAGGCCCGAGCGAAACCCTCAACAACAAATGCATCCCCTTGAAGCCAAAACGACTTCGATACCAAATGTAGTATTAACCCCGTATAGAAATTACCTGCATACGAATTCTAAAACACAGAAAATAAACAATGCGAGAGAATAACACATAAAACACATATACACAGAGATTTTCCCCTGGATCCCAAAATCGGGACTACCAGCTTGATTTTTCATTATGTTCCTTCCAATGTTACAATACATATATATGCATTCCAAAGCATCTAATACCATGGACCGAAAACCATCACGTCCAAAACCATGTGTGAAAACCATGCAAAAAACCATAGGTAGGTTTGCCCCACCTAATATAGGGTCCAAAAAAAAATTGCCCGGGGCGCTACCCAGACCCAGTAGAGGGGTCTAACCGCCCCCCTCAAACCCCTTGTGACCCCCCCGCTCCGCAGTCGGCACAACGAAGGGGGGGCTCCACCCCCCCTCTAATCCCCCAGTTAACTAGGTGGGCTAGTTGTGGAAAGAATATAACACAACCCAACATGGGATGAGACAACAATTAGAGTTATTGCAGTTCTTAGTTCATCCATGGGATCTAGTGGAACAGGCTTTTACATAGGGGGAAAAGTGCTCCCTATTTTTGTCGATGATATTTCCTTCCTTACAGGATTGTTGAGACGTGGTGCCCCCATTTCTCTTTTAGGTTCTGCCCGTGGGGGTGAATCAGTGAGGGACTACATTCGATAATTTCATCAGCCAGGTACGTAGCCTAGCAAAGATGGGAAGATAAACATGAGGGATGTTCATGATTTGCCCTTTCGAACAATCCTCTTCACTATCTCAAAGTTGGTGGGTAGTGCGACACTTCATTTGGTGAACAAATCATACATGCAGTATGCACTTGAGTGTCTTGAGCAAACTATATTCAACTGGTGCGAGGCAGTTCTCTCTTCGATGAAAAAGCAACTAACCAAAGTAAAGAGCGGTAAAATGAAAATTTTAGCTATGGTTCGATCTTGATTGCCTTTACTTTGGAGAGAATTCCATTGATGCAACCTCAGCATATTTCATTGATTTTAACTGGTCCTAGAGATCCACGGATGCAGAGATGGGTTGAGTTGATGGCTCGACATGTTGGTCAGCCATCAATCTCATTTCCTCCTGCATTCTTCAGTTGGCTCCGTCAACAACACATTGTCATTGAGGAGCATCCATATGTAGGGATGGATTTTCATGGAGATCCAGATTTGAGATTACCAGTGGGTGCTCAATGGGGTGCTATAGGTAAATTGTTTTGACCATGTGTTTTGATTTTTTAAGTTTTTACATGTTTTTGTGTTTTTTAATGTTTCCAAAACTAAATTAAAAATTTTCTCATGCATACAGATGTTGGCACAATTCAACTAATGGGTCATCAACAGGAGGCGAGTGAACCAACGCGGAGAAATGTCAAAAGAGCAGTTCTCCGGGATTTGGATCTGACCAAGACACTTGCAGAGTTGTAAGATCATATAGAGGGGTTAACCCTCGGTCTACCGGATGTCCATCTCGAGGAGTTACCGATGAGGCTACAATGCCATACTATTGGTGTACCTAGCCGTTGGATGAGGCTATTACACATGATAGCTCAGGCTGTAGTATACCTAAGGGGAATAGTATGGGGTATAGAGGGAGGTACCCAAGGGAATAATGTAATAATGGGATGGGCCATAGTAATAAATAAAGTGGTTAACCCGTATCATGTAACGGACCACGAGTAGTTAGTAATAATATAATAAGCCCATGGTATTAGATAGATGGTATTGAGGGAACCATGGTAATGACCCATCGTATTGTATGTATGAGGCCTATATAGAGGCTACAGACTCCCCATTGAAATATGTCAAGGAATATTGTATGAACAGGCATATGGCTTGTGGAGTGTTCTCCTTCCTTAACGAGTGAATGTATGGTGTTCCCCTACCTTAAAGGTTTGATTAATAAATTGAATAATTTCTATATTCATATCTTGTTATTTCTTGGGTTTATTTCTATTATCATATGTTTTCAAATCAAATCTATAACAAGTAGTATCATAGCACTTTCTTGGGCAAAGCGGAGAATTTTTTTTATTTTTGCAAGAACTTTTTAAGACGGCGAGTTTGCAGATCAGATCTATACATTTAGGTGCAAAATTTGTAGAATCTAATTCCAGATCTAGGTTTTTTTCGAAAAAATACCCAATTTGAAAAAAAAAAAAAAAAAAATCGGCCGAATCGGAGTCCAGATGAAGGAGATATCACTGATTTAAAAATTAGTTGTGTTGCAGACATTTTTCGGGGTGGCGAGTTTGCAGATCATATATGTATGTTTTGGGGAAAATTGTAGAATCCAATTGTAGATCTGGGTTCTTTGCAAAAAAATACCCAATTTCAAAAAAAAATCAGTCGAATCGAAGTCCGGATGAGGGAGATATCGCTGATTTAAAAATAGCTCTTTTTTCAGAAAGTTTTGTGACGGCGGGACAGTTGCAGCGCAAATTTGGAGTTCTAGTGCCTAGATCGGGATTTCTATCACATGATAAGATGCAGAATGTTTGTTCCATTTCTAAAAAAGGTCACAATAAAGATTTTGAGCAATATTGACTGAATTGTGGCCACTTTAAATGTTCGCCAAGTAAGTGAATTTTTTTTCGTGCCGTCTAGCAAGATGTTTTTTACAGGAAAAGATGATAGCCCTACTATTGAAGAATTCATACAGAGTCAAAAGTTCACATATGGGAAACATTGGAAAATTTTATTATCCCTTGGTTTCCAAGATGAGGCTGCCAGATGGTGGAACTCACTTTACAGCAAGCAGTTGTCCGAACTTTCGGATAAAGAATTTGAAAAACTCCTTTTGGACAAATGGTCTCATGCTAGAAAATAGGGGAATGAGACATGTAAGGGGTTATTTTCTATTGGTATCTCCTTATTGCAAGTTCATGGATGTATTCAGAAGGAGAAAATCATTGTGTCTATAAATCCTAGCTGCAAGAATAATTTTATCATTGTTAATTTGGCAAAAAAATTGCAAGTTCCAGCAAAACACATTGAAAACACACAGGTTGATAATGAGGATGTTCAAGTTTATAAAGATTTGAATCTTTCTATGGATAAGTATGTGTTGCATTGAGATTTTCATGCTTCAGTTATGGCTAATGTGGATGTGGTTTTAGGATACCCTTGGATGGAATTTGTGGGTACTATCAATATTAATGTGCAGAAGAAATTCCTGAAGCTCTGGTATAAAAAGAAGAAAATTACATTACAGGATATTTCCATCAATAAACAGGTAGAGTCCACGGAGGCTGAAGCAAAATATGTTCCAGGGACTAACACATCAGATGATGAGCCCTTGATGGTCGACAACCAAACACAAACATCAAACCAGGTACAAGAAAAACAGGTAGATTCCAAGGAGGCTGAAGCAGAAAATGTTACAGGTACAGATACATCAGATGAGGAATCTGTGGTTGAAGTAATATTGGAAGATAAGCAACAACAACAGATGCCACAACATGTACCAGATACCAATCAGGCTCCTTTAGGTGGTGAATTAAAGAAAGATACACAGGTGGCTAAAAATTCAGTATATCGCCACCCACATCACCCCGCAAGAAAACAACCAACACGATGGCAACAAATTAGCCACAAGGACAACAAACCCGCATGACAAATAGAGAGGGGCGATGATCCACCTGCTACACATCAACACAGAAGAGCCGCTAGGATCAACTTCCATCTCAAGTGAGCGAGGCACCAGCTAAATCGATGGTTCACCTTTCTATTGGATTGCTAGATGCACGTGCAATTATTCCCTTAGGTACCTCCCTCTGTACCCCATACTCTCCCCCCTAGGTATACTACATAGCCAGTGACCTATTATCATGAACATCATTAGATCTACTTAGGATGATTTATTGTATGCATTTTGAGTTTTGAGGTTAGATGACCAACATGTCTTGGACACAAATTTTGTAAAAACTTTAAACATCTATCTATTTTACTTTCAGTGTTTTTATATGGTTATGTGAAATCTTATTCAACTGTTGATGTGAATTAAAAATTTATTTTTACATATGTCATAAATGTCTGTTTAACACATAGTTTGCTAAGAACCAATCAATGTGTTAAAGTTTCTGGAAATGTGTTGATATTGAATGTAATCAAAATGTCTTTCCAAGAGACGAACTCTAAGGAACATACGATAAATAGTTGGATTTTGGACGGTATAAACATTTGTAAGTTGCAGTACGATAAGTTGTGAGTCCTGCCTAATGATGATTTGGAAAATTCCAAAAGAAATGGCATCAGAGAGGAGTTCGATCAATGCACTATACTCAGTGATATTGTTCGTATAATGACTGATACAAATCCCTTGAAAACTCACTAACTCTCCACTTGGAGAGAATATGGCCCATACTACAGAAGATAGGTTCTGCGTACTATGACTAGCACCATCAGCATAACCAACAAATGGTTCCAAAGATTTTGACATCTGCAACAAATGCAAAGTGGATTACTTAACCACATAAAAACTCTAAAAGTCACATTATGACACACACACGCAATCAAATCATATATACAGTGTTTTTTACTACGCATAATTAAGCATAGTAACATTTAAGATACAACCCATTTCGGGGCTGCAACAATGGAATTCCATCGTAATCAACCAACTCCTAAGTTCCTTTTGCCAAAACCTGCTTGACAATAGAGTGGCCCATCCATAATGGTTCAAATTTCCCTGCTCCTAATTTATCGGCTTCCTGATCATAAAGCAAGACCATGTCTCCTTCTAAGAATAAGTGAGGCTTAACATTGCAGTCATATTGCGCCTTAATTTGTTTCTTATATGCTTCATTGGCCAATGCGGCTTCACGACATGTTTCATCTAGATGGATGAGTTCTAAGAAACGTGCTTCTTCATCAAAAGTGTCAGGTAACAAGTCAATTGCCAGTTTTAATAATGAAATTTCAAATTGTATGGGCAAGATTGCCTCCAGACCATACACCAATTTAAAAGGTGTGAATCCAATTGCATTTCTCATTGAGGTTCGGTAAGCCCACAAAGCTGAGTACAAGATCAAATGCCAATTTCGTTTGTGAACTCCTATCATTCGTTGAAGCATTCGCTTAAGGATTTTGTTGATGGCTTCAACTTGTCCATTAGCCTATGGATAATAAGTAAAACTATCATGCAAAACTCCTAACTTGGTAGTTAATTCAGTCATCATATGGTTGCGAAAATATAAACCATGATTTGTAACTATAGCTTGTGGTACACCAAACTGTGCAACCACATGGTTGAAGAAAAAAAGTGCAGTCGTCTCACCACTGTTGTTTAATGTAGGCATCGCCTCGGCCCATTTCATAAAATAGTCCATGGCGACAATAATATACCCATGCCCCCCGATCGAGGGAGGGTTACATGTCATGAAATCAATGCCCCATTTTTCAAATGGTCCAACAACGATGATAGGATGCAGTGGTGCAAGTGGTAATCGAGTTTTACGGTCAAAAATTTGGCATGCATGACAACTTCTGACAACAATAATGCAATCATTAAATATGGTTGGCCAAAAGTAACTAGCACAAAGAATCTTCTATGCGATAGCATAACCAGATAAATGTCCACCACAAGCACCAGAATGGAAATCATTCAGAACTTTCTCGGCTTCCTCATGTGTGAGGCACCTTCGTAAAATCGTATTGATACCATGACGATAAAGGGTGTCGCCAATGATCAGATAATCTTTGGCTTGATATCAAATACATCGTTGCGAGGGAGAGGTATCGGGCCAGAAAGTTTTGGTTTGGATATAGATTAGTATATCTCCGTAGCCATGGTAAGATGACGAAATCAGAAATAGAGACTCAACTGGAATTGATGGTTCCGTTTTTAAGTTCATGGCGGTAGAGGGAAGGTCGCAAAGAAGCTCGATAAAAACTAGAGATTTCTTTGACTTGGATTTGATGAATTCCAAATCAAATTCCTACAAAATGATGATCCATTTCGAATTTTCCCCCCAGAAATTGACGTGACAAGATGTATGTCATAGGGCTGAAATATGAAATGACAGTGGTCTTTCGGAGCAGGATATAATAATGAAATATATATACAGCTTGAACGGTAGCCAAAGCTAGCTTTTCAACGTAAGAATACTTAACTTTTGTATCATTGATATTGTGACTCAAATAATAGATTGGATGTTCAATCCCATCTTATTCTTGGACTAAAACCATAGCAATGGTTGTATCTGCAGCGGCGAGATACAAGAAATAATCATTTTGATAATTAGGGGCATACATTAATGATGCTTGGATCAGGGTATCTTTGAGAGCATCAAAGGAAGCTTGCGCAACCTGGTCCCAATGGAAGGGAATTCCCTTTTTCAAAAGACGAGTAAATCCTTTAGCCATTTCGGCATAGTTGGGAATGAATCTCCTTAGAAAGTTAGCCTTCCCTTGGAGTCTCTGTAACTGAAGTAAATTGGAAGGTGGAGGCAGATCAAGAATTGCCTTAACCTTCAAAGGGTCGAGTCGAATTCCTTCTTTAGACACTACGAAACCAAGCAAACAACCAGAACCAACACAAAACACACATTTATGTGGATTGAGTCGAATTTTGTAGTGTCGGCACCGTAAAAAGATGGCTCTCAAATGTTGCGGGTGATCAACCCGTTTCCGTGAATGAGCAGGTAAATCATCTAGATAGGGTTGAACAATGTGTTTGATGTCATGGAAGGCATAATTTACTTCCCTCTGAAAAGTTTCCCAATGTTCTTCAAACCAAAAGGGAGTTTCCTATATGCGAATGTGCCCCAAGGACAAATAAAGGCAGTTTTATATTGGTCTTCTGGGCAGATATTGATCTGATTATGGCTGGAAAAGCCATCCATAAATGAAAATTTTTTAATCTCATGTTCAACTATACTAGAATCAACACTTGGAATTTCCTCATATGACCAAGCAAATATATCGAATTCACAAAAAGGAGCACGGTAAGTTTCAAGTTCCGATGGAGAACAAGATTTTCCAACATGGATGTTTTCTACAATTCTAGGTTTGGTCAAAATATTGATAGAAATGGTTTCTTCGATATTCGATAAGTTTTGTTCAGAATCGACTGTGTCTACAAATACAGAATCCGAAAGGAAATACACAATTGAAGGGTGATTTAGTTCATTTGGAATATCTTCTATGTGATCTAGAAGATGGGATCGATGATGATAATATGTCCATGTTTCTTCTTATGTCATCATTGATTGGATGATTCCTTCATCAATAGAAAATGTACATGAAAAAGGATCAGAGGAAGTGTCGTATTCTAACGAACAATCAACCCATACAATTGGTGATGATGGATTTGGATTTGTCGCACAAGCCAAAAAGATTGATTGTTATGCAAGCTCAATGGGGCTCAGCGGCATTATGCATATCAGCTTCAGAATTCTTGGAAATCTTCCATGAATCAGATGAAGTGGAAGATATCATGTTACAAGTCTCAACTTTTGCAACTTTCGTCATTTGTGATGGTGACGGTAGTGAAAAGGTGCCCATTAGGGAACAATATTTGAAGAGACCTACTCCAACATTCTAAAGAGATAGCGGGGGTCTATGAACTAACAGAATTCTTCCAGTTGCCTATGAACTAGAGGCGAAGAAGGCAAGTTGATCAATTACTATGATTCTGCCTTTATGAGGGAAAGCGATCATACAAAATTATGTCGAAACCACAGCAGCCATAGCATAAACCCATGGTCTTCCTAGTAAAATGTTGTAGTCAAGGGGTCCGTCAACGACCTCAACTTCAATAGTTATAGTTTTTCCCCCTAGTTCTATCTGCAGGTTACTTAAAATTCCACAAGGTGTATAAGTGTGACCGTCAAAAGCTTTTAACGTTGTAGGTGATCATGACAAAGGCGGTGAGCCAAGTGTTTTCCAACAATTCATTGACATGATACAAGTAGATGCACCCTCGTCAATAATGGTTCGGTGAACAAGTTTATTCAAAGCTTTTACTTGGATCAAGAATGTTAACTGAGCTGGTAATTGTGGCGTATAACCCGCATGGTTAAAAACCACAAGATTGGAATTCGTTGGATCAATTCCACCAATTGCTGACAATAAAGCTTGCTTTTGGGAGGGACAATTTTGAAGCACCTCAAGCGTCGACATAGTAGAAGGTGACTGAGCCAAATCTTCTACTATGTTATAATTTTGCGCTGCTCGAGCTCAAGGGTTGAATGTAGATTTATGAACAACTCCCTTAGGCGGTTTTATTGTTAACTCTGGTGAAATAGGTGGTGGAATGGAATCAGACAAAGTCGAAGTTGAAGCATTGGGTTGATATGTAGCCTGGTTATTTGACGATGACAATGGATTACCATAATCTTTACTTCATGTGGTCACCAAAACATCAGTCTTAGGCTTAGTGATAGATAGCATAAGTACTTGTGACGTGGAAGCATGATCTGTAGCAACCAAATGAGTCTCTGGGTTTGGAAAAGAGTTTGTCAACACAGCGGATGTATTAGAAGTCTTAAGAAGTTTTGAGACTTCAGAGTGGTGAGGACAGTCTCGCATAAAGTGCTCCTAATTACAGATTAAACATGGTTAATGAGGTTTCATAGCTAGAGAAGCTGAATTAGATGATTTCTCTTGAGGGGGGAGGATTTTGTTTCTTTTTCCCCTTTTTCTTACTTCGAGGTTGCTTTTCACTTTTACCTTTGTCAGATGACACGGCATTTATTTCGAAAGCAAGTGTATTATCAGATGCACTATAAGTTTGATTTGAAATAGCAAGTGTTTGACCAGATGTTCTACTTGCTGTTTGAGTGCTTGAAGAACCAGTCACGCCGTCACCGGCATGAGAATCTTTACTAGATGGAGGTGGTGGAACAATAAAAGCTGGTCTAGGTGCATTTGGAATCTTATCATAGAGCGTGCCAGACTGGGTGTAAATCAAGTCTAAGTATTGGGCACAAGAAATTACTTGCTCTTCAGTAACAACTCCTCCTTTAGCCACATCCTCGATGATAGATGGCAATAAGGATTTGATAAACCACTCAGCTAAAAGCTGATCGGGAACAAAAGTTTTGACCATTCGACAATGATGACACCACTCATGAATATAATCAGAATGTGAGTAGTAGTGGTCTATTTAAAGTTGGTCAATAGCTCCATTCTAGTTTCGTATCTGATAGGTAATTGGAAGTGGGTTGGAAATGTAGTGGCTAAAGGATGTGAAGTTGTCAATTGAAGCTCGTGGTAATTCAATATACCACTTTGCAGTCGGACCAGTAAGCGTTCGTTGGAAAAGACGTAGTCTAACTGAATCATCAATTAAGGAGTTAGATGAACACCATAAATGAAAATTCATAACGTGGTTGGATGAATCTTCTCTAGTGCTTCCATTGAACTTAGGAATATCAAAAGGCAATTTGTGAGGAATCACCAGCCACCAAGGTGCATAAAGAATGGGATCATTGGTAAGCCGATTTAAATCCGGTAATTCAAGTGTTGCGACAAAAGGCAATTATCGATTTAGGTCGGGTTGAGCGTAACCAGGGTAAGATGGAATTGCCTAAGAAATAGGCCTTTACATACCAGCATAAGTAATCTGTTGTTGGTAACCTTGATAGGGGTAGGTTTGTTGAACATATCCAGTATAAGGTGGTTGTTGGTTACCAAGATAAATTTGTTGTTGTCCGAACCCATCATAGGCTTGTTGACCAGGACTTGGGTAAGCTTGTTGTTGACCAAACCCAGCATAGACTTGTTGACTAAGTCCAGGATAAGTTTGGTACTATTGGAATTGTTGTTGTTAATATTTTGGCTACCATGGTTGTTGATTAACGGTTGTTTCCCACTAATGTAAGTTTGACCAGGTTGTGAATAAATTAGACCAGTATAAGTCTAAGTCATCCCAGTTAATAGTAAACTAGCCTAAGGTTGTTGGATTCCAGACATAGACGATTGTTGTAAAACGGCCTGAGAAGATTGAGTCTGTAGACCTGAAACTTGAGGGTCAGAGGTTGAAGGACTAGCTTGCAAAGGTTGAGATACAATTAACTGAGCTTTCAAATGTGGTAAAGTTGTAATGACAAGCGTAGTAGGTATGGATGAAACAAATTTCATTGGTTGTGATGCATACACAAGCCTTGGTTGAACGGGCATTGTTGGTTGCCATTGACAAATAGTCATTCCACAATAAGTTGGACCTAAAGATGACGGTATACTGCCATATGATTACCCCCCAGAAAATGGAGGATAAGCAGATTGGGCATACTTTTCTCCATATGGAGGTAATCTAGTGTAAAGTGGATACATTGGATGGTAACCAAAAGGACCAACTTGATATTGACTTGCTGGATCAAACTGTTCAGTATTCGTAAGTGAAGAACCAGGTAAAATTCCTGTGGATGACATGGGTTAAGACCATGGACTAGAACCAACATCGGAGTGAGTTCCAGATAATGATTGGTAACCCGGAGGGATGGATGGAACACCATATAGATGTGACTCAGGTGTTGTGGTAAACATCGAAGAAGTAGCGACAATAGATGTTTTCACATCTGTAACAGATAATACAATCTGGGATGTTGTGTCATCCATAGTCAAATGGCCCAATAAATTTCCTAATGAATCTACGGGAGTTTGAAAGTAAATAGGATCAAAAGGAGCAGTAAACTGAGGAGAATAAGGATAAAGATAAATCCCTGGTCCAAAATGAGTTGGAGTTCTAGGTGTTTCTTCTTCAGATTCCTCTTCAATAGCAATCAAACCAGGTGGAAGGATTTCACCATCAGGTCCGTAATAGATTTCCGGTGTTTGACTCTGCAGTAAAGGGGAAGTCTCAACAGTTACAGATGTCTGAGGATAAACCGGTCGATCGTCTTTCGGTACGGGAACAACTTCTGATTGTTCAACTTCGAGATCCAAGTGTTCTGGTAAAATAACAACGGGTTCATGATGAGTTTCTTGAACAACTTTTGGTTAGAAGTAACTTATGGTTGAACTATGATAGGTTCAGGACCAACTTCTGATTGAACAGATTCAAGTTCAGAAGTAATTTCTTGTTGAACAACTTTGGGTTGAGAATCAAATTCTTGTTGGAAAACTTCAGTTACTGTTTCACTAAGTTCACTTTTTGTGTCCTCAAGTAATTATAAAGGTTCCACTTCAATAGCAAATGTACCAATAATTGTAGGAATAACTAGAATCACAGTACTTACCAGTATAGGTGACTCTGGCAAATCAGATGAAGAACCAGAATTTTGTGATGTATTGGACTCACGTAAACAAGACCGCTTTTGTCGACTAGGTGTAGCTTCAGGCGATAAAGGCAGTTTACTCATTGTCCTCCGCGAACGACGAGGTAAAGGTTGATTTTCCTCCACAATTTCTGATTGATTTTATTACAAAAAGAAATAAACAAAAAGAGGGTAATCTAGGCAAAATGATTACCAAGCAACTGTGAACTGCAATATACTGTCTCAGTAAACCAAGGACTTAACATACGTGCAGGCAATCTCCCTGAATGTTTTGTTCGGTGTATCACAGTGTACAAGGCGGCCGACTCAGTTACCTAAGGATGGATAACAACCTAATGTAGTCCTCCCATATATACCCAAAAGTACGTGGAGGCCCAATCCATGTTAGCGCTGTCTAATAGGAAACCGCACAGTGAGAGCTTTCCTTCATACTTTTTGTACTATAACACCGCCCTATATACCTGAAAGTATGTGGACGAGCTACGATATACTTACATACGTCGAATGAGGTATCACACTCAGAATGTATCGCAGAAATTAGCAATAGCTGCTATGTTTAACGACGTCGGAACACGTCTCTAGCCTAGACCTCTAAATGTTATGCGTTAAGTTACAATGCTCCATTAGGTTAATTGAGATAAATTTGAGTTGATCTTGTTTAAAAGTTTGCCTTTTAGGTTCATCGCGTAATGTTTTTGAAACTCCTAGAATGCAACTATGATGAGAAACATTCTTTTCATTTGATTTGAACATTGAAAACCGTAACTAAAAGGGATCGAGCAATCATAATCTTTAAACAAATATCATAGAGCACATCTAATGCAACTTTCCCTATACTATTCCTACAAGCACACACAAACTTCTAAATTCATAATGTATGTTTTTCTTTTCATTCCTTTAATGTTTAGATGAACAAAAGGAAACAAAATGCAAATACAGTCAATCAATAATTTTCGCAAGAAACGAAGACTTTACGATAGTTTCTTTTTCAAGGAAATGAATACTTTACGACACTTGTTTTTCAGAAAAGACTAATCGATTGTAAGCTAACTTTGACAATGAATTGATAATGATAAAGAAATCACTTAAGAAACACTAAACAATCAAGGCCAAAGTAGGGCTAGGAGAAGAAATGCAAATTGATTTCATAACCATAGAAAACATTGATCTTTCAGCAAACAGCATCAGAAGAAAATTTGGTAAAAAACCAAGCCAAAGGTGAGTTTGCTAGCTTGACAAGGATCAGCGCAGCCCTAAGTGGGAGACAGCGCGTTGCAATGTACTATCTCTAAGCTAAGGCTGCTCTGCGGCGCACTATGTCAAGACCAACACTGCTCTGGTGCCAGAGATTCCAATCAAGAGACATTCAAGCACACTTTTTGACCAAAAAACACTTCAAAATGACTAAAAAGAGATCAATGAAGTCAATTAAAGTCTACTAGGATGTAATATGATGAGGATAAACTACCATGAACGACAATCGTTCCCCAGTATGGTCACCAATTTGTTATATGGAATTTGACTTACGAATAAGCACATTTTCCCTAAGTGGGCAGTTACACTTAGAACAACAGAAAGAAAGTGGTTTAACCTTTTCCTATAATAGATAGATGAGATGAAGGAACTTACTTGTGATCTTTCGCTTCCTTGATCTCCTTTGAATTGTTGTCATCGCTCCCACTCAAACTAAATCCGCTCAATTGGTACTTGTCAACAAAAACAGAAGACGACAACGATCAAAGTATATGATTCTATCTACTATAAAAAATGGAATCGACAACATTTAAACATATATGCATCATAGATATGAACAAGAATATGGGAAAAGGAACAAACAACTTTATTGATGTAGAAGGAAGAGTTACACCCAAAGCAGTTCGATCCCGTGTCACTCATCCAGCTTTAGTCCAAACCCTCGTCACACCAAAAGCACATCAATCCAGCAACATAACATTACTTGACATGAACTCAAATCTCAAGCCAATAATATTTATCTACAATCTTCAAATTCCAGCCCCCTGATCACTATGATGAGTGGTCAATTTATAGGGAAATGCAAGTGGTTATGTCATAAATTGGGCATTGAATGGTTTTCCAAAATTGGAGTTAGTTTCCATGGAGAAAGGGATGAGAGGATAGAGGGGTAATTGATCCATAGCCTATCCAAAGTAGACCTCATTGGATGAGATAAGATTTGGGCATCCTTTTAGAATGCTCTAGAATCAAAGAATATTCCCATAATCCTATGTCAATTTCGCTCATTCTCGCCTAGTGTAGGTCAAAGTGGGCCTAAGTGCATTGCAGTGTAGGCCTGAATGGGCCTACCTGCTCTGCAGTGTAGTTACCCCTGACCAAGGCTGTGCTGGTGTCCCAAGGAGGCATTTCAGTAGGGTTTCATGCTAGGAAACTCGCATGGATGAAATCATTCAATTTGATGACTTGTATAGGGCATGTAGCAACTGAATTAGGGTTTGATGAGCCCTGATTGTATTGATCTGAATGTCGGAGTGACGTGCCCAAATAGACCTGTAACAGATGGGTAGAGGCACATCTGGTTAAAGATTGTACAGGAGCTACAGCAGCAAAGTTTTGTTTGAATATGTCTTAACTAGATTTGGCTGCCCAAAAGTGTTGATGAGTGATCGAGGTACGCACTTCCTAAATGAGACAATCAGTATGTTGACTGAGGAGTTCCAGGTCTATCATCAGAAGAGAACATTGTATCATCCTCAGGCTAGTGGAATAGTTGTGGATTTTAAAAAGATCTTGGAGAATGTGCTAACAAAGATTTGTGATGCACAGCGAAATGACTAGGATGTGTGCATACCTGCAGTACTATGGGCATACAGGACTACTTGTAAAAATTTGATTGGACAGGCACATTTTAGATTGGTATATGGTGTAGAAGTTGTGATGTCTATGGAATACATCGTGCCTAGTCTACGCATAGCAGATTTCACAGGTATGGCAAATCACGAAGCCTTGGAAGAACAGCTCGCGCAGCTAATGAAGCCTGAAGAAGACAGGTTCTTGGTTGGATTCCATCAACAAGTACAGAAAGAACGTGAAAAAGCATGGCACGATTGACACATTAAGTTGTGCCCATTCAAAGTAAATGATTTGGTTTTATTATATGATAAAAATTTCACTAAGTTTCTGGGGAAATTTCAGGTGCACTCGCTTGGGCCATATGTTATCAAAGAGATTATAGATGGAGGCACAGTTCAACTCGCAAAGCTGAATGGAGAAACTTTTACGAGAAGAGTGAATGGAAGATGATTGAATCCATATATAGGGGATCTGGCTCAATGAATATATGATGGCAGGACAGTCTTAGTGCTCCAGGCAGTTGTAAGAACGTGGGACTATAAACTACCCTGCTAGGGTTGGAGGATTACGTGGCAAGCAGGCTACAAGGAAAATGGTGAAGTTACAATATAAGAAGCTACGTGCAGGTAGTTGTGCTATGGAGGGAGGTACCGCACAGCATAGCAAGAAAGTGACCATTGTAGTCATTGTTCACAATTTGACAGCTATAAGAGGGTTAAGAGGAGCGGACTGGCGGCATTTAAGGCCAAAATATTTGAAGATTTTCCGCCAAAATAGCATTAATGATCGAATTTTGGGGGGAATGATCAGATTTGAATTCAAAAACCCCTATACATTACGCGTGTTGGTCCAATAGAGAACACTTTGCACCCTTAGAGTTTTTTATTTGTGTTGTCTGTTGATTATGAACCGTTCAATTTTCGAGGATTTGGTCGCGACCCTACATTTGCCAATTTATCGGAGTTGAATTAGAAATTCATCCTTGAAACCATGTTAGGACCAAGCCCTACTGAGACTGTGATCACTGGGGGAGATGTCCCATCTTAAGGAGTTGCTCCAGATCTAGTGAGTATGGAAGCTCTGGATCATGTGCCTATGGTGTCGAGGTCGCCTAGGCCAAAGCCTACCCCTGTTAGAGAAACCCAAAAACCAAATAAGGATAAACAGAAGAAGTCGGTGTTGTTGCTTGAATCACCTATAAAACACTCTGCAACTCAAAAGTAGAAGAAAGACAAGCAGCCCGAGAGGGTTATCGATTTGGAGGCCGAGGAAGGACAGGGCATCGAGGACATAGATGCTGAGGGACTGAATCCCATTACAAAGTTGCATAATTATATCCCTCCGCGCAAGGGGAAGGTGAAGGTCACCAAGGACCCAGATTCTTACAAATTTGTCATTTCTACGCCCTTGTTACTGGAGTAGGTTCCCTTCGAAGGTCTGCACCTTGCACGGATCCCCCTATTGAAAATGGAAGATTGGGATCTGGAAAATCATGAGCAGTTCCCTCACCTGGCGACAGCCAACTATATGAAGTGTGCCTACTACCCAGACTCAGGTGTCACTGAGCTAGAGACGGTGGAATGGATTCGCGGAGTTGATAATTTGTGGTTATTGAACCTGTTGTGGGTGCCCCACTATTACCACACCACTATCAACACAACCTCTGTGCGTCAATTACTTACTCTAATGCACGATGAGTGGTTACAACTAGAAGGGCATATACCCATCACTGACATGCTCATCCATAGGATCATGCACCTGCCACATGAGGGTTTGAATCTAGCCAAGGAGTTTGGCGGAAAGATAGGAGAAAAGGATTTGGTGGACAAGATGAAGAAGGAATTTTCCCTCATGAAAAAGTTGCATGGATATTCAATCACTTCTATAAATGACCCCACGTTGTAGATTGCCACACAAACCTTGGCAGGGAAGGTAATGAGGAAGTGTTGCGCGGCTGAAGTTCCGACGCCCGTGATTTCTCTAGCTGCACAATGTGCGAAGGGTGTTCAATTCAACTAGTCAAAGTACCTGTGCAGTGAATTCCTCACGAATTGTTGTGAGGTCTAGGATGAGACCAAGCCATTCCATTATGCTTGGTTGTTTCTCTCCATTGTGTTGGTCGCATGGGAGCTGTCGAAGGACAGCTAGTTTCCTCTGTTGAAAGAAGGATTGCCGGAGGCACGCAGTTCTCCTCCCTATGGGCCACAAAGGACCCCGTGCGGGTCACAGAAACAAATATATTCTGGGTTCTGATGGAATCAAGCCTCCACATGGCCATCAACCAGCGCCCAAGGTTGTCCCCGACCTTATACAAGCAGTTGTCAGCTTATGTCGCGTTCAAGGCTGACTTCCACCGAGTCTACATTCAGGCACGAAAGGACCTACAACATAAATGGTATGATTTACCATATTTTGGTCACAAATCATGACATACATAAGGTAATAAAGCAATGGCCAACAGAGTGGTGCGCCCCTCAGACTTGGATGTCGGAACTAGTAAGGGCACGGGGAGCTCAACAGAAAATAAAAGGAAGGATGCAGTCGCGCAAAATTTGGTCATGTAACGGAAGAATGAAGCCACCGAGAAGGATCGGATGGAGAAGGAGCATGCTACTAAGGAGCAGGATGAGCAAGAACAACGTGATTCAGAGTGAAGCGGCTAATCCTCTTCGCCCAAAACCAAGGAGGAAGGACAGTCCGAACAGGGCGGCAGAGAAAATGAGGGGTAGAGCACCCCATTTCAACTAAAGAATCATAGAAAGGAGTAGTGGGAAGGTCCCCGCAAAAAGAAAAAATCAAATAAGTTGCGGGTGTAGAAATTCTGCAAATTCTCTACAAATATCGCTCTAAGATCATGTAGAAAATCCGACTGTAGATTAACTCGATAATGCAATATACCAAAGAAAAATACTATAATCTACTTCTACTATCAATTTATGAAAGCTTAAGATTGAGCAAGATCGATCTGAACACATATAACCAGAAGAAGAAGAATAAATGCACATGAAACATAGAAAATACTCAGGGGAAAGCCTCAACTAAAAACCCCACTATCTGTATTATCATACAAGGTGGAAATACATCAAGATTATACAAAGCCTTAGCTCTCACAGCTAGCCATCTCTCAGTGCAATCCTCCTGGATGCTCACAGGCAATCAAATATTCTCACAATCCTTCTCCTCTACCCTCCAAGCTCCTATTTCCTTGCACAGTTACCTCTTGGATGATCTCCTTCACCCAGTGTAACACTACTCTCACACACTGCTCTAACACACTGTCAGAACTGCGCAATCCTCAAAAAACATTATTTATTCTGCATGCATGAGTTTCCTTTATAGGAGAAAACATGCAACTGATAGTAGACTATCCTTAACATTTAGCTCAACTGGGTCTTTCTCAGAATAGACATGCATGAGTTTCTGATGAGAGAATCTTCAGTTATGTAGAGTAAACTAGTTGACTGCATGCATGCATCAACTGACTGATAACTCACAATTAGTTCCTCAAACAGTTTGGAACTAATTTAACTGGACTTAACTCAGTAAACTGAGCTAACTAATTACAACTCAAATATAACTCAATCTTATCTCCTTAATTAAGGGATAATCTCCTTAATTTACGGGATAACAGTTGCATGACTTCAGAAAGACTTCTAACTTGAATTTCTCCAACTAATTAATCCATAATCAATTAATTAATTATTTTCAAGCAGCTTATGAGACTAAATTCGAATTTAATTCACAATTTTAATTCAAGGACAAATTAAAATTGGAATATTCTGGATTCTATTTTTATCATTTCTTGTTGCTATTTTCAACACTCCCTCTCAACAAGAAAGGAATTCAACTCGATCCCAATCCTAAACCTTTGGAATGTTCTGCATGAAACACTTCTCTCTAGTGTTTTTGCTCTAGCAACTCCAGAAACAAAAAAAAAAAAGTCCAACCTAAATCAGTATGATGCATCTGTCATCAAAGTCTCTGACTGTTATTGCCTCTGTCGATTGAAAACTATGTGCTTCTGTTGACTTTGCCTTTCTACACTATTGTCAACCCTTCTCTGCGCTCTTCAGTATCTAACTGCTCTAGCCTCTGTCACTTTGATCTCTGACTACATCAATCCCACTTATTCCTCCCACTACTATGTACTTTGGGCTCCCGTAGCAATGTACGATCCATGAGATAAAACCTCTCAATGGACCCTACCCAATCCTAGCCTTCTTGAGACTATCATTTCACATCGCCCCACCTCACAATTGGAGGTATGGTTGCATGTGATCCCTTTGCCCACTTCTCTAATTATGTCTCCTCCACAATTGTCTGAGACTTCTTATGGGACTGCATGTTGAGAGGTAATTTACTCTCCCTCTCAACCACCAAGTCTCTAACATTTGCCTTACTTCTCAAGGCTTTGCATGCATCTTGAACCTCAAGAGCATACAGGTTCTTAACTCGTGAACCAATCTATTTCACCTGTCTCATGGTAATGTGTCTAAGGAAAACCTTTCCCTTACTGAATACAACATCATAGCCTTTGTCCTCCAACATCTCGACCGATACCAAGTTCTTCTTCAGTCCAGGCACATACTTCACATCTATCAAGGTGATAGGAGCTCCATGCTCCCTTTGAAAAGAAACCATGCCACTCCCAAAACACTAAACCTTTCATTGTCACCCATCTCTATGTGCATCTTGAGGTCTTTCTCCTCCAAGGTGCTGAATAAACTTTTATCGCCGGTCATGTGGAATGAGGCTCCACTGTCAAGATACCAACCACAACCCATCATAGATGACACCATGCATGCAATGAGGGTAAAGTCCATTTCGAACTAAGAGGCTAATGCCTCACCTTCTAATCCTTCTAAGGATCCCTTCATGGACTTCTTCGATGGGCAATTAGTTGCATAATGTCCCATCTCATGGAAATTAAAGCATCTCACTTTAGACTTGTCACCCTTCTTCCCTCCATGAGAAGAGTTTGATTCGAAATGGGATGCCTTCCCCTTCCTTTTCCTTGCCTTAATTGCTAAGGCTAGATTTTCTTCATCATCATCCTTGGATGAAGAACCATCTCATGTGCTCCTCCTGATCTCCTGCATGAGATCCGACCACAGTTGTTCCCAATCCAGCAGTTTCTCCCTTCCATTCACAGAGTCCTGGTAGCTATTCCAGCTCTTTGGAAGGCCAAGGAGAGCGAGGCTCACCATATCATCATCGGAAATAGTTATTTCCACACTTCCAAGATCATCTCTACAGGTGGTGAGCTTGTTCAGATATGTGGAAATAGTATCGACGTTCTCCATCTTGATTCTTCAAAGTTTATCCTTGAGCGCCAATTTCCTCTGGTCGCTACTGTTCTCGTAGAGGTCCTTCAATGTCTTCCACATTGAATATGGAGTATCCTTCCCATGGAGACTCGAGACAATATGGTCTCGAACTCCCTCAAGGATGATCTATCTCGCCCTCGCCACACACTTCTTGCACTCAGCCAACTCTTGTGCGATCTTTCCATGCTATGTAATTCAAGCTGCCTTCTAAGGCATACTCGAGTCTCAAGCCATATAATGGCATTGGCCAACCTTGAAGTATGATATGAATTCGATTTGCACCTGCAACCCTGAAATTCAAATTTTGAATTCTCTTCTCTGTATACTGTTCACCTGCTCCAATAAACTAGGCTCTGATACCATGTATAAATTCTCCAAATTCTCTACAAATCTCGCTTTAAGATCATGTAGAAAATTTGACTATAGATTAACTCGATAATGCAATATACTAAAGAAAAATACTATAATCTACTTCTACATCAATTTGTGGAAGCTTAAAGATTGAGCAAGATCATGCTAAACACATATAAACAAAAGAAGAAGAATCAATGCACATGAAACACAGAAAATACTCAGAGGAAAGCCTCAACTAAAAACCCCACTATCTGTATTATCATACAAGGTGGACATACATCAATATTATACAAAGCCTTAGCTCTCACAGCTAGCCAGCTCTTAGTACAATCCTCATGGATGCTCACAGGCAATCAAAGCTTCTCACAAGCCTTCTCCTCTACCCTCCAAGCTCCTATTTCCTTGCGCAGTTACCTCTGGGATGATCTCCTTCACCCAGTGTAACACTACTCTCACACACTGCTCTAAAACACTGTCAAAACTATGAAATCCTCAAGGAACCTTATTCCTTCTGCATGCATGAGTTTCCTTTATAGGAGAAAACATGCAACTGATAGTACACTGTCCTTAATATTTAGCTCAACTGGGCCTTTCTCAGAATAGACATGCATGAGTTTCTGATGAGAGAATCTTCAGTTATTTGCAGTACACTAGTTGAGTGCATGCATGCATCAACTGACCGATAACTCACAATTAGTTCCTCAAACAGTTTGGAACTAATTTAACTGGACTTAACTCAGTAAGCTAAGTTAACTAATTACAACTCAAATATAACTCAATATTATCTCCTTAATTAAGGGATAATATCCTTAATTTAATGGATAACTGTTGCATGACTTCAGAAAGACTTCTAACTTGAATTTCTCCAAATAATTAATCCATAATGAATTAATTAATTATTTTCAAGCAGCTCGTGAGACTAAATTCGAATTTAATTCACAATTTTAATTCAAGTACAAATTAAAATTGGAATATTCTGGATTCTATTCTTATCACTTCTTGTTGTTATTTTCAACAGTAGGGTGACCCCATGGTATTAATGAAGGGTGATATTGATGAGATTGACAACAAAATACGAGACACTACCACTGAAGTGTTGCAGCAGTTCGAGTAGCAGTATATGCAGACGCTGTGGAGCATCTAGAAGGATCTGTGCAAGCTGCGGATCCAGGCTAACAAGATACGAGTGGGTGCAGGTCAAGCGAGCGCAGAACAAGTGAGTCTGGCACTGGGGATGAGTCAGGTTGCGGAATTGGTAAGGACCCTGGACCTTCACACAGTTGCTTTATTGAAAGGGTCCCTACACACAAAGTCGTCTGACGACCACATAATCTTAAGTACCCTTAAGAACATCAGGCTGAACATTGCAGTGCTCCCCAATGAGCTTCTTCATGTGCTGCAGGCAGGGGTGACAGAGGAATTGAGAGCTCGGGAGCAGTGCGCTCTCAATTTGATTAGTGAATATAGGGTGAACAATGAACAGATGTTCGTCGAGAAAACGCAGACCTTGAAGGAAAAGGAAACAATGCAGGCACAAAGTTCCAGGTTGGAGGCTGCAGTAGCAGAGGCATGTAGAATAGTGTTGGAGTTGCACATTCCATAGGACGCACAGCCGGAAGCTAAGATCTGGAAGTTAGTTGCAGGAGTGCACAAGGAAAAGACGGAAGTTAGACGAGTTCAATTCGAGCTCAATATGAAAATCACGGAGATGTAGCTCAAATTACAACCTATGACTCCGCCCAAGGTCAGGGAGCAGCGCAGAGCCACCATCAAGGAAGGGATGGCCACTTTGGATGCCGCAATCACTGACTGCTCAGCCTTATTTGAACAGGTGATGGAATTGGTAATGACTCTGCAGGAAGACCCAAACCTGCAAATTTTGAATACAAAGGTTCATAAGCTCCAGAAGCAGTACGATGAGGTTAGGGCGACGACACGCTCAATTTCTCCAGCGCAACGCCTCGCCAAGTTGCAGGAGGGGAAGCAACTCCTCGCACAGGTAGAAGCAACCCAAAATAAGGAAGCCATGCTTAAGGCTAGGTTGGGACCTTGGTTAGAAGAAGCTTACCAAGTCACCACCAACATTCAGGAGAAGCTGACGGGCTTGTAAAGACACAGAAAATGATAAAGCTGGTCGCAAAAGGACCAGCTACAAAGCAGCTAGTAGAAGAGGTCAAGCAGGCAGCTACACAGAGCGTTGCCAAGGTTGCAGTCATGCAGGTGGAGCTGGGGGATCTTTGCAACAAGATCGCAGCACCATACGAGTGACTCGAGGGCGAGTCACGACCTTTGTGTTGGGGGCCTATTGGGATGGGGTCCCCTGGGTCTGTTTTGGGGTTAAAAACCCAAGTTTTGATGTAAATTTTGGTAAAAAAATGTAAAGTATCCACGATTTGTGGATGCGGAGCACGTAGGTAATTAGGAGTAAAAGGGGTTTTAGCCCCTTGTCTATGTAAATTTGAGTCGGTCTTGAGTTCCACCCTTGGTCCGCGGACCATGGGATTGTATAAATAGGTGTGTCTTAGAAAGTCTAAGGTAATGATCTAATCATGATGGATGTAATGGGTCAATAGGAGATAGCGCAGAGAACTGAGTCATAGAGGAGGGAAAGGCTTTGCAGCTGAGTGTGCAGAGGACTAGAGTAGTGTCTACAGTTGAGTGCGTGGACCCCTATAGCTGAGTGCGCAGGGCAGTTTTGAGTCTGTAACCCCATATTGAAGATCAATAAAGCAGATTGTCGAAGAATTCTTGTGTTTATCTATTTGCTTTTGTACAATTATGATTGCGATATATGTTGTGAATGAATAATGTCTTCATGAAATAATGATCTATTGATGCACGACTCTATGGGATATGACTTGATAACTATACACAATGCATGTTAAATATTTTCATGAAGATTATAATACATTTTGTTATGTTTGTTAAATACTTAAATAGATATGCGCGAGCTCTGGTCTAGGGTTATTTTATGATGCGCGTAAGTATATGATTTAACTGTTAAGGTTCCGCAAAGACCAATTGTAGACCTTCATGAAGTTCTAGAATCCGTTTAAAGGAAGTTGTTGTACCGAGCCCTAGGGGCTTATAGATCTGTACGAAGGCATATCTAGGGAAATAAAAGACATCACACTAATCTCTGGATGCAGAAACTTGGTTCCAGCATCCCCCCATACTGCTTCGGGTGATACTTCAGCTTCCACCACAAGGGTTGATGCCGAAAGGGCCAGTAGTGTAGGGTTTTATTTGTCACAATTAACTCTAAACCTAGGTCACGACCCACTAAGCCAACAGGAATCTGTTACACAGTATTTTGTCACCCCTCCTACACTTCCATGTGATATACCCCAAATTTCCTGGAACATGACCATCATACAGTATACTCATTCAGATATGCATCTCAGATCCTCCCTAAGACATTGATTGGAAAATGCCTTGAGCTTTCCCTAAATGAAATGGCTCTAAAACCCTAATTTGAGAATCATCGCCCTTATGAGACTAAAAACCATGATGGTCGCTTGTTGCACTATACCAAACCCGCAATGACATTGCTCTGTTTGCTTGAATACCCATGATGGTCCCAAAAATGCAATTTTCCCAAAGAGGATGAGAAGCTTCGTTATCTAGAAGCTTCCAGAGCGGCGAGCTAGAGGTTGTTCGACGTATATGAGGTCGAGTTCTCCCAACTTGGCCTCTTGGTCTTATCCCTATGAGCTACCTCCTTGAGATGAGGGCCTAATCCTATCTTTGGAGAGATCATAACTCCCTTTCCCAACCTATATATGCATCCTCTCCCATTCCCAAATGGTTGGTCTATGCTTATTTGCACCCTTATGCTAAGAGTTTGCCTATATGCTACTCATCTAGCTTGGAGAAGGAGTGCTTGGGGAGAGTAGCTTGGACTTGGACATTCATTCAAGGAGAACCTATCAACATCAAGGCTTGGTTGTATGGTTCCCCTTCTTTTCTATTAATATACAACTGTTGGTTCATTTTCCATTGATGTGTATGCTCATGTATCAGATATCTTAACATTCCTTAATCAATTAAGTAGGTTTCTTTTGAATATGCTATTTGTATTTTCATGCCTTGTTGTGTCTTGATCTATTGTGCAAGTGCATAAACACTGTGAGCAGTATGAATGATCCCATGACACAAGTGATTCAAGGTCTTCAACAAAGGAGATCAAGATAGCATCAGAACGAGGTAGGCCATCTTCTTCGTCTCTCTTTTCAATTGTAACTTAGGAAAGTGTCTAGTAGATTGTCACGAAGGTTTCTAATCCCACTCATTGGGCTAGAGGGATCGTCTCTGTCTACAAAGAGTATTTACCTAGACAACACCCATGGAGACCACTTTTTGGTGCCCCGGTTGGATCTTGGGACCACAAGGAGCCATTGAGGTGGATTTAAGGACCAACCCACAAATCTTGATTTTTATATGATTCTAAATCACATTTGACACCTTATAGCACTTGGACATGGAATTTGGAGGTTAGTTCATGCATGACATTAGCCCTAGAAGCCTAGCAACTCACATGTGTGGCTTTTTAAGAGTCTTTATTATTAGAGCTAGTGGGTTGGCTTGTAACCTAATGATGTTTTATGATCAAACTTGTTTTTAGTGGCTTATTAGGCTAATTAGTGGTCCTACTCCTCATATAAATAGAGGATAGGATCATTCAATCTATTCATCATCACTTGTGACTAATTCAGCCCCCTTAGGACATTTTCAACCTCTTGTATCTTGGAGAGATGCGATCTATATATAATTTTGTTTGTTGGAGCTATTGTCTTGGCTTTAGAGAAGTTATTTTGGATCAATGAAAGGATTGTTCATGCATCTTATCTTGTAAGTAAGCCTTTTTATAGATGAATTTTGATCTTATTTCTAATGTATGGAATATATTGATAATATAGGGTTTTTCTATTGCACCATTTATTATTGAATATATGTTGTATAGAATCTAGATATTATAATAGTATGCATTACTCATGAATAAAATATTAATGGAAATACCCTTGGTGAACTATTGTATTAGTTATCCCAAGTGAATATTGAACCCTCACAAAGATAATAGTCAGGGTTTTGATCTTGGGAATCAAAATATCCTTACTCCTTTGCAATATTTGGCTAATCTAGCACACCCATAGAATCCATCAACCCAAGGACTAGGCATTGGCCCTATCATTTTGGTGATCAACCATTATCTTATCCATAAACTCAATTTTTCTCTTCTTCTCTCTCACAATTTTGGCACTCTTAAGGATTATCAGCCTCAAATAGAGCTTGGAGAAAACTAGCTTAAAGGTAGGATTTAAGGTAGTGGAAGTCAAGAGTAGACTTGGTTGCTTCAAAATCAATTTTCTTGGTGCCTAATCTATCGGTTTTAGGGCTTGATTTCTCTTTCCCTAAGTTAATTTTTTCCCTAGGTTGGTTAAGATTCAACTTTAGGACTTCTTGAAGTTTTCATAAACCATTGGCTTGCTACTATATGTTATCACCCAAAAATTCTCAAAACATCATTGTGTCAACTCTGCTTTTGGTCATGATTTCAAGGAGGTCTAAAAGTCATTTTAGTCTTGATAAAAGGGTAAGTGATAGGGTTTGAAGTCTTAAAATGTCATATTTCATTTCCAAATAAATTCCTTTAGGATCACTTCATGGTCAAATAGGTCACATTTTCCATTTAGAAGTCATTCCATTAAGTTTAGGGTTAAATTTTTTCAATCATACAGGAATCTGCAGTTTTGTAGCGCAGCTAGTTCAAAAAAGGTAATTTGCGCTACAAAAACAAGCTAATTTCGTAGAATTCATGAGAAACCTATCAGGGTAATATTTTGGTGATAACACTATACATTGTTGGAAACCTTTCCTTGGAAGATTGACCTTGGGTCATCCATTTTATATGTTATTTCTCAAACCCTGGGTCTAGTGTGCCCTCATTAGGCCTTTCTAAAGGATGTGAATTTCCCTTATTCTCATTTGTTGAGCCTTGTACTTAAGTTGAGTTGTCCCTTGGAAGCCTATTGTGTCACCTTAATCCTTTAATCTTAGAACATATCTTGTAGGTGACCTTATATCGATACTCCTCCCATTGGTGAAAATCCATAAAGAGAAGACTCATACTCACAAGTTAAATACTCCAAAACACTTGGAATATGAAGACGTTTATTGAGGATATGAGTATATATAGAAAATATATGGATGAGAATATTATTTGGTTACAACTAAGGGTCCCATATATACACCTAAGTGGGTACCCCTTCATGAACATCCATGTCGTTTGAGACATGCCTCCTTTTTATACTAATCATTGTTAACTATTAATTATTTATTATTTATATTCATAAAATTACCTTCCCCTTTAAAAAAGATTTGTCCTCAAAGCTTATTAATGAAAGGGCTTGATATCTTTTCTTATCTCATAATGTCTCTTCGTCTCCTCGACATGTGGAACTATCATCTTTGATGATACAAAACAATGTGAATTTTTTAGTGTGGTACAAAATTGTCGTACTATGAAACTATCTAACCATCCAAAATTATTTTTTTATGGAATCTTTGTGATTACTGAAAACTTGGGATGAATTGTTATCATAAGACTGGATTATGGTAGCATCACCATTCTTAGTAACATAAGTCACTTATTTTTATTTGAGTGATAAGGATATATAGACCAGTTGAGATGTCTTTTTTTATGATTTGGGTGTCGATAAGGAGTTCTTCTGATCTTATTTCCCTTTAACTTGTTTGTGGTGATTTCTTGATTTACTTGAGGTATCGAATTTGCTTCAGATACAGAAGTCGCATGATAGGTCTTCACTTGAAATTCCCGTCATTTGAACTATAACATTTGAATATCTTTTTATTTCAACTAAATTGGGATTCTAAATCGCGATATTATCTGGATCAATGTTTGTTCCTTATTTTCCAACTTGGATTCTTTCACTTGAAGACTTCATTGCTTCTTCTTGAATAAGTTGTTCTAACTTGTCTTTTCGTGACTTTTATCACTCTTAAGCTTCTTTATTTGTGTAAGTAGGTTTTGATTATGATTCTTTAGAAGTGAAAGTTCTTCGTTTTCTGGATTGTTGACTTTATTCATAGTTTCCTTCTCCTCATCTTTTAAACTTTTGATTTGTTCCAATAACCCTTGACTAAGGTTCTTTAAGCATAAAATTTCCTATTTTTGTTATGATAAGTGCTTCTTGAGTTTTTTCTTTTTGACCTTAGCCTTCTTGACTTGTACAAGTAATTTTTTAGTGTGATATTTGAGGCGTGAAATTTATTTGTCATTTTCTATTACTTCCTTGTAATGCATATCCTCAAGATCTTTATATTTCTGTTATGACACTTCCTTGTTTCGGTGAAGTTTGGACATTTTGTCTTCTAAATTTTCAATATGTGAATTCTCTCGATCTTTCAACTACAATCTCTTGGTACATTGGATTACATCTTTTATCGCTTAAGTGTTGCTATTAATTGTTTTACCCTTCACAAAAAATAACATCTCCTTATGAGGATTGTTTTGTGTGTCACTTTGATATTCAACAAAAGTAAAATTTTGTGACACTTGTAGCATTCAACATTTTGATTTCTAAATTATTCGTGCCAATTAGGATATCCTTATGAACAAAAAGGGAATTTTGAAAAGAAACCAATTTTTCTTATAAAATGCATCTTTTTTTTTTCTTGACTTCTCTCTTTCTTTTGAATTTTTTATTCTTTTTATTCTCTTCTAAAAAAATCTTCACTTTTATAATTCCTCTAATAATTCCACTTACATATATTTGATTTGATTTCTCTTTATACTTATATAAAGAGATATACTTTCAAGCAACCTTGTCATGATTTTATTTTTCACTTTACATTACCCTCTTTTATATATATATATATATATATATATATATATATATTATATATATATATATTATATATATTCATTTTCTGCAATTTTAATAAATTATCCTTTTATATTTTTAGTAATTCTTTTTATATTTTTAGTAATTATGTCTATAACTGCTTTCAATCGAACTTTGGAATGTACCCCTTTTATATTGTAGCTTAGAATATCCTTCATTGTATAACCCTTTTTATACTCTGAAAAATTACCTTGATACCAAAGAATTATCCCCATTTTAATTATCCTTTTAAAAGTCATGGAAATTGTTATGAAAAGGTTTGACAATACAGACGAGCCCCACCAAAAATCAATAGAAGAATGGATTGTATGAAACTTCAACTATGCAATTGTATAATAGATGATAAATTGGTACGATGCACTGTTAATTTATACAAACCAATTGTAAGGACAGATAGATTTATTGGGATCACATATATGACTCATTGTTTTCGTATCGGCTGGGAAACTATATGTACATACGGAATACCACGTTGCACAGTGTATAGTTATCAATTACAAGTTGTAAGAATGATGGGTTTAATTTTTCATTGTATGGACGGCCTGTTGAAGAAGATTGTGTTATATGAATTGTGATTTGGTGGTATACTTAAAAACTACTATTTTGGTGATTGCTTTGTTAGTAGTAGATAAATTGTAGCTATATAGGGTGTATGACAACGATATGGTGGTTGGTTGACGATTGCATGCGACCGTACAGATTTTGAAAATTGCTATAACTACTACAATGTTGAGGTGTTCTTTCTTCCTTTTCAAATTTGTAGTGGGCTCATCTTTTTTTTTTAATAAAAATTTTTTTTTTTCTTTTTTCTTTTTTTTTAATTTGTGTTTTTTAAGGGTCAAAGGCGTGATGAAAAAATGGAGAATATTTAAAACCGTGTAGCGAAACGCTTCAATCACAGTGGCAACGACATTAGCAAAGAGTTAATGGCCAAAGGTCGGAATCAGAGAACGAGCCTCTAATACCAAAAGTTACGAACAAAGCTTGTCCTCACAAGTTAAACACTCCAAAACACTTGGAATATGAAGATGTCCATTAAGGATATGAGTATATATATAAAATGTATGAATGAGAATATGATTTGGTTACAAATTTGGGTCTCATATATATACCTAGGTGGGTACACTTCATGAATAGTAATGTCTTTTGAAACATGCCTCCTCAGTGTATTAATCATTGTTAACTATTAATTATTAATTATTTACATGCATAACAGTACACTTCTACAAGACCTACAAGATTTTGCGGCAACAAAGCTCATAGCACACTAAAAGCAGGATCTTGCGGCAGAGTTTGAGATGAAGGACTTGGGGTTGATGTGGGTTGATGCCTACATTCTGGGGTTTGGACGTGTTGCAGAGAGAGGGATAAATCTTCCTTGGACAAGGGAAGTACATAGTTGATATCTTGAAGCAATTCAGGATGGAGGACTTTAAGCCCATGCCCATGCCACTTATGACCAACTAGAAGAAGATTGATACTTCTAGATTAGACATAATCAACCTGACTTTATACAAATAATTAATTCGATCTCTTATGTATCTCGTTAACACTATGCTAGATATTTGTTTCGTAGTAAACTCGCTCAGTCAGTTTATTATAGAGCCTAAGCGAGTGCACTAGGTAGTTGTGAAGCATGTTTTGAGATATCTCTAAGGCATAATTGAGTATGGGCCAAGGTGTATTCAGTAGGATGGAGTGAAACTCAAGAGTTACACCGATGTGGATTAGGCATAAAGTACAGCTGACAGGAAAATCACTTCAGAGTGTTGTTTTAGTTTTGGATCAAGAGTAGTCTCTTGATACAAAAGGAAACATAAGGTAGTTGCACTGAGTTCTGCAGAGACCAAGTATGTGGCAACCAGTATGGCTACATGCAAGGTGATCCAGAGTTAGAAACTTCTTGTTGGTATTTTTTATCAGGAGCTAGATCCTACTATCATTTACTGTGATAATCAAAGTTACACCAACCTCTCTACGAATCTAGTGTGTCTTGACAAGTTGAAGCACATTGAGATCAAGTATCACTTCATCATAGATTATGTGCAGAAGGGGACAATGAAGTTACAGTGCATTCCTATAGACGAGAAGGTAGCAGAAATATTGACCAAGGCTTTGATGAAGGGCAAGTTCATATTCTTCAAGGATAACGTGGGTGTTATGCAGAACACCTTCCTTGCTAATAGGGAGTGTTGATTATGTAGTTGCAGAAGGTCTTCTAGCCTTGTGTCTTAACTAGAAGGACCTTGTTTTTCCTCGTTAGGAGCTTGCATGTGACATGAAAAGCATCCATGTGAGTTTCATGTGACATGCAGAGTTTGCATGTTGATTGCATGTGGCATGCAGAGTGTGAAAGTGGGTTGCATGATAGATGTGAAGTTGCACGCATGCGGATGAGTTACATGTGGCATGCATGAGATATGAACGTAATTGCAAGCTAAATTTATGACTGGTACTTGAGTTAAAGTAAAGAAACCTAAAAATAAGTAATTTATCTTTAATTAACTTGACAACTTAATTTTGGTCGTCAATCTTAGCTTAGAAAAGTTTTAAATTGACCCTATGTGTTGAGGCGAAGACAAAATTAATGAGCACGAGTTAGAGATTTAGTGAGAGAAAGTATTTGAGAAAATAAAGTGAGTTGTGAGGTGGAGCTAGTTATAGTGAGACCAAGATTGAATTGATCGGCAAAGAGGCCTGGTTTGCTTGTAACAGATGTGTTGAAAAATCTAGTACATTGTAGACTAGCATAAATTTCTGACTGATAATTACTTGTGATGATTATATTCAACTTCTTTTTATCATTTACAACTTCTTCATCAAGTAATTATATTTCATAAATTCACCCATACAAGAATGACAAAAGAAGAAATCACAATGCACAAGATCAACACAATATTTACCTTAGGAAAACACACCTGGGGTAAAAACCCAACAATTATTTCCTTAGAGAATCAATTAAATAAGAGATATCAAATTCAAAGCTATGGATAAACTAACTAGTCAAAGCATCCCCCAAGTGTCCAAGTCATTCCTCCTCAATATGACTGCAACCACAAAGTTAACATAGAGAATTTGGCTCACTTTTCCATAGAGATGAATCATAGAACTTGATCCCTCCATTAGAAAAATTTTGAGGTCTAAAATGGGTCTCCTAAGGAATATTATAAAATAATAGTGGAAACAATAAAATAAGATTAGATTACATCATCAAATTTTAGAGGGAAAAAAAGGGAAAACTATTTTTTCCAACTCATATTTTCAACTTATCTCCTTATGGTTTTACTCAAATTTTGAGCGGGAGTGCTCGTTGGATGCAGAATTTAATTCATCATCTAAGGACTACCCATGTTGCATACTTTTGATGGATGCAATCATGTTTTTCATGTATTTCTCATTTTTCGTGTAGCAGGGTCCATCGAAAATATGCAATATGGGTACTCCTTAGATGAGGAGTTAAATTCTACATCCAACAAGTGCTCCCTCCCGAAATTTGAGTAAAATCATAGGGAGATAAGTTGAAAATACGAGTTGAAAAAGTAGCTTTTTATTTTTTCACTTTTTACTCCAAAAATGGTGAATCATCCCTCATGGTTGACATCATCATCCTGAATCCCGTTGGTTCTTATAAATTTGATTTTGGTTGTACATTTTTGTTTTGAGACCCAATTTAAACCTCAAAATTTCTCTAATGTTCCACACATATGAACCACAAAACTTCATCCCTCTTCCACATAATTAGATCACAGTGGATTATGCCTTCTTATATAGAGATTCAACCTCCTTGTTCCACAGAGATTCGGCCTCCTTGTACTGACATAAACCTAAGTTATTTGGCCTCATTGCACATAGATATATGACAAATAAATTTGGCCCTTTCCAAGAGATTTGACTTGCCTTCTTTCTGCTCCTTAATCTTCATTATGCTCCTTGATTAGCTTTGTATGGCTAGAAGATATTATTTCTTGACACGTGTATTGAATGATGGTTTAGAGAGGAGGAAGAGTGACTCAAATATATAGTAAATCATAGGTCGAATGGGTGCCATGAATAGTTGGGCCAACTTGAATAGTAGAGGGTTGAATTGTACAACTTGTGGTGCCAAAACAAATATTCAAAAATTTAAATTTGTCTTTAGATAAATAAAAATAATAATTTAATTTTCTTATGAGCATGAAGAACATGCTTCACATGAACAAGTACATCAATAACAATATATTAATATGAAGATTCACCATAGCTACAAAATTCAACACTCCCTCTTAGCTAGGGAGGTATTCAAAATGACTATCAAGATAATCTCACTTTGACAAATTCTCTACGGAAATATCAATATTAATATAAGCATCGTCAAAATAATAATCACCATCACAATATATTAATATGAAGATTCACCATAGCTACAAAATTCAACACTCCCTCTTAGCTAGGGAGGTATTCATTATGACTATCAAGATAATCTCACTTTGACAAATTCTCTAAGGAAATATCAATATTAATATAAGCATCGTCAAAATAATAATCACCATCATCAACCATACATAATCATGGTTCACTATCAAATAACTACAGACATAGTCTAGGTGAAACACCAAACAAGCTCACTCTAGAAAGAGATTAGAGCATAATGTTGGGAGGCTCCAACTCAAATGAGTAGCCTCTATGACCATAATCCAGCCAAGGTCAACTAACACAAGGAGTATGTCCTCTGTTGGACCTTTCTCCATAATTTAGGTCAATGTACTTGACACAGGGATAATTTCCCTAATTCTAGTCAATGTACTAGACACAGGGAGAAATTTAGCCTGTCATACCATTCTTCCTAATTCAAGTCAATGTACTTGGCATAGGGATAGCTTCCCTAATTCAGGTTAAAGTACTTTACATTGGAAGAATGTTAGTCCATGATGTTATCTAATCTGTCAAATCATTCTCCCTAATTTAGTTCAATGTACTTAACATAGGGATAATTTCACTAATTTAGGTCAAAGTACTTGACATAGGGATAAATTACATCCATGATGCAATCATCACTCCCTCTTAATGAGATATGCATTCTCCACAAGCCCAAGTTTGTATTGGAAGTATTCAAACTTCACTTTACAAATAGGCCTTGTAAAAATATCAACAATTTGCTCATCAGTGGAGATGTACTAGAGCTTAACTGCTCCTTTTTGCACCATTGCCAAAATGAAGTGATACTTGGTTCCAATGTGCTTCGACCTCCCATGGAAGACAGGATTCTCTGAAAGCTTTATGTAGCTTTGATTGTCACAATATATTGTTGTTGATTTTAGCACCTCATCAAATAAACATGCAAGCAATTTACAAAGCCAAACTGCTTCACAGCTAACTGCACGGGCTGCCATATATTCTGCTTCCATAGTGTTGACTGAAAAGGAGGTCTATTTTCTTATCACCCAAGAAACTATCGCAGAGCCCAATTGAAACAACCACCAGTTGTACTTTTCCCATCTTCAACACTTCCATCCCTATCAGAGTCAGAGTATCCCTGTAGTCGAACCTCATTTCTTGCAACATATCTTAAAAATTAATTAACATTACCATGAAGATATCTCAATACATGTTTTGTTGCAATCCATTGATCATGATTAGGTTCCACCTGAAATTGGCTCAATATGTTCAAAGAAAAGTAAATATATGGCCTAGTATTAACCAAATACATCAATGAACCAAGCAGTTGTTCGTATATTGATGGATCAATGAAATTAGAATCAAAACTCCTTAGCTTCCTCAATTTTTTTATAATGGGAGTTTCCATAAGTTTACAAATTATCATGCCAAACTTATGGAGGATCTTGATAACATAATTCCCTTAACCAAGGGATATTTCGCCATGTTTTTTCCACATTTCTAATCCCAAGTAATAGTGCATTAATCCAAGATCATTCATATCAAATTCAACGGCCAACTCCCTCTTACAGCGAAGAATGAGATGCCCCACACTAGTCAGAAATAAGTCATCCACATATAGCAATAGTATCACAGCCTCATTCTTCACGACCTTAATATATAGGTTCAGAACGTCATCACTTTTGACCAAACCAAGCCTTTCCAAATAAGTGTCAATTCGATAATAGAAATCTCTAGGAGCTTGCTTCAATCCATACAAGGATTTCTTCAATATACATACGTGAGACTCTTCCCCATGAACCTCAAATCCTTGAAGTTTTTTTATATACATCTCTTCATTAATTACTCCATTGAGTAAAGTTGTCTTCACATACATTTGATGTATATTCCATCCCATATAATCTAAAATATAAACAAGAGATCTAATATTTGTGTACCTGGAATTCGGAGCAAAGGTTTTTTCATAATCTTCTCCCTCTTTATAGGAGAATCCTCTAGCCACAAATCTAGCCTTGTATTTGTCAATGCTCACATCTATTGTGTGCTTAATCTTGTATATCCATTTGGAGGTAACAGCTAACTTTCCTTTAGGCCTTGGTACAATCTCCCATACATCATTTTTTGTAATTGATTGATACTTCTCCATCATCGAGTCCTTCTAAACTTACTAACTTGTTGCTTCTTCATAAGTAGAAGGTTTTGAATTGATGAGCTTAGTCATCAAAGTTTCATAAATAGACTACTTCTTTGGTCTCTTTCTTTCTCTAAATGTGCCATGAGGAGTTGCATGTCCTTCTTCTTCTTGAAGACTAGATCTAAGCCACGTTGGTCTCTTCTTTATTTCAGGGACAATAATGGGGTCCACAGGTTCACTTGGTCCTATTAGTTCTTTTTTATGATCAATAGGTGATTCTCAAGGCTTTGGACTCTCTTCCTTAGGAGACTCAGGTTCTTCATCGTCATCAAAGCCCATGGGGACTTCTTTGGACTTCTTAAAAGCAATGTTCTCATCAAAAGTGATAGCTAATATTACTTCAATTTGATGTTGTCCTTGTATCTAGCTCTTGTAGGTTTTTGATGATTCACTATATACAACAAAGATTTGCTTCTTTCCTGAAGGGTCAAGCTTTTTTCTCTTGTCCTTAAGAATGTGAATGTAGACAAGGAAACTGAAGATTCTTAGATGATCAACCCTTGGCATTTTACCAGTGAATTATTCTTCAAGAGTCATGTCTTCTAGACTTCTTTAAGGACTTCTATTTTGAATATATACAATTGTCTTGGATGCTTATTCCCATAAGAACTTGGGAAGGTATTGATCATATAGCATAGCCCTGATGGATTCTTCAATAGACTTATCCTTCCTTTCAACTACTCTGTTTTGTTGTGGATTATAGGGAACTATCATCTCCCTCTTAATCTCGGCTCCTCTACAGAATGCAACAAGATTTTTTGAAGTATATTCCCCTCCATTATCATATCTTAGCATTTTGATCCTTTTATCTGATGGATTCTCGACCTCGGCCTTGAATTCTTGAAACTTGTTGAATACTTCATATTAGCCTTCATGAAATAGATCCATGTCTTTCAAGAGTAGCCATCAATAAAGGTCACATAATATAGAGAGCCACCAAGAGATTTCACAGACATGGGACCACACACATCAGAATGGATTAGATCCAAAATTTCTTTGGATCTACTATCACTACTAGGGAATGATTTCTTGACATTATTTCCAAGAGTACACCCTCTACATACTCCTTCATGATCTACCTACACCTTGGGCATGCCTGAAACCATTTGACTCAATGAAGGAAAAACTTTGTAATGAAGATGGACATACCTTCTATGCCATAATTCACATGGATTGATATTAATGTGTGTCAAGGCTTGAGGAGGTTGATTTAGGAGTCTATACAATCTTCCTTCATGAATACTAATGGTTCTAGCATTTTATATACTAGATCCTTTAGGCCATACAATTACTTTTCCATCAATAAATTCTACTCTATCACCTTTATCTTCTAAACATGAAATGGAAACCAAATTCTTTTTCAAACCTGGTACATAGAGTATGTTGTTGAGATGAACATTCTCTCCTAACTCCAACTTGATAGATGTAGATCCAATGTCTTTAATGGGGTAGGTATTATTGTATCCAAGTTATACCTTGTGAGATGAACTTCCTTTTGATATACTTGAGAGATGGTCGCATTCTCTTGCCATATGCCTTGATGCACCACTATCAATCACCCACATATCATCATCTTCAACAGAAATTATAAGAGAAGAGAAGTAATATAAATCTTTGTGACTTTCATCTTTGACTTTCTTGGGATGTTCCTCATCTTATGTTGTATATGAATGATGTTTTCTCTTTTCTTTCTTATCCTTTGATGCTTTAGCACAATTATTTCTATAATGTCCAAACTTGTGACATCCATAACATTGGACCTTAGACAAGTCTCTTTTTCCTTAAGGATTGGGTCTTCTACCTGCATTCTTATTTTAAAAACCAAACTTCTTCCTACCATTATTCCTTATAGATCTTGCAACAAGTGCTTGAGATTTTCCTTCATCATGTCTTTGAATTTTTCCTTCAGCAATAAGCTTGGATTCCTCTTGAGTGTGAGAGTTCCACAATCATTCAAATCTTGGAGAATCCTTTTTAGCACAAATGCCAGCTGCAAATGAATCCCATAAATCTAATATGCCATTGATTGTTGTAGTAATTGATTCAAGTTCAAGAATGATTTCACCAATGCTTTCCAATTTATCTCTTATGTGCACAATTCTCATGAAGTAGGAGGACA
This sequence comes from Pinus tabuliformis, assembly GCA_031772625.1. Lineage (NCBI taxonomy): Eukaryota > Viridiplantae > Streptophyta > Pinopsida > Pinales > Pinaceae > Pinus > Pinus tabuliformis. Next base: position 465,727,729 of record CM062819.1, read on the forward strand.
TAAGTTCATCTATTGACATTTTTACATCAAGAAGTTGATTCCTCAAAGACATATTTATTGATCGAGTACAATTTTAACAAGAGTATCATAGACTTCCTTTGAGGTAGCCAATTCTGAAAAATATGGAATTAAATTATTCTTAATAGATTCAAATATAATTGTTAGAGAGTTTACCTCATCCTTTCCAAACTTTACTTTCTCCTTGTCATCATCTTTATTTGGTTTAGGGACTCTGCCTTGGACATATTGCAAAACTTCATGTTCTTCTAGGACAAGATCAATCCTCTTCTTCTATGCTTTGAAGTTAGAGGCTCCATCAAGCTTGTTGCCTTCCTTTCAAGTGGGAGTCGTTTTCTCAGAAATTTTGGACATAAAGATAAGAAACTCCTTTCTTAAGAGAGATATTCAACAAGATGTGATTTTCAACTTTCTTCCCTTACCAAATCTTTGAAACCATGTTGAAAAATATAGTACAATGTAGACTAGCACAAATTTTTGAGACTAATAATTATTTGTGATGATTATATTCAACTTCCTTTTATCATTTACAGCTTCTTCATCAAGTAATTAGACTTCATAAATTCAACCATACAAGAATGAGAAAAAAATCACAATGCACAAGATCAACACAATATCTCCCCTCAGAAAACCCACTTGGGGTAAAAACCCAGTAATTATTCCCTTAGAGAATCAATTCAACAAGAGATATCAAAGGAAAAGTTATGGATAAACTAACCAGTAAGAGCATCCACCAAGTGTCCAAGTCATTCCTCCTCAATCTGTCTCCAACCACAGATATAACACAAAGAATTTGGCTCCCTTTTCCACATAGATAATCACAAAACTTCATCCCTCTTCCACAAAGATGAACCATGGAACTTTTACCATCTTCCACATAATTAGATCACAATAGATTTAGCCTTCTTGCATAGAGATTTGGCCTCCTTGTTCCATAGAGATTCAACCTCCTTATACCAAGATAAACCTTAGATATTTGGCCTCTTTGCATATAGATATACCACAGAGAGATTTCTCCCTTTCCAAGAGATTCGACTTGCCTTCTATTTCCTCCTTAATCTTCATTTTGATCCTTGATTAGATTCGTATGGATAGAAGATACTATTTCTTGATACTCAGATTGAATAATGGCTTGGAGAGGAGGACAAATCACTCAAATATATAGTGAACCATAGGTTGAATGGGTGCCATAAGTAGTTGGGCTGACTTGAAGAGTAGAGGGATGACTTAGAAAACTTGTGGTACCAAAACAAATATTCAAAAATTTAAATTTTCCTTTCGATAAATACAAAAACAATTTAATTTATTATGAGCATGAAGAGCATGCTTCACATGAACGAAGTACATCAATAAAAATATATTAATATGAAGACTAAGCATAGCTACAAAATTCAACAAGATGTTGAGTTTCTAAAGTGGCTAAGAGAGGGAGAAGTAGGCCAAGTTATCTAGAGGTCGAGTTAGGCCAAGTTCCTTGAGCAACAGGGTGTGTTTTTCTCTAGGGCCAAGAGGTTGAGCTTTCTATTATACACTGAAGTAAATCAACTAGGCCAAACGTGTGGACCAAGAGGGCCAAGTGTGGGTTGTATGATAGGGTTGAGTGATGGTTTTGAGGCCGAAATTATTGTTGTGTAATAGTTGTAAGAAATATTGTTCCTAAAGTCGAATAACATACCCCAATGGTTTGTAGGTTTTCTGCTGAAGAATCTAGCGCAAATAAGTGTAGTGTGATTCTTCGTTACTTGATAACAATTTGTGGAGTCTTTTTACTTTTTCTGGTTAGATTAATCTTCTTCTTATTATTATTAATACATGTGTGTGTACTTCATCAAACTACTACCAAAACATAAGAACAAGAACACAAGATGTTGGCTCTTTGCCAGGGCCAAAACCTCTCTTCTCTTGAGAGGAAAAACCTTTAATAAGTTTCTATTATTGAAGCTTCTTATTAATTAATGTCAAACCCTAGACCCCTGACTTGAATATCCTCCAAGCACAAGTCAAGTCTTTCCTCTTTCTAACACTTTATTTCCCTGGCACTTTGTCCTTCTCCTTCCGGCACTTTGTCTTCCTTCTTCCGGCACTTTGTTCTTCTTTCAACTATTGATAGACCTTGTTGCACTTACTCTAGAAGAGACACCTTTTGATGAGCCCCTTTTCTTGTGATGATCCCTTCCTTCTTCTTGACCAAATGAGCTCCTTCTTCAAGGTGTAGGTGCAGACTTGATGTGACTGTCCTGCAGCCCTAAATTCTCGCACATGTGGTGGTTTACTTGTTGTTGTGGCCTCTTTCCTTCTTCACTTGAGTGCCCTTCCTCTTCGCTTGATTGGGAGGCCTTGTTTACTAGCCCAAAATAGAGAGATATGTCACTGTGGGTTTATGTTGTTATGACCGAAGGCAGACCCTTCCTTTCTCACACATGTGGTTGTGTTAACCCTAGAAAAACAGTTCCTTCCACCTCGGCTTCTTTCTCTCTTCCCTCGCTTCACTAGAAGACCTCTTCTTCATCCTTTTCTTAGCCACTTTTCTACGTTGATTTCAAAGGTAAGTTAGTGTGTTTTGGTTGAGTGGATATCCTCTATATATAGAGGATTGTCCCTCCATTTAGGTCGACTAGAAGGGCGACTTGAGGACAGTTTGTAGGCCAACTTGTTGTGCTTGCTTCGGATGGCTTCTTTGATGGTGTAACATGCTTGAAGGAACTTCTTTGATGGTGTCTTTGCATAGGAGGGGACTTGACTTGGCTTGGAGTTATTCTCTTGATCCTAATACATGGTGTAACATGCCCTTAAGGCCTTCAACATTTCCTTTTGACTATTTGACTCACCTATAGCACTTAACATGTGCTAGACCTATTTCAATGAGCAAGAAACTCATTGATATATATTATAAAAATAATATTTCTTTTCTTGAATAAGTACAAATATTAAAAGTACATTTATGAAGACCGAGCCTAGTTACACTTCCTTCAACACTCCCTCTTAACTAGGGAGGTATTCATACAATATAACAAGGTGTTTGGCTATGTTTCAATCTTGAAGAATTCACATAAGAGAACTCGGATTTGCAATCCATCTATTATATCATCGTATCAATTAGCGTTGTCCTAGTGCAAGGCCTTGACTAACAAATCCATCTCTTCATGAGATCATGAGCTACAATGCTGGAGAGACCAATGATTTATAGACACCTTCATCATTGTCTCTCAAGCTACATACCCACCCGGGTGTTCTCTAAGTATGACCTTCTAGGACTATTCTTATTTTAGGTTCCCAGCCCTCAAAGAATATTGGTTAGCTTGCCTACTCTTTTCTTGGATGCCCTACACATCCTCAAAGAGTATCAGATGTGAGATGATTACCTAATCCTCCCATTCTTTCTTCCCGAGTGAATATAAGAATGTTGTGTCTATCTTGTGTCTATATTTCCATTCATGGCCTTCATCTAGACTTACGGTTGTTAGTCATGGTCTAGTGCATGACCCATGAGATGGAAAAACAAAAATGTCACTCCTTTGTAATCAGGGGTGATCCAAAACTCCCTCTTGATTAAGGACTTTTTAGAGCTCCCTCTTAAGTAGGGACTCTTTCATTCATCGGAAACTTCTTCTTCATGGGTCCTTCAACTACTTGATCTCATTTCTTGCTTGATGTCATGAAGTATTTGTTCGAACTTCTTTTAGGTAGGGCACCCTCCATTGATCACTTTCCTTCCTGGTTTGTCATGTCATTGCTTCCTTCGTGGAAGGTGTCTTTCTTTCCATACATAAAGTTTTCTTTTCATATGGCTACTCCTTTGTCATCTTTCCATGCTTCAGAATACTCTTTTCTTGGATGCTTCATTGTACTTTCTTGTTTACATGTGTTGACCTAGTAACCCATCATGACTTCATCCTAATATTTCTTCAACATTTCTTTTTCTTTTGTTGGATGGCTTCTTCATCATGACATATTTGTAGAGTAGAATCAGTTATCTGCATCTTTCATATCTCCAAGGCCTTCATAGGTGTCAAGGGTCCTTCCTTCCTTTGTCAAATTTGTCCTGCTTTATTTTGGGAGATATATTCAAAGTATTTTTGTCAGATATGGATTCTTGGTGATCATGGTGTTCTTCACATGCTTGATCTCTTTCTTCATTTGCTTCTCTTTGGATAAATTGATCAACCACCTTATGCTCCTTGAGAGCACTTCTTCATTGCTTGCTTCCTGGACTAGTCAACATTCCTTCTTGCTTCTTAGTCAGCAATCTTATACTCCTTATGTGAGCATATTCTTTCATTGACCTTTATTGCATTGTAGTAAATGCCTTCAAGCATGTCCTTGGTGAAAGAGATTCTTTCATAATTGATCATGTTATAGAACTATTCCCATGACTCAATAATTGATCCGGATTTAAACAGGAACGCAACAAATTACAGATATAACCATGTACACAAAGATGCAGCGGAAATAATACTTCATTTCATTAATGGAAAATACTGAAATATGCTTACAACCAGAAATGGAAATAAACCAGCTAGGGCGATGGTAGCTTATCTCTTAGAAGAGATGTGGTGGCTACATGCCTCTGAACTGTGTTACAATGAGGCTCGAAGGCCTATTTATTGTTGAGAAACAATGGAAAACCCTTAACATTCCAAAACCTAACCCTAGGAGATGAAACGCCAAACTGTGGGCCCCGTTTGGGTAAATTGGTACATCAACTTCCTGGGGTCGTAACTTTGGCATATGATCTTCGTTTGACGCGTACAAGAGCTCGTTAGAAAGATCTATCCGAGCACTACCACTTTGGGAAGGGCAACATCGGTCCATGGACCCATGTTGCCCCCAGATTTCCCAAAAAACGTCGTCTAGGGCCTCAAAACGGCTCCAGAAGTTCAGGACCCAAAAAACTGCTAAAAATAGTAAGTTGTGCTACAATTAAGGAAACTGAAAATGCTGAGAGAAACAATGGTGGGGGTCCGGTGGACTTGGCAGGTGGCCACCAATATCCACCTGGATCATTCCTCCCCCCTTAGGAAGCAATGGTCCCCATTGCGTTGAGTTCCTCCATGAGATGAGGAAACTTTTGCTGAACTTGTTCCCTGGTGAGCCACTTGCCCTGCTGAAGGAGTTGGCCTGCTTTGACAACTCGATACAGTTGGATATTCTGTTGGCGAGTGTTCTTGATCTGTGTGTCCATGATCTGATCAGTTGTCGCTTGTTCCATGCAATCTGGATTTAATTCTGTGGGTTTGAGTTGTTCTACAATGTCGAATGTGTCTAGCAATGGTGGAAAGTATGGCCGAAGGCGGTCCACATTGAACACTGGGTGCAGACCAAGGAATGGAGGAATGCTGAGCTAAAATGCATTGTCTCCCATAGCCTTAGTAATGGTGTAAGAACCATATCGGAGTGGTCTCAGTTTCCGATAGGCTCCAGTAAGGTGTTCCTTTTGCAAATGCAACCAGACTTTGTCGCCCACCTGAAACTTGTGTGGCACCCAATGTTGATCATGTCGCTGCTTGTACTTGGCATTTGATTTCTCCAGAATGTCATGGACCTGCTGGCGAATATGTTGGATGCGCTCAATGAAGCTGGTGGCCTTATCTGTTTCGGACTGGACATGAGCTGAATTTATGTGAGTAGCTGCAAGTGGCATGGCCACATCAATGGGGCATAGTGGCTGGAATCCCAAACCCACCTGAAAAGGGCTATGGCCAGTGGAGCTGTGAAAAGCTCGGTTGTAGCTATGCTGAACATAGGGGAGGCTCTCGTCCCATGTGCATGGATGCTTTGAGTTATACATGCGTAGAATGTGCACAATCATCCTATTGACAACCTCTGTCTGGCCATCAGTTTGAGGATGGAAGGCTGTGGACTTTGTGAGTTTGGTGTCCAGCATTGACCAGAGACTGGACCAAAATGTGCTGAGAAACCGATTGTCCCGATCTGAGATGATAGACTGTGGGATCCCAAAGTGCACCCACACTCGTTCAAAGAAGAGTTTAGCAGTGGCTTCTGCTGTGATATTCTTCTTGCAGGCCGCCATAATGGCCATCTTCGAGAACCTGTCGACAACCACAAAAACACAGTCATTCCCATGCTTAGTGGAAGGAAGGCCTGACATGTAATCCATGGTAATGGATTCCCAAGGTCGACTAGGGGTAGGCAACGTGGTATAGAGGCCGTGCTTCTTAATGGTCGGTTTGGAAATGGCACAGGCAGTACATGATCTGATGTACTTCCCAACATCCTGTCGAAGATTCGGCCAATAGAAATAATTTTGCAGTACTGCCACTGTTTTCTCGACCCTGAAATGCCCAGCAGCCCGACTGTAGTGTGCTTCCCAAATCATCTTGGCACGCTCGCTTGAAGGAACACAAAGGTGACCCAGGTGGCATAACAGGGCATCCTGGAGGTGAAAATGTGGAACATGCCGACCCTCCAAGAGTGTCTGGTATGTGTGGCCGAATTCTGGGTCGCTTTTGTAGAGAAGTGGCCAATCAGAAGTCTCGTGCCCACAAGAGTTGAGCACAGTGGTTAACGCCATGATCAGTGGTCGACTGAGGCAATTTGCAACGTTATTGGTGCTGCCCTTCTTATACTTTATATTCAAGTGGAACTGTTGCAGGTATGTAGACCACTTCTGATGGCGATCATTCTGCAATTTCCCTTGAGTCTGTATGAACTGCAGGGGTCGGTGGTCTGTGTGGATGACCGTTTCCTTCCCCAAAATGTAATGCTTCCATTGTCGGCAGGCCTATACAATGGAATACATCTCTTTATCATAAGTGGGGTACTTCCGGACTGTGTCTGAAAGTGTTTCACTGTGATATGCCACTGGATGTCCATGTTGAGTAAGGACTACCCCAATAGCATAGTCAGAGGCATCTGTCTCGACCTCAAATGGTTGTTGTAAATCTGGTAAGGCGAGCATTGGTGTCGTGCAGAGGCGATCCTTCAACTCCATGAATGCCTTCTATTGAGATTCAGACCAAAAGAATTTTGCTTTCACCCCTCCCTTGGTGACTTGACTCAAGGGCCAAGTAATATGAGAAAACCCCAACACAAACCTGCGGTAGAAGTTGGCAAGACCTAGAAAGATGCGGAGCTCTGTTAGAGTGGTTGGATATGGCCAATCTCGAATGACTTGGATCTTGGCTGGATCGACATGTACCCCGTGTTCATCAATGATGTATCCCAGATACTGAACCTGGGTCATGCCAAAAGTGCATTTCTCCAAATTGGCACATAGCTTGTGTTGCCGCAGTGTTTGGAGAACCTGTCGGATGTGGTGGAGGTGCTCTTCCCAACTCTGGCTGAAGATCAGAATGTCATCCAAGTATACTACTACAAAGGAGTTGGTGAATGGCCGCAAGATGTCATCCATTAGCCTCATGAAGGTTGTAGGAGCATTCGTCAATCCAAAAGGCATAACCAACCATTCAAAAAGGCCCTCCTTGGATTTGAAGGCAGTCTTCCACACATCAGAGGGTTCGATTGGTACCTGGTGATATCCTGACTTCAAATCGATCTTGCTGAAATATTTCGCCCCCTTTAGTTGCTCCAGGAGGTCATCAATCCGCGGGATCGGGTACCTATTACGGACAGTGATCTTGTTCAGCGCCCGATAGTCAATACAGAGTCTCCACGTCCCATCCTTCTTCTGTACCAACACGATCGGGCTCCCAGAAGGTGATGAACTCGGACGGATGTGACCTTTCCGCAGGAGCTCCTGAATCTGCCTCTTGATTTCATTGTTCTCCAGAACGGAGCGCCGATAAATTGGTCCATTGGGTAGCGGCGCACCTGGGGTCAGATCGATGGAGTGCTTGACCTGACAGTGCAGAGGAACCCCTGCAGGGGAGGTGAAGATGTCCTCGTACTCCTCCACAACCTTGTCCATCTGTAGTTGTCGTGCAGAGGGACCCCGTCTGGAGGCCACGGCCACCGTCTTCTTCTTTCCTTGAGGGCGTATCATCAGGAAAACAAATTTCCTAGTTTTGGAAATGATCTTACTGCATTGTTTTGCAGTAATCAAAGAGATGGCGATAGGTGGTGCTACCTCTGGTATCCTGTACAACTTATTTCCCAATGTAATAATAACAGCACGGGGCCTTGATTCATACACAGCATGTCGCTTCCATAAGTATGGCTGTCCTAATAATACATCACAAACTTCAAGGGGAGCAATGTCACACAATACCTCATCCATGAAGGGCTTTATGTTGTATGGAAGGCGACACTGTTGGCTCACGCGAAGATCTTTTCCTTGGTGAAGCCACCCAATGGTGTATGGTTGTGGATGTGTTGTGGTCGGTAAGCCCAACCACTTCACGACCTCTGCCGAAATGAGGTTATTTTGACTCCCGCTATCAACAATGAACTGTATCGGGGAGCCCTTTACCCACATTTGGGAGTGGAAGAGACGCTCCTCCTCCTCTGGATCTTCGGGTTCATTTTTCTGGATCTTGGCGGTAGCAACAGTGGCGTTGGGATCTGCATCAATGATCTGCTTCCCTTTGTCATTCCCCTTATCGGGTTCTGACTCAGAGTCGGAACACGCATCTGATTCTGAAACCTTTAGCTCAGCCACCAGTGACTGCTTGGCCCAACACTCACTTGTGTTGTGAGTGGAGCTCTTATGGACCTCACACCATTTTCCGGTGTCCTTTTTCGGCTTCGCGGCGCTGTTCTTTGCTTGCAGCTTCAGCGGGTTGTCTTGGGCTATCCCACCTTGGCTTTGTCCTTTGTTCTGTGGTTTAGGGGCACCTTTCCCCTGCTTTGGATTCGCAGATCCAAAGTCTCGCTTCTTTTGTTTAAACTTCTGCTCGACCTTGACGGCATAGCGGTATGCTGCGCCGAGCGAGGAGATGTTTAGGAATTGTATTTCTTCCTGGATGTACTTGTGCAGGTAGCCACGGTATTTGAGTATCAAATGTTGCTCTGAATCCTTGATACCCGACTTTGTGCGAAGGGTATGGAAAAGATTGGTGAACTCCGACACGTCTTGGTCCCTTCCCTGCCACAGCGTGGTCCACTTTATGTATTCGTCCTCATAGCTTCCGACAGGGTAGTACTGCTCCTTGATGGCATCCCGGAATGAATTCCAGGTGGGTGCAGCTGAAAATAGTGAGCCAGTACTTTCATCCTTCTGCTCGCAGTAGGTTTCCCACCAGTCCTTGACGTGGGGGGCTGCTTTGAGAAGAGCGAAAACAATCTTTTCCTGACTCGAAAATTCATGAACAGAAAAATAACCCTCTAGTAGATTTAACCATTTATCTACGGCATCTGCGTCTATCTGACCCTCAAATATGGGGATTTCAAAATTAACTTGTACCTTAAAGGGCGTGACATTTCCATAGTAGCTGCTGGAAGCTGATGCGTCGCTTCTGGGTAGCCGCTGAAGGATCTTAGCAAAGTTGTCCATCATCGCGTTTCATTGTCGCTCGAGGGCTTCTTCGACCAAGATTTTGATGGGATCTCCTGCCCCCTTGTCTTTCTTCTCATCTGCCATGGGAGGCCGTCGGGATTTGCGAGGGTGGTCTTGCAAAGGTTCGACCAGTTCAAGCCCTAACTCGTTATATCCCGACCTTGTTGGGGACATGCAAAGAAAAACAGAGAAAAAGCAGACCGCTCTGATACCACTGATCCGGATTTAAACAGGAACGCAACAAATTACAGATATAACCATGTACACAAAGATGCAGCGGAAATAATACTTCATTTCATTAATGGAAAATACTGAAATATGCTTACAACCAGAAATGGAAATAAACCAGCTAAGGCGATGGTAGCTTATCTCTGAGAAGAGATGTGGTGGCTACATGCCTCTGAACTGTGTTACAATGAGGCTTAATGGCCTATTTATTGTTGAGAAACAATGGAAAACCCTTAACATTCCAAAACCTAACCCTAGGAGATGAAACGCCAAACTGTGGGCCCCGTTTGGGTAAATTGGTACATCAACTTCCCGGGGTCGTAACTTTGGCATACGATCTCCGTTTGACGCGTACAAGAGCTCGTTAGAAAGATCTATCCGAGCACTACCACTTTGGGAAGGGAAACATCGGTCCATGGACCCATGTTGCTCCCAGATTTCCCAAAAAACGTCATTTAGGGCCTCAAAACGGCTCCAGAAGTTCAGGACCCGAAAAACTAATAAAAATAGTAAGTTGTGCTACAATTAAGGAAACTGAAAATGCTGAGAGAAACAATGGTGGGGGTCCGGTGGACTTGGCAGGTGGCCACCAATATCCACCTGGATCAATAATATACATATGATAACATGACTAAACTTTGGTGCATACATACCTCATCTTGATTCTTCTTTGATCATCTTAGCTTCATTTGGTTGTCCTTTGTGTTGCCCTTCTTGCTTCATCTTAACTTGTCTGCATGTCATCCTTTTCTTGAATCCCATGAATGGGATTCCCAATGAGACATCTGCTTTGGTTCATCAACCTTCTTTTGAATATTCCATCATAGGATCTTAAAGACCCTTGCCTTGCAAATGTTTATTTTCTTTTGATGATGGAGGTCTTCTAAGATTCTTGATCAATTTTCTTTCATCATGGATGCGATCCTATACTAAGTATTCTCCTTCTACAAGAATATCTTGAGCTATATCTACCATTCTCCTATATTCTAGTAGATATTTCTAACCATGCATTTTGTTCTTATTAAAAATTCTTTTTCTACATGAGTATCTAGAACTCTATGTACTACATGCTTCTAGATTCTAGAGAAATTTTCTAGCCATGCAATTTCTACATGCTCATATTATACTCAAAACCTTGAAACAATACTTGAAGTAAAGATTTTGACTTAATCATAGTAGAGATCCGAAGGATCTTCCTTATTTTGCTTATTTTCTTCTTCTTTCACCTCTTGAGTCATGTGAGCTTCTTCCCTCTTTCTTGTGTTGTTGTTGTCCTTCTTAAGCTTAGGACAATTCCTTTTGTAGTATCCATATTCTTGGCATCCAGAACATTAGATTTTGGACATATCTTTGTTTCTTTTTCTTCGTGGACCAAATTTGCCAAATTGTCCCTTTCCCTTGGCCATGGTAGCAAATGCTTGCTCATTTGATTCCACATTTTCCTTTGATTTAAGTCTGGTTTCCTTTGTCTTGCATAGAGATCAGATTTCACTGAGTGTGGTTGCTTCCTTCTTGGAATATATGCTTGATGTGAAGTTGCCCCAATCCTCAGGTAGAGAATTGAGTACTATAGTTGTCGTCTCTCTGCCAGACATGACTTCCCCAAGCTCTTGAAGTTGATCTCTCATTTCAGAGATTTTTAGGAAGTAGGGAGCTATTCCTATATGTTTTAACCCCGTACAGAAATTACATGCATACGAATTCTAAAACACAGAAAATAAACAATGCGATACCATAACACATAAAACACATATACACAGAGATTTTCTCACTGGATCCAAAAACCGGGACTACCAGCTTGATTTTTGATTATGTTCCTTTCAATGTTCCAATACATATTTATACATGCCGAAGAACCCAATACCATGGACCGAAAACCATCGGTAGGTTCGCCCAACCTAATATACAGTCCAAAAAAAAAAATTCTCGGGGTGCTACCCCAGACCCCATAGATGGGGGATACCCACCCCCCTCTGCATAACCAGCGCAACGAAGGGGGGGCTTTTCCCCCCCTCTAACCCCCTGGTTCACTACATAGGTTAGTCGTGGAAAGAATATAACACAACCCAACATTCTCCCACTTGTTGTTTTCTTTCCACATGGGGCCATAGAAGAGCTTAGTCATTTTTCCAGCCCTGAAACGCCCATTGATTCTCTACACCAGGAGAACTTCTCAAAGCTCACAGATTTTTTCAATGCATCTGCAGTATTCTTCAAAGTGTCCACCTTTACCAGCAACACCTTTTTGTCTTCTATCATATCCCTCACAAAGTGATACTGAACATCAATGTGCTTTGTCTTTGAATGATAAGCAAGGTTCTTTGCTAAGAAAATTGCACTTTGGCTGTCACAGTCTATCCTTATAGCTCTCTATACTAACCCAATACTTGAACACACTCTCTGCAACCAAACTAATTCCTTGCTTCCATGACTGGCTGCCATGTATTCTACCTCTATAGTTGATAGTGCCACTACAGATTGTTTCTTACTCATCCAACTGACTGCTCCTCCAAATAGGTTAAACACATACCCACTTGTAGATCTTCTTTGATCCAAATCTCCAGCCCAGTCTGCATCAACAAATCCATGGATATCCAAAACTTTGTCCAATCCTGGTATTCCTTGGTAGCACAAACCATAATCACTAGTGTCACGTAAATACCTAAAAACCCGCTTCACTGTTGTCCGATGCTCCTTCCCTGGTTTTGACATAAACTTGCTCAATACTCCCACTACATGTGCAATGTCTAGTCTAGTACAGACCATTGCATACATCAGGCTACCGACTGCACTTGCATATGGAACACGGGACATATCCTCTTCCTCTTCTTGTGTCTTGGGACACTGTTCAGCAGATAGCTTTACACCTACAGGAATAGGAACCTTCACCGGTTTACTATCCTGCATATTAAACCTCTACAGTATTGTCTCGAAATACTTCCTCTGGTTTAACCAGAGCTTCCTCTTTGCCCGATCTCTTTTAATTTCCATGCCCAAAATATAGTTTGCAGCACCAAGATCTTTCATGTCGAATTTGGAGGACAATTGGGTCTTCAAATCCTGGATAATTTCTTTGTCATTTCCAACCAGCAACATATCATCCACATATAAGACCAGATAAATAACACAGTCACCAATTAATTTAAAAGACACACAGTGATCTGCTTTGCTTTTGGTGAAGCCAAGTCCCTGTATAAATGTATCAAATTTTTGATACCACATCCTTGGTGATTGTTTTAATCCATACAGAGACTTCTTTAACTTGCATACCAGTTCTTTCTTACCCTTCACCGTAAAGCCTTCAGGTTACTTCATGTAGATCTCCTCTTCTAGACCCCGTGAAGAAATGTTGTCTTCGCATCCATCTGTTCTACCTTAAAATCAAAAGCAGCAGCAATAGATAAAAGTAATCTAATAGAAGTTACCTTGGCAACAGGAGAAAAAATATCACCAAAATCAATTCTCGGCACCTGGGAATAACCTTTTTCTACCAACCGAGCTTTGTATTTCTCCACCTTTCCTTCTGCATTTGTCTTCTTCTTGAACACCCATTTGCTGCCAATGGGTTTCCTTCCAGCCGGCAACTCCACCAGATCCCAAGCCTCATTTTTGTGCAAAGATGTCATTTCATCAACAATGGCCTCTTTCCAGAGTTTTCCATCCTCTGAATCTACTACTTCCTTCACAGTTCTGGGATCATCATCAGAAATAGATAAAGAAAAATTTGAACAGAAAGTATATGGACTATACCTCTCTGGCTGCCTTCTTTCTCGAACTGATCTTCTTACACCCGGAGTTTGTGGCTCTTCATCTTTTGATTCCTCCTTTGCTGTAGAGTCTGATTCTTCCTCCTTTAGCTCAAACTCTATCTTCTCAGATTCCTTTGGTTGGACTTCATGTTTAATAAAATATTTCACCTCTCTGAACACCACATCTCGACTATACACAACCTTCCTTGTTGCTGGGTTCCAAAGATTATAACCCTTTAAACCATCCTTATACCCAATAAAGATGCACTTTTCAGATTTACTATCCAACTTGGTTCGTTTCTCCTTTGGAACATGTACATATGCATCACACCCAAATACCCTTAGATGTGAAAGAGAGGGTTTCTTACTAGTCCATGCCTCTTGTGGAGTCTTATCCTCCAAAGCTGATGAAGGTGATCCGTTTACCAGGTAACATGTTGTCTCCACCGCCTCTGCCCATAATTCCTATCCTAACCTGGCACCATTAAGCATGCTTCTTACCCTTTCCATCAACGTCTTGTTCCATTTTGCTGAAGTGTATATGGAGTAGTCTTATGTCGTGCTATACCAAACTTCTTATAGAATTCTTCAAAGTCCTTACTGCAAAACTCTCCACCGTTATCTGTCATCAGCACCTTTATCTTCTTCTCTGTCTGGTTTTCCACCAGAGCCTTAAATTCTTTAAACCTGTCAAAGACTACAGATTTATTCTTAAGGAAATATATCCATGTATTCCTTGAGAAGTCATCTATAAATGATACATAGTACACAAACTTACCCAGTGATGGAACCTTCATAGGTTCAAACACATCACTGTGCACAAGCTCTAATATTTGTTTCGCCCTCTTACCATTAGAGGAGAAACTCACCCGATTCTACTTCCCATATACACAATTTTCACAGAAATCAAAATCCACAGAGCTATTACTCATACCTTCTACCATACCTTTACCATGAAGTATTCCAAGGCCCTTCTCTCCAATATGTCCAAGCCTTTGATGCCACAACATGGTCTTCTCTCTAGAGACCACTAGATTTTCTGCTCCACTTTCAAGAACCATTGAATTGTTGCACCCTTCAACAACAGTGCTACCTTGCAGCTTGTACAGAGTTCCAGTCCGAACTCCCCACATCAATACTAGTGCTCCTCGAACCATCTTGCAGGTATCCTTCTCAAACACTGTTTTTACACCTACATCATCCAACTGGCTTACAGAAATTAGATTTATGTCCAATGCAGGAATATGTAGAACACTCGGAAGTTTTCTAACCCTTCCACCTTGCAACTTCAACTTTACTTTTCCGCGACCAACAATTCTAGCCTTCCTATCATCCCATAAGAAGACATCACCACCATCATATTTCTCATACTCGCAGAACCACTCTCTATGGGGAGTGAAGTGAAAGGATGCACCTAAGTCAATCAACCATGCCTCATGATCTACATGTGTACTTGAAGAAGCCAAGTACACATCCCCACCTTCATATGAGGTGGTTTTCACCTCTGCAGAAGGAGCATCATCAGATCCCTTTCCTTTGTCAGGAGCTTTAGATTTACAGTCCCTATTGTAGTGCCCTTCCTTTCCGCATTTCCAGCACACCACCTTTACAAGTTTTCCTGAAGATTTAGATCTCCCTCTAGATTTAGATCTCCCAATCGATGACTTATTTTTGTTTCTGTTATGGGACCGTCCTTGTACAGATAAGGCATCACCATTCTGGCTCTCCATATTTTTCTGCCTCATCTCCTCCGTCAACAAGGATGAAACTATTTCATCAAACTACAAGGCAGTTGCATTGCTACCTATTGCAATAACCAGACTATCCCACGAATCTGGTAGAGAACACAACAAACTAATGCACTTATCTTCATCTGAAATTTTGATATCAACAAATGATAACTGACTTACCACAGTATTAAACGCATTCAGATGCTCTGTCACTGATTCTCCATCTTTCATCCTCAGGTTATACAACTTTTTTCGTAGGAACAGTTTATTCACCAAAGACTTAGATTAGTACAAAGTCCCTAACTTGTCCCACAAAGCCTTCATCGTAACTTCCCCTGATACATTCAGCAATATTGAATCTGAGACACACAATCGTATTATGCTCTTTGCCTTCTGATCCAACTTCTTCCATTCTTCATCGATCATTCTGTTGGTTTAGTACCCAGATCTACCGCGATCCACTGATCATTATCCACCAACAGATCCTCCATCTTGAGTTTCCACAACTCAAAACTATGACCATTAAATTTCTCGATCTCTATCTTTCCACTTCTCGCCATCTTCTTTTACCACTAGAATCGATCTCGCATATCTCCCACTGAACAGGGTCTACCACAAGCCCGAGCGAAACCCCTCAGCAACAAAGGCATCCCCTTGAAGCCAAAAAACCTCTGATACCAAATGTAGGTTTTAACTCTATACAGAAATTACCTGCATACGAATTCTAAAACACAGAAAATAAACAATGCGAGAGCATAACACATAAAACACATATACATAGAGATTTTCCCACTGGATCCCAAAACTAGGACTACCAGCTTGATTTTTCATTATGTTCCTTTCAATGCTACAATACATATTTATACATGCCGAAGCATCCAATACCATGGATTGAAAACCATCGCATCCAAAACCATGGACCGAAAACCATCGCGTCCAAAACCATGGACCGAAAACCATAGGTAGGTTCGCCCAACCTAATATAGGGTCCAAAAAAAAAAATTCCTGAGGCGTTGCCCCGCCCCCCTCAAACCCCCCTGTGACCCCCCCGCTGCGCAATCGACACAACGAAGGGGGGCTCCACCCCCCCTCTAACCCCCCGGTTCACTACATAGGTTAGTCATGGAAAGAATATAACACAACCCAACAATTCCTTCCTTTGTTATCTTCATCTTGTACAATTCATTCCTTAGAGATATTACTTCTCTGGTTCTGGATATCGAGAATAGCTCTACTAGCTTATCATAAATTTCTTTTGATATTTCAAATTTGAAGACATAAGGAATGAGAGAGTCTTTTAATTGATTCTATTAGAATCCTTTGTGCTCTTGTCTCATACTTATTGTACTTAGCTAAGGCTTGTTTTGTTCCTTAGTAGGGATAGTGATATTCCCTTTGATATGTTCTAGAAGTTCATTCTCCTTGAGTAGATCAGTCCTCTTCTTTGATGTAAGAAAGTTATTAGTACCTACCAATTTGCTGCTTTCCTTGCAAAATGACATTGATGTATATTCAGAAGGGGACATATACTTACTTGATAGATTTTTGAGATGTAATGGATTTTCTTCCTCAAAGACTTGATGGCTTGCCTTCCTTGGATCTTGATGTTCTTCAATTTACCTTCTCCAAGTGGATTTTCTTGATGATGAAATTTGCTTGATGACATGTAGCTTGATGTAGGTCCTACTTTGATCTGATCTTCTTGTTAGGTGCCTTTATGTAAGGCTCTTATTCTTGCTATGTATACTTAGATGAATGATGGATTGGAGACCTTCTTGTCCTTGAAGTGGTTGAGAATTCTAGGGTTGATGCTTCAACCTTGTAGATGTCCTTCCTTGGTAAGTGTTCTTGAGTTTCCCTTTCCTTGATGTGTCACCTTACCTCTAATACAATGTTGAAGAATCTAGGGAAAATAAGTGTAGTGTGATTCTTTGTTACTTGATAACAATTTGTGGAGTATTTTTACTTTTTCTTGTTAGCTTAATCTTCTTCTTATTATTATTAATGCATGTGTGTGTACTTCATCAAATTGCTTCCAAAACATAAGAACAAGAACACAGGATGTTGGCTCTCTGCCAGGGCCAAAACCTCTCTTCTCTTGAGAGGAAAACCCTTTAGTAAGTTTCTCCTATTGAAGCTTCTTATTGATCAATGCCAAACCCTAGACCCCTAACTTGAATATCCTCCCAGCACAATTCAAGTCCTTCCTCTTTCCAACACTTTATTTCCTCGACACTTTGTCCTTCTCCTTCCGGCACTTTGTCTTCCTTCTTCCGACACTTCGTTCTTCTTTCAACTATTGATAGACCTTGTTGCACTTACTCTAGAAGAGACACCTTTTGATGAGCCCATTTTCTTGTGATGATCCCTTCCTTATTATTGACCAAATGAGCTCCTTCTTCAAGGTGTAGGTGCAGACTTGATTTGATTGTCATGAAGCCCTAAATTCTCACACGTGTCGTGGTTTACTTATTGTTGTGGCCTCTTTCCTTCTTCGCTTGAGTTCCCTTCCTCTTCACTTGATTGGGAGGCCTTATAGGCCTTGTTTACTATCCCAAAATAGAGAGATATGTCACTGTCAGTTTCTGATGTTATGACAGTAGGCAGGCCCTTCTTTTCTCACATGTCTGGTTGTGTTAACCCTAGAAAAACAGTCCTTTCCACCTCGGATTCTTTCTCTCTTCCTTCCTTGCCCTAGAAGACCTCTTCTTCATCCTTTTCTTAGCCTCTTTTCTTCGTTTATTTCATAAGTGAATGTGTTTTGGTGGATTGGACAGCCTCTATATATAGAGGATTGTCCCTCCTTTTAGGCCGACTTGAGGACAGTTTGCAGGGTGACTTGTTGTGCTCGCTTCAGATGGCTTCTTTGATGGTGCCTTTGCATAGGAGGGGACTTGACTTGGCTTGGAGGTATTCTCTTGACCCTAATACATGGTGTAACATGCCCTTAAGGCCTTCAACATTTCCTTTTGACTATTTGACTCACCTATAGCACTTAACATGTGCTAGACCTATTTCAATGAGCAAGAAACTCATTGATATAAATTATAAAAATAATATTTCTTTTCTTGAATAAGTACAAATATCAAAAGTAAATTTATGAACACTGAACCTAGGTACATTTCCTTCAACATTTTCCCTACATTAGGGTTTCCTGGGTATATCTGTGTTATTCTATTGATGTGATTGGTTTCGTGTGAATTTGCTTCTAATGTTTATTGTTTTTTATTCATGTTAATTAACCTAGAGTATTGGTTGTTACAAATAAGATAGATAAAATTTGTTTTGGTTCTAATATGTGAAAACTTGTTGAGCAGTTAATCTATAACTGGGTTATAGAAATTTAACATGTTGTTGTTGTTACGTACCATTTTCCTTCTTCCTCTCAAGACACTAAGAGGCATAGTGATTGCTACCCACTTGAAGTGGGTAACCCCATATGATAAAATATTTATGCTATCTTGGACAACCATCCATCCAACAACGTTACACCTTACTCATTATATGATGATATACCACATCTCTTTGGCATTTGCATTGGTCAGACACCTCTCACCATCCGACATTCCTTTTGGAGGAAGGTGGGTCACCACTCAGTGAGTTCTTTAACCATTTTGCAATTATGTGCTTTTAATTAATGTTTTGAGCATTTTAACATGGATAAAGGGGCATCTAGATGATTGATCGATCTTGACTATAAAATTGTTCTCTCACCTTACCAAGGGGCTTATTCTTTGGTGTTAGTCCAGTGGAACCTCCTATGAGACCTTAGGGTTATAGGAGGGATACTACTTGGGAAACTTGCATTGTAGTTTTTCCATAGCCATTCCATACTTACCATTTTTCACCATTCCCCTAATTTCACATCCATCCCTCGGGCTTTACAATCATTGGTTCATTGGGATTGGCACCCTCACATCGACATCCTTGATTCAGAGCCGAGAAACTTTTTGATGGAGGTTGATGCAGCTAAAAGAAAGGTAAAAACACAAGATGACTACAATAAAAGAAAAATAATAGTTAAGATGAAAAATATTGTCAGGACATTAATTAGCATGTGGGGAAAAACCTAGCATGAGCTCTACCCCCCTCATTAGCTATAACCTGATTCCTGAGCGCATGATACTCCATCACATAATAAAGGAACCTTGCATGTTCTAGCCCTGATGAGTAATAAGATGACTCATCACTAAGGGGTAAATCAATTTTATATCATTAAAAGCAAGCTTGGACACCTAAGCTATGGTCCTTATCAAAGCTGTATAAAAAAGAACTAAAAGTTGCACTAGAGAGGTGGAAAAAGTAAGGCTGGGAAAGGGGTAACTCATGCCTCCATGGTTTCTCCCTCTATACATCTATACACTCAGGATGATGGACCTCCACCTATTGATTACATGGCCATGGCATCTAGCCATGAAGCATTTTCCCTTTGTTCCCACCATATCACGAACACCTATAATTGAAGGGTTGACTTTGGACATGTAACTCCCCTTAGAGGTTGGAAGAGCCAAATAGGATTGACCATCTATAAACTGTGTAATGTCCCCAACCACTTAGGATGCATAAGATAGGGTTTTACTAGCCTAACAAAGTTCTCGTAGGCTAAGGCAGGAAAAATTTCACTAAGGGAATGTGATTCACCTAGGAAAAACATTATAAATGTTAAAGTGTTGAAAAAGGGATCATATCCTAGGATAATGAAAAATCACCTTCAAATTATAAAGTGAAAAGTTCCTAAATTGACTTTACAAAATTAAAAAGGTAAAATGGCAGCAAAAGTGACCACTAAGTTATAAAAGGGTAAAAGTGAGGAGCCTCTCCTCATTCTATCATTTTGTCATTTGAGGAAAGGGATTTTTGGAGAGCTTTTGGAGAAGATATTAGGGTTTGAGAAACCCTAGTTGTCATTGCTAGCTTTAGTGTTGAAAGTATACATCCTAGTTGGTTTAGAGAGTGGAATCACCCAAATTTTTCCATTATGCAATCAGTAAGAAGAAGATTTGCAAAAGATAATAGAGGTAAAAGGTGTTATCAGTTGATTTTATCTTCTAATATTGAGCTTATCATTTTCTTTTACAGGGTGTGAGCACATTCTGAAAGAGCCAAAGGTCGCCATGAATTTAGAGGTCATTTTCCATTACTGGAGGCAAAGTCCTACATTTCATCTTGTTGGTTGAGTCCCATTTGAAGAGGTCAAGTTATCTTGGAGTTTCGTGGTTGATATGTTTTCTTAGTGAGTGGAATATCTCATTATTGGAGGATCAGGAGTTTATTGTAGTATATGGACAATATTCCTTTTGTTCCCAGTTAAGGGTGACTTCCATTGTTGGTCATGGGTTTATTCTCCAAGATTGTTGAGTTCTAGGCTAGAAGGAAATGTGTTTGCTTGTATTGATTGACTCCCTAAACTACATGCGGGAGAGACATTTGTTATCAAACTAAAGGCAACAGTTCAGTGAGTTGTAGCAAACTAAAAAGGGGTCGAGTTACCAATACTTGTGCATGTAGTTGAGTTTTATTATAGGTGATACCTTTGTTTGTGGGTTTCCAAGGGGACGTGTTATGGGCATAGTGAAACCGGACTACTCATTGTACCTATGGGAGAAGTCCTCACATACTACTGATATAGACCAAGTTATTCATATTATCATTGTTATCATTTTATAAAAAAAATATTAGCTCTCAGATTAAAGATTATCTCTATGTTTATCACTGTTGCTGTAATCTGTGCATTTTCTAAGCATTAATAAAAGATATTTTTTTGGATTGAAGCTTCTCATATGAGTATTTAATTATGTGGTGCCTGTTAATTCAAATAAACTCAAGAAAATCACCTACAACCAAACATCTTCAAACTTTTTAACTAATTATGCCATTGAAAACTCAATTAAAACTCAGAGATTTTGAGGGAAAAAATTGAGGTATCCCAATAGGGTATCTTACAACAATATCGGAGCATGTTCTTTGATAGTTGTGGGATCTAAGGGAATAGTATCAATGATTTCATGAGTTTAGAAAACAATTGTTTCAATGGGGTAACCTACAGAAAAATCTATCAAGGTAGAGAGCCCACTCCCGTTTGGGAAGAAGAGTCTCCAAAAAAGAGAAGAGATGAAGAAGAAACCCCTAGAAGGGTAAAAGGGCTAGAAGAGACACCTGAAAAAGAAGAGCCATACATGGGGGGCAAGGAAACTCAAGAATTCAACAACTTTCTTAGTGCACTGAATGATTTGGCTAAGGGCCAAAAAGAGATGGTGGATCTGATGGGCAAGATAGCAAACAAAGGGAATTCCACTAAGAAGAATCATGTTAATGGAAAGGGGTCTAACAATGTTGAGTGTAGCCCTGCTTGTACTACCATGCAAAGACATTCACATTTATACAATAGAGTACCTAGACCCAACATGCCTTAATTCATACATGAGACAGCAAAAGACCAGATAGAGAAAATGAGTAAGGGGATCCCTTATGCGGGTTATTTCGAGTACAATGCATTAGGACATGAGTTCCAAGCTACTATGAGTTTCACATATTTCTGCCACCTCCAAATAAAATTCAAGCCTAAGGCAACTCAAAAGGTTTTGAGGAAAAATTACGAGGTATAAAAAACATTGGGGAAGGCGACCATTCCTTGCTTTGATGGATCATCTAAATGCTCAGTTCGATCATGTGTACAAAAGCTAGATACATATTTCCAGCTACATCAAATGACGGGGGATGAGGCCATTAAGTTAGCCACATTGCACTTGCATGGCGAAGCCTATGAGTGGTGGTACCATGGGTTGGTGACATTGGGTCATGCTACATCACTTCTTATGTTGAGTTTACTCATAGGCTCATAGAGTTCTTTGACAAGAATGATCGAGAGCTTCACTTCAGGGAGCTAGCTTAGCTCAAGCAGACAAGCAGTCCAGAGGCCTACATCTCAGAGTTCTAGAAAATTAGCAGTTATGGTCACAAACATTTATGAGGCTTAGCTGGTGATGTTGTTTGTGGAGGGGTTTTCTGAATCTCTACGTGGTTGGGTTAAAGGTTATCAACCCGCCACTCTTTGTGATGCAGTTAACAGATCCAAGGACATGCAAGATGTTATTCCTAAGAGAAAATTCCCTCCTAAACCTTCCTTTCCCTAGAAGAATAAAGAATTAAAACCTTTTCAAAAGGAAGGAACCAAGAAATCAAATTTGGACGAGGATACTCGAAAGGAGTTGAGAAAGAAGAAGCTTTGTTTCAGCTGTTAGGAACCTTAGGCACCAAGGCATAGGTGTGCAGGAAAGGAAAAGGTGTGCAAGGCCCACTATATTGAAGTGTACTCAAAAAGTGATAGTGATGATGAAGATGAGGAGCCAATACTAGAGCCGACACAGGGATAGAGACATCAAATAGTTGGAGATGAGACTTAACAGGTTGGGGGTAAAGCCCCTATTATCGCATCCATGACAAGATTCCCCAAGTATCATACTTTCATAGTTAGAGGACTTCTGGCAGGACACAAGGTGATAGTCTTGATTGATGGTGAGGCTTCCCATAATTTCATAAATGTAGCCTCAGTTGATCAGAGAGAGATTCTTATAGAAGATTTTGATGGCTTCAGAGTTTCTATAACAGGTGGCCGCCAGATGGACTACACTAGATATGTCCCCAAGCTGAAGCTAACCATGGGGAATTATACAGTGATAGATGATTTCTTTGTGGTGGATGTATCATACACCAATCTGGTGCTAGAATTTCAGCGGCTCTATTACACTGCCTCATACACTACCAACCAGAGGAACATGGAGATGGAATTCGTTGACCCAATAGATGGAAAGAAGGTAGTTTTTAAGGCCATGCACCAGTATCCACTGAAGATAGTTTCATCTAATAGCATGGAAGTAGTGTTGCGGTGGGGTGAAATTGAATGGGAAATTATGTGCTTCATTATAGATAGCAAACAATCAGAACAACCTCGACATCATCTAGAGAACATTCATGTATTGCTCAATAAACACTAGAAACCTTTTTCTGACATTCCTCCATGTAGACCACCAAATAGAGGTTTTGAACATGTCATAAAGTTGGAGGGAGTACAAGTTGTCATTACCAGACCCCATTGACATCCCAAATTCTACAAATATGAGATCGAGAAGGTCATTAAGGAGTTGTTGAGGTTGGGTCATATTCGTCCTAATTCAAGTCCTTTCACTTTTTCAATGGTGATGTCTTAGAAGGAGGATGATACCTTGTGAATGTGTATTGACTTTCTGGCTGTTGTGTGTGGAGCATGATTGTTCAGAGGTCTTTGTTTCAGCCGGATGTATACCCCAGGAAGTTTGTACACCCCTCCACGCGGTGGGGTGCGAGGAGGACTTGTCCCCCCCGCGGGGGTCCGGGGAGGTCGATCCCCCCCAGTTGGGGGGTCCGGGGGCTCGGGGGCAGCGTCCCCGAAGCTAAAAACAGATGTAAAATTGCCTTGTAAAAGTATAGTAATTTCTAGTCAATCTGGGCCGTTCATTAGGCAGATGATCTGATGGTAGAACTTATGTTTAGTTTAGGGTTTTTTGCCCTAGAAGGCAACCCCTCTCTTTGTATGAGGGCATTGTATTGGAGGCTAAGATATAGATGTGTATTCTGTGAGCGAGAAATAGAGAGGTGAGACTGTGAGAGAAAACAGAGGATATTACAGCGGATTTGCTGTAGGTTGTGTCTCTTCATTTTGCTGGATAATAGAAAGGAAGGACTGGCTGTTCGGGGTGGACGTAGCCCAAACTGGGTGAACCACGTATATCTGTGTCTCTCTGTTTTATGTGTTTTCTGTGTTTATATTTCTACAATATTTTATGTGTTCCATTGCTCCGTAATATATAATTTCTAACACTGGCTCTTAAAAGGAGGACAATCAAAAACCGATATCCCATACCAAAATAGATGAGTTGATGGATTAGTTGAGGGGAGCCAAATATTTCTCGAGAATAGATATGTTGAAATTTTGTGATCTTGGGTCTAGGTTAGAGTCTTAAATCACTGACACTACCAAACCAATATAGACAACTTTTTAATTTTTCAACCCAACTTCATTGTATTAACAACATATAATACGACAGTCTAGGGCTCCCGTACCAGGGACAATGGCCCTCATATACCTACTAGTATAATACAAGATACTTTGACCATCTGGCTGTAGCATCTAACAGCTTCTCTCGGTCATACCCCATCCTTGCTTGATCCTTCGACTCTCGATCTGCAGCTCCTACCTCTATCAATGTTCCAAGTCCATCTGGCCATTGAATCTCATCTATCCAATCTGCTCTCTAGTTGTCCCTTCATCCATCAAGGGCACAACTCATCGAGACTCCTTTCGAGTTGTTCACAGCTCCACCTATGAACAACTCTCAATCTACCCACTGATTCTTCTCATCTACTCGGGGACTTTAGCCCACTATGGTCTTCCTGCGTTGCACCGATGACGACCAACATAGGGCATGGAGGGTTGCCACCTATCACTACAATATGTCCATCTCCTACAATGAACATGGGCTAGGAGGACTTCCCTTCATCTGTTGCAGAATTCCTTCTCCACATGCATGCCTTAGGCTACACAATCTTACTCCTAGTTTATTAGACCCTTGAGCTTATCAAAAACCGCTAGGCTAGCAGTCTCCTTTGTCCATCGAGGTGATGCACTTCATCTTCAACATGGACACTAACATGTTGTCCTCCGGTAGACCATAAGTGTCCAATCTCTTCCACACTTGGTCTTCTCTCACGCTGCCCTCCAACAGTGCTCGACAGGCCAAGTTCATGTTGTAGCATTTTCTCCTAATTAGGAAATCATCACACCTGAGAGACCCTTACACATTGCTTCCCATAGACTCCATCAATTTGCCATGTGTCCTCACCTAGGAAACCATCAATCCATCGTACATGAGTCGATATACAACATACCTTGTTGTTTTCCTCTTGCCTCTTGATCTAACGTGATTGTTGTCACCTTGGCTGCTTGGTAGGCCTCCCAACAGTCCATGTGGGATCCACCAAACAACTCCTAATGGATGCTACAATCAGCACATCAAAAATATCCTTGCAAGAATCAACCCTTGGCCCAATACACCTCTAAGCACACTATTTTTCACCATGCTGCACTATCTCTGTTGGATATGTCACTAGGGCTTCTAATCACCAGATCTTCCCTCTATCCTTGACTCCCACAAGCTACCTTTCAATTGATCCAAATCTGATCACTACAATGACCCAACGTTCCTCCAAAACATTGCTCATAATTTTGTTTGCATTTCATTGTTGGTTGTTGTTCTGGTTAGGGAACTTACTGCAGCCCTAAACTCCCTTGACAGTCTCCAAACAGTCCCTTAAATGGTTGCGGCACACCCTTGAGGAGCTCCTCCCTTGCTACGTTGTTTCCTTAGGGCATATGCCAGCCCTTGACTGCCCTACACAACCCTTATTGTGGTGCTATGGCATGTGGCCTAGCACACAGCAACCCTTGTATCAAATAGTCCCCAAAACCATGCCCAAGCACCATCAAATCAACAACATTTTAGCCTTCAAGAACTCGGCCTAGCTGTCTACACCTTCAAGCACCTAACTGCATACACATCAAGCCCTATGTTGATTTGTCCTTAGCCTAAAATGGATCTGAGAGTTACGTTGTACCTACAACACACTCCACACTATTTAGGGCAGACCTCTTCAATGCATAACTTCTCCTTATTGTTGCAGCTTCCTTGCCTTGCAAACACACCTAAAACATCCCTTAACTCATGCCCTAAAACAGCCTCATTCACCATGCTATCACCTACAGCAAACAGAAACTCCCACGTTGTTCTTCTAGGCTCCTTCTTTGTTGTGGCTAGGGCTTGAGTTCATCCTTTCCACCAAGTCCTTCTCTAGAGGAGGCGTCACCCTCATGGATGCTCCAAATGACTGCCATCCATCCTCTATTTATACTAAAAGAGGCCTCCACAAAGCCAATCATGAACCGACACGTCTTTATGATATTTTTCACGTCAACCTACCTGGAACTCATGTCGTCCTGCTTAAAAATCCATAATTATTATGTCGACTTCAAAATTCTATATCTCCCAAACAACAACTCAGATTTAGAATATTTTTTATGCATTGGAATCGTTTTTCCGACCACTATCATCGTTATCCATCACATGTCATGAGATCATCATGGTTCTGCCCCAAAAACACCACTGGTGCAAAAACCCCTTTCTTGGGTTCCAAACCCACAAGCTTCCCTTGTGGTGCTTTGTCCTCCAACCCTTGAACCCCTGGGACTTGTAGTACCTCCCAAGCTACACAAAAATCAACACTCCCTCTTAGCAAGGGAGTTACTTTGAAGACTAGGAACTAATATGGCGACAACACTAACCCACCTAGCATCGACCACTGTATCATACCTTGTAAATGAATCTAACATTCTCAGTAGTGCCTCTGCCTCATCATATCTGAACCTGAATATCTCGAACCTCCATAGGGTTTCTCCCTCTGAGGCTAGACTCCCTTTGAGCCTACACGATCTCCATTGGCCCAGATCTGCAAGCACTCATCCTCCTGGATCAAATACCATTCGTGCAAATCCCACCAATCTCGGATATGCAACACCACGATTCAATGAAGAATCTATCCTGCCAATATTTATTCCATCACATGAAGCCATCTCAATCAACCCAATCTCGTCCATGCCAAAGAAACCCTCAAGCTGTCCCAACCATCCATGGCCCATCAACTGGAAGTCCATGATCAGAAATCCGCCCTACAACAAATTGTTGTTCACCACGCTCACCACCAATCCACCAGAACTCCCAGCCAATCTTGTTGCCAAGCCATTCAAGACCGCATCTCCATGTCTTCAGTTTAACCCTCTGCTCCATGATCTACACATCCACAAATCCATCTGAGATGCTTCGTTGTGCACACTCTAATTCATTGTCCTCCAAAGTAGTTCAGATAAGCTCTGATACCATGTTGAAATTTCATGACCTTGGGTCTAGGTTAGAGTCTTAAATCACCGATGCTACCAAACCAAGAGTCTTAACCATGAACTACTTTACATAGCGGAATATAAATAGCAGTAAATCACAAATGCATAGAATATAGACAACTTTTCAATTTTTCAACCCAACTTGGTTATATTAACAACATATAATACAACAGTATAGGGCTCTCGTACCAGGGATAATGGCCCTCATACATCCACTAGTACAAGACAAGATACTCTGACCATCTAGTTGTAGCATCTAACATCTTCTCTTGGTCATACCCTGTACCTGCCCAGTTCTTCAGCTCCCAATCTGCAACTCCTGCCTCTATCAATGCTTCAAGTCCATCTAGCCACTAAATCTCGGCTATCCAATCTTCTCTCTAGTTGTCCCTTCATCCATCAAGGG
This sequence comes from Pinus tabuliformis, assembly GCA_031772625.1. Classification (NCBI taxonomy): domain Eukaryota; kingdom Viridiplantae; phylum Streptophyta; class Pinopsida; order Pinales; family Pinaceae; genus Pinus; species Pinus tabuliformis. The sequence goes on from CM062819.1 coordinate 465,755,261, forward strand.
TACAACTCATCGAGAATCATGTCGAGTTGTTCACACCTCCACTTATGAACAACTCTCAATATGCCCACTACTTCTCCTCAGCTACTCAGGGACTTTAGCCCACTACGGTCTTCCTGCGCTGCACCGATGATGACCAACATAGGGCACGGAGGGCTGCCACTTATCACTGCAAGATTTCCATCTCCTATATTGAACACGGGCTAGGAGGACTGCCCTTCATCTGCTGCAGAAGTCCTTCTCCACACGCACACCTTAGGCTACATAATCTTGCTCCTGGTTGACCATACCCTTGAGCTTATCAACAACTGTCACACTAGCAGTCTCCTTTGTCCATCAAGGTGTTGCACTTTGGCTTCAACATGGACACTAACACGTTGTCCTCCGGAAAACCATAAGTGTCCAATCTCATCCACACTTGGTCTTCTCTCACGCAACCCTCCAACAATCCTCAAGATACCAAGTTCATGTGGTAGAATCTACTCCTAGTTAGGGCATCCTCACACCTGAGAGACCATTACACATGGTTGCTCATAGACTCCACTAATCTGCCATGTGTCATCACCTAGGACACCATCAATCCATCATACATGAGTCGATCTGCAACATACCTTGTCGTTGTCCTCTTGCATCTTGATCTAATGTGACTGTTGTCACCTTCGCTGCTTGGTAGGCCTCCCAACAATCCATGTGGGATCCACCAAACAACTCCTAAGGGCTGCTACAATCATCCATCAAACAGATCCTTGCAAGAGTCAATCCTTGACCCAATACACCTCTAAGCACGTTGATGTTCACCACGCTGCACTATCACTGTGGGATTTGTCACTAGGGCATCTGATCACCAGATCTGCCCTCTATCCTTGACTCCCAAAAGTTTCCTTTCAATTGACCCAAATCTAGTCATTACAATGACCCGGCATTCCTCTAAAACACTGCTCATAATTTTGTTTGCATTTCGTTGTTGGTTTTTATTCTGGTTAGGGCACTTGCTGTAGCCCTAAACTCCCTTGACAGTCTCCAAACAGTCCCTTAAAGGGTTGTGGCACACCCTTGAGGAGCTCCTCCCTTGCTACGTTGTTTCCTTAGGGCATATGCCAGCCCTTGACTGCCCCACACAGCCCTTGTTGTGGTGTTATGGCCTGGAGCGTAGCACACAACAACCCCTGTAGCAAATGGTCCCCAAAACCATGCCTAAACACCATCAAATCAATAGCATTTTAGCCTTCAAGAACTTGGCCTAGTTGTCTGCACCTTCAAGCACCCAATTGCATACACATCAAGCCCTACGTTGATCTTTCCTTAGCCTAAAACAGATCTGAGAGTTACGTTGTACCTACATCACACTCCACATTGTTTAGGGCAGACCTCTTCAATGCATAACTTCTCCTTATTGTTGTGGCTTCCCTGCCTTGCAAACACACCTAAAACGGCCCTTAACTCATGCCCTAAAATAGCCTCATTCACCACGTTATCACCTACAGCAAACAGAAACTCCCACGTTGTTCTTCCAGGCTCCTCCTTTGCTGTGGCTAGGGCTTGAGATCCTCCTTTCCACCAAGTCATTCTCTACAGGAGACATTGCCCTCATGGATGCTACAAATGACTTCCATATGTCCTCTATTTATACTAAAAGAGACCTCCATGAAGCCAATCATGAACCGGTACATATTTATGATATTTTTCACGTCGGCCTACCTGGTACTCATGTCGGAGTGCTTAAAAGATCGATAATTATAATGCCGTTGTTAAATTAAGGCTTCTGTGATCCATAACAGGTTTATGAGAAGAGTCTTCAGCGAAAATCACATCAAAATTCATATTGCCGACGCGTTTCGAACCAACGAGTGTGGTTCATCCTCAGGACGAGTTGAAGAACCAGATCAAGGCTGCATGTTAAATAGGGAGAGCAGTTCATCCAATGGCTATATTTGACTGGGAAAACGGTTAAATTGACTGGGCAACTAGATTGGACCACTTGCTGCTAAGTAACGGCTACATTTGACTGGGTAACAGGACCAAGGGTTAAGAAAGGAAAAATTAATAAGTTAATTAAATTTTATTAATTTTATTATTATTATTATATTATTATTATATTATTTTTATTTTTATTATTATTTATTTATTTATTTTTATTTTTATTTTTATTTTTTTATGCAAACGGCTAGTTAATTAGTTTAAGGGTTATTTTGTTATATTCATTAAATAGTCAAGAACCATAACCTAATAATACGATCATTAAATATTGTTGAAACCAACTAATTGACTAAACCATTTATTAATGATTATTGAATTAAAAAGTTTTTTTTTAAGATAAATAACATTTAAATTGGTTGAAAAACCTCATACTAAATTAAAGGAGTTGGATAAATGATCATTTTCACTCCTTATATATCTATCTATCTATCTATATATATATATATATATATAAAGGTCCTTAATTACTAAGAGGGGTTGGAGGAAATTAAATCATTAGAAAGCTAATTTCTTATAATTATTACCCTAAAGATGAGCAATAACCTAGACAAATAGTTAGTTAATTAATCTAAGGGTCGGTTAATATATTTAGTACCCTAAAAATATAAAGTATGTATATAATTACTAAGAACCATAACCTATTAATAGATACATTTAATATTATCTAAATGAAATAAGAAAAAGTTAAAATAGATATCTTATTACATTAGTTAAATAATTAATTATAGGAATCCAACCTAAATGGAAATTAATTAATTTCGAAAGAATATAGTTTCTTTACTAGGTTAGTTTAATCCAAATTAGTTTCACTTAAACATTTGGTTCTGAAATTTTAATTTAGAAGGAGTGAAAAAACTTAAAATTGAATAAAAGCTCAAGAGACAAGATGAAAAAAGAGGAAATCAGATGATTAGGAAGACGACGGGAAAAAAACCAAAGAGGACCTATCAGCAAAGCACAACTAAGGAACGGGGGCGGTGGGGGGGGGGGGGGGGATAAACAGTTAGGAAGAGAGGGCAGGGATCCAGCAACTGCTAATTTTCCATCCGTCATCTCTATTAAGATTCCTAGGCCTTTTTTCAATTTCAATGGCCTCCCTAAATTTTCGATGATGAAAAGGAGTAATCATGGCAATGACCTGGGCCTCCTCAATACATATGTGATGCTTGGTCTTTCTCGCGTGTTCTGCCAAGGCGGAAGACCTGGTCCTCCCATGTTTAATGTCAACTGAGTGTTCATGAATCCTTTGATTAATAGAGCGCCCTGTTTCACCAACATAGGGTGTCCCACAGGAGCAAGGAATAACATAGACACCTTTCATATCCTTGGGGTCAATGGGGTATTTCACAGACCTTAGGGACCTACGGATGGTGTTTAGGGGTCTAAAGCTATAGGACTTCAAAATTCAGTATCTCTTAAACGACAACTCAAATTCAGGCGATTTTCAATGCATTGGAATCGTCTTTCTGATCACTATCATCCTCATCCATCACATGTCGTGAGATCATCATGGTTTTGCCCCCAAAACACGATTGGTGCAAATACCCCTTTCTTGGGTTCCAAGCCCACAAGCTGCCCTTATGGTACTTTGTCCGCCAACCCCTGAACCCCTAGGGCTTGGAGTACCTCCCAAGCTACACAAAAATCAACAAGATCTCCATTCAGGCTACCACCAGATTTGGGTTTGGGAGTAGGACATCTCAAATACTTCCTTCAGGTGCCACTGTGGGCCCTATAAGATTCTAGTTAGGCCATTTGGGCTAATGAACGTGCCCGCAACTTTTCATTTATGCATGAACCATGTATTCAATAAACAGTTGTGGAAGTACTTGTTGGTATTATTTGATGACATACTTATCTATAGAAAGACTTGGGAGGAACATCTTGCACACTTGGATGAGGTATTGGGGATTCTGGAGGAACAAGAACTCTATGCAAAAGAATCCAATTGTGAGTTCGAGATGATTAAGGTGCTCTATTTAGGGGATGTGATCGAAGGGAACAGGGTGTAGGTGCATTAGGAGAAAATTAGGGCTATTATTGGGTGGCCTACCCCGAAAAATGTGACTGAGCTTAAGAGCTTCCTCGGTCTTTGCACATACTACAAGAAGTTGCATCTAACATCTCCTTTAACAAACCTCACCAAAAAGGGGGCCTTCTATTGGTCCGATGAAGCACATGAAATCTTTGAAAAGATAAACCGGGTGTTGAGTTCATGTCTTGTGCTAGCATTTCCAAATTTCACCCAGCCATTTGTGTTGGAATGTGATGCTTCGGGAACAAGAATAGGAGTAGTTTTAATGAAAAATCACCACCCCATAGTGTTTGAGAGCCGCAAACTCAGGGACTATGAGTGGCATTAATCAATTTATGACAAGGACATGTTGTCCATAATGCATTCTTTGGCCAAGTTCATACAATATTTGGTGGGAACATGTTCAAAGTGAAGACAGATCATAATATCAGGAGAATCTTCATGGAACAGAAGGAGTTGAGTGAGAGACAACAAAAGTGGATCAACAAATTGCAGGCCTATGACTTTGTGATGAAGTTTGTCAAAGGGAAAAATAATGTAGTAGCAAATGACCTTTCAAGGATGCCACCCACTCTCTCACTCATAGAGATGAAAGATGATTGGAAGTCACTTCTTCTTATAGAGTATTCCATAAACAAATTCACTTGTGAGGTTCTGGAAGGATTGATAGAGGATGATAGATATCGAGTCACGGATGACATCATTTACTACAAGAACCGGACCTATTTGGTGCAAGAATCACAACTCAAGGAGAATATTATGCAAGTATCTCATAGCTCACCTATGGAAAGACACCTAGGGTACTTGAAAACCTACAGGAAAACCAAGGAGAGGTTCACTTGGAATGGCCTCAATATGGATGTGTTGAGATTTGTGAAGGAATGCAGCATCTACCAATAGAACAAAGTTGAACATACTCATATGGCTGGGTTGCTACAGCCATTCCCTATCCTTGAATAGAAATGGGAGAGCATTTCTATGGATTTTATCTCTGGGTTACCTCATGTATTGGGTAAGGATTGCATATATATAATGGTGGACCGGCTTACGAAGTTTGCACACTTCTTTTCCATACCATCTAAATATTTAGCAACACACGTGGTCAAGTTGTTCTTCAAGGAGGTCTTCCGATTGCATGGGTGTCCAAATACCATCATGAGCAATAGAGACAATAAATTTATGGGCAGCTTCTAGCATGAGTTATTCAAATTTATGGGGTCTGAGATGACACCAAGCACTACTTACCACCCATAAATAGATGGATAGACCGAGATAGTCAATAAGTGGTTGGAGGGCTATCTTAGAAACTATGTATATAACCAACAGAATGATCCAGGTGGATATTGACCACCCGCCTATTCCACTTGGACCCCCACCACTATTTCTTTCAGTTTTTTAGTTTCCTTAATTGTAGCACAGTTTATTATTTTTGGCAGTTTTTCAAGTCGTGAACTTTTAGAGTTGTTTTGAGGCCCTAAACAACATTTTTTTGGAAAAAGGACAAACATTACTTTTTGACTAATGTTTGCAATAGAAAGTTGTAGTCCTGGGATATATCTTTCTAATGAGGTATTATGTGCGTCAAACAGAGATTGTATGCCAAAGTTACGACCCCGAGAAGTTGATGTACCAATTTACCCAAACGGGGTCCATACTTTTGGTGCTTCATCTCCTAAGGTTAGGTTTTTTGATGTTTAGAGTTTCCCATTGTTTCTCAATAATAAATAGGCCTTCGACCCTCATTGTAACACAATTCAAAGGCATGTAGCCGCCACATCTCTTCTCGGAGATAAGCTACCATCGCCCAAGCTAGTTTATTTCCATTTCTATATGTAAGCATATTTCAGTTCTTTGATATTCATGAAATGAAGTTTTATTTCTGTTGCATCTTTGTGTATATGTGTATTTCTATATTTTGTTGCATTCCTGCATAATTTTGGATCACAAAAGGCATGGGTAATGTGGTTGCATCTGCGAGAGCATTGTACAATGCCACTTTCCACATGTCTATTGGCATGATGCCCTTCAAAGCATTATATGGATATGATGCCCCAACATTTGCAAATCACATATTTGGGGATAGTCGTGCCCTTTTGGCTAAAGATTGGATTTGGGAGAGCGAAGATATCCTACGAGTCATCAAAGAAAACTTGCAGATGGATCAAAACCAACAAAAAGTATATGTAGATAAACACATAATAGAGCACAACTTTGAAGTGGGATACATGGTATACCTTCGTCTTCAACCCTACAGGCAATCATCACTCAAAAAACAAGGGGCAGAAAATTTGAAACCTGGGTTCTATGGGCCATATATAATATTGAGACGAGTTGGGGAAGTGGCCTATGAGATTGAGCTTCCTGAAGGATGTAAAATTCACAATGTCTTCCATGTTTTGTGCCTCAACAATGCTTTGGGGTAGCACATAGTCACTTCCACTAAGCTCCCGCCAATGGAAAAAGAAGGAGAACTAATTATGGTTCCAGAGGAGATTCTGGAGACAAGGGAGTGGAAGTTGAGGAATAGATTGTGAAGAAGTACCTAGTGGAGTGGAAGGATTTATCTATTGAGGATGCCACTTGGGAGGGTGAACAGTTGCTCAAACATCCAGAGCTAAGGTTGCTTGAGGGCAAGCAATCTTGGGCGAGGAGGACTATAATGTCCCCAACTACTTAGGAGGCATAAGACGGAGTTCTACTAGCATAACAAAGTTCCCATAGGCTAAGGTGGGAAAATTTTCACTAAGGGAACGTGATTCACCTATGAAAAACATTATAAATGTTAAAGGGGTGAAAAATGGGTCATATCCTACAATAATGAAAAGCCACCTTCAAATTATAAAGTGAAAAGTTCCTAAAGTGACTTTATAAAATTAAAAAGGTAAAATGGAAGCAAAAGTGGCCACTAAGTTATAAAAGGGGAAAGGAAGAGTCCCTCCTCATTCTATTATTTTGTCATTTGATAAAAAATGACTTTTTGAGAGTTTTTAGAGAAGAGTTTATGGTTTGAGAAACTATAGTTTTTATTGCTAGCTTCGATGTTGAAACTATATGCCCTAGTTGCTTTAGAGAGCACAATCACCCAGATTTCACCATTGTGCTACTAGGAAGAAAAATATTTGTTGAAGATAATAGAGGTAAAAGGTGTTATCGATTGATTTTATCTTCTAATATTGAGCTCATCATTCTCTTTTATAAGTTGAGAGAATGTTAGGGTCCAACCCTAACCCCTTTATTTATGTAATAAACCCAATAGGGTCGAGTCATAGTCATAATTAGTTAAGGAGTCAATAAAGCCTGTATTAATAATTGTAAGTGGTTGACCCGCATTTAAGTAAGGGACCACAGTTAATTGCAACGGGCCATAATTACTAAATAAAGTGGTTAACCCTTATTATGCAAAGGACCACTAGTCATTAGGTTGTTGAAGGCCATTTAGCTATAGATAGTTGTAGTTAGAAGGGAAATATCATTGAGTCTTATTTTGTAATCGAGCTCTGCTCTGTTGGAGGTTGACCCCTCAAAGAGGCAAGTGAAAATTGCTTTCATCTCTGAATAATAAAATACTTGTTGTTTTTCTCATTTTATTCTGTGTTTTGGGTTGTATTTCTTCGCATATTTGGTATTCTGGAATTTCTCACAGGTCAAGAGCATAACAAGTGGTATCAGAGCACTTTCCAGGGCCAATGGTACCTCCATTTTTGGCAGAATTTTTTTTTAGGCTAGAGACGTGTTCCGGCGTCTTTAAACCATGGGATCTATCATTGAGCGCATAAACCTGCGGATTTGGGGAGGCATGCATGCAGGAAATACAAGAGGTGGTCACGCTTGTTGGACTCCCTTGTAATCCCTGTGGGTACCCCTTCGAGTAGTAGCGCATTAGACAGAACCGTGCACAAACTGACTTCTACGTACCCTCTAGGTATATCAGAAGCCCCCTAGGCTCACCTGAAACCTCGCCTTAGATAATTCCTCAGTCGTCTTGCAGCTACAATACACTGAGAACAGCACTCGGGGAGATTACTCGCGCGTATGGTAGGGTAGTCGAGTAGTACGGCTAAGGGTACGATTGATCCTCCTTAGTTAGCGCCCTGAAAGATTGGGCCAAGTATTATTGTTGGACCCTTATGTATATTGCGATCTGTAGCACCTGACACTCCTTTGTGACCATAGTTCCCTTGACTCTCTGAAGATCACCCATTATCTTATTTTCAAGATCAAATCCACCAATTGGGGTTCTACTGCCGTAGTATGATTCAGATCTAGCAGTTGGGGTTCTGTCGCCACCGCCACAATCAGATCCACCAGTTGGGGTTCTACCACCGCAGTACCATTTAGATCTAGCAGTTGGGGTTCTGTCGTCGCCGCACCAATCAGATCCACTAGTTAGGGTTCTGCTGCCGCAGTCCAACTCACATTCAGTCGTTGGGGTTTCGCAGGCAGATCTGACCCTCTACGCAGTAAGGCTTGTGGCTGCTATAGTCTAGGCCTGATTTTCGCAGGACATTGGGCAGGATCAAGTTTTCTGGAAATTGGCCACTGTAGTATTGATCAACAGGGAATAAAACTCCGTTCAGAGTAAAAAAAAAAAGTCTGAGGCCTTCTCGTGATGCTTACAAGAGATTAGCCCATAAGATTCCGAACGACGAGATGATCGCAGTGGTACCATTCACTTGTCAGCTTCAATTTTCTAGCGGTCCCAAATTTTTTCAAAGTGATGTCAAGTGACCAAGATCTATGTATGGTAGAAACCAAAGCTCAAGTCATGGCCAATGAGAAGATTGAGCACCTTGAAAAGAAGTTGGATTCTTTCCAAGAAGAGATGCAGAAAATTACACAATTCATTGCACAATTCAATACAAGCACATCGGGGTTGCATTCGGAGGCACATGGTATTGATGAACACCTTGAAGGAGAATCTAGCCATCATATTCACTTCCATGGAAATCACCAACATTCCCACCCTCGGCCACCCAAGTTGGACATGTATAAATTTGATGGCTCTAATCCGGCAGTATGGGTAGCACAAATGGAACAATATTTCATTCTGAATGATATCTGCGATGATCCAACTAAACTACGTGTGGGAGCCCTTTACTTGGACCAAAAGAGATGGCAATGGTGGAAGTGGCATCAAAAATGCTATCCCGGGAACATAACTTGGCAGATGTTCTCAAAATCTCTTTGTGACCGCTTTGACAAAGAATCTAATTTTTTGGGTCATGTTACTAAGCTTTGACAGACATGAACAGTAAAAAACTACATTGCATCCTTTGAGACATTGGTCATCCGAACAGAAGGTCTAGGAGATGAATTCTACTTGGAATGTTTTATAAGTGGTCTCAAAGAAGCCATCCAAGCACATGTCTGGATGCACCACCCACCTACATGGATAGACACTTGCACAAAGGTTGTCGAAGTGGAACGTGCTTTAGTTTCCCAGTCTACTCGTCCAAATTTCATAGCCAAGGGATGCCCCACCCAGGCTCAGGGCCCTACCCAAACACTTAAGGTTCAAAAGGTGTCCCCAGCAGAAATGGCTAAAAGAAGAAAACAAGGATTGTGCTACTACTATGATGACAAATACTCCCCGGGGCATAAATGCAAGGAACCAAAATTCTTTCAAATTGATGTTACTAATCACAGCTCATCGGAGGAAGCCCCACCCCTTGGGGGACCAGAGGACGAAGTTGAGGAAACCTAGCAGGACAATGAGCTCACAACTATGCCAGAGGAACCAGTTATCTCGCTACATGCTTTGGCGGGCATTTCTACGCCCCAAACTCTTAAAATCAGAGGCTTTATTAAACATTGCCCTATAGTAGTATTGATTGATAGTGGCAGCACTCATAACTTTATCCATCAGCGAGTCACCGAAGTTGTTCATTTTTTTGTAGGGGAAGTCTCTAATTTCCAGGTCCTTATTGTTGATGGGGGGACAATGAAATGTGAAGGCCGCTATGAAAATATTAAACTTCAGATGGGAGACTACCACCTAAAGACCCACATGTTTGTCATTAACATGGGTGGTTGTGACATTGTCTTGGGCGCTGAATGGCTTCGCACACTAGGCCCAATCACAATGGATTTCCAAGAGTTATATATGAGCTTTAAGCAGAATGACCACATGCATACACTCCGTGGACTCCAGGCAGGTGCTCCTATCATCAACTCGCATCGAATGGAAAAGTTGTTGAAAAAATGTCAAAATGTTGGGATATGATTATGAGATAATTTGAAAGAAAGGGTGTGACAACGTAATAGCATATGCTTTATCACGCCAATTTGAGGATGAAAGCACCCTAATATCAATCTCTCTTCCCATACCAAATTGGATTGAAGAAGCCCGCGAGGAATGGTTTTCACACCCCTTTCTCTCCCAACTCATTAATAACTTGAGAGAAGATCCTAATTCCTCAGTTGGCTACTCTTGGAAGGATGATATTCTTCGCTACAAGGATCGAGTAGTTATATCACTAACATTCACCCTCAAAACGCGCATTTTGGCAGACTTTCACTCATCTCCCACTGCAGGCCATGCAGGCTTTCATAAGATTTATGCTCGCACTCGTCGTTCTTTCTTTTGGACAGACATGAAAACTGACATTCTTACTTTTGTAGCTGAATGTGATGTGTGTCAACACCACAAAGGAGAAACAATCAAGTTACCAGGAACCTTACAACCATTTCCAATCCCTGCCTCCATCTGGACGGATGTTTCTATGGATTTCATTACTGGTCTCCTAAAGTCAGGCAACAAATTAGCCATCATGGTGGTTGTGGACAGAATTTCTAAATATGCTCATTTTTGCGCTCTACCCTACCCATTTACCACCACTTTGGTGGCTCAATCTTTCATGGACCAAATCTTCAAACTGCATGGCATGCCCACTTCCATTGTGTCTGATCGGGGCCCGAATTTCACCAGTAACTTTTGGCAAGAACTTTTCAAGCTACAAGGCACCCAACTCCAACTAAGTACTTCCTATCATCCCCAAACTGATGGTCAAACTGAAGCAGTCAACAAATGTTTGGAGACATACCTAAGGTGCTTCACTTTAGAAAAGCAGCATCAATGGGTACAATGGCTACTTTTAACTAAATGGTGGTATAATACTGACCATCATGAAGCCACCAAGATGACTCCATATGAAGTAGTGTATGGCCAACTCCCACCTTCACCTATTTCTTATATCCTTGGATGCTCTAAGGTGCAAGCAGTTGATCAACTCCTACAAAACCGTGCAACCATGCTAGCTCATCTCAAAGATAATCTCCATCAAGCTCAAAATCGAATGAAGCAACAGACAAACCAACATCATTTAGAGCGCACATTTTAAGAAGGGGATCAAGTATTCCTGAGGCTGCAACCATATAAGAAAACTTCGCTCAAAGAAAAGGGTTGCCAGAAATTAGCTCCAAAATTCTATGGACCTTATCAAATACTTCAATGCATTGGAGTAGTAGCCTACAAGCTGGCCTTGCCACCAACTTCAAAAATCCATCCAGTCTTCCATGTATCATGCCTCAAAAAAGTGGTGGGGAACAATTGCAGAATTCAAAACTAGTCTACCTGAATTGGATGAAGAAGGTTCACTCTAGCTCCAACCTGAACAGGTCCTCGATACTCGAGAACGACATCCGCACGGTCGCATGATCAAGGAAGTTCTTGCCAAGTGGAAAGACACCTCTCAAGAAGATGTGACCTAGGAAACAGCCACTATTCTTCAGCAGTTTCCACGGCTTTAGCCTTGAGGACAAGGCTGATTTTGATGGGGGAGGGCATGTTAGGGTCCAACCCTAACCCCTTTATTTATGTAATAAACCCGACTGTCATAGTCATAGTTAGTTAAGGAGTCAATAAAGCCCGTATTAATAATTGTAAGTGGTTAACCGCATTTAAGAAAGGGACCACAGTTAGTTGTAATGGGCCATAATTAATAAATAAAGTGGTTAACCCTTGTTATGCAAAGGACCACTAGTCATTAGGTTGTTGAAGGTCATTTAGCTATAAATAGTCATAGTTAGAAGGGAAAGATCATCGAGTCTTATTTTGTAATCGAGCTCTGCTCTACTGGAGGTTGCCCCCTCAAAGAGGCAAGTGAACATTGCTTTCATCTCTGAATAATAAAATACTTGCCGTTTTTCTCATTTTATTCTGTGTTTTGGGTTGTATTTCTTCGCATATTTGGTATTCTGGAATTCCTCGCAGGTCAAGAGGATAACAGAGAACATTCTAGAAGAGCCAAAGGTTGCCATGAATTCAAGGGTCATTTTCCATTACTATAGGCCAAGTCTTGTGTTTCATCTTGTTGGTTGAGTCCCATTTGAAGACGTTGAGTTATCTTGGAGTTTCATGGTTGATATATTTGCTTAGTGAGCCAAATATCTCATTATTGCAGGAGCACAAGTCTATTGTGGTACTGGGCCAAGTTTTCCTTTTGTTCCTAGCTGAGGTTGACTTCCATTGTTGGTCGTGGGTCTATTCTCCAAGTTGGTTTAGTTCTAGGCTGGAAGGTAGTGTGTTTTCTTGCATTGATTGACTCCATGAAGTACATGCGAGAGAGACATTTGTTATCTAACTAAACGCAGTGTTTCAGTGAGTTGTAGAAGACAAAAATGGATCGAGTTACCAGTCATATCAAACCTGTGCATATGGCTTACTTTTATTATTGATGGTATCTCTATTTGTGGGTTGTCAAGGGGACGTGTTACGTGCATAGTGAACCCATACTACTCATTGTACCTATGGGAGAAGTTCTCACATACTGCAGATATAAACCAAATTCTTCATATTATTGTTGTTGTCATTGTATAAAAAATATATCAGCTCTCAAATTGAATATTATCTCCATGTTTATCACTATTGGAGTAGTTTTTGCATTTTCTGAGTGTTAATAAAAGAGATGTTGTTGGAATAAAGCTTCTCATGTGAGTATTTAATTGATGTGATGTGTGTTCATTCGAATAAACTCAAGAAAATGACCTACAGCCAAACATATTCAAATGGTTTGACTAAATGTGCTACTGGAAACTTAGTTAAAACTCAAATATTTTAAGGGAAAATTTTGAGGTATCCCAAAAGGGTATCTTACATGGCCTAACAAGGTAGGGAAAACTTTCACCAAACTTGGTCTAGTTAGATATTTGAAGGTGACCCCAATTTGAAGTCTTATTATGCCCTTAACAATTAATTATGATCTACTATGATGCATCTATGGTCATTGTCTCTAATGAATGGTATCTTTCACTTGAGTTTGATATGTTTTTTCCAGATGTTCCTTCACATAGCAGTAGAGATCTTAAGGGCACACACTCCATTCATTTACCGCATGCTTCCTAGGTTGTACCACACATCCAAAAAGCAGTGATGACCTTACAGATGCAATGTTGCCCCTCGATAGCATAGTGTTGGGCATTTTGATGATTCCAATGGTTGATCGACACCTCAAAGCACCCCAGATGCTGAAAAATTGAGCTTACTTTTCTTGGTGTTGGAGATTCTTGTTGATGTACCCAGTGGACCCAACATGCCCCTAGGCTAGCCTTAACACTATTTGATGGGCATGCCTTGATTCAGAGTCCAGATGATGATGGTCACCTAAGGATGATGAGGGAGGGCTTCTACTTGCACTTGGAGCCCTAACACTTGAGTAAGAGTGTGCCATGTCATCCTTCTAGCCACTTTGGAGATGAAGGCACCTAGAGTAAGGTTTTGACACATGGAGATATGTTGAGGCATGACTTGATACTTTCTCCTCAATCGTTGAGTTGATTATGATGATCGGAGATGGATCTTGCCCATTCAATGCATTTTTAGAGCTTTTATTGCCCTGAAAGGGCATGATGTCATGCTAGAGAGGAATTTTGACCCACATGTGGGATTTTAGTGGCATATCTTATTACATTGTGCTAATTGGTTGGCTTGTAACCCATTTTCTTCATGTACACTCAAAATTAAACTTGTAATAGAGCTTTTAGGTTAATTATTATGAATGATTGATCTCATATAAATAAAGGATCATTCATTTGTAACTTTTCATCATCACTCATGGATTTCAACCTCCTTTAGAGAGCTCGATTTACCCTTGTGTAAACTCGCTACTTATGGAGATGTGATCTTTATGGTGCTATTACTATTGGAGATTGAATTTTGTCTTAGAGACGTCTTTTTGGGATTGAAAGAATGTTATTTCATGGAAGAATTGTAGGTTTTATAGCAATTTTCATATTGTTTTTCATGTAATTAATTATTGCTAGGGTTTTTCTTTGTTCCATGTCTAAATGCACACTATTTATGGAAAATATTGGTTGCTTATTACATGATAAATATCTCTTCCTTAGAAACCGTAGGGGACCTCCTAGAGAGCTTCCCCTATTTAATTTCTCCCCTCAATAAAATGATATCTAGGGTTTGTACAAGTGAAAACAAAAAGACTTTCCCCTTTACTCCATGTATTTATCCATCATCTCTTGAATAAGCCCTAAAGAATCCATCACCCAATTAGGGATAGGCACCTGTATACTCAGTGTTGGTCAAAAACTTCAATATTTTCCTTCTCTTATTTTCTAAGTCCTTCAAATCAAGCCGCTAAGGGAAATTTATAGGGCTAAATTCAATTAGGGCATCTCTAGATGAGCGTTGGAGGTAATAAACCTTGAGTTTAACCTTGTTGAGTCCTTTAACTCAAAATCTAGCATTTTGCATGGTTAAATCTGCCCTAAAAGGGTTGACACCATCTCCTCAAAGCAATTTGTGCCTCAGAAAAACCTTAACCCTAGCTATGGCTTGAACTTAGGGCTTAATTTGAGGGTTTTCCTTCTCCTTTGTTGATTGTTGTTGGATATCAGATCACTACTAAGGGGGGAGGGGGGGTGAATCAGTAGTGATGACTTCTTAAATATTTTTCACAATTTTATCTCATGCAGTCATATGTCAATTCTTCATGCAAACACACATTAATTCATCAGTAAATAAGCATTTATCTTCAACAAAAGCAAATCAAGACAATCACACAATAATGCACAATGAACACAAGGATTTCTAATGGAAAACCCCCTCCGAGTCAAAAACCACCCTTTGTTGTTATTGTTGCTTTGCTTCAAATTTTATTAATCAAACAAATCATTTTACATCATCATAGTTGGCTATGTCCAACAAGTAAGTTTCTCACACTAAATCGAATTTGTGAACACCCATCCATTGGAAGCCTCTACCCCCAACAAGCCTCGCCCAACACCCATTGGACTATGAGAATGCTACTTCCTCAACTGAAACTACCGACCACCATCGGCAAGGAACACCCATCCCTTCTTCACCAAGCTATCTTGATTTGTTGATCATCTAGGGCCACATTTCATAATGTTTCAAACTGGACCCCTACACAAAACAACAACAACTTTCTCTCTTTGATAACCTCAATACTTCAACACTAACTCAACAACAAACCCCCACATATCAAACCTCAACAACTCAAACTAGCAACATACATAAGCTCTGGCTTTCTCAAGAACTCAAATTGACACACAAGACCTCACTCATACAATCCTGCTCATAGTGCAACATGCAACATATGCAAGAATTCTGCAACAACAATAACCTCCAACATGCAACTCCATTAGTAGTACATCGCGACTAACAACATAACTCATCCATACAATTTCTGAGCAAATCATAGAAATAATACTACAGTGATGCACATAAAAATGTTCTCTCTACAATCGCAAACAACAAACACAAATAATTATTTCATGTAATTCACCATTGATCTTGCAATCATGAGCATGTTAGCATCACCATAGAAAGATCCATTACTCAAACTCTGCACTAAAAACTCTACTGCAACAACTACAATCATATGAATATTTTGCCTCTGAATATCCTCTGTTGTAGAGTCTACAAACTCTGTCACAATCAACAAATCGAACTATGTCCCTATGAAACAATAGATGATCTCTCCATGAGTCTCCTCACTCTCTGATCTCAGTAGATTATGTTTGTGTGTGCACTTCTCTAGAAATTTGACCTTTGCATCATTATCTGTTGTAGGAGATTACCCTCTGCTTTCTACATAAACCTTTGCTCATCTCATACACCACAATGGTCAATTTGCTCCTCTTTTTAAACAATTTGTGCCATTATCTCCACTACTCACTCCATTAAGGCATTCACACTTCAAACTTCATTCTGACATGTTTATTTAGTCAATTAGAAACTTTTATGAAAAATCCCAAGCAAGAACCATCATAAAAACATTTAAATTATTTGAGATGCGCAAGGAATGCGGAAAATATTGACTTACATACACAACCACGGGAACAGCACTGTAAAATTTCGACTGGACTCACCCACAGGCCTGCTTCCTGGTAACTGGAGCCTCTCAGACACATGGACAAACCTACAAGGGAGCAACTAGGGCAGAGGATCAAGAAAACCACAAAAACTCCAACTCGAAACTGCCTCCAACTTCTTGCTCAGCATCTCCAACATTTGTAAAGCTTGTCCAAGGCATAACAAGTCTCAAAACGAACTCTACAACCTCTTGTTGAGCTTATACATGATGTAGTCACCATAAGTGTAGAAACTAACTCATGAGTGCAGAAACTGTATCAAGTGGCATCAATCATGAAGCTCAGTTATAGAAGGGAACTTGATACATCATGACAACCTCTACAATGCCTTTAGACATCATCAGGATTCCAATCCATAACTCAGGATCATCAAGGGCATCTCAAGGGCATCACAAGGGCAACACCAAAAGCATCATATACATGGAAATCGATTTGGCCAACCAACCATCAGAGCCATCAAAGCAACCTTAAAGCACCTGCAACATAAACACTTACCATAGAAACCATACAAGCCAATACCATCAAGTAATCAAGCATATGGATATCATCTTCAACACAAGCCCGGGTTGAAAATAATGTCAACCATCAATCACTGCAACACTACACTACCATGTTGACATTAATGCCAACTTTCACCTCATTACAACATCAATGCCAACAATTGCATCTTCTATAAACCCTTCCTCTGATGCATGTATGTGAAATTCCTTTGTCATTGCACATCTTGAGACCCTAGGTCATACGTGCCTCTTTCTAGGCTTGGTGTATGATACGTCGTTCCTTTACAAGTAGGATTGTGCCTTTTTCCATTAAAGAGTGTCTTCACCTTTACCCATATTTGCATCACCTTCTACAGTACCTCTTAGGTGATCACTAAGAAGCCTCCCTTGCGGTGCATTTCCACTAAAGACAGGAGGAAGATTGATGAGGTGATAGTGGCAATCTCCCTCATTGTTGCAATAGGCCTTGTGAGGCCTTTCACAAGGTGTGCTAGATTTTGAGGCAACAATAACCATGCTTGTCATACCTCAAGTGCTTGATATGACAAGTATTTCTTCTCCAAACATGAAGAATGTAAATATTCCTCCTTTCCCTTTTGGTTCCTCCCAATACCTCTTTCCTACCTCCTCTCCGCACATTACTATGAGGGCTAGGTCTGGTCCATCATCCTCATCCTTGTAACTAGCTGAGACTTCTTCTAGTCTCATCTCCTCTCCCATGAAAGCATCCCACAACTTCTTGAAGTGAAGTAGCTTCTCCCAACCATAAATAGCTTGGAAAAAGACACGTGAAGGTGAATTGAAACCATTCAAAGCAATCCAAATTATCTAACCATCTTTAACTTCATCACCAACTACAAGATGTTGGTCTCTTGGTTCTACTAACTTCATTAAATAGCTAGCTTTTGTATTTGTCTTGCACATGCAGGTTGTAGCAAGCTTGTTGCTTAAGATCGTCATCTTGGTTATGATCACACTCTAATACAGGGTTCCCAATGCATCATACATCTCCTTCATAGTGCTCTTCCCAACAATATGAGGGATTAGATGACCATTCATTGAATCTAGTAGAATTCTCTTTGCATTCACGGCATTTTTGTTGTACCCTGCCATGTCTTTGGGATATGTAGGGGGCTTGACCTCCTCCACAATGTAGCAAAGGTTCATTGCTTCCAAGAGAATTTGCAACATACACTTCCATGGCACAATATTAGAGGTGCCCTCCAACAAGTGACTCTCTTGCATACTAGGAATGACCATTATTGAAACTCCATCGAACAAGCTTCAATCTCCACTCACTAGATCAACTAGGGTTTCAGCCCACAACCCTTCTTAGGTCGACAGAGCAATCATTGGCACAGATATGCTTCAAATGTTGAACCCTGGATATACCTCCCACTAGAACCCTTCAACATCTCTCTTTCCTTCAAGGCTGATCTCTCCATACATGGAATTCTGTAAGGCTTCAAAGTTCAAATACACTACTTCAAGACCATGTTTAAATTCTTCAACAAATGGTAGCAGTTCTAGTCTTATTGAGTTTTACTAGGAACTGAAACACATCAAGTTGAAGAAAGCAGCAGCAATTGCACAGTTCTGAAACTCAAATCACATCACTATTTATTACTCTTTAAAACAAGAATTACATTGAAAGCTTCAAATTCTACACTACACCCACTATCTTCTACTCTGAAAATTTGAAATCAATAAAACCTATATACCTTCCTTCTCCTTTATAATCTAAGAGGTACAATGAATGTGGACATGTGCACAACACCTTAACTGAAATAAACCTAAGCCCTAAATCTATTATTGACTTTGGAATTAGCACCCTCAACCTTCCTAGGAAAGTGCACCCTCTAGAAGAGAGTACAAGTATGCATGCATGCATCTCTCTCCTCTAGAGATCTGTGTCCCATCTGTTCATGGAAGCTTTCCACATGCAATGTGCCCTAACTAACCATGCATGCAACTGCTAACTAAAACAAAATTCAGAAATAGAACTGAACTGCTAAGTGTGGAACAAATTTAAACTGGAACTGAACTGATGATGGGGCATGCATGTTTTGACGCTCTATCTCTCTCCTTCATAAATACCCCTGCACCTTCATTCACTGCTGTACGGATATGCTGAAAGAGAGCATACTGCTGCTGCTGTCATTAAAGCTTCTGTATGAAATGTTGTATGGAATCTTTGCTGGAGTACCTTCTTTGTATGCACCAAGATCTTTCTTTGTTTGTTGCTGCTATTTATGGCACTATGCTGGACACTATACAAGGAACTAAAAATCTAGTAGTTTTAATCACTAAGAAGGCAGGTTCGTGTCTTGCTCTTCCCAAGTTGTGCAGGTAAAAGGCTGTCGAATAAAGTGTTCCACGCTTGGAACATTTTGTTGCACAAGTGCTCCCTTGTGGTAGAATAGAGGTGAGAAGAGTCTTTTGACAGCTTTGTAGAACAATTATAGAATCTGATTTGTTCAAGATGGAACTTGATACTTAAAGCCCCATTTGCAAAGATTGCAATGAGTTATGGTAAACCTTCTCTCACTATGATAAAAGGAAGTTTTATGTGAAAATTACACCAAACCTCCACATATTGGGCATGCTCGACGAATATTTTTGGAGGGTGTAAGGCAGTGAGGATAAATGGGTGTGGTAGGGGAGGGGTGTTTAAGACAATAATGATGAGGGGTAAGAGGATGCTAGTCCATCTAGAAGGCTAGAGATGCAGTGAAATTCTGAGTGCTGGGATGGATGGCAGTTAACCATAGTTTAGAAGTTAAAGTTAGGTTGCACTTTCCTAGATTAATTAGTATCTTAATATTGTTTGACAAAAAGAGGAGACAGTTAAGCATGCTTTTATGGAGTTGCAAGATGGCCATGCTGTTCTGTTAGTGGGAGAATTCTCAAATTTTTCTTTGTCCCCGCTTCAATGGAAGGTGTTATGGAGTTGCAAGATGGCCATGCTGTTCTGTTAGTGGGAGAATTCTCAATTTTTTCTTTGTCCCCACTTCAATGGAAGGTCTCAGTACTACGGACATCTAGATGATTCGATTACAGGGCAGAAAGATTTGGACCACCATCCAATTCTAAGCTCTCTCCTTTTGTGGACAATAATGTCCATGGCAACATTCAATAAGTATCCCACTCAATGTCAACTGCGGGAACTATCGACTTTCGTAAATCGTAGGTAGCCTAGAAATTTAAGGACGGGATTGATTCTCTAGACGTTTGGAGCTGAGGTTGACTTGCCCCTTGATGTTACATTCAATGTGAACTTATTGAATATAAAATGTAATTTAATATGCATTTTCTCAAAGAAAATAACACATGAAGCGTGTGGCATTTAATAAGATTGATTACAGCAAGAATAGAAAACAACAATGAAGTTATCAGAAGTGGTGCACTCTGGGAAAAGAGATTTCGTACGAAACCCAAATTAATCAGATGTGTTCCATATCCTATGGTTTTAAATTTTTTAAAGCTATTGGAAAGGCTCTGTCAGGTTCTTTCCCTGGAAAACTTCCTTGGGGAAACACTACCTCACATTCTATGAATGGCTATCTAGTTAAATGCCACTGCCAAACATGTATGCCTAACCCTGAGGGATCCAAGAGTATTCAACCTTGTGAATTTGACCATTAGGGCTTCAGAATGGCAAGTTAAACTACTTGAGCCAACCCTTGGGGTTTAAGGGCTTGGTAAGTTATAAGCTTATAATTTTTCAACGTTGTGGTTCTTCCAATGTCCATCCTCTTGTTGGAAGCTACATGGTAAGAACTTATAAGGATAAAAGGATGGAACATGAATCTCAAAAGTGGATTGCAGATTTGCTATGAAAATATTGGTCTAATCCTGGGAAATTTCAAGTGTACAGAGGATAGGAAATTGTTTAGTGGTATTTCTAGCACAGAGTGATCATCTGTAGGTGTTTCTTTTAGTGGTATTGGTAGCATACTTGTAAAAATGTTTTTATGCAAGAGTTAGAAGATTCAATGAGCAAGGTATAATGATAAATTCACTCATTCATGTTGTGACTTCTTTGCTCTAGTAATACTCTTCTGTAAAAACATTTGTATGCTAAATTGAATGTTAATAACCCTTGCCAAAGTTTTCTATTAGGTCATAGACATTCTTTATTCTTTATTTATAGATATTTGATTGCTTCAGTTATGTTATTTATAACTAATTAAACTCTATTAATGGTGTGCATTACTTAAGTCAACTGCCCGTGCATTTCCATTTTAAGCATATTGACATTGATTCTAATACGATCTATATGAATACCATGAGCTTGTAGGTATTAGTGCTTAATTATCAACATTATAGTACACAATAGACCTAACCCCTTTGTAGCTTAGGGCAGTGCTAGTTCCAACACCATAGAGAATCCTTTTAAATCCAACCCCGATAATACAATTCCAACATCTATGCTAAACAAATAGCAAGTATTTCCAAGCTTTATGGCATTAATTGTGCTTTCGAAATTGAAAGATGCATTTCTGAAGGCTCTAAGATATCTGAAATAATGTTAAACCAAGTTTCATATTCCAATCCATTTCTTCTCGTTATATAAAAAGGAGTTATCTGAGCATATGCATTCTCAGTCTTGACTATTTCTTTATTGGACAGGGATTCAGGAATGGATCACCGAAAGGAATTCCCTTCAGCTTGAGAAATGCATTATAGACTGCCAATTTATGTGTAATGCACATACCTATACATATTAGCACATAACTATACATATTAGAGGTCTTATCTCCTATTTATTTGTGCAGTCATTTTCTAGTAATAGTAAAATTCCCATTCCGTACATGATATGTCATAGACAATGGAATGTATTAAAGCTTGCCATATATATTGTTTTATTATATTCTAATTAAAGAAGTAAATTCGATCATTATTTACCGCCTACTACAAACATATGCTTATAAGCATAGACATTGACCGACAAGAGATTGTACCAATTGGAACATTGAAAATCAGATGATACGCTTGTTACCCACCAAAAGTGGGTGACCCTATAGGAGAAATTTTTCCCCTACCATCTCTTCCATCCAGCGGCCAACAACCACTAGTAGTGGATGATGATGTGACATTCGTATCTCCACCACCTGCATTAGTTGTATGTTTCCTCGCCCATTTGGCAAGAGTGTGTGTTGGAAGGTGGGCTTTTGATCAAAAAGTACTTTATTCATTTTGCGATTGGGTGCTTATGCTCATTTGTATTTGGGCATTTGACATGGATTATGGGGTAACCGGGAAGAAAACGGTATTTTCACCGTGATCTTGTTCCCTCACCTTAAATGGGGGGTTAACTTTTCATATTAATCCAGTTGAACCTCCCTTAATGGCCCAATGGGTATAGGAGGGGCACTACTTGGGAAACCCCAATTGAGATAGTGTAGCCCCATCTCTCCCCATTCCATACTTGCCACTTTCGATCTTACATTGTGAGCCCCATATTCCACCTCCCTTCTTCGGCTTCAAATAACCATTGGTTCTTTGGGATTTGGTACCATAATCCTCATACCTGGGTAGGGCCTGAAACTTGGCCCTAGGAGGTTGATGTAGCTAAAAGAACAAGAAAAAGCATATCATGGCCACAAGCAAAAACAAAGGGAGATCAAAATGCAAAAGATGGTTAGGACATACACATTAGCACGTGGGCAAAATCCTAACATGATGTCTACCTCACTCATTATGGCCATCACCCGATTCCTAAGCACATATTTCTCTTCTTATTATAAGAGGGAACCCTTGCATGTCCCAACCCCTGGTGGGTAATGAGTTGCTTCACCATAAAGGGGGTAATAATTACTATACATCATACAAAGCAACCTCTAACCCTTTGAGCTATGAGCAATCATACAAAGAAAAATCAAGAAAGTGTTAAAAGGGGCACAAGAGGGGAGGAAAAACAAAGGCCGAGTTGGTAACTCATGCATCCACAATTGCTCTCTCCCCACATCTATACACTCAGGATGAGGAGCCCATCATAGTTGGTCCCTTTAACCATGGCACTTGGCCATGAAGTCTTCTCCCCTCCACACCATCATTATTCACATGACACCTATTGATTGACGGGTGGACCAAGGACATGTCATTTCCCCTTAGGGGCTAGAAACACCTAATAGAGTGGTCTATTAGCCACTCTTACCTATTACCCACCACTTGTGGGTGATATCCATAGGGGAGGAATTTTTCTCCTAGATGGTCCTCAGTCAGCAGCGAGTAACCCCTTGCAGCCACCAAATAGCTCAATGTGCCACTATCTTCGTTGCGTGAGTGAGCCATATGCTCCCTCGTCCATCTGTTATGATCGTATGTTTGAAAGTGGGCCTTCCAACCCTGAAGGTATGGTTTTTCATTGTGTAGTTGGGTAATTTTGTTTGCTTATCATGGACACTTTTGGGTATGGATTAGTGGGGGGATTCAGTGGAAAGAGTGGGCTTGGTTTGTACTCTTGTCTCCTCTATCCAATTTGATGGTTAAGCTTGTATCCTAGTCTCGTGGGATCTCCATTATTGGCTACTAGCTTTAGGGGCGGCGCTACATGGGAACCCCTGATTTGGTTGTGTGGTCTCACTTCTTGACACCATATACATCACTCCCCTCTGCTCATTATAACCCCATCCAAGTCCAAATTTGTCCATTGGGTCCACAAGGAGTTAGCCTCTCCCTCCCTTTGTCCACACCTTGGGTCAAGCCTGGAATGATGCCCCGAAGGTTGATGCAGCTAAAAAGAAAGGAAAAGACATATTTGGGCCACTCTCAACAAGGAATGTAGCATAAAATGCAAAAGATGGTCGGGACATACAAATTTAGCATGTGGGCAAATTCCAACATGAGCTCTACCCCTATCATTATGGCCATAGGGCCCCTTACATCATTAAGGAGCCCATGATTGTCCCAACCCCTAGTGGGAAATGAACTGCCCCACCTTAAGAGGGTATTCACTACTATATATCACACATCATGCTCTCATCCCCTGAAGCCCTGAGCGGTTATAAAAGGAAAAACCAATAAAAGGCAAAAGGCATATGAAGAAGGGTGGAAAAACAAAGTGCGGGGTAACTCATGTACGACGATTGCTCCCTCCTTCATTTATATACCCAAGTGTGGGATTCCCCTATCATAGCTACCCTTGTATTGTGGCATGTGGCTTGGAACCTTCCCCTGATGCACCACTCTGTTCCATCATTATATCATATGCCACCTGCCATTTGATGGATGTGCCATGGGCATGTCACTCTCCTTAAAGGCCGAAACCACCTAAAAGGGTCCTTGTTTAATCGTCTTCTTGAACTTGGAGACACTTCTACGTTCTAAAGCCCACTATGGAAGGGCATGCCACTATGAAGCGTCCACTTGGTCCCATGATTTGTAAGCTCATTTACTCAATTGCACTAACGTTTGGTTATACTGGAAGTTGAGGGGATGCATTGGATCTTATATAGGATTGCAGTTGGGTCTTCATTTTGGGTTTGGTCTCCCTATATGAGGTCCAAGCCCTCCAGAGAGTCATATTAGCATTTATAGGGTGAGCGTTGAGAGCCATGGGCCTCCACCATAACAGAGAGCAGATTATCACTTTATGGGATCCTTCAGTTCCACTCATTGCTTGCTCGTGTTCCATTTATTTGACGATGATGATGCACCTGGACCACCTTGCCCAACCGGCTACACTCTTGCACCACACACTTGGCAGTTGATCCAAGGCCCAGATGAGGATGTGTCTCACCATGGGAGATAATGGGAGGGCTTGCATCATTCTTTCAACCCTTACAGATGGAATACAGGCTTGTTCGATCCAATTGGAGACCCATGAGGATGTTTTGTGCCCCCTGTTGTCACCCACTGCTTTTTCAGTCACTAGATGCTTCAAGAGCCAAATAGCAATAATGTTTGATGTCAAATTCTAAGCCACAAAACCTATCAGAGGTTGAGGGTACCCTCTCCATCGCGTAGTGCTTGGAATAAGCTTTCCGGTGGTATATAAAAGTCCAAAAAAGGGTTCCTGGAACAAAAGTTAGACCCTATTAAAGAATTCCTTTGAAAAACTCATAAAACAAGGAAAATGGCTGAGTATGGAGAAAAATCGCATATCGGCGTTCAGACAGGTATGGAGCACTGACGGAGCGTGAAATAGTGATCCGTTGATCGTCGATATCGCATATTGGCGGTCGGTGGGTTAGGGCACAGCATAATGACGATCGACTATCGGCAGGGTCCTAGGACACAGGCTTAAGGATTATCCGCGGTTCACTAGTTTTTGCGGGGGCCGATCTGCGATATAATAGTGTATCACCGAGGGAGGGCTAAAACACTTTAACGAAGGAAATGCCTACAAAACCAAGACGGACCGCCCCCCTTTTCTCTCCTCCACGTGGTAGTACAACAGTATCGGCAGATTGGCGATGTTCTGAACTCCAAAGACCGTGCGGGAGTCGATTTGCGATAAAGTGTTGTATCGTCGGGGAAGGCCAAAATTCATTAACAAAGGAATGCTTGCAAAACAAGGCCATGCTGACCTTTTTCTCTCTCCTCCAAGGGACCATGTGGCGGCATGGATTGGTCTTCAGAGCTAACAGGTCAGTTGACGCCAGTAGTGACGTGGTAGTGTGGTTGATGACATGGCAAAGGACACGTGTCACTCGGTTTTAGTGTTTTTCAGGGGTGACAAGGGGCCATTTCCAGGTGCACATGTCACCACTCACAGGGTGACATGTGGTAATGATGACGTCACCCCATGGATCGGCGATCGCAACGGTTAAAGGAAAAATCTTAAGACATTGGCGCAGTGCAATGGTGATATGTAGGACTTCCCTTCTGGATGTGATACAGTATTAGGGTGGGCTTTATAAGGACCTCGAGTCTGGACTCTCAGCCCACTCCAAAGAAAAGGGTAAGGGGCCTTCTCCTCCAGCATGCAATTGCAATATGCGAGCACTCCCTCTGGATGCGATAAAGGATTAAGGCATGGTTTATAGGGACCTCGTGTCTGGATTGTCGGCCCGCACCAAGGAAAAAGCGTAGAGCCGGGTAAAACAGTGTTGAAGCACCGATATGCGGGAGAAATCGATAACAAAGGAAAAGGCCTCCAGACATGGGTCTGAGGGCCTTAGCACCTGAGGACTCAGCGCCTGGTTCCAGTGCCCGGTCATATGAGGAAAAGTACACGAAGGGCTACGATAAGGAGGGCTAAAGGAGGAAATCCAAAAAAACGCCTGTTTTCACCTGTTTTAAAGGAAAAAGCCACCTACTTGACTGTGTTGTTCCCATGGAATGCCTCTCGCCTACCACATCAATGCACTGATAGCGCAGTACAGAGTTTTAATGGGCAGATAAGTCGGCAGCTCAGGACTTTAATGGAGCATGGTGAAGCAATGGAGAGGTACCTAAGACTCAGGAAGGCTAATGGCTCAGTATGGAGCCTCGTCCCTCTACACGGCACAGGACTGCAAAAGCAAGCACTTACGGGTGACCCAACCCCCATTTCACAGAACAAGGCACCCTCGCAGTAAAAGCAGAAGTGATGGGAGTCGGCCGAGCAGCACGAAAGGCCATACCGCAAGCCAACCGCAATCTGTAACAATGGCTATGACTGGGATGGGCACAAAGGAAATTAATGTTCTCTTTGACTGATATTCATTCTTGTTGTCCTGTAACATGCCTCCCTTCAATGAGGCATTTAATTTTTGTAATATCTTTTTGGGCCACAAAGCCATTCACGACTGATACAGCTAGTCGACCTGACAGCTGATCCAAACCATAGATATTTTTGTTGTAATGAAGCTCCTTGCTCCCCTCTGATAAATAGGGGAAAGCAAGACTTAATTGAGGTTCAGAAATTCTAGAGAAAACACTGCATGTTATAATTTCAGACTATATTTCCTTTGCAATACAGATCTTTTCATAATATCAAGGAAACAGTGGTGATTCCCTCTTCAAAGGATTACAGTATGTGTTCCCCTTTGTCTAACTCATTTTATGTTCATGCTTCTTCCCCAAATTCATGTAATTATTGTTGCTAGATGTGTTTCAAGCTCCCTCACAGATTCATTAGTATCTATATGTTAATGCAAATGCCTGTAGTTGTTTCACAGATTCATTTGTTTGAACATTGTTTATGTATATGCCTGTGAGGACTATTGAGATTAGATCTTTAAATCTACAGCACATGAATCATAGCTTTCAATTCTCCCTTCATTCATTATTTCTGCTTGTAACCCAAATAAGCATAGAAATCCTTACTACCCCAAGCTCTGTGTGTTGAATATAGAAGTCTTGAAGCCTTATGCTCTATGTGATGGGTTACTCTTCTCTCTTATCCTCTCTCACCCACTCTGCAAAAGATTATTAAGTTGTAAGACCTTGAAGCTCTTGGCCTCCACTATTTTTATGCTTATTTCTGAGATCTGAACTAGTGGAGTATCAGAAATCATTTCTTTGGATTAATGAACCAACCTATTTCCTATGTCCATATGTATCTATAGATCAAAAGTGTTGTCTCCAGTTTCCTGTAAATCATTTGAGACACACCATTTTAGATGTGCCCGGGCACTGGTGTTGAAGCAATCCAAGGTTGTCTCTGGGAGATACAACAGCCCCCATAGCCACTTGGAGGCACCACAGGTCATTTGCTTGGATATCAAGGGGCCACCCCCTTTATCACTATGTTTGGAGCCCATCCATTCATTTTAGCGCACATTGGACTCCACTAGGCCTCATCAATGGCCCTTCGACTTATTGTATCTATCTTTTTGCCCTCTTGAGAGGCTTATTTTTGTATTATGAAGCTATCTTGGTGAGCTTGTCACCAAGTAATGTTATTTTTGAACATTATTTTATTAGTTAGGGCATCATTAGGCCTACTTAGGCAAATCAAACCCCTTGGAGGGGGATATATATTGATGTGATGATCATTTCATTTGATCATCACTTGGATTTGGATCATTGTTTCTTCTCGGATTTTCGCTATATCTATTGGAGGACGAATTGGAGACCTTTGATGCATTTTGATGTTTGGAAATCTTGTCTTGGTATTGGAGCTTCGATTTTTGTCTCTCTTGATGACTGGATATATTTGTTATGCTTGTAAGTGCCTTTTTCATGATCTATCTTTTATCTATGTCACATGCATAATGTATGAAAATTTTCGCTCATGAAGTTGGAGTTGTTGCCCTAATGAAATACGAATTTGTTGAATCTTGGCTTTGTGAGGATTTTTCATATGTTTTATGCTAGGTATAGTGAATGAATGTTCCTAGGGTTATATGATCTTCATAATTACCTTGATAAGTCATCAAAGAAGTATAAATTTTCCTAGTGACCTAGTTGTTGCCTTTAGGGCTATGTGAAATTGTTGGGGAACTCTTTGATTGGGTAAAAGAAGCTCTAAACATCAAAATCTCATTGACTCCATTCTCCCAATAGACTAGGCACTAGTCTAATCCTTGGTGATCACCTAAATGAAAATATTTTCACCTCCCCTCTTTTTCTAAGCCCTAACCCTAGTGTCTCCTAGGGCATCACACAAAATCAATTGTAGCCATCCAAAATTGGTGAAATTTGGTCTAGAACTGCGTTGGTGTGTCCTTGAGAGGTCCTCCAATTTTGAAGCCATTCCGACGATGGAATCTCATGTTTTTCCAAGCCCTAGCTCGAGAACCATTTTCCCTAGTTTTCCTTAGGTTAGTGGCTTCATTAAGGGTCATTGCATTAAAGTCTCAAGTCAAAGCTAGTTTCTTTGATCTTTTCTTCTCCCTCACTTGGTCAGGACCCTCTGTTTGAAGTTTCACCTCTAACTCTTGACCTTGTTTGGGTCCACTAGGGTTGCTTTGTGGTCCCACAACCTTGTCATTCCAATTTCACAAGGATTACTTAGAAAGCCCTATTATCCTAGGGTTCTTAGTCCTAGGGCACTTCATATCAAGAAATACTCCTCAACCTTAGGTCTCCCTTTATCCCTTCTTGGAGAGCCACACATATTGCTTCTTAAGCAAGCAAGCCCTATCATTAGAGTCTCTCCTTTGAATAGGTCTTGAAATCATTGCCTCCACACCATTAATACATTATTCTTAGTGATTTCCCTAATACCGAGACTCCTCCCATCAGTGAAAGTTCATAAAAAGTAGGGAGCTTTAGTTGAGGTGACAGTGGGTTATTGCTCCATTGTTGCCACTTGACCTAGTAGTTGCTCTGTAGGAACCCCTGCTAAGACCCCTACTAGATTGAGCGGTAACATTACCTAGGGAGGTAACACTATAACAAATTCAAAACCTTAATTTTGGAAGGGAAGCCTTGTTTGAAGTGTCAAAATGCCATTACTTGCAAGATTGGTCCACTTAGATGCAATACTGATTAAATGTACCTAATGTAGATGCTAGCACTAAATAATGTGTGTAATTGTCAGGTGGTTTCATCATGGCTTGGGCACTCAATTGGGCTCAAGTCCTTTGGAGGAGCATATTGCACCTACAGGCGAGGCATTGAGAGCCATGGGTTTCTAAGTTGTAGTAGAGCATCACATTTAGCCATGGGCACCTCCAGCGCCCATAGTGTTCTATCACTTTTCCCTACATTGACAAATTTTATGGGGTGATGCACCTGAACCAGGCATGCCCCCAACCATATTAGCACTTCATGAGGGATTGGCAGTGAAATCCAGGGCCCAAAGGAGGATGGTCTCACACCTTGATACATAGGAGGGCTAGCACCTCCTTGAGAGCCCTCAGCATTGGACCAAAGACAAGCATTTTGACCCACCTGAAGACTCATGAGACCACTTTTGTGCCCCCAAACCAAAACTAGAGTCCACAGAGGGAGATTGACAGAGACCTAGGGCCAACCCCTAGAAGGTAATTTTAGAGGGCTTCTACACACTTCATGGCACCCCTAACCCTCAATGCTAACCCTTGTAGGGCTTACGCTAGCATGACGTTAGCGTATACACTATTTCGGTTCACACGTGTGGGTTAAATTGAGTTTGTTGCATTGGCTAATAGGTCAGCTTGTGACCTAGACATGTTTTGACACATTTTTATCGTTTTAGGGGGCTAGTAGGCTAAATAGACATTCGAACTCCTCATAAATAGGGGACAGTCCATTTGGTGTTGGATCATCACATAATACTTGGATATTAGGCCTTCTTGTGCATTTCGACCTCTTGAACTTGTGGCAAAAATCAGATTTTTGATGCATTTTGATATTTGGAGCTAAATCCTTGTGCTTTGGAGCTATTCTTTGGATGAATGGAATGGAATCTTTGCATGTTATCTTGTAATTGTATCTAAATGTTGAATATCTATCTTTTTCGTGTCTAATGTATGGAATATTGTTGATTCTAGTTATCGCCATTGTGCCCTAATTTATTGAAAACCTATTGGATATTAAGCTAGATGATCTATTGTGTGCATTAATCATACATAACATGTGAATGAATGTCCTTAGTGGTGAACTCTTGGTAGTTCTCCCATAAAAAATCCATCTTCCATTACATAGATAATTATTGGAATTTTGTTGCCAAGGCATCAAAATTTTGGCCTCCCTAGAGATTATTTGGCTAATTTGAAACATCATTGACTCTATATTCCCAAGGGATAAGGTACTGGTCCATTTGGTTGGTGATCAAACTCTCTTTTAATCCATAATTTCTCTTTCTCTAAAATTTGGCCCCTTCAAGGCCAAGTGAGCTAACTAGGGCTTGGTGTGAATCTCTAAGCAAGGTGATTTTGTGGGATTGAAGGGCCTAAACTTCAAGGGGATACATCTGCCACAAAATTTATCCTTTTGGTGGGCATCCACTTCAAAATTGTTTATAAATTTTCTTGCCTTAGTTGTTTGCCCTAAGGGGAACCCTAGTCTACTATTGCTTCAACTTAGGGGTTCCTTTCAAAGTTTCATGTGCTTTGGACTTGCTAACATACATTGTTGGAAACCTTTTTTCCTATCCTTGACCTTTAGCTACACCAACACTCAACTCATAAAACAAACCCTAGGTCTTGTCCTTCATCAAATAGGCCTCTATCAAGTAAGTGAATTGACTCAAATTGGAGCCTTTAACTCAAATTGTGCCTTTCTTATAGAAATCCTTATTGTGTCACCGTGTGCCCTAACTTTAGAATATCCATTAAGTGACCTCACATACCAAGACTCCTCCCATCAGTGACAATCCGTAACGAGTAGGGGGTTTTGGCTGTGGTGACAATGGGCCACTAACCCATTGTTGTCTCCCCATTTGATGAATCCTCTCTTTTAAAATCAAATGTTGAAAGAATTGAACAGGAACAGGTATCGCCAAATCGACGAGTTCAGTTGGAGGCTAGACCTTTCGGTGACAGTCGAAAGGAAGGAGAGACTTCTGGAGAAAAAGGTGTTGAAGACACAAAAGAAGTCGTTGAAGCTTCTGAACCAGTGCAAGTTTCTGAACCAGTTCAGCAACCAGTCGCTCTAAGAAGGTCTACAAGGGAAAGGAAAACTCCCAAAAGGTATGAAGATTCAGCTTCATCTTTTGCTTTGATTACTGAAGATGGGGAACCTTCTTGTTATCAGGAAGCAGTAGATGATACAGATAGCAAAAAATGGAAAACGGCTATGGAAGAAGAAATGGACTCCTTAGCCAAGAACAATACCTGGGTTCTTGTAGAGCTTCCTGAAGGGAGAAGTGTTGTTGGATGAAAATGGGTCTTCAAGCTAAAACGGAAAGTTGATGGAAGTATCGAAAGGTATAAGGCGACACTGGTAGCAAAAGGGTATTCTCAGGTTGAAGGTATAGACTTTCATAAGATTTTTTCTCCAGTTGTAAAACTTGTTTCAATTCGTACTGTGTTGGCACTAGCTGTGTTACTTAATCTTGAGTTAGAACATTTAGATGTTAAAACAGCTTTTCTACATGGTGATTTGAATGAAAAGATATATATGGAACAACCAGAAGGTTTTGTACAAGGTCGCAGCAGAAGATTAGTTTGCAAGCTCAAGAAATCATTGTATGGTTTGAGGCAGTCTCCCAGACAATGGTACAAGAAGTTTGATTCCTTCATGGTGAGCCAGAACTTTATAAGGAGTATGATCATTGTGTATACTTCAAAAGTTTCAATGACATATTTATTATCTTAGCTTTGTATGTTGACGATATGCTTATTGCAAGCAAAAGCATGGAAGAGATCAACAAGTTAAAGGCTCAACTCTCTAGGATGTTTGATATGAAGGATCTTGGAGCAGCAAAACATATCTTGGGCATGGAGATACATAGAGACAGGAAAAATGGTAAGCTTTGGTTATCACAGCAGAAGTATGTGGAGAAAGTACTTGAAAAGTTCTCTATGAACAATGTGAAACCTGTTAATGTTCCACTAGCTTCCCATTTTAAGCTTTCTTTGGTTTTGAGTCCTAGAGCTGATGAAGAAAAGCAGTATATGTCTCATGTACCATATGCAAACGTTGTAGGCAACTTAATGTATGCGATGGTATCTACAAGACCTGACATTTCACATGCAGTTGGAGTTGTCAGCAGGTTCATGGCAAATCCAGGTAAAGAACATTGGCAAGCAGTGAAATGGGTGCTTCGACATCTAAGAGGCACAAGTGACCATTGCATCGTCTTTAATGGTAGTGAAGGATCAGTCTGTGGATATGTAGATGTTGACTATGCAGGTGATTTGGACAAAAGAAGATCTACTACAGGTTATGTCTTTACTCTTGCAGGTGGAGCAATTAGTTGGATGTCAAAGCTTCAAGAAACAGTTGCTTTGTCCACTACCGAAGCTGAATATATAGCTACTTCAGATGCCAATAAAGAAGCAATCTGGTTAAAGGGTCTGCTCGATGAAATTGGAAGAACGCAGGAGAAAGTGAATGTACTTTGTGACAGTCAAAGTGCTATTCACTTGGCTACAAACCCTGCCTATCACAGCAGAACCAAGCACATTGATGTAAGGTATCATTTTCTGAGACATGTGATCGATGGCGGAAAAGTAGCTCTTCAAAAGGTCCATACGCAAGAGAATTGTGCAGACATATTCACAAAGCCAGTTACAGTAGAGAAGCTGCGGTGGTGTTTAGCTTCTCTTGGCTTGCAGAAAAGATGATGAATGGGCATGGGCAAGGGATTAGGAAAATTGTTGTCAAGGTGGAGTTTGTTAGTTTGACAATGAATTATGTAATTTTGGGTAAAATGTAACTAGTCAGTTCTATACCGAAATGTTAGTTATGTAACGGAGGTGGACGGTATAAAACTAGTGAATGCCCGAGAAATGTAATCGTGGAGAATCATTGTTGAATTAATAAATTCCAATCCCTTGCCCCGTGGATGTTTCCTTGACACCCTGTCGAGGTTTTACCACGTAAATCCTGTGTGTCTATTTGTGTGTTTGGTTTCCAGTTAGTTATGGTGTTTTCTTGGTCAATATATAACTGAATGTGTGTAATTCTTTCCTATTATTTCTCCTATTCTACCAACAGTGGCACAGTGGAGGTCATCTTTTAAGTTTTGAAATCGACAGAAAGGCTCTATCGTAAAACCTTGAATTTCCCTTTTCTGCTTTTGGTCGGAGACTAAGAGTATTCACTAAGGTGCAGGACTTTGTTTTTTTGGTAGATCGAGGTCCATTAAGTGTTGTGTTTAAGACCATCGACTGTTGTTTAATTTGTTGTCCCAAACCAACATGAACAAGCGGAAGAACCAAAGGTGGAGCTAAACAAGGTCGGCAGACGGAGAGCGGGACGGACAATTGTCTGTTGGTGATTGTGAATCTTTTCCATCCCAGATTGGAGGAGACTAGCAGAGGTGTAAAAGTTG
This sequence comes from Pinus tabuliformis, assembly GCA_031772625.1. Lineage (NCBI taxonomy): Eukaryota > Viridiplantae > Streptophyta > Pinopsida > Pinales > Pinaceae > Pinus > Pinus tabuliformis. The sequence goes on from CM062819.1 coordinate 465,788,922, forward strand.
AGGTATTAAAGCGAGGTCAGCAGGATGGGCATTGGTCTGTCAATTGTTGTGAGCAATTTCCCGTCCCAGCATCGAAACACTGGAGTATTTCGTGGTTGTTGTAATGTGATACTATAGAAAAGGGTCAGTGCAACGTTTATTATGATGGTTACGCCTGTAGTTGTATGAAAGCGCCTGGGCTAAGGTGAGTTTACGGTTTTGCCTTAAATCATATATTAAAAGAATTCTCCCCTTGGATTTTATTTATATATAGACTTGAGTGGCCACCTGTGTTGGGATTTGGTGCTTCAACGAAGCTTATAATGGTCGCTTTATTATATGTACATAATGTTATATAAGTTGAGATTTGGACATGAAACTTCTAGGTTTGTTGGCATGGTTTTGGCCCTAAATTCAGATTTGGGCCTGTTATAGTTTTATAGAAAGACAAGAAGAAGGATCAGCAGTCTGCACCACAATGCCAAGATGGTAGGACGCAGATGCAGGGCCAAGTATAATGATGCCTGACTTTAGAAATACCAGACTACCCACCAATTCTATTGTGATGTTGCTTGACAAGCTTAATTTTGGGCATTTCCTCTATTCTCTTTTTGCCAGTCTAAAGGTGCAACGTGATGCCAATATTCTCCTTAGGGTGTAAATGGAGGGAACTCCGCTCACCCTTTATATGTAATAGATAACAATGAATGGCATAGATAGGAACTCATTATGATGCTCTTGAAAAAAAAATAATGAGCAAAATCTAGCAGACACTACAAAGAATCCGAAAATGTTTTTTTATTGTCATTTTTTGTTTACTTTATAATGTGAAACTAGAGAGGATGGAAAGGAAATGAACAATTCTGGAATGATATATAACTATAGAACATATCTATAATATGCATTCTTTTGAGAAGGCACAGATAAATTAAGAATCTAAACTACTGCAACAGAATTTTATGCAAAATTGAACATTTCCAATTTACATGTTTTGCAATGCTCTTTTCATCATCCTCACATACAACCAATGATCCATTAGCTACTTGTTAATGCTCATGTACAATATTTCATTCTTGACATTGTAAAGAGATGACCTAGACGTGTTAAATGAAAGCATAATTTATCAAGTTATTTTGTTAGGGTCACTTTCAATACTTAACTAGTTTAGCTCCAAGGGTTAGCTCAATCACCTGGACATTTACCAAAGGTGTGATTGTAATGTCCCCAACTCAAACCAAGAAACTTACAGCAAATTGATTGTCCTTGCCTTGGCTTACCCAAGAGGAAAAGGACGTAGGGCTACAATAGGTTTGGGTGCATGCACAAGGAGTAATGCGCGTGGATAAGACTGAGTGTGACTGGGAGCTATTTGGAGCACATGCGTGAGTGAACTAAAAACCACTGGGACGCATGCACTAATTTAGAAATGAGTTGGCACTTCTCTTGGATTTAACTACAATGCATGCATGCATGGGGAGATAACCAAGCATGTCAATCCAGTTAACTAGGCGGCAGGCGCATGCCTTTTTCTTTCTCACTTCACAACAATTTAACATAAGAGTACCTCCACTAGACTAAGTGCAAGCTTCTTCTCGCCACTTCTACTTCAATTGAACTCAAGCGTACTCCCTTAGCCATGCGCATGGCCATCTCATCCTACTTCACCATTGGTTAACCGAAATGCATGGATAATTCCACTTCCATAATTAATAAAAGGAAAAGGTCGCTTTCCTAGCTAGGTAAGATATATACATTATGATTTTTCTATTCCATGTTGCTATAACTTTGGGCTTAAGATCTGACAACTTTGTGTATCTTTGGTTTTGGAGAGACATGGGCTCCCCCTAGTCAGAAGGGTGTGTTTCAGTGGAAGAGCTTCAGTTTGTGAGACCCTTGCGCATCATCTTTTTTGGGTTGCAATCATTCATCAGGCTTGGAGATTGATTAAAAGATAAAATTCAGAGGACAGTTTCAGATTTGTGTTTATTTCAGGAAGTAATTTTCATAGTTGTAATTTCTGATTTTAATGTGCAAATAAAATTTGAATTTCATATTTTGTTGTACCCTCATTTTAAAAATATTGCTGTTTTTTCTAGTATCTCTATTTGGCTTAACTGCATGCCTAAAGAGGGTGGTCATAACCTAGAAAACCTAAAGAAATAATGGTTGGGAATGATCAACCATCACCATCAAGTGAGGAGGAGGCAAAACAAATGTTTGCAGAAATGTTAAAACAGCTACAAATGAATAACCTTTATTTGAGTGAGATGGCTCAAAACACAGCAAATGGAAGAAATATGGTGCATATGGAGGGAGTGGAAAGTAGCAAGGTTGAAGAAAACATGGAACATTCTTCCAGTAAACTATCAGGTTCAATGCAATCTAGACTTTTCATGCTGAATTTGAACAAGAGGATGAGCCTCCACAAGGGGAACCTATGGAGGACAATGAGGATGTTAAAATATTAGCTAGGTATCAAGCTTTGGGGGCAGATTTTCAATCAATCGTCTCCTTTAAGAACTACTTGTCACAAAGTGGACAAAGCCAAAGCAAAAGCAATGGAACCAAGGGAAGCAGAACTATGGGCTGCAAAGGAGGTTGGGTCGTCTATCCTTACCAAGTTTTGATGGATCATCCAAGTGTACAACTAGGGCTTGGATTCAAAAATTGGATACTTATCTTGCCCTAAATCAGATGAAGGAGATTGAGGCCATCAAGTTTGCTACCCTTCACCTTGAGGGAGCTGCACATGAATGGTGGTATCATGATTTAATGACACAAGGACATGGTGCAATAGTCTATGATCATTTTTACACTAAATTGATAGAGTGATTTGATGGCCAGGATTCAATAGTACACTGCACAGAGTTGGCTCAGTTGAGACAGGTTGGGATACTTGATGCATATATTTCAAAGTTTTAGCAATTGTCATCCATGGGTTATGATGTAACTGAGAAGAGATTGATTTCTTGGTGTTGGAGATATTGAGAGTGGGGGTTAATCAATATTTCACATTTTCTTACAATTTAGTATCACAAAGCATTAACCAATAACATCACATCAAGGAACACAAGATCTATATATCTACATATATATATATAAACAATTTATTTATATCATGATGGAAGCTACAACTTCCGATTTTACCAACTACAACTGGAAGTCCAGACTCCGAAGGGGTACAACCCTAGGTTTACTATCTCACATTGGAAGGAGTCGACAACCTCCTAAAGGAAGCTACAACATCCGATTTTACTAGCTACAGCTGGAAGTCCGGACTCTGAAGGGCTACAACCCTAGGTTTACCAATTCCCATTGGAAAGAGGCAACAACCTCCTAAAGGAAGCTACAACTTCCTTGCCTAGCACCACCTTGCCACCCTTTATAATGAAAGATCAAACAAAAACTATTGGGCCCCAATACCAGGGATAGTGACCAAATTACAATCAAACAATGCTATTTCTTCTAAGTCATTTACAGCTTCAGGTCTGCTCCTTTAAAAGTCCAATATATATATATATATAAACTATTGTTACTTTGACTTCAAATGTTCAATCTATAGATGTCCTTAAGAATATACAATCCAAGATAAAGAGTTTAACTCATAACTCTAATAGCTGCATAACAGTCCTTAACACAATCTTCAATCAACACTTGGAACAGCTCTAATGATACCTCAACACAAGTTGAACAGACCATATCAAGTGTTGAAGAATGTAACTAGTTTCAGTCCTCATAATTGTTGTTGTACTCATTTCAATATGCATCCTATGTAACAAACAAAAGAAGAAAACAAAAAAGTTATTATTATTAAGGCATGGGTTTCATGCTCCTTACTGATGGTCTTCTAGTTAAAAGCATGTTCTTCATTCTTCTAGGGTTTGTTAGGTCTTAGGATTTATTGTCATGAGTCAAAGGAGTCAACATCATGTTTATAAGACCCTTCTGGGCAAAATGTAATTGTAAAAAGAATTATTTTCGAGTCTAGAAAGTCCAGGAATCTCCAAAAGTACGAGTCAGTCCTGGCAGTTACAAGTCGACCTAATAGAGGGAATTTGACCCCCTGGAAAGGTTATATAAAGAAGTAGTTCGACCTTAGCACCCACTCACTCAAGAAGTTTGATCTCTCAAGAAGAATTTGATTTGTAGCTGGGAAGATAGAAAAAGAAGAGCAAAGTTCTAGGAGAAGCAAGGAGGATGAAAAATCTTGTTTTTGGGCTCAATCTTTGTCACACGTGCGAAGCTTTTGGGTTTCTAGTGCTGCAGAAAGAGGTCGGAGTTGCAGGTCCAAGTTACAATAGGACGAAGTGCAGAATCTTGTAGTTGGAAGGAAGAATACCCTACCTTGACCTTGTTGACCTTGGGAGGAGTTGTCTTGCTCTAGGAAGGTCTCAGGAGGAAGCAGGATTAGTGTTTCTAGAGAAGCTGCAAGGCCTAAATTGCAAAGTCAAAGTTGCAAAATGAGTTGCAGTATTGAAGTTGGCAGATCGAAGTTGCAGTTTGTGGCCAATTGGTGCAAAATCAAAGAAGTACTTCAAGAAGAGTTGACTTGTTACTTGGAGAAGGACTTGGTCTAGGGTTTGGGTCTTTTTGTCTCAATTGAAGCAAATTTTATAAGAAGTGAAGAGTTTTCCTAGTAATCCCCTTGGAGGGGTTTTTCCCTGGCTGAGAGCCTAATTTCTTTGTCCTCTATGGTTACTATTTCGTTTTTGATATTTGTCTGATGAAAATATCTAACTAAAGAACATAAAGAAGATTAACTACAATTCACAAGCAAGTATCAAGGTTAAGGAAAATGAGAACTAATAACTTCCACCTTTGAATTTCCAATATCAAGATAGGCCTAAGTCTGCCTCGCATTCTACCATAGACTAGCCATGCTTTAGACTTAAATTTCCCACGGATCAAGACCTACTTCAGGAGCTCGAACCTCTATCTTAGATTGCCTCAGACTTGGATCTGTCCCAACGAAAGAACGCCTCAGGTTTGGATGCCTCAAACTGCCTCAAGTCGGATGTCTCAGACTACCTCAGGTTCGAATGCCTTTGTCTTAGCTTCAGATGCCTCAAACTGCCTCAAGTTCAGATGCCTCTGCCTCAAGTTTGGATGCCTCAGACTGCCTCAAAACAGTCTTGGAATAGCTTCAGATTTCCTTAGAAAATATTCTTGAAGGAGGTCAAATACTGACTCAGAAGAGGGGCTCAGAGTAGGCTTTGTTGACCTCAGACAGGGCCTCAAAATAGGCCTATGATTTTGTCACAGAATCTCGTCCTTTCCAGCGAAAGTAAGATTAACTTATGCCTCGATTTCGTCCCCCTGATCAATGAGCTTTGTCCTCAGAAAACACTTGAAAAGCTTGAACCTTTAACCCTGATCCATGCTCTTCATATCATGAAGTTTCTCCTTGTTTTTATTTTGTTTACTCCAAATATGTTATTGCCTCAGATCCACCAAATTCATTGCTTCAATTTCCCATGGCCTACTCTTATTTATACGAATGTAGAGAGAGATAAATTGGGGTCGACTAGCCCACAATATGTTTGCCATAATCAAAAGGCCTTTATCAAGCCAACCTATAGGAGTAGGCTTAGAAAATTAAATTTGTTGCTCACAATAACACTTTTCAAGACCGATTTGGACACTCAAATTATGGGAAAATTTAATTACAAATTAGGCCTTCTTCTATGGCCAATGTTGAACCTTTAAGACCATGGATTTTGGGGCATTGACTAGAGACACGCATTCATTTGGAGCAACAAACTTCAAGCTTGAATATCTCTCCAGCCAAGAGGACCCACAAGGTGTACCACCTATCAAACAAAATGGCGTGACAAGGGCTTCCAAACTAAATTGTTCTTACATCCAAATTCACTAGCTTGTGCATGCATATCATCAAACAAGTGCATTGTATCAATAGCCCATTCACCCTTTGACATCAATGACAAATTCTTCCAACACTTGGTTCATAGAGGGCTTGTCATAACCTCTCAAGGGTTGGGTCAAAGCTTTTAATCTGCCAACCTTGGAGGATGTTATCAAGCATGCACACCATGGGCTAGGTTTCCTAGCAAGTTTCCGCATAAACCCTTGTCGCAAAAGTTGTCAGCAGAGGAAGGACAAGAAGCCAAAGTATAATGGACCTATGAGTGAGATGTCTAGGTCAGTTGGTGGTGCACATCATGATTCAAGGGATGAGTTGAGACAAAAAAGGATTTTCTTTTACTGTCATGAGCCTTGGACACTTGAGCATAAGTGTAGAAGTGGAGGCAAGGCCCACTGGATTGAGCTCTTTGAGGATCCTAGTTATGATGAGTCAAAAGAGACATAGGTTCTTGATGAGTAGCATGAGCAGATGGATGGAGAGGTAGGTATAGATGAGCACTTGAATGATTTGGAACAAATAGAAGGTCTATTTGCAACCCTAACCACCATTTTGCATTATAACACCTTCAGAGTAAAGGGTGTTATATAGGGGCGGCGAGTTGTGTTGATTGATAGTGGTGCTACCCATAATTTCATTGACTCATCCTATGTGAAGAAGCAGAGTTTGAAAGTTGTTTTGTTTTTCCACGATCCCAATGTCTAGGATAGAATCTTAAATCATTGAGACTACAAATCCAAGAATCACAACGAAGCTACTTTGCGAAGTGCAATATAAACAATAGCAAATCTACTAGTGCAAAAATATACACAATTTTGTACAATAACCCAACCTTTGTTATATTAATACAACAGTCTAGGGCTCCCATACCAAGTATAATGGCCCTCAAATATCCACAAGTACAAGAATACAAAATACAAGATAATCTGACGGTCTAGTTAATGTAGTTGACAATCACAACTTCTTTCTCATATCCTATACACTTGCAGGTACTTTGCTCCCAATCTGCAGCACCTGCCTCTATCAATGCACCAAATCCTCTAGGTCACTGAACTCGGTCTCCACAATCTGCCCTCTAGCTAATCATAAGTCCATCTATCATCAACACATAGGAACTTTTGCCCATTTCTGCTCCTTAGCTCTTTTGGGACTTGTCTTCCCACTATAGTCTTCGTATGTTGCTCCAATGAAGACTAACATAGGGCAGGAGGGTTGCCACCTATCACCATCAAATGTCGCTTCTCCATTGATGAACACGGGGTCCAACAATCTGCTCCTCTGGCTAGCCAAACCTTGAGCTCCAATCTACCTCCTCTAGCAGCTAATTTTGTCCATCAAAGTGTTGCACGCCAAGCTCCAACCTGGGCACTATCTCGCTGCCCTCCAACAGACCATAAATTCCCGGTGCAATAAAAAACAGCCTTGTCTAAACTGGACAACTCACCCACTAGCAAAACAACAAATCAAGAAGGCTAAACATACCATGTTTAATAGAGATTTTTTGCCCTTCTTGACATAGTGTTAAAATTGGAAACTAGGGCCAAACTCCATGTGGATCACCTTATTTATGGCTTCTGATATTTTTCCTAGATTCCTCTCATCGAGAGGTGTAGTATTGATCTAAAGATCATCTGATTCGATAAGTATTTATGGAGATATGAATTTATTTTGATTATGGACAAATTGTCAAGGTCAGCGAGCAAACTTATGTAGGCTCAAAAGCCCAACAGTCACGTCTATTCATCCTCAACGTTTGCATATAAATACAAGGAGCATTCTCCTCATTTGGACAATTCATTCACTCATCTTCTCTCTCTCTCTCCTACGCATAAAAGGAGCCTCTCTCTCTCTCACACGTGTGGTTGAAAGGAAGACGTCCTAGGGCAAGGAAGACGCAGAAAGAAGGACGCTAGGGCAGCAAGTCATCTCTTTGACCAGCGTTGACCAAGCATTGACCATCCAGAAGTGCAGATTGGGTGTGGTTGCCTCTCCTAGGTAGGCCGCAATTTTTGGCATGAAAACCGAGGTGATCTAACCTCTGGTTTGACCAGTGTTGACTGCCCTAGTTTAGGGCTGCAAGTTGACTTTAGAAATCTGCAAATTGACTGTACTTTTGGGGCTGTTCAAGGGTTGTTTCTTCAGGTTGTTCAAGGACAAGTTGACCAGAAATTGACCAAGCATTTTAGAGGTCAATTTCAACTAGTTTGACCAAGTTTGACTTTGTTGATCTAGGGTTTGCTGCTGCTGATATAAAATTACAGAATTCAGATTTTGTACTATTTCTCTTTGTTGAACTATTGAAGATAAAAGAAGATTTGATCAAAGGGTTTCCCCACATTGGGGTTTGTCCCTGGCTAGCCGCCACATCTTGTGTCTCTTGTCTTGGCTTGTTTTCTGTTGATCATTTAATGTTCTATCTGCACTTTACTTAATGTATATGTGATTGCTAATATGTGGGTAATAAGAAGAAAAATAAGTAAATTCCCCTAAGCATAGAACATACCATAATTTAACATGGTATCAGAGCTGAGGTGAAGACAAAGCCCAAGCAAGAGCAATCACCGAAGAGAAGGTTGGCAAGGCTATCTTAAAGAAATCATGGGGTCCTCAACACCCTTCCCTGCTGAAGACAAACTCCGTGAGAAGTCTGACTATCACGAATGGAAGGTGTCTCTCGATCTAACATTAGAAGAATAGGAAGCGTTGGACCATGTGAGAGGCGGAATTGTTGAGCCTCCATCAAATGCATCCATTGCTGCTAGGAACAAATGGACCAATGGAGAAGTCAAAGCAAGGAAGATCATTCTGGACTTTATCGACAAGCGCTTGGTGGCCTATGTTTCCGAGCTTAACACCTCCAAGGAAATCTACGATAGACTGGTGAGTTTATTTAAAGTTAATGATGCAAATCAAGTCTTGTTTCTTAGAAATAAGCTGAAGAAATTAAGAAGGGCAAAGATGAGAGTATGCAAGCATATTTCTTAAGGATCACCGAGATCAAGAAAGATCTCCTATCTATTAGGGAAGTAATTCTTGACAGGGAAATGACACTCACAACTCTTGGAGGACTGCCATCTAAATGGTATATATTTAGGACTACTCTTCTCAACAATAACGTAATTCTTAGATTTGAGGAATTAATGGCTAGATGCATTCAAGAAGAAACAAGAATGGAAGAGCAAGAAATGCCCGTACTTAAAGGTCATCCCTCTGCCTTTTCTTCTCATGCTAAAAGAAGAAACAATTCCGGGGCTAAATTCAAAGGAAAGGCTGGACCAAAGGGTGGAAGAAAAGGACGATGTTACAATTGCAATAAAACGGGTCACTATGCAAGGGAGTGCCCTGATAAAAGGGACTCACACCGAGACGATGATCAAAATCTCTCTCAAGGCAATCAAAGGAATGGCAGGTCAAATGGCAGAGGTAAAAGAAGTGTCAGAAATCAAGGAAGAGGACAACCATTCAAGAAGGCAAGAAATTCCAGGTATGAATCTAACACTGTTAACAATAAGCAAGATGAATATTATCTACCAGCAGCTCTATCTACTACTGCTCCCCTGGACTCGCTGGGAAATTGGCTTATTGATAGTGGTGCCTCAAGGCACTTCATTAGTTACAAAGAAGCTCTCTATAATCTGATAGAGAAGGAAACCAACTTGGAAATTGTTCTTGGAGATAATTCAAAATATCCCGTGACAGGCGTAGGAAATGTCACTCTTCAATTGAATCAAGGTAATACCATCCACTTACAAGATGTATTATATGTACCTGATCTCAAAAAGAACCTGGTGTCCATTTCGGCAATGGAAGACAAAGGCTACAAAGGTGGCCTTCTGCGATGGCAAGGTACGTGTATGGAAAAAGAACTTTAAAGATGCTTTTACTCTTGGGTTTCGAGTTGATTCATTATATCAGGTCGGAGGAAGTCCGTTGGGTGTCTTGTGACACATCTCTTCAGTCCGAGCTATGGCATCGGAGGTTTGCTCACCTTCATTATAAAGCTCTACCCGATGTAATAAAAATGGTGACCGGGATGCCCGAGTTCAGATTAGAGCAAGAAGGTGTATGTTCAGGATGTGCCGAAGGAAAGCTCAAAAGGGGACCATTCCCCTCAAGCCAAAGCAAGACCTCTGATATATTGCAATTGGTTCACTCAAACATATCTGGTATGATGCCTGTGAACTCCTTGGGAGGATATTTATATTACCTCACTTTTACGGATGATTATTCTCGCAAGTCTTGGATATACATCTTGAAAAAGAAGGATGAAGTGTTCTCCTGGTTTCGGCACTTCAAAGCCTTGATCGAGAGTCAAACCAAAAAGAAGATCAAGACCTTAAGGACTGATAATGGGACTGAATATGAATCCAATGAGTTTCATGACTTTTGCAAAAAGGCTGGCATTAAGAGGGAGACTACTACACCATATACTCCTGAGTAGAATGGTGTGGCGGAAAGGAAGAATCGCACAATCGTGGAAGTTGTCCGTGCTATGCTCCATGATCAAAGACTTTCGAAGTTTCTATGGGCCGAAGCTGCAAATATCGCCGTATATGTACAAAACCAATGCCCTCATCAAGCATTGGGTTCCAAGACTCCCGAAGAAATGTTCACCAGTAAGAAACCTGACGTATCTCATTTTAGAATTTTTGGAAGCCCTGTATATTGTCATGTGCCTAAAGAGAAAAGGAATAAATTGGGTGCATCTGGAAAGAAAGAAATATTCGTGGGCTATAGCGAAAATACTAAGGGCTATAGAATCTATGTAGCTAGTCAAAGGGAAGTCGAGATTAGTCATGATGTCCCCTTTGACGAAGATATGGCTCTTAGCAAAGTAGACAATCTTCCTACTTTAAGGGGATCTAAAGAAGCTAACACCGGGGAACCGAAGGAAAAGGAAGATGAAACGATGCCCGACGTGGAAGAACCTATGGATCCTATTGATCCTCCTTCGCAAGAACCTTCCTCTTCTAGAAAGAGGCCTTCATGGCTTAGGGGGGCACTTGATGATGCTGAAAGACACATTGCACCCAAAGGAACCTTCCGTGAAAGTAAGAAGTCGAACAGGTATCAGGGATACCTGACCATCATGAGCACGATCATCCAAACTGAGCCTTCGTCATTCACAAATGCTGTCAAGCATCAAGTATGGAAGGATGCTATGACCGAGGAATATGAGTCCATTATGAAAAACGATGTTTGGGATGTGGTCCCCAGACCCCAGGACAAAGCAGTTGTCACTTCAGAATGGCTTTACAAGATAAAGCATGCAGTGGATGGAAGTGCGGAAAAGTATAAGGCTCGTTTTGTCGCTTGTGGCTTCTCCCAGAAGGAAGGTATAGACTATGACGAGATATTTGCACCTATTGCCCGATATACCACCATCCGCTCGATCATAGCCCTCGCTGCTTCGCAAGGATGGAACCTACATCAGATGGATGTCAAGACTGCGTTCTTACATGGTTCGATCAAAGAGGAGGTCTATGTGGAGCAACCCGAAGGATTTGAGATTTATGATCGAGAATCTCATGTGTGCAAGTTGAAAAAGGCCCGCTATGGGCTAAAGCAAGCACCCCGAGCATGGTATGAGAGGATCGATAGCTACTTGATGACGCTGGGATTCACTAGGAGTGAAGCCGACCCTAACCTTTACTTTAAGGTTATAGATGACAAGCCTCTCATATTGGTGCTATATGTTGACGACCTCTTTCTAACAGGTGCAGACCCTCTCATTCACGAATGTAAGAGGGAGCTGGCTTCTGAGTTCGAGATGAAAGACCTAGGACTTATGCCCTATTTCCTAGGACTGGAAGTCTAGCAGAAACCAGGGGAGATTTTCCTATCTCAAGGAAAATATGTGGTGGAGATATTGGAGAGATTCGACATGGTGGACTACAAACCCGTAATTACCCCGATGGAGCTTGAATTCAAGAAGTTAAGCGGTAGTGCTGTCGGACCTGTTTTACGAAATGCTACCGAGTATCTTCAACTTGTCGGAGCATTAATGTTCTTGGTGAACTCCCGTCCGGATATATGCTTTGCAGTCAACACATTGAGTCAACATATGGTTGAGCCTCACCACTCACATTGGATTGGTGCCAAGAATTTGTTGAGATATCTTCGTGACACAATCACTCATGGGTCGAGATACAATGTCGGATATGTGAGACTACTTGGGTATAGTGATGCTGATTGGGCAAGCAGTACGGTGGACCAAAAGAGCACTTTCGAGTGTTGTTTCTCTTTGGTATCTGCCTCGATATCCTGGATGAGCAGGAAGCTCGGTGGATTTGAGCACCGCCGAGGCAGAGTACATCGCTGCTAGCATGGCCTCCTGTGAGGCAGTATGGTTGCGAAAGCTCTTCAATGAGCTGTTTGGATTTACATTGGGTAGCACCTTGATCCTGTGTGACAACGAGAGCGAGATCCGTTTATCAAAGAATCTCGTATTTCATGATCGCTCCAAGCATATCGATATCAGGTACCACTATATTCGAGACATGGTGCAGCGAGGAGCAATAAGGCTCCAACATATCGGTACAGATGAACAGATCGCCGACATTTTGACAAAACCTCCAAGAAAGGTCAAATTCCTGACTTTCCGGGAACGACTTGGTGTCGTTCAGATACCCTCTTATGAGGGTCGAGTATGATGTATTGAGCTCTGGGAGCTCTAGGGGGGCGTTGGGTACTTCTTGGAGCGACATGTGACCACAGGACGACTCACCATCCCCTGGTGGTGCACTATGTACTGGGTAAAGGTTCAACCTTCCCCTATGACACCTCGTGGCGACTTTGGAACAGGATGATTAGTTCTCTTGTGGGCCAGGATGATTCATTCTTCGTGGCAACTGTGGAACATGATGATTAGTTCTCATGCAGGCCAGGATGATTAGTTCTCCGTGGCATTCACTGGACAGGATGATTTGTTCTCCTGTGGACAGGATGATTAGTTCTCCTGTCGAGGCATCCTACCCATGCAGTCTGGGACTCATGGGAAGTACCTCTCATCTGATCAATGAGCAGGGAAATGAGGATAGGGACCATAGTAGTACTATCGATGGACGCATCGCTGTATCTACCATACTCCCTATGCTAGGATGACCTCCATTGATCTGAGATCAAGGATACTGATCTAGCATCAGTGAGAGTGGTTCACACTCTAAGACTGACTTCGAATTAGTGGAGGATGGTATGATACATCCTCAATCATTTCTTCTTCTTCATAGTTCGAGCAGAGCAGAGTGGGGTCAAGCTATACAGGACAATGCATTTGATGGATTTATAGCAGCGACAGTCTGACGGATTGCAGATGAAGTCCTCCCTAGTTGAGAGGGAGTGTTAAAATTGGAAACTAGGGCCAAACTCCATGTGGATCACCTTATTTATGGCTTTTGATATTTTTCCTAGATTCCTCTCATCGAGAGGTGTAGGATTGATCTAAAGATCATCCGATTCCAATAAGTATTTATGGAGATATGAATTTATTTTGATTATGGACAAATTGTCAAGGTCGGCCAGCAAACTTATGCATGCTCAAAAGCCCAACAGTCACATCTATTCATCCTCAACGTTTGCATATAAATACAAGGAGCATTCTCCTCATTTGGACAATTCATTCACTCATCTCTCTCTCTCTCTCTCTCTCCTATGTATAAAAGGAGCCTCTCTCTCTCACACGTGTGGCTGAAAGGAAGATGTCCTAGGGCAAGGAAGACATAGAAAGAAGGACGCTAGGGCAGCAGGTCATCTCTTTAACCAGTGTTGACCATCCAAAAGTGCGGATTGGGTGTGGTTGCCTCTCCTAGGCAGGCCGCAATTTTTGGCACAAAAACCGAGGTGATCTGACCTCTGGTTTGACCAGTGTTGACTGCCCTAGTTTAGGGCTGCAAGTTGACTTCAGAAATCTGCAAATTGACTATACTTTTGGGGTTGTTCAAGGGTTGTTTCTTCAGGCTGTTCGAGGACAAGTTGACCGGAAATTGACCAAGCATTTTAGAGGTCAATTTCAACTAGTTTGACCAAGTTTGACTTTGCTGATCTAGGGTTTGCTGCTGCTGATATAAAATTACAGAATTCAGATTTTGTACTATTTCTCTCTGCTGAACTATTGAAGATAAAAGAAGATTTGATCAAAGGGTTTCCCCGCATTGGGGTTTGTCCCTAGCTAGCTGCCACATCTTGTGTCTCTTGTCTTGGCTTGTTTTCTGTTGATCATTTAATGTTCTATCTGCACTTTATTTAATGTATATGTGATTACTAATCTGTGGGTAATAAGAAGAAAAATAAGTAAACTGCCCTAAGCATAGAACATACCATAATTTAACACAAGCTCATGTGCTTCCAATCTGAAATTTTCGGCCCTCTTAGGGCTGACTGTAACTATTGTTGCAACCACAAAACCATGGCCGAAATACCTCCAAAACACCTCGCTGAGGTCCTCCCTTGTTTGTTCGTTAACTTATTGCTACTCGGCCTCTAATAGGGAGTTGTTCCAACCCCTTTCATGACCTCGGCCTAGCCCAGAATTACCACAGTCCTGATCTACAACTAATTCGATGCCTATACAAGAGAGAACACACCCAGGAAACACAAGAATACTGCCCAAAAATCCTCCTCCACGTAGTTGCCTTCTTCACAACTTCGGCCTTTTGTCACAAGAAACTAGGGCACAAAACAACCCTCTTTCTCTCCTTCGCTAGGGCTAGAAGTTTGCGGCTGCCTTAGAGGTAAGTATCTTTTGTTGTTGTGCACTTTGGATGTGTTCAAAAGACTTCTAACTCACCTCAATTTATATCTAAACTGAGGGCTCCATCAAATCAACATGGTGGGTTTGTCCAACTGCCCAATCACTCAAGCCTACATGATTTGTCATCCACAAAAACCACCAAGTACAATAAAAAATTCACATCCTCATGACAGACAACTCGGATTTGAGTGATTTTTGATGCTCCCAATTGCTTTCGGGGTCCTCTATCATCTCAAATCATCACATGTCCAAAACTCCTCATGGATTCACACCCACATGCTTGGGTGCAAAGCCCACACCTTGGGTTCCAAGCCCACAAAGCACTTTTGTGGTGCTCCAACCTCCAAACCCCAAACCCTAGGGCTTGGAGTACCTCCCAAGCTACCAAAAATCAACACTCCCTCTTAGCGAGGGAGGTACTTCCAAGACTAGGAAGTAGCTCATCATCATCATCATCACTGCTCACAACACTTCCCCAACTCTTGCCGCCCATAGCTGCAACAATTCCTGTAGCATGGATTGTGCCTCTTTCGGAAGTGTCACTGTCACTGGAAGCCTCCTGCTTCTTCTTCTTCTCTTGAAATGTCTTCCACTCTTTCCATGATTCCTTCTTGCCATATGTAGAAGGACCCTTGCTCCCCACTAACCATGTGATCTTCTTGGGCTGCAAAGTCTCCCTCTAAACCTGCAAACTACCTCTAGAACTCAACTCCCTCTGAGCCTCTAGAACCTAGACCTTATTCTTTGGAACCTATACTTGCTCCTTTGAAGCCTGCACCTATACCTGCTTCTCTGGAACCTGCACCTAGTCCTCCTGCTTCTTCTTCTCAAGATCCATAGGCCTTCCTGTCAGCCTGTAGATAGCATGCTCTCTAACTCCAATCACCACACCTATGGAGCTAAAGCCTCTGGGCTTGAGTCTCATCTTCCCACTCTGGAACAATAACTCAAACCCCTTTTGCTCGATCGTTGAGACAGATATCACGCTATATCTGAGTCTTGGTACAAATAGTACATCCTGGACTTGCATCACCTATCCTGACTCCATCCTGAATGGCATGACTCCAGATCCTCAGATCTCCTTCTAACTCTTGTCGCCCAACACCATGTGCAACTTCGATTTCCACTCAGCTAGAGTCTCAAATACCTCCTGTGACCCTATCATATGATTCGACGCTCCACTGTCCATGTACCATGTAGCCTCATCAATGGTACCTTGCGAGAAATGAAAGATCAAGGCAAAGTCCTCCTCCAACCTCCGGTGAGATCCTCTATCTCAGCAGAAGTGGCAATCCCGGCGACCTACTTCCCTTTCTTCTTCTCGTCATCTCCCTACTTCTTCACCTACATCTCGTCGAAAAATGACCCATCTCGCCACAGTTGAAACACTTGATTTTACTCAAGTCCTTCTTCTACTTGCCCTTCATTCGTGCTGCAAGTGCCACGTCATCATCTGAAGCATTCTTCTTCAAATGAAGATCCTCGTCTCACAACTCTTCCTAAATGAAGTCATCCCATAACCTATTCCAATCTGGCAACTTCTCTCTAGCAATGATCCCCTTGATGAAGGGCTTCCATTCCTTGGTGAACCCTTTCAAAGCAATCCTCACCATATCAAAATCTGAAATAGTCACACCGACAGCGGCAAGCTCATCTTTGACCTAAGACAACCTTGTCAGATATGAAGTCACTCCTTCACCCTGCATCATCTTGGTGGACTTCAACTTATCCTCCAATACCAGTACCCGATTCTCGTTCTTATTCTGGAACAAATTCTAAAGAGCCATCCACATCTCATGTGTAGTGTTCTTCCCAGACAAATGAGGTATTAGGGAGTCCTTCACACCATCTAGGATGATCAATCTCGCCTTCATATCCAATTCCTCGTACACTTCCAGCTCCTTAGGGTCAGTCGGCTTCTTGATGGCTTTCTCGGCAAATTCCCAGATCCTGTTGACCTGCAAGACCAACTTGATCATTTCCTTCCATGGATTATAGTTGGACAGCCCTTCCAACATGTCCTCATATCGGAGACCAACCTGTAACTTCGACATTGTAGTGAGCCCTTCACTTACAATGTGACCAACTCCCTCTTAAGTTATACTTCGTTGTGCACACTCTAATTCATTGTCCCTTCAAAGGAGCTCAAACACACTCTAATCCCATGTTGTTTTTCCACAATCCTAGTGTCTAGGATAGAATCTTAAATCACTGACACTACCAAACCAAGAATCACAATGAAGCTACTTTGCACAGTGGAATATAAATAGTGTAAATCTACTGGTGCACAAAATATACACAACCTTTTACACAATTTTGTACAATAACCCAAACTTTGTTATAATCCAACTGAATAACACAACATTCTAGGACTCCCATACCAAGGATAATGGCCCTCAAATATCCACAAGTACAAGAATACAAAACACAAGATAATTTGATGGTCTAGCTGATGTAGTCAATGATCACAGCTTCTTTGTCATATCCTGTACACCTGTGGGTCCTTCGCTCCCAATCTGCAACACCTGCCTCTATCAATGCACCAACTCCTTTAAGCCACTGAACTCAGCCTCCACAATCTACCCTCTAGTTGATCATAAGTCCATCTATCACGAACACATACGAACTTTTGCCTACTGCTACTCCTTAGCTCTTTTGGGACTTGTCTTCCCACTATAGTCTTCCTATGTTGCTCCAATGAAGACTAACATAGGGCAGGAGGGCTGCCACCTATCACCATCAAATGTCGCTTCTCCAATGATGAACATGGGGTCCAACAATCTGCTCCTCTGGCTGGCCAAACCTTGACTTCCAATCTGCCTCCTCTAGCAGCTACTTTTGTCCATCAAAGTGTTGCACATTTGATGAGCCCCAAAAATGGATAATTATATGGGCTCATTCAACCTCCTAATTGGACTTAATCCACCAGTCTCATTAGTTTATTGCATGTTTTTTATTATATTTATGCTAATAGAGTGAATTGGGTTAGTCATTATGCCAACAAGTCTAATGTGTGCTTTGTGTAGTCTTTCTGGTCAATTTGGAGACAAAATCAAACGTTTTAATGAGCACTTGGCAGCCAAATTCGTGGGAGAACAAGGGAGAGGATTTGTAGGAAGGTGTCCCCTTCATTTATGGGCCCTTACCTCGAATTCTCCACCATCAGCTCGGAGTTCAAGGGCCACCAAATCAATTATCACAAGGGCAGCTGAGCAAGTGCTAGTAAAAGTGCTATTAACTACAAGTTTTGGCAGCCGAGTTCCTAAAGTTTAGGAGGGTTGTTGGGGTCCTCAATTTGTATAAATAAGAAGGCTTAGGGCCTCATTTTGGTTAGCCAGTAGTTAGTCATTTTGTAGGCAGAAGTTAGCTAGTTTGTAGTTCGATTTTAGTCAGTAGATTAGCTTTGCATTTCAGCACATTTTCAAGCTTTCCCTTGTGGACAATGTTTGGTGTAACTCTTATTTTCTTGCTCAATAAAGATGAATCCAGCTTTGCACCAACTCTAAATATCTCTTAGGAGGCTGTAACTCTTGGGGTTGGGCCCATCTCAAGTGCCCAGTACCTCCTTTGTTTACTTTCACGTGTCTTTGCTGCATTCTTAGAATAAAATCTGCTATTTAAATTTAAATCTTGCTTTGTTATTTAGATTGCTTTTGATGGTTAAAGTAGTTTTTCATGTTCAGATTTAGTTGATAGGTTAATCACAAGGAATATCTTCAGAAAAAGGCCATCAAACACCTCTGATTTCACCTCTCCCTCAGTGGGATCAGGAGCTGGGATCAAGGTGACCTTGCTGCCACCAAAAACACTAGTTTGCTTTACCATGCAATCCTTAGTGTACTGTTTTCATTTGCAGAAGTTGGTTATGTGTTCAAATCTCTTAAATGTTTCATTGCATAGTTGATATACATGGTTCTCTTCCAAATAAAGTTGTTGTTCATTCACTTTATTGTTAGTTAAATTAGATTAGCTAGGACTTTGATTACTTGCAAGACTTTGTTGATTCAGTTGAATGTATACGGTGCAGAGCATCTCTACCACTCTTTCATCCACCTAAGCTTCATCAAAGCCATCTGCTCCATCTCCTAGTTAGGTTCCTCGTCTCACATCTGTCCTCATGCCCATGTAACCCTACCTTTTTGTGCAATCATTGTTTCAACATTCTTTGAGCCAATTTAGCCATCTACACCTTCTCACCACTCCATCCACCAGTCCCTGGGCCACTTCAGACCCCTATCCTACCTCCATATCCATTCATGCATCTTCCCTCACTCACCCATCCTCCAAAATCCAATTTTTAAACATCCTGTAGAAATTTCTGAACATCCTGTAGAAATTCCTGAACATCCTGTAGAAGCCCTACAGACTTCCTGTAGAAGCTCACGAATGAGGTTTCTTGATAGGTGAAACTCTCTGGAAGGGTGTTAGGGACCCCTTAGGTCCTCTCTGAACCTTCCCGACCTCTTCCAAGCATTTCCTCTCGCCAATCCACCTCTGCACAGTCAAAAACAGTTAAATTGCATGCATGATAATTGTGACAACTTACTCAAAAATACAAAAAGATGGTTCTTTCAGATTCTGTTGTAGACATAGCTTAGATACATGCATTTCGTCTTCTTAGAAGTCAATGGCATCTCATTCAGTAGCTTGCATCTTCCTTCTTGCATTAGTAGGACTAGCTGGTAGAATTAGGGTTTGCTAGGGTTTGCATTTCTTTTTGGCTTTCAGTTTCTTTCCACAAGTAGATTAGCTTCCTTTGAGTTAGCTTTCATCCATCAGTTAAAAAGCTTCTTCTCAAAGCTCATAGAAGTTGGCTTAAGCTCCTAGCGGACTTGTGCCAGCTGACCAAGTGACAGCTGCGGCAAGAGCTAGTACTTGTGCATACAGCACCGTCGCTTCCAAGTTTGTTACGAACTACCGGGTTGATAAAATTAAAGAAGGGAGTTCTAGGAGTTGTAGCATTATTGCTGCAATACTGGGCCCACCACTCTTTTTGGCGCCGTTGCCAGGGAAGCGTCAGAGTATTGGTGATTGCTGTTTTTCTTCTATTTTCCACTACAACCTTCTGCTAAGTAGTTTATTTCATTTCAATTCCGTATTTTCAATTCTGCAAGCGTAGATTAGCATTTCAATTCCGCAATTTCAATTCTGCAAGCATAGATTAGCACTTCATTTCTGCAATTTCATTTGAGCAAAATAGATTAGTCCTTTCCTGCTTTCATTTCAATTCCGCATTTTCATTTTAGCAAGATAGTTAGTTGCAGTTCAATCTATTTTAGTTTTGTAGGTACAAGAAGAAAAATACAAAAAACAACCAAAAAGATTTCCTTTCATGCCTTGTAGGAGTAGAGGTAATTCAGAAAAATGATTGCACAACACCCCCACTGCTTCACACAGCCAACCTTCTCTCTTCTTCGATGGTTGTGATTAAAGAACCCTTAGGTGGACAGCAAGACATATTTGAAGAACCTCAAGGGAAGAAGAAGAAGAAAACATTCCTCTGGAGCAAATGGCTACAAGCAGAAATTTTGGGAGCAGTACCTTATCCAAAAACGAATTTTCAAATCAGACGGAAGATTTCAAGAGTGAGATTAGGCAGTTTCTTGCCATGCAACTGGATACCCTGCAGATCCAAAGGAAGCAAGAGGAAGCCAAGAGGGCTTTGGACATCTTTTGTCCTAGGTGCACTAGAAAGCATCCTAGGGACGAATGTCCAATGCACTCTCTAGAAGTATGTTTCATCTGTGAAGAATACCATCCTACGAATCAGTGCCCTTCCTTGCCTGAACTTAAATCTGCATATCAGAGAACCAAAGGAGCCACTGAATCACTCTATTATATGAACCAAAGGAGGCCACATGGACCTAGATCTTACCAGCAAGAATTGCAAGGGACATCCGAGACCTATTATGATTCCTATCAAGCCACTTTCATGCCTTCTTGGGGTCCCCCTGCTCATCCTTCCTGGTTCACACCTCCTCCTTGTTCCTTCATAGATCCATATTATGCCCTACCAGTTGCTCATTCGTTTCACTCTTATGCTCAGCCACAGCCTCAGTGGAATGCACCTCATCAGGGGTGGAGGCCCCAGTACAACTCTCATCCCGCTCCTTTGCCTCCACCACCTGCACAACCACAACCCCATCCACATCCATCTCAAATATACATCCCCACTCAGCTACCCGTACCACCATTCCCAAAACCATACAATGGAGTAGCTCAATCCAATTACAATGCTGAGGCACAACATGTCCAAATGACTCCTCTTGAGCTCGATGATCTTCACCATAGCTCAGGAAGAGTATTGCAAAACAGAGATTATATTGACAACATTGAAGGACCAAAGGCAAAAGAAGATTCAAAAGAAAGGATCAAAGAACCATGGACTGCTCTTGATGAAGAGAAGAGATCAGAATCAGAGATCAAGAAAGCTTCCTCATGGTTACCATCAAATCTTCCATGTATTCAAGAGAAAGATTAGCAAAAAGAGGAAGATGAGAAAGTCATGGTAGAAGGTGACATGAAACATGATCTAGATCAGCAAAAGGACCAAGGATATCAGAGCTATATTGAGATATGGTTTCAGATCGTCACTAAGTTGTAGCGGTACTCTCTTCCTCAGCTATGTTTGATCCCTTCAAAGTCAGATCATTTGGTCTCTGAAATCCGGATAGCTGTCAAAGCATGCATTTCAAGCCTCCACATCATTTTGTCTCTAATCTTGATGTGCACATGGCTCCATTGGAAGTATTCTTACACTTGAAAATGATTTTGTTTTTCAAGTAGGGTAGGGTAGGAAAAAAAAAAGAAAAAAGAAAAAATAAAAATAAGAGAAAAATAAAAATCTAAGGTGAAAACCTCCTCGGAGGCGCCTCAGATTGGCTCACTGATCGAAAACCTCCATGAGGCGCCCTAGTTGTTTTTCAAAAAAAAAAAAAAAAAATAAACCTAATTTCCATTGAATAATTGCAGGTTGCAAGAAGGACATTGTAGGTTAGGAGGATCGCTCAAAACAAAGACAGAGGAAGTTCTGTGCCTTCTACAAGAAGTTTTGTGTTTTCTACAGGAAGTTCTGTGTCTTCTATAGGAAACCTACAAACAAGCCAAAATTGATCTCTGAAGAGGACCTGAAGGTCGGGAATCTGTCCATGAGGCCTGCAAGCATCCATGTTTCCATCCCTCACCCTTCTCTATCATTTTTCCATATCATTGTGCTTCTTTCCTCAAAATTGTGTGTTCTACAGGAAGTTCCTGTAGAAATTACAGGATTTCTACACGAAGCTAGAAATGGATTTCAAAAAGGTGGTTTGGCGAACATGATAGCTTCCGCAAGGGTTCAGAAGTTCTCCTGCAATCTTAAAACTACTCTTCCATCATCTCCATGCCTGCATCACAGCCCAAGCTCACCATGCAAAAACTTGTAGAATGCTTTGAAGAAAAAATACATAGAACAGAATTTGTTTTTGCCCTAACTTGAAAACCATGCATCCATTTGAAAAACTATTTTTACGGGGAATTGTACAGGGATGATGGAAACATGCCTAAGCAGTTTCAGCCAATTCCGGTGCATAGTTTCCAAGAAACCAGCCTCCATCACCTTCAGCCATTTTTGCATTTTCTCCATATCCGTGCGTCCATTTCAAAACCTATTTCATAGGGAGATGCACATGGGTGATCATAGCCTACCCAAGCAGTTTCAGCCGATTCCGACGCATGGTTTCCGAGAAATTGATCTCTGTAATCTTCAGCCATTTTTCGTTTTTCTCGAAATCTGTGCATCCATTGATCGCAATTTTGCTATGGGAGGTGCATAATGATGATAGGAACATGCTCAACAAGTTTCAGATCGATCCGGTCTATCGTTCGGGAGCAATGGCGAAAACAAGTTTCTGTCCTGTGAAAATTCAACATCAGTAGCTTGAGGGTGCAGATCTGAACGTGGAAGCCAGCTCCTGCAGTGTGGATCCGACCAGAGGATACCTGCACAAGAAAACAGCCATGAATCAGTAGCCAAGCCATCATGCAACCACCGAAACAAATGCATGCAGCAGCAAACAGCACCTCACAACAACCATTCGACTTCCAGGTACATGACTAAAACTCATTCCTCTGATTGCATGAATGTAATTTGGAAATTGCATGAGCAATGAGATGGTTGGGATTAAAAAAATCGGTGGCCAGCTAACTGGCCACCCTCATCCAGTTCAACAGCGCTCGGTGGGTGAGTGAGACACGTGCGCTCAACCATCTCAGGAGGAAATCGGGAAACAGGTAATGGTGACTGTTTGACCTTCAACGTAATTGATGGAGTGATCACAGGTAGGAAACAGGATGTTTCGTGACAGCACTGTCGTCTGCATGGGCCAGCGCACATTTTTGCCACCTCACCACGAATCACGCAGCAATTAAATGCTCGGCTGAAACTCACAAACTGCTGTTCATTTGCACTTGCAACATCCTCAACTGAAGTATGCACCAAATGCTTAACTAGTCATCCTCCACCAGGGTTTTCTACCTGTTTCAAAATCTTCCCACGTCCCAGGCTCGTTCAGAAGCTGGCAAAGCGTTCTACAGGAAGACGCTCTACAGGAAGCACAGCACAGCCTCCCGGAGCAGAGAAACCTGGATCTTCTGCGTCGGAATTGGAGTTTCGAAGAGAGGTAGGCTCGAAAAACGCCATACCCGTGCATGAAATTTCAAAAGGTGGTAAATTAAACTGTTTGGAGTAGGGAAAGTTAAAACAAGTCTGCCTGTGGGTCAAGAATTGTCGTTTGCCTGGGTGATACACGGAGTTTTTTTTCAGTTGGTTCAGTGTTACATTCTCCTCCACGGTGCCTGTTAACGAATCCCTCCTATAGAAACGATAAACCTCTATAAGGACTGATCTATGCATAAAAAATGTGACTTGTATATGGTGGGTGTGAAAATTAAGCTTTGCACTCTGTCTGTGAGAGCCTAATTTCATTTTGACAGTCAAGTTTTGGGGCAGCAACAGCATTATAACCAGGGAATTGGTGAAAAGGGAGATACAAACATCTGAGAAACCCTGTCCTGAGAATCAAAGGAGGAAACCATACACAGAATTCCCCTTCTGATCAGTACACAAGCCAAAACAGAGTATTTTTCACCATGCCAGGAGGGTTTATCAGAAAGGAACCCTCGGATTCCAAGAAGTTGCGAGAAACTCCTGAGGTGGTAGACCTATTTACCCGTGCAAATTGGATGACCTTCTGTGACAGAATTCAAGGTCACGATGATGAGATAACAGAGGAGTTCCTAAGGTCCCTGCAACCTAAATCAAAGACACTGGCCACTGTAAATTTCCGAGGATTGACCTTAAAACTCACCCCACAACTCATTAGTCGGGTCACTGACTTGCCATTGGGGGTACCCTGGGATAAAGAGGAAAGGAAATTGGGCCAGAAGGCCAAAAAGGAATTCTTTCTACTAGTAGAACAGTTTTCAGAGGATAAAAATGGGGTCCGGAGAGCTAGCCTACATCCATTTTGGAGCAAGGTCAGCCTTGAGATTATGAAATACATTACCTGTGGGGGGCGATTCAGTATTGTATATGGTTATCACTTTTGGTTGCTCACTGAACTCAGGCATAAGATCGATTTACCCACAGAACAAAAGCTAAGCATCCCCTACTTCCTCCTACAGTCATTGATTGAGTGTGGCACAAAACTGAAGGAAGGGACACCAGACCAGCTGGCCCATCATGGGCTTATCAAGCTTCTAGTAGAAGATGCCCTCCATATTGCAAATCAGGGCAGAAAGGACTGAAAAGGTCCAAGCAAGTGAGGGCACATCCAAGGAAACCACAGCAAAATTGAAGAAGAAGACACCCCCAGCCAAGCAGGCCAAAACAGTGAAAATTGTTTCTACAGGAAGCCCGAAAACTGCTTCTACAGGAAGACAGAAAACAGTCAGCACAGGACTTTCTACAGGAAGTCTGAAGACAGAGCAACAGAGGGAAAAATCACCGGAAATTTTAGCTAGGGAGGCAGCAGCTATGTTGGCCACCCTAAGCACATCTCCCAAGCAGAAGGAAAAGCGAAAGAAAGAGCCTTCCCTGTATTTTAAGGCAAGAAGGAGTGTGAGGATTAAGACTGGCAGACCCCAGCCTCAGTCAAAAGAGCCAATTACAATGGTAGACACCCCAGCTACACAAAAGGAGAGGTCTCCCTCAAAGGCATCCATCACCTATGAACGAGGAAGCCCGAAGACATCCACCTGGAGAGAAAGAATGAAAATGTTGGACATAAAGGCCTCTCTACAGGATGCTGAGACAGTTCTATAGGAAGCTGAGAAATCTCTAGGAAAAGGAGCACAGGCAATGGGAAGAAGCAGAGAGAAAAGCATGGTTTTATGACCGAGAAGAGGACATCACTTCAGAAGCTTGGCATGACAGGGAGGCCACCAGGGCCATCAAAGATGAGGAGATAGATCAGTTGCTCAGAGGATGAGCAACACTTTCAGTAGGGGGTGATGATGAGCCCCAAAAATGGATAATTATATGGGCTCATTCAACCTCCTAATTCGACTTAATCCACCATTCTCATTAGTTTATTGCATGTTTTTTATTATATTTATGCTAATAGAGTGAATTGGGTTAGTCATTATGCCAACAAGTCTAATGTGTGCTTTGTGTAGTCTTTTTTGTCAATTTGGAGACAAAATCAAACGTTTTAATGAGCACTTGGCAGCCAAATTCGTGGGAGAACAAGGGAGAGGATTTGTAGGAAGGTGCCCCCTTCATTTATGGGCCCTTACCTCGAATTCTCCACCATCAGCTCGGAGTTCAAGGGCCACCAAATCAATTATCACAAGGGCAGCCGAGCAAGTGCTAGTAAAAGTGTTGTTAACTACAAGTTTTGGCAGCCGAGTTCCTAAAGTTTAGGAGGGTTGTTGGGGTCCTCAATTTGTATAAATAAGAAGGCTTAGGGCCTCATTTTGGTTAGCCAGTAGTTAGTCATTTTGTAAGCAGATGTTAGCTAGTTTGTAGTTCGATTTTAGTCAGTAGATTAGCTTTGCATTTCAGCACATTTTCAAGCTTTCCCTTGTGGACAGTTTTTGGTGTAACTCTTATTTTCTTGTTCAATAAAGATGAATCCAGCTTTGCACCAACTCTAAATATCTCTTAGGAGGCTGTAGCTCTTGGGGTTGGGCCCATCTCAAGTGCCAAGTACCTCCTTTGTTTACTTTCACGTGTCTTTGCTGCATTCTTAGAATAAAATCTGCTATTTAGATTTAAATCTTGCTTTGTTATTTAGATTGCTTTTGATGGTTAAAGTAGCTTTTCATGTTCAGATTTAGTTGATAGGTTAATCACAAGGAAGATCTTTAGAAAAAGGCCATCAAACACCTCTGATTTCACCTCTCCCTCAGTGGGATCAGGAGCTGGGATCAAGGTGACCTTGCTGCCACCAAAAACACTAGTTTGCTTTACCATGCAATCCTTAGTTTACTGTTTTCATTTGCAGAAGTTGGTTATGTGTTCAGATCTCTGAAATGTTTCATTGCATAGTTGATATACATGGTTCTCTTCCAAATAAAGTTGTTGTTCATTCACTTTATTGTTAGTTAGATTAGATTAGCTAGGACTTTGATTACTTGCAAGACTTTGTTGATTCAGTTGAACGTATACGATGCAGAGCATCTCTACCACTCTTTCATCCACCTAAGCTTCATCAGAGCCATCTACTCCATCTCCTAGCTAGGTTCCTCGTCTCACATCTGTCCTCTTGCCCACGTAACCCTACCTTTTTGTGCAATCATTGTTTCAGACTTCTTTGAGCCAATTTAGCCATCTACACCTTCTCACCACTCCATCCACCAATCCCTGGGCCACTTCAAACCAGTGTTTTACAACCAGGCCGAGTCAACTCGGAAACGGCCGGGTCAAACCGAGCCATTAAAAAATTTGCAACCAGGCCAGCAAACCGGCTCGGTTGACCGAGTCAACTATGACTCGGCCTAGTCATCCAATGACCAGGCCGCGTCATAGTTGACTAGGTCAACCAGGCCAAGTCCATATTGACCAGGCCGAGTCAATGAAAACTGGCTGGGCAGGCATAAAAGACATAAAAAAATTCATTTTTTGGTATTTTTCAAATGTTTAATGGAGTTTAAGGATTCCAAACTGTTTAATGCAGTTTAAGTCACATATGTTTTAATATGGAATCGAAATCTGCCATATATCTATTATCACTGTTGACTATTCAAGTGTGAAGGGAGCTGAGTTTTGTTGTATGTGTTTCCTCATTCCACAATTATTTCAGATCGTGTCCATTGTTGGAGTGACATGGTTATGCACTGATTTTCTGAGCTGAAGAGTGAAAGGGCTAATATCACTATCATTGTTGAAGATACCAGTGGTCAATCCCTTTGAAATAAGCCCAGGTTCTTCATATCTGTTTAATGTACAGATCTTATAACTTCAGACACCTTCGGATTGTTAACATTCATAACATTATTGATGCCTAATCAAGTTGAAAAACGTTTGTTCTAACAATCTGTTTACTGGTAATTGTCGAAATTTTGGAATTCAGGAACTCAGAAAATTCCACCTCTTTCCCATAATTTCCCTGAATCTTAACCTTAAGAATTTTCAGTCTTGGGGCTGCACTATGAAATAGGAAAAAAAACAGTCAAAACAGCAGACACTATTCCATCTCTTAACAACCCCAATTAGCAAGGCAATCAAGAGAAAATACATCAAGTGTATGCCAACATGTATCAGCACTATAAGGCATTCTTATCATGCATAAA
The DNA here is from genome assembly GCA_031772625.1 of Pinus tabuliformis. NCBI lineage: Eukaryota > Viridiplantae > Streptophyta > Pinopsida > Pinales > Pinaceae > Pinus > Pinus tabuliformis. The sequence goes on from CM062819.1 coordinate 465,816,305, forward strand.
ACAGATCTGAAAATCACTTCATGACTGCAGAAATAACAGCAGTAAATCTGCCCTATATTTGCCAAGATTAACGTTAAATGATAAATCATATATATCAGTCTAGACTCTATATATAAGGTATCGTCCAAATTACAATTGAAATGTCAAACGATGCCCTGGATGAGGGCCTACTCTTGCACTCAACAGAATACCTAAGAGACTCAAAGTTACAAAACAAATTAATGCAAAAAGGACCTAAACAGTACTATGCTGCTGGTTATAAAGCCTAAAATCTGCAGTTAATATAACTTTTCCTCAAGCCCTACTACACATGTCCGAGCCCTAAACACTTTACTTGAGTCTTGACTCTTCAGTGCAAATGATTATCCACAGTCAAGCATAAGTCCTGTAGTTCATTGTTAGTGGATGTCGAGTTCTTTGGAGCAGGTCTGTAATAAAATTCTGGGTGTGCAATTGAAAAGGAATCCCAACCGAATCACAAGGGAAAAAGGAAGAGAACAGATCTTAAGGATAAAAATTTAAAATAACCCTAGACTCAAGGTAAAACAACACCAACGGATCAAAAATACAATAAAGTTCTGAAATTATACTCAAAGAATTACCCAAACAAATTCCATTGGAAATTTGGAACACACAAAGGAATACAAATTGAAACCCTTACCTTGACACCTAGAGCTACTGTATATTTTTTTCACTGTTCTGATGATGATGATCCAGACTCCAGAGATTGGTCGAGATGATCTTGGCTCCTCTGGCAGTAGCTACTAGCCAGTAGTAGTGTAGCTACTAGCAGTGATGCAGTAGTACTAGTATTGGAGTCTGGTCACCATCACAGTTTACTTTTGTTGTAGAGGCCATTTCTAGCCTCCTTGGTTATTTGTATTTTGTTTTGAGTCTTTGATCATGTATGACAGTTGACTATGTATTGCCATTGGGTACCATTTTGATATAATGGATTGGTTCATGAGCCTACTTTGATCATATGTTGTCTTCCATCTATATTATAATGATGTGTGTTTGGACTTTGGAAACATGAATGAAAATCTTTAAAATTATGTTTAAAATATTTAAAATTATGTTTTTTTATAAAAAAAATAAATATTTAATGTATTTTTTACAACGACCGAGTCATTGAAATCGACTAGGCCGAGTCATTACCGAGTCGGAGCCGGAGTCGGAGTCGATCCTCGGCCGAGTCGGAGTCCGAGTCGGAGTCGTAAAACACTACTTCAGACCCCTATCCTACCTCCATATCCATTCATGCATCTTCCCTCACTCACCCATCCTCCAAAATCCAATTTTTAAACATCCTGTAGAAATTTCTGAACATCCTGTAGAAATTCCTGAACACCCTGTAGAAATTCCTGAACATCCTGTAGAACCCCTGCAAACTTCCCGTAGAAGCTCACGAATGAGGTTTTTGGATAGCCAAACTCTGTGAAACTCTCTGGAAGGGTGTTAGGTACCCCTTAGGCCCCCTCTGAACCTTCCCGACCTCTTCCAAGCATTTCCTCTCGCCAATCCACCTCTGCACAGTCAAAAACAATTAAATTGCATGCATGATAATTGTGACAACTTACTCAAAAATACAAAAAGATGGTTCTTTCAGATTCTGCTGTATTCCGCAAGTAGATTAGCTTCCTTTGAGTTAGCTTTCATCCATCAGTTAAAAAGTTTCTTCTCAGAGTTCATAGAAGTTGGCTTAAGCTCCTAGCGGACTTGTGCCAGCTGACCAAGTGACAGTTGCGGCAAGAGCTAGTACTTGTGCATACAGCGTCGTCGCTTCCAAGTTTGTTACAAACTACCGGGTTGATAAAATTAAAGAAGGAAGTTCTAGGAGTTGCAGCATTATTGCTGCAATACTGAGGCTCACCAACATCAGGCTCCAACTTGGGCACTATCTCGTTGCCCTCCAACAAACCATAAATGCCCAATCCAATAACCAAACATATTTGTCCAAATTGGACAGCTCATCCACTAGCAAAACAACAAATCAAGAAGGCTAAACCATGGTTGCAAGGGAGCACCCCCCCCCCCTCAAATCTGCTCCCGGAGCACACTCCACTTCGGAGTGATCAGGAGCGCGCTCCTGCAAAAAAAAATTGCTCCCTAGTTATTTGCAAATTTTTTGTCTCAAAGATGTTCCATATGCAAATGTTTTTCAAAGAAACAAGAGTTTTTAACTAGGGCAGCCTAATATTCAAGCCTATGGCCCTAGTATTGACATTCTCTTTTATCTTTCATTTTCATCCTTTTACTTAACTTTTTAACATTATCATGAAATGACTCAGGATGTTTGAGAGTGGTTCCAACCTCATTGGATTTCATATGGAGAAAGTAGAATTTTAGATCTCACTCAAAATCCAGCAAACTTATCAATTTTCAGGATTTTAGGATTGGGGGGATTGCAATGTTTCCATTGGATTTTGCCATGTACTAGGGTATGGAACTCATATTTAATCAAGAACACCAAGCCCTCTATGTACCTTGATGTTAGTGACATTGGTTGTCGAACTCCTCTATCATAACCCTACTAAAAATATACCCATCACTCAAACGAAATCTTGACTTGACATGCTACGTTTTTTCTATCTTATATTAATTTCTTAGAGGGTGATATTAATGACAAAAATCCCAAGATAGACAATGATTTTGATGATATGTAGCTACCTATTGTAGCATGATTTTTTTGATGCTAGAGGCTATCTAGAGCCTATTTGTTGATGTATTTTCGATTCAAAGATGGATTGCACTTGATGCTATTTTGGTTATGTGAACCCTTGCATGTTATATAAATGAGAACTTGTAACTTGTGGATGTGGTTGGTGAAGATTTAAACTTCTAGATGGTTGATGTTATATGATTTAATCCATGTTTTTATGCTTTTTATATCTAATTCATCATTCTACAGCCTTTTGTTGGCATATACGCATCAAAATATACAAAAATATATATTATATAAAGATGCGCTCCCAAACTGGGAGCTTTTGAAAATGTCGCTCCCTACTCCCGCTCCCAAGTAACCTTGGACTAAACATACCTTATTTAACAGAGATCTTCTGCCCTTCTTGATATAGGCTCCTGTGCTTGCAATCTGATATTTTTGGCACTCTTAGGGCTGACTGTAACTACTATTGCAGCCCCAGAACCATGGCTGAAATACCTCCAAAACACCTCGCTGAGGTCCTCCCTTGACTGTTAACTTGTTACTCGGCCTCTAATAGGGAGTTGTTCCCACCCCTTTCATGACCTCAGCTTAGCCCGGAATTACCACAGTCCTGATCTGCAACAAATCTGCTGCCTGTACAAGAGAGAACACACCCAGGAAACACAAGAATATTGACCAAAAGTTCTCCTCCTCCATGTAGTTGCCTTCTACACATCTTCAGCCTGCTGTCACAAGAAACTAGGGCACAAAACAGCCCTCTTTCTCTCCTTTGCTAGGGCTAGAAGTCTACGGCTTCCTCAAAGGCAAGTATCTTTTGTTGTTGTGCACTTTGGATGTGTTCAAAAGACTCCTAACTCACCTCAATTTATACCTAAATTGAGGGCTCCATCAAATCAACATGGAGGGTTTTTCCAGTTGTCCAATAACTCAAGCCTACATGACTTGTCATCCACAAAACCCACCAACTAGAATAAAAAATTCACATCTCATGATAGACAACTTGGATTTTAGTGATTTTCAATGCTCCCGGTTGCTCTCAGGGTCCTCTATCAACTCAAATCATCACATGTCCATAACTCCTCATGGATTCACACCCACATGCTTGGGTGCAAAGCCCACACCTTGGGTTCCAAGCCCACAAAGCACTTTTGTGGCGCTCCAACTTCCAAAGGGCTTGAAGTACTTCCCAAGCTACGAAAAATCAACAAGGAGTATGATGTTTTTCGGTGTAGACAGGAAGTGGCCTAATGTTGCATTGTGTTCATCATGTTCCACAGTTGAGTATAACTTTGGGTAATTACACCTTTATTGATGACTTTTATGTGGTTGACATTGAGGATACCAATGTTGTGTTGGGTGTTCAGTGGTTGCATTCTATAAGTCCATTTGTTATGAACTTTAAGACTATGCAATTGAGTTTCACAGCAGATGGTAGGAGGGTGGTATTACGGGGCTTAACTCCAGATGCTCCTAGAGTCATTACAGCTAAGAGGATGGAGAGAGTTTTTCAACATTCAGAGGTCAAGTGGGTAGTGCAGTGTTTCATTTCAGAAAGGTCTATTGATACAAGACAGTGTGGGTATCATGTGGACATACAAGGCTTATTAGACAAACATAGTGTGGTGTTTTCATTTCTGCTGCATGGCCTACCTCCAAGTCGTGGTTTTGAGCATGTTATTGAGCTTGTGGACAACAAGCTAGTTGTTACGGATCCCTACCATCATCTTAAACAATTCAAGGATGAGATTGAGAGGACTATTCAGGAGTTGTTGGGTGTAGAACATATACAACCTAGCTCTAGTCCTTTCACTTCTTTTGTTGTCCTGGTAAAGAAGAAGGATGGCACTATGAGGATGTGCATTGATTATCATGCACTAAATAAGAAGACCATCAAGAACAAGTACCATTTTCCATGTATTGATGAGCTGATGGATGAGCTACATGGAGCAGTCTATTTCTCCAAAATAGATCTTCGTTCAAGATATCATCATATCAAGTCCAAGAGTAAGATGTGCACAAAACAGCTTTCAGGTGCCACTTCAGACATTTTGAGTATTTGATGATGCCCTTTGGGTTATCAAATGCTCTAACTACTTTTCAGTCTTGCATGAACCATGTGTTCAACAAGCAATTGCAGAAATTTGTGTTGGTTTTCTTTGATGACATCTCAGTGTATAGCAAGTCATGGGAAGAGCATCTTTGACACCTTGATGAAGTGTTAAGTATATTGGCAGCTAGTTCCATTTTTGCCAAAGCCTCTAAGTGAGAGTTCGGCACAACTGAGCTATTATATTTGGGATATGTCACTTGGGGAGGTGGGGTGAAGGCACATCGAGAGAAGATTCAAGCTATATTTGATTGGCCACAACCAAAGTACATGTCACAATTGTGGGGCTTCATTGGTCTGTGCACATACTATAGACAGTTTGTGAGGGGATTTTCTTCATTAACCACCCCTCTTACAAATTTGACCAAGAAGGATGCTTTTGTTTGGATGAATGAGACTCAAGGAATTATGGATCATCTTAAGGTGTCTTGTTTTGGCTTTACCAGATTTCTCTAAACCTTTTGTGCTTGAGTCTCAAAGGTGTAAAATCGTTTTGTTCACAACTTTACAAAATAACAATGACTAGAACCGAGGCATCCAATATTTGCATTACATGGGCGAGGGCTGTAAAGTCCATGTTGAACAATCCCCTTCCACCTCTTCCGCCAGCCTAAAGTAAACCAAAAGGAAAGTGTGCATCAACGGAGTCCACTATTTCTAGATCCAGTGTTGCTGCTTAACCCCTTAAACGACGTCTAGTGTTATCAGATTTGTCCAATATCTGTAAGGAAGCAGCCACAATTGATTGCTTAAAAAAAACAAAAGCAGTTAAGGTTGTATCTCACAATGCTAATGCGAATGGAAGAGGCCGGGGATTTCCTCGGAATAACAAGAAGATTACTCAAGAAGCAGAGATTAAAAAAGAGACTTCACCGGCTATTTCTAATGTTGATGATGCATCTGCTGGTATTGTAATCAGCATTGATAAGGAAAATCATGTAACATTGATAATTCATCAGGTATTGGTATTAGGGTTGTTTTGATGCAAGACAAGCATCCCATTGCTTAGGAAAGCCTAAAATTGAATGAAATTGAAAAAAGATTCTCCACAAATGATAAGGAGATGTTGGCCATCATGTATGCACTTGAAAAGTTTCGTCAATATCTTGTGGGCAGCAAGTTTACTGTGAAGACCGATCATAACAGCCTCAAGTATTTCATGGAGCAAAAAGGATTAAATGAGAGACAACAACAATGGGTAAAGCAAGCTATAAATGTATGATTTTGAAATTGAATTCATCAAGGGGAAGAATAATTTTGTTGCTAATGCATTATTTAAAAATCCTTCATTCTACTTACTTTCAGAAATTTCAGCCTCTTGGAAAGATCACATACTAGTAGAAGATGCAAAAAATCAACATGCTTGTGATACTTTAGAAGGTAAAATTGATGATGGAAGATATAAACTGATGAATGATATCATCTATTACAAAAATAGATTCTACCTAGTGCCCGAAAGTAGTTTTAAACAAAAAATTCTACTTCTTGTTCATAACAATCAGCGTGTTGATCACCCTGGTTATTTTTAACACATACAGGTCTGTTCATGAAAGGTTCTCATGGAAGGGTATGAAGTATGATGTTCTCAACCATGTGAGGGAATGCATAGAATGCCAATGAAACAACGCGAAAGTTTACTTCCCTGCATGGCTGCTACAACCACTTCCTATTCCCAACCAAAAATGGGAATAAATATCTATGGATTTTATCACAGGGCTGCCTAAGGTAAATGGTAAGAAGTTAGAACTACATTTTATTGTAGTGGACAGACTTACTAAATATGCCCATTTCATGAGAATGCCTTTTGAATCTAAAACTACACAACTTGGTCTATTTTTTGACATGTATTCAGACTTCAAAGTGTGCCTAAGAGGATTGTAAGTGACAGGGGCTGCATATTCATTAGCAATTTTTGGCAAGATATGATGAATTTGGCAGGAACATAACTTGATCATAGCATTAGTTATGAATCATGATCCTCAAACGGATGGTCAAACTGAAATTGTAATAAATGCCTCTAGTGCTACTTGAGGAGCTATGGGTTGGGACAGCAAAAAGCATGGGCAAAATGGTTACATTTGGCAGAATTTTGTTACAACACTACATATTACATGACCATCAACATGACTCCTTTCAAAGCCTTATATGGTTATGAAGCTTTTACATTTGTGAATATGGTCTTTTCAGATTCTAGAGTTCCAAAAGCTCTAGAGTGGGCTAAAGGGAACCAAGATATCCTCCATACACTCGAGAAGAATATTCAGATTGCACTAGAACAACAGAAGAAACATGTTGCTCGCCATCGAATTGAGATCTTTCGAGGTGGGAGACATGGTTTTTTTGGCATCTTCAACCTTATAGACAATCTTCATTGAAGATCAGTGGAGCGAAAAAGCTTAAACCCTGGTTTTATGGTCCTTTCAAGGTGATCAAAAGAATTGCTGAAGTAGCATATGAGTTGGAGCTGCCTTCTACAAGCAAAATTCACAATGTATTTCATGTATCATGCCTCAAAAAGGCTCTTGGGCAGCATGTGACTCCTTCAACAGAATTACCTCCCATGGATGAAGGTAAATTGATACTTATTCCAGAGACTATTCTGCTGGTAAGAAAGAAACATCCGAATATCTCATCAAATGGAAAAATTTGCCCTTGGAGGATGCAACACGGGAAGGGGAGGAGATTCTTAAGCATCCTAATCTACAAATGCTCGAGGACAAGCATTCTTTGGGCAGGGAGGACTGCAATGTCCCCAACTCATACCAGGAAAACTAAATGCAAATCAGTTGTCCTTTCCTTGGCTTACCCAAGACGAAAAGGACATAGAGCAACATTGGGTTTGGGCACATGCACAAGGAGACTGAGCATGAATGGGAGTTATTTGGAGTGCACGCATGAGTAAACTATAGACCCTTGGGACACATGCACTAATTTAGGAATGAGTTGCCACTTTTCTTGGAGTTAACTACAGCACATGCATGCATCGGGAGATCACTGAATGTGTGGTCCAGTTAACTAGGCACGTGCCTTTTTCTCTCCCACTTCACAGCAGTTTGACATAAGAGTATCTCCACTAGACTAAGTGCATGCTTCTTCTCTCCACTTCTACTTCAGTTGAACTCACGCATACTCCCTTAGATAACTGAGCGTATGGTCCAATTAACTAGGCACATGCCTTTTTCTCTCCCACTTATCAGCAGTTTGACATAAGAGTATCTCCACTAGACTAAGCACATGCTTCTTCTCTTCACTTCTACTTCAATTGAACTCAAGCGTACTCCTTTAGCCATGCGCATGGCCATCTCATCCTAGTTCACCAGCAGTTAACCAAAATGCATGGAAGTTGAAGGCAGAGTCTTACAAGGATATTTCACCTCCCATAATTAATAAAAGGAGAAGTTCGCTTTGCTAGCTGGGTAAGATATACATTGTGAGCTTTCTATTCTACATTGTTGTAACTTTAAGCTTAGGGTCTGACAACCTTGAGACTTGAGTATCCCTGGTTTCAGAGAGACATATGGGCTCCCCATAGTCAGAAGGCCATGTTTCGGTGAAAGAGCTTTGGTTTGTGAGACCCTAGAACATCATCTTTCTGGGCTGCAATCATTCATCAGGCTTGGAAGTCGATTAAGAGGTAAAATTCAGAGGACAATTTCAGCAAGTAATTTTCGTAGTTGTAATTTCTGATATTTTTTGAACAGTAATGGGTATTTTTATATTAGATGATGATCTGGCAAGGAGCCAGAGGAATGGAAGTTATAGCGCTCAGGATAGCAGTTGATCTCTGCCTCTTATAAGACATTCAAAAATGAGGAAAAGATGCTACAGCATGAGCTACCTGAAATTCTATGCAATCTTGAAGGTCTGCAGGTGAAGATGGCACAAAAATGTCCACCCAGAAAAATAAATAAGCAATACATCATATAAAAACAGAGTAAATCTTGGAAGTGATTTCCTTATAACTAGGGACAATTGGATCTCTTCTGAGTGAGTTTTGCAAAGAAATCCTTAATCCTGTCTTTACCTGATTGTTCCTCTCTGCCTTCTTCTTAGGAGACCATCTTTTCACTGGATAGAAAAAACTGACTTTTGTTGCTAAATCAATCTCTTTGACTATGATGCTCTGAGATTGCCATTCTAATTTCTGATTTTATATGCAAATAAAATTTCAGATTATGTTGTGCCCTCGTTTTTTAAATATTGTTTTTTTTCTAGTATTTCTATTTGGGGATATTACAGTGATGCCAATGAGGAGATCATATGTTCCAATCTGGGCAAGTCCTCAGGATTAACAACCACTCTTGCAGCTGCCAATTGACACCTTCCTCCATCCAGATAATTTGAAGAAGAGAGAGTAATCTCAGGAAGTTTTCCTTCAGTAATTAAAAAAAAAAAAGTGTTAGGCTGGGGGGATCCTGCAAAGTGTAATTCAGGTAAAAAATATTTAAACCAGGTTGTAAATTAAATTTATTACGTTCTCCAAGTTAGCAGAGCACAAATATAAGTAATGAATGAATCCAAAATATGCCAAATTTTTCAAGTGACATTGGTTGTCAAATTAGTTGCAAACTACTTGCCTGAGAACCATTGAAAAATCCACAAGTTGCATGTCCTAACAGATTAGTATTTCTACTTCTTATGAAATTGCATTTTAATGTTCAGAATTCTTATATCATTCTAAAGAAACAGCTCAACAAACTTGAATCCTTTTTAGCAAATGCAAGCAACCATTTTATATTTCTAAATTCTGTTAAATATGTATTTACGAGTACCTAAACACTAGACGAATGCATAATATCATAATTAGCATGGTTTTCTTTCTATCTGACAATGAGTTGCTCTATTTTTTATAGCTGTGGTTCGTCACCCTTACAGTATAACACATGCTTAAACTCTTTGGTAACTGCACAGCTTTACAGTTTTGGGATAGGCAAAAAGTACTACTCAGATTGTACTCATCTAAGCGGTAACCATACATTGGATTTGCAGTTATGGCAGAAGGTGCAATTGAAGTTTGAATGAAGTGTGTTGAGTCTGAAATGCAATGCTTTTTATATCAGATTTCAACAGGGGGTGTTTATTACTATGTAAAGTCCTCGAGCAGGGTAGATTCTAAACAACCTTGGGATGGTTACATTATATATTGTATTGTCAACTTTTTCTGGCATAGTTCATCAAGTAACAATTATAACCTTTCCCTAGCTACAAAAAAATAACTAGTGAGACATTTAAATAGATCAATAATGCTTTTAATCATATTTGATGATTTCTGAATTATTCTACAGCACAAATATATTTGATGGTTTTGCAACATATCAATAGCGATGCATTTTATATTGTAGAAAAATATCGAAAATAAATTTTGCATGATCATTGATAACTATTTGATGAATGCTACAATATCAATACCTCCTGACTAATATGACTCATGTAAATGCTACACTAGAAATGGAGAATTCCTACGATATACAATATTACAAAGTAATTTCAGGTGGCCTTCATGAAGTTAAAGGGTTCAATTTCTTGGGATTCATTTATTAAAAATCATACAATGTTTTCTTTTTTCTCCTTTCAATGATAAATGATTTCCATTTTTACTTTCATGACATTATTAACTTGTATTATATTATCACCTACCTTCAACAGCTGAACTCTCAAATTCGCAAATAAGAAAATAAAATAAGGTATTTGCAAATAAAAAAATATTGAAATCAAATCAAATTTATATAAACATCCACTAAAGACCAAATAGGTCAAAGGAACCAGATATTACATCAGTTATGAGAAGTCCATCCAAAAACATAGATGGAATCCAAAATGCCCTTGTAAGATGAGAAATAAATTAACTGAAGAGTATGTACTTTCAGTAGCCTAACTGAATGCTAACTTACGTGTACTGTAGTTCACAAAGATTTATGTTTGACACAATATAAACAGAGAATTCATTTTTCATTTCATACAGTCCATAATGATGCTGATTTGGGTGAGTTCTGCCCATTATTATCCAACAAAGACTTGATGGATGGAGGACCACAGATACTCAACAATACTGGCAGAAAAATAAGGCCATGTAAGAACCCCAGTATCACAAGGGCAAGGTACATTTGAAAATAATACACCTCGAATATTTCTGACCGTGCAAAGCATAGCACAAGGACACCAACAAATTTTGTAACGGTTATTCCACTGAAGACAGAAGCCCCCATGGTTGTAAGTGCCTCTTTCGAGCGTTGTGTCCTGTCTCCTTCACTCACAGAGAATGCATGAGTAATGTGGACACAAAACTCAACTGCAATGCCAATTGACATTACAAGATTCACCACAGAGATTGCATTTAATTGAATACCCAGCAGTGCCATCACACCCATGATATCCAGCACAATCATTGCCAGTACAAGCAAAATTATTGATGAAGCCCATAAACTGCAAGTAATGACAAGACAAACGATAAACACAGCCCCAAGTGCAACTGAAAGATTCACAAAGGTTGTCCTCCAAATGTCCAAGTATTGCTCAAAGAAAATATAGAAGACTGAATATGGAAAAACAGAAATATTTAAAGAATCTGAAACTCTGCCAGCGAACTCCCTTGCAGCTTTCATTGCATTTACAAAATCGCTCTGTTTGTTTAAGGGTGTATGATATGTACGGAATTCTGATGCTTGAATTACTCCATTCTCATATCCTTTGAGATCAACACTATTGGTGTAAGCACCATAACCCCCTTTTGCACAATCTGCAGATGGCAATGCAGTCAAAAACCATGGTAGTTTCTCTCTGAATTGTGTTGTAGATGGGCGGTCTCCAATCAGATCTGAATGTAAGAAGCACGTTGTGCAGTCCTGACAAATCTCACTTATTCCACAGGAGGCATCTCCAGATGCACAGCAAGGTGGCTGATCATCAGGGGGACAGTAGGTCCCATTGGGAAATTTGCGGCAGCACCCAAATGCTTCTGGTGATAACCATACAAGAAAGTCATCCAGCCAAGATGCGGCTGGACTTGCAATGTAGCTAGACTCTGGTGTTAAAGCAGCCCTTGATATCTCATTCAATAAAGACTTTGACTCACATCCACTGATAGAGCACAATAAATTTGTGTTGTTTGATTCCAAGCTGTAATTGTAGTTTTTTAAAACAAAGTAAAGCGGAGGTCCAACTCGAAGGTACTCAGATATGTTATTGAAATAGCCTTGGAGATAAGAGTCTCTTGGAAGTACCACTTGTTGCTCTAAACCTGGTTGAAGCCTTGTAGTTAATGCAATGCTTGCAAAAGCAAAACCACTGAACACCAATAGGACTGCAACTTTCACTGCTGGTATGCTTAGTACAGGTGCATGGATATTCTTCATGTACTGCACCAAAAGGCCAGGTTTTTGGTGCCTCCTGCCCAAATTATCATGTTCAAGTTCAGTTGTTGATGGACTAACTCTAATGCAAGGAAAGCAATCAACTCTGTTTCCTTCTGTTCTTATCAAATCAAATGTCATAAGAGAAACAAATGCAGTCACTTGCAGTAAGAAGTCCACTAACACCGCAAGAGCTGCAAACATCGAGAACACTCGACACGCAGGCATAGGGATGAAACTTCCAACTGCAAATGCCACAACCTCTGAAAGGGTTGAAAGTGTTATAGATGGCCCCACTTCAGCAAGTGTGTTTCCCACTCGTTCTTCCAAGGCCAATTCGACTGGCTGGCGTTTAAGTGCATGCACTAAGATGCACATATTGTCAACTCCCACCGCAAGCACTAGAAATGGAATAACTTCAACAATAATTAAAGTGGACTTCACTCCAAGTGCACTGAATAGCCCAATAGATCCAAGTACCGAAAGGACAACAACAAGAACCCCTGACAAACCAAGTAACACCTTCGATGAAACATAAAGAGGTGAAAAGTGTGGTGAAATATCACCCAGTGTCACTGATATGTAGGCAAACATGACAATGTAGCTGATCAATATGGTTACAACATCAGCAGTGCTCTCCCTCTTAAGTTCTTCCTGCACAGAACTTTCTGCAGAAAATGCAAGAGTAAGATTGTGCAACTTTGCCATTGGAATAAGCTCTTCTTTCACTAAATGAATGAAAGAATTCTCCCATGCTAAAGCTTTTCCATTTTCATGTCCTGTCTTGTCCACAGCATTATTAACAGGATATGTGATAACAAATGCAGTAGCCTGTGAATAGTTGCTTCCCTTGTAACCCCCTAATATTGTGCTTGGGTCAACAGGAGCATGATATGAACTCAAGCATGGCTCCGAAGATGTGTAATGCTCAAAGCAAAACAACGCATGTGAAGACCCTTCATAATCATCAAACAGTTCTGGTTTCATTTTATAGTATTGTAAAACAGTTTGACTAGCACACTCCTCACCAACCGGCTTCATGCAGATATCCTTTAGAGATACCAATGATCCAGAGTAGTTTCCTTGAATTCTATCCACCTTTTTCTGCATTTCAAATAATAACTTGATGTTCTTCTCTGTCACAATACTTGGAGCTGGATTATCTTCTGAAAGAGGAATAGTAGCCAAGATAAGCTGTTCTATTCTATAGAAAGGAGACAAGTGGGTGTCAAAGAACTCTTTTTCTTCTGCTGCCTTGCTTCCGGGACCAACCCACAGCTTTTCAGGCCTTGTTTCCACTTCTAAATGGAATAACCCCATACACAACAACAGAACAACTGCAATCGAGATTCCCAAAACAAGACTTGGATGTGTAGCAACAAACACTCCATGACTCCTATAGAATTTAGAGATATAATATTGGATAAATGGCAAACGTGTTCCCTTTTTTGGCATAGTCACCTCTTCATGTCCCTGGGCAGGAAGGGTCATATCTTTATTTTTGCTAACACAAGTAAGTTCACTTTCTTCTTCTTCGGTACTTTGCAATAAGGGCCTCATGCTAAGTGAGGCCCTGCTGGATTTTCCAGTTTTGCATAGGAAACCCCCACCAAATATGAGAGAGACAAGTACAATGTACACTATACCCATTGCAAAATCTACACATTTCACCTTAGCAGAACCAAGGCGAATAGAGCAGGAACCATTCTTATGTGGTACAGGAACAGGCAACGAGTCAGAACAGATACTTGAGGAAGGGCAATCCCCGCAAGAACAACCCAATACAGTATCTCCACATGAAAACACAGATACATTCATTGGCTCCATGGAAGAAGATGGTGGGACTGTTGATATGAAATCGATTGAATATGGTGACCCAGGTTCATCGAGCTCTGCCTGTCGGCCAAGAAATGCAAACCATTCTCTAAAGTCTCTCGCACCTCCTCCCAAAAAGTCAATTGCCCGAGTATTCATTGCCCCAAATTTAACCTCCTTACAAGAGTTGAATAACCCCTCACCAAAAGTATCCGTTACATACAAGGCAATCCCATCAACAGTTGAATTATGGTTATGGTTTTCCTGAGAAATGGATGTAACATTCATAAAAAGGCTTTGATTAGGTGAACATGACATCTCGCAAAAAAGATTCAAAAAGTTTCGTAGGCAGGCAGGGCAGCCAACAAGAAAGGGAATGGCCTGCTGCACTTGTTGACGTAAAATATCAAATTGATCAGATGTGCAACAAACATTCCCTGTAATTGTTGGGCAGAGACTCTGAATCTTTGAAGAGAGTGCCTTACTAGGTTTCGTAGCTGGTACAGAATATGGACAATTTAGAACTTTTCCATCCTCGCGTTTTCCACAAATGCCATACATGGCGCAGTATTCTTTACCATGTTTTTCTGATGAAGAATTTGATATTCTAAGCATATTTGGATCTAATAAAATTCCATGGACAGCTTGCATCATAATAATTACCTGGATCAGTATCAACGCCATTAAAGACATCCTCGAACGATACAAGCAGCCCATGATCAGGACCTTGCGCCGGTCGATCTCCCCGATCCTTCAATGACGGAGTTGGACTTCCTTCACGGCTGAATTCCTTTTATCTTGTCCCTCTTTCAGAGCTCCGAGGTTAGGCTCATATTGCATATAGGAGTCATGGGTTATACCTGGTTAGGGTATATTCGTATCGTGTTCGTCAAGAAAATTAGTAGTCGTATTCGCAGTGCAGCGGATATCAATATTATAACGTGAGAGACTATCTTACTGAAAGATAAATATTAAAAAAAAAAAACTATTATTCTTAATCATTTGTGTTTTTTTAACAATATTATAACGTGAGACACTATCGTAAGATAAATGGTAAGATTAATTTTTGGTTTAAATAGTTTAAGGGTAGTAAGAAGAGGTTCGGTGTAAATTACATATAGAAAGAGATCAGCAAGTGTGAAGTTGAAGAAACAGATCCAGCTTTGCAAGTTAAATAGTCTGAGCAGGGCCTCCAACAGCTATCTAGATCAACGGCTAGATTTGACCAAGAGACAGTCAAAAAGTCAAATTGATTATTTAATATATTAGAATGGGTTTACATTATTAATTTAATAATTAAAAAATTTTATTAAATGGGAAATAGTTATAATGGAGACCTAATATTTATATACCTAAGGTACATGTAAGTTAATAGTTCAATGAAATAAAAATAAAAATAAGCAATTAAATAAATAATAATAATAAATGTTCGTTAGTAGATAAATAAGTAAATTAAAGAAATACTAAAAATAATATATATTCGTTACTATATAAATTGTAAAATAACCCTATATAAAAGTTAGTTACGAAAAACAATAATTAAATAAAATAAGATATAAAATAATATAGATTATTAAGGAATTTAGACTTCTGTGATCCATACAGCTTGAGTGGGCCTAATGGTTAAGAGCATGTGTTTCCTCCTAAGAGGTCACAGGTTCAAAACCAGAGGGGGGTAGAGTATGTATGCCTTCGTAGACTTAGCAGTCAAATCGTTGCGCGGAGGTGGGTCCCTTTTCCCACAAACAAGGGGGTCTCATACACCAATTTGGTGTCTGGCTTGGCTGTGACCTTAAAAATGGATATTATTATTATTATTAATATTATTATAACAATGTTTAGATAATCTTCGGCAAAATCACATAATCAATCATTTGTCGACGCGTTTCGAACCAACCAGTGTGGTTCATCGTCAGGATAAGTTGAAGAACTAATCTGGTTCAGCTTGATTAAATAGGGTGTGCAGAGACTCCAACGGCTATAATGCAAAATATAGATTAGTTTAAGGGTATTTAAGTTGTCAAAATTATTGGATTCACATCTAGTTGTATGATGGATTTTGTTTTGAACTAATAGTCTTTATTACACATGGTACCTTAACAAAACATTTATCATTGTCCACTTAGTTATGGATTTATAAGACATAAATAGGTATTAATGTATGGTTGTGGATTTGTAAGAGATTAAATTTTTTAAGGCATGATTTTTTTTAAGTTTTTGCAACAAGAAGCACTGAGTATAGGGTAGATGTGTAGGCATGTGAAATGTTAGATATTTTTTAAATTCAATTTTTTTAATTGTAATTTTGTTTTTTATTAATAAAATTAACAACATTTTTTTAGATAAAAGAAAATACAATATACATATCACATTAAAATATATAATATATAAATAGTACTTATAAATTAACATTTATTTTACCATATAAATCAGCATAGATTCGTCTTAATCCCTAATCTATTAAGGGTTAAGAGGGATCAAATCTCTCGAGGTGCAAACCTCTTTTTTGAGTGCAAAACTTGAGAAAAGGTTTGCACCTCGAGAGATTTGATCGCTTTGAGCACTTAATATATCTGGGATTAAGATGAATCTAGGTTAGTTATAATATTTGTATCTGTATCTATGTGTGTCTTTCTTATTCCCTCTCTCTATCTCACACGTCGGCCAAATATACCCACACTCTCTCTCTCTGTCTCTCTCTTCTCTTCCTCTTCCACTTTGAGCACTTAATATATCTGGGATTAAGATGGATCTAGGTTGGTTATATAATACTATATAATATCTATATTTGTATCTATGTGTCTCTCTCTTATTCCCTCTCTCTATCTCACCGGCCAAATATACACACACTCTCTCCATATCTATCTATTTATCTCTCTCTCTCTCGCTCTCTCTCTCACTCTCCTCTTCCCTCCCGCTCTCCTCTCTCCCTCACTATCTCTCCCATCTCTCCCTTATCACTCACTCTCTCTCTCTCTCTCTCTCTCTCCACCTTTCTCCATCTATGTCTTTCTTCTTCCCTCCCTCTTTCCCCCCTTCCAACTCCATATCTCCCTCCCTCTCGCTCTCTCGCTTTCCTTCTCTCTATTGAGTCATCTCTCTCTTCCTTACTCTCTCCCTCACTCCATCCACATCTATCCCTTGTCACTCCCTCTCTTTCTCCACCTCTTTTTTCTTTCCTCCCTCTCTCTCCCCCTCCAACTCCATATCTCTCTCTCCCTATCTCCTTCTCTCTCTCCCCTCCTCTCTGTCTTCCTTTCTCTCTCCCCCCCCATCACTCTCTCTCTCTCTCTCTCTCTCTCTCTCTCTCTCTCTCTCTCTCTTTGCCCTCCCGCTTTGTCACTATCTCCCTCCCTCCATCTCTCTCTCCCTCCCCCCCTCTCTCTTAAATCTCTCTCCCCCCATCACTCTCTCTCTCTTCACCCTCCCGCTTTGTCACTATCTCGCTCCCTCCATCTCCCTCCCCTCCCCCCTCTCTCTTAAATCTCTCTCCCCCCATCACTCTCTCTCTCTCTTCACCCTCCCGCTTTGTCACTATTAGCGTCCCACCTTAACCCCCTTATTTATGTAGTAGGATCGAGTCATAGTTATAGTTAAGTAAAGAGTTAATAAAGCCCATATTAATAATTGTAAGTGGTTAACCCGCATTTAATGACGGGACCACTATTAGTTGCAAATGGGTCATGGTATTAGATAGATGGTATTAATAAGAACCATGGTATTGCATGTACGAATCATATATAAAGGATAGAGACTCCCTGTGAGGAGCATCGTGTCTTATTTTGTAACTGAGCTCAGCTCTATTGGAGGTTGCCCCTTCGAAGAGGCAAGTGAACATTACTTTTTGAATAATAAAATACTTGTTGTTGTTTCTCACTATTCTATGTTCTGGGTATATTTCTTAGCATATTTGGTATTCTGGTATCATCTTGCAGGTTAAGAGCATAACAAGTGGTATCAGAGCGCTTTCCAGGGCCGGTGGGATCTCCATTTTTTAGCAATTTTTTTTTTGGCTAGAGACGTGTTCCAGAACCACGGGATCTGTCGTTGAGCGCATAAACCTACGGATTTGGGGAGGCATGCACGCAAGAAATACAAGAGGTGGTAACGCTTGTCAAACTCCCTTGTAACCCCTGTCGGTACCCCGTCGAGTAGTAGCGCATTAGACAGAACCGCGCACGGACTGTCTTCCAAGTACCCTTTGGGTATATCGGAAGCCCCCCCTAGCTCCTTTGAAACCTCACCATAAATAAACTGTCGGCTGTCTTACTGCTACAGTACATCGAGAACAGCACTCGAAGAGATTACTCGCTCGTACGATAGGGTAGTCGGGTTGTATGGCTAAGGGTACTGTTGATACTCCTTAGTTAGTGCCCTGAAACATTGGGTCGATTACTACTGTCAGACCCTTGTGTATATTACAATCTGTAGCACCTGACACTCCTCAAGACCATAGTTCCCTTCTCTATCTCTGGATCACGCATAATCTTTGCCAGATCAGATCTCGCAAGTGGGGGTTTTACAACAGCAGCCGCAATCAGTCCTGCCATTCAGATTTATCAGAACAGCCATTCAGATCTATTAGATCCATCGGATCCATAGCAGCAATCTGTTCCGTCGTTCAAGATATCTCCGGTCAGCCATTCAGATCTCTCAGATCCATCAAATTTGCCATCCAGATCTAAGTAGTTGTGTGGGTTACTATACCTGGGCGTGAGTTTCGCGGGACTTTTGGTAGCATTGACATTTCGGAGATTCGGCGACTGCAGTATTCCTAAGCAAGGAGTAAAACTCCATTAGTCTTGATTGATAGTGGAAGTACGCATAATTTTATCCATCAAAGAGTCGTGGAAGCAGTGCATTGTTTTGTACGAGCAGTTTCTAACTTCCAAGTCCAAATTGCAGATGGGGGAACAATGAAATGTGATGGCCGCTGTGAAAATGTCAAACTTCAAATGGGGGATTATCAGTTAAAGACCCACATGTTTTCCATCCACATGGGATGGTGCGACATTGTCCTTGGTGTTGAATGGCTTCGCACACTGGGCCCAATCACAATGGATTTCCAGGAGTTATATATGAGCTTTAAGCAGAACAACCACACATACCCTCTGCGGACTCCACGCGAGAGCTCCCTCTATCATCAGCTCACATAGGATGGAAAACAGGCTGATCTTCCCCAAGAGTTCACATCGACGGGAAGGTTTGGCACCTCGATGTCGGCTCTTCGCCACCTGGGGCGGTAGTATGTTCCAAGGGTTGGGTTGTTCGCCCATTAAAGCGGTACGTGAGCTGGGTTCAGAACGTCGTGAGACAGTTTGGTCCATATCTGGTGCGGGAATTAGAGCATTGAGAGGACCTTTCCCTAGTACGAGAGGACCGGGAAGGACGCACCTCTGGTGTACCAGTTATCGTGCCCACGGTAGACGCTGGGTAGCCAAGTGCGGAGCGGATAACTACTGAAAGCATATAAGTAGAAAGCCCACCCCAAGATGAGTGCTCTCCTATTCTTACTTCCCTGAGAGACCCTAGTTGCGAACACGGCTGGGACAACGACGGGTTCTCTGTCCTTGCAGGGGATGGAGCGACAAAAGTATTGAGAATCCAAGATAAGGTCACGGTGAGACGAGCCGTTTATAATTATGATAGGTGTCAAGTGGAAGTGCAGTGATGTATGCAGCTGAGGCATCCTAACAGACCGAGAGATTTGAACCTTGTTCCTACATGACCCGATCGATCTGATCGGGTACTATCCATCTATTCTTTTCTTTGTTCAATTGTTTGATAACATGAAACTATGAAACCAAAAGCTCTGCCCTCCCTCTCCGTTGGATAGATAGAAGGGCAGAGGAGGGTTCTCTACCTGGCCCTAATCCTTTTCAGAATTGGGGTCTCACAATCATTGTTAAAAAAGGGCCATCATGTAGTTATAGCTCAACTTAATGCCATCCAGGCCGTCAAACCCAATTCTCTTCCAATTCATCCTAAGATGCAACAGATCTTAAATAACCATCTGCCAGTCTTTGACAAGCCTCATGAGCTTCCACCCTCGAGAGGGGAACATGATCATAGCATCACTTTGGTCACAGGGGCCCAGCCACCAAATGTGCGCCCATATAGATATATGTTCGCCCAAAAGAATGAAATAGAAAAAATAATCAAGGAACTTTTGGAAGCAGGCATCATTCGTCCCAGCATTAGTCTTTATTCATCACCGGTGGTCATGGTGCTCAAGAAAGATGGGGAATGGCGTATGTGTCCAGACTTCAGGGCCCTCAATAAGTTGACAGTCAAAGATAAATTTCCCATCCCAGTTGTTGATGATTTGCTGGATGAATTAAATGGGGCTCAATTCTTCACTAAGCTTGATCTTTGTTCAAGCTACCACCAAATTCGCATGAAAGAAGTCGACATTCCAAAGATTGCTTTTCAAACTCATGAAGGCCATTGTGAGTTTCTGGTCATGCCATTCGGTCTTTGTAATGCCCCATCTACTTTTCAGAGCCTTATGAACCACCTGCTCAAACCATATCTCAGAAAATTTGTCCTTGTTTTCTTCGATGACATCCTCGTCTACAGTCGCACTTGGGCCACACATCTTCAGCATGTAGATTAGCTATTGCACCTGCTCCGCGAGCATAAATTATTTATTAAGATGTCCAAGTGTTCTTTTGGCATGGAAGAAGTTGAGTATTTGGGCCACATTGTGGGGCGTGAAGGTGTCAAGGTGGACCCCAAAATGATCCAGGCAATGCAGGATTGGCCTAAACCTAAGACCTTGAAGAGCCTGAGAGGATTTTTGGGTCTCACGGGCTACTATCGCAAATTTGTTTGCAACCATGGTCGCATTGCGAGGCCCCTCACTCAACTCCTCAAGAAAAATTCATTCCTCTGGAATGATGAAGCAGAGCAGGCCTTTACAGCTCTAAAAAATGCCATGTGTTCCACTCCAGTCCTAGCACTACCCGACTTCACCAAATCTTTTGTCATTGAATGTGATGCTTCGGGTACGGGTATTAGGGCAGTCTTAATACAGGAAGGTCGACCCTTGGCCTTCATAAGCTAACAACTAAGTGGGAAGAATCTAGGACAATCTACCTATGAGAAGGAGATGATGGCCATCTTACATGCAGTAGATACCTGGCGACCTTACTTGTTGGGGCGACGCTTCCAAATCCGCACAGACCATCAAAGTCTTAAACATTTTTTGGAGCAACGCCTATCCTCACCACAACAAAATAAATGGCTCGCCAAAATGCTGGGATATGATTATGAGATAATTTACAAGAAAGGGCACGAAAATATTGTAGCAGATGCATTATCTCGCCAATTTGAGGACGAAAGTACCCTACTCGCCATTTCCCTTCCCATTCCAGAATGGATTGAAGAGGCTCGCAGAGAATGGTTTTCACATCCCTGGCTCTCCCAACTCATTACTCAATTGCAGGTGGATCCAAATTCCACCAAGGGCTACTCGTGGCAGGATGAGATTCTGCGCTACAAGGACAGAGTCATACTATCACCAACGTCCACCCTCAAAAGTAGCATTTTGGCAGAGTTGCACTCATCCCCCATTGCAAGATATTCAGGCTTTCAAAAGACGTATGCTCGCACTCAAAGATCATTTTTTTGGACAGGAATGAAAAAGGACATTCTTACTTTTGTAGTGGAATGCGACGTCTGTCAACGCCACAAAGGAGAGACTGTCAAAGCACCAGGCACATTACAACCATTGCCCATCCCGACATCAATATGGATGGAGGTTTCTATGGATTTCATTACAGGCCTTCCAAAGTCAGGAAACAAGTCAGTCATCATGGTGGTGGTGGACAGACTTTCTAAGTATGCTCATTTTTGCGCCCTACCCCACCCTTTTACACCAACTTTGGTCGCTCAATCTTTCATGGATCAAATCTTCAAATTGCATGGCATGCCCACTTCCATTGTGTCTGATCGTGACCCGGTCTTCACCAGTAATTTTTGGCAGGAACTCTTCAGGCTACAAGGTACCCAACTAAAGCTCAGTACTTCCTATCATCCACAAACTGATGGTCAAACTGAAGCAGTCAACAAATGTCTAGAAACCTACCTTAGGTGTTTCACTTCAGAAAAGCAACATCTCTGGGTACAGTGGTTACCTCTAGCTGAATGGTGGTATAACACCAACTATCATGCCACCACCAAAATGACTCCATATGAAGCAGTTTATGGTCAACTCCCTCCTTCCCCTACTTCTTATATCAAGGGGTGCTCAAAGGTACAAGCAGTGGATCAACTCCTACAGAACTGCGCAACCATGCTAGCCCATCTTAGAGAGAATCTTCATCAAGCTCAAAACCGCATGAAGCAATAGGTAGATCAACATCGATCAGAATGCCAATTTCAAGAAGGAGATCAGGTATTTTTGAGGCTGCAACCATATAAGCAAACATCACTCAAAGACAAGGGGTGTCAGAAACTATCTCCAAAATTCTACGAAGCATATCAAGTACTTCAGCGCATTGGAGAAGTGGCCTACAAGCTAGCTTTGCCACCCACTGCAAAAATCCATCCAGTTTTCCATGTCTCATGCCTCAAGAAAGTGATTAGGAACAATTGCAGAATTCAAACCAGTCTACCTGAACTGGATGAAGAAGGGTCAATCTGGCTCCAACCTGAACAGGTCCTGGACACACGAGAATGGCACCTGCGTGGCCGCATGATCAAGGAAGTCCTCGTCAAGTGGAAAGACACGTCTCTGGAAGATGCAACCTGGGAACCAACCACTATTCTTCAGCAGTTTCCGCAGCTTCAGCCTTGAGGACAAGGCTATTCTTATGGGGGAGGGCATGTTAAGGTCCCACCCTAACCCCCTTATTTATGTAGTAGGATTGAGTCATAGTTATAGTTAAGTAAAGAGTCAATAAAGCCCATATTAATAATTGTAAGTGGTTAACCCACATTTAATGACGGGACCACAGTTAGTTGCAAATGGGCCATGGTATTAGATAGATGGTATTAATAAGAACCATGGTATTGCTCCATGGTATTGCTCCATGGTATTGCATGTATGAATCATATATAAAGGATAGAGACTCCCTGTGAGGAGCATTGTGTCTTATTTTGTAATCGATCTCGGCTCTATTGGAGGTTGCCCCCTCGAAGAGGCAAGTGAACATTGCTTTCAGAATAATAAAATACTTGTTGTTGTTTCTCACTGTTCTATGTTCTGGGTATATTTCTTCGCATATTTGGTATTCTGGTATCATCTTGCAGGTTAAGAGCATAATAGTCACTATCTCCCTCCCTCCATCTCCCCCCTCCCCCCCTCTTAAATTTGATTCCCATGATATTGTGTTTAAGAAAGTACGGAAATTAAAAAAGCTCAATTGGTTGTAAAATATTAAACCTATATTTTGGATCAACCATGTGAAAGAAAATACAACAATGGAAAACTTAAAACAATCATGAACTATTTTTCCTCTATTATCATTAGTCAATTTGTTTATTCTCATTCTTTTTGTAAGCTTGGTAGGACTCCCCGATTTTTGAGTTTACATGTCCATTTTTCACCCAGCTACGGGGGAGGGTAGCACGACATTCGAACCCTCGGTGAGACATTATTCCACAGCCATCACCACTTGAGCTACCCTAGGGGGATTGCTTATTCTCATTTTTAATTTTATTGAAACCTTGATTTAATTTCTATGGGAATCTTGCACTATCTGTCCTCTATTATTGTTAGACAATTCGTTTATTCTCATTTTTAATTTTATTGAAACCTTGATTTAATTTCTATGAGAATCTTTTTAATTGTCATGAGGATAGAGGGTTTAAATATATCTCAAAAGTAATGATAATCCTTTTCCTTTTAGATTTAATTAAAAAATGTTATAAAATTAAATTAAATTAAATTAAAATATTTTGATTGTGAAATAAGTTATATTTTTTGGGCATGTGGTATTGATAAGTCATAGTATTGGCCCATGGTATTATAACAACGCTTATTTAAATGTTAATAACATCCATAGTAAAGTGGGGGTGAATATCCATGGTTAAAAATAGTGTTATAAAATATTTTGACTGTGAAAGAAGTTGTGGTTTTTGGGGGGCATGTGGTATTGATATGCCATGGTATTGGCCCATGGTATGGTAACAAAGCCTATTCACAAGTTAATAACAAAATCAAAATATTAAAAATTGACTTTAACTTTTTATTATTAATTGAGCCAACATTTAAATGTTTACAAGCATATAACTTTATATTACTTTTAACTTTTTTTATTACTTTCAATATTTTTTTGCTCGACTTAAAATGTTAAATGTTAAACATTAAACCTAATTATATACCCCTATACTGGGCCGACATTGACAATGGATTAAATTTGTTAAATGTTAAATGTTAAACATGTTTTTTTTCCTCGACTTAAAATGTTAAATGTTAAACATTTACACCTACATATATACCCCTATACTGGCGATATTGACAATGGATTAAATTTGTTAAATGTTAAATGTTAAACATTTACGCTTGAGATCTACCCCATAGTGGGTTGTAGATTGCTATCGGTGCAATTAAAATAATGATTCCATAACCATCTTTAAATATAATTAATAAGCAGATAAAAAATTAATATTTACATTATAACAAGATTTTTAACCATGAATAAAGAGAAAGATAAAGATAAAGAGAGGGAGGGAGAGAGGGAGAGGAGGGAAGAAAATCATAATACCATGGGCCATCTAGGCTTTCGATTATTATGTTATGGATATAGGCTTTTAATTATTCTCTTACAATACCATGGCTTATCAATACAACATGCCCAGAAACCATAACTTATTTCAAAATCAAAATATTTTACAAATGTTTTATTTTAATTTAATTTTATAACAATTTTTAATTAAATCTAAAAGCAAATTGGTTATAATTACTTTTGAGGTATATCTAAACCCTCCATCCTCACAACTACTAAAAATATTCCCATAGAGATTAAATTGAGGTTTTAATAAATTAAAAATGAGAATACTTTTATATATACATATGTGAAATTTATATAATATAAATAATATTATAAAGAACCAGGATAGATGCATCTTAACCAAGGATCCAAGGGAAGAGAGAAATCAAAGTGACTAAGAATGATAGTGGAACGATAGTGCATGATTCTTTTAAGTTTTGTATTATTGTATTTTCTTTGACATGATTGATCCAAAATATAGGTTTAATATTTTACAACCAATTATGTTTATTTTATTTTTTTATTTAGATACTTTCTTAAATACAATACAATGGGATCATATTTAAGAGAGAGTGAGATGGAGGGGGAATAGAGTGGGGGACAGAGACATGGAGATGGGAGAGACAGGGAGAGAGAGGAAGGAAGAGAGAGAGGAGGGGGGAGGGAGGAGGAGGAGAGAGGGAGGGAGAGAGGTGAATTTGGAGGGGGAGAGAGGGAGGGAAGAAAAAAGACATTGAGAGATAGAGGTGGAGAGAGAGGAATGACAAGGGAGAGATGAAGATGGAATGAGGGAAAGAGGAGACGAGGGAAGAGAGAGAAAAGGAGAGGATAGAGATAGGGAAAAAAATGGGAAGAGAGAGACAAGGAGACATAGATATGGATGGGGGAGAGAGGGGGAGAGCAAGAAGGAGAGAGGGAGGGAGATAGTGACAGAGATGGAGGGTGGAGAGTGTGTGTGTGTAATGGGGGGGAGAGACAGAGGGAGGTGGGAGAGAAAGGGAGAGGGGGGAGAGAGATGGAGTTGGAAGGAGAAGAAAGAGATAGAGAGAGAATGGTAGAGAGGGAGAGGGAGTGACAAGGGAGAGATGGAGAGATAGTGAGGGAGAGAGGAGAGCAAGAGGGGAGAGAGAGAGAGAGAGAGGGAGGGAGAGGACGAGGGACGGAGAGAGAGATAGATAGATATGGAGAGAGAGTGTGTATGTTTTGGGGGTGATAAGGAGAGACAAGTGGAGATAGAAATATAGATGGAGGGGAGAGACAACGCAGAAGAGAGAGGCAAAGAGAGGGAGGGAAGAAGATATATAGACGGGAGATAGAGACAATGGGAGGTAGAGATATAGATGGAGGGGATAGAGAGAGAGAGAGAGAAGGGGAAGAGATAGAGAGGGAGAGATAGATAGATAGATAGATATGGAGAGAGAGTGTGTGTATGTTTGTGGGCTCATATAGAGAGATAAAGAAGGAGAGACAGAGGGAGATAAAGATATAGATGGAGGGGGCGAGAGGGAAGAAGAGAGAGACAAAGAGAGGGAGTGAGGAAGATAAAGAGAGAGAGAGACATGTGTTTAGGGAGTTGAGATAGAGAGACAAATAAGGAGAGATGGAGGGAGGTATAGATATATATGGCAGGGGGAGAGAGGGAAGAAGAGAAAGATAGAGAAAGGGAGGAAGAGGAGTAGAGAGAGAGGGAGGGGGAGAGAGAGAAGGAAAGAGGGAGGGAGAAAGACACATAATGGAAGGGGGTGTCAGTGTCGGTATCTCCATCCCTCCATCAATGATCAAATTTCTCTTTTTGCATGCATATTAGGTGTCCCATCTGATCAGCTGAATTCCATTAGGTCATGGATCAACTAATGATAGTAGTTCATTAATATCAATATCCCTCATGGCATTTACCTGCTGGCTTGTTTTCACATGTTTAGGTCATTTGTTGTCATTTTGTTTCATTTCATTTACCAAAATCAATTTTAGGGTTTTTAGTCTCACTAGGTCTAGGGTTTGCCACCATGGTCATCCAAACCTCAATAAAAGGTCAGCAAGCACATGAGGAAGTTTTATAAGTTCATAAGATCAAAAATTCACTAATGATATGCTCAATAAATGGTTTTTACCTCAAAACTCTGTTTTGAGGTCAAAACAAGGTTTTTTATTTTATGTAATTTAAAGTGTTTTTATATGTAATAAGTTCCAGATGCTACCCTTGCCAACTCCAACCACTGCAGACAAAAGCAAAAGCATCAATGTATCAGTTCATCAAGTGATCAAGAAAAGTCAATTCAAATGAAAAACAGAGTTTATGATGGAAAGTGACTATGACATTATAAAAGTGGGTTTGAAAGAAGGAAAAATCAAAAGGCATCCATATATAAAGTGAAAGGAGTGCTATTCATCTATTTCATTGTGCAAGATACCCTTGGAGAGCTAAAATCGCAATTTGGAGGCAAATTGAACAAAGGAAGTTGAAAACCCTGTTTTCCAAGCAAATCTGCATGGCGTTGCGCATCAGAGGCAGTGCGTTGCACATCAGAGGGTTTCTACCAGTGTAAATTTACAAGGGCGGTGCACATCAGAGGCAGTGCGCTGCACATCAGAGGGTTTCTACCAGTGTAAATTTACAAGGGCGCTGCGCATCAGGAGGGCGTTGCGCATTGGGCCCAGTGCACTGCGCATCAGTCAAGAAGCTGCCAAAACATTCCAAATCACCCAATAACCCTAAAAAATGTTGCATTTCTCTTCTACAAGTAAGTCTTCATTGCATTTGAGCTGAATTTGATCTTCTACATGTTTTCTTCATGAGTTTTGCATTTTAAAACATCAAACCCTAGCTTGTCTTCATCATTTTCCATTTCATTGTACAACTTTCACTCCATAACCAAAACCAACATCATTTTCCCCTTTTCTATCTTACATTGCCCTAAATCAATCCATTAATCCCATTTTCCATATCCCACTCCCCTAAGACAACTCATTCCCTTCATCAAACCCTAAATCCCTCACAAAACCCTAGTTTCCTAAAACCTATCCCTTCATTCCCCAACTCCATTTCCCATTAGTAAAATCTCTTCATACTCATCTCCCTTGTCCTCCCCCATTATCATTTTCCACCATATTATCATCACATCACTTCCCTAAGACAAGCACCAAGCACCATGACAAGAAACAATGAGTCAAGTTATGAAGAAGAAACACTAAGTGACAACTCAAGAGAAAGAAATGTACAGCCTAGGAGACCTCATAAGGGTGGAAAAATTATCAGAGAGGAACCTATTAGCATGACTGAACTCCTTGCTTGCCCCCTTGCTACCACTTGTTTCAGATACCAGTCTTGCTTTGAGTTTTGTGAGATGGTTGAGAGGGTTAAGTATCATCATGAGTTAGCGAAGCAGTTTGTCATAAACATGGAGAATAATGTGGTACACCTTGCTGGAATCAATTTCACTCTTTCACCAACTATTATTGTAGAAGCCACTAGAATGCCAGATGTAGGGGAAAAGTGGAAAAAAAGGCAGAATATCAGCAAGCAGCATTATGAACCATATATTAAGGCCAAATATCATGGTAAACTGAGCAGGGTGTTTCCTTTCAAGTTCTTGGAGGACCGGTATGTTCCACTTATGAAACTTATCATCAAATACTTCACATGTGAGGGTAGGTTCTCCAGACTCTATGCCTACCATATCAGATTACTTATGCACTTCACCAAGGTCAGAATGATGAGTATTCCATATTTCATATGCAAAAACATAGAGAGGATGACTTGTGATTTCAAAAAGAAAACCATACCCACAATAGCTCAACAGTATTTATCACTTTGATGTCATCAAAATTGTCGTTGTGCATCAACTCACTCAATTGGGAGTGTCATGAGAAAAGTTCATTGCCCATGAAATCTTCAAGGGGCCTCAAATTTTTGCAGATCCTCAAGAGGAAGGTGAACCTTCCGGGCAACAAAAAGAGCCTGAAATCAAAACTGAAGAGGCTCACATTCCTGTGTTTATAACTTATGAGAAAGGCACCAGGAGGCTTTTTGCAGCTGCCAAACGAGTATTATCTCCACCAGGGGTGGAAGGGGTCTCATTTTCTTCACCGGATCACAGGAAAATGCTATCTTCACTTGGGGTGAAAGGGGCTTTTCCTTCTTCTTCAGCTGAACAGGTACAGGACAAGGACAAAGGAAAGCAACAAGTGCATGATGAAGGCCCTACTGAAGGGCAGGACAAGGATTTTGTTTTGGTTGAGGAAGATGACACTGATTTGGGCTCTCAAAGCTCAAGACTCAAGGATATGATCATCAAAGAGAAAG
Organism: Pinus tabuliformis; assembly: GCA_031772625.1. NCBI lineage: Eukaryota > Viridiplantae > Streptophyta > Pinopsida > Pinales > Pinaceae > Pinus > Pinus tabuliformis. Next base: position 465,845,265 of record CM062819.1, read on the forward strand.
AGGCTGAAGTCCAAGCCTTATCACTTGACCTTGAGAGGGCTAAATGGATCATTAACTTCCTTGAGCAAGAGAACAAGCAACTGGAGGACAAACAAGCAATTATGGAGCTGCAAACAATTAGAGAAAACAAGCAAGTGGCAAAAAGAAGAAAAACCAAGATGACATCCCTAGAGCAAGAAATTGAGGCTGACCGAGAATCATGGTTGGAAAGAGTGAATATCCACCTTGAGAAGCTGCTTGATAAGGCTAATAAGGAGAAGAAAATGTTGCACCACATGGCTTATCATTACTTAGCTCGGAATAAAATTTGCAAGACAAGGATAAATGGCCTAAAAGCTAAGTTAAAGAGAGCCTTGAGAGCCAAAAAGGAACAAGACAAACTTAAAATTTTGGCTGAAGCTTCCTTGGCTCAGCAAAGCAATTAGTAAGCTTGCCTCTTGCCAAATTTGAAGCAATTTTGAGAAAATTTTGTCATTTCACAATTTTTAAATGTAAAACACAGGAATTTTCAGCTACGCATTGAGTTGGCTAGGAATTTTGCAAAATGGCTTGCATTTTTGGATTCCTCATGGAAAAATAATGAAACCCAGAAAGTTTCATGAAATTTGGAGGAGATTTGGGTCACCTAAAGGGCAAAAAACACCTAAAAAATGCCCTCTCTGCCACTTTTTGGACCCACAGGAACCAGTCTTGGGAGAAATGATTTTTGAAGGGGCAAATGGACTCCAAATCCAAAAATTCCAGTTGTCCTAGAAAGTAGACAGGCAGAGCTTTCTAGCAAGCTATCTTGGGCCTGATTTGGTGAAGTGGAAGGCCTTCAAACTCAGCCTTGAAGTGGCGCTGCGCATCAGGAAAATTTTTGCCAATTTTGCCTAAAAACTCAGAATTTCGCCTAGTTTGCTGCCAGTTTGACTTTTTCTTCTTTCTTTGGTAAATTGATGATGTAATATGATGTACTATGATGTAAAAATGATGAAAAATTACTTGAGGGGGTAGATACATCAGTTAGAGTTGGTTTGAGGATGAATGAATCAGTTTCCATAGTTTTAGAGGCAAGCTGTTCCACTGCCTATTTTTCAGTTCCTAGTTTAGATCTTATTGAAACAATGCCTTGACTCATGGATTCGACCCCTGATGGCTAGCATAGGTGGTTTGATGCCTATATCTTGTACTTTCTTAGTCATTTTTCAAGGTTGGACTCTTGTGGATGCATTGAGCTACTTTGTAAATCACTTCTGCAGTTTGGCAAGGAAATGAACCAGGGTTTTGCAACATTTTGTGGGATTCTTGTGGTAATGTGAATTAGCATTGTTTTCTCCTCTGTTATTTAGTGTTTCTCTTATGTGTATATGTGCCATCATCTATCTTTTTCTGCATAACTAAATGAATCAATATTAATAGGTGGAATCCATTGATGTTCAGTGCTCTGCCTTGGGGTGTCATTTAGTTTTAAATGTTTTCTGTTGTTTGAAGAGGATTCATGAAACTTGCATGCCCTCTCCAACTCCTCACCAGTCTTTAGACTCACCATCACATTCATTTCAAAGTGCTAAAACACTTGCCTACCTCGCCCCACAGAAACCTCTGCAAATCTGAGTTGATTTCCCGGACCCAAAGCTGCCTTCCTCATCTGATCTAGCAACCAACCATTAAAATCAATCAAAATCCTCTGAGCATATACCTAGCCTAAAATTAGTATTCATTTCAGTCATCTCAAACCTTAATTGCCATATTTTATTTGAGATTGACAAGGAGAGAGCCCTCTCTCAACTTGGTAGGGCTAGCTACCAGGTTAAGTGTGGTTTGATGTTACCCTAGACCTGCCTTTCTCAGCCTGAGGTAGATTTAGGCTATAACAGGGGGGGGGGGGAGAGGGAGGAAGAAAGAAAATCATGACTATTTTGGATTTTCACTAAAATAGATGTATTGATAGAGATATAGATATAGATGGAGGAAATGTTTGCACCTCGAGATATTTGATCCCTCTCGGCGCTTGATAGATTTGGGGTTAAGACGGATCTAGGTTGGTGTATTATAAATCAAGAATGTTTGCATATTAAAAGATTTTATTCTTCTATATGTATAATAGATTTAGAAGTATTTAAAATGTTTTGTGCACACATATAAAAAAGAAAGTTGAGCTTGAAATATTTTATTTGTAACCAACATTGAAATATATATATATATTTTTTTCTTAAATGTTATTTATCAAAATAGCACATGTGGAATTATACACCACCTTCATAATCAAATGTGAAAATCATCTAACTAACAATATTTTTTTTAACACAAATGAGTAGTGATTATATTAAATGTGTGCTCAGTCGCAACAAATACACGGGAGATTTAGTGCATTGCATTTCCTTTCATGGGAGCCTCCACTAAGGCATTGTTCGATAGACCAAAAAACTTATGATTGAAGTAGACTATAGTAGCAAGCCGCCATACATATGTCTTACAAAATTGTGCTAACAGAAGGACACATTTGCAGTAGTAAGCCATTAGAAAAGGAAGAATAAAGCCTTCTTTGTAGGCTTGTTTAGATCTAATTTTAGATTTCTAGTGTGGGGGCTTCTAGCAGTGTTGGTGATTTCCTAGTTCTCTGGAACATGGGGTGTGTGTTTCAAGTCCTCTATCTGCCTCCATAGAGCATCCAATTCATCATCCTGATGAGAGAGCCTATCCTTTAGGGACTGGATTTCTTTAGTGAGGAAGATAAGAAAATTTGTTTGTTGATGAAATTTCCATTTGATGTCCATATACTCCATCTGAAGGGCCTCAATTTTCTTGTTGCATGTGTTACAGACGCTAGTGCCTCCAGTGGTAGTTGATTTGTTGTTACTTGTTGACATGGTTGATAGTGTTGTAGGGGGCCTAGGTGACTGAGAAAGCAAGGCTCGGGATATTCAAGCAGGAGGTGTAAGAGATGATACAAGGGTTACATGAGTCACAAACATGCTCAGAGTTGGTAGAAATAACACAGGTGGGAGAGGCGACGTCAAGAGGTGAGAGAGCATTCAAGACAAACGATTCTCTGCTACTCAGGGAAACTAAACAAGGGGTGACAGAATTGTTGAAGCGGGTGCAGAAGACGTCGACGGGTATAGAGCTGGCACAATAAACACCGAAAGGGGGTAGTAATTGGGTCAATTAAGAAAATCCAAGGTAAAGAGAATGTTCAAAGATGGGTAATCGAAAACCATAGGTACCTAAAATCAAGGAAACCAGAGGATTATGCCTTAATGGAAAAAAGAGACCAAATACTAACAGAGCTTAGGAAATGATCTAGGTGGATATTGGTGGCCACACACCTATTCCACTTGGACCCCCAACATTGTTTCCTTTTAGTTCCCTATTTTCCAACACAATTTTCTATTTTTTGCATTTTTTGGGATCCTTAATTTCTGGAGCCATTTTGAGGCCCTAAATGGTGTTTTTAGGGGAAACTGACAAACATAAGTCAGAGAATACATTAGCAATTGAATGTTGTTTTCCTCGGATAGACCTTTCTAATGGGCTATCATGCATGCCAAATGAAGATCATATGCCAAAGTTACGACCCTAAGAAGTTGATGTTCCAACTAACCCCATCGGGGCCCACAAGCTTTTGGCGCTTCATCTCCTAGGGTTAGGTTTTTGGATGTTTAGGGTTTCTCATTGTTTCTTCATGATAAAAAGGCATTAGAGACTCATTGTAACTTAGTTTAGAAGGTATGTAGCCATCACATATCTTCTCAGAGATAAGCTATCATCGCTTAAGATAGTTGCTTTCATTTTGCATGTAACATGCCTTTGTAACACGCCTCCTCTCATATTTACCCACTTACATCGGTGTAATAGCCATGGGTTAAAAGTTCATGTAATAAAAGTTAATAAAGGTAAAATAAGACCAAAAGCAAGGGACACTTATTCCAAGATTAATGTTGGGCAAAATATCCTAGTGGGCATCACTTGTTGTGTTTTACGCTAAGGGGAAATTGGAAAAGGAAATGGCTAATGTTTTGGAAAGGAAAAAAGGTTTTCTTGGCACATTATTTATGAAAATGATGGAAATTAGGAGAAAAGGAAGGTGAAAGGTCACAAGTTGCATGTGAGGAGGAAAATGAAGGAAAATAATGGAAAATTGAAGAAATTAGAGACCTCATCAATAAAAAGACCCATAAGCACCAGTTGGTATCTTTTGTCAGCCTTTTCTCAGTTTAGTGTTAAAATTGTCTCGGAGAGGAGAAAGAAAGTAAGCAAGCAAGGAAGGGAAAGGAAAAGAAAATAAGGACAAGGAAAACAATGGAAGGCAAGGATCAAGTAGCTTCAGCGGGAATACTTGTAGGTAACAAATTGCATGTGTGATTTCCTGGCTGGTTTTGACATGCATGGTATGTGCATGTTGGTATATGGTTCTTTTGTTGCCATAGGCATGGATTTTTTCGGGATTCGACAGTGGATTTTAACCTAGCCTTGCCATTCCTAGATAGCCATGGTGTGATGGGATTGTTCTCGGTTTTAGCTTTGGATTTCCGGATGGTTTTGGAGTTCGGGGTGAGGTGGTCTCAAGAAAATTTCCAAAGGCCTAGGAATCCCTTAATCGGTAGTGACGGGATACACGGTAAAGCCCGAGGGTGGAGACAGGAAAATTCCTCGAGGATGGTGAAGAAATTTGAAGGCATCCAAGCTCGGTTCAGTTTTGTGATCTCATATCCGGTTTAGGTGTGATCACGGTATGGAGAGAGTGGAGGTGGTTTAACCTTTGGATTCCCTTGGTTGTCTTTGGATTGGTTTATCCCATGAGATCCCACATTCATGCTTGGAATATGGCATGGGGGTGATTGGTTGAAATAAATATCTAGTTCAATCAATATATGGTCGGGTGGAACGTGGAAGTCCAGAACCTGGTTGGTAATTGCCTATGGTTAATAAAAGCTAAGTTTCTGTTTCTTTTGGTAAGGAAATGTATTGGTTATTATGTGCCTTTAATGGTTGGTTATTTATCTAGTTAGATGCTGGTTATAAGCATGGTTGTATGACAAATCTTAGTCATGGCTCTTTTCATGTTTCCACTCATAATTGAATAAATAATGAATGCAAGACCTAATTGATGTTATGATAGCTAATGTGAGAAGGTAGAGACCCTTCTTGTTAAAACTCAGTTAAGTTTTTAGTCCCTTATGTTTAGACTTGCATTCATGACCTGTAGGTGGCATATCTACCAAGTGTTTGACAGAATGTCAGTCCCGGTTGGGGATGGTCAGGTCAAGTCTTGGTTCCATTTTTTGGTCTACAAGCATTTTCTTCGTGTCTTTTATGAGTTATGGAAGTTTCATAACTTTTTGGGCAAAGGCTAAGACCCAGCCCTGGAAAGTAGCCTTAATTCTCGCAGTCGCTGGCACAACACTAGCAGAAAAAATCCACAGTCGCAAAAATGCATAACTATGGGAGCGACTGGAAACCCATAGTCGCATGGAGGCCTTGGCAAGGGAGTGATTGGGGCTCTAGGTCAGGGAAAAGGTGTTGTCTCAAGGGTTGGACACCTGGAGGGGTTGGGTTACTCTTGGAGGTCCTGTGGCACTTGAGGGAAGTCAGTAAGGTCTTGTTGTGTTGACTCCATTTCCTTAAGGTCATCTAGGAGGTTGAGTCATATCATAGTAACCCCTCATCTCATGTTTACCCAGGTAAGTCGGTGAAAATGGGTAGATGTGAGAGGATGCGACGTTACAAGGTGGTATCAGAGTGGGTTGCGCTCTCTTTGGTTATATTTGATACCACAAGGTGGTATAAGAGCATGGTTTTGCTCTCTTTGGGTAAATATGATGTTGTCAAGGTTATGGTTGTCATGCATGGGATCAAGGTATATAGTTGGTATGATCATGCATGATGTTATTGTGATGTTATGTTATTACACAAATATGTTTATTATTATACATGTACATGCTAATGTGAATGATCTTGCAGATGAGATAAGCCTCCCCTGAATATCACCAAGGTATGGATTTGACTTTTTTTTATCTATTTGGTTTATCTGACATGGTATACTTACAGGAAGCAAAGAATTCAGGATGACAAGGAAAATGGTAGAATATAGTTCTTGTGACTTTCCCTACAAATCAGTTGGGTAGCAAGGAGAAGAGTATTCTCCTGGTATAGCAAATACATTAAGGAGCTTGAGGGCAAAGATTAGAAGTTGCAAAGAAGACAATGACAGGTTGGTTGAGGCTCAAGAAAGACTTGCAATGGCTTAGGAGAAGCAAGTAGAGGTTAATGTATTAGTCCTTTAGAGCTTGTTAGAGTTACAGAGATAGGGACAACTGAGGATCAGTCAAGAGTAGGAAGAGAAAACTAATGGATCCTATGGTAGCAGATCTCGGTCTAGATACAAGTTGGATAGAGGGGACATAATTAGAGGTGGTAGATCACTGGATACACCTGACAGGAGGACTGGTATGTATGGGCATCATTCTAGTTCCTCATCCAGGAGACATCATTATAGTCATCATCGTCATCATCCTTATAGGAGGAGGGGGTATTTACCTAAGGAGTTCAAGAAGGTGAATCCTCCTACATTTTATGGAGAGATGAAGAAGCTAGAAGATGCAGAGGTATGGTTTCTTGGAATGAAGAAATTCTTCAGATTGCATAGTTATTCAAAGAACATGAAAATAAATATAGCTACTTTCAGTCTTAAAGGGAAGGAAAATATCTAGTGGGAGGATGTAAAGAATGTCAAAGGTATTCGGGAAGAAGACTTGGTTTGGGATGAGTTCGAGAGGCTCTTCAAGAAGAAGTACTTATCGAAGAGGTACTATGATGATAGAGCTAAGTGTTGAAAATAGCAACAAGAAATGTTAAAAATAGAATCCATAAATTCCAATTTAATTTGTCTTTGAATTAAATTGTGAATTAAAATTGTAATTCTTTTCTCATAGGAACTTGTAATAGTTAACTAAGTTAAGTTAACTTAATTAGCATAGGAATTTTGAGTTGCAAGTCTTTCTGAAGTCATGTATATGTTCTCCCTATATTATAGGGGTATAGGTTGAGTTAATTGTGAGTTGTAATTAGATAACTCAATTTACTGAGTTAAGTTCAGTTAAATTAGTTGCAAACTGTTTGAGGAACTAATAGTGAGTTAACGATCAGTTGGTGCACTAATGCATGAACTAGTGCTACTCTAGTTAACTGAAGATTCCCTCATCAAAAGCTCATGCATGTCGATTATGAGAAAGACCCAGTTGAGACTAGAGTGCAAGGACAATGTAATATCAGTTGTATAATTTTTCTGAGTTGTATAGATCATGCATGCAATTAAGAACTAAACCTTGAAGGGATTGCGCAGTTTTGGATGCATTGATTTCCCATTAATGTGGGCTAATCATCCATAGGAATTACGCAAGGAAATAGGGGCTTGGAGAGCAGCAGAAGAGGCTAAGGTTTGGCTTGAGCTTGCTTGTGAGTTGGGAGATTGATCATACTAAGTGTTGGGATTGTTCTTGTGAGAAAAAGCATTGTATTATCATCTTGGATTTCTAATTTAATGCAATACAGATAGTGGGGGTTTTCAGCTGAGGCTTTCCCCGGATACTTATTGTGTTATGTGCCATTGATTTATCTTCTTCTTGTTCATATTGTTTTCATCGATCTATTGGCTTCTGATTGAAAGTAGAAGTAGATTCTTGTCTTGTGCTTTAGTAAATTGCATGAGCTTATGAATCTACAGGAAATTCTACACTAAGGAGTTTTATGAGCTACAGATGGGTTCTATGACAGATGATGAGTACACCAGCAAATTCTTGGAGTTGTTGAGGTATGTGCCATATCTCAAGTAGGAGAGGCTAAAATTCATATATTCATCAATGGATTTCCAACAACATATAGAGATCGGATTGAGTTTGAGGAGCCTATATCACTAGAGGAAGCCATCCAGAAATCGAAGCATTATTATGAGCAATCAAAGCAAAAAATTGAGCCTAAACGCAACTTGAAGGGAAATGAGAAAGTAAAAGGAAAATGGCCACTGAAGTGAGGAAGACCTCAAGATGTAGGTGAGAAAGGAAATGTTGCTCCTTACAATAAGTTCAGTGCAATTGAGAAGGGAAATGCGTCATAGCCTGGAGAGAAACAAACTAGAGGTGATAGTAGAGCACCATTGTAGTGTTGGGTATGTGGCAAAGATCATCATAAAAAAGATTGTCCATTGTATCAGGGAGGTAGGTCTCAGATCTATAGTGTTCAAGAGGTGCAGATAGTTGGGGATGTTGGTCATAGTATTCCTCGGATTTATGCGGCTATGGAAAACATGCAGGCAAATCACCAGGTATCTATCATTGAGATGGATGGTAAGCTTTGTGATCAAGTTATTTCTATTTTGATTGATCCCAGATCTAATTATAGTTATGTTAATCCTAACCTAGTGGATAAGTGTGGCTTGAGAAAAGAAGTGCATGCAGAGTCTTGGTTGGTGCAGTTGGCTACAGGTATGAAGAAGAGAGTTCATCACTGGGTAAGAGCTTGTGCATTTGAGTTGAACGACATGCTTACTGTTCCAGGGAAAAGTGTCTATATAGAACTGCTCTATCCCACTAAGGTGTGACAGCTGCCTTAGAAACAAACAGAGAAAAACTACTTAAGTTTTTCCTTTATGAATTATAGATAGAGAGGAACAGAAAGACCAACCTCTGTCTTGTGCTAATCTCCTGATTTGATTCCCCTCTTCTTTGATAGTCTTCAGCTACCTGTTCCCTTGCATGCCCAGCTTCACAAAGTACCTGTAAGATCACAAAAGCATAGCACTATACAAAGACATGGATCTATAATCATAAACAATCTAGGATCAGATGTAAATTGACCATACAAATGTAGCAAGCATCAATGACACAAAAGCATGGAGGAAAATTTGAATAGCTTTTATTGATAAACAAGAAAAGATCCAAGAGGAGTTGCAACAAGTTGTTATGACCCAGCATCAACCTCCCAGCAAAGAAGCCCCTCTTCACCTCAAACAAAGCTTAGATCACCCAACGATCTGATGTTTGTCTCAAGAAACCAACAACAATTCCTTACAATATGCAAAATTCCAGCCTCTGGATCTCTGGGATGAGGGATCCATATATAGATATCTGTAAGGGGGATGAGTCAGCTTGTGATTTGATTAGTGTCTTCCCTCTGATAGTTCTTGCTTCCACTTGGAGATTGATGGTCTCTTACTCATCCTTGGTCGAATTCAGTGAGGCAAGTGTCACAGGAGAAGATTCTGGAAGCTTCCATTGCCTCTCCACCTCGCGGAATGACACTGCCATTTGTCATTTCTCGTCCATCGCACCCCACAGAAGGGATTTTTGAAATGCAACACACCCAAATAGTGTATTTAGGTGATATGCAATGCACTTAGCCAGTGGAGCAGCTGAAATGATCCTGTTTTGACCAATTCTGAGTAGTTTTTCATGGAGAACTTCTGGGAGAAGCTGTAATCTGTTGACCTTGTTCCTTTAGGGGTTAGAACAACACTTTTAGGGACTTAGGAGCCCTTGGTTTATGGAAATTTCATGCTTGGGGTTGTAGGGCCCAAAAATGTCTATAACAGTTGCCCCCTAAAGCATGAGGTCGTTAATCTTTTGATGTCGGGTGAAATGCTTTATTATGAGGATCTGAAGTTCTTTCAATGCTGGGAGGAGACCTGTAATAAGATACAATACAATACATTATCTTCATAATATTTTCATGATCTAGCTGAGGCAGGCATTCCCATGCTCAGCTTTATGAATTCATTTTCATGTACATAGGACAGAAAATCGTCTGCTTGTAGACTGATGATTCTGATAGAGCCATCATCCTTTTGAGTGGATGATTATCTGTGCAGCAATGATGTACATTTAATGTCTTTATTTCCCTGAATATATATCACAACCCGGATGGATGAAACTAGATCCAGGGTCTTCGATCTTGTTCGATCTTCACTCGAAGTACAAGTCGATCCATGTGAAAGCTGTTCTGGAGTCAAACATGGAAAGACATCGCCTGATTACCAACCAATGATGTAAGCTGTTAACAGGCACGAGAGGAGTCACCGATAATGATAATGACCCTCAAGGTACTGCAGTACAATTCACGTGGTGTGAATAAAGGACTTGGCGTCGAACACCACGCAAAATATTTCGGTCAAAGGCCATTGATGTAAACCTGTCGCCGGAAGTGAGAAACTTGCCCTTGAGGCATGCAAGCTTCAAAGTACTGAATGGGGTGTTCCTAGATCAACTTCTTGGATAATGAGCTGAAGTCGACAAGAAGTGATCCGTCACAGGAAGTGATCCGTCACAGGAGGGCCTTAATGAATCCCACATCAATGACACAGAACGTAGCAAATGATTTTAATGGAGGTGAAAACGATCTGGTGATATAAGGTTCAGGGTGGCGGTCATGAAAGAATGGAGTATAAATGTATGGTAGTGGGTGAGACACAGGTGAATTCTCTGAATGACTTCTCTTGAACATATCGGTGACACTGATGTGATGGATTGGTAGCATTAACCCCAACTGTGGATGGTATGATGGGACCATGGTGATGTGACCGGTGAATGAAACAACCCAACCCGACTCGGACACGGAGTGGAAGTGTCATGTTCAAGAGCGACTTGCTACCAACAAAGTTTCTTCAAGTTTTCTTCCCAATTTTCCCCAGTCATTACTGACCAGTACCTCTTTATTTTTGTCAAGCTTGAGGAGGATAACATATGCTTGTTCTATAATTTGCCCTTCGGGAAAACCCATCGCTATGTTTTAACGAGCCTAGCGATAGTGAAACTCGTTCTCGTCTATAGACAAGCTTGTCGCTATTACACTTTTAACGAGTTTAACGACAAAGATAACTCGGTCCTTTTCAATTTTAGAGAGTTTGAAAAGGAACGTAAAGGTAACTCCAAAATTCCTTTTTCGTCATCTAATCCCTTAAGTCCGAAAAAGTATAAAACAATACAGAAGGGATGAATTTTCGATACTTTTAACAAGCCGAAAAAAACAAGCGCTCGATATTTTTGTGTAATGATCTCTCAGGTCCAAAAAGATTAAAATCTAGAGGAGAGATAGCACTTCTGGTCCCTTTAACGAGCTGGAGAGGCCAATGGCTCGGCAATCTTTTCATATTTTATGAGTCAGTTGAAAAGAGCTTAAAGGAGACTCGTCTTTTGAGGAACGAGTGATAAAATGGGTAGCAACTGATTCCAGGAAAGGTTTGGAATTTTCCAATCACAGCAGTGTTACAAGGATGGCTAGTGAGATCACTCTTAGCAGCGGTTCCTCAAAATGGGTAAACAATCAAATGGGGGTGAATGATCGGCCAATGCAAAAGTGGAGGTGACGGTGCAAACACGACCAAGGCTTTAATGGCTGAAGTACTACATTCACGATGGTTATTTACCGGTGAATAGTTCATTTTTTAACGAGCTTAAACGCGGGGGGAAAAATTTGCTCATGGCTTATGTTTATTTTTTAACGAGCTTGAACTATGTGCTAAAACTGCTCGATTAATCCAGTCGTGTGATAAGAATGTCTCATATAAAAACGACAACTTTTAGAGTTTTGCCCCACATCCTTTCTTTATGCAAGTTAGGAAACGACCAATCCTACAAGTTTAAAGGGTTAGAGGACCTACAAATTTAAAAAATAAATAGTCGCTCTTTGCTTGCAAGCCAAAAGGTTTGCATGCCCCCAGGCATAAAACAGAGTTTCAAGGTTACCCCTTCTTTAGTCCGTTAAAACATTCGTTTTATTGAGAGAGGCCTACCTCTTACAGGTTACCCAAAGATCGTTCTATTCATAGCGCAAACAAAACACTTCTTCGGCGATGTCTACCGAAATAGACAAAGGTGAGTGAAGGAGGCTACTCCACTCACATAACTTTGACAAGAGAATCTTGTTCTAGAATAACCCCCTCTTCCAATCACGGACGGGAGTACAGACTAGTCATATTCTCTCGTGGAAACCTACCATATACCCGAAGTTTTCCTGCCGAAGCAGACCAGGGTGCATGCCCCCTGGGTTTCAGTCATGTCCCCCCAAATCACTCGCGCTCATCGGGTGGACGGACTGGAGATTGAGACATTTCTTGCGTGAAAAGACCATTCAGGGATGGTATATGACTATTTGCTCTGTATGACCCAAGAAATGAAAGCTGGTCTACGAGCTTGACCACTCTTCCTTCGCGCGGAAAACACATTACTCTAAAGAGTGAGGAGACAATTGCTCCCATGCAATAAATATAGTATCGTCCAAGGAGTAGATTGTAATCCAGGGGTCCTTGGACTACCATTACGTTCATGTGAACGGTTTTCCCTCTCAATGTTATGGGCACATCGGGAAGGATCCCTAACGGTCGACTGGTTCCTTTATCAAAACCTGTTATATTTCTCATCTAAGGCAAAAGTGATGGCGAACCAAGCGCTTTCCAAGAAGTTGAGGAAAGGATACTCACAGAAGCCCCTTCATCTATGATGGTACCAGCCATAACCATTCTATATATTTGAACAATGATTCGGAATGGTACACTAGCTGGTAAACGGGGTCTGCCTAGTTGATTCCAGTCGAAGGAGACAACTAGGTTGCTTGGAGGTGGGACCGAATAGACGGTCGGGTACAAATCTGATGAACTTCCTTCCTGTGGTAAAGGAATTGGTAAATTGCCCCCATGTTCGTTGGAGTCTGTGCTTATGAAAAGAATTTGGACGGTGTCATCCTTGTTCTCTTCAGTGACTGTATCATCTGAAGATGGAACCTCTGAAGGAAAGACCGGGTCAACTGCCACCTCGACCTTTTGACTTTCGTCTGGTATGAGTTCAGATGGTTTGTCTTCAATGAAAGATGCTTCAACCGACCACCTGAGCAGGCCAGCCGGATTTTCAACTAGTGACGGACTTGGCAAGAGTTTTTTATATCCAGGGGGAAGTCGTAACGGTGAAACCGGTTGATCGTCCAAAACTCTTTTAGCCTCGTCTAAGAAGGGACAACGGTGGACGGCATGATCGCCTTCGCACAGTTTACAAGGAAATCTATATTTTCCTTTTTGTCCTAGTGCTTCACTTTCACTAGTTGACGGTGCGTTTTTAACATGATCATCAGAGGTTGACGACACCGGGTTGTGCAAACGAGGAGACCAGTCCCTTAAGATCCGAGGGATGCAAGGACAATCTCTGTGATAGTGGTCTCCTTTGCAAATGACACATGGCGATTTAGGCCTGGTCGGTGCAGTGTGTGGATTTTCGCTAGACGACGCTCGTTTGCCCCCATTCGCTTTTGGCTCCTTCTTCTTCTTCTTCTCTTTCTTCTTCTTTTCCTTCTTCTTCTCTTTCTTCTTCTTTTCCTTCTTCTTCTCAGGTACTTGACTTTTGGCTTTACCAGCCCCATCAAGCGAAGAGGAAGGAGGAGAGGAAGAATTAGAGGAAGTAGAAGGTTGGTGGGTAACTCTGGATTCGTCTAGTTGTTGGTTCGACTGTTCAGGAATTGTGGTGTTCTGAACGACAGAGGTTGAGAAAAGCCATACAGGCAAACCAATTGTCAGTCCTGGAAGCGACAATGTGGCCATATGGGGTGCACCAACATCTCCCCAAGAGGAGAAGGGACTAGGATTTCCTCCAAGGGGAATTCCTTGGTTGGTGGATTCCATTTTCTCAACCCAAGATCAACGTAGGAAAGGGGGTAATGAGTTTTCCGTTTAAAATAAATTTTAGACGCTTTGACACAACTTGTTTTTTCAGTTTTTAAGAGTCGAGAAAAAACAAAAGATGACTCTAGTCTCCTTCGATTTTTAATGAGCCTGAAGTGACAAGTGCTCAGATGGACCTTTTCTGTTAAGGAGTCTGAAAAGGAACGAAAGGGACTACTCTGGAAATCTAGGTAGAGGGATTACCAAACCAATCGCAAAATTGTAGAATAATTTTTACGGTACGACAGTCAATCTTCCCGAATGCTGTGTTCAGTGCATTTCGATCGATAGGGTGGCAGACACGGCTTCCTATGGATAAAGGATTAAGCCTATTGGGGTCTCCCAAAATATACTCGACAGTACGTGGGAGCACAAGTCCGTACTGGCACTTATCGTCTCAAAGTGGAGGAATCACCCAACCATCAGTGAGAGCAACAGTTACCAGGGTTTACGACGCCGGAATACGTCTCTAGCCTAGACTTCTAAATGTTGTGCGTTAAGTTCCAAAGCATTGTTAGATTCAATGAATTTATTTTAAGTTGATCTTGTTTATGAAGTTTGCCTTTCAGGTTCACCGCGAGATGTAGATGTAATTCCTAAAATGCAATCTAAGATGATAAACAAACTTTTTATCTTCTTTATGCAATGAAAATCCTAGCTACTAAGGAAAAGAAAGACAAAATCTTTTCACAAAGAGCAAAGAGCACACTCTAAATGCACTTTCCTAAATCAAGCCAATCAGACTGTCTATATGCAAATGCACATGCATGTATTTGTTTTCGACTTTCTTAGTATATGAATGCTAAAAAGAAAGTTGATGCACAAATCTGAATTTCTTTTCAAGTGACAAATATCAACAAGTTTCTTTTCGAAATAAAAAATGGAGACGAACACAACACCTTACGATTTTGAAATGAATACTTGTTCTTAACACTAGAAAATTACAAATTCAGACCAAAAGCAATAGTAAGAGGATAATCGACCATCAACAGCAATCAAACTCTTTCCTACGATTGAAATCGACACTTGTGACAGTTTCAAATCAAAGGACGACAATATGATTATGCTACTTTTGCAAAGGAGAACTGAAAATGACTCAACAAACACACAAAAACATCTATGGTTCTTTTGTACAAAGGAGGCAGAATAACAACAAGGAAAAGGGGTTTCAAACAGACATATACTGATCACAGGCAGCAAAATTCAGGAATAGAAATGGAAAGAATGAACCATAGAAGCCAAAACTGCACAGAGCTAGTCTGATTAGTGCACCTATAACACAAAGAATTTGAAATGCAGCGCAACTTGTCCACTCGGGAAGTGTGCTGAAATTCAGATTCTTTGAACAGTACCTGCGTTGGGCCAGAAACGAGACTCTGTTCGGGTTCCGGGTCACAGTTTGCAGTTCAGTTCTTGGGTTTTGGCCGAGCAAAAAGCAATCAGTAATGCAACAATCAGGGGTAGATCTAAGGAGGATCTAAGAGCTATCACAAGGGCAATCAGATAGTTTGTGAATCAGTTGTTTAAATCATAAATAGATCCAGTAGATGGATTGAAGTAGCAATTATCTACTTTGCATTTGTTATGGCAAATGCAGTTCGAATGCTACCTGTAAGTTTATGAAATAGACAACAAAGAATGATAAACAAACCAACTAATTATCTCCCCAACGGAGTCGCCATTTTGTTATAGGGAAATTGTCTATATAGAACTGCTCTATCCACTAAGGTGTGACAGCTGCCTTAGAAACAAATAGAGAAAAACTACTTTCATTTTTCCTTTATGAATTATAGATAGAGAGGAACAGAAAGACCAACCTCTGTCTTGCGCTAATCTCCTGATTTGATTCCCCTCTTCTTTGATAGCCTTCAGCTACCTGTTCCCTTGCACGCCCAGCTTCACAAAGTACTTGTAAGATCACAGAAGCATAGCACTATACAAAGACATGGATCTATAATCATAAACAATCTAGGATTAGATGTAAATTGACCATACAAATGTAGCAAGTATCAATGACACAAAAGCATAGAGGAAAACTTGAATAACTTTTATTGATAAACAAGAAAAGAGCCAAGAGGAGTTACAACCAGTTGTTCTGACCCAGCATCAACCTCCCAGCAAAGAAGCCCCTCTTCACCTCAAACAAAGCTTAGATCACCCAACAATCTGATGTTTGTCTCAAGAAACCAACAACAATTCCTTACAATATGCAAAATTCCAGCCTTTGGATCTCTGGGATGAGGGATCCATATATAGATATCTGTAAGGGGGATGAGTCAGCTTGTGATTTGATTAGTGTCTTCCCTCTGATAGTTCTTGCTTCCACTTGGAGATTGATGGTCTCTTACTCATCCTTGGTCAAATTCAGCGAGGCAAGTGTCACAGGAGAAGATTCTGGAAGGTTCCATTGCCTCTCCACCTCGCGGAATGACACTTCCATTTGTCATTTCTCGTCCATCGCACCCCACAGAAAGGATTTTTGAAATGCAACGCACCCACACAGTGTATTTAGGTGAGATGCAACGCACTTAGCTAGTGGAGCCGCTGAAATGATCCTGTTTTGACCAATTCTAAGCAGTTTTTCACGGAGAACTTCTGGGAGAAGCTGTAATTTGTTGACCTTGTTCCTTTAGGGGTTAGAACAACACTTTTAGGGACTTAGGAGCCCTTGGTTTATGGACATTTCATGCTTGGGGTTGTAGGGCCCAAAAATGTCTATAACACTTACAACAACACATTTGAATGTACTGTCATTGGGATTGTATAATATGCTTTTGGGTATGGATTGGTTGTATCTTCACAGGACCAAGGTAGATTTCTATGACAAGGCTATTGAGTGCCTAGATGATAATGGAGAGAAGAGAATCTTGCAGGGGAAGAATAAGCCTACATCAGTGAGGATGGTCACAGCTATGCAGGCTAAGCGCAGTTGCAGAAAAGGGTGTGTGATGTTTGCAGTTCATATTTCCAGTGACAAGGGTAAGGATGTTGAGGATGTAGAAATATTCAAGAGGTTCCATGTATTGCAACAGTTTTAGGGTGTGTGTTCAATAGAGATTTCAGAGTTGCCTCCACACAAGGAAGTAGACTTTTCTATTGAGTTGGTACGAGGGGCAACACCAGCATCAAAGGCACCTTATAGGATGAGCACTACAAAATTAGTAGAGTTAAAGTTGCAGCTAAAGGAAATGATTGACAAGGGATACATTAGGCCAATTATATCACCTTGGGGTGAACCAATATTGTTCATGAAGAATAAGGATGATACTCTTAGATTATGCATTGTGACGATCAAGAACAAGTATCCATTGTCGAGGATCGATGACTTGTTTGATCAGTTGAAGGGAGCAACAATGTTATCAGGATACCATCATGTACGCATCAAAGAAAAGGACATCTACAAGACTACCTTCACGACCAGGTATGGGCATTATGAGTTTCTTGTAGTTCCATTCGGTTTGACTAATGCTCCAACTACTTTGATGTGTTTGATGAATAGTGTGTTGCATCCTTATCTGGACAAGTTTGTTATTGTATTCATTGATGATATCTTGATATATTCTAAAAATGAGGAAGACCATGTTGCATTTAGCAGCGGTGTTGAGATTGCTAAGAGAGCATCAGTTGTATGCTAAGCTTAGCAAGTGCAGTTTCTTTCATGTTGGAAAATAAGAAAGGAAGTAAATATTTCTCAATCTTGATAATTTCTTGTGATGTTTCTTATTATTATGATTCTTTATATATTCTTTCTTTAGTTCATCAAGCAATTACCAAAAGCAGCAACACATAAAACAATGAACACAAGATGTAGGCACATGCCAGGGCAAAACCCCCCTCGAGGGGAAAACCCAGTCAAAGTAATTCTTCCTTTCAATAGTATTCTTTGAGACTCTTCACCCTAGACTTTGACCAGACCTTCCCTCCACACCAAGTCAGCCTCCAGAATATTGACCTCTTCCTAACAACTTCGACTATGCAACAACTTGCAGTAGCTAACAACTTCTGACAACAATCCAACTTGGAATACTTCGATCTCCCAATCTAGAGCATGAAACAGAGTGATACCACCACCAAAATTTCGATTTTCCTTGACTTCTTAGACTCACCCAAACTCGCATTCACTTTGGCTTCCCAACAATAGACTTTCTGAGCTACCCACTTCGCACTTCTGCCCAGTAGAGAGAATTTGAATTTGATGAGAAGTGATGCTTCAAATGAATTCGATGGCCTTCCTTTTATAGGCTTATTGTGGGGTTGAATAGGGTCTTAGGCCGACTTGATCTTCCCTTAGGCCGACATGGTTAGGAGGTTCCATAATGCATATGTTATTCAATACCAAACCTTTTTACATGATTCAAAAGCCCAAGAAGGGTCTCTTTAAATGTAAATTAATTTTATAAACTCATAATAAATCCTAGAAGTCCTCAATGGGTACTTTGACCTAAAATATGGTGACCCAAGCATGAAACCCGTGCTTTAATAAGTCACAACAACAATAATAATAATAACAATTTTATTTATTATTTTGACAAGTACATTACATAATGACTCAAGTACATTATTGAAGACCGAATGATCTAGGTGGCTCTAGACACATGCAGAAGTCCAAGAGGACTCAGAAAGGGTCAAAAATAAAAATGTTTGGATTGTGCTTGAACTAGGTTCAAGTTGAATATCTCGTCACCGTGATCGCGATGGTGCGAACGGTTCGTCAAACTGAGTCTGTATGCGAAAATTAGGAGCAGTCAAAGTTCAAGGTTGACTTGGGTGACTGGGCAGGCTTAAGGAGGCAACAATTTGGACAAAATCCAACCACCGGATTCAGGAAAACCCAGGCCAGATTCCGGCAAATTTGTGGCCTGCTTAAATTGATTCCTTCGGTCAATTTTCTGAATTTACAAAAATGCCAAATGATTTTTTTAACATAGAAATAAAAAAAATATATATATTTTAAAATGGTGGTGGGCCATGACCCCTGCCACCCCCATCGCACCTGGAACCATTGCATAACAAAAAATTTGATATTAAATATGGGTCAATGGGCCATGACCCCCACTGACCCTCCAACCTCCAAACCATATAACTATAATATATTATATATGGTGGGGTGGGCCACCTCTGGTGGACCCGACCCATGCCTCACCCACGTTGCCAAGTGTTGAACTGAGGGTGGCGGGGCTCAAACCCGCCCAGCTGGTGTGGCCGGCCCGCCTCCCGAGCACCCTCACACACCAACCACAACTCCATTCACACAACAACCACCACTGTTTAATACACCCAACCTCTAGCATATTCGATGCGTTCAATGAAGGTTAAGTGGTGGGCTGCCCAATGTGGACCCAACTCCCAAAATTATTTATGTTGTTTCAAAACTGAAATGAAATCAGTGTTAAATATGGAGGGGTCGGGGTTTGACCACCCGACCTCCTCCTTATAATTCGACCTTTTACCAATCCGTCTACAACAGTACTTCTTGTTTAATCCGCCCACCAAAATGTATTTAAACCTTTTTGCACAGTGCGTCAGGGAGGCAGGAGCGGGCACGCATTTCTATGCAAGTAGAACCATGAGCAGTGCAGAGAGGGGGCCAAAACCATGATCTGAGCAATTTCTCCTAGGGGCCAGATTTTCACTTTGTCAGTTTTCAACAAATTTTATATGGTTTCAGCATTTCTCGACGCCACGAATTCAACAACACTCTTTGTTTCTCCATCAGAGATCTGCAATTTTCAGGCTTCTTCAATTTTGGAGGTATAAGGTTGTCATTTTTACTTTTGATGTACTTTCATTATTTTTCCATCTAATGAAAACAGGGCCTCCCCACTAATTCGAGCAGGGCCCAGAGATGTAGTCCCTCCTAGACGAACTCCGATATCAATCTTGTGTCTTCTATGTGTGACTTGCTATTCTTCTCTTCCTCTTCTTTATGCACTTGTAATTTCATGGTTAAATGCAAGCTTAATATGTAATTATTTAATGCATCACAAGGAAAATATTTTTTGGGATCAAGTGGTATCAGAGCTAGTCTTTGTAGATGTGAATTGCATGTTTGTATGCTAACAAGAAATAGGCTCTGAAGAGGCGAAGGGAAACTAAAGTCTTTCAATCTTGAAGTGGGGCGTGCACATCAAAGGAGAAGCATGGCAGATGAAGAGGCTCGTTATGAAGAGGAGCTCAATTTCTGCAAAACCTTCTATACAATGGCAGAAAATGTCAGTTAGTTGCTTTCAAGGTTGGAGAAAGCAGAAGGGAAAAAGGCAGAAGAACAAGGTTCAGTGCATGGAAATGGTGGAGAAGAACCCCCTCCTTCTCCTTCCACGAGTGAAAGTTCTTCTTCCTCTCATCACCATCATCATAGAAATTCAAGGGGTGCATCTAAGAAACCTTTCTTTAAATTAGATTTCAAATTTGATCTTCCCATGTATAACGGTGAAAGTAATGCAGAAAAGCTTAATAATTGGATTAGGCAATTTGAGATCTACTACAGGATTCAGCAGATCGAAGAGGACCAGGCAAAGATTCAGTTGAACTCTCTTCAACTGAGTGGCACCGCTCTCATCTGATGGGAGAGAAAATATCGAAGCAATAAGAGTGTGGGTAATCTTCTTTCCTCATGGCCTTGTTTCATTTATGCATTAAAAGAACAATTTTATCCCTTTGGCTATAAGCAAAAGCCTTAATGGATTGGCAATACTTAAGGCAAGGTGGAGGTCAGGATGTTCAAAGCTTTACCGAGGAGTCTAGAAAACAAGCACTTAATTTGGGCATTACACTTGACTCTCCTGAAGTAATAACTAAGTATATTGGATCATTACATAGTTACATTAGACATTCGTTATTATTGTTTGAACCTACTACCATTGACTCGGCCAGTGTAAAGGCCATTCATCTGGAAAATAGGGGAACACATGGACGAGATGACCACCCAAAGAGAACCGCAACAGCCAAGAGAAGGGGAGCAAAGCCCTCTTGTACACATTGTGAGAAAGAGGGGCATGATGAAGAAAATTGTTGGAAGCTGCACCCTAAGCTGAGACCTGAAAGGAATGACAGAAAGGGGAAGCAGAAGGCCGTCACCACCATGCAACAAAACCAAGATTCTGAGTCAGAGGAAGATGAGAAGGTCACAACTGCAGGATTTGCACGAGGTAGGCCCATTGACTTGGGGTCCGATTCCGGCGATGAAACGAAGTTTGCAGCCCTTGGGATCGCGGTAGGAGGACCCATAGATTTGGGGTCTGATTCCGGTAATGAATCAAGGATTTCAACAGACATAACAAAAAGGGCACTCCCTGTAGCAGGACTCCAAGAACTTGAGGAGATCAACCACCGCATCTAAGTAGAGAATGTTGAGCTAAGGAGGCTTCTACAGGAGGCAACAGAAGAAAAACAAAGATTACTATGCCAGTTGCAAGCCAAGGATGAGGCCTTGGAAACGCGACAACATAACCATCTGGAGGTAAAAATCGATTCTTCGATTTCATATGATTTTCATGATGATGAATTCGCTACTTTTGAAAAACATACTACAGGGATTGGATCCAAACTATTGAAGAAGATGGGGTATCAAGGAAAGGGCCTTGGCATCAAAGGCCAAGGCATTGTAAACCCCATAGAAGTCGAGGAATTTCCGCGTCGTGTAGGACTCAGATACGCTAGAAACGGGATGGGAAAAAGCTCTAATACAGCTAGTAACCAACCAACGACAGACGATGAAACTCCTTCCTCACAGTCTAGCGATAGTGAGGTCTCCATGAACATTTATCGAAGGAACACCGGGGGAAAGTGCCCCAAGGCAGCCCGAAAGTTTGGAGGAAAAAGAATTGTTGTAGTCATTGCAACAAAGAGGGACACCAACAAACCACGTGTCCAATGCTCCATGCTCTGGAAACATCGCTAGAGGAGCCAAAAGGTGAACATGTTCAACAAATGAATCCACCCCATTCACAGTGGTTTGCTTTATTAAGTTGGTTTTTTAAAGGTAGTAGCTTGTTATGGCCATTATTGTAAATCATACGTTGCAAGTAAATGTAAAAGTGATGGTGTGTTTCCCATCACTTCAAAACGCAACGATGATATTTTGGCCTTTCCTTATTAGTAGTTGAAGTATTGATTGCTTTTTATGTAATCCTTGGCCAATGAATGTGTGCTATAAACTCTTGGCAAGGAAAGGTTGTTAAGTCATGTGCGGTGTGCATGATTGCAAAAGATGTACTAGTTTCACGTGTAGGTGATTGAAAGTGTGCATTGAAAAGGACACAAACAATGTGCTAAGTGTAAATTCTTTTGGGGTCCAAAATATCCTCAGTGGGGAGGATTGATCCAAGTGTCTCTAGACACATGCAGAAGACCAAGAGGACTCAGAAAGGGTCAAAATCAAAATGTTTGGATTGTGCTCGAACTAGGCTCATGTTGAAGATCTCATCGTCGAGATTGTGGTGGTGTGAACGGTTCGTCAAATTGAGTCCGCATGCGAAAATTAGGAGCAATCAAAGTTCAAGATTGACTTGGGTGACTAGGCAGGCTTAAGGAGGCAACAATTTGGACAAAATCTAGCCACCGAATTCTAGCAAACCTGGGCAAGATTCCGGGCAAATTTGTGGCCTGCTTAAATTGACTCCTTCAGTCAATTTTCCTAATTTACAAAAATGCCAAATGATTTTTTTAACATAAAATTAATATATATATATATATATATATTAAAATGGTGGCGGGCCATGACCCCGCTGCCCCCATCACACCGGAACCATTGCATAACAAAAAAATTGATATTAAATGTGGGCCGATGGGTCATGACCCCCGCCGACCCTCCAACCACCCAACCATGTAACTATAATATATTATATATGGCAGGCGGGCCACCTCTGGTGGACCCAGCCCACGCCTCACCCACGTTGACAAGTGTTGAACCGAGGGCGGCGGGGCTCGAACCCGCCCGACCGGTGTGGCTGGCTCGCCTCCCTGGCACCCTCACATGCCAACCACAACTCCATTCACACAATAACCACCATCGTTTAATACACCCAACCGCCAACATATCTGATGTGTTCAACAAAGGTTAAGGGGCGGGCCGCCCAATGCGGACCCGACCCCCAAAAATATTAATGTTGTTTCAAAACCAAAACGAAATGGGTGTTAAATATGGAGGGGTCGGGGTTTGACCACCCGACCTCCTCCTTATAATTTGACCTTTTACCAATCCGTCTACAATGATACTTCTTGTTTAACCCGCCCACCAAAATGCATTTAAACCTTTTTGCACAGTGCGTCGAGGAGGCAGGAGCGGGCACACATTTTTATGCAGTTGGAACCATGTGCAATGCAGAGAGGGGGGCGGAACCATAATCTGAGCAATTTCTCCAGGGGCGTATTTTCAGTTTGTCAGTTTTCAACAAATTTTATATGGTTTCAACATTTCTCGATGCCACGAATTCAACGGTGATGTCTGTTTCTCCGTCATAGATTTTTAATTTTCAGGCTTCTTCAAATTTGGAGGTATAAGGTGTTAGAGAATTATTTATTACGAAGCAATGGAACACATAAAATACTGCAGAAATATAAACACAGAAAAATACATAAAACAAGAGAGACACAGATATACGTGGTTCACCCAGTTTGGGCTACGTCCACCCCGAACAGCCAGTCCTTCCTTTCTATTATCCAGCAAAAATGAAGAGACACAACCTACAACAAATCCGCTGTAATATCCTCTGTTTTCTCTCACAGTCTCACCTATCTGTTTCTCGCTCAGAGAATACACATCTATGTCACAGCCTCAAATACAATGCCCTCATACAAAGAGAGGGGTTGCCTTCTAGGGCAAAAAACCCTAAACTAAACAAAAGTTCTACCGTTAGATGATTCGCCTAATGAACGACCCAGATTGACTAGAAATTACTATACTTTTACATGGCAATTTTACATCTATTTTTGGCTTCGGGGGCGCTGCCTTCGAACTCCTGCCGGGGGACCGCTGGCCCCCAGACCCCCCAGCCAGGGGGGATCAGCCCCCTGCACCCCACCCCCCCCCCCTGCCCGCGTGGAGGGGTGTACAAACTTCTTGGGGTATACATCCAACTGAAACAAAGACCTTTGAACAATCATTCTCCACACACAATATAAGGTTGTCACTTGGACTTTTGATGTACTTTCATTATTTTTCCATCTAATGAAAATAGGGCCTCCCCACTAATTCGAGTAGGGCTCAGAGACGTAGTCCATCATGGACGAACTCCGATATCAATCCTATGTATTCTATGCGTGAATTGTTATTCTTCTCCTCCTCTTCTTTATGCACCTGTAATTTCCTGGTTAAATGCAAGTTTAATATGTAATTCTTTAATGCATCACAAGGAAAATATTTTTTGGGATCACCGAACATAGTTACTTTTTCCAACACTCCCTCTTAACTAGGGAGGTATCCATAATGTACAATTCCATGGACTAGATTCCTGACCAGGGCAATCTATTCAACCAGTCACTCAACAATTTAGGCACCACAATGCCATGGACTAGATTCCTGATTAGGGAAATCTGTCCAAGTGAGACTAAGGTGGACTCAAACTTTCAACCCCTTTAGGTACCATGAGGCTTACTTGCTAACCACTAACCCAAACATCCAGGTGTATCCAAACAGAGCTCTTTGATCAACACCACCTTTCCAACTTCTAGACATCAACATAATGTTTTAGCTAGATGTCCTTTGAGGCAATGCTTCACTCACAAAGCCTCAACATCACTTAATCCAATAGATCAATAATAACCAATCTCTCCCATTCAAACTTGATTGGTAACTAACATGCTATCAAATCATTCAAGAGATTCACCTGTACGAACACAACCCTAATCGATAATATATACTTTCACAAGTACATAATCAAATACAAACCTTTGGGGTCTTCTAGGCAACAATTTTTTCTTCTCAACTTTCCATAGTAGGACTATCAACCAAATATTTGATAGAAGATTCCTCAATCATAAATTTTTCATCCAACTTCATATGCAACAACATATTCTTCAATCAGACACTGCTATCTTTGTTTCAACAACACTTCAAAATGCATTCTTCAATTTCCTTTTCCTATTCATGGCCTTCACTCAAACTTACAGATATTAGTCCTGGTCTATTGCATGACATATGAAGCATAGAACCATATATGTCACTCCCTCTCAACTAGGAAGCACCTATTTACACGAACTCTCTCTTAATCTTAAGGAGATCCCTTATATTCATGCTTCCTCTTGGAGATCAGCTTCTTCTTTTTGACATCGGATAATTTTTCGCGGCTTCCAACCATTTCATCAAAGTTATCATCACCCCCATCATGCTTATCACATCAATGAGCATCTTCACCAAGTTGAATATTGTGTACATGCACAACTTCAATAGAAAGTACAACCAAAACTATAGAGGCATGATGTTAACCATATCAAAATCATGGAAGCATTTCAAATTTGTTCATATCAGATACCCAGACAAGAGACACATACTCTTCAACATCTTGCTAGGGACTTTATACACCTTAGGCTATTTCAATTTTCATTCCATCTAGAGTTTCAATGTTACTTCCAGAGGTATGACATACCTTCCTTCAACATATAATAAGCCCTAGAAACAATTTCACAAATATAGATATACAAAGTATCTAACAATCTTTCAAAATACATATGTTAGACTTCACACTAGGGATTCATACAAATCCTCTATCTCATACAATATAATCAATCAAAGTTAATCACAACTTAGTCATTATACTGACCAACTTCCACTAGGGTTAGTTCCAAACCCCTAGAATTTCAATCAACCATCAATTGGTCACTAACATGACCAACTCCCACTAGGGTAAGTTTGTGAACCCTAGATTTCCCAGCAATCATCAAACTCAACAATTCAAATTTCAAAAATCTCTTCAAAAATCTCAAAATATCAAATAGTCAACACTCATCAGAGATTTCTACTTTGACTAAGGTTCAACTCCAAAACCCTAGAATTCCAATTTTCACAAATCTCATATCATCATATTCCAGAGATTTTATTTTGACTAAGGTTTAACTCCAAAACCCTAGAATTCCAAAATCTCAACAATCATTAAATACATAGATCTCATATTGTTACATTTCACATCAGACAATGTCACTACTAGGATTTAACTGCAAAAACCTAGATTTTCATTTCCAACAATTACTTTATAGATTTCAGATTGTTATATCGGACATACCAGACAATTTTACTTCATTAGGGTTTAGCTACAACATCCTAGATTTCCAAATATCATTATCCTAAAATCTTAGACAAGGACTTCTATTAAATCCTAAAACTCATGACCATCAAAGACTAGGTCAACACATATCTAGAAATTCATAACCATACATATATCATATGTCCAACAACATTAATACATTTTTCCTAGACCAACCTAGGACTTCAACCAAAAGGACATACCTCTATATGCATATATTTCATCACCATTTATATATATTTCATATCATGAGATAGTCAAACCCAACTTCACAAATATCAATAAGAGTTAGACACATAAACATATTGATTATACTAGGGTTTGACCAGACAATACACACATACCAAGTAAATTAATTATAATACAATATAAGGGTCTTGATCACACATTCCACCAAACCCTAATGAGATAGGGTTCCAATGTAGTACACACATTCCACTAACCCTAATGAATTAGGGTTCCAATGTGGAACATAGAAAACCCTATATTACCAAAACTTCAAAGGTTCCGAGATTTTAGACTTTATCATTCAACCCTAATAAGTTATGATTTACCAATCATGCCAAAATCCCAAACATGACATCATCAATAAATATTTCAACTAGCATTACAATATCCCTAATCAGTTTAGGGTTTCAGACATTCACATTAGCATACCCTTCGGGTAGGGTTTACTAGAACCTGTCTAGGGTTCTACATAGTCAATGAGTGGGGTGGGTAGATTTATCAAGAGATGAATCACCCAAACAAGAATCACTAAGATTCAATACAACTAGTTATAACGAAGTTAGTAATATATCATTAGATGAATAATCCTTTTAATCAATGTATTCAAACCATACCTTTGTTTCTTGACTAACCTTGTCTTGATAGATCCTCCTTCTTGCAGTTGTTTTCCTAATCAAGATAACAAATGGAGAAAGGTGATCAGTATTTAATATAATAAAAAATAAATGAGTACATGAACCCAAAACTAAAAATACATTAGATACTTATTTCTGAGAGTTGTTGGGAGCTCCCTCCAAAGGTTGAGGGAAACCTACAAACTTAAAGCAATACAAAAATGTCTTTTCCAAAGATATGTTAAAAACCTATAAATTATAAAACATATAAAACAAATTATGTAAAGCAAATGAATTAATAGTGTAAGTCCCTAATGTCGGATTCTTCAAGATTGAGTTTCTTTGAGTCTCCTTCTTCAGCAAAGTTGGCTTGATCTCTTCGTCTCTTGTTATTCCTTGGATTCTCGGGGTAGTCACTCTTGTAGTGACCTTTATTATGACATTGACAACACTCTATCTTAGACATGTCAACTTTCTTCCTTCGTCCCTTCGATCTCTTTCCTTTATGATGAGAAACATAAGCATTTGATACTTCTTTGAGATTGACAACCATTGAGATCCTTAATTCTTTTTTAGTACATGCGGTCCATAATTCTTCAAGGGTGGGAGATACCTTCCAACTGTTGAGACCTGAAGCAAATGCACCCCAGGAGAGTGGAAATCCTAATATAGCAGTGATCACCATTTCTTTGTCCGGAATAATCTCATCGATGGCTAAAAGATAGTCCTTGAGTCTATCTATCTTCACAAAGAAGGTTGCAATAGTATCTTCTTTAGTCATCTTAGTATTATCAACTCATTCTTCAAACTTGCTACTTGACCAATGTTCTTAATAGTGAACATCTTCAAAAAGGCTTCATGCATCTACCGAGCATGATCGATGTTAGCTATGAATGGGACAAGATTGTCTTTTATCCCTTCTACCATTAGAGTCATAACCACAAATTCTAGATCCCTGAATTTCACTTTGTCGGCATCACTAGCTTCTTTGGTAGGCTTCTTTACATTTCCTTTTACCAAATCTAACATCTTGTTCTTGAGGATAAGGTCAATCCTCTTCTTCTAGGATCTGAAGTTGGATGCTCCTTCAAATTTGTTCTCACCCTTGATTGAGTTAGACATCTTCCTTGAATATAATAGACTCTTTCCTTGAGATATTGTGTTGGGTCCCTATAATACTAGTGATTACCCCATTACTATTGTAGTTATACCCCTTATTTATATTGTTGTGCCCCTATTACCCCCATGTTGTTATTTTTGTGCCCCATAGAATCCCTCTATTGTTATTTTTGTGGCTTTATATTATTATTGTTAGGTCGGCTGGATTATATTGTGACTCCTTAGACTCCTATATATAGAAAGGAGGTTTTGTCATTTGTATCATCCAAGAATTGTTCATTTATGTAATGTAAAGGAGGTTTCCTCCTCGAAGAGGCTGAATTCTAAGGCGTTGATCTATCTTTTCTATCTTTTCTTGAGCTGGTTTCATAACATTTGGTATCAGAGCTTTGGATTCAAGGGTTTCGCTGCTCCAAACAGGTCATCGTGGCATTTTCGCTATACCTTTTTTTCTATGACGTTTCAGAAGTCGCAAAAAAAACCATTTGAGAAGAAATCACGCTGAACCTTGGGTCCGAATTTCAGAGCTTTTTGCGCGATATTTGCGGAGATATGATCTGAGGAAGTTGGTCTTTTTGCAGACTCCTGAATTACATTCAAAACAGGTGACCTGGGGAAAATCGTCATAACTTTCTCTCTGGGGATCGGATTGAAATTTCGTAAGAAGGTACAGAAAGAGGACAGACTGTAGTTTGGTTCAGATTTAAAGGTTGAAACAGTGACTCGTGGCACGTCATACAAGTTTGCTCTACTGAACTAGTCTAAAAGCAAGTCACTGTGGGAGATTTCACATAACTCTTCCTTGGAGAATCCAATTTGGGTCAGACTTGTGGCATTGGAAAGAGGACGCAGAAGGCTACTACAGGTCACAATTTTAGAACTGGATGATCTGAAATTACAGAGATACATCAGATTCAATATCAGGCTTCTATAAAGTGAAAAAAGGTGTGTAGTTTTTTTTTAAATTTTTGTGTAAGCTTGGTTTAAAGGAATTCAAAGGGCATAGTAAAGCATTATTATCGGTAACTGATGCCCCGAGGAAAGAAAATGCAAACACCTAGTAAGGAACCTGAAAGCTCTAGCATGACTCATGAAGAAGAGGAAGAAATGCTACATGATATATCAAAATTACAAGAACAAGTGCAACAAATGTCACGCTCACAAAAGCTAACAGAAGCTAAGATAAGTGGCGTGGAATCTAAGATAAATGGCGTGGAATCTAAGATAAATGGTGTGGAATCTAAGATAAAGGGCATGGAAGCTAAGATGGATGATTTGAAGACAGATTTGAGGACAGATTTGAAGACAGACATGGCAGATTTGAAGACAGATTTGACAAATTTTCTACAAGAAATACTTACTAATGGTGAAAAGGTTGTAAAGGAAACTCATGATGTGAACAAAAGAAATGTTAATCATGATTCCATAGACGCTAATGTTGGATCGAAGACCCACCATATTCCAAAAATCGATATGAGGAAGTTTGATGGCAAGGATCCCGCCACATGGATATTACAGATGGAGCAGTTCTTCGATCTCAATAATGTGCAAAACACACAAAAGGTACGTATGGCAACTGTATATTTGGAACCAAATCAGTTTGTATGGTATCAATGGCTTTGCTCTCGTAAAAAATTTATCACTTGGGCAATTTTTACGGAAGAATTGATAGCACATTATGAAGATACAAAAAGCAACACTTTTTTTAGCCAATTGATAAGTCTCAAACAAAAGGGTTCAGTAATGGAGCACATTGAGGAGTTCCAAAAATTGAACATAAGGGTAAAAGATATTCCAGAGGAGCATAGGATTGATGTGTTCATAGGGTCTTTAAAGGATAATATCCAACATGATGTTCGCCTTTGGGAACCTGATTCATTAGAGAAGGCATTCAGGTTAGCAAGAAAAATGGAAAGCAAAATTATGGCAACCAGGAAGCATACCACTCACAACTATAAAGACGGAAGTGTTGTTGCCCCTAGTCTTCCACAACCTATAAGGTTGACACCACAAAAATTGGAAGAAAAAAGAGCAAAAGGGCTTTGTTACAGTTGTGATAGCAAATACACTAAAGGTCATAAGTGTGCTGAGAAGAAATTATTCTACATAGATTGTGAAGAGGAAGAAGAAAAGGAGCAAGAAAGGTCAAAAGAAGAAGATATACTCCAGGAACAAAGCCTAGATGAAGAACAAATAAATCCGACCATATCTTGTAATGCATTGGCGGGAATTACCACTCCTCAAACCATCAAGATAGAAGGACAAATCAAGAAGAAAAAGGTAATAGTGTTGATTGATTCAGGAAGCACCCACAATTTTATTCATTGTAGGGTAGCAAAAGAATTGAATTGCTTCCTATATCCAGCACCAGAGTGTCAAGTGATGATTGCAAATGGAGGAACAATAAATTGCTCTGGAAAGTGCCATAATATCAAGCTATCCATGGGAGAATATGTATTGACTAGCCCAATGCTTTCCATTCCAATGGGAGGTGCTGATGTTGTACTAGGAGTCCAATGGCTACAATCCTTGGGTACAATAGCTTTTAATTTTCAAGAACTTTTCATCAAATTTTCTACGGAAGGAAAGGAAGTTGAATTAAGGGGTATTGCAGGAAACCAGAAAGATAATCAGCTCTAATGGTATGACAAAGCTTCTAAAAAAGGAGCAAAGAGGTGTAATTGCACAATTATGTTCGCTAGATGTTTCCACATTGGAATCATCTATTTCTCCAGATCTCCAAAAAGTCTTGGACAATCATTCCAAGGTATTTGAGACTCCCAAAGGTCTCCCACCTATGCGTGATCATGATCATGCTATTCATCTGATTCCAGGAAGTGTTCCTCCAAACATCAGGCCGTACAGATATCCCTATGTCCAAAAAAGTGAAATTGAACGTATGGTTGCAGAAATGCTAGAGGCTGGTATAATTCAACCAAGTCAAAGTTCTTTCTCTGCTCCAGTAGTATTGGTGCACAAGAAGGATGGATCATGGCGCATGTGTCAGGATTATAGGGAGCTCAACAAGCTCACTATTAAAGATAAGTTCCCCATTCCTGTCATTGATGAATTACTGGATGAATTGCATGGATCAATTTACTTCACCAAGTTGGATCTTCGTTCGGGATATCATCAAATCAGAATGAAGATTGAAGACATTCCGAAAATGGCATTTAGAACTCATGAGGGTCATTATGAATTTTTGGTCATGCCTTTTGGCCTTACCAATGCACCTTCAACATTTCAAGGTTTGATGAATTCAATTTTCAAACCATTCCTTAGAAAATTTGTGTTAGTATTTTTTGATGATATACTAATCTACAGCAAGTCTTGGAAGGATCATGTTGAACATGTTGACAGGGTGCTACAACTATTGGAGGAGAAACAATTATATGCAAAAAGATCCAAATGTTTCTTTGGAGTCCAGGAGGTGGAATATTTGGGTCATATTGTATCTCATGAAGGAGTTAAGGTAGACCCTAGCAAAATTAAAGCCATTAAGGAATGGAAAATCCCCACATCCATAAAGCATCTGCGAGGATTTCTTGGGTTGACAGGGTATTATCGCAAGTTTGTTAAGAATTATGGGAGAATAGCAGCACCTCTAACAACATTATTGAAGAAAGATGCATTTTCATGGACTCCGGAAGCAACAAAGGCCTTTGAACATCTTAAAGAGGCAATGTGCCAAGCACCGGTCTTAGCTACACCGGACTTCACAAAAACCTTTATTGTGGAATGTGATGCTTCAGGAAATGGAATTGGTGCTGTTCTAATGCAAGATGAAAGACCCATTGCTTTTGAAAGTCGTCCAATCAAGGGAAAGTTTTTAAGCAAAGCTATTTATGAGAAGGAAATGTTGGCAATACTCCATGCACTTAAGAAATGGCGACCCTACCTAATGGGAAGACACTTCAAGGTAAAAACGGATCATGATAGCCTTAAATACTTTTTAGAACAAAGATTATCCTCTGAAGAGCAACAAAAGTGGGTCACAAAGATGTTGGGTTATGACTTTGAAATCATCTACAAAAAAGGGAAGCAAAATGTGGTGGCAGATGCACTCTCAAGAAAGGATGAGGATGTGGAAGCATTGTTGTGCACCATTTCTATTATCCAACCAGATTGGATAAATGAAGCAAGGGAGGAATGGAAGAATGACGAAGAAGTGTGGGCACTTATTCGAAAGCTACAACAAGATTCCAGTACGTCTGATACATTTAGCTGGCAAAATGATTCATTATTGTACAAAGATCGCTTATACCTCTGTAAGAATTCCCAGCTAAAACAAAAGATTCTTATGGAATTGCACACTTCTCCCTTAGGAGGGCACTCGAGATTTTTAAAAACTTACCACAGGGTTAAGAAGGCATTTTTTTGGGATGGCCTTAAATCAGATATTCAAAAGTTTGTGGCGGAATGTTTGGTTTGCCAACAAAATAAAGTTGAAACAATTAAGACACCGGGTCTATTACAACCTTTATCCATTCCAAGCCAACGTTGGGAGGAGGTTCCAATGGATTTTATCACAGGTTTACCCAAGTCAGAGGGAAAGAGTGTCATCATGGTGGTAGTTGACAAAATTACCAAGTATGCACACTTTTGTGCATTATCACATCCATTTAAAGCCAGTACAGTTTCTACTGCATTTATGGAAACAATTCAAAAGCTACATGGAAACCCAAAGATTATTGTAAGTGACAGAGATCCCATTTTCACTGGAAATTTTTGGACAGAATTATTTTCTTGTCTTGGTACTCAGTTAGCTCATAGCTCATCTTATCATCCTCAATCTGATGGGAAAACTGAGATAGTAAACAAATGTTTGGAAGGATATCTTCGTTGCTTTGTATCTGATAAACAGACACAATGGGTCAAATGGTTGCCTATGGCTGAATGGTGGTATAACACTTCCTTCCATACAACAACAAAAATGACCCCATTTATGGCACTTTATGGGTATCAACCACCATCCATCACATCATATTTAAGAGAAAATTCTAAGGTTCAGGCAGTGGAACATCACATCGAACATCAACAACAAGTCCTCCAACTCTTAAAGGATAACCTCGTGTTGGCACAAAATAGAATGAAACAACAGGCAAATCAACATCGCAGTGAAAGAAGTTTTGATGTAGGTGATTGGGTATTCCTACGGCTACAACCATATAAGCAAATGTCCCTAAAGCAAGCTAAGAAGGATAATAAATTATCACCAAAGTATTATGGTCTATACAAGGTGTTGCAAAAGATTGGTACTATGGCATACAAATTGGAGCTTCCTGCAGCTTCTCGATTGCACCCAGTTTTCCATGTTTCATGTTTAAAGAAGGTTATAGGCGACAAGCTCCCAGTGCAAACAATATTGCCAGAACTTGATGAGGAACTCGGCAGCTACGAAATCGAGCAATTTCAGAGTATCTTATCAAGTGGAAGAACTTATCCGCTGAAGATTCCACTTGGGAGGATGATAATTTTATGCAGAAGTATCCAGAACTACTCAAGCGTTGAGGACAACACTTTTTTGAAGGAGAGGGGCATGTTGGGTCCCTATAATACTAGTGATTACCCCATTACTATTGTAGTTATACCCCTTATTTATATTGTTGTGCCCCTATTACCCCCATGTTGTTATTTCTGTGCCCCATAGAATCCCTCTATTGTTATTTTTGTGGCTTTATATTATTATTGTTAGGTCGGCTGGATTATATTGTGACTCCTTAGACTCCTATATATAGAAAGGAGGTTTTTTCATTTGTATCATCCAAGAATTGTTCATTTATGTAATGTAAAGGAGGTTGCCCCCTCGAAGAGGCTGAATTCTAAGGCGTTGATCTATCTTTTCTATCTTTTCTTGAAAGTTGTTGGGAGCTCCCTCCAAAGGTTGAGGGAAACCTACAAACTTAAAGCAATACAAAAATGTCTTTTCCAAAGATATGTTAAAAACCTATAAATTATAAAACATATTAAACAAATTATGTAAAGCAAATGACTTAATAGTGTAAGTCCCTAATGTCGGATTCTTCAAGATTGAGTTTCTTTGAGTCTCCTTCTTCAGCAAAGTTGGCTTGATCTCTTCGTCTCTTCTTATTCCTTGGATTCTCGGGGTAGTCACTCTTGTAGTGACCTTTCTTATGACATTGACAGCACTCTATCTTAGACATGTAAAATTTCTTCCTTCGTCCCTTCGATCTCTTTCCTTTATGATGAGAAACATAAGCATTTGATACTTCTTTGAGATTGACAACCATTGAGATCCTTAATTCTTTTTTACTACATGCGGTCCATAATTCTTCAAGGGTGGGAGCTACCTTCCAACTGTTGAGACCTGAAGCAAATGCACCCCAGGAGAGTGGAAATCCTAATATAGCAGTGGTCACCATTTCTTTGTCTGGAATAATCTCATCGATGGCTAAAAGATAATCCTTGAGTCTATCTATCTTCACAAAGAAGGTTGCAATAGTATCTTCTTTAGTCATCTTCGTATTATCAACTCATTCTTCAAACTTGCTACTTGACCAATGTTCTTAATAGTGAACATATTCAACAAGGCTTCATACATCTGCCGAGCATGATCGATGTTAGCTATGAATGGGACAAGATTGTCTTTTATCCCTTCTACCATTAGAGTCATAGCCACAAATTCTAGATCCCTGAATTTCACTTTGTCGGCATCACTAGCTTCTTTGGTAGGCTTCTTTACATTTCCTTTTACCAAATCTAACACCTTGTTCTTGAGGATTAGGTCAATCCTCTTCTTCTAGGATCTGAAGTTGGATGCTCCTTCAAATTTGTTCTCACCCTTGATTGAGTTAGACATCTTCCTTGAATATAATAGACTCTTTCCTTGAGATATTGCCTATGAACGAATCCACCTTTTCTTTTTTCTTCACCAAAGCTCTAAAACCATGCTGGAAAATTAGAAAGGCAATAAATATTTTCTTGATCTTGATAATTACTTGTGATGTTTCTTATTATTTAGATTATTTATATCTTCTTTCTTTAGTTAATCAAGAAAT
The DNA here is from genome assembly GCA_031772625.1 of Pinus tabuliformis. Lineage (NCBI taxonomy): Eukaryota > Viridiplantae > Streptophyta > Pinopsida > Pinales > Pinaceae > Pinus > Pinus tabuliformis. Next base: position 465,880,165 of record CM062819.1, read on the forward strand.
TACCAAAAGCAACAACACATAAAATAATGAAAACAAGATGTAGGCACATGCCAGGGAAAAACCTCCCTCGAGGGTAAAACCCACTCAAAGTAATTCTTCCTTTCAATAGTATTATTTGAGACTCTTCACCCTAGAATTTGACTAGACCTTCCCTCCACACCAAGTTAGCCTCTAGAAGAGTGGCCTCTTCCCATATACTTCGTCTATGCAGCAACTTGTAGCAGCTAATAACTTTAGGCAATAGTCCAACTTGGAAGACTTCGATCTCCCAATTTCCCGACAACAGACTTTCCCAACTACCCACTTCGCACTTCTGCCCAGCAAACATATTTTCGCACTTTTTCCCAGTAGAGAGAATTCAAACTTAATGAGAAGTGATGATTCAAATGAATTCAATTTCCTTCCTTTTATAGGCTTCTTGTGGGGTCGAATAGGGTCTTATGCCCACTTGATCTTCCCTTAGGCCGACATGGTGTGGAGGTTCCATAATTCCTATTTTACTCAATACTAAACCTTTTTACATGATTCAAAAGCCCAAGAAGGGTCTCTTTAAATGTACAATAATTCTATAAACTTAGAATAAATCCTAGAAGTCCTCAATGGGGATTTTGACATAAAACATGGTGACCCAAGCATGAAACCCATGCTTTAATAAGTCACAATAATAATAATTATTTTCTTTATCCTTTTGACAAGTACATTACATAATGACTCAAGAACATTATTAAAGACCGAACATAGTTACTTTTTCCAACATTTCAGACATAATTACATTACTTGGGACATGTTGTTTCCAAGAATGGCATAACATTAGACTCAAAAAAGATAAAGGGTATCATGGAGTGGGTAGCTCCTAGAATTGTGGAGGAAGTTAGATCATTCATGGGCTTAGCAGGTTACTATAGGAGGTTCATCAGGAACTTCTCACGCATTGCATATCCTATTACATCATTACAGAGGAAAGGTAAGAAGTTTGAATGGATAGAGGAGTGTGCAACCAATTTTGAGCAGTTGAAGTAATTGTTGACAAATGCTCCAGTGTTAAATATTGATAATCCGGATAAAGAGTTTGTAGTATGTATATATGCTTGTAAGAGAGGGCTTGGTGGAGTCCTTATGCAGGAAGGACAAGTGATATGCTATGAGTCTAGGAAATTAAATGAGCACGAGCAGAACTATGTGACTCATGATCTTGAGTTGGAAGCTATTATTCATGCCTTGAAGATGTGGAGACATTATCTTCTTGGCAGGAGGTTTGTGTTGATGAGCGATCACAGTGGACTAAGATATTTGTTTGACGAACTGAATTTGAACACCAGGCAAGCTAGATGGTTGGATACCCTTAGTGAGTTTGAATTCGAGATCAAATACATCAAGGGTAAGGAGAACAAGGTTGTGGATTCTCTCAACAGGAAAGTGCAGTTGAACCATGTTGCAGTAGTGAGCTCATATGGGACAGATTTACAGGATCAGATCTTACAAGCAAGACAATAGGATGACAAGTATAGGGAGCTTATGCTCAGGTTACAATAGGGTATATGTGATCAGGATGTGGATTATCATCTTATAACAGATGACTTGGTGAGATTTAGGGACAGGATCTATGTGCCAGATGACAGTGAACTCAATAAGCTTATCTTGAGGGAGTTTCATGTAAAACCATATTCAGGTCACCCAAGATACCATAAGACATTGACAATAGTGAAGAATTTATGCCACTAGCCGAATATGAAGAAGGAAGTGGTCAGGTTCATGGTGAGATGCTTGGAGTGTTAGCAGGTCAAAGCATAGTGTAAGCATCGAGGTGGGTTTCTTCAGTTGATTCTGATTTTAGAGTGGAAATGGGAGGTCATTTCCATGGATTTCATTATAGGTCTTCCGAGGACATCAAGAAAACATGATTCTATTATGGTTGTGCTAGACAGGTGATCCATTAATGAAAAAGGTATTATAGACTTTGTGTGAATTTTCTTATGTAACTTAGTGCAACAAATCGAAAAGATTGCAAATAATATAAACACATAAACAAGTCGAAAACACATCAACGCAACCAAATTTAATAAAGGAGTTCACCAGAATTTCTGGCTACGTCTCCTGGTCCTTTCACTTCCAGTGCTGACCTCTTTATTTTGTCTTCAAATTGTTGTTATAGGTATGGGCTCAAAAACATAGTCTCAAATAAGAAAATGGACCTCACCATTGCGTTCAGCTCGGAATTTCGAGTCAAACGAGTATAAACTTGACCATATTTGGCCACTGTGACCTCCAGACCCCCTGGAATGGTCCAAAACCACCTTTTTCCCTACAAAACCACCCTCTGTTTGGAAAAAACCACTCTAGCCTGCATAAAACCACCTTAGTCAGCGCACTGGTGGTATGGCAGGTTCGGCACCTGCAACAGTTTATTAAAAAATTGGTTCAGCTTTGTTTCAAGCCCGAACTGCTGACATGTTGGTTAGCAGAGGTGTGTTAAAGCGTTGCATATATATAATTTTGGAAGGTTGAGGGTTTAAAACCCCCACCCGACCATTCCACCATTGGTTACGTTATACATTGGATATGCGATATATTATGTGTTGGCTCCATTGTTCCGTTGGTTATACATTGTTTGTATGGTATTAATATACCATATGGTTGCTATTCGCGGTGAATGTGGGATATTGCATATGTTTCGAAATATAACGATAACCATAACTTCAAAGGTCTGGCGGTCGTGGGGTTGACCTCGACTGTCCAGCCTTTTTCCGACAAGAATCCCAACACAACATAAATACAAACTCACTGCTTCTGTTACCAAGGCTTGCAATAGCTCAACCAGTGAGCTAGTTCCAGCGAAGTCGTTGCCACTCCGGGAGGTCAGGGGTTCGATCCTCCCTGATCCCCAAAATTTTGGAAATGAAGCCAAATTGGGCAAAATTCGGGCTGCCACGTGTCAGCACCAGATTGGCCCGTATAAACCAATCACAATCTACCACGTCACCTCCTCTACTGACATCATCCAGGACCCATGGCTCATTCCCAGGTTGACACGTGTCCCTGCTGACGTAGGCATTGACTTGGTTGACCGTTGACCATTGACCATTGACCTGGTTGACTGTTGACCTTTGACTTTTGACTTTTTTGCCCTAGTTTTCTACAAACTTTGGCTGGCTCTAACTTCTCCATCCAAACTCGGATTTACGTGTCGTTCACATTGTTGGAATTATATTGACGAGCACTTCGACTTGATGCCATTTTCATCTGCATTTGAAGAATTTGATCCTGAGGCAAAACTGGATCCATTTTGGATCACTCCTCCACACTAGAAGCTTTTGGACCACCAAAAGTTGGTTTTAGCTATCGAGTAAGTGGGGATAAAGTTCCTTCACTTTTAAAATCTCTATCCATCGTGCCTTGCTTGGATTTGTACCTTAGAGTCCAACTCAAAGATACTCAACATTTCCTTGTCGTGAAGTCCTTATCCTCCTGTCAAGAATTGTGTCCTCCTGTAACTCATTGAGATACTCGGGAAAAATATCTTCAATGGAAGGTAGTTGACCTTGCTCTTCGGGATCTTCAACCAATGAAGGCTCATACAATCGCAAGTTTTCAACATTTACGACGAAATAGATCTGCATATAAGCTGGTATATCTAGGCAGAAAGCATTTTCAACAATTTTGTCAAGTATTTTGAAAGGACCATATCTAATTGATTTCAAATTTTTACCTTCCCCTTGCAGTCTTTATTTGCTGATGTACAACTAGAATTGATGACCAACTTGAAAACTATGCTCAATTCGATGCTTGTCATGTCGCACCTTATACTTTGCTTGGCTTCTTTCTAGCTGTTCCTGTACTACCTGATGAATTTCCTGGATTTGTTCAATGAACTTGGTTGCTTTGTCCACATCATTGTGTCCATCAACTGCTATGTCTTTACCAAATACAAAATCCAAGGGAGACTTTGGTATAAAACCAAAACAAGTCTCAAAAGGAGATCTCTAAGTAGAAGAATGTTTTGCATGGTTGTAAGCATGCTGCACATAACACAAATGCTCATCCTAAAGTTTGGGATGCTTGCTGCAATATCCTCAAAGCAACTGTATCACTGTCCTGTTGACTACTTATGTTTGACCATCTGTTTGCGGATGAAACATCATGCTCTTATTTAACTTTGTGTCCATTAACTCCCATAGACTTGACCAAAATTTCCTGACAAATCAAGAATCTCGATCAGATACAGTAGAAGTGGGTAACCCAAGATGAACCCATACATTTTGAAAGAACAACTTTGCAATTTGTTCAGTTGTGACCTATTTATTACATGGTGTCAAAATACACATCTGACTGAACCTATCCACAACTACATACAAATAATCATGACTCTTTCTAGACTTTGGCAATCCCCCAACAAAATCCATGGAAACACTTTCCCAAGGATGAGAAGGAATTGGAAGTTGATTATACAAGCCTAAATTTCTATTACTTGGCTTGCTTGTAGCACGCATAATACATCCTTTAATATATCTAGAAACTATCTCATTCATTCATGGCCAATAGAAGAATCTTTGTAATTGTGCAACTATTTTACTTACACCAAAACGACCTGATATGAGAGAAGTATGTGCTTCTCGAATTATATTAACTCTTTCAGTTTGTGTAATGCATAACTTTCCCAAATGATATAAGAGTTTGTCCTTTATGAAATAATCCAATTCTTCTACTTGCTTGCCATGACTTAAAGTTGCATATACATCCTCAAAATTCGTGTCTTGAGCATCTTGTTCAATGTAACTTTCATGAATTACTGAGTTATGCTTAAGTATTGTGGATGCATTTATAATTGGTCTGGATAACATGTCTGCAACCTTATTATGTATGCCCTTCTTATATCTGATAACAAGATGAAATTGCTGTAGAAAACCCATCCACCTGTAATGTCGTGATTGTTGCAATTTAGTTTGTGAGTGTAAATATTGAAGTGGTTGATGATCTGTGTGTATGATTGTTTCTTTACCCATTATGTAATGTTTCCACTTTTTAACACTCTGAACTAATGCATACAATTCTTTATCATATGTAGGATAGTTAACTATTGTTGATGTGAATGTCTCAGAATGAAAGCATATAGGCTTTTTGTGCTACATCAACATTGCCCCCATGGCATATTCACTTGCATCTGTCTCGATCTCAAATGGATGCTAAAGATCTAGTAGTGCTAGTATTGGTGTTGTACTGATCCTTTATCTCAATGTGTCGAAGGCTTTCTGTTGTTTGCCTCCCCACTGAAACACCTGTTTCACACTTGTCAAAGCATGTAAAGGAGCTGCAATCAAAGAAAAGTTAGCAATAAACTTTCTCCAATATTGTGCTGCCCCTAAGAAACTTCTATCTTTCGTAGTAGTATTGGGCTTAGGCCAATTTACAATGACTTCGACCTTAGAGGGATCTATCTTCAATTCGCCACCCCCTATAATATAACCCAAATAATTCAAAGATGTTCTGCCAAATTCACATTTTGACAGTTTTACATAGAATTTTTCTCTTTTGAAAAAATCTAAAACCTGCTTTACATGTTCGTCCCATGTTCTACTGAAAACAAGAATATCATATAAATAGTCTATTACAAAATCATCAATGAATGGCCTAAATACATCATTCATGGCTCACATGAATGTAGCTGGAGTGTTAGTTAAGCCAAAAGGCATAACCATCCATTCATAGAGTCCTTGCTTTGTTTTGAAAGAAATCTTCCATACATCCTATTCTACAACTCTGATATGATGGTAGCCGCTTTGCAAGTCCAGTTTAGAGAAGTAAACTGCACACTTTAACTGATCTAACAAATCATCAATATGAGGAAGAGGATAACAATTCTTTATTGTGATTTTATTTAATGCTCTAAAGTCAATGCACATTCTCCACGAACCGTCTTTCTTTCATACTAACACAATAGGTGATCCGCACAGTGATGTGCTTGGTCGAATAAACCCTTGATCAAGCAACTCTTGTACCTGCTTCTTTATCTCTGCATTCTCTAGAGCTGATAACCTGTACATTCCAATGTTAGGTAGTGGAGCATCTTGCTACAAATAAATCTCATGTTCTATCTCTCGCTTGGGTGGAAGCCCTTTAGGCTCTTGAAACAGAATATCATAATCGAAAACAACTTTAACTAGATTTGCTTTCTATTTAGGATTACAGCCTTGGAAAGCATCAGATTTATCAATATCCTTTTCTTTTACAATCATAAGTAAAAATTGTTTACTTGAATTTACAATTCTTTTCATTTGTCCTAAATTTATGAGAGATAAATTATCTTTGAGTTTATGAACCCTTACAATATATTCAATTCCTTCCTTAGTGAGTTGATGCTTATTTTCAGTTCGATAGAAGATAACATTTCTATAGTACAAGTATGGACTTCCTAATACAATTCCACATATGTCCAATGAGACTATGTCTAACTCAACCTCATCTACAAACTTTGACCCAATAGAAAAACGAAGTTTACATTGTTTCGTAACTTGTAGCTTAGTTTTATCACACACCCAACGTAGTGGATATGGATTTTTATGAGGTTTTGTTTCTAGACCCAACTTCTTTACAATTTCTTCAGATATCAAATTAACTTGTGACTCCACTATCAAATAAAGTATCAATTTTAGTATGCTTGGAAATGACTCTAATGTGAAATAGCTCATTTCTTTTCCTCTCATCATTATCATTATCAACAGAATGCGAAGAAGTACTTGTAGATGCTTTAGAATCTTTACCTTTTATACTTGTAGTTGTAACCATTGTCTCGTCACCTAAATATGATCCCAAGTCCTTTTGAATAGTAGCAAAATTCTTTTGCTCTTTACTCCCAAAATTCTTAGGCTTCAATTCCGGATGCAATGACCAGTAGTGTGCTTCATCATGACCTTCCTTCTTACAATGAGTGCATGAAGGTTTATCTCTCTTCATAGTGTTTGTTTTCTTCTCCTTCCATTTAAGTTTCTTCTTGCCTTTATTCTTGCTTTCAATAGGTTTGGATGATTTCCCAACATCTTGGGTTACATTTTTACCTCTAGCTTCTAGATGAGTTGCTTGAACTGATACATCATCTAAGCTAGTTGGATTAAACATAAGTATGGTATGCCTCAAATAACTATGAAGAGAACCTATGTATTTCAACAATGTCTCTGGTGAATCCAATGATATGCCTGATGTTAAAGCTCTCTTACGGAATTCCTGAATATAACTTTGAACAGTTTGACCTTTTAATTGACATAGTGCTTGCCAACTCATCATTGCTTGTTGCATATAAGCCAAAGGATAAAATTGCTTTTTAATAGCAGAAACAAATTCATTCCAAGTTGAAATGATTTTACCATGCTTTTGGAGATCTGCTTGTGTCTTAGCTTCCTACCATACAAGTGTGGTTCCTCCAAGTCGAAGGCTAGCAAGCTGGATCTTCTTCCTTTCTGCACCTTGCAATACACTTCAATTTTTCTTATCCAATAACCAAGCTTTTCAGCATTAAGTTCTCCATCATAAATTGGCAAATCAAATTTTACATCTAATTTGATCAAAGAGGATTTCTTCTTTTTCTTCTTAGAAGTACTAGGTTTATGAGAAGAAGAGGATGATGATGACGATGATGGTGATGATGGAGGAGATGGTGGAGGAAGCATTCCTCCCTTTCCCTTATCTTCTTGATATTTAGGTGATGAAGTGCCTTCATCTGTGTTCTTCTTAAACTCATGATACATCTCTTCCACCATTGCACGTATCATCATGAAACTATCCAAGAATTGAGATTCTGATCCAAGTGGAGTTTCTTCTGCCATCATTCTTTATGAAAAGACCCTTCCAATCTCTGGATTCGCCTGAACAAGTTCACCTTCATCTCGTCCGAGCCTCAACCTAGTAAGCATTCAAATCTTCACACAAACTTGGTAAACCTTAAAAACCTTGGTGCTTCGATACCACTTGATTCGTTAATGAAAAAGGTATTATAGACTTTGTGTGAATTTGCTTATGTCACTTAGTGCAACGGATCGAAAAGATTGCAAATAACATAAACACATAAACAAGTTGAAAACACATCAACACAGCCAAATTTAATAAAGGAGTTCACCAGACTTTCTGGCTATGTCTCCTGGTCCTTTCGCTTCCAGTGCTGACCTCTTTATTTTGTCTTCAAATTTTTGTTACAGGTATGAGCTCGAAAAAAGAGTCTCAAATAAGAAAATGGACCTCACCACTGCGTTCAGCTCGAAATTTTGAGTCAAACGAGTATAAACTTGACCATATTTGGCCACTGTGACCTCCAGACCCCCTGGAATTGTCCAAAACCACCTCTGTCCCTACAAAACCACCCTCTGTTTGGTAAAAACCACCTCGGTCGGCGTGCTAGTGGTATGGCGGGTTCGGCACCTGCAACAATTTATTAAAAAATTGGTTTGGCTTTGTTTCAAGCCCGAACTGCTGACATGTTGGTTAGCGGAGGTGTGTTAAAGTGTTGCATATATATAATTTTGGAAGGTCGAGGGTTCGAAACCCCCGCCCGACCATTCCGCCATTGGTTACGTTATACATTGGATATGCGATATATTATGTGTTGGCTCCGTTATTCCGTTGGTTATACATTGTTTGTATGGTATTAATATACCATATATGGTTGCTATTCGCAGTGAATGTGGGATATTTCATATGTTTCAAAATATAATGATAACCATAACTTCAAAGGTCCGGCGGTCGTGGGGTTGACCCCGACTGTCCAGCCTTTTTCCAGCGAGAATCCCGACACAACATAAATACAAACTCACTGCTTCCGTTACCAAGGCCTGCGATAGCTCAACTGGTGAGCTAGTTCTGACGAAGTCGTTGCCACTCCGGGAGGTCAGGGGTTCGATCCTCCTTAATCCCCAAAATTTTGGAAATGAGGCCAAATTGGGAAAAATCCAGGCTGCCACATGTCAGCACAGGATTGGCCCGTATAAACCAATTATAATCCGCCACATCACCTCCTTTGTTGACATCATCCAGGACCCGTGGCTCGTTCCCGGGTTGACATGTGTCTAGGCATTGACTTGGTTGACTATTGACCTTTGACTTTTGACTTTTTTGCCCTAGTTTTCCACAAAATTTAACTAGCTCTAACTTCTCCATCTGGACTTGGATTTATGCATCGTTCATACCGTTGGAATCGTATCGATGAGCACTTTGATTTGATCCCGTTTTCATCTGCATTTTAAGACTTTGATATGGAGGCAAAACTGGATCCATTTTGGATCAACAGGTTGAGCAAGGTAGCTCACTTCATTCCATTGAGGACTACCTATTCAGCTAGTGAGGTAACATAGGTTTTCATCGAGGAGACCATGAGATTGCATGGTGTTCCGAAGAATATTGTGTCAGACATGGATTCCAAGTTCGCTTCCAAGTTTTAGAAGGAGTTGTTCACAGGATTGGGGACAGAGTTGGCCTTCGACACAAATTATCATCCATAGACAAATGGACATATAGAGAGGGTCAATAGGATACCAGAGGACATGTTGAGGATGTATTTCATGCATAAACAAAGGATATGGGAGGAGTACCTTCCATTGGTTGAGTTTTCTTACAACAACAAATATCAGGAGTCACTGAGGATGAGTCCTTTTGACGCATTGTATGGGTGGAGTTGTAACACTCCCATTATCTGGAATGATCTTTTGAACATGGTACTTATTGGATCGGACATGTTGAGAAACATGGAATAGGAAATGTAGGTTATAAATAATAATCTAAAGGCAGCACAAGACAAGCGGAAAAGTTATGCAAACCACCATAGAGCATTTAAGGAGTTTCAGGTTGGGGAGCATGTGTATTTGTGCATCAAACCTAAGAAGAGCTCCTTGAGGATTAGATCATGTGCCAAGTTGGCACCATGGTATTGTGGGCCTTTTGAGATCCTTGAGAGGATTAGACCAGTGGCCTACAAACTTGCACTGCCTCCAACAGTGAAAGTCCATGATGTTTTTCATGTTTCATTGCTTAAAATATATGTAAAGGATGTTGATTATGTTATTGATTGGTCTGTATTGCAGGTGGAGCAAGAAGGAGAATTCCAACTAGAACCTCAATGCATATTGTAATGGAAACATCTCGTGCTCCAAAACAAAGCACTCGAGTAGGTTAAAGTGCATTGGAAGCACTTTGGGCCCAATGAAGCTACATGGGAGATGGTTGATTAGATGCGGGCTATGTATCCTTCATTGTTTGCAGTGAAGGCAAATGAGTCTTGGTATTTGTACATATTTATGTATGGTTTCTATTGTAAATACCACAATGAGATAAGTTATAAAGCTCCAATAAATGGTATGGTTGTCATGTTGTCATGTTTTACATGATGTATTTGCTTTTGAGCAGGATGTTATTGTAAATACTGCAACGAGCTAGGTTATAAAGCTTCGTAGGTAGTATGTTTTTTCTTTTTAGCGGTTTTGCTGGGTCTAGGTTTGGTTTAACAATGAGGACAATGTTCCCTTCAGGGGGAGGGGTCTATAACAACCCTTGGTTAAACGTTCATGTAATAAAAGTTAGTAAAGGTAAAATAAGACCACGAGCAAGGGCTAATTATTCCAAGCTAAATGTTTGGCAAAATATCCTAGTGGGCATCACTTGTTGTGTTTTATGGCTAAGGGGAAATTGGAAAAGGCAATGTTTAAGGCTTTGGAAAGGCAAAAAGGTATTTTTGGCACATTATTTATGAAAATTAGGATAAAATGAAAGTGAAAGGTCACAAGTTGCATGTGAGGAGCAAAATGAAGGAAAATAATGGAAAATTGAATAAATTGTGGACCTCATCAATAAAAAGGCTTCAGAGCATGAGTTGGTATCTTTTGTCAGCCTTTTTGTCAGTTTAGTGTTAGAATTGTCTCAAAGAGGAGAAAGAATAGATTGCATGTGTGAGTTCCTAGCTGTTTTGACATGCATGGTATGTGCATGTTGGTATATGGTTATTTTGCTGCCATTGACATGGATTTTAGCCTAGCCTTGCCATTTTTTGATAGCCATGGTGTGATGGGATTGTTCTCGATTTGAGCTTTGGATTGACATATGGTTTTGGAATCTAGGGTGAGGTGGTCTCAGGAAAATTCCCAAAGGCATAGGAATCCCTTGACCGGTAATGGAGAGATACATGGTAAATCCTGAAGGTGGAGACGTGAAAATTCCTTAAGGACAGTGAAGAAATTTTGAGGCATCCAAGCTCGATTCAGTTTTGTGATCTCGACGCTGGTTTAGGTGTGATCATGGTATGGAGATGGTGGAGGTGGTTTAAACTTTGGATTCCATTAGTTGTATTTGGATTGGTTTATCCCATGAGATCCCACATTCATACTTGGAATATGGCATGGGGGTGATTGGCTAAAAGAAAGATCTGGTTCACCCAATCTATGGTCGAGTGGAATGTGGAAGTCCCGAACCTGGTTGGTATTTGCCTATGGTTAATAAAAGATAAGTTTCTCTTGCTTTTGGTAAGGAAATGTATTGGTAATTATGTGGCTTTAATGGTTGGTTATTTATCTAGTTAGATGTTGGTTATAAGCATGATTGTATGATATATCTTAGTCATGGCCCTTTTCATGTTTTCACTCATAATTGAATAAATAATGAATGCAAGACCTAATTGATGTTATGAAACTAATGTGAGAAGGTAGAGATCCTTCTTGTTAAACCTAAGATAAGTTTTCAGTCCCTTATGTTCAGACTTGTATTCATGACCTGTAGTTGGCATATCTACCAAATGTTTGACAAAATGTCAGTCTCGGTTGGGGATGGTCAAGTCAAGTCTTGGTTCCATTTTTTTGTTTACAAGCATTGTCTTCATGTCTTTTATGAGTTTAGAAGTTTCATAGATTTATAGGCAGAGGCTAAGCCCCAGCCTTGGAAATTATCCTTAATCCTTGAATTGATTGCACAACACTGGCAAGAAAAGGCCACAGTCACATTGTGTAGGCCTATGGGAGCGACTAGGAACCCATAGGTGCATGGAGGCCTTGGAAAGGGAGTGACTGGGGCTCTAGGTTAGGGAAAAGGTGAGTTGTCTCAGGGATTGGACACCTGGAGAGGTTGGGTTACTCTTGGAGGTCTTGTGGCACTTGAGGGAAGTCAAGAAGGTCTTGCTCTGTCGATTCCATTTCCTTAAGGTCATCTAGGAGGTTAAGTCATATCATAGTAACCCCTCATATCATGTTTACCCCAGGTAAGCTGGTGAGAGTGGATAGATGTGAGAGGAGGTGACGTTATAACCAGTTTGCCTGGGGTAAACATGAGCTGAGGGGATACTATGACATGACTCAACCTCCTAGATGACCTTAAGGAAATGGAGCCAACAAAACAAGACCTTACTGACTACCCTCATGTGCTACAAGATCCCTAGGAACCAACCAACCATTCTAGGTGTCCAACCCCTGATATAACTTTCTTTTTCAGTGAACTAGACCCCCAGTCACTCCCATGACAAGGCCTTCAAGCAACTGCAACCCTCCAGTCACTTCCACAGGCCTACTTCCTAGCGAGTGTAGTCTCTTTTAGGCAGTTTTGTGCCAACGACTGCGACATATAAGCCAGTTTTTCAGGGCTAGGATCTAGACCCCTACCCAAAACTTGATGAGACTTCCAGGAATGATAAATAACACAAAGATAAAGCCTCTAACAAAAATCTTACTCAAGGAATTGACCTGACCTGGTCTAACCATGACATGCATTCTGTCAAACACATAGTGAACATGCAATCTACAGGTCATAAATGCATATCTAAACATAGAGATCTGTAACTTATCTGAGGTTTACCAAGAAGGATTAATGCCCTCTCACAATAGTTGCAATAATACCTATTAGGTCATGCATTCATTAACCATCCATTATTCAACTACAATGTGATAAGAGCCATACTTAAAACTGTGATAAAACCTTGCTTATAGCCAACATATAATTAGATAATCAACAATAATAGAACAACCATAAAAGGCACATAATAACAAGTACATCTACTCATAAACACAAAAGGAACGTAGCTCTTATTAACCATATGAAAAAGCCAACCAAGTCAGGGACTTCCATGTACCACCTAACCATAGATTGGTGTTGAACCTCAAAATTACCCTCTCCTTGACAGCTTTTATCACTTATTTACCTTGCTTTTCCATAAGAATACAGATCCCCATCACTGATAAATGATAGATCTTGTCTTAAGGAGGACATTAAATTATTGACATGTTATACTTTTATGTTTTTTCCTTTTGAATAAGTTTTTTCAAATTAGCTACAAAACACAGCCTATTCCGCAGCTAACTGTGTGTTCCGTAGCTACTTCCGTGGTTTGGCAGGTTACAAATGTCAAACGAAGAAACCAGCCACATGGGCATCTCTGGAATCGTCTCGACATGGATCCTATCCTAGTCACCCAACCCAGATTGATAAAAAAGCCAGCTCAAGACCACAGTCAAAGGTGGAGTCAAACATATGAAACCTGAAAGCAATAGACTCTTTGTCTACCCTTTCATGGTTAATTAATAAATCCAATAGTTCTGTTACAACATTAACTCAAATCAACCACCTATGTTAACGGTTCTGTGCAACCATCTTGCTCGAATTCAAGTCATCTGTAGCTGATCAAACATTTACGCAGTCCTGTTGTGATACGTGTAGACCACTTGTAGCTAATTTTCCTCAAAAGACAGTTATGAATATTTTCTTTTAAATACCAGTTGTACAGGATCGGGAGGGGTTCAAAGTTTTTGATGTATTAAGCTCAAACTTGCAACTCTGTAATTTTGGACTTTTTGTTCCTGTTTATAATATAAAGCCGTGTGTTGACCAATGATCATTTGAAGGAGCATTTTGAATTAAGCTAGCAACTTAACCAAGTCAGTTGCAGAGGGCCCTTGCACTGAAGGAGGTTTTCTTTTCATTTGTTTTTCTATTCAGTTTTAGTTTCATCATTTGCTTTTAACAGTGTTTGTAACTTAGGTTGATTTTTTGTAGTTTGATTTCTTTTAGTTCTGATCAGTAGCATAATGTTAGAATTCAAATGTGCAGTCTTATTTCTCCAATCCATTTCATAAAGGAAATGACTTTATTTCTAAACAGAGTAAGATTAAAAGTAATGAGGATGCATTGTTGATTAGTTTACTCACTATTTTGTTGTTTATTTCCTAGTTCAGGTTGTCAATGCACTGTATTAATCAATGTTTTTGATCACCATTTCAAGTTGATATCCATCATAAACTAAATGGTTAAAAATTCACTTTACATAAGGGTTGAAACCAATCAGTTACCTTCTGCATGTTTTTATTTAGTTTTTTCTAGATCATGAAGTACAAAAGTTGCTTAGAGCAAGAGGGGCAATGGGAAACGGTCAAAAGAAAAAAAACGACTTCATCCCTGAAGCAAGCAGAATCTGAACCCCCGGGACCTTCCCATCAACATCCCTCTCATCCTCATTCATCCCACCAGCAACCCCCCTCGTCCTCTCAGCAGCCCCCTCCTCATTTCCCCTCCTCCCCCCTCGACCCTCAGATCCCTCCATCCCTCCTTCTTCCAACCCTTTCGCAACCCTCTCTGAAGATGAGCCCGAGCAGGATCCTCCTTCATCTGATCAGCATCTCCATTCCTCACCCCCTCATTCCTCCCAGCCCTCCCCTGATACCATATCAACAAGGATCACTAGAAGCTCATCAAAGGACCATGGAGCGTCCAGCGACATTCCAAAAAAGCATGGGCCAGGTAGGAAGTCGGCTAAACAGCAAAGAGAAGAAAGTGCACAGAAAGATATAGCAATGGGATCTCAGACGCCTATAGAATCCTACATCCTTGGAATCTCGGACAAGGAAAATAACAACAAGGGCAAAGAGAGGCGAGCACCTCTCCACAACACCGGTAAATCATGATGAAAATGCTGTCCTGGAACAGCAGGGGACTAGGGCACCCCTCAAAAAAAGCGGCCCTTAAGGAGCTAATCCAAAGTGAAAAGCCCGAAATTATCCTTATCCAAGAGACAAAGCTAGATCAGTCCGAAATCAGCAGACTCATTAATCAACAAAGGCAATACTGTGGCTGTGCCAGTGAAGCAAGAGGAGCCTCGGGAGGCATCCTAACAATGTGGGACAACAGCAAGTGGAGCTGCAACTTCACCAAAATTCAACAGAACTGGATAAGTGTAAAATTGGAAAGCAGGGAAAATGGAACAGAGGTTAAAATATACAATGTCTATTCACCGAATCACTACAGAGAAAAAGAAGTAAGCTGGAATACCCTGGAGGCAGACTTCGAAGAAGACCATGACAACAACCTCATCTTAGCAGGGGATCTAAACTTGGTCATGCATTCCAATGAGAAAAGAGGAGGAAACTTCAGCTCAGACCCTTTTAGAAACCGGCTTGAGCATATCATGCAGGAGAAAGATCTGGTAGATATAAAACCCAAGAACCGAAGGTACACCTGGAGAAACAGGCGTTTAGGAGCCGGCAATATTATGGAAAGGCTTGACCGTTTCCTCATTAACATCGCATTCCTATCCTCCTTCTCCAACGATCAGTCAGATATCCTCAATATCTCCGCCTCGGACCATTATCCAATCACGCTTACCTTGCAAAGTCATAGATAGCTCAGACCCCTCCCCTTTAAATATTCCTCCCTTTGGAACCGAACCTCTGCAGTTCGAGAAGTGGTGAGGCAAGCTTGGTTCCAGCATGTGGAAGGCTCCCCAACATACATTTGGGAAACAAAGCTGAAGCAAACGAGGCAGGCCCTTAAATCATGGGCAAAGGCTAACTATCAGGAAGCCGAGCTGATAAAAAAGGTCATCAGAAAAGACCTCGAGGTAATACAGCAAAATATTGAAGAGGTAGGACTCTCCCAGCAAGCAAAAGAAGATGAGATAAAATTGTATACCCAGCTGCGGCAAACAGTTAGAGATGAGGAGATCAAATGGAGGTTAAAGTCAAGACAGATATGGCTGCGTGAAGGAGATAAAAATACTTCTTACTTTCATAAGCAAGCTACAGTCAGAAAGGCAAGGAATACAGTGAGCACAATTAAAGACAGTGAAGGGAACAACTACGAGACCCAGGACACCATAAAAGCAGCAGCAACCACTCATTTCAAAAATCTACTAACAGAGGACAAAAGTGAGGAAGACTACTCAAGTTTACTTCAATACATGACTAGAGAAGTCACTCAAGGAATGAACAACAAGCTCACCCAAGAAGTTGAAGAGGAAGAGGTCCAAAAAGCTATCTGGAGTCTCCATCCGGACAAAGCTCCAGGTCATGACGGGTTTCCAATCAGTTTTTTCAGAGAATACTGGCAACTGATAAAAAAGGACCTCCTAAAGATGATACGCTGGGTCCTTAGGAAAGGCAAATTGGGGGGTTACACCAACTCAACTTATTTAGCTCTAATCCCAAAAGAGAACAGGCCCTCTACCTTCTCTAGATTTCGGCCCATATCCTTATGCAATTCTGCTTACAAAATAATTACAAAAATTTTGTCTACAAGACTCAAGCCTCATCTCTCCTCTTTAATCTCAGAAAATCAGGGAGGTTTCCTGGCCAACAGACACATCTCTGACTCCATTCTTCTCGTTCAAGAGGCCATTCATTCTAGTATTAGTCGAAAGGAAAAAGGCTTTGTCCTAAAGCTAGACCTTGCCAATGCCTTTGACAGGGTCAGACACTCCTTTCTGTTTGCAGTTTTACACAAAATGGGATTCAATACCTCCTTCATTAACATGATCAAAGCATGTATCTCGAAACCCTGGATCTCCCCCTTGGTGAATGGAAGACCTTGTGCAGCCTTTCAATCCTCCCGAGGCCTCAGACAAGGCTGCCCCCTGTCCCCCTATTTATTTATTCTCATGGCTGAATCCCTTAGCAAAGCCTTGGATTACAACCGAAGAATAGGCCTAATTACAGGCATCCAATTCGAGCAGGGCACAAAGAATATCAACCACTCCCAATTTGCAGATGACACCCTCTTGATGGGAGGAGCTTCGAACACCATTGCAAGGCGCTTCAAAAAGATTCTAGATCAATTCATGGATTATTCTGGAGGAAAAGTTAACCAAGTAAAAAGCTGCATCTACGGATGGAATGCAACAAATCACACCATACACAGCATTGCAAACACGTTAGGGGTCTCATACAAGTTAGACTGGAGCCACTTCACCTATCTAGGGATGCCGGTGAGTATGGGACCTCTGAAGACCGACTCTTGGAATGAAATCCTGGATAAAATCAAAAGGAAAATTCAGCAATGGGGATCTATGTGGCTGAACCCAGCAGGACGCCTCGTTCTTCTAAAATCAGGTCTGATCTCTTTACCCATTTATCGCTTTTCTTTGATCCAAGCTCCAATGACCTTCCATCATAAAATGGAAAAAGCCCTTAGACACTTTCTCTGGCAAGGAGGAAAAACGGAGAAGAAAAAGTTTAACTTGGTTAACTGGAAGAATGTTATCCAACCCCAGGAGAAAGGAGGACTTGGAATAAGGTCTCCAAAACTACTGAACTTAGCTCTCGGGGCTAAAATTGTTTGGAGGCTAATTTCAGGGGACACAGCTTGGTGGAAATCAGTTCTAGAAGCCAAGTATCTGAACAGCAATAGGCTCCAGCTATTGGATACCAATATCCCCAACAGAGACAGTTCCAACATCTGGAAATTATGCAAGAAAATCATTCCCTTTATGGTCCAACACACCTCAAAATTCCCAGGAGGGGGGAACAGCATAAGCATCTCCAATGACAGAATTCTAGGTCAGCGCCCTATTGGATCCAACATAGATGCAACTCCAGCCATAAATTGGCTGAACAGCAGAGGAATCTGGTGTCTAGCTCAAATTACGCAATGGGGAAATCCCTCTCAAGCTTGGACAGGCTGGACTCTACCGGATTACCCCAGGGATCTAGAAACAAGTGTCCTCGCACTAAAGAACCATCTGCACAGTAAAGCTCCGATTCAAAGAGGGAAAAAAGACAGCTATCGCTGGGATCCTACGGGAACCCTTTACACAGCTAAAGCAGGGTATCACCAACTGTGTGAAAGTGCCTTTCCACAGGCCATCTGGAGTCATTGGAGATTGGTCTGGAGGGCGGAAGCCCCCCCTAAAGTCAAATTCTTCTTCTGGCTCCTCTTGAAAGGTAAGATCCTTACAGCTGAAAACTTAAAAAAAAGGGGCATTCTGGGCCCTTCCAGATGCCCAAATTGTTGCCAAGCAGAAGAAACAATGCAACACTTGTTCATAGATTGCCAAGTAGCAGTAAAATGTTGGAAAGATATGGCCTCAGTTGGGGAAGTCACATGGGATCCAAAGGCATCCATAGTAGAAACAGTCTACAATTGGAAGAAACTTTGCCCATGGAAAAGCAGGAAGAGCAAATTAACACAGCGGATATGGAACACAATACCTTTAACTCTTCTTTGGAGTATCTGGTTAGCCAGAAATAAGAAGGTTTTTCAAGACAAAGGATACAACATTAGAATCATGTGTCACAAAGCCAAGAGCTTAGCGGTGGAAGCTGTTACAGCCCGCACCCAAGGCAAAATCGAGGTCATCAACTACAGTGTAGAAGAAAGAAACTTGATCAATTATGGACATGGTAGCATTATCAGCGCCCAGGAACCAAGAAAAGAAAATCTGCAATCGAAGGAGCCAACTAATGTTTGGAAACTGAGGCTCAAGGAAGAATAATTTGCTCTCTGGCTGAGCAATTGCAACAGTTTCTACCTATTTTTCGATGGCGCCTCAAAATCAAATCCTGGCCTAGCAGGCGCAGGGGGCCTCATCTGCAATGCTAATGGAGAGTCTATCTTTCATTTCGAATGGGGGCTGGGTGAACTTTCCAACAACAGGGCTGAGGGATTGGCCTTGTTCCAAGGACTCACCCAATTGATCAAGCTGGGAATCAAGAAGGTGATTGTCTTTGGCGACTCCGCAATCATAATTCGGCTCATGGTGCAAAGGCAGAGCTCGCCAAATACTCTATTGCAACAAATCAACAACAGGAATCAGATATTACACGGCATGTTGGAGGAGGCCCGTTATTACCATATCCTACGGGGTCTCAATAAAGATGCTGACAAATATGCCAGCAAGGCCTGTGAACGCCCCAAAGGCCAACTCAGCTGCAATGATATCTCGTCCACCCAACCACTGCCATGAGGATCGCGCACATAGTCAGCACATGGGGCACCGTAACCAATAGAATCCGCAACTGCAAGCAAATCAGCAGAGCAGAGGACAGAACAGATAAGGTCGAAAGGAATTGCATCAGAAGCCCGATCAGGCAATCAGCTCAGAGCATGGGAACCAGGATTCACAAAGAAGGAAATCGTCCTCGCCATCAAATACTAGATCTTGATCAAGATATGTGTCGGAAGGTGCAGAGGAACATTGGGATGCGCAGTTCCCCCTCCCATCACTGCATTCAGGGAAATCCTTTATATATCCCCGGTATGCAGTCTCAACACCCCACAGTTGGAACTTATTTTCGTAGGCTACAGAGCGGAATCCCAGCTGAGTCTCACCAAGCTATCTGTGATAGTTTCTGTCAGTCCGAGTATATATCCCCAAGTGTTTTTAGCATCCTTGAGAGCAGTGTTGTTCTCACTAGCAGCAAGATAAATCTTCAGAGGCACGGAGATAAGCAAAGGCTTAGTGCCAGCAATCACTCAAAGGGCACAATGGAGCGTCCTGAACAATGTTTTCACTGCAGGGATCTGCAAGCCGAATTTGAAGAAGTTCGAGCTCAACAGAGAGCGTTGGAGGATCAAGTGCGTAGCTTGGAAACCAGGCTTGAAGACCAATGTAAAATCCTCCATGAAAAATATAGAGCGGAGATGAATCTCTTTTTACACAGGGTACACTCCCTTCATGAGCAGTTCAGTGATCTGAACAATAGATGTAGTCATGCAGAAGAAAGGATCTCAATCCTCAAATATATGATGGAAAAGAAAGATGCGACATCCTCTTCCAGCGCAAAGCCGATTGCAACTGACCAGGATCCAGAAGGATCAACTGCAAGGAAGATGAGCCATATTGAGATTGATTAGTCATGTGTTGCAGATGTAAATTTTGGGGTCGGCAGTTTGTAAAAATCTATAGCAGTATAAGTAGCACTAGGGGCAGTCAAACTAAAGTCAGAATCAAGGAAAGAAACTTTTTTGTGATTCCTTGGATTCAAAACGCTCTTGAAGCATCTTATGTATGGCAATCTGCCTTCTTTTTTCAGATTAATATATAGCACCCGATCTTTGTCTAAAAAAGAAGTACAAAAGTTGCTTGTATTCCATCTCAAGAAGGTTATCTTTCAAAATTGAAGGTTAGAGTAACTCGAAGTACTTCGGTTAATTTCATTCCCTTTATTTATTTCAACATGACTTACAACTTTACCTTTTTATTTTAAGAATTAGATTCATGACTTAGGATTAATGACAAGATAGGACAAATGCTCTATTTTTCCTTCTTTTAACTTAGATTTTGACTAGTTTTAAGCTCTTGGTTCACCTTTAGGAAGTTTAGATTCAGTTTCTCATAGTTCATATTGTACATCAGTAGGAATCAAAGAATAGAAACCCCCAAAAACAATATAAAATACAAAAAAACGAAGTAAGAAGGGTTAACTAAGCACATATAGTGCACTACACTTCATCATCTTACAAACCTCGGTTGATAATTTATGCAAGCAATTTAGGACACTAAATTGACTAAACAATTTGGCGCCATTGCCGGGGAAGTGTAATTAGGTAACCTTATCTCTTATATTAAAAAAAATGATATGCATAGAGAAAGAGACTTTAGGGGTAGATTTATAGCTAGAGGCAAGAGTTCAATTCCTACAACACCACCTACTCCACCAAGAACAAGAAGAGATACACCTCCATCTCAAGCTCATGCTCTCAGCCATAGAAATCCTAAAATTCTAAGGTCAAAGATCTCATCAAAATAATCTCCTACTTCATCTACCTAGGCAGTCCTAGAGGAGAAAAATCTTGGGTCTCCAAGAGCAAGAGTAGCCTTTTTCACCTCCACAGGGGAGCACATTTTAGTTGAATAATTAGGAATACATGGTGAGGAAGAAGTAGAACCTCTCTCCCATATTCCATTAATAGAAGAACCAGAGGAAGAGAAAGTAACCTTGCAAGTTGAACCTTATACTAACTCTGAAGAAACTATAATGGCAGAAGGAGAGGATGGAGAATTCACACTGTTTGGAGGAGGGGGTAGAGGAAGAGGTAGAGGAAATAATGGAGGAGGTAGAGGAAATAATGGAGGAGGCAGAGGAAATAGGGAAACAAATAATTCTTTTGGATTCCCTATAGTGGATGAAGAAACAAATTCCACAATGAAAAATATCTCACCTTTTGTCCTCCCAAATTTCCATAGGTTAAAAAGTGAGGATCCTCAAACATTTTTTCTTGAGTTTGAAGTCGTGTGCAGAACCTATGATTACTTAGAATACTCTCAAAAACTTAAGTTGTTTCCTTCAACATTGAAAGGAGCTACTTTGAAGTGGTTCACGGGGTTAGTCACTCAGTCCATTAGAACATGGAATGACATGAATAAATTGGATTATTGCATGCCTACCAATCAAAAGGATGAAGTGTTCAAAATGATACAAAGAGAGGATGAAAATTTGGAGGATTTAATTGAAATATTCAACTATAACTTGAAAAGAGAAAAGATGGACAATTTAGATGAAGATACCTTAAAAGCTCTTTTATTAAAATCCATTAGAGATGAGTGGATAGATATCCTTAACATGATGGGGAAGGGAGATATCTCTCAACTCCCATTAAGTGACATAGGAGAATTATGTGTTCATCTCTCAAGAGGGAAATCCAAAACTAGGAAAGGTCCAAGAGATCCTTCTCTTGTTAGAGTGAATAAGTCTACAACTGGATCAGTGAGTAGGGCAGAAATTGGGAATATGCTTGATGAATTCAAAACATATATTCTAGGGAGCCTTAGTGAGCAAATAGACACCCTTAAGTTGCAAAACAAGCAGAAAACCGAGGCTGATGCTTTAGCTATTTTCTGTCCCAAATGCAGAAAAAAAACACGCTTTAAGAGAATGTCCTTTGGATGCAAAAATTATAGAGACTTGTATGATTTGCTCAGAAAACCATGAGACCAAGGGTTGTCCTTCAATTCCAGGTCTTAAGGTTGTTTTTCAAGAAGAAACAGTTCCAAATTCAGCAGAACCTCTTTGCTTTGTCTCTAGAAGACCTTGGCAGGGGCCACAAAATCAGGGATTTAACAATCAAATGTATCTTCAGCCCCCACCAAATTGGAATTCTTGGCAGCAACCTTGGCCTCAACCTCAATCTCAATCTCAACCTTGGGCTCAAGGAGTACAAAATCCTTATGGGAGATTTTCTCAATATTATCAATATCCTCCATCATATCAGAATTATCCTTCCCCACACATTCCACAACAAAATCAACAGCCACAACTTCAAAATTAGAACCCTCAACTTTCACTACCATTTCCACAAAAAAATCCACAACAAAACCAAAATCCTCAACTCTTACTACCATTTTAGCAGAGACCAAATTAGCTTCCTGCCCAACCATTACCAAACCCAAACATTAAAAATCCTTAGAATATTACATGGTGGAAGGACAACAATTTACAACTTATATGATCACTCCTCTAGATCTCAATGATGTTCAACTAAGATCTGGTAGGATATTAGAAAAGGAAAGGCCTTCTGTAGTTATTCAAGAACAAGACAATTTTGGGGAAGATTCTCTAGAGCCCAATAAAAGTTTTGAAGGAACATCTCTCCAAAACCAAAATACTGAAAATGAAAAACAGAAAGAACCAATGAACTCAACTCCCATCATTGAGCAACTAGTATCTACTTCTACACCTCCTTTTCCTGAAAGGTTACAAGTTGATAGAGGAGTAGAAAAGCAGATTATGTTGCCTAATTATGATTTTCTAGATGAATTGAAAAATGTCTGTATCAAAATCCCTTTGTTACAAGCCATTAAGGAGATTCCAATCCTAGCTAAAATAATAAAGGAGTTGAGCATAAAGAAACCAAGAAGAAAAGCAAAAGAAACAAAAAGAATTCACCTGTTAGGAAAAATAACAGATATAATGATGTGAAAAATTTCCATACAAAAATATGTAGATCCAAGAAGTCCAATTGTCAAAACACATATCAATGGAGTTGAAATTCCAAATACATTGATTGATTTAGGAGTAGCAATAAACATCATGAGCAAACAAACCATGAAACAACTCAAGCTTCCTAATCTTCTTTACACACCTACATTACTACAATTAATAGACATATCTGTAATCAAACCAGATGGAGTGTTAGAATATATTTCAGTATCCTTAGATTCTTGGGAATATCTTGTTGATTTTATGATCTTAACCCCCAAGAACAATCTAGGAGGAAATCCACTCATATTAGGAAGACCTTGGTTGGCCACAACTGATGCTTTCATTAGCTGTAGATCTGGTGACATGTATATTTCAGATGGGAATTCAACAAAGAAATTCACTCTATATCCTCCAACAAGAAAAATCACAGAAATAGATGACAAATAATGGATTAATGATGAAAATGACATTCAACCTCTCTTTACAATTTCAGACATTAGTGAAGATAGACAAATCTTAAATACAATGGAAAATTTTGAATCATCTCCTGAATATGAACATGATCAATTTCAAGAAAAATCCAATATTGAATATTTGTCATCTAGGCAGATGTCTCTTTATTCTATGGAAGAATTTGGTAGCTCTACAATTGAAATCTTTACAGGGAGAACATTGAACATAAACAATAACTTGGAGAAATTACAACAGGAAAAGCTAATCAAGACATTACAACAACATTGTGTTGCATATGCATGGGAATATACTGACATGAAAGGAATTAGTCCTAAGACTTGTATACATCACATCTACAATGAGGAAAATTGTAGACCTATCAAACAACCTCAAAGAAGGATGAATCCAAATCTTAGGGAAATTGTGAAAGAAGAGCTGCAAAAAATGTTGAATGTAAACTTCATTTAACCAATTTCAGACAACCAATGGGTTTCCCCTTTAGTGATTATGCCTAAAAAGAATGGTAAATGGAGGGTGTGCATTGATTACTGAGAATTGAATAAAGCTACCCTTAAAGATCATTTTCGTTTTCCGTTTATAGATATAGTGTTAGATACATTAGCAGGTAAGAATTATTTCTCATTCTTGAATGGTTTAAGTGGTTATAATCAGATTCAGGTGGCACCTGAAGGTCAAGATAAAACCACATTTACTTATCCATGGGGAACCTATTCCTACCGAGTACTTCCTTTTGGGTTATGTAATGCACCTGCACCATTCCAAAGAGCTGCACTAGGAATTTTTTCTAATCTAATACATGATTGTGTAGAGGTATATATGGATGACTTTACAGTCTATGGGAATACATTTGAAGAAGCTTTGGAAAATTTGGAAAAATTTCTTAAAAGATATAAGGAAACAAACCTTTCACTAAGCCATGAAAAATGTTTTATGATGTTTACAGAAGGGATTGTTTTAAGGCATCACATTTCAGGAGATGGGATTAAAGTTGATAAATCTAAAGTTGAAGTCATCTCTAAATTATCAATTCCAAATTGTCAAAAGGATGTTAGAATTTTTCTAGGATTTACAGGATACTATAGACAATTTATAAAAAATTTCACTAAAATAGCATCCCCACTCTTCAAATTACTCACCAAGGATTGTGAATTCAATTGGAATCCTGATTGCTAGTTAGCATTTGAGACTTAAAAAAAAAAAATTTCTAAAGCACCCATCTTGAGAGGTCCAAATTGGAAACTACCTTTTCACATTTCAACAAATGCTTCAGATACAACTCTGGGAGCTGTATTAGGACAAAAATATTTTATTCCCTATGCCATCTACTATAAAAGTAAGAATTTGACTTCCACTGAGTTGAATTATATTGTAATTGAAAATGAATTTTTAGTTGTTGTTCATGCAATCAACAAGTTCAGACATTATATAACATGCTATGAAACCTTTGTTCATACAGATCACTCTGCAATTAGATACTTAATGAATAAACCTATTACTGATGGCAGAGTTACAAGATGGCTTTTACTCTTGCAAGAATTCAATACTACTGTGTTAGATAGACCTAGAAAACAAAACACAATTGCTAATTTCTTGTCCAGAATTCAAAACACCAAAGATGACACTCCGGTTGAAGATAAGTTTCCTGATGAATATCTTTTTGCAGTGACTACTCAAACCCCTTTGTTTGCAGATATTGCCAATTACTTAGTCACAAGGAAATTGCCTTCACATTTGTTTCCTAGAGAGAAAAGAAAAATCATTCAAATAAGTGCAAGATACTCATGGGTCACTAATGAATTGTATAAAATAGGCCCAGATCTCATGATTAGAAGATGTGTTAGAGAAGATGAAATGCCTGAGATTATTAAGGCATGTCATGATGAACCATGTGGTGGACACTTTGCTGACAAGAGGACAACTTATAAAATCCTTTCGTTAGGGTATTATTGGCCATCCATCTTCAAAGATGCCAAAGAATATGTCAGGAGCTATGACAACTGCCAGAGGGTAGGGAAACCTGTTCTTTCAAATGAAATGCCACTACAAATTTAGGTACTCATTCAACCTTTTGAAAAATGGGCCTTGGATTTTGTTGGACCAATTAATCCTCCATCTAAGCAAAAAAAGTATATATTGGTATGCACTAATTATGTCACTAAATGGGTAGAGGCCAAAGCATTACCTTTTGCTAATGAAAATTCTGTAGTTATTTTTCTTTTTGAGGACATCTTCACTCGTTTTGGTTTTCCAAGAGAAATTATGATAGATCAGGGATCTCAATTTACATCTAAATTGGTGAAGGGTCTTGTGGAAGATTACAAGATCAAACATATGAAATCTACTCCCTATCATCCACAAGCAAATGGTCAAGTTAAATATACAAATAAGGTGATTGAAGGAATTCTCACTAAGACTATGCATCTACATAGAAGAGGTTGGCAAAAAGGCTTCCTGAAGCCTTATGGGCCTATAGAACTACATGGAGGAACACAACGTGATCAGGTGCTCATGTCCTAAGTGTCATAAAATGCTCAAAATTTAAAGTGCTCAGAACTGTTTCAAAGTTGAACGACTAGAAAGTGCTCGTCTTCCCGATTCTGGTGCCGAAAATGGTTCGAAAAACGGTCGCCGTATGAGGAAGTTATGGCAAAAAGAAGAATTTGTCCATAACATTAGAAATTTTAATTTTTCAAAAAAAATTAAAAAAGGAATATTCCACAAAATATTCCTTGGAATATTCCCTTTGCACAGCCAATCAGAAGCTGCCACGTGGCAGGCCCGGAGGCCACCACGTGGCCCCCAGATGACGTCAGCAATATGGGTTGGGCGGACGTATTAAAAATTGTTTTGGTGGGATGGGGGATCGAACCCTCGACCTATGGTCTATTAGCCAAGCGCCTTACCATTAGCCCACGGTCTTGGTTGTTGACTAAAGGGCGGAATAAACATTATTTGAACGTTACAGTTGTATGGGGCGAAAACCAAAGGGGGCCAGCCCTAAGGGCTAGCCCCCCTCTCATATGACCGCGACCCAGGAACCAAGGGCTTAAGCCCCAACCGCCAGCCCGCAAACAGCCAGCACGAACTCTGAGGTAAACATTTAATATAACTGCAGTTTTGGCGGAAAATCTGGCAGGAGCGCCAAAATTGGCGGGCCCTCCATATTTGGCGGGTCTAACTGGAGTTAACTAAAGTTAGCTGGAGTTTTTGTAGGGGCAGCTGGCAGTTCGGAGTAAATGGCCATAACTTTGGCTAGGAAAGTCCGTTTTGGACGATTTTTTTTTTGATTTTGGGTATTTTCGACCTTCTGAAGCCATTGGTGAAGGTATTAAAACCATCTGAGGTTATTTTCAGAGGTTTTGGAGCCATGAAAGTTCTAGGAGCCACGAGGGCCCAGTTTTGTGAAGACTGTATAGGGTTGCAGGTATCCATTGGAGGTGATCCAATAGTCAATCCTGAAGGATTCAAGTGTTCTGAATCCTTTTTACCATCTATTTCTCCTGTAGATGCTTCTATTCAGCTGTATTTTCAATTTGAGCATTTAATAAAAACAAGGACAAGCCCGGTTGGGAGCTTTGGACCCAGCAGATGTAGCCTTGGAGGGGGTGAACTGCTTTATCAACTTCTTTTGCATTTGTGGTTGATTTATTTTGTAGAACAAATTCGTTTTAATGTGTTAAACAATAAAAAGAAAAAACTCTGCTATGCTTAAATGGGTCATGAACAGCTGAAAATTTCATGTGTTTTCCTTCTGCAAGACATGGGAATCTTTTAAACATGTTTAATTCTGAATTGAATACCTTGCAAACAAATTTCAAGTAGTTTCAATTTCAGATCAAGTTGGTATTAGAGCCAGGTTTTGTGCAAAGATCTTCTAACTGTCTTGCAAGTATTGATGCTTACCAGGTTGAAACTTAAAAGAGGGGAAGTACAGTTGACTAGAGAACGAGAGAATCCTCAGTCAAGGAAGGCCAGAGAGCCATCACCTCCACCTTCAATTTCACCCTCAAGAGTCTCAGCAAAAGCTTCAAGGATGTCTAAACATGAAGGAGAAATTCCTATAGAGACAGATCCAAGAGAAGAAGAAAGAGTCTTCAGAAAGGCTTTCTTAGACCTCACTGAAATGGTGAGGATATTGTACCAAGAAAGAAATGAGAAATTGGCTAGAGAAGGGTCCAAACATCCACATGAAGGAGAGGGCTCTTCAGGAGGTAAGAAGGATGATGATCATTCCAAGAAAGGACATGGAGGAAATGGTGATCCACCACCCCCATCTTCACCTTCTTCCTCTTCATCCTCGTCTTCTTCTGTTCATAAGCATAGATCCTCTGGAAAAAGTCCTTTTTTGAAGCTTGATGTAAAATTCGAATTACCTATGTTTAATGGTGAAGTGAATGCAGAAAAGCTTGACAACTAGATTAGGCAGTTGGAAGTTTACTTGAGGATCCAGAATATGCATGATGATGCCACAAAGATTCAGTTGGCTTCTTTGAGAATGGATGGAGCAGCATTGTTCTGGTGGGAGGCCAAGACTAAAGAGGAGATCAAGAAATTTGGTAAGGTCACCTTAACATGGCCTGAATTTCTGTTAGCCATTAAAAAGCAGTTTTATCCTCTTGCTCACATGCAGAAAGCCATTATGAATTGGAAAAATTTCAGACAACTTAAGGGTCAGAGTGTCCAAGACTACACCCAAGAATTCAGGAGAAGGGCTCTCTTGTTAGGGGTAGATTTACAGACCCAAGAAACCTTTCTGAAATACATCGGTGGCTTGCATAGCTACCTTAGACACACCATCTTGACGTTTAACCCTACTAGCCTGGACGAGGTTTGTGTCCAAGCTACCCATTTAGAGGCAAAGGGAAAAAACACATTTGAAGAGGGTAGAAACAAGCCCCCCAAGGGGAAAAACAAAGAGAAAACCTCCAAGGGAAAGAGCAAAAAGAATGCATCTGTCAAACAGGAGAGTGAGAAAGCGATCTGTAAACACTGTTCTAAACCAGGCCATGAGGAGAAAAACTGCTGGAAATTACATCCTAAAAAAAGACCTCAATCTAACAAATCCAAAGGGAAACAGAAAACTGCTGCTACTACATCTACACCACAAGATTTAGGGGAAGATTCAGGTGATGAAACCAAAATTGCAGCCATGGGTTTGAAAAACTTGAAGGGAAAAGAAATTGAAACTCAAGCAAGCACTAGTACCTCAAACTGCCATGTACAAGCTCCTAATGAGGAAGAAAGAATTGAACTGTTTCATGTGAGGGTGATTTCAAAACATACTAAAATTGACACATTTTTGATAGTGGGTCACAAGCAAACCTTATATGATGATGATGATGATGATGGTGGTTAACGTCCACTAAGACCAAATTGGTCTATCGGACCTATAATGTTCTTAGTCTTTAATTATCTGGCTCCTCGTCTTTCTTGGCGAGATTGGTGCTGTAGCTTTCTTTTTTTTCTCTACGGTCTTCCAACTTCCTTTATCTTGGATCTCCTTCATCTCTTCTGGTTCTAGGGACATTGGCATCTTAGCTTCGCGATCTATTATATTCGTCCTTTTGAAGATAGTCGAAGAAGAAGTTTGGTGTAGGAGATCTGCTTTGCTGTTAAATGAAGATTTATTTTGTGCAGTATTCGAATCCTCATAACTATTGATTTGTTGGGCGGGGCTTTCTCCCTGCTTGTCTTGAGAGTTGTTTCTTTCTTGCCCAATTTCTTGTGATTCAGAGTTTTCTGTAGAGTATTCTTCTTTGATGAAAGTGTAGTGTTCTTTTTGAGCTCCTTCCCACCATGTAGATTTGTGGTGGTTTTTTCTAACAGAATTTTTCTGGGAGGCTTTTGGGCAATTTTTGGCTAGATGGCCTGCAACTTAAACTTGAGACCGTTCCACATCCGAAGCCATATCCACTTGGATGGATTTGCAAGGATGCAAATTTACAAGTTTCAAGAAAGTGCACATTGCGCTTTGTAATTATTGCACATTTTGTTGACACAGTTGAACTTGATGTGGTACCTTTTGATATAGCAGGAATTGTTTTGGGAAGTCCTTACTTGTTTGACAGGAAAGCTATCTTTCATCGCCATGAAAACAAATATCATCTTTTCAAAGATGGCAAGGAGTTCATTGTTAGAGCTCATCGCAAGAAGACAAATATAGCGATGGTGAATGCAGGACAGGTAAAAAGGCTGGTCAATTCAAGTAAGAATTTTGTTCTTCTTATGATTAAGCCCAAGGTTGATGTGAATCATGAGTCATTTGACAATTGTGATCCAAAACTTAAATCAGATCTGTATGATGTAGTTGATGCATATCATGAGATGTTTCAGGAGCCAACAGGTTTTCCTCCTAAGAGGGAGATTCAACATGAAATCCATTTGCATCCAGATTGTCCTCTTCCAAACATAGGCATGTACCGCATGTCTATTATGGAGAATGTTGAAATAAAGAAGCAAATCAAGGACTTGTTGAACAAGGGTTTCATAAGGCCAAGTACTTCGCCATGTGGGTCACCGATTGTATTGATTCCAAAGAAAGATGGCACTTGGCGTATGTGTGTTGATTTCAGGGCCTTGAACAAAATAACGGTCAAGAATCGTTACCCACTCCCAAGGACAGATGATTTGCTAGATCAGCTGAAAGATGCTCGATATTTCACTAAGCTAGATTTGCGCAGTGGATATCATCAAGTAAGAATTGAAGAAAGTGACATTTGGAAGACAGCCTTTAAAACCAAACAAGGACTCTTTGAGTGGCTTGTGATGCCGTTTGGTTTGTGTAATGCACCTGCAACTTTCATGCGGGTAATGGATGATGTCTTGCGTCCTTTTCTTGATGATTTCGTTATTGTCTACTTAGATGACATCTTAATTTTCAGCAAGTCTAGAGAAGATCATGTCATGCATGTTAGGAAAGTACTTGATGTTTTGAAGAAGAATCAATTATTTCTTAAAATGTCAAAGTGTGAATTTGGAAAGACTTCTTTGGTTTATTTGGGACACATAGTAGGAGAAGGTGCTTTGAGAATTGATCCTGCTAAGATTGAGGCTATTGTGAAGTGGCCTACTCCCAAATCCATAATAGAGGTAAGAAGTTTTTTGGGTGCAGCTCAATATTGGAGGAAGTTTATCTCTAACTTCTCTTCTATAGCAGCTCCTATGCATGCAGTGACAAGTGTGAAGCATGCTTTCCAATGGGGAGGCAAGCAACAAAAAGCTTTCGAATCTTTGAAAGAGAAGATTAGTTCAGCTCTAGTCCTTGCATTACCGGATTTGAGACAGCCATTTGAGATACAAACTGATGCTAGTGATTATGCTATGGGCACAGTTCTTCTACAGCATGGTAAGCCTATTGCTTTTCATTCTGAAACTTTTAATGGTGTTGTTGTAAATTATCCTACATATGATAAGGAGTTGTATGCGTTGGTACAAAGCGTCAAAAAGTGGAAACACTACTTGATGGGCAAGGAAACTGTTATACATACCGACCATCAGCCCTTACAGTACTTGTAATCACAAAGCAAGTTACAACAATCACGAAACTTCAGTTGGGCTTCTTGCAACAGTTCCATTTGGTAATAAGGTACAAGAAAGGTACTTTGAATAAGGTTGTTGATATGCTTTCAAGGCCTATTATTGGTGTTGTTACTTTACTTAAGAATGATTCCATTATACATGATAGTTACATAGAACAATATGCATCTGATGATGAATTTAAAGATGTGTATGCTAACTTGAGTAAAGGGAATCATGTAGAGGAAAATGACTATCACATGCATAACAATTTGCTGTTTCATTTGGGCAAGTTGTGTATACCACAGGGGGAGAGGATAAATTTCATAAGAGAAGCTCATTCTTCTGTTATTGCTGGCCATTTTGGTGTGAGCAAAACAGTTGCACATCTACAGAGGTATTGTTATTGGCCTCGCATGGTAGATTCTGTTTCAAGGTTCATAAGAGGATGTTCATTATGTGCTACAAGCAAGCCTAGCAATAGGAAGCTTGGTTTGTATACTCCTTTGCCGGTACCTTCTAGACCATGGGAGAGCATCTCTATGGATTTTGTAGGAGGTTTGCCAAAATCTAGAAAGCAGCATGATTATTTATATGTAGTAGTTGACCGTTTCAGCAAAATGTGTATACTTATGCCTTGTAAGAAAACTATAACTGCTGAATTATTTTTTCATCAAGTATGGATTCACTTTGGTTTGCCTACTTCCATTATTAGTGACAGGGATTCCAGATTTGTTTGGGAATTTTTGGTCCAACCTATGGGAGATGATGGACACAAAGTTGAAGAAAAGTACTGCTTTCCATCCGCAAATAGATGGACAAACCGAAGTTGTGAACATAACCATTGTGCACCTCTTGAGAGGTTATTGCAGCAAGCATCCCAAGCTTTGGGATGAACATTTGCACTACATACAGCATGCTTACAATCGTGCCAAGCACTCTTCCACAAACACCTCACCGTTTGAAGCTTGTTTTGGTTACTTGCCAAAATCACCTCTTGATTTCATTCTTGAGAAAGATGTTGCCATTGAGGGACATAGTGATATTGAAAAAGCTCGTTCATTCATTGAAAGAATTCAGCAAATTCAAGAACAGCTTGAGAAGAGTCAAGGCAACTACAAGGAAAGACACGACAAGCATAGAGTCGATCACAAGTTTCAAGAAGGGGATGAGGTATGGCTATACATTAGTAAGGAAATGATGCAAGGAGAAGGTAAAAAGCTGAAGCCTATTCGTTATGGTCCATTCAAAATCCTCAAGAAGGTTGGAAATAATGCTTTTCAATTAGATTTTCCTTCCTACATGCAAATGTATTCTGTTGTCAATGTGGAGAACTTATGTTTGTATGAACCTCCTTTGATTGCTGATCATGAAAGTGTTGTTCAGCTGCCATCTATAGAAGATTTCTCGCCAGAATTCTTAGATGAGCTGAAAGAAGATACAATCCTTGACAGAAGGACACGCACTTCAAGAAGGGGTAGTGTAGATTATGTTCGGGTTGGTTTCAAAGGCAACAAACCGAACAAGGCAAAGTGGATGGAGGTGGACAGAGCGAGGGAGCTGTACCCTCACCTCTTTAACAGGTAGTTGAAGGCTTTTGGGGTCCAAAAGCTTCCCAATGGGGAGGCGTGATTAGGTGCTCATGTCCTAAGTGTCGTAAAATGCTCAAAATTTAAAGTGATCAGAACTGGTTCAAAGTTGAACAACTGGAAAGTGCTCGCCTTTCTGATTCCGGCGCCGCAAACGGTTCGAAAAACGGTCGCCATATGAGGAAGTTATGGAAAAAAGAAGAATTTGTCCATAACATTAGAAATTTTAATTTTTCAAAAAAAATTAAAAAAGGAATATTCCGCAGAATATTCCCTTTGCACAGCCAATCAGAAGTTGCCACGTGGCAGGCCCGGAGGCCGCCATGTGGCCCCCAGATGACGTCAGCAAGATGGGTTGGGCGGATGTATTAAAAATTGTTATCGAACCCCCGACCTATGGTCTATTAGCCAAGCACCTTACTGTTAGCCCACGGTCTTGGTTGTTGACTAAAGGGTGGAATAAACATTATTTGAACGTTACAGTTGTATGGGGCGGAAACCAAAGGGGGCCAGCCCCCCTCTCATATGACCGCGACCCAGGAACCAAGGGCTTAAGCCCCAACCGCCAGCCAGCACGAAATCCGAGGTAAACATTTAATATAACTACAGTTTTGGCGGAAAATCTGGCAGGAGCGCCAAAATTGGCGGAACTGGAGTTAACTAAAGTTAGCTGGAGTTTTTGTAGGGGCAGCTGGCAGTTTGGAGTAAATGGCCATAACTTTGGCTAGGAAAGTCCGTTTTCGACGATTTTTTTTTTGATTTTGGGTATTTTCGACCTTCTGAAGCCATTGGTGCAGGTATTACAGCCATATGAGGTCATTTGCAGAGGTTTTGGAGCCTTGAAAGTTCTAGGAGCCACCAGGGCCCAGTTTTGTGAAGACTGTATAGGGTTGTAGGTATCCATTGGAGGTGATCCAATAGTCAATCCTGAAGGATTCAAGTGTTTTGAATCCATTTTTACCATATATTTCTCCTGTAGATGCTTCTATTCAGCTGTATTTTCAATTTGAACATTTAATAAAAACAAGGACAAGCCCGGTTGGGAGCTTTGGACCCAACAGACGTAGCCTTGGAGGGGGTGAACTGCTTTATCAACTTCTTTTGCATTTGTGGTTGATTTATTTTGTACAACAAATTCGTTTTAATGTGTTAAACAGTAAAAGAAAAAAACTCTGCTATGCTTAAATGGGTCATGAACAGCTGAAATTTTCATGTGTTTTCCTTCTGCAAGACATGGGAATCTTTTAAACATGTTTAATTCTGAATTGAATACCTTGCAAACAAATTTCAGTAGTTTCATTTTCAGATCACAACGGGACATACACCCTATGAACTTGTTTATGGGAAACAAGTATTGTTCCCTATAGAGTTTCAAATCAAAACCTTCAAGATGGCAGTTCAATTGGGATTGGATTTATCAGAGGCACAAAAACGTAGATTGGAGCAACTCAATGAACTTGATGAAATCAGGTAAGATGTAGTTCAAAGAACCAGTATAGTCCAACAACAGAGGGCTAAATGGCATGATAAATATATTAAGGAGAAGAAGTTTCAAGTAGGAGATTGGGCACTGTTGTTCGATTCAAAGTTCAAAGATTTTCAAGGGAAGTTTCAAACTCATTGGCTTGGGCCATATGAGATTGAAGAAGTCTTTAATAACGGAGCAGTAAAGATAAGGACAATAGATGGAAGCAAAATACCTCTTCTTGTGAATGGTCATCGGTTGAAGATATATCAGAAACCAATTTCAAGAGAGGAGTTCATTAAGATTTTCCAGAATAACTCTGAAATGAAGCTAGTGAAGAAGAATTCTTCTTCTCCACTAACTTAGTCTTTATTTTTCCTAAAAAAAATGATGAATAAAAAAAAATTGTATGAGGTTGAAAACCAATCATTGATTGGCATACTTATACAGAAAATACAGGGTGAAAATCAGAGATTTCTGACATCCTATATTTTCCATTTCCTTTCTGTAATAAGTAGTGACAAAAAACTACATTCATTTACAGTTTAGAGTCTGCAAATTCATAATATCATTCCATCTCATTCTGTTTTCATTTTTTTTATAGTTCCACTTCATCTCACTGTCATATTTCATTTACATTTTATCTTTTTTACAGTTTTACTCCATTTCACCCTATTTCTCATTTTATCTTACACCTCATTCCATCTCACTGTCATAACTCATTTCCATTTTATTTTTACACTCATATTCCATAGCCATATTTCACTTTTCCTTCTTTTCACATTCTGCAATTGATTCCATTCTGCAGCTAATCTGATTCTGCAGCTACAACTTACTTATCAACTCTGGCACAATTGTATAGCTCACAAATAAATCATGAATGCAGGGAAATTGAAGAATCAAGTTTTGGAGATCAACCATGCTCAAAGTACCTACGGATCAACACCAAAAGAATTATCAAGCAAAAGGTTAAGTTCTAAAGGTAAAATGCAAAATTTATTTCAAACAACAAGTTACAAACATAAGTCATGTATAATATGAATGATCGTATGTCTCCTTAACAAGTCATTATTTGATTTGACTGCCACTTCATGATACCACATCTCCGCCACATTCGGTATCAAACGGTCTATAATAATTTCATCATACCACACCTCCGCTACATTCTCCATACTCTATACTTAAACGGTCCCTAATAACTCCATCTGTAAACTATGATGTGACCAACGTATTCACGTCTCTCCAAACCCTCACCGTCTACTTATTCCACACAAACCCATAGTTCTTTTTCACCATACCCGCAGTCAGTCCATTTCATAGACTAGGAGAGTAATTTTGAAGGTTAGAAAATTCTACGAAACAGAAGCCATGGGACTCATTGTCAGGACAAAGCCCGTAGGGACAAAATATATGGAAGGATACCCACAACTCAAGGAGATGCTACAGAAGGTTGGATGGCTCAATTTCATTGAAAAATTTGATGGATATCACAAAGAGATCACAAAATATTTTGCTAGATCATTTGATGGTACAGAAGTAGAAATTGGAGACATTAAGTTTGCAGTAACATAATCTTACATAGCAGAGGCTACAGAACTGCCAAGACTTGGTGAGAGATGGTTAAAAAATAAGGAATTTCATAGTGAATCATGGAAGGTAATCCTCAGGAACCCAGGTATGGATGTCATTGTGTTTAGAAAAGGAGTTCCTATTTTAGCACTTAAAAATAAATGGAGAAGCATGCTTTTGATATTACAAAAATTTATTACCCGTGAGGGGAGATTCTGATGTATGTATGTCTATCATATACGTTTATTGATTAACTTTCTAGAAAATGGAGACATCAACCTCCATTTCTTCCTTCTAAACAGTTTAAGGAGGATGGCTTCAAATGTACATAAGAAAATAGAATTCATAGACACAACTATGTACCATCATGGGTTGGTAAAAATACTAGTTGAGTTTCATTTGAAAAGAATAGGAGATACTTGGGAAAACTTCCTGATAAGAAACTATTTCCAAGAGGCACCAAAATCACCGTAAGAGGGTAATGTCAGAAGGAGTAGGGGGAAAAAACTAGTATGACCATTCAAAGCAAACCTGAGTCCTCCACACAGAAAAATGATGAAGAGCTAGTCTCTGAAAAATTGACAAAGATCAGGGAGCAAATCAAGCAAAAAGGGAAGATAAAAAAGAAAGCTAGTGGAATTACTGGAAACAAACTTGAATCTTCATTACAACAAGATGATGAACAATTAATCTCTGAAAATTTGACAGAGATTAGGAAACAAATCAAGAGAAAGGAAAATATAGGAAAGGAGAAAAAGGGTACAAAGGAGGAGAACATAAGCCCCCTACAACTTAGAAGGAGCTCTAGACTCCGAGGTATGGTAAAGAAGGTATCATCAAAGGGAACAGAGTTCATAAATCTAGAAGAAGAAACCCCAGTACCATCTCCTGATAATGTTCCATTTACACACAGTCCTCAAAACTCTCCTAAACAGTATTTCGAAGGCAGCCCCAACAGAGGATCTCCAGGCATAGACCCAATGCAGCAACAAATTTATGATTACATAGAATCACTGGAGAAGAAAAGTGCCTCAATGGATCCAGAATCCTCAGCCAATCCAGAACCCCCTATAAATCCACAAGAACCTCTAAATAACTCTCTCAAACAGGAAATCTATGAGTTAGAGATATTGAACAGGCATGTCAAGAAAGAAAATGAAACTGTGAAGGAACAAACTAAATTGGATAAAGCTGTAGAAATTCCCACTATAGATCAACAGATTATGCAATATACTAAAACACAATACAAGATCTACTTCTAGAACGCTTTACGGAAACTTAATCGAATTAAGCAATATCAAGAGAACACATATAATTGAGAATGAGAAATTAATCACACATAACACAAAAGAAATAACCCGGGGAAAGCCTCAGCCTAAAACTCAATCTCTGTATTATCATACAAGTGGAAAATAGTGACAGAATTACACAAAGCCTTAGCTTGGAAACCAACCAGCTCTCAGTATAATCCCTCTGCTACTCATAGACAGTCAAAGCCCTCTCATAAACTTTCTCCTCTGCCCTCCAAGCCTCCTATTTCCTTGCGCAAATTTTCCTGGGGTCCAGTGCTTCAACTTGTGTGAATTCCCACCTCACACAACTCACTTGGCTCAGAAATAACTGCACAAACCTGAAGGAGATAATTCCTTCTGCATGGATGAGTTTCCTTTATAGGAAAAATTCATCCAACTGATAGTACATTGTCCCTCCTCTGATCGCAATTGGGTCTCTGACAGAACTGACATGCATGAGTTATTTATGAGAGAATATGCAGTGATCTGAAGTGCAGCAGTTACATGCATGCAAGCATTAACTAACTGAACTCACAATTAATTCTACAAACTATTAGAACTAATCTAAATGGACTTAAATAAGTTAACTGAGCTAACCAATTACAACTCATCCTTATCTCTTTAACCGGGGGATAAATTCCTCAATCAATGGAGAAACTGTTGCATGTCCTCACATAGACTTCATGTTTGATTTTCTACAACTAATTAACTCAAGATGAATTAATTAATTATTTTTCAAACAGTTGCTAAGATCAAATTCAAATTTTAATTCTCAATTTTAGTTCAGGGACTAACTAAAATTGGAATATATCCCGAAATACTATTTATAACAATGCTATTTTTAGCATTTCCATTTTTTCATTCCTTGTTGCTATTTCTAACACTGGTACCTGAGATGCTATTTATAGCATTTCTTGTTGCCATTTTGAACACTCTCTCTCAACAAGAAAGACATTCAACTCGAACCCGATCTTGAACCTTTGGAATGTTCTGCATGCAACACTTCTCCCAAGTGTTGTTGCTCCAACAACTCTAGAAACAAAAAAACTCCCAATTGATCTCTCTGTTGGGCTAGAAACACCCTCTGATGCTAAAGCTCCATCTGCTGCTGACAAGTGCTCCCTCTCTCACCTCTGAGCTATTGCAACACTCCATGCATCTCGCACTGTTGCACACCTCTCGTGCCATCATGCACTCGTGCAACACTCATGTGCCTCTCGCATTGCTGCAACTTGCTAGCTCTGTGTTATCTTGGGACTCCTGCACTGTAGCTCTCTCTGCTACTCCATCCACATCTGTCTCTACCCACTCAGCCATTCTTGCTACTCCTCGTCGAGGCTCCTGTAGCAAGGTCTAATCAAAGAGGTTGGGTACCTCAATGATCTTGCCCCTATTCCAGCCTTCTTGGGATTGTCACTCCACATCGCCCCACCTCCTACCTGGAGGTATGGATGCATGTGATCCCTCTGCCCACTTGGCTCGAAATTTCCCCCTACTAGAGGTCTCTGCATGAGTGGATGCCTCCACTCGATCTCCTCTTGGATTCTCCAGTTGTGGCTGCTCCACAACCTCTTGAAGCTGCTTCACCAATTGTGGCTCCTCCACAATTGTCTAAGACTTCTTCTGGCGCTGCATGTTGAGAGGTAATTTACTCTCTCTCTCAACCATCAAGTACCTAACCTTTGCCTTGCTTCTCAGGGCTTTGCATGTATCTTGTACCTCAAGTGTATACAAGTTCTTGGCTAGCACACCAATCTGTTTCATCTTTCCCGATGTCAAGAAATTTTCTGGAAAAAGAGTTGATTTTTTTTTGAATTTGGGTCTTTTTCGCAAGGAATCCAGATATGCTATTTGTTTATGAAAATTTTGCACAAAAATTTTCAGATCTGCTTTGAAAACTCACGGGCCCACGGCCCAATTTTTATTTATTTATTTATTTTTGAACTCTCTTCTTTTTTGTATACTGTTCTTCGCTTTGATCACCTTCACTCTGATACCATGTAGAAAGTCCCATTGTAGATCAACAGATTATGTAATATACTAAAACACAATACAAGATATACTTCTACAACACTTTGCGGAAGCTTAATCGAATTGAGCGATATCAAGAGAACACATATAACTGAGAATGAGAAATCAACTAACACAAAAGAAATAACCCAGGGAAAGCCTCAGCCTAAAACCCCAATCTCTGTATTATCATACAAGTGGAAAATAGTGACAGAATTACACAAAGCCTTAGCTTGGAAGCCAACCAGCTCTCAATATAATCCCTCTGCTACTCATAGACAGTTAAAGGCCTCCCTCAAACCTTCTCCTCTACCCTCCAAGCCTCCTATTTTCTTGTGTAGTTTTTCTTGGGGTCCAATGGTTCCACTTGTGTGAATTCCCACCTCACACAACTCACTTGGCTCAGAAATAACTGCACAAAACTGAAGGAGATAATTCCTTCTGCATGGATGAGTTTCCTTTATAGGAAAAATTCATCCCACTGATAGTACACTGTCCCTCCTCTGATCTCAACTGGATCTCTGATAAAACTGACATGCATGAGTTATTTATGAGAGAATATTCAGTTATCTGAAGTGCAGGAGTTACATGCATGCAAGCATTAACTAAATGAACTCACAATTAATTCTACAAACTGTTAGAACTGATCTAATTGGACTTAACTCAGTTAACTAAGCTAACTAATTACAAATCAAATTACAACTCATCCTTATGTCTTTAACTGAGGGATAAATTCCTCAATCAATGGAGAAATTGTTGCATGTCCTCACATACACTTCATGTTTGATTTTCTACAACTAATTAACTCAAGATGAATTAATTAATTATTTTTCAAACCGCTGCTAAGATCAAATTCGAATTTTAATTCTCAATTTTAGTTCAGGGACTAACTAAAATTGGAATCTATCCCGAAATACTATTTATAGCAATACTATTTTTAGCATTTCGATTTTTTCATTCCTTGTTGTTATGTCCAACACTGGTACCTGAGATGATATTTATAACAATGCTATTTATAGCATTTCTTGTTGCCATTTTCAACAAAAGCCATTCATGATAATACAATACTGCACTTAGGGCTATGGTACAAGAAGAGTAGGAAGTTGAAGAGGAAGAATAGAAACTTGAACAAAACAGTCATCAACCTTAAATACAGACTTCTCATGAAGAAACCCAGGATGGCAGTCACTTCAACGAGAAGAAAGAGAAGAAAATTAGATGTACTAGCAGAGGTGTTTGAGCAGATGCAATAAGAAAGAAGAGTTCACATTTTTGGAAAAATTGCATGGGGACATGTAATGATTTTGCAGTGGGGGTATGTTGAACCTTAGAATTACCCTCTCCTTGAAAACTTTTCTCACTTCTTTCCCTTGCTTTTCCATAAGAATACAGATCCCCATCACTGATAAATGATAGATTTTGTCTTAAGGAGGACATTAAATGATTGACATGTTATACTTTTATGTTTTTGCTATTTGAATAAGTTTTTGCAAATTAGCTACAGAACGCAGCCTATTCTGCAGCTAACTATGTGTTCCATAGCTACTTCCGTGGTTTGGCAGGTTATAGGTGTCAAACGAAGAAACCGACCACATGGGCATCTCTGGAATCGTCTCAACATGGGTCCTATCGTATTCACCCAACCCAAATCGATAAAAAAGCTAGCTCAAGACCACAGTCAAAGGTGGAGTCAAACATATGAAACCCGGAAGCAATAGGACTCTTTGTCTACCCATTCGTGGTTAATTAATAAATCCAACAGTTCTGTTGCAACATTAACTCGGATCAACCACCTGTGTTAACGGTTCCATGCAACCATCTTGATTGAATTCAAGTCACCTGTAGCTGATCAAACATTTACGTAGTCCTGTTGTGATACGTGTAGACCACCTGTAGCTAATTTTCCTCAAAAGACATTTATGAATATTTTCTTTTAAATACCAGTTGTACAGAACCAGGAGGGGTTCGAAGTTTTTGATGTATTAAGCTCATACTTGTAGCTCTGTAATTTTGGACTTTTTGTTCCTGTTTATAATATAAATCTGTGTGTTGACCGATGATCATTTGAAGGAGCATTTTGAATTAAGTTAGCAACTCAACCCAGTCAGTGCACTGAAGGAGGTTTTCTTTTCATTTGTTTTTTTGTTTAGTTTTAATTTCATCATTTGCTTTTAGCAGTGTTTGTAACTTAGGTTGATTTCTTGTAGTTTGATTTCTTTTAGTTTTGATCAATAGCATAATGTTAGAATTCAAATGTGCAGTCTTGTTTCTCCAATCCATTTCATAAAGGAAATGACTTTGTTTCTAAATAGAGTAAGATTGAAAGTAATGAGGATGCATTGTTGATTAGTTTACTCACTGTTTTGTTATTTATTTCCTAGTTCAGGTTGTCAATGCACTGTATTAATCAATGTTTTTGATCACCATTTCAAGTTGATATCCATCCTAAACTAAATGGTTAAACATTCACTTTACATAAGGGTTGGAACCAATCAACTACCTTCTGCATGTTTTTATTTAGTTTTTTCTAGATCATGAAGTATAGAAGTTGCTTGTATTCCATCTCAAGAAGGTTATCTTTCAAAATTGAAGGTTATAGTAACTAGAAGTACTTCAATTAATTTCATTCCCTGTATTTATTTCAAAATGACTTACAACTTTACCTTTTGATTTTAAGAATTAGATTCATGACTTAGGATTAATGACAAGATAGGACAAATGCTCTGTTTTTCCTTCTTTTAACTTAGATTTTGACTAGTTTTAAGCTCTTGGTTCACCTTTAGGAAGTTTAGATTCAGTTTCTCATAGTTCAGATTATACATCATTAGGAATCAAAGAACAGAAACCCCCAAAAACAATATAAAATACAAAACAATGAAGTAAGAAGGGTTCGCTAAGCACATACAGTGCATTACACTTCATCAGCTTACGAACCTCGGTTGATAATTTATGCAAGCATTTTATGTCAGTATCATCATGTTTTGAATTGGGGTTTTCCACATTGTGTTTTGGTCCTGGGATGATTATAACAATTTTTAATTTCATGGTGGTTCTCCCAACATTTTAAATGAAATGGGGTGATCCTTGAAATGATAACTTGGTCAGAAAAATCATACTTTCTAGCTGGGATTTTTCTACAATTGACCTTTTATTCTTCAGCCAGGACATGTCAACTCTCGGGCCTGTTGAGGTTCTACTTGTGGTAGACCCTACCCACTATGGATTTATTTTATCTCTCTGTATATCTTGATGAAGTGATTCTTCTAGATGGTAAATGGAATTTCATGAACTATGTGTTCATTGTTTGTCATTTTGTCACATTGTTGATATTGAACTTGAGGGGAAAGTATGGGACAAAAGTGTGAAGATGAAAAAAATGATTCTTTAAATCCAAATGGATACAATGGATTTATGGTGTTCTTATCCCATCCTTTCTTTCTGACATAGCATCAATTTTGAACAACCTAAGAAATCATATGCAATGGCATTTGGTCTTTCACTGGACGTATGCATTGGGATACATAAAGTTGCATTCCTATTAAGTGATGGAAGGTGGAGTTGTAATGCACCTATTATGGAAACTTTTATAAGGCATATATATTTTCGAGCAAATTGGAGAAATGGAACTTTGGAATCTTTCATCTCGTTGGAGGTGCAAATGAACTATCAAAACATTCATAAGGTTTCATGGAAAAAAAATTTGGAGCCTTTGAGCTTGCAGTGTCATGTTATTAGAAATTTTGGATTCAATGGCTTGTTCAAGGTGAATGAGATGATCAAGGATATGTTGGATGGATTTAAATCAGTTGACTGCCCTGGAAATCATTAGACTGAAGAGTATAATACTCTTGGGAATACACATGTAAAATGATATTCATTGTATTTCCTTTAAAATGACATAGGAATGCTTCTATATTTTTGGTTGATTCGTGGTCCTACCATTGAGGAAAATAATGAAATCCTGGACAGAGCAGTAAGGAGTTTTGTTGAACCAGGGTGTTCAATGCCTTTGTCTGTTGAAGAAACTCCAGAATAATTTTTTCAGAGGCAGAGGCTTGATCAGTCCTCTAAGAAGCTTGTTGATAGGAAAATCTCTTGTTTTCAACATTATATGCTCTACTTTCATCTTGAAGGAAATTCGATAGCCTCATGCCGATGACAATGGATCTATTACAATCATTTATATAGTCAAATACCATGTGGGAAGAACCCTTAAGCCAACATATGTAAAGAAGAGATATTATGTCAGTTTTGGAAATCAATTCAAAGAGATTTTAAGTTCCATCACCTCTCGAGCTCACTACTATCTTGATATTGACTCAATTGGTCCATTAATGTGCAATGACAAATGATTTTGACTACCTGAAGATGCTCGAATGATGAAAAATCTGAATGCAGATAAAGAAAACTTGGACAAAGTCAACTCCTAACCTGCTTAATTTCACTCTGACTGATTCATATGGTGATCCAGGTGGATATTGGTGGCCACCTGCCAAATCCACTTGGACCCCCACCATTGTTTCTTTCAGCTTTTTAGTTTCCTTAATTGTAGCACAGTTTACTATTTTTAGCAGTTTTTCGGGTCCTAAACTTCCGAAGCCGTTTTGAGGCCCTAAAACGACGTTTTGTGGGAAAACTGGGAGCAACATGGGTCCAAGGACCATTGTTTCTCTTCCCAAAGTTGTATTTCTTGGATAGATCTTTCTAACAAGATACTGCGCGCGTCAAACGGAGATCATATGCCAAAGTTACAACCCCAGGAAGTTGATGTATCAATTTACCCAAACGGGCCCCACAGTTTGGCGTTTCATCTTTTAGGGTCAGGTTTTTGGATGTTTAGGGTTTTCCATTGTTTCTCAACAATAAATAGGCCTTCG
Source organism: Pinus tabuliformis (assembly GCA_031772625.1). Taxonomy (NCBI): domain Eukaryota; kingdom Viridiplantae; phylum Streptophyta; class Pinopsida; order Pinales; family Pinaceae; genus Pinus; species Pinus tabuliformis. The sequence continues at coordinate 465,924,091 of CM062819.1, forward strand.
AGCCTCATTGTAACACAGTTCAGAGGCATGTAGCCACCACATCTCTTCTCAGAGATAAGCTACCATCGCCTTAGCTGGTTTATTTCCATTTCTGTTGTAAGCATATTTTAGTATTTTACATTAATGAAATGAAGTATTATTTCCATTGCATCTTTGTGTATATGGTTATCTCTGTATTTTGTTGCGTTCTCGTTTAAATCCGGATCGTCTGTTTTTTTCTCTGTTTTTCTTTGCATGTCCCCAATGAGGTCGGGATATAAGGAGTTAGGACTTGAACTGGTCGAACCTTTGCAAGACCAGCCTCACAAATCTCGATGGCCTCCCATGGTGGATGAAAAGAAAGACGAGGGGGTAGGAGATCCTATCAAAATATTACTCGAAGAAGCCCTCAAGCGACAAAGGAACGCGATGATGGACAACTTTGCCCAGATCCTTCAGCGACTACCCAGGGGCGACACATCGGCTTCCAGAAGCTACTATGGAAATGCCACATCATTTAAGGTACAAGTTAATTTTTAAATCCCCATATTCGAGGGTTAGATAGATGTAGATGCCATCGATAAATGGTTAGAGGGTTATTTTTCTATTCATGACTTTTCCAGTCGGGAAAAGATTATTTTCGCTCTTCTCAAAGCAGCCCCCCACATCAAGGACTAGTGGGAAACCTACTGCGAGCATAAGGATGAAAGTACAGGCTCACTATTTTCAGTTGCACCCACTTGGAATTCATTCTGGGATGCCATCAAGGAGCAGTACTACCCTGTCGGAAGCTATGAGGATCAATACATAAAGTGGACCACGCTGTGGCAGGGAAGGGACCAAGACGTGCTGGAGTTCACCAATATTTTCCATACCCTTCGCACAAAGTTAGGTATCAAGGATTCAGAGTAGCATTTGGTACTCAAATACCGCAGCTGCCTGCACAAGTACATCCAGGAAGAAATAGAATTCTTGAACATCTCCTCGCTCGACACTGCATACCGATATGCCATCAGGGTCGAGCAAAAGTTCAAATAGAAGAAGTGATACTTTGGATATGTGAATCTGAAGCAAGGGAAAGGTGCCCCAAAACCGCAGAACAAAGGACAAAGCCAAGGCGGGGCGGCCCAAGACAACCTGCCAAAGTTGCAAGCAAAGAACAGTGCTGCGAAGTCAAAGAAGGACACGGGAAAGTGGTATGAGTTCCATAAGAGCTCCACTCACAACAAAAGTGAGTTTCGGGCCAAGCAGTCACTGGTGGCGAAGCAAAAGGTTTCAGAATCAGATGCAGGTTCTGACTCTAAGTCAGAACTCGACAAGAGGAATGACAAAGGGAAGTAGATTATCGATGCGGAGCCCAACGCCACCGTTGCCACCACGAATATCCAGAAGGAGGAACCCGAAGATCAGAGGAGGAGGAGTGTCTCTTCCACTCCCATATGTGGGTACAGGGCTCCCCGCTATAGTTCATTGTCGACAGTGGGAGCCAAAAGAACCTCATTTCGGCAGAGATCGTGAATTGGTTGGGCTTACCGACCATAACACATCCATAACCATACACCATTGGGTGGATTCACCAAGGACGGGATCTTCGTGTGAGCCAACAGCGTTGCCTTCCATACAACATCAAGCCTTTCATCGATGAGGTATTGTGTGACATTGCTCCCTTGAATTTTGTGATGTATTACTAGGACAACCATACTTGTGGAAGCGACATGTTGTGTATGAATCAAGGCCCCGTGTTGTTCTTGTTACTTTGGGAACAAAGTTGTACAGGATACCAAAGGTACCACCGCCTACCGCAATCTCTTTGATTACTGCAAAACAATGCAGTAAGCTCATTTCCAAAACTGGGAAATTTGTTTTCCTGATGATACGCCCTTAAGGAAAGAAGAAGATGGTGGCCACGACCTCCAGACAGGGCCCCTCCGCAAAACAACTACAGATGGACAAGGTCATGGAGGAGTATGAGGACATCTTCACCTCCCCCGTACGAGTTCCCCTGCACTGTCAGGTCAAGCACTCCATCGATCTGACCCCAGGTGCACCACTACCCAATGGACCAATCTATCGGCGCTCCATTCTGGAGAATGATGAAATCAAGAGGTTGATTCAGGAACTGCTGCAGAAAGGTCACATCCGTCCAAGTTCATTGCCCTGTGGAAGCCTGATCGTGTTGGTACAGAAGAAGGATGGGACTTGGAGACTCTGTATTGACTATCGGGCACTGAACAAGATCGTTGTTCGTAATAGGTACCCGATCCCATGGATTGATGACCTCTTGGACCAATTGAAGGGGGCAAAATATTTAAGCAAGATCGATTTGAAGTCAGGATATCACCAAGTGCCAACTGAACCTCCGATGTGTGGAAGACTGCCTTCAAAGCCAAGGAGGGCCTATTCGAATGGTTGGTGATGCCTTTCGGATTGGTGAATGCTCCTGCAACCTTCATGAGGCTATTGGATGACATCTTGCGGCCGTTCACCAACTCATTTGTAGTGGTATACTTGGATGCCATCTTGATCTTTAGCCAGAGTTGGGAAGAGCACCTCCACCACATCTGATAGGTTCTCCAAACACTACGGCAACACAAGTTATGTGCCAATTTGGAGAAATGCACTTTTGGGATGACCGGGGTTTAGTATCTGGGATACATTATTAATGAACAAGGGGTGCATGTGGATCCATCCAAGATCCAAGTCATTCGAGATTGGCCATCTCCAACCACTCTAATAGAGATCCACAACTTTCTAGGTCTTGCCAACTTCTACCGCAGGTTCGTGTTGGGATTTTCTCATATCACTTGGCCCTTGAGTCAGGTCACCAAGGGAGGAGTGAAAGAAAAATTCTTTTCGTCTGAATCTCAATAGAGGGCATTCACAGAGTTGAAAAATCACCTCTGCACGACACTCGTGCTCACATTACCAAACTTGTAACAACCATTTGAGGTCGAGACAGATGCCTCTGACTATGCTATTTGGGCAGTCCTTACTCAACACTGGCATCCAATGGCATATCACAGTGAGACACTTTCAGACACAGTCCGGAAGTATCCCACTTATGACAAAGAGATGTATTCCATTGTGTAGGCCTGCTGACAATGGAAGCATTAAATTTTGAGGAAGGAAACGGTCATCCACACAGACCACCAACCCCTGCAGTTCATACAGACCCAAGGAAAATTACAAAATGATCGCCATCAGAAGTGTTCCACATACCTACAACAGTTCCATTTGAATATCAAGGATAAGAAGGGTAGCACCAATAATGTTGCAAATTGCCTCAGTTGACCACCGCTCATGGCGTTAACCACTGTGCTCAACTCTTGTGGGCATGAGACTTCTGATTGGCCACTTCTCTACAAAAGCGACCCAGAATTCGGCCACACATACCAGACACCCTTGGAGGGTCAGCATGTTCCAGATTTTCACCTCCAGGATGCCCTGTTATGCCACTTGGGTCACCTTTGTGTTCCTTCAAGCGAGCGTGCCAAGATTATTTGGGAAGCACACTACAGTTGGGCTACTGGACATTTCAGGGTCAAGAAAACGGTGGCAGTACTGCAGAAGTATTTCTATTGGCCAAATCTTTGACATGATGTCGGGAAGTACATTAGATCATGCACCGCCTGCGCCATTTCCAAACCGATCACCAAGAAGCAATGCCTCTATACCCCGCTACCTACCCCTATTCGACCTTGCGAATCCATCTCCATAGATTACATGTCAGGCCTTCCTTCCACTAAGCATGGAAATGACTGTGTTTTTGTGGTCGTCGACAGGTTCTCGAAGATGGCCATTATGGCCACCTGCAAGAAGAATATCACAGTAGAAACCACTGCTAAACTCTTCTTTAAACGAGTGTGGGTACACTTCGGGATCCCACAGTCTATCATCTCATATCAGGACAACAAGTTCCTTAGTACATTTTGGTCTAGTCTCTGGTTGATGCTCGACACCAAAGTCACTAATTCCACAGCTTTCCATCCTCAAACTTATGGCCAGACAGAGGTTGTCAACAGGATGATCGTACACATTCTGCGCATGTACAACTCAAAGCATCCACGAACATGGGACGAGAGCCTCCCCTATGTTCAACACAGCTACAACCGAGCTCTCCACAGCTCGACTGGCCACAACCCTTTTCAGGTGGGCTTGGGATTCCAGCCACTATGTCCCATTGATGTGGCAAACAACTTCATTGAGCACATCGAACATATTTGCCAGCAGGTCCATGAAATTCTGGAGAAATCAAATGCCAAGTACAAGCAGCGACATGATCAACATTGGGTGCCACACAAGTTTCAGGTGGGCGACAAAGTCTGGTTGCATTTGTAAAAGGAACGCCTTGCCGGAGCCTATCAGAAACTCAGACCACTCTAATACGGTCCTTACACAATTACCAAGGCTGTGGGAGACAATGCATTTGAGCTCAGCGTTCCCCCATTCCTTGGCTTGCACAAAGTGTTCAATGTGGACCGCCTTCGACCATACTTTCCACCATTACTAGACACATCTGACATTGTAGAACAGTTCACACCCACAAAGTTAAATCGAGATTGCATGGAACAAGCTGCAACTGATCGGATTATGGACACACAGATCAAGCACACACACCAACAGAATATCCAATTGTATCGAGTTGTCAAAGCAGGCCAACTCCTTCACCAGGGAAATTGGCTCACCAGGGACCAAGTTCAACAGAAGTTTCCTCATCTCATGGAGGAACTCAACGTAATGGGGACCATTGCTTCCTAAGGGAGGAGGAATGATCCAGGTGGATATTGGTGGCCACTTTCCAAATCCACTTGGACCCCCACCATTGTTTCTTTCAGCTTTTCAGTTTCCTTAATTGTAGCACAATTTACTATTTTTAGCAGTTTTTCGGGTCCTAAACTTTCGGAGCCGTTTTAAGGCCCTAAACGATGCTTTTTTGGAAAACTGGGAGCAACATGAGTCCATGGACTGATGTTTCTTTTCCCAAAGTTGTAGTTCTCCGATAGATCTTTCTAACAATATACTGTGTGCGTCAAACGGAGATCATATGCCAAAGTTACGACCCGGGGAATTTGATGTATCAATTTACCCAAACAGGGCCCACAGTTTGACGTTTCATCTTCTAGGGTTAGGTTTTTGGATGTTTAGGGTTTTCCATTGTTTCTCAACAATAAATAGGCCTTCAAGCCTCATTGTAACACAGTTTAGAGGCATGTAGCCACCACATCTCTTCTCAGAGATAAGCTACCATCACCCTAGCTGGTTTATTTCCATTTCTGTTGTAAGCATATTTCAGTATTTTACATTAATGAAATGAAGTATTATTTCCACTGCATCTTTGTGTATATGGTTATCTCTGTATTTTGTTGCATTCCTGTTTAAATCCGAATCATATGGGATAAAGGACGCACTTCCAAAGTTTCCAATTTATATTTATATCTACAGCCTCCTACACGTCTTCTACAAGATGTGCTCAATGTCGAGCTGAATACATATGTTATGAATTCTTCAAATGATGAATTTGGCATGAGCTATAATTATAACTATGAACCGCAGAGGCAACAACTTGCTATCCCATATGGAGAAAGAAAAAGGATTTTCCGGAATCTTGCAAATAAAAATTGATATGGAAGATCGATCCCATAGAGCCCACTGTTTCAGTTATAAATAAAAGTGGCCACCGCTTTTAATGAAGATTTTCGTCAAATTTTGGGAAGAGTGCATCATGCGAGTCCAATAAGTAAGGAACGATCTTTCGAAAGACAACAACGATTCTCTTTCAATGTTCACTGAAGGGTTTATTAGAAGAGCACGCCTTATGAAATGAGGCCCCTGATTTTCCAGCTAGGGAAGCTCTGAATTGAATTATAAATTTCCTATCCGTGAGATGCAGAAATGATCTTATTCTTTCGAAAGGGAAAATCTATGGAGATGCTTGAGGTATCACGATGGTTTTAGCTTATTTTCAGCACCTTTACATACCTTATAACAATTCTGACACTCTTGATCCAACATTATTACGGCCAGTTTGATTGGACCAAAAGGATGAATTTATCTTACCTGATCTAGAGAATTAGAAATAAAAACTGTATCAGCAACTGTATCGATTTAATAGAGGGGATTGTCAGGTTCTGCTAGTGGGTTACCAAGCTAGATAAAAAACATGGATGATTCACTATGATGAAAGTGATTCAATATAGAGATATCTACCTTGAAGCCAGATATGAAAAAGAAACAGGATTATTATTCTGGAAAATCCCATAGGAATCGATGGCCTTTATTGTTTGTGCCCAAGATCGATGAAACTCCGCCAACACTACATGCTCGAAAGTTAAGCGGTGGAGTGATCCCGGGGGCAGTTTTCTCAAACTTCATACTTCTAGAAACTGCCATAGGTGATCCTGTAAGCAGATGGTGGTTTTCAATGAATTGTATGTGGTTTTGTTAGTGTATACGTGACCAAGCATATGGGGCCCACACATCTTCGAATGCAAAAGAAAAAACATGTCATCTCCAAATAGGGACATACAACAACTACTTTAGGTTTGGCATTGGATTTCCTCATGTTCAAGCAATAATATATATATATATATATCTTCGCAGAAAATTATTTTCGGAGCCCGAAGGGTAAAACTTGGTAAAACAAAAAGGCTCATATATTTTAAAACGAAAGGTGGGGGAGATTTTATAATATACATATAATACTCCGAAATTAAAATAAACCTCACATACCAGAAGGAGTCTTTGCTGGTGAAAAGGAATAAACATTTATGTATTTTTCTGCAAATTAATTTTGTAACCATTTCTCGGGCAGTTAGAGTATGGGAAAAATAAAAGGTGGAAAATTTAGACAGGGGAGTGTTTGAAGTCTAGTCCTCATGACTAGGTGTTTAATCAGAAAATCTCTCTGAAGTATGAATAATATATTGCAATTTGATTCCAACTTTGTGTAGTTGCAGTCATGTTTTCCTCTTTGTGTTTTTATTCATTCATTTAATGTTTTACCTCTTTCAGCATGAGTGTAATGAAGTTGTTGGCTTCTTTTATTCAGTAGATTTACTAATGTTGGCTTTTCAATAGAGAGTACATGCAAAACTTATTTAAATAAGCCTTAAAGGGCACTCCACCATGTCGTAAATTGATTCACATCTTCTTCGTCTTTCAACATTCTTTCTATAGTAGTTATGCTCACATTATTATTTTACTGTGTATAAATTATGTCATCTTTATTTTCTTCAAATCACTACTTTAGTCCAAGACCCTACAACTCTTAGAGTTTCTCTGGCCATTATGTTTTGGAATGATAGGGTATTCATAATTAGAATTTTTGGCTGCAAGCCCTCATGACCTATCCTTCCAGCCACTTATTTTAATAATTCTCGTCAATCTTAAGATGTCTCAGGCACTGGTTCCCCCACAACCAGTAATTGTCTCTGAGAGTTACAACATGGTGAATCGTGAGAAAATTGATGCCCTAGGTCACCTATGGAGGCTAGGCCTAGAAATGAAGAGAGAGAGGTGAGAGAAATATGCTTTTGAGTGATCACCTCTAGAGGATTAGTGCCTTGTCCTTTGGGAGAGACAGAGTCAAGGCGATTTTAATATTTGGAATGGATTCACTTAGTCAATGAGGCCTTAAAAACAACTTCGCATGGCGTTAGGGCATGAGAACAACTGTTTCAAGGTCTTTATACTTTGATTTGCAATATTTGATGACTTAGGAAGATAAAATTTTGACACAAAATATATCTAGGAATATTCACTCATTCATACATGTCCTATGACATGATGCAACGCTATAAAAGATCAAATTTCCACAATTCTGCATTAGAAAAGCAGTAAATATCAACCAAGTATAAAGAAAATTCCAGCAACATGCATGTGACAAAAGCAAGTAATAAGTATAACATTAAAAGAGCACTTACATGCAAGAAAAAGTATATCCAATCATCAACATATGTCAATAGTGAAGCTCAAAGACAAAATGAAAGAGATACAAAACATTAAAATTCATCCATTCATCCAAACTCATCCTTCAAGAAGGATAGTGAAAATCTCACAAGAGAAATTAACCCAATCCAAGTGATTATGATCAAAATCAATCATCTCACTTCTCTTTATACACTCTTTAATGAATTTGATTTAGCTAAATTGGCCTAATTGAGCCCCTAAAATAAAATAATGTGCATAATAATAATACTTTTTGTGACTAGCCCATCAAATAGCTCAATAATACATGAATAAGCTTCTCAAGAGGGCTAAATGATCAATGAAGTGATTCGTTGGGCCTTTGAGGAGGCCTAATTAAGTCCAAGGGGTGCCATGATGTAGAAATGGACTCCCAACATAGTGGACAAGGGGTTGGCCCCTTGTTTTCCAAGCAAGAACCCATGGTGCTCCCAAGTGGGTGTGGGGGAACAAGGACATCCTCATGGGTCTCCAAGTGGATCAAAAATGTCTGTAGAACATTTGTAAGGGATAGGATGGTGATGTAAGCCCTCCCTCTACAACGGGAGACATTCGCTAGACCTTGGAACATCTGCCAAGTGTATGGTGCAAGTGTGGAGTCAATTGGGCATGGTGAACCAGGTGCATCATCCTCATCTAAAAAAGTGGAATATAAGTAATCAATGATCAGTGTTGGGGATCCATGAAGTAATATATGCTCACCCTACAAGTGCCAATGTGGCCCTTTGGAGGGCTAGACCCCATACAGGGAGACCAAGCCCCAAATGAAGACCCACCTACAATCATGCATAAGATCCAATGCGTTCCCTTTCCCTCCAATACGACAATTCGTTAGAATACTCAAGTAATAAAGCTTACAAGTCATGGGAACATGGGTCACTTCATGGTGGCACGCCCTTCCATAGTGGGCTTTGGCATGTACAAGTGTCTCCAAGCTCAATAGAGGGTTAACCAAGGACCCTATTAGGTGGTTTCAACCTCTGAAGGGGGTGACATGTCCATGGTACATCATTTAAGTGGTAGGTGGAAAATGATATAATAATGGAATGGAGTAGGGATTAGGGGAATAATCCAAAACACATGTCAAGGTTCATGGGTGGCTATAATAAGGGAAACCCACACCTAGGTATGTGAGTGTAGGAGGGAGAAAATTATGGTACATGAGTTACCCTAGCCTTTGTTTTTCTATCCTTCTTCATATGCCTTTTTCCTTTTATTGATTTTTCTTCATAACTGCTCAGGGCTCCAGGGGATGAGAGCATGATGTGTAATATTGAGCAGTGGATACCCCTTAAGGTGGGGAGGTTCATTTCTCACAAGGGGTTAGGAAATCATCGGTTCCTTAATGATATAGGGGGGCTCATATAGGGCCAATAGGAACTAGGGTGATGGCAATGGATAAAAGGGTAGAGCTCATGTTTGGCTTTTTCCCACGCGCTAAATTTGTATGTCTCAACCATATTTTTCATTTTGTGGTACATTTCCTATTGAGAGTGGCTTAATTATGCTTTGTCTTTTCTTTTTAGGTGCATCAACCTTTGCGGCATCATTCTAGGCCCGACACAAGGTGTCGACAAGGGGAGGTGGATGCTAACCCTATGTGGACTCATATGGGAAAATAGATGAATGGGGCTAAAATGAGTGGAACGAGAGTGATGTAGGTGGTATAGGGAAGTGGGACCACACAACCAAAATCGATATTTCCCATGTAGTGCCAACCCAAAATCCAAATGGTTAGTAAAGGAGATCCCATGGGACTAGGATATAAGGGTAACCACAAAATCAGGCAGTGGAGATAAGAATACAAGCCTAACCAACTCTTTTCGCTGAAACCCCCACCAATTCGTGCCCAAAAGGACCCATGACAAGTAAGGAAAATTACTCAACTATACTAATGAAAAGCCATATTTTGGGTTCGGGAGGCCCACCTTCAAACATACCTTCATAACAGATGGGTGAGGGACCACATGGTTGGCTCAAGTGGTGGAGAAAATGGAACATCGAGGTATCTGGGGCTTTCAAGGGGCTGTTGGATGCTGACTAAGGACCATCTAGGAGAAAAAAAAATCCTGTTCATACTACCCACATGTGGTGTGTAACAATACCAACTCAATAGAAAAGTCCACTTCCCTGTGTGGAGGTAACTCTGAAACTTCTACTAGAAACACATCCTAAAACTGCTGCAATACAAGGTACCTCTTGAATATTTATGCATCCTCACCATCCTTTCCCTTGTCATTGGAAATATGGACTGCAAATAGTACACACCCCTTTCTGCGAATGCGCTTATTCGACATAACTGTAATCATCGTCACTGATGTAGGCTTCTTATTTACCTGCAAGTACCATCCAGACACTCAATAGCCTTGTCATAGTAATCTACTTTGGTTCTATGGAGGTACAAACAATCCATACCCAAAAGCATAATATATGAACCTAATGGAAGTACATTCAGATGGGTTGATGTAAACATACCATTCAATTCAAATGCACAAGCTCTTACCTAATGATGAACTCTCTTCTTAGTACATGTATCCAACTGCACCAACCAAGACTTTGCGTGCACTTCTTTCCTAAAACCACACTTATCCATGAGGTTAATATTAACATAACTATAATTAAATCCAAGGTCAATCAAAATAGAAACAACTTGACCACAAAGCTTACCTTCCATCTCAATAATGGATGCCTAGTGATCTTCCTTATTGTTGTCCACAACTGCATAAATATGAGGAATTTTATGGCCAACATCCCAAACTGTATGTGCCTCCTAAGCATTGTATATCTTAGGCTTGCCACCCTGGTACAATAGTCAATCCTTCTTGTGATTATCTTTGCCACATATCCAACATTGCAATGGTCCCCTACCATCACATTTGTTCTGCTGCTCTTGAGGTTGTGAACGATGTCCTTTCTCAACTGCATTAAACTAATTGTAAGGAGAAACATTTTATTTCTCACCTGCATCCTGAGGTCTTCCTTGCTTCGCTGGCCACTTCCATTTAACTTTCTCATTCCCCTTCAAATCATGCTTAGGCTCAACTTTACGCTTTGACTACTCATAACAATGCTTCAGTTTCCTGATGGCTTCCTCCAATGATCGTGGCTCATCAAACTCAATCTGGTCTCTATATGTTGCTGGAAACCCACTAATGAACCTTTGAATCTTCGCTTTCTCATCCTTGAGGTAAGGAACATACCTCAACAATTCTAGGAACCTTCTAGTATACTCATTAGTTGTCATGGAACCCAACTGTAACTCATAAAACTCCTCAACTAAGTCATCATAATATATCTCAGGCAAGTACTTATTCTTGAAGATTTGCTCAAACTCATCCCAAATCAACTCTTCCTCTCGAATAATTTTGACATTCTTCACATCTTCCCACCAGATATCTGCTTTCCCTTTAATACTGAAGGTGGCTATTTTGGCTTTAATGGTCTCTAAGTAGTTATGAAATATGAAGAATTTCTTCATCCCAATCAAACACACCTATGCATCTCCTAACTTCTTCATCTCTCCAACAAATGTAAGCACTTGAATTTCTTGAATTCCTTAGGCAAGCACTCACTCCTCCTATAAGGATGATGGTGGTGATGATGATATCTCATGGATGAGGAACTAGAATGATACCCATACATACTAGTCCTCCTATGAGGTGTGTCTAATGATCTGCCACCTTTGACTGTGTCCCCTCTATCCAACATGTATCCTGGCTGAGACCTACTGCAATAGGCTCTATTAGTATTCTCTTCCTGCTCTTGACTAATCCTTAACTATCCCTGTCTCTGTAAGTCTGGAAAACTCTGAAGGATGACTACATTAACCTCTGCCTTCTTTTCCTGAGCCCTTTCAAGTCTTTCCTAACCCTCAACCAACCTATCATTGTCTGCTTTTCAACTACTTATTTATGCCTTCAAACTCCTCAATGTATTTGCTATATCAAGAGAATACTCATCTGCTTGCTGCCCAACTGATATGTAGGGAGTGTCACATGAAATGTAGTCTATCATTTTACTCATCATCTTTGATTCTCTTCTTCGTGCAATTGTACCATGTCACACGACCATAAAGATACCATAATCAAAATCATACCTCAATGACGCTTAGGGGAGGCTTATCTCATCTGCAAAATTAGTCCACATTAGCATGTACATGTATAATCATAATCATATCAATAAATCAACATCATGCATGACAATACCAACTTCATACCATGACCTCATACATGACAACCATAACCATGAAAATTCATGCACAACCACATGCACCTAACCCATTAGGTCCAAGTATTTGAACCATGTTTTGATACCACTCTATAACACGCCTCCTCTCATATCTACCCACTTTCACCATATTTCCTGGGGTAAACATGAGATTAGGGGCTACTATGACATGACTCAACCTCTTATATGACCTTAAGGAAATGGAGCTGACAAAAAAGACCTTATTGACTTCCCTTAGGTGCTACAGGACCCCCAAGAACCAACCAACCATTCCAGGTGTCCAACCCCTGAGATAAATTTAGTTTTTTAGTGAACTATACCCCTAGTCACTCCCATGATAGGGCCTCGAAGCTACTATAACCTTCGCAATCACTCCCACATGCCTGCTTCCTAGTGATTGTAGTCTCTTTTAGGTAGTTCTGTGCCAAGGATTGTGAGATTTAAGCCACTTTTTCAAAGCTAGGATCCAAATCCCTGCCAAGAACTTGATAAAACTTCCAGAAATGATAAATAACATAGAGACAAATCCTCTAACACAAAACTTACTCAAGGACTTGACCTAACCAAGTCTAACCATGATAGTCATTCCATTAAACACATAGTGAAAATGCAACCTACGGGTCATGAATGCATATCTGAACATGGATATTTGAAACTTATCTGAGGTTTACCAAGAAGAACTAGTGCCTTCTCACAATAGACGCAATAGTACCAATTAGGTCATGCATTCATTAACCAATCATTCATCAATTAAAAGGTGATAAGAGCCATACTTAAAATCGTCGTAAAACCATGCTTATGACCAACATATAACTAGATAATCTACAATAATAGAACAACCATTAAAGCCACATAATAACAATTACATCTACTCATAAAGACAAGAGGGACATAGCTCTTATTAACCATATGCAAAAGCCAACCAAGTCAGGGACTTCCATGTACCACCCGAACATAGATTGGGCTAAACCAAATCTTTCTTTTAGCCAATCACCCCCATGCCATATTCTAAGCATGAATGTGGAATCTCATGGGATAAACCAATCCATAAACAACCAAGGGAATCCAAAGGTTAAACCACCTCCACCCTCACACTACCATGATCTCACCTAAACCAGTCCCGAGATCATAAAACCAAACCGATTTTGGATGCCTTAGAATTCCTTCACCATCCCTTGAGGAATTTTCCTTTCTCCACATACCTGTTGAGGGTTTCCCTGAGAAAACCATGTCCACCCCGAACCCTTGGGATTTCCCTGAGACCACCTCACCCGGATCCAAAACCTTTCGGCAATCCAAATATCAACCAAGAATGGATCCCATCACACCATGGCTATCCGTAAATGGAAAGACAAGACTAAAACTAGTGTCAAAACCAAGCAAAACCCATGCCAGTGACAACAAATGAACAAAATACATGCATGCATATTCCATGCATTCCAAAACCAATTAGGAAATCATACATGCAACCTATTATCTGCAAGTATTCCCGCTGAAGCCCCTTGATCCAACTTTTCCTTCCTTGATCTTTGTTTTCCTTGTCCTTCCTTCGCTTTCCTTTTCCTTCCTTTGCTTGCTTGCTTTCCTTATCCTCTTGATGCTCTTCTCCTCTATCAGAATAACTCCAAAACTAAACTAAAAAAAGGCCCCAAACTGATAATCTCGTGTCTTTTTATTATTGATGCCTCTAATTTATTCATTTTCCATTATTTTTCCTTCATTTTTCCTCTCATGAAAATCTGTGACTCTTCACCTTCCTTTTCTCCTATTTTGCATTATTATCATAAAATAGTTGCCAATAATGCCTTATTTCATTTTCAAAGGCTTTTCCATTTCCTTTGCAAATTTCCCTTAGCCATAATAAACAACAAGTGATGCCCACTAGGATATTTGGCCAAACATTTATCTTGGAATACATGTCCCATGACCTTGGTCCTAATTTTCTTTTATTAACTTTATTACATTAACCTTTAACCCCGGGTTATTATAGTTTTTATCTTGGGATGGACCTTTCTAACGGGCTATCACGCATGCCAAAGGGAGATCATATGCCAAAGTTACGACCCAAGGAAGTTGACGTTCCAACTAACCCCATTAGGGCTCACTGATCTGGATTTAAGCAAGAACGTAAAAACTTATAGATATAATCATAAACACAGAGATGCAATAGAAAACCACTTCATTTCATTAATAGAAAAATATTGAACTATGCTTACAAACAGAATGGAAATAAGATAGCTCGGGCGATGGTAGCTTATCTCTGAGAAGAGATGTGTTGGTTGCATGCCTCTGAACTGAGTTATAATGAGGCTGAAGGGCCTTTTTATTATTTAACAATAAGAGAAAACCCTAAACAACCAAAACCCTAACCCGAGGAGATGTAACACCAAGAGTTTATGGGCCTCATTAGGGTTAGTTGGGCAGCCAACTTCCCAGAGTCGTAACTTGGTCATATTATCTCTGTTGGAGGCATATGATACCTAGTTGGAAATATCTCTCGGAGGACTACAACTACTGATGTGATTGCAATAGCAATCACTAAAGAAATTTTGCCAAAAAAACATCGTTTAGGGCCTCAAAACTGCTCGGAAGTTTAGGACCTGAAAAACTGCCAAAAATAGTAAATTGTGCTACAATTAAAAAACAGATGAAACTCGCTGGGGGATCTAGGTGGAATAGGTGGGTGGCCACAAATATCCACCTAGATCATTCCTCCCTTCTTAGGAAGAAATGGTCCCCATTGCGTCCAGAGCCTCCCTGAGGTGAGGAAATTTTTGTTGAACTTGGTCCCTAGTGAGATGTTCTGCAATTTCTGATGTGTCTAGTAATGGTGGGAAGCATGGTCGAGGGCGGTCCACATTGAACACTCGATGCAAGATGAGGATTGGGGGAATGTTATGCTCCAAATCATTATTTCCCACAACCTTGGTAATGGTGTAAGGACCATATCAAAGTGTTTTGAGCTTCCGATGGGCTCTTGTAAGGCGTTCTTTCTGCAAATGCAACCAAACTTTATTGCCCACCTGAAACTTGTGTGGCACCCGATGTTGATCATGTCATTGCTTGTACTTGGAATTTTCCACATTGGAGCGATGATATATCATCCCGTTGGGTAGAGGTGCTTTGAGAGTCAGATCGAACGAATGCTTGACCTGACAGTGCAAGGTACCCCTGTGAGTGAGGAGAAGATGTTCCTGTATCCTTTCATGATCGTATCCAACTACTTTTGCTGCGTGCAAGGGCCATGGATGTGGCTATGATCTTCCCATTACTTTGAGAGCGAACCAGAAAGAAAATAAATTTCCTAGTTTGGGAGATGATCTTGCTACATTTCTTAGGAGAGATCAAAGATGTGGCGGTAGGTGGGGCTACCTCTGGTATCCTGCATAACATATTACCCAAAGAAATAATCACAGAGCAAGGTCTAGACTCATATATAACATGTTGCTTCCACAAATATGGTTGTCCTAATAATACATCACAAATGTTGAGAGGAGCAACATCACACAATACCTCATCTATGAAGGGCTTGATGTTGTAGGGAAGCCGACATTGTTGGCTGACTCAGAGATCTTGTCCTTGGTGAAGCCACTCGATACTGTACGATTGCGGGTGTGGTGTAGTCAGTAGGCCTAGCCACTTTACAACCTCTACTAAAATGAGGTTCTTTTGGTTGCCACTATCGACAATGAATTACATCGACGAACTCTTTACCCACATTTGTGAGTGGAAAAGACGCTCCCCCTCCTCTAGATATTCAAGCTCATTATTTTGGATCTTGGCAGTGGCAACAATGGCATTGGGCTCTGCATTAATAATCCTCTTACCTTTGTCATTCCTCTTGTCGGGTCTTGACTCAGGGTTGGAACATTCGTTTGATTATGAAGCCTTCAACTTGGTCAACAACGACTGCTTGGCCCGACACTCACTTGTGTTGTGAGTGGGGCTCTTATGGAACTCACGCCACTTTCCTGTGTCCTTCTTTGACTTTGTGGTGGTGTTATTTGCTTGCAGCTTTGATAGGTTGTCTTGGGTCACCCCGCCTTGGCTTTGTCCTTTGTTCTTCAGATTCACAAATCCAAAATCTCGCTTATTTGTTTAAACTTTTGTTCGATCTTGACAGTGTATCGATACGTCATGCCAAGCGAGGAGATGTCCAGGAACTCCATCTTGTCCTAGATGTACCTGTGTAGGCAGCCACGGTATTTGAGTACCAAATTCTGCTCAAAATCCTTGATACCCAACTTTGTGCAAAGGGTATGAAAAATATTGGTAAACTCTGACACGTCTTGGTCCCTTCCCTGTCGTAGCATGGTCCACTTTATGTATTTATCTTGATATCTCCCGAAAGGGTAGTACTGTTCCTTGATGGCGTCACTGGAAAGAACTCCAAGTGGGTGCGGCTGAAAACTGTGAGGGTTCTCTCTCGTCCTTCTGCTCACAGTATGTTTCCCACCAGTCCTTGACGTGGGGGGCGGCTTTGAGAAGTGAAAAAGTGATCTTTTCTCAGCTCAAAAAATCATGAACAAAAAATATCCTTCTAGCAGATTTAACCATTTATCTATGACATACGCATCTATCTGACCCTCAAATATGGGAATGTAAAAGTTAACTTGTACCTTAAAGGGTGTGGCGCTTCCAGAGCTGGAAGTAGATGCGTCGCCCCTAGGTAGCCGCTAAAGGATATGGGCAACATTGTCCATCATCGCGTTCCTTTGTTGCTCGAGGGCTTCTTCGAGCAATATTTTGATAGTATCTCCTGCCCCCTCATCTTTATTTTCATCCGCCATGGGAGGCCGCTGGGATTTGTGAGGTTGGTCTTGCAAAGGTTTGACCAGTTCAAGCCCTGACTCCTTATATCCCGACCTCGTTGGGGACATGCAAGGAAAAACAGAGAAAGAGTAGACCGCTCTGATACCACTGATCCAAATTTAAATAGAAACACAACAAATTACAGATATAATCATAAACACAAAGGTGCAGCAGAAAAACACTTCATTTGGTTAATAGAAAAATATTGAACTGTGCTTACAAACAAAATGGAAATAAGATAGCTTGAGCGATGGTAACTTATCTATGAGAAGAGATGTGGCGGCTATATGCCTCTGAACTGAGTTACAATGAGGCTCAAGGGCCTTTTTATTATTGAACAATAAGAGAAAACCCTAAACAACCAAAACCCTAACTCGAGGAGATGTAACACCAAGGGTTTATGGGCCCTGTTGGGGTTAGTTGTGCAGCCAAATTCTCGGGGTTGTAACTTGGTCATATTATCTCTGTTTGACGCATATGATACCTCATTGGAAAGATCTCTCTAAGGACTACAGTTGATGACATGATTGCCATAGCAATCTTTGAAACAATTTTGCTAAGAAAATGTCGTTTAGGGCCTCAAAATGGCTTTGGAAGTTCAAGACCCAAAAAACTGCCAAAAATAGTAAATTG
Organism: Pinus tabuliformis; assembly: GCA_031772625.1. Lineage (NCBI taxonomy): Eukaryota > Viridiplantae > Streptophyta > Pinopsida > Pinales > Pinaceae > Pinus > Pinus tabuliformis. Next base: position 465,941,707 of record CM062819.1, read on the forward strand.
TGCTACAATTAAGGAAACAGATGAACTGACCGGGGTGTCTAGGTGGAATAGGTGGGTGGCCACCAATATCCACCTGGATCACCACACAAGATTTTGGCACTTCATCTTCTAGGGTTAGGGTTTTGGATGTTTATGGTTTCTCATTATTTCTTCATGATAAAAAGGCCTTAGAGCCTCGTTGTAACTTAGTTTAGAAGGCATGTAGCTATCACATATCTTCTCAAAGATAAGCTACCATCGCCTAAGCTAGTTTGTTTTTGTTTTGCATGTAAACAATTTTCCAACATTTGTTATTTATTAATTGAAGTTATGTTTTGTTGTATCTCTGTGTTTTTGTTTAAATACGTATTTGTAAAATCCCTTCTTGGAAATTCTCAAGTATACCCGATTAATTTTAGATTTTTATGGTAGTTATCTTCAGTGAATGACTTTGTCACACAGTTTGAAAGTGAATTGCTATAGGTGTAGATTAAGTGATTGCCTTAAATGACATGTACATATATCATTGCAGCGATGAGGAAAGCTTCAAATAAGTAAACCAAATTTATTTAAAACTCAAAATATATTTCTCACTGTTGGTACAAATTATGATGATAATATTTTTTAGCAAGAGTAGCCATACTATTATATAGACACAGAGAAAAGTAATGAGTTAAAAAAATTATTGGAACTTGGTCATCAAATTGTAGTGAGACTCAAACTCAAGACGTGGCCTCATAATACATTTCAACAAAGAAGGAAGACTTCGACCCTTTTTGTTACTTTGATTTAACACTCCACTATGGTCAAAATAAGCTATATGACTCCCTTTATATCTGATATGGATGCAGAACAAACTCATGTGCTTCTCTTCCTTATTAAAACTCAGTCTTCAACTCACGTAGGGGACTAATACAACCATCAGCTATGGTTATAACCAAAATTTCATCATTGTGGGAATACAACTAGCAATAGTTCCACAAACTTGTTCCCCAACTAGGATGTATCTTTGAGCTAACACTTTCAACAAGCAAAGGAAGTTCACGTCCTTTGTTATATCAAGGTAACCTACTCTTTCATGCCCAAAACTTGACCACCACAAGTGTACACGCCTAGTAACAAGTATGATAATGATTTCGACCTACTAAATCAAGGCAACTCAATTTCTTCAGTAACAGAACTCATCCAAAATGATGGTGTCCTTAGTCACTGGTTCGAGTCTCTATTTCTAGGCAAGACTTGGCTAGATTTGTTTTTGGGTACTTGGCTCTTCATAGACTTAACTCCAACCTAAAAATATGAGATAGAAAATACCAAATAAGATAATAAAATCAACTGATAACACTTTTCTACCTCAATATCGTCTACAAATCTTTTACTCCATTGAATTACAATGGTGAAATATGAGTGATCTCTCTCTCTTAAACCAACTAGAGTGTCTAGTTTCAACACCGAAGATAACTATGGCAACTAGGGTCTCTTAAACAATAAAATACTTCTCCAAAACTCTCCAAGAGCTCTTTTTCTCAAAATCCAAGTGAAAGAATGAGGAGAGTCTTCTCACTTTTTCTCTTTTATAAACTTGCGACCACTTTTGTTGTCATTTTACCCTTTTAACTTTTATCAATTCACTTTATAATATTTTCAATTTATAAAATTAAAGTGACTTTTCACTTACTTAGGAAATGTCCCCATTTTTACCCCTTAGACTTTTATAATGTTTCCATAGGCGAATTAATCCGCTTATTAAATTTTCCCTGCTTTAGCCTAGGGAACAATGTTGGACTAGCGGACTCCGTCCTATGCTTCCTAAGTCAGGGACATTACAATATTTCATTCATTCCTTCATAAATCTGGATCAATGGTATCAAAGTGGTCTTCTCTTTCTCTATTTTTTATGCATGTCCCCATTGAGGTTGGGCCCTGGGGTATAAGGAGTTGGTACTTAAACTAGACAAACCTCACCGACTTTTAAGGCCTCCCATGGAAGAAGAAAATAAATATGAGGGAGCAAGAGATCCTTTCAAGTTATTGCTCAAAGAAGCCCTCAAGCAACAAAGGAATGAGATGATGGAGTGGAGATTAGGGGAATCATCGAGACCCATGTCAAGGTTCATGGGTAGATATAATAAGGGAAACCCACGCCTGGGTATGTGAGTGTAGGAGGGAGAAAATCATGGTACATGAGTTACCTCGACCTTTGTTTTTCCACCCTTCTTCATATGCCTTTTTCCTTTTATTGATTTTTCTCCATAACTGCTCAGGGTTCCAGGGGATGAGAGCATGATGTGTAATATGTAGCAGTGGATACTGGTGGGCTCCAGTATTGTAGCAAAAATTCTACAACTCCTGGAGCTTCCTTCTTTAATTTTATCAACCCGGTGGTTCGTAACAAACTTGGAAGCGACGGTGCTGTATGCACAAGTACTAGCTCTTGCCGCAGCTGTCACCTGGTCAGCTGGCACAAGTCCGCTAGGGGCTCAAGCCAACTTCTATAAGCTCTTAGAAGAAGCTTTTTAACTGATGGACGAAAGCTAACTCAAAGGAAGCTAATCTATTTGTAGAAAGGAACTGAAAGCCAACAAGAAACACAAACCCTAGCAAACCCTAATTCTACCAACTAGTCTTACTAATGCAGAGATGGGAATGCAAACTACTGAAGGAGATGCCATTACTTCTATGAAGGTAAAATGCATGTGTCTAGACTACCTCTATCTGAAGAAAACATCTTTTGTATTTTTGTTTCAATTATTAGAATTATCATGCATGTGCTTTTAACTAGCTTTTTACTGTGCAAAGGTGGATCAAGGAGGAGAAAGGCTTGAAAAAGGTTGGGAAGGTTCAGAGAGGGTCTAAGGGGTCCCTAACACCCTTCCAGAGAGTCTCACAAAGTTTGGCTCCCAAGAAACCGTGTTTATGAGCTTCTACAGGAAGTCTGCAGGGGTTCTACATGATGTTTCAGAATTTCTACAAGATGTTCAGTAATTCCTACAGGATGTTCTACAATCGGATTTTGGGTGATGGGTGAGTGGAAGAGGCTGCATGGGTGGATAGGGAGGTAGGAGAGGGGTTTGTAATGACTTAGTGACAGAGAGATGAGATGATGAGGGGGTGTGCTAAGCTAGTTTGTCTGAAGGAGGGTAGAGGGAATGGAAGGCCGAAAAGGGAGGATAACGTGGGCAGTAGAGTAGCTGAGAGACAAGGGGTCTAATTGGGAGATGAGCAGTTGGCCTGGGCAAGGCTTAGAAGGATGAGAGGGTGAGGGAGTAGCACTGCACAGTGTAAACTGAATCAAATCATCCACGTCCTGCACATAATCAAAACATTCCTAATCTGTCCTAACTTTTTAATGGAACCAATGATCAGCACGTTACTTCTAAAGAAAACCATGTATTGGTACTGAAGCAAAGAATCATTCCAAGAGGTCTGAGCGCATGGACAACTTCTACAAACGAAAATATTGCACCAAAGATTGCATGAGTACGTAAACCAATGTTTTTGGTGGGTAGCACTGTCTGCAATTCCAGCCCCTAGAAAGAGGTGAAAATGAGTGTGCAGGCAACCCTTTTCTGGAACTTTTATCAACTCCAATCTCTTCACTCTATTCTAAACGATTGAAGCAACTCTATCTGCTAACAATGACCTACTTAACCACACCAAGAAATCTAACTCAACAAACTGTGTTTCAAATGCATGTAAAGAAAACCATAATGCTGAAAGAAAAGATAACAATACAGAAGAAGGAGGCCTTAGGCTCTCAGGTTGGGCCCAACCCCGAGAGCTATGGCTCCTTTAAAAGCTCAGAACTGAGATCAAATCTGACTGCTTTCCATTAAAAAATAATAATCATAAGTCAAAGAGCATGCCAATAATGGCTACAAAAGAGAAAAACCAAGCTAGCAGCTCGTAGTGCAGAATGTGCAACAATGTTTCAAAAGTACTTTTCGAAGGCTAAAGCCTTATCATTTATACATCACGAGGCCCCAAGCTGGCCTCCTAAATCAGTGGGACTTGGCTGACCAACCTAGGAGTGAACTGCTGCTTCCTCAAAATCCGTTTGGCTCCTTCTAAATTCGGTTGTGGTGGCTGTTAGAGCTCGGAGTTGGGGGTGAAGATCCCGAGGAAGGCCATTTAATGCTGGACAACCCTCCTACGAATCCTCAACCCCATCTTGGTTGTCTCCTGGTCCTTATCTGCTCGGTTTTGTTCCAATCATGTGTCAAAAAACCTGAAATGAGCACGTGTTAGCCACCTAGGAATAATGACTGCCCTTATTCGTACAAATGACATAAACATACTAAAAAATGATGCATAAGTTATGAAAAATGAAGGATTGAGCAAAGGTAGTTAGGCCAAATGAGCCCAAAATGTTACCAAATTTGGGGCTCATCATCACCCCCCAGCTAAAATGAATTCTCATCCCTGAGCAACTAATCCAGCTCCTCGTCCTTCATTGCTTTCACCACCACCCTCACATCCCAGGCTTCTGAAGTGGTCTCCTCCTCACTCGCATGGAACCCAGCCTTCCTTTCCACCTCTTCCCACTGCTTATGCTCTTCTTTTTCTGTGCTGCCTTCCATCAATCCTAACAGCAGAGGTGGGCTTAGCTTGAGGCCAATCCAGTTGGCTTGGAGGTTCTGTATGGACTTCTTATAGAGGGGCACCCGTGCTAGAGCTTCCCTCATTCGAGTTGGAGTATGATATTCTCTTATTTTAAGGCTGTGGGACAATGTGTTCCATCGGCGGGTGCAAGCATGAACACAGTTGTCCCCTAATAGTCGCTCCATATCCTCGAAATGTGCGATGGCCTGAGCCTGCTGATCCATGTATTTAAATAAAGTTTGAGGGTTGGTGGCTAAGTGTTGGTGGGCCGATATCAATGTAGTGGGATCCCCTGGCTCTGCTCTAATCAGCAGTGGCTCATGTAATTCTTGGTCCATGACCTCTTTGACCTCTGCTGCCCTCTTTTCTTCATGGTTCAACCATGAGGCAAATGCCATCAACTGCATATCCCCTACAACTGTGTTGGGATCCCATGAAGTCACATTAGGAAGGGCCAAATTATGGAGATAGAACTCCGAGAGTTTGGCCTTATCCTCTGATGAACTGCTATTGCATAACGCTGTGAACTGCTGGGGGTCTTGGAGTTGGGAGATACCCCTCTGTGCCAATGCATTAATCTGAAATTGCAGCCACTGGTCTCGTAGGTACAGGCCATAGGATTTGGCCAGCTGTCTGCATTGTAGAGCATCCATGGCCCAACTGGCCATGCAAGCCAGTTGTGCCTCTTTTTGCTACAACTGCTGTTTGAGAGCTTGTATCTCGATTTGTGCTTGCAGTTCCCTTTCCTGTAGATGTGAGGTTGGCTCCCCAAGACTAACTTGCAGTCCTTCTCTGCCTTGATGTTCTGCTATAGTGTCCCCTAAGGATGTGCCATTTTCCTTCTTCAGTTCCTGTAGCTGCAGTTTAAGTTTCTCGTTTTCTTCCTGTAGGAATACCCGCTGGCAGTTTGCCACGTGTTTAGCCATAGCTAATTCTTTTCTTGCCTCCTTGAGTTGTTCCTCCAAGGGGCCTATATATGCCACTCCTTTTGATTTAGCTATTTTCATCCACGTGTGGGTTCTCACTCTTTCTTCCTCCAACGCAAAGAAAAGCGGCACTGTGAATTTTTGTGGAATAATTTTCCCAGCCTCCAAAAAGTTATAATACGAGCTCAAGCTTGGTTGGGGACTAGGTTCCGGAATATGCTCTTTCTCTTCTTCCCTCGGTGGCTCTACTTCGTCTTCCCTAAGTGGTGATGAGGGTGCCTCTCCCTCCATCCTCTCTGTCTCCTTAAGCCGGGCTAATGTTTCCTGTAGAACGGCCTCAGCATCCTGTAGCCAGGCTTTTGAAGCCAACCTGTCCATTATCTCCTTCCAAGTAGTTGTCTTTGGGCTCCCCCGCTCACAAGTGACTGATATTTTTGAGGGGGACCTCTCCCTTGGTGAGGAAGGGGTATCTTCTATAGTAATTGGGCTGCTGGATGGAGGTTGGGGCCTGCCTGTTTTGATTCTCACACTTCTCCTGGCTTTGAAATACAGAGGGATCTCCCTCTTTCGTTTTTCCTTCAGCTTAGGAGGTGTACTAAGGGTGGCCAGCACGGCTTCTGCCTCCCTTGCAAGAATTTCGGCTGTCTTCTCCTTTGGTTTTCCTTTCTCAGGGCTTCCTGTAGAAGGCCCTGTATCAGCTGATTTCTGGCTTCCTGTAGAAGCCGTTTTTGGTTTTCCTGTAGAAACATGTGGCACCGTTTTAGCTTGTTTGGTTGAGGGTGCTTTGCCATTTGACTTGGTTGAAGCTGTTTTCGAGGTGCCTTTACTGACGTGGACTTGTTCAGTCCTTTCCACCCTACTCTGTAGCCTTTTCTCTCTGGGTGTCAATGTGGATTTGTCACCCTCCTTTTCGGCAACCTGGGGTTTCTCTTGCCTCCCCTTTTGTTCTTTCTTCGGTGCTTTGGCCGCGGGTTCTTGGCCTTTCCCTTTCTTCTCTGTATGTACTAACTCCTTCTCCTCGCTGCTGGAGGAGGTGAGCTCCTTGGTCAACATTTTGATATCGCCATCCTTAATCAGATTTCGGAAGGCTTCCCACGAGAGAGGGACTGTGTAGGTGTGGAGTGCATCCTCCACGAGGAGCTTAATGAGCCCATGATGGGCTACCTGGTCTGGCGTGCCCTCTCGTAATTTGGTGGCACATTCAGTCATGAACTGCAGGAGGAAGTAAGGAATACTTAGCTTGTTTTCTGAAGGTAGGTCCATTTGGTGCCTCAATTCTGTGAGCAGCCGGAAATGGTACCCATATACGATGCTGAATCGTCCTTCGCACGTGATATATTTCATAATTTGGAGGCTGACCTCACTCCAAAGTAGTTGTAGGCTAGCTCTGCGAACCCCGTTCTTATCCTCTGAGAATTGCTCCTCCGATGGAAAGAACTCCTTTTTAGCCTTCTGGCCTAATTTCCTCTCCTCCTTGTCCCACGGTACCCCCATTGGGAGATCAGTGACTCTGCTGATGAACTGTGGGGTGAGTCTGAGATTCAAACCCCTGAAATTGACAACGGCCAGCGTTTTTTATTTTGACTTCAAAGCTCGCAGGAACTCCTCTGCCACCTCATCATCATAACCTTGAAGCTTGTCGCAGAACGACATCCATCGCACACGAGTGAACAGTTCTACCACCTCCGGGTTCTCCCATAGCTTCTTTGAGTCTGTCGGTTCCTTTCTGATGAATCCACCCGGCATGGTGAAAGCCTGCTATGTTAGCCGGAGGTGGCGGGGGCGTATCAAAAGATGGCCTTTCGGATTGCTTGAGACAGAGCGCAGAACTACGCCTCTGTCACACACACAATTCATGAATTCTTGGCTATCTACAGATGAGCCTTGACAGGGCCTTAATTACGAACCAAATCCTGTAGAAAACCACGCATATACTACGACGACAATTTTCATGCAAAAGGAAGACGACACTTGCAATTTTATGCTCAGACTGTAGTTTTACATTTTTGAGGATGTCGACTTCGCCACCCTTCAAACCAATTGCATGGGAGGAACAGGTTCAGGCTTACCTTTCCCAATTCGCCACCTTTGACGTGAATAGATCAATTTTCCTCCGTAGCGGCGAGCTTCCTGTAGCGCAGCTTCCTGTAGAAGTCGCGCACAGGTTCCGAAGAGCACATCAGTGGTTCTGCGCCTTCTGTGCCACCACCAGATGTCTGAACGAGCCGAGGACTTGGAGTAACGAGCTTCAGAGAAATTCAGACGCTTACTCGACTGCAAAACGACTGGTGATAAATGAGTGGAGTGACGATCTAGCCGGTGGATTTGAATCCCGGCCAAACTCGTGGCGCGGGGGTGAGCTGTCCCCGCCGGACCGTTGGACAACGTCACCTACTCATTTCACTGCAAGTCTCCCTGACTGCCGCATCATTCCCTGCAGATCTGCCGCTGCCATTTCCGTTAAATCGCCGCTTCTCCCCGACTGGACACTTCTCACGTGTCCATTACCCATTTTGCTTGCCACGACCAACACTTTCCAAATCTGACGAGACCATCTGACTGGTCGTGGTGGCCAGTTGAATGGCTACCTGACTGCTCAACCCATTCATTTCCACTCTTGCAAACATTTCAGAGCATTGTTCATGTCATTTGACGAAAAAAGGGTGAGGCACTTACCTGTGCGGCCATGACGTTATTTTCAGGTTTCAGGACGAGGGTGATTGGATTTGCTTGCTGTTGCTTCATGCACAGGCACGGGGGTCCCTCCTTGCAGACTGCTGCTGATTACGAAGCTTGTTACTTGGCTGCGGGTGGTGCATGTGCCCGCTCTATGTGTTGCAGGCGCCTTGATGGTGTACACTCTAGCTGGATGAACTGCTACGGGATTCCTGTAGGATGTCCTGTAGCAGTTTTTCCTCCTCGGGTGCATGCCAAAACGGTGGAGACGATGGCATCACGGTCACGATCGCAGGGCCCTCAGATGGCTTTGATAAGTAATGCATGGTGTCTCTGCATCCTTTTTTCCATTTGAGAATCGCTTCCTCTGATAATTCAATGTTCTGATTTGACTGTGCAGGTATTTCCATTGCATGGCAACTGGGGTGGTAGAAGGAGGCAACAACAGTGTGTGAGGGAGAAAACATTAGCTTGCATGCCTCCGTGTCGGACCTCAGGCATTAGATTTCCCCACACAGTCGGTTCTGGGCCGTCCAAAGCTTCTACAGGAAGTTTCCTGTAGAAATACAGAACTTCCTGTAGAAAGTCCTGTAGCTTCCTGTAGAAGGCTAAACTGTGATCAAATCATGCCCAGACCTTGGAAGAGATGAGTGTTTCTGGAGGGAGTTCTGGTGAGGTCACCTGGTAGCATAGTAGGGACCCTTGTCTTTGAGTTGAGGGGCCTCTTTTCCTGCATGGAATACCTGCAACCTGCATGCATTGCCACATTGTGAACTTGCTTTACCTATTTTTTTGTTTGTTTTTTTCTTTTTTCTTTTTTCTTTTTTTTCTTTTGAAAGACAGCAGGGGTGCCTCCATGAGTTTTTCACCCTTACCATCTGCCTTGAGCGCCTCAGAGAGGTTTTCACTCAAGGGTCTTTTTCAAACATTTTCAGAAAGACAGCAGGGATGCCTCAATGAGGTTTTCACCCCTACCATCTGCCTTGGGAGCCTCAGAAAGGTTTTCACCCAAGGATCTTTTTATTTTTTTTATTTTTTTAAGATCTTCAGAGTATGCCCAAGACAGAGGCAGAACCCTTCTCTATGACCAGCATTGATTTTTCCACAGTTTTGATGAATTCTTGCTTTGACAGAGGTTTTATGTAGATCTTTAGTCGATGCCCATTGACAAGCATAGGGATGGCCTCCTCATCAATGGTCCGAATAAGAACAAATCCATTGTCATTACATTTTTCCACTGTGTATGGTCCCAGCCATCTGGTTCTCAGCTTCCCCTTGAAATCCTTATGCCTGGAATCATACAACAGCGCAAAATCTCCGGCTGAAATTGCTTGTCATTCAGGTGTTGGTCATGCCACACCTTCCTCTGAAGTTGAACCACTTCTGAGTGGAGAAGGGCCTGCATTCGGTGCTCGTCCAATCCATTCAGCTGCAATAACCTTTCTTGTTGGGCATGGCTGAGATCCAGGTCCAGCTGAGCTGCCATCCTCAAGGTGTTGTACTCGAACTCAATTGACAGCAAAGCTCTCTTCCCATAGACTAGCTCATAAGGTGTGAAGCCGGTTGTGGTCTTCCAAGTGGTGTTGTAAGCCCATGTGGCCTCAACCAGGCGATCTGCCCAGTCTTTCCTGCTGCTGCTCACCACCTTAGTCAAGATCCCTTCCAATGCTCTATTGGTGACTTCCACCTGCCCATTTGCTTGAGGATGATAGGGGGTGGAAGTCCTATGCTTGATTTTGTGATGAGCGAGTAGGTATTCAATTAAGTTGGAGGTGAACTGGCTTCCTTAATCAGTGACTAGCTCTCTTGGGTAGCCAAATTTGTAGAAGATGTTTTCTCTTAAGAACTCAACCATCTTTTCTTTTGTCGCTGCTTTGATTGCCTTGGTTTCTTCCCACTTTGTCAGGTAGTTTGTGCACACAATGATGTAAGACCTTTACCTCGAAGGAGGATTGATTGGACCCACAAAATCCATACCCCACTTCTCAAATGGCTCAAGGGTCACTTGAGGTTGGAGAGGCATTTCGTCCCTTGGAGTCGGTTTCCCCATCCTTTGGCATCGGTCACATTGGCTGATATACCTTCTGACATCTTGATGAAGCGTGGGCCAATAGTAGCATGCCTGCAGGATTTTGAAGGTAGTCCTTTTGGCTGCAAAATCTCCTCCACAAGGCCCGTCATGACAGGTTAGGAGGATATCAAAGACTTCCTCCTCCCTTACACAACGCCTTAAGATCTGATCAGTTGCCCCCGATCCAAGTGAATGAGGCACTCTTCCGTATGATCCTGCTCTTCTCTCTTGAGGATAGGTGCGGAGGAAACTGTGTTGAGACAAGGTAGTTTGCTATATCAGCAAACCATGGAGAGAGTATTGAAATAGCAAACAGATGTTCATCTGGCATCTGGTCATCCACTGTTCCATCCTCTCCTGCAGGTAATTCCAATCTAGACAAAAAGTCAGCAACAACATTTTCTTTACCTGGTTTGTCAACGATAGTCAAATCAAACTGTTGTAACAAAAGTAACCATCTAATAATACGAGCATTCAAATCTGGTTTATTTATTAAATATCTAATTGCAGCATGATCAATATGTACAAATGTTTGATATCCAGTGATATAATGTCGGAATTTGTTCAGTGCATGGACCACGGCCAAGAATTCTTTCTCAGTTACAGTGTAATTCAGTTCTGCCTTGGATAAGTTTTTGCTGACAAAGTAGATAGTGTATGGAAGTTTTTGTTCAACTTGTCCTAAGGCTGACCCTATGGCTTTGTTCGAGGCATCAGTGTGGATGTGGAAAGGTAGGGCCCAGTTTGGACCTCTCAAGATTGGGGCAGACACCAACTTGTCCTTTAATTCATTCAGAGCCTTCTGACAATCGTCAGTCCATTTAAACTCAACATCTTTTGCTAAGAGGCTACACAATGGCGAGGCCAGCTTGCTGAATTCTTTAATGAATCTCCTATAATACCCTGCTAATCCTAAGAAACTTCGAACATCTCTTACCTTCTAAGGAGGTGGAACCTTCTTGATGAGAGCAATTTTGTTAGGATCCAGCTGTAACCCTTGGAAAGAAATGGTATGGCCTAGCACGGTCCCTTCAGTCATCAAGAATTCACACTTTTCAGGACTAAGGGACAGGTTCATCTCAATGCACTTGGTTAGGACTTTTCCCAGATTGGACAATGCTTCCTGGAAGTTGGACCCATAAGGGGTGAAGTCATCCATATAGATTTCCACCGAATCATGGACCAGCTCAGAAAAGATGCTCAAGACGGCTCTCTGGAAGGTGGTAGGAGCATTGCATAGTCCAAAGGGAAGAACTCGGTAAGCAAAGGTACCCCAAGGACAAGTGAAGGTGGTCTTATCTTGGTCTTCCGGGCTGATTTGGATTTGGTTATACCCGCTAAACCCATCCAGGAAAGAGAAAAACTTCTTCCCTGCCAGTCCATCCAACACTTGATCTATGAAGGGTAGAGGAAAATGGTCTTTCTTGGTGGCCTTGTTCAGTTCTCGGTAGTCCACACAGATTCTCCACTTCCCATTTTTCTTGGGAACCAACACTAAAGGGGATACCCATTCGCTATCCGAGATGGGGTAAATGAATCCGGCATCCAACAGTTTTTGTAATTCCTCCTTGACGATGTCCTTAAGGGCTGGATTCATTCTCCTTTGGGGTTGCCTAACCGGTTTACAGTCTTCTTTGATGTAGATGTGATGGGTACAGACCGAAGGATGGACTCCTTTCATCTCCTTATAGCTCCAAGCAAAAGCATATAGATGACTGGCCAACAGACTACACAACTCCTTTTCCTGGGAAGGAGATAGGGAGGAGCTGATCTTTAATGTTCTCTCAGGGCCGAACTCCACATTTTTGACTCTGGGAGTGACAGGGTTGGTCACACAAAGGTCCACTAAGGTGCTGGCTTGGGCATCCTCCAACAATTCCTCTAAGGACAATGCACTGGGAGGTGGAGTCTGGATCAAGGTCTCAATCAAATCATCCTCAGTTGGGAGGCCTCCCCTAGTGGTGTCTAGGGTGCACAAAGGTGCTGAGTACACCTCATCCTCTTCTCCTTCCTCCAACCAAAGTGGTAAGTCATGCTCTAATAAGGGTTTGGCAGGAGGATACAGGACTAGCTACTTGGACATAGGACCATTTTTGATGGTCATGTTTCCTGCACGGCAGCTTATGTAAGCATCTACAGTGGCTAACCAAGGCCAGTTCCCAAAATAAGGGGGTATCCAGTAAGCTTTGCCTTTGGTTGCAGAACCGAGAAGTCTGCAGGGTACTCCCAAGAGTCAACAGAGACCAAGACATCCTCTACAATCCCTTCGGGAGTCACGGTGGAGCGATCTGCTAGTTGCAGGACTGTCGAGGTCTTTCTCAAGGAACCCTGAAGGTTGAGTTTGAGCATGGTATCTCTGGTCATCAAATTAATGGCAGCCCCCAGATCAATCAATGTGTGTGGTATGATGGTGCCATTGATGTGGACATCAACTACAGGACTCCCAGGATCCAGATACTTTGGGCAGATGGCCTGCCCCAACATAAGATGAGACAGTTGTCCTATGACATTGATGGTTGAAGCATCTCTTTTTCGCCTGCCTGGGTGTCTGAAACACTTTTCCTTAACCAGTTTTTTGTATATCGGCACATCTTTGATGGCTTGGAGAAGTGGTATTCTCACACACAACTGTTTGAGTTCTCCCAGAAGCTCATCCTCCTCTGGGTTGGGTTGTGTGGTGGCCGTTAGTCTCTCAGGAAAGGGTGGAATGGCCTTTGGTTCACTTTCATGTTTATCTTCCTCGTCCTCTGGGGGAGGAGGTTGGCGATCCGGAAGAGTCTTTCCAGATCGCAGATTGATCTCCTGGATCTCCACAGCATAGGTAGGGCATGATGTTTCCCCAGTATATACCGGCTGGGCCTCTCTGTTGTTGGGGTTCGGGTTCGGTTGAGCAGGCATTTGGGGTTGCCTTGGAGGAGCAGGAGGTAATGGTTGTGGTTGAGCTGGTGGTGGAGGCAAAATGGTGGGAGGAGTATTGTATTGGGGCCTCCACCCGGATTGAGGTGCATTCCACTGAGGCTGTGGCTGGGCATGTGAGAGTCAAACGAATGAGTAGTGGGTTGAGTATGGTACTGGGGTGGGTAAGACAATGGAGGAGGTATAGACCAGGAAGGATGAGCAGGGGGACCCCAGGAAGGCATAGGAGCGGATTGGTTGGGGCTGTAATAAGCTTGAGGTGTCCCTTGCATCCCCTGTTGGTAAGGTCTAGGTCCATGTGGCCTCCTTTGGTTGAGGAAATAGAGAGGTTCAGTGGGTGCTTCTGTCCCTTGATACATGGCTTTAAGCCTAGATAAGGTCGGACATTGGTTTGTGGGGTGGTCCTCCTCACAAACAAAACATACCTCAACCGAATGTAATGGGCACTCGTTCTTAGGGTGTTTCCTTGTACACCTAGGGCAGAAGATAGCCAAAGCCCTCTCAGCTTCCTCTTTCTTCTGCTGGATTCGGAAGGTGTCAAGTTGCATGGCGATGGTCTGTCTCACCTCACTCTTGAGGTCCTCTAATTGATTTGCAAACTCATGTTTGGAGAAAGGAATACCAGCTGAGAGGAGGTTTCCTCTACCTCTTTTTCGGGCTGCCCTAGAGTGGTTTCTAAACACAGTCTTTATGTCCTCGTAAGGTAGTTGGTAAATATCTCCTCCAGCTAGCATGTGAAGGGTATCTAAGAGGTCTTCAGGGACTCCTCGGAGCAGGACCAACTTGAGGGATTCAAGGTCAAGTGTGCACCTGGCCCGTTTATAGCTGAGTTGGAACCTTTCCTCGTAATCTTCTAAAGACTCATCATTCCCCATGGTCATCCGAAAGATTTCTCCCTTGGTTTCCTTGGACCTACAGTAGTCCCGGTATTTGGTATTGAAAGCTTGCTGCATCTGGGCCCACGTGGTGATACTGTTCCCAGGTAAGCCCATGAACCAGCGTAATGCTGCATCCTTAAGGGTAGAGGGGAAGAGTTTCAATTTTTTCTCATCTTCGGTATAGTCATAGGTTCGACAAAGGACGGCAAACTTAAACATGAAGGTATCAGGGTCTTCAGTAGTCAGTCCATGGAAGTGAGGTAAAGCGGAGGGGCTGATGTTCTTCATTTTCATGTCTCCATTGGTCTCTCGGATGGGGAAGGTGCCTTCAATTCTCTCATCTTCTCCCCTATTGTCAGCCATAGCTTCAGATGGAGTGTTCTCTAACTCTTCTTCTGCTATAGGATCTTCGTATATCTCAGGAGGTTCGCCTATAGGTTCTTCTGGATCACTGTCACCAAAGAAGAGAGAAGGGTGACTCAATGATGTGGTGGGGGTGTTGGGTAAGAATTTGCCTGTTTTATCTCGATTTCTACGAGGCATGAAATGAAAAGACTTCTGATTGCTTTTATTTTTTCTGGTACCCGCAAAACTAAAACAGATTGAACTGCAACTAACTATCTTGCTGAAATGGAAATGCGGAATTGAAATGAAAGCATGAAAGAACTAATCTATTTTGCTCAAATGAAATTGTAGGAATGAAATGCTAAGCTACGCTTGCGGAAATGAAATTGCGGAATTGAAATGTTAATCTATGAAAGCAGGAAATGTCTATGCTACTTTTGCAGAAAGGAAATTGCAGAATGGAAATGAAATACTACTTAGCAGAAGGCGAGAGTAGGAAAGTAGAAGAAAAGCAACAATCACCAATACTCTGACGCTTCCCCGGCAACGGCGCCAAAAAGATGGTGGGCTCCAGTATTGTAGCAATAATGCTACAACTCTTGGAGCTTCCTTCTTTAATTTTATCAACCCGGTAGTTCGTAACAAACTTGGAAGCGACGGTGCTGTATGCACAAGTACTAGCTCTTGCCGCAGCTGTCACCTGGTCAGCTGGCACAAGTCTGCTAGGGGCTCAAGCCAACTTCTATAAGCTCTTAGAAGAAGCTTTTTAACTGATGGACGAAAGCTAACTCAAAGGAAGCTAATCTATTTGCAGAAAGGAACTGAAAGCCAACAAGAAAAGCAAACCCTAATTCTACCAACTAGTCTTATTGATGCAGAGATGGGAATGCAAACTATTGAAGGAGATGCCATTACTTCTATGAAGGTAAAATGCATGTGTCTAGACTACCTCTATCTGAAGAAAACATCTTTTGTATTTTTGTTTCAATTATTAGAATTATCATGCATGTGCTTTTAACTAGCTTTTTATTGTGCAGAGGTGGATCAAGGAGGAGAAAGGCTTGAAAAAGGTTGGGAAGGTTCAGAGAGGGTCTAAGGGGTCCCTAACACCCTTCCAGAGAGTCTCACAAAGTTTGGCTCCCAAGAAACCGTGTTTATGAGCTTCTACAGGAAGTCTGCAGGGGTTCTACAGGATGTTTCAGAATTTCTACAGGATGTTCAGTAATTCCTACAGGATGTTCTACAATCGGATTTTGGGTGATGGGTGAGTGGAAGAGGCTGCATGGGTGGATAGGGAGGTAGGAGAGGGGTTTGTAATGACTTAGTGACAGAGAGATGAGATGATGAGGGGGTGTGCTAAGCTAGTTTGTCTGAAGAAGGGTAGAGGGAATGGAAGGCCGAAAAGGGAGGATAACGTGGGCAGTAGAGTAGCTGAGACACAAGGGATCAAATTGGGAGATGAGCAGTTGGCCTGGGCAAGGCTTAGAAGGATGAGAGGGTGAGGGAGTAGCACTGCACAGTGTAAACTGAATCAAATCATCCACGTCCTGCACATAATCAAAACATTCCTAATCTGTCCTAACTTTTTAATGGAACCAATGATCAACACGTTACTTCTAAAGCAAACCATGTATTGGTACTGAAGCAAAGAATCATTCCAAGAGGTCTGAGCGCATGGACAACTTCTACAAACGAAAATATTGCACCAAAGATTGCATGAGTACGTAAACCAATGTTTTTGGTGGGTAGCACTGTCTGCAATTCTAGCCCCTAGAAAGAGGTGAAAATGAGTGTGCAGGCAACCCTTTTCTGGAACTTTTATCAACTCCAATATCTTCACTCTATTCTAAACGGCTGAAGCAACTCTATCTTCTAACAATGACCTACTTAACCACACCAAGAAATCTAACTCAACAAACTGTGTTTCAAATGCATGTAAAGAAAACCATAATGCTGAAAGAAAAGATAACAATACAGAAGAAGGAGGCCTTAGGCTCTCAGGTTGGGCCCAACCCCGAGAGCTATGGCTCCTTTAAAAGCTCAGAACTGAGATCAAATATGACTGCTTTCCATTAAAAAATAATAATCATAAGTCAAAGAGCATGCCAATAATGGCTACAAAAGAGAAAAACCAAGCTAGCAGCTCGTAGTGCAGAATGTGCAACAATGTTTCAAAAGTCCTTTTCGAAGGCTAAAGCCTTATCATTTATACATCACGAGGCCCCAAGCTGGCCTCCTAAATCAGTGGGACTTGGCTGACCAACCTAGGAGTGAACTATTGCTTCCTAAAAATCCGTTTGGCTCCTTCTAAATCCGGTTGTGGTGGCTGTTAGAGCTCGGAGTTGGGGGTGAAGATCCCGAGGAAGGCCATTTAATGCTGGACAACCCTCTTACGAATCCTCAACCCCATCTTGGTTGTCTCCTGGTCCTTATCTGCTCGGTTTTGTTCCAATCATGTGTCAAAAAACCTGAAATGAGCACGTGTTAGCCACCTAGGAATAGTGACTACCCTTATTCGTACAAATGACATAAACATACTAAAAAAGGATGCATAAGTTATGAAAAATGAAGGATTGAGCAAAGGTAATTAGGCCAAATGAGCCCAAAATGTTACCAAATTTGGGGCTCATCAGATACCCTCTTAAGGTGGGGCAGTTCATCGTCCACCAGGGGTTAGGATAATCATGGGTTCCTTAATGATAGAGGGGGTTCATCTAGGACCCATAGGAAGCAGGGTGATGGCCATGGATAAAGGGGTAGATCTCATGTTTGGATTTTTCCCACGCACTAAATTTGTATGTTCCGGCCATCTTTTTCATTTTGTGGTACATTTCCTGTTGAGAGTGGCCAAATTATGCTTTTTCTTTTGTTTTTAGCTGCATCAACCTCTAAGTCATTGTTCCAAGCCCAACTCAAGGTGTGAACAAGGGGAGGGGGAGGCTAACCCTATGTGGACCTGGATGGGAAAATAGATGAATGGGGCTAAAATGAGTGGAACGGGAGTGATGTAGGTGGTATCAAGAAGTGAGACCATACAACCAAAATTAGGATTTCCCATGTAGTGTCAACCCAAAATCCAAATGGTTAGCAAAGGGGATCCTATGGGACTAGGATACAAGGATAACCAAAAAACTAGGTAGTGGAGACAAGAATACAAGCCTAACCCACTCTTTCCGCCGAATCCCCCCACCAATTCATGCCCAAAATTTCCCATGAAATGTAAGGAAAATTACTCAACTATATCAATGAAAATCCATACCTTTGGGGTCGGGAGGCCTACCTTCAAACATACATTCATAACATATGGGTGAGGTACCACATGGCTGGCTGAGGTGGTGGAGAAAATGGCACATCGAGCTATCTGTGGGATGCAAGGGGATGTTGGCTACCGATCAAGGACTATCTAGGAGAATTTGTTTTCTCTTGTGCATATTACCCACAGGTGGTGGGTAACATTTGGCTCCAACTAGGACATGAGCTCTCAGACAAGTGCGTGAAGCCACTCGATTGGGAGGTCATGAGGACACCAACAATATATTGGTACTATAGACCTGTTACCTGTAGAGCCTCTAACTTGCACTTGATTATCCATCATTACCTACAGCTTTTCCTCACTTACCCCTCTCTTTTGCTCTATTTTCCGCATAAACTTACCCAGATCATTACATTTGATGTCTTTAAGCATAATTGGTTAACTTTGCTTATGTTTTACTATTGGCTTAGATTTTTGACATATAAACAGAGTTTCCGCAGCTGTTCAGCAATTCCGCAGCTGTTCAGCAATTCTACAGCTGTTCAGAGATTCCGCAGCCTTTTTGTTGTTTGATATGCTCCACGTGTCTTCTCAAGGAATGAGCCACATGGGCATGTTGGGTTGGATATACACATGGATCGTATGCTATTGGTTGAGCCAAACCAGTCACGTATGCCCTTGGTCAACATAGGTATTCCCTCGGTCAAACGGTCAAGTTCTAAACGGTGGCACGGGAGCCGTGAGCAGTTGGGACACGGAACTATAGCTGGCACCTCCTCCACGCCACGAAGACAGCTAAAGACAGGATCCAAACATAGATTTGTCTCCCATGATGACCGTTTCCCTCAAAAGTGCACGGAGTTGCCTACGTGTTTGCTGCACAAGTTAATTAGCTAAGACTGCGTGTTGCTGCGTAGTTAATAAGTTAGGCTGTAGTTGCTTAGTTCACGCAGAGGGTAGTTGCCTCTGTGCTTATAAATAAAGCATGTGCCAACGCTTATAGATTAGTTTTTTGAATATTGTAATTGTTGCACTGATTCTGTTATAAAAACTCTGTTTTAGAAGGCTGTTCCTACAGCACTTTTCACTGTATTTTGACATGCTGGTTTTATAAAAAGAAGACTGTTCTGTTCACCTTTTCGTAGCTGATATTTTAAGTTGGTTGCGTGGATGGAGGGCCCCCATCTATGATAGCCCGTGTACATAGTGTTTGATTTCATTTTCCTGCTTTCAGCAATCTCTATTTCTTTCATCATGTATAATAGTATACCATTTGATTTCATGTCATTTTATTTCCAGCATTCATTTTAAACTGATCAGTATTGTTTTTGCAAGTTTTTAACCGGGGATTGTTTTGTCTTTGTGTATTTGCTTTATATCTGATGGTATTTTCAGTTGACATATTCAAAGTTGCTGCCTTTACTCTATTTTCATAGCTGATTTCTAGTTTAGTTTCTCAAAGTTGTATGTTAACATATTGATGGTCTCTTTATCATAAGTTGTTCATCTTTTAGAGATCAGAATACTAATAAATTACAGCTGGATTTGAGTACTTTTTAGACTAATCTTTAACTACTTTCTAATCGTGCTTCACATAATTCCATGTGCTGAAAGCAGAGAGTTAGGAAGAGCTGAACATTATAACTAGTCTTTAAAGTAGATTTTTCTCATTTTTTTATCACTTTTTAAACTCATCTCTAACTACTTCCTAATCGTGTTTTACATAGTACCATATGTTGGAAGCAGAGAGTTAGGAAGAGATAAACATTATCATTGGTTTTTAAAGTGGTTTTCTTACCTTTTTATTTGCAGCAGCATGAATAGTGTCTAGTGCCATTAGAAAGTGGTTCTTTGCTTTCAGTTCATTTCAAGTTATTTATTTATTTCAATCCTTTTCTTTGCAAAGTTTAGAAGGTAGTTAGAAACCACCAGTAACACACACTCACTCATTTAGAAATCACCTTACACACACTATCACTCATCTGTTTATAAAATCATCACTCCATCTTAGGAAGTTAAACTTAACCACAAACAACACCCCCAAACGACAAAAAGATCTAAGAGGTTGCTTAAGTACATATAGTACACCTTCACTTCATCAGCTTACGAGCTCCTGGTTGACAATTTATGATAGAAATTTAGACAACACTAAATTGACTAAACATTTCGGCGCCGTTGCCGGGGAAGTGAAATTAAGTAGCCATATTCTTAGAAAAAAAAACATAAAAATTTCAAGGAAAGAAGTTGATAACCTATCAAAGTATGCTCTCCTCTTGCACTTAGAGTGATCTGAAGGATAAAAAAAGAGAAAGTTATTGATTTGGTAGTTTCTTGAGTATGCTCTCTTCTTGCACCTAGAGTGAACTGGAAGATCAGAAAAAGAACTATTAACTTGACTTGAAGAAAAATAATAAAAAATGACATGCATAGAGCTAGAGATTCTAGGGGAAGGTTTTTAGCTAGAGCTCGAAGTTCAATTTTTACAAGTCCATCTGCTTCAAGGGATAGACAAGAGACACCTCCCTTATCTCCAACCGACACTCCTAGTCCTAGAATTCCTGGAATTCAAGAGCCAAGAGTTGACTCTCCTACACCTTCTATTGAATTTGAACCAGGAAGAGACTCTTCTCTTTCTCCTACAGAAAGACCAATTGTAATTGAGGAAGTGGAATCATCTGAAGAAGAAGGAGAAATCTCTTCTCATTCACCTTTTGTAGAGAAACCAGAAGATTTTGAAATCCCTAGGAGAACCATCATGGCAGAGGAAGAAGGAGGTGGTAGAGGTAGAGGTAGAGGTAGAGGAGGAGGAGGAAACAACAACAATAATGGAGGTAGAGGTCCCCTTGGAGGAGGAAATAGAGATGGGGATAATTCATTTGGGTTTCCCATTGTTAATGAGGATTCCCAAGCCACTATGAAAAACATATCACCATCTGTCCTCCCAAATTTCCATGGGTTAAGAACTGAGGACCCTGAAACATTTTTATTTGAGTTTGAAGTGGTGTGTCGAACTTATGACTACCTGGATGACTCTCAGAAACTCAAATTGTTCCCTTCAACATTGAAGGATCAAGCCTTGAAATGGTTCATGGGGTTACTCACTCAATCCATTAGGTCTTGGGATGAAATGAAATAGACATTTTTGGATAGGTATTTGGACTATTGTATGCCTACTAATCACAAAGACGAGGTTTTTAAAATGATACAAAGAGAAGATGAGAGCTTAGAAGATTTACTTGAAAGATTTCAATATAATTTAAAAAAAGCAAAAATGAGTAGCTTGGATGAAGAGACCTTAAAAGCCCTCCTATTAAAAGCCATTAGGGATGAATGGATAGATATCTTAAACATGATGGGGAAAGGGGATATTTCTCAACTTTCACTCAATGATATAGCAGAACTTTGTATCCATCTCTCAAGAGGCAAATCAAAAACTCAAAAAGGGCCTAGAGATCCTTCTCTCCTTAGAGCAAATAAATCTGCAACAGGATCAGTAAGTAGGGCTGAAATCGGCAATATGCTTAATGAATTCAAAACTGACATCTTAGGGAGTCTTAGTGAACAACTAGATACCCTTAAGATTCACAATAAACAAAAAGCAGAAGCTGAGGCTTTGGCCATTTTTTGCCCGAAATGTAGAAAGAAACATGCTTTAAGGGAATGTCCCTTGGACACACACGTTGTAGAAACATGTGTAATTTGCTCAGAAACTCATGAGACTAAGGATTGTCCTTCAATACCTGGCCTCAAAGCAGTCTTTCAAGAGGATCCAAATACACTTGAATCTCTCTGTTTTATTGCAAGGAGACCTTGGCAAGGGCAACAGAATCAAGGGTTTAACAACTATATGAATTCTCAATCCCAACCAAATTGGAATCCTTGGCAACAACCTTGGCCTCAACCTCAAAATGCTTTTCAAGCATGGACGCAAAGCATGCAAAATCCTTATGGGAGATTTGCTCAATTCTATCAATATCCTCCATCATTTCAGAATCAACAGGCTCCACAACTTCCAAATCAAGGTCAACAACTATCATTGCCATACCCTCAACAACAACAACCTCCTCCACAAAATCAAAATTCTCAACTATCGCTTCAATCCCAGCAGAAATCAAATCAACTTCCCTCTCAGCCATTACCAAATCCAAATAATAGGAACCCTCAAAATGCTTACATGATGGAAGGTCAACCATTCCCTACCTATATGGTTGTTCCTCTCAATGAAGTACAACTCAGATCAGGTAGAATCTTAGATCAACCTTCTACAAGTGTTCAACAACCAAGCATTTCTGAGGAAGAATCTCTCAAAGTCAATAAGGGTTCTGAAGTATCACTTCAAAACCAAAATATCCAAAAAGAAAAAGGAAAAGAATCAACCTCTACAACTCCCATAGTTGAGAAACCTACACCTTTAGCTACACCTCCTTTTCCTGAAAGATTACAAATTGACAAAGGAGTGGAAAAGCAAATATGGGTGCCTGACTATAGTTTTCTAGATGAATTGAAGAATGTCTGTATCAAGATCCCCTTGTTACAAGCCATTAAGGAAATTCCCATTCTAGCAAAGACAATAAAGGAGTTGAGTTTAAAGAAAACAGGAAAAAGAACCAGAGATACCAAAAGGATACATCTAGTTGGAAAAATTGCAGACATTATGATGGGTAAGATTACCATGCAAGAGTATGTGGATCCCGGTAGCCCTATTGTCAAGACTCATATTAATGGGGTTGAAATCCCAAATACTTTGATTGATTTAGGAGCCGCTATCAACATCATGAGTAGACAGACCATGGATCAGTTAAAGCTTCCTAACCTTCTCTTTACACCTACTTTACTGCAACTTGCAGATAGACCAATCATTAAACCTGATGGTGTATTGGAAGACATTCCAGTCTCCCTAGACTCTTGGGAATATCCAGTTGATTTTATGATTTTAACTCCCAAGAACAATCTAGGAGGACATCCTCTTATCTTAGGAAGACCTTGGTTAGCAACAGCTGATGCTTTTATCAGTTGTAGGTCTGGGGACATGTATATATCAGATGGTAATTCCACCAAGAAATTCAACTTGTATCCTCCAGCAAAGGCAATAACAGAAATAGGAGAAGATGAGTGGGTTGATGATGAGGATACTATTCAACCTGTTCTAACCATCTCTGAGATCAGTGAGGATAGTCAAATTCTAAATACATTAGAAAATTTTGAAATACCTTTAGAATATGACTCTACACAGTTTCAGTTAGATGCAGACATTGAATATCTCTCCTCTAGACAGATGTCTCTCTTCTCAATGGAAGAGTTTGGTAGTTCTACAGTTGAAATCCTTCCAGGAAAAACATTGAACATTAACAAAAACATGGAAAGACCACAACAAGAAGAATTAACTAAACTTTTGCAAAAACATTCCACTGCATTTGCATGGGAATACACTGACATGAAAGGAATCGATCCTAAGACTTGTATTCATCACATCTATATTGAAGAAAACAGCAGACCTATTAGGCAACCACAAAGAAGGATGAATCCAAACCTTAGGGAAATCGTGAAAGAAGAACTCCAGAAATTGCTCAAGGTAAACTTCATTTACCCCATTTCAGATAGCCAATGGGTTTCTCCCTTGGTTATAGTGCCCAAAAAGAATGGTAAATGGAGAGTTTGCATTGATTATCAAGAATTGAACAAGGCAACCTTAAAGGATCATTTCCCTCTACCTTTTATTGATCAGGTACTAGACACTTTAGCAGGTAAAAAGTATTTCTCATTCTTGGATGGTTTTAGTGGGTATAATCAAATTCAGGTAGCACCTGAAGATCAAGACAAAACCACATTTACTTGTCCTTGGGGAACTTTTGCCTACCGAGTACTCCCTTTTGGATTGTGCAATGCACCCGCTACATTTAAAAGGGCTGTACTAGGAATATTTTCAGATCTGATTCATGATTGTGTAGAGGTATACATGGACGATTTCACAGTTTATGGTAATACATTTGAAGAAGCTTTGGAAAATTTGGAAAAAGTACTAATAAGATGTAAGGAAACAAATCTTTCTTTAAGTCATGAAAAGTGTTTTATGATGTTTACTGAAGGGATTGTTTTAGGACATCATATTTCAGGAGATGGGATTAAGGTTGATAGATCCAAAGTTGAGGTCATCTCTAAGTTACCTGTTCCAAATTGCCAGAAAGATGTTAGAAGTTTTCTTGGGTTTACTGGATATTACAGAAGATTTATTGAAAACTTCACTAAGATAGCATCTCCTCTTTTCAAATTGCTTACCAAAGACTGTGAGTTCAAATGGGATCCTGAGTGTCAATTTGCCTTTGAAGCTTTAAAGACTAGAATATCTGAAGCACCCATCTTAAGGGGTCCAAATTGGAAACTCCCTTTCCACATTTCTACTGATGCTTCAGATACAGCTCTAGGAGCTGTTTTGGGACAAAAGGATTTGATCCCTTATGCCATTTATTACACCAGTAAAAATTTGACTCCCACTGAGTTAAATTATACTGTTACAGAAAAAGAGTTCTTAGTTGTGGTACATGCGATTAATAAGTTTAGACACTACATAACCGGCTATGAAACCTTTGTCCATACTGATCACTCTGCCATAAGATATTTAATGAACAAACCTGTTACTAATGGTAGAGTTACAAGATGGCTTTTACTCTTACAAGAATTCAACATTACTGTGTTAGATAGACCTGGAAAACAAAACACAGTAGCTGATTTCTTGTCTAGAATCCAAAACACTAATGAAGATTCTCCAGTAGAAGATAAGTTTCCAGATGAATACTTGTTTGCAGTAACTACCAAGAACCCTTGGTATGCAGATATGGCTAATTATCTAGTTACAGGGAAGCTACCTCTACACTTATTTCCTAATGAGAAAAGGAAAATCATTCAGGAGAGTTCACATTATTCTTGGATTTCTAATGAATTGTTCAAAACAGGGCCAGATTGTATAATCAGAAGGTGTGTTCGGGAAGATGAAATGCCTGACATCCTTAAGGCATGTCATGATGAACCATGCGGCGGGCACTTTGCTGACAAGAGGACAGCCTATAAAATCCTTTCTCTAGGATATTATTGGCCTTCTCTCTTTAAAGATGCAAAGCAGTATGTTAGAAGGTGTGACAGCCGCCAAAGAGTTGGGAGACCAACTCCTTCAAATGAAATGCCACTACAGCCTCAGGTATGCATCGAACCCTTTGAGAAATGGGCTCTAGATTTCGTTGGACCAATTAATCCACCATCAAAGCAAAAGAAGTATATACTGGTTTGTACTGATTATGTTACTAAGTGGGTAGAAGCCAAGGCATTGCCTTCTGCCACTGAAAATTCAGTTGTTCAATTTCTTTTTGAGGATATTTTCACTCGTTTTGGTGTCCCAAGGGAAATTGTAACAGATCAGGGCAGCCAATTTACATCTAAATTGATGGAGAAGCTGATGGAGGAATATAAGATCAAGCACAGAACATCTACTCCCTACCATCCGCAATCCAATGGCCAAGTGGAATCTACAAATAAAGTTCTTGAAGGAATTATCACCAAGACTGTTCATCTTCATAGAAGAGATTGGGCGGAAAGGCTTCCTGAAGCCTTATGGGCCTATCGAACCACATGGAGGAACACAACAGGACATTCTCCCTATGAACTTGTTTATGGGAAGGAAGTCCTACTCCCCATTGAGTTCCAAATCAAGACCTTCAAGATGGCAGTCCAATTGGGAATGAGCCTCTCAGAAGCCCAAAGACACAGAATGGACCAGCTAAATGAGCTAGATGAAATAAGACAAGATGCAATTCTAAGGACCGATCTAGTTCAGCACCAAAGATCTAAATGGCATGATCGTCATATCAAAGAAAGAAAGATTCAGAAAGGAGATTGGGCTCTATTGTTTGATTCAAAGTTTAAGGATTTCAAAGGAAAATTTCAAACTCATTGGCTTGGGCCATATGAGGTTGATGAAGTCTTTAGTAATGGAGCAGTTCGAGTGAAAACTATTGATGAATTTCATACTCCTCTTATTGTGAATGGCCGTCGCCTGAAAATCTACCAGAAGCCACTCTCAAAAGAGGAATTTGTCAAGTTGTTTAAAGAAGATTCTGCAATCAGGTTGGTGGAGAAGGATTCTTCTCCTCCATCAGCCTAATCTTTGGTTTTTGAAAAAAAAAAAAAAAAAAAGAGAAAAAAAAAGAATAAATGTATAAGCCTGAAAACCAATCTCTGATTGGCAGTCTTATGCAGAAAACTTGAGGTGAAAATCAGGGTCACCTGACACCTCATGTTTTCCAAAAAAAAAAAAAAAAATTCTCTCTCTCTTCCATCTTATTTCGCCATTTCATCCACTTCATTCACCATCTTATTCATTCAACCACTCTCACTCCACCTCATTTCTTTCCATTCATCCATCCATTACATTCCATTCCACCAATAAAGTCATTGTCAGATTTATTTTTACACAGCTAAAGTTGTTTTGTGCAGTCAGAAGGGTATTTCTGCAGTTTCTGCAGCTGAGGAGCAATTCCGCAGCCAATATCCCAATTCCGCAGCCAATACACTTTCTGCACCTGCATAAAAAAAACACAGTCTGTTTAAAGAAGGAATCTGCAGTCCAAAGGTCATCAGCAAAAATTGAAAGGTCATGTAGCAGCAACAAACAATGAAAGGTTAATGTCAGATAAGCAAAAGGAATCAAAACGCGGACACCTAAGGTATGATCTAATTTCTAAACCTATGGTTATAACATTTTGCATAGTTTACGGGTTGTGTTTTTTGCCATTCAATGTAATGATTGCCAATTCTCTCCATTACTCGACCGAAATCCCCGTATCTCTCAGCCTTAATGGGTAAACTTCTGAGGGCAGAGCCAGAGGGTTCCAAATTTCTGGAAGGATATCCCCAAGTCAAAGACCCTTTGCAAAAGGAAAATTGGCTCCAGTGCATTCAAAAATTCAAGGGTTATCATAAAGAGGTCACAAAGACTTTTGCACGTTCTTTCAAAGAGAAAGACAACCAAGTGGAGATAGGAGATCTGAAATTCACAGTCACCGAGAGCAGTTTGGCACAGGCCACTTCACTACCACAAACTGGGGAGAGATGGTTCAAAAACCGATCAGTACAAGACCAGCAATGGAAGCAAATTCTGAAGAATCCAGGTATGGACACTAGCATCTTTACAAAAGGAATCCCTGTTAATCTTGTCAAAGAAGAATGGACAGCTCTGCTTCTACTAGTACAAAAATTCTTTACATGTGAGGGAAGGTTTGGAGTTCTATATGTTTATCATGCCAAAATTATGATGCATTTCTTAGGAGAGCATGACATTAACCTTCCATACTTTTTACTCTCAAGCCTTAGAAAAATGTGCTCAATAGTCCAAAGAAACCCAAGAAACATTGAGCCACATTTATACCATCATGGGCTTGTCAAAATACTAGTTGAAGAACAGTTAAAGGCCAAAAGGGATACCTGGGAAAGATTTCTTGTGAGAAACCACTTTGAAGAGGCAGAAGAAACCTTTGTGCCTAGAAAGAGTAGAAGAAAAAGAGAAGAGGTTACCCCAGAAACTGTTGTCCAAGAAGAAACTGTCCAGGACCTTGTTGAAGAAGAAAATGTTTCCCATCATTCTGAACATGAAATTGACCCTGAACCTGCTGTAGACATTGATCAAACAGCCCAAGGAATCATTACAGAAACCCTGCAAGAAATTGTACAAGAAGCTGCTCAAAAGAAAAAGGAGAGTAGGAAGAAACAAAAGAAAGATAAAGGAAAAGCCATAGCCCAAGAAACCTACCTTACTCCTGAGAATTCCAGTGAAGAGGACACTCAGCCATTGGCACATAGGTTGGCCCAACTTCATGAGGCTACCCTTTCCAAGAAGATGCAAAAACAAAAACAGAAGCAACAAAAAGAAAAACAGAGCATCACCACCGTGAGAAGGAGCAGCAGGTTGCAAAGCAAAATGGGGGCCACAAAGAACAAAGAGTCATTCTTTATTGACTTGAGCACACCGAAAAAGGTTGCTACAAGACTTGACTTTGAGAAAAGCTCTCCACATGTTGAGCAGGTTGAGACTAGCCCTCCACGTGAGGAAAGTCCTTTTGAGCATGAGCCTGAATTTGAACATGAACTTGAATTTGAGCATGAGCCTAGTCCAAAGAGGTCATCAGAGATTGACCCAGACCAGCAGAGAGTATATAACTACTTGGAAACATTAGAACAAGTTGTTGCTAGTCCAAGCACTGTTCTACCTCTTGAACAGCAAGTTCAATCACTGAAGCAAGAAGTATTTGAGCTAGAGGTACTAAATCGCCACATCAAACAAGAAAATGAGAAACTGAAGGAACAGAGCAATGTGGACAAGATGGTCCAAGATAATACCATGCTTCATATGGGCCTTTGGCAAAAGGAAAACAAAAAGCTCAAGAAGAAATGCAGGAAGTTAAGCAGAGCTTTGATCAATTTAAAATTCAGATGTTTGATGAAAAGACCAAGAGTCAATGTGGCCACACAGAGGAAGAGGAGAAGACTAGATGTCTTAACAGAGGCATCTCAGCAGATGGATTAAACAATGTTTTCGTTGCATGAGGACATGCAACACCCTCGTAGTGGGGGTATGTAGAACCTCTAACTTGCACTTGATTATCCATCATTACCTACAGCTTTTCCTCACTTATCCCTCTCTTTTGCTCTATTTTCCGCATAAACTTACCCAGATCATTACATTTGATGTCTTTAAGCATAATTGGTTAACTTTGCTTATGTTTTAATGTTGGCTTAGATTTTTGACATATAAACAGAGTTTCCGCAGCTGTTCAGCAATTCCGCAGCTGTTCAGAGATTCCGCAGCCTTTTTGTTGTTTGATATGCTCCACGTGTCTTCTCAAGGAACGAGCCACATGGGCATGTTGGGTTGGATATACACATGGATCGTATGCTATTGGTTGAGCCAAACCAGTCATGCATGCCCTTGGTCAACGCAGGTATTCCCTCGGTCAAACGGTCAAGTTCTAAACGGTGGCACGGGAGCCGTGAGCAGTTGGGACACGGAACTATAGCTGGCACCTCCTCCACGCCACGAAGACAGCTAAAGACAGGATCCAAACATAGATTTGTCTCCCATGATGACTGTTTCCCTCAAAAGTGCACGGAGTTGCCTACGTGTTTGCTGCATAAGTTAATTAGCTAAGACTGCGTGTTGCTGCATAGTTAATAAGTTAGGCTGTAGTTGCTTAGTTCACGCAGAGGGTAGTTGCCTCTGTGCTTATAAATAAAGCGTGTTCCAACGCTTATAGATTAGTTTTTTGAATATTGTAATTGTTGCACTGATTCTGTTATAAAAACTCTGTTTTAGAAGGCTGTTCCTACAGCACTTTTCACTGTATTTTGACATGCTGGTTTTATAAAAAGAAGACTGTTATGTTCACCTTTTCGTAGCTGATCTTTTAAGTTGGTTGCGTGGATGGAGGGCCCCCATCTATGACAGCCCGTGTACATAGTGTTTGATTTCATTTTCCTGCTTTCAGCAATCTCTATTTCTTTCATCATGTATAATAGTATACCATTTGATTTCATGTCATTTTATTTCCAGCATTCATTTTAAACTGATCAGTATTGTTTTTGCAGGTTTTTAACCCGGGATTGTTTTGTCTTTGTGTATTTGCTTTATATTTGATGGTATTTTCAGTTGACATATTCAAAGTTGCTGCCTTTACTCTATTTTCATAGCTGATTTCTAGTTTAGTTTCTCAAAGTTGTATGTTAACATATTGATGGTCTCTTTATCATAAGTTGTTCATCTTTTAGAGATCAGAATACTAATAAATTACAGCTGGCTTTGAGTACTTTTTAGACTAATCTTTAACTACTTTCTAATCGTGCTTCACATAATTCCATGTGCTGAAAGCAGAGAGTTAGGAAGAGCTGAACATTATAACTAGTCTTTAAAGTAGATTTTTCTCATTTTTTTATCACTTTTTAAACTCATCTCTAACTACTTCCTAATCGTGTTTTACATAGTACCATATGTTGGAAGCAGAGATTTAGGAAGAGATAAACATTATCATTGGTTTTTAAAGTGGTTTTCTTACCTTTTTATTTGCAGCAGCATCAATAGTGTCTAGTGCCATTAGAAAGTGGTTCTTTGCTTTCAGTTCATTTCAAGTTATTTATTTATTTCAATCCTTTTCTTTGCAAAGTTTAGAAGGTAGTTAGAAACCACTAGTAACACACACTCACTCATTTAGAAATCACCTTACACACACTATCACTCATCTGTTTATAAAATCATCACTCCATCTTAGGAAGTTAAACTTAACCACAACAACACCCCCAAACGACAAAAAGATCTAAGAGGTTGCTTAAGTACATATAGTACACCTTCACTTCATCAGCTTACGAGCTCCTGGTTGACAATTTATGATAGCAATTTAGACAACACTAAATTGACTAAACATTACCTGCACATATCAAAGACTAAGCACATGGGGAAACTTGTTTTTCTTGTGTCTTAGGATCACCCATGCTTACTATTAGGCCCTAAAATCAACATGAAAGTAAAAATATGAAAATTTAATCTAAATGCGGCTAATCTACCATGAGAAATGTCATATGATGTTAGTTCTAATGAGAAAATTAGCATGCAATGCATCCTACTCTAACATGCATTTAATACAATCTCAGGTATCAAGGAAAGGGGTTATATGACTTAAATTGACCAGTTGCGGCCAAATTTCATCATTGAGTTTAGAAATGTAGTAATAATCCTCCCCAAATTTCCCATGAATCTAGACAAGCATTGGATTTTTATGTACAATAACCACATCCCCAACATTATATTCCCTTTTAGGCTTCCAGTTTTTGTTTTCTTTGTGATTTTGTCGCTTGATAATAAAAACTTCCAGTGATTGGAGGATGGGAGAAGGAATCTCGGTCTCATGCGTCTTGTAGTATGGGATCGGTCTTGACTTAACCACATGAGAAGGGTAAGTAGATTCACTATAAAGGATGAATGGGTTTCCATCAGATTGCGTGATAGTGGTATATGATAAGTCCATTTGGAGATGAGCCCCAATGGTGGCTCCCCACTCCCTTGATAGCAACATCCTCCATACTTCAGGGGTATCTATGACTACAACGTCCATAAGCAATGATATATCGGGGTTCATAGCCAAAGAAACCTTAAGATCCTTTATGAGGTCCTCTACTTCTACATGTTTGGAGTTCAAACCACACACCTTTTTATATGGTCGAGTGATGTTAAGACCCAATTGCTTCATGACTTTTAGTGGCATGGTGTTTGCACAGGCCCCTAAGTCCAACATACAATTATGTAGCAGAAGGTCATTGATTGCCAAGGTAAGCATGTATGGCTCATGTCCCGAGTTTAAATTGGGAAGGTGAATGTTTTGCAAGTATTCAGGTAATTCTTCCTCTTCAAAACCGGGGGATTTCTTGATTTTCCATAGTTGTCAGGGAAGATTTCCAATCTCCTTTAATGAAACTGGCACAATCATTTTCCCTATAGTAGTCTCTAGATCAATGTCAAGTCCAACCTCTTTTCCCTTTTCCTTTTTCTTGATGGTCTCTTTCTTTTGAGGATCCTTTTTGGGATTGACCTTCTTTGGAGGATCCTTTTTAGGAGGATTTTCAGGGAGAGATTCCTTAGGAGGGACCTTCTTTGGAATTGTGTCATCTTTGATGGGTTCCTTAGAGGTTGCGGGGTCTTTATTGTTGTACTTTCGTGAATATTGGACCCCTTTGAATCTTCCACTATCATCAACGTTAAGGATTGGCTCCTCCTTTTCTTATTTGAAGGTGAAATCACTAATGGGAGCATGAGTATATGAACCAGCCAAAAAATGTTGAAGATGTCAGACTCTACAAAGTTAGCCTGCTCATCTACTTCTTCGTCATCACTCTCATCCTCATCACTTTTCTCATCTTCAGAAGATGAATCTTGCATAGCTACATTAGTTGGAGCCAAAGTGTCTGGGACTTGAGATGAGCTTGACTTGTCTTCTTAATTTTTCTTTTTAGAAAAGGGCTTCCCTTTTGGGATGTAGCTAGACTTTTGTGACCTTTCCAAGGTAGTGAGTTTGGTTTCTTCACGTTGATCTTTGGATTTTTCTTGCTTTACTTTAACTTTATCCTTAGGGTGGTCATTAATATCCATTCTGGAGATTCGTAAGTTTTCCTCAACTTCCATATCTATCTCTTTAGCCTCAGTCAAGGTTGAAGGTTTCTTATCCCTTAATGCATAATTTAGGTGGCCACCCACAACTTTGATGAATTTGTCGAGAATGTTAGCATCGGGGGGCTTCAAATGGTCAGGGATATCCCTAACTACCCTATCAAATTTTTGGATTAATTCTCGGATGTCTTTCCTTCCCCTAGTTATTTAATAAAACTTCTTAATGTTGAAGGTTCCTTATGCATTGCTTGACCATCTTCTCATGAACATGTCCTCAAATTAGCCAATCTTTTATGCATGTTGAGGGAATACTAAGTTACCATTCTCTTGCTTGTCCTTCAAGGTACAAAGCAAAAAGCATCATAAGCATATTCTCATCAAAAATCAACCTAGGAGACATGTTCCAATAGAACTCTACAACAAAGTCACAGAAACTTGTGGTAGCATCACCTTTGAACTTTGGCAACCAGTTATTATATTTCTCAAGTAAAGGTTTAGGGTCATTACTCAACTTCAAAGGGGAAAAGACACTAACTAGATTCCTTTCACTTTTACTCCTTTTGGGTTGGTCTTGTTTTGGGTCAGTGCTAGAACCAATTTCCATATTTGGGGTAAGATCATTGACCTTTTCAAATTCAGGTAGAAGGGTGGTTCTAATAGGCAATGGAGTTCGTTCTCCCCTTCTTGCCACAACCCTAGTTAAAGGAGGAAAGTTGTCACCTTCAAGTAAGTAGGGGATAATGAATGGAGTCACCAAAGGAATATTAGAAGTGTCGTTAATGAATCAATTCTTCAATGATTCACTAGGGAGGTAGACATTTTTCCTCCCTAGCGATGGCACCAAAATTGTTACCACTCAAACTAATAGGGGGTCCTAGGAGGGGATCCTAAAGGACAACTACTAGGTCAAGGGAAATAATGGATCGATGGCCTACTGTCACCATAGCTAAGGCTCCCTACTATTTATGGAATTTCATCGATGGGAGGAGACCCGGTATTAATGGAATCACTAGATGAACAAGTCAATGAAAGGATGAAGAGTGATTCCTAAGGCCTATTCACAGGAGAGACTCAATTATATGGTTTGCTTACTTAAGAAGCTAGGTATAAGGCTCCCTATGAAGGGCCAAGTGGATTTAGAGGGCTAGGGTTTGAGGATAAGAGTTGAAGGGAAGATACCTAGTCTTATAAATCCCTGTGAAAACTTGGTTTCCAAGTGGTCTTTGTGAAATTAACTTCAATAGGTTGTGGGACCAAGTGGAACCAAAATTACGTCAAGGGGATGGAATTGATTAACCAGGGGTGTGATTGACCTAATTGAGGGGGAGAAGGGGATCAAAGGAGAAATTTTTAGTAATTTTGATGCAATGATCCCAATGAGGTCACTAGCCAAAGGAAACCAATGGCAAGAATCAATCTCGGAGCTAGGGCCTGAAATATCTCAAGATC
The DNA here is from genome assembly GCA_031772625.1 of Pinus tabuliformis. Classification (NCBI taxonomy): domain Eukaryota; kingdom Viridiplantae; phylum Streptophyta; class Pinopsida; order Pinales; family Pinaceae; genus Pinus; species Pinus tabuliformis. Next base: position 465,974,996 of record CM062819.1, read on the forward strand.
CCACCGTCAGAATTTCTTCAAAATTGGAGGGCCTCTAGAAGACATAACAGTGCAGTAGTGGGAAAGGTATCAAACCTTTTGGTTGGGTGAATCATGAGAAAATCAATGCCCTAGGTCACCTATGGAGGCTAGGCCTAGAAAGGAATAGAGAGAGGTGAGAAAAATATGATTTTGAGTGATCAACTATGGAGGATTAGTGCCTTGTACTTTGGGAGAGATGGAGTCAAGGAGATTTTAATATTTGGAATGGATTCACTTAGTCAAGGAGGCCTTAAAAAAAACTTCGCATGGCATTAGGGCATGAGAACAACTGCTTCAAGTTCTTTATACTTTGATTTGCAATATTTGATAAGTTATCAAGATAAATTTTTGACACAAAATATCTCTAGGAATGTTCAATCATTCATACATGGCCCATGACATGATGCAACTCTATAAAACATAAAATTTCCACAATTTCGCATTAGAAAAGCAGTAGATTTCAACATAGTATAGCAAAAATTCCAACAACATGCATATGACAAAAGAAAGTAACAAGTATAGCATTAAAAGAGTACTTACATGTAAGAAATAATATATCCAATCATCAACATATGCCAATAGTGAAGCTTGAAGACAAAATGAAAGAGATCCAAACATCAAAATTCATCCATTCATCCAAACTCATCCTCTTAGAAGGATAGCGGAAATATTACAAGTGAAGATAACCCAATCCAAGTGATGATGATCAAAATGAATCATCTCACTTCTATTTATACACTCTCTAATGAATTCGATTTAGCTAAATTGGCCTAATTGAGCCCCTAAAATAAAATAATGTGCATAATAACAATACTTTTAGTGAGAAGCCCACCAAATAGCTCAATAATACATGAATAATCCTATCAAGAGGGCCAAATGATCAATAAAGTGATTTATTCGGCCCTTGAGGAGGCCTAATGAAGTCCAGGGGGCGCCATTATGTAGAAATGTACTCCCAACATAGTGGACAAGGGGTTGGCCTCTTGTTTTCCAAGCAAGAACCTGTGGTGCTCCCAAGTGGGTGTGGGGGAAAAAGTACATCCTCATGGGTATCCAAGTGGATTGGAAATGATTGTAGACCGTTTGTAAGGGCTAGGATGGTGATGTAAGGCCTCCCTCTACAATGGGAGACATCCTCTAGACCCTGGAACATCTACCAAGTGTATGGTGCAAGTGTGGAGTCGGTTGGGCATGGTGAACTAGGTGCATAATCCCCATCCAAAAAGGTCAAACACAAGCAATCAATGATCGGTGTTGGGTATCCATAAAGTAGTATTCACTATGGTGGAGGCCCATGACTCTCAATTCTCACTCTACAAGTGTCAATGTGGCCCTCTGGAGGGCTAGGATGCCATATAGGGAGACCAAGACCGAAATGAACACCCACCTACAATCCTGCATAAGATCCGATGTGTCCCCTTTCCCTCCAATACAACAATTCATTAGAATAATCAAGTAATAAAGCTTACAAGTCATGGGAACAATGGGGCACTTCATGGTGGCATGCCCTTCCATAGTGGGCTTTGGCATGTAGAAGTGTCTCTAAACTCAATAGGGGGTTAACCAAAGACCCTATTAGGTGGTTTCAACCTCTAAAGTGGGTGACATGTCCATGGTACATCCTTTAAGTGGTAGGTGGAAAATGACATAATAATGGGATGGAGTGGGGATCAGGGGAATCATCCATACCACATGTCAAGGTTCATGGGTAGCTATAATAAGAGAATCCTACACCTGGGTATGTGAATTAGGAGAGAGAAAATTTTGGAACATGAGTTACCCTGGCCTTTTTTTTTCCACCCTTCTTCATATGCCTTTTGCATTTTATTGATTTTTCTTCATAACTACTAGGGGCTCCAGGGGATGAGAGCATGATGTTTGATATGTAGCAGTGGATACCCCCTTAAGGTGGGGTGATTCATCGCTCACCAGGGGTTAGGACAATCACGGTTTCCTTAATTATAGATGGGGGCCCATCTAGGCCCCGTAGGAAGTAGGGTGATGACCATGGATAAAGGGGTAGAGCTCATGTTTAGATTTTTCCCACACGCTAAATTTGTATGTCCCAACCATCTTTTGCATTTTGCGGTACATTTCCTGTTGAGAGTGGCCAAATTATTCTTTTTCTTTTCTTTTTCGCTGCATCAACCTCCGAGGCATCGTTTCAGGCCCGACATAATGTGTTGATAAGGGAAGGTAGAGGCTAACCCTATGTGGACCCGAATGGGAAAATTGGTGAATGAGGCTAAAATGAGTGGAATGAGAGTGATGTAGGTGGTATCAGGAAGTGGGACCATGCAACCAAAATCGAGATTTCCCATGTAGTGCTAACCCAAAAGCCAAATGGTTAGTAAAGGAGATCCCACGGGACTAGGATACAAGGGTAAACACAAAATCAGGAAGTGGAGACAATAATACAAGCCTAACCCACTCTTTTCGTTGAATCCCCCCATTAATTCATGCCCAAAAGTGTCGATGATAAGTAAGGAAAATTAGTCAACTATACCAATGAAAAGTCGTACCTTTAGGGTCGAGAGGCCCACCTTCAAACATACATTCATAACAGATGGACGAGGGACCACATGGCTAGCTCAGGTGGAATTAGGGGAATTTTGAGGTCTAAAATGGGCATCCTAAGGAAATTATAAAATAATAGTGGAAATAATAAAATAAGATTAAATTACATCATCAAATTTTAGAGGGAAAAAAAGAAAAAACTATTTTTTCAACTCGTATTTTCAACGTATCTCCCTATGAGTTTACGCAAATTTCTAGCGGAAACACTCGTTGGATTCAGAATTTGATTCCTCATCCAAGGAGTACCCATGTTGCATACTTTGATGGACCTTACTACACGAAAAATGAGAAATACATGAAAAATGTGATTGCAATCACATTTTTTCATGTATTTCTCATTTTTCGTGTAGTAGGGTCCATCGAAAGTATGCAACATGGGTACTCCTTGGATGAGGAATTAAATTTTTCATCCAATGAGTAACCCCACTCAAAAATTGAGTAAAACCATATGGAGATAAGTCGAAAATACGAGTTGAAAAAGCAGTTTTATTATTTTATTATTTTTAATATTTGTACTTTTTTTACTCCAAAAATGATAAATCATCCCCCATGGTTGAAATCATCATCTTGAATCCTATGTTTCTTATAAAGTTTATTTTGGTTGTACATTTTTCTTAGGAGGCCCATTTTAGACCTCAAAACTTTCCTAATGCAGAGAAAATGGCACATCGAGGTATCTGGGGGCTGTAAGGGGTTACTGGCTACCGACTAAGGACCATCTAGGAGAAAAAAATTTCTCTTGTGCATACTACCCATAGGTAGTAGGTAACAATACCAACTCAATAGAAATTCCCACTTCCCTGTGAGGAGGTAACTCTGAAACTTCTATTGGCAACACGTCCTGAAATCGCTGTAATACAAGGTACCATTTGAAGATTTATGCATCTTCAACATCCTTACCCTTGTCATTGGAAATATAGACTACAAATAGTACACACCCCTTTTTGCGAATGTGCTTATCCTTCATAGCTGTAATCATCCTCACTGATGTAGGCTTCTTCTTTCCCTGCAAGATTCTCTTTTCCCCATTATCAAGATGCTAAATCTGCTTGTCAAAACAAATTACTTTGGTCTTGTGAAGGTACAACCAATCCATAACCAAAAGCATACTATATGACCCTAATGGAAGTACATTCAAATGTGTTGACGTAGGCATGCCATTCAATTCAAATACACAAAATATTACCCAATGATGAAGTTTCTTCTTAGTACCTGTAGCCAACTGCACCAACCACGAATCGACATGCACTTCTTTCCTCAAACCACACTTATCCACCAGGTCAGGATTAACATAACCTTAATTAGATCCTGGGTCAATCAAAATAGAAACAACTTGACCACAAAGGTTACCTTCCATCTCAATAATGGATTCTTAGTGATCTACCTGCTTGTTGTCCACATCTACATAAATATGAGGAATGTTATGGCCAACATATCCAAGTGTATGTGCATCCTAAGCATTGTATATCCGAGGCCTGCCACCCTGGTACAATGGACAATCATTCTTGTGATGATCTTTGCCACATATCCAACACTACAATGGTCCCCTACCATCACCTTTGTTCTCTTGCTCTCCAGGCTGTGACCCATGTCCCTTATCAACTACATTAAAATTCTTGTAAGGAGCAACATTTTCTTTCTCACCTACATCCTGAGGTCTTCCCTACTGCGGTGGCCACTTCCATTTAACTTTCTCATTCCCTTTCAAATCACGCTTAGGCTCATTTTTATGCTTTGACTGCTCATAACATTGCTTCAGTTTCCTGATGGTTTCCTCCAGTGACCGTGGCTCATAAAACTCAATCTGGTCTCTATACATTGTTCGAAACCCATTGATGAACCTTTGAATCTTCACTTTCTCATCCTCAAGGTAATGTACATACCTCAACAGTTCCAAGAACTTGTTAGTATACTCATCATCTATCATGGAACCCATTAGTAACTCATAAAACTCCTTAGCTCTATCATTATTGAGCCGAGAGGCTCATTTTATAACCTAGTATGATGTGTAAGAGTGTTTGTACATCATCAAAGTTGAAATTTTGCTCACGTTGGCCAAAATAAAAATTTTTAAAAATCTAAAAATTAAAAAGTTAAATAACTATACAAAACATTTAAATAATGTCGACTCATAAAACAATTTGCACGTGAATAAATTGGACCCCTCTAGGCTCATGTTAGATCCATATTTAAGATGGATCTATGTTGGTAATATATCTTAGATAGGTACTTATTCTTGAAGAGTTGCTCGAACTCATCCCAAATCAACTCTTCCTGTCGAATGCTTCTGACATTCTTCACTTCTTCCCACCAAATATTTTCTTTCCCTTTAAGATTGAAGGTACTTATTTTGGCTTTCATGTTCTCTGAATAGTTTTTAAATTTGAAGATTTTGTTCATCCCAAGTAACCACACCTATGCATCTTATGAATTCTTCATCTCTCCATAAAATGTAGGCGGCTTGAATTTCTTGAATTCCTTAGGCAAGTACTCACTCCTCCTATAAGGATGATGGCGGTGATGATGATGTCTCCTGGATGAGGAACTAGAGTGATACCCATACATACCATTCCTCTTATCAGGTGTGTCCAATGATCTACCACCTCTGACTATGTCCCCTCTATCCAACCTGTATCCTGACCGATACTTACTACCATAGGCTCCATTAGTATTCTCTTCCTGCTCTTGACTAATCCTTAACTACCCCTGTCTCTACGAGTTTGACAAACTCTGAAGGATGATTGCATTAACCTATGCCTTTTTTTCCTGATCCCTTGCAAGTCTTTCCTGAGCCTCAACCAACCTGTCATTGCCTGCTTTGCAACTCCTTATTTTTGCCTTCAAAATAATCAATGTATTTGCTATATCAGGAGAATACTCATCTCTTTGTTGCTCAACTGATTTGTGGGGACAGTCATGTGAAATGTAGTATACCATTTTGCTCGTCATCTTTGATTATCTTCTTCCTGCAAGTGTGCCATGTCAGATAATCAATGAGATACCATAATCAAAATCATACCTTAATGAGGCTTAGGGGACACTTATCTCATCTGCAAAGTAAGTCCACATTAGCATGTACACGCATAATCATAATCATATCAATATATCAACATCATGCATGACAATACCAACTGCATACCATGACCTCATGCATGATAACCATAACCATGATAATTCATGCATAACCACATGCACCTAGCCCATTAGGTCCTAATATTTGAACCATGCTCTAATACCACTATGTAACATGCCTCCTCTCATATCTACCCACTTTCACCGGCTTTCCCAAGGTAAGCATGAGCTTAGGGGCTACTATGACATGACTCAACCTTTTAGATGACTTTAAGGAAATGGATCCCACAAAACAAGACCTTACTGACTTCCCTCAAGTGCTATAGGGTACCCAGGAACAAAACAACCATTCCAGGTGTCCAACCCCTGAGATAAATTTTTTTCTTCAGTGAACTAAACCCTTAGTAGCTCCCATGACAAGGTCTCCAAGTGACTATAACCCTCCAGTTACCCCACATGCCTGCTTCCCAGTGCTTGTAGTCTCTTTTAGGCAGTTATGTGCCAACGACTGCGAGATTTAAGCCACTTTTTTAGAGCCAGAATCCAGACCCCTACCAAGAACTTGATGAAACTTCCAGAAATGATAAATAACAGAGAGACAAAGCCTCTAACAAAAAACTTACTCAAGGACTTGACCTAACCTGATCTAACCATGACAGTCATTCCATCAAACACATAGTGAAGATGAAACCTACAGGTCATGAATGCATATATGAACATGGAGACTGAAAATTATCTGAGGTTTACAAAGAAGGACTAACTACCTCTCACAATAGTTGAAATAATACCAATTAGGTCATGCATTCATTAACAATCATTTATCAAGTAAAAGGTGTTAAGAGACATACTTAAAACTATTGTAAAACCATGCTTATAACCAACATATAACTAGATAATCAACAATAATAGAACAACCATTAAAGCCACATAATAACAAGTACTTATACTCATAAATACAGGAGGAAGTTAGCTCTTATAAACCATATGCAAAAGCCAACTAAGTCAGGGACTTCCACATACCACCCGACCATAGATTGGGCTGAACCAAATCTTTCTTTTAGCCAATCACCCCTGTGTCATATTCCAAGCATGAATGTGGGATCTCATGGGATAAACCAATCCATAAAAAACCAAGGGAATCTAAAGCTTATACCACCTCCACCCTCACACTTCCATGATCTCACCTAAACTAGTCCTAAGATCACAAAACCAAATTGGTCTTGGATTCCTTAGAATTCCTTCACCATCCCTTAAGGAATTTTCCTGTCTCCACCCACCTATTGAGGGCTTCTTGAAGAAAACCATCTCCACCCCCAACCCTTGGGATTTTCCTGAGACCACGTCACCTAGATCTAACCTTCGAGCAATCCAAATATCAACCAAGAATGAATCCCATCACACCATAGCTTTTCGAAAATGACAAGGCAAGGCTAAAACTACTGTCAAAATCAAGCAAAACCCATGTCAATGACAACAAATGAAGCAAATGCAGACATGCATATACCACGCATGTCAAAATCAACTAGGAAATCATACATATAACCTGTTACTTGCAACTATTCACACTAAAGCTACTTGATCCAACTTTTCCTTCCTTGATCTTTTCTTTCCTTTTCTTTCCTTTTCCTTCCTTTGCTTGCTTGCTTTCCTTATCCTCTTGGTGATCTTCTCCTCTCTCAAACTAATTCCAAAAATAAACTAACAAAAGGCCCCAAAATGATGCTTTGATGTCTTTTTATTAGTGATGCCCACAAGGATATTTTGACCAACATTTAGCTTGTAATGCGTGTCCCATGACCTTGGTCTTATTTTGCTTTTATTAACTTTATTACCTGAACTTTTAACTTGGGGTCACTAAATTTGTTTTCTTCAGATAGACCTTTCTAACGAGATATCATGCATGCCAAATGGAGATCATATGCCAAAGTTACGACCCTAGGAAGTTAGCGTTCCAGCTAACCCCATCGGCCTAACAAGCTTTTAGCACTTCATCTCCGAGGGTTATGTTTTTGCATGTTTAGGATTTCTCATTATTTCTTCATGATAAAAAAGTCTTAGAGCCTCATTGTAACTTATTTTAGAGGGCATGTAGCCATCACATCTCTTCTCAAAGATAAACTACCATCGCCTAAGTTAGTTTGTTTTCATTTTGCATGTAAACAATTTCCCTAAAGAAATTTAATAAACAACTAATAAAAAAATCATAAAATAAACATCAAACATATACACAAATCAGACATGGCGGAAAAGGCCTGAGAGCCTCACTGTATTATATTCATCACACTCTCAATATCTAATGTATAAAGAATGATAATAGTACAAATAAATACATGAGGAAGTTTGTCTCAAGATAATACGTCTATCTTGGACACTATGGTTGAGAAAATATCTCAACAACACACTCATCTAGGAGCCTAACTTGTTGGAGAGAATCTCTCAACCAACTAGGCCTAAACTGACTCCTACCCATGAGAAAGAAACTCAATCTAGAAAGGTAGGATTAAATCCTAACTTTCATGATTTTAATTAATTTAATTATTTGGACTTAGAATTGTTTTAACATATGAGAGTGAGGCTAGCATTCCCCCCCTCAATGAAAAGTCCAAAATAAGAACCTGGTATTATCTCCAAGTCCTCATGTTGGAAGTGTTGATCCTCAAAAAACATTGCCTGAGAAACCGCCAAAGCTGGATGCTGAAAAAACTCTAATCCGAAGAGAACATGAGTCAGCTGCAAGTCTGAGTCATCTCTGAAATTTTGCTTGACAACTCCATCATGTGCCAAGCTGCAAAAGGATCCATCTGTCCTTTGCTTTCAATCAGCATCCTTTGTCCACTGACAAACTATTGATGACACCCACTGGCGAATTTATTGATGTTAAAACTGCCCACTGGCTGATTTGAAGATTCCCACTGGCTGCTTTTGATGATGTTGTCAAGACTTAGGGTTTGAAAACCACCCATAATTCCATTATCATTTCCCCCCTTTTTTAGCTGAAAGGAGAGACAATTATTTTCACTTGATTTCTGAACTCCCCCCTTTAGGTGTAGGAGAGTTTCACCATCTTCATTTTACTGTAGAATTGGTCTTCGTGTGAGACTGAATCCTTCGGTAACACATAGACAATTGTTTGACTGTAGATGACCACTTCCAAGGATCAATCCATGAGTAATTGATCTTCACTCTGGGTGGTTGATTTCACTTGCAGCATTTGTCGAATGAATGCTTTTTCTTGCCACAATGGTGACAAGGATGGAGGTCAAAAAATTTACTCTCCATATGGCCATTTCGCTTACAATGGTTACACTTAACCATATTGTGATCACTGTCTAGAAAACTAGCACTTACAAATTGAACTGGTTTTTAGAAATCTGGAACAAACAAAGTGTTTTCTTTGTTGTATCCTAGGCCAAGTCGATCTTTGTTGAAGGATATTTCTTCCCAAGGTTTGATCACCTTCTTGGAAAGACTATCCTGTTGTTTTTTTTTGGGTTGTGTAATATTCTTTCCACAACTAGCCCACGTAGTTAACCGGGGGGTTAGAGGGGGGGCGGAGCCCCCCTTCGTTGCGCTGATTGTGTTGTAGGGGGGGGTGTTCACAGGGGATTTGAGGCATACCCGTAACCCCACTTTATGGGGTCTTTTGTTTTGGACCCTATGTTAGGATGGGCGGACCCACCTATGGTTTTGTGCATGATTTTTGCACATGTTTTTGGACGTGATGGTTTTCGGTCCATGGTATTGGATGCAATGGTTTTCGATCCATGGTATTAGATGCTTCGGCATGTATAAATATGTATTATAACATTGAAAGGAACATGATGAAAAGTCAAGCTGGTGGTCCCAGTTTTGGGATCCAAGGGAAAATCTCTGTGTATATGTGTTTTATGTGTTATGCTCTCGCATTGTTTATTTTCTATGTTTTAGAATTCGTATGCAGGTAATTTCTGTACGTGGTTAAAACCTACATTTTTCTTCATACTTGTTGTTGCTGCTAGCATCCTGTCCTTGATTTATTAAACCTTTTGTGTCACACTGGGCATCAAGCATTAACAATGCATCTGTTTGACATGCTACATCAAACTGATCAATTTGGTCTTTCGTACTACTTGTTGCATCATTAAGTAGTACAACTGGTTGGATAAGATCATTTGTGTCGCAACTAACATCAACCTATTTGATTAGATCATCTGTGTTGCAACCTTCATTAATATGTTGAACAAGATCACTTGTATCACAACTTTCATTTGTTGTTGTGATGAGGTCTTCTGTGTCACAACTTGCATCTATCTTCTCTACACATTGTGCATCTAGTAAATCTTGCTTTTCACTTAACTTAATTTGAAGTGCATGAATGAGTTTTTCTTTCACTTTGAGCTCAATTTGAAAATATTTTGTTGCTTCTAATGCACTGGTCATTTGATTTATTAAGGTTTGATTCTGCTTCAACTTCCATTCTAATATTTCAACTTTGTTTTGTAACTCACGATTGCAATCTTTCAGATCTTTGATCTCCAGTTCTACACTTTGAAGATGTTTTCCTCCTTTACCCATTATGAGTTTAGACATGCTCGCTTGTACTGACTTGCTTGCTTGCTTGATTTTGCTTGATGCTGCTTGTAACACTTGCGGGATTTGAAGATCTCGCTCGCTTGAATTCTTGAATTGTTTGCCTGATTTAGTTTATCAATGGAATGATTGAACTCACGCTCACTTGAATTTTGTACAAGGATGAGGGTGTTGGATACCACCGAAAATGCACCCAATGTTTACAATGACAAGTTCAATTGATATTGACTCACTTGAAGAGAATTGACTCACTTAACTGACTCAGTTGAGGAGAATGCACTCACTTTACCTCCTATAAATTCACAATTTGGGTGTCGGTTTCGACCAAGAATGCACCCTTACAATTCAACTCAATTTTATTTGATTACAAGCTGACTTACAAAAAACTAAATTTATTTGCAAGTTATACAATGACTAATTGTCGTTGAATGTTGATGTAGACTTTGCCTTGGAATGCTTGAGTTTTTAGTTGCATTAACTTGATTTCCTTGCGTGAATTTGTTTGTTGATATAGAATGTTGATGTTGCCAACTTTGATTATGTGTTGTAGTTGCACGAATGCATGTGATTTTTTGTGCTTGATTGAATGCTCGTTGCAGCTTCTTAACTTCAGGTGCTTTGATTAATGTTCTTGTTCCATTCACTTGCTTTAGATGCCTTGTGTGTGTTAAATAAGATAATGGTAGTGTCAAAACTAGACACAAAACATGCACAATCAATCACTACACAAGGTGTACCTAAGATCCCCTTATTTAATTTTGGACGGATCTAGGACACTTCAACACCACAAAAAATATGTCTTTATTAAGTATTGAAGTACATCAATCTTCACCTTCACAACATCGTGAATGAAATTTCTCAAACAATGAGAATGACAAGCTCGCACACCCTTGAAGCAACTTGTCTTTAAAATGAAATATACATTAACCCAACCTCCTGAAAGTAAAAACGCGACTTCAAAAATACAATAATAATATTTCCTTACCTAATATACCTTATTTCTCCCCAACAAAAAAAATAAAAATAAAAAAAAAAATAAAATAATACACCTTATCCCTCCAAAAACTTTTAAAACACCTACCTTATTACAAAATTAATCCTAATCTTCACCCTTATGACTCCCAAATAAAAATATTCGATCCACTCCAAAAACCACTCAAAATTAAAAAATACACCTTACCTTCATGGACTTTTTAATTCCATTTTTAAATTTTCCTTAAAAGACCTTTATGATGTCACATAAAAAAATAAATAATGATTTATGAAGTCTTAAAAAAGTGTATAAATCTTTGATTAAAAAATTTGTTGAAGACTCCACGCAAATGTTGGTTCCCCCCGCCCCTTATTTTATGCTGGTTCATTCAAGCACTATGCTCGGCGCAGCTCGACGCAGCAGTTCACTCCATGTGCAGATTACAGGCTCCACCATGTTCAAAAGGGGCGCCTCGCAATTCTAACCAAGGCTTCAAAAACCACACTTACACTTAAACTCACTCACATCGACATCTCCGCTGTTCGCAGAGCTTGTGATCGACATGAAAATGTCTTTATTTGTCCCTCAGTACCTGAAATGCCGTGGGTTTTATTGCTCTTATAAGTGCTAAATCAGTCAAATTCTACTGTTTGAGCCATTTCGAGCTATAGTTGCAAGCACATCTGCCATTTGTGGACTTCAAATTCACGTCTATAATCCAATGGCACAGCTGCTGCAAAACCCGTGTGAGGAACTGTGTAGAATGGCTTACATGGCTTCTCCTTCAACGTAATTCTCCTTCCATGGTCTCCACGGTGGATTTTTGAATTCTGTTGTGTCGTGACCAATGCAGCCACTTCAATCTTGTGCAGCAGATCATGTCAAGATCGAAAGAGAACACATGCTTCGAGGCTCCCAATGATTTTGCCGCCGATAGATTTTGATGCGAAGGAGATCTAATTAACAATCGACGATAAATCTACATAAATGAAAATGATGAAAGGTAGAAGATGAAATATGAGCACATATATTCCACACTTCTTTCACTTCCACGCTGCATACATAGCTGATCTTTCCACGTAGCAATTGCAACGATAACAGACCTCCATAAGATATTAACAAAGACTCAACGATTAATAACGATCGGGTCGAAGGACTGAGACCTCGAAAAATTCCCTCTCGGAACAAGGATCAGATGCACAGCCAGTGCAAGTTTCTCGAAGCATATCAACTCTTTCTTGCGCCCTTTCTATATATATAATTGTGCGCGCTTCCCTTGGCTCCATACACACAATCGCTTCAATTTCAGTGCAGCTTCCAAATCAGATCCGATATCATTGAGATTCGATATCGCCATGCGAGATCAAATCCAACATATGACACAATCCAAAAATCCAATACAGTAAATAGGAAAATCCGACATTCACTAAGCAGATCCCTCAACATTGACAAAAGTATTCAGTAGCAGGAGAGAGGAGTACAGGTATACAACAATCAAAATGGGATTAAAGAATTTAGACATCGATGCAGCCTTCATCGTCTCGCTAGAGAACCGCCCAAAAACCAAACACTGCGGCTTCACTGATGATCAAATCCATGGAAAGGGTCCTTACCTTCTGCCAGCCTTCCATATAAACTTCAGCTTTGCAACAGGTTATAATAAAAATATACAGATAATAGAGATCTGCAGATCCATGCACCACCCCTCTCCAAGAAATTTGCTCCAAATACTGCAAGTCTCACATAAGATTACATATGACACCAATTCTAATATGACACACAGTACAATGATCAACAATGGCATTGTATCTCATCATGGGCAGCAGAAATGACGTGTTCTGCATTTCTCCAACAGTAAAGATCTCTTTCCTTATCGATGTGTTGATGGTGGGAGAATTCTCACATTGTACACTTTAATTTGTGCAGAATGTCTTAATACAGGACACAACTCGTTGTCTTCCTCTCTAAAAAAACACACCAAATCTCTGCTACAATCCATTCTCCAAGATCAAAAGCTGACAAGCTAACCAATTCTCTCAACCTTGCTCTGATACCAAATAAATAAATTTAATAAACAATTAATAAAACACTCATAAAATAAACAACAGACATATACACAAATCAGACATGGCTGGCGGAAAAGGCCTGAGAGCCTCACTGTATTATATTCCTAACACTCTCAATCTCTAATGTACAAAGAATGATAATAGTACAAATAAATACATGAGGAAGTTTGTCTCAAGATAGTATGTTTATCTTGCACACTATGGTTGAAAAATATCTCAACAACACACTAATCTAGGACCCTAACTAGTTGGAGAGAATCTCTCAACCAACTAGGCCTAAACTGATTCCTACCCATGAGGAACAAACTCAATCTAGAAAGGTAGGGTTAAATCCTAACTTTCATGATTTTAATTAATTTAATTATCTGGACTTAGAATTGTTTTAAAATATGAGAGTGAGGCTAACATTCCGAACATTTTTTATTTATTAATTGAAGTTATGTTTCATTGTATCTTCACGTTTTTGTTTAAATTTGTATTTGTAAAATACCTTCTTGGAAATTCCTCAAATATACCCTATTAATTTTAGAGTTTTATGGTAGTTATCTTCAATGAATGATTTCGTGAAACAGTTTTAGTGTCAACTATTGTAGTTTAGATCAAGTGATTTGTCTCAAATGACATGTACATATATCATTGCAGCAATGAGGAAAGCTTCAAATAACTAAACCAAAATTATTTAGAACTATAAAAATATATTTCTCACTGCTGGTACAAATTATGATGATAATATTCTTTAGCAAAAACAACCATACAATTATATATGTACAAAGAAAAGAAATGAGTTACAGAAATATTGGAACCTGGTCATCAAATTGTAGTCAGACTCCAACTCAAGACGTGGCCTTGGAATATACTTCAACAAAGAAGGAAGACTACGACCCTTTTTGTTACTTTGATTTAACACCCCGCTATGGTCAAAATAAGCTACATGACTCCCTTTATATCATATATGGATGGACAACAAACTAATGTGCTTCTCTTCCTTATGAAAACTCAGTCTTTAACTCCATAGGGGGCTGATACGAGCAACAACTATGATTATAACCTAAAATTAATATATGTGGGAATACAACCAACGATAGTTCCACAAACTCGACTCCCAACTAGGATGTATCTCTGAGCTAACACGTCCAACAAGCAAAGAAGGCTCACAACCTTTGTTATATCAAGGAAACATGCTCTTTCATTCCCAAAACTTGACCACCACAAGTGTACATGCCCAGTAACAAGTATGATAATGAATTTGAGCTCATAAATTAAGGATGCTCGATTTCTTCAGTAAAAAAACTCGTCCAAAATGATCGTGTCCTTAGTCATTGGTTCAAGTCTCTATTTCGAGAAAGACTTGGCCAAATTTGTTCCTGGGTAATTGACTCTTCATAGACTTATCTCCAACCTAAAAATATGAGATAGAAAATACCAAATAAGATAATAAAATTAATTGATAACACTTTTCTTCCTAAATATGTTTTGCAAATCCTTTACTCCATTGATGAATAATGGTGAAATATGAGTGATCTCACTCTCTTAAACCAACTAGAGTGTTGTTGACGGTGCTGGATCCGCCAACATTTAGGGGATCTCCCCGATATGAGGTCCCAATTAGACCTCACATCATTTGGTGTAGGAGTCCCATCTGGTATGATGGCTCGGTTGCCATATACTTAGAGATTTGCCTCAGATCTAACTTTCAGCACTTGTGAATGTTGCAATGGTACCTTCGAAAAGCAAGGTGAGCGTTCCTGGTGAGTGTGCAACGTAACTGTGTCTAGGTTCTCTTGCTGCAAAAAGGGGGGAAAGTAAGCCTCTAAGTGATAGGTAATAGTACCACCCAGGAAGAGACACACATGAACCCGAAAGGTTTGTCCAACATCCAACAGAATTTTCCACAACGGATGTGGCATTCGTTAAAACCAAAGAATAGGGTAATTTACGTCTACCATCCAGCGGAATAGTCCATAGCGAATGTGACGGTCATTATAACCAATGAGCGGGAAAGGTATGTCTACCATCCTACGGAGTAGTCCGGAAGGATGAGACAACAATGAAAACCATAACAACACATTCCCAACAAGGTAAGCACTAAAACAACCAAATTAGTTCAACTATCTTAGTATATGTGAAATAAACATGAAATATAAATGTTCACAGAATAGTCTTACAAAAATCTATAAGTCATGCATGGAAAAGTGTTGGCCCGAGAAGGCTTATGTATTAAGCAAAAGTTCCAAGACACATATTTACAACATACATCACTAGCCCCAATAGTGGGACATTGGAGCCACTCCTTGCTCCTCAAAGAACTGAATGAAACTCTCTATGCTTTGCAGGAGGAGCCTAGGTGAAAAGTCATTTTCTCATACAATGAGCGGGTATATATAAAAAAGGGGTGATGCTTGACCCTTGTGACTCTTTGACTATCCTCATGATTATTCAACTTCCTATGAATTTTCAATTGACATGACTCTTCATATTCATGTGTGTCCATTGGACTTTCACTTTACATTTCATTTGATTTACAATATACATATGGATCATAATAGTTATGTGGCCTTTGACAACTCATGACACGACTTGACATAACACTACTAACATGGACTAACTTGTTGAGGTGGAAATGTCAAGCCACTGCTACTGCTGAGTGATAGATTTTTTCTTGGATGTGCTTTATCCTCTCCTCCACATGGCTTGATGATGCAGGGTCTTCAATGATCTTCGGTTTTGAGAGGTGGTTGCATGCATGTATTCCCTTCACTTATTCTTGATAAGCTTCTTTGTCCATCCAGCTGCATGTGAGTCTTCAAGCATTTTCGCTCCTTCTTCTCCTTGTTCATCGTCTCGCCATGATCCCACAATGTACATGTTCTTGCAATTCACTCATGATGAGACGTTATCAAATCCAAAATCTCCTAATCTACGTTGAAGCATTGTTATCCATGGATAGGGCCTGGGACAGGTGACACGCTTGAAAGAGGGCCTAGTAACTACACATTGCGTAGTTCCAGGTGACAGGCTGGGAGGTTGGTCACCGAGACTGCGCAAAGCACAACTTAGGATCTTCTGAGGAACTCCTGAGCACAGTCCTTACTGTTGGGAAAAAGTGCATAGAGGCCACTGGGAGGCAGTATTGCGCAGTTGAGATAGCCAGTGACTGATGAAGGATGGGACCCAGGGAGGGGGGTTTGTGTAGTTTTCAGAGGCTAGGTAGGACTGGGCAGTAGAGGGGCCTGGGAGGACAGGTCTTTACAGTCGTTGAGATCAATGAGTCCCGGCTGAAGGAGGACACTGAGGAGACACTTCTACGTAGTTCTGGGAGGCAAGGTGATCAATATTTAGCTTAAAGATAAATCATAAAAGTTCTCAGAATCACTCAAAACCTGAATGGCTGCGTCCATCTCAGCGATACGATCCCAATGCAACTCGTTTCACTCAAAACAGAGCTCGTATGAGGAAGATATCACGGTTCTATCTTCTTTGCCAAACATAAGAATTTTGCAAAAAAAAAGGTACAGTCACTGCAGAGTCAGTAGTCTGTACTTCTGACGTGGCAGATGATTGGGAAGGTCAAAGGGTTGGTCAATGACTAATGGGATCTTGCCAAGTGGCACATTGTGGTTGGTCTGCAGTGTGGTGAGTTGGCTTGATTTCATTGGTTGGAGGAAGGACCAATGAGGAGGAGACATGTGGCAAGCCCGAAGGCCGCCACGTGTCCCTCCCCAAAGGTCAAGAATTATCGGCACTCAGTGGAAAAATTATGGGGAGGTCGGCGGAGTCGAACCCGTGACCTCGCCCGTACAAACCACATGCCTTACCGTTCTACCATGGCTTTGTTACTTAACATGTAATGGTCACAACTTGTATTTAAATGTTATGACATTGTGGTTTGGAAGCAAACCATTAGCGATAACCTCTCCGCATGTGACCACACCAAACCATCCCATGGCCATCGTAAACCATAATTGCACAATTAGCACTAACCAGTATTAACCTGTAATTAATACAAGTTTATCCATAATTAAACGCGAGATTAAGTTGGCGAAACTTCTGGCGGTCCGATAAATTTGGATTTTTCTCCAAAATTAGCAGAGTTAACTAGAGTTTCTCTAGTTTTAGTGGAGAATTCCTAGGAGAAACTATTTTGGCCATAACTTTTGCAATTTTCGACCAAAAAGGGTTCAGGAAAAGTCATTCCTAGATGATTTTGATGTTTTGAGCACACTGGAGCAGCTTTCAGGAGCAGTAGAGAATTGTAAACAAAACTTTTTTCCATTTTTATCTAATACAGAGGCCCAAGCCATGGAAGCTAGGCCAAGGAGATGTAGCCCAGGAGGGTTGAAATCCTTCATCAAAACATTGTGTTAAGTGTTCATTTTTACGGTTTGTTATACATTTGTTTGTTGTTGTTCAAAACTTTACTTACATGTTATATTTCTCATGAATTTGACATAAAACTTGACAACCTTTACCTGTTCATTCACAAACACCATAAAGGAAACCTATGCACATGGAGCAAATGATAAGCAATTTTTTTTTAATTTCGAAGTTAAAATTAGCACAGTAAAACTAACATTCAACAATAGATCAAGTTGGTATTAGCGTAAAGGTTATTTGCTTGATTTCTTGAGTTTTTTGCAAGTAGGGTTTTAATGGTTGCAAATTTGTGATGCTTACAAGGTTAAAGTTGCAGAGAGGAGAAGGGAAACTATTGGTTGCAAATCCCGAGGTAATGCCCAGAAGAAGGAGAGCCACAAGGCCACAATCTCCACCCAAAGTTTCAATCCCAGCTGCACTTGAAGCACCTCAAGTTTTACCTTCAATTGAGATTGAGGAGGTACAAGCAGTACCAAAAGCTGAGCTTGAATCCAAAGCCATCATGTCTGGAGCAAGAGAGACTGAAGGTCTTTCAGAAGAGGAAGCATTCAATAAAGATTTCTATGACTTAACTGGCATGGTTAGAGTCCTCTTTGAAGAGAGGAATACTAGAATGGCTAGAGAGAGTTCTAAGTCATCGCATGGAGAGGGAAGCTCAGAAGATAATAAAGATGAAAAGAAGGATTCAAAGGGCAATGGAGGAAAGCCTACTCCATCTCCACCATATTCATCATCTTATTTATCATCCTCATCATCACAAACAATATCATCTTCCACTTACACCACAAAAACTATTCATACTCATTCAAAAACCCCGAAAGAAAAAATCCCTTACTCAAATTGGACATTAAGTTTGAACTTCCCATGTACAATGGTGACGTTAATGAAAAAAATTTAGACAATTGGATTCAACAATTGGAGGTTTATTGGAGAATTCAAAACCTTCAAGAAGATGACATAAAGATCCAATTGGCTTCATTAAGGCTAGAAGGAGCAACACTAGTTTGGTAGGAAGCAAAGACTCAAGAGGAAATGCGAATTCATGGTAAGATATCCATTTCTTGGGTTGAATTTGTTTCTACAATTAAAATATAGTTTTATCCTTTAGCCTATATCCAAAAAGCCATTATGAGTTGGCAAAATTTTAGGCAACTCAAGGGCCAAACAGTTCAAGACTATACCCAGGAGTTTAGGAAAAGGGCTTTGTTGTTAGGAGTAAACTTGAATTCCCAAGATACTCTCTTGAAATATATTGGGGTTTACATTCCTACTTTAAACATACTATCCTTATGTTTAATCCAAGTAATTTAGATGAGGTATGTG
Organism: Pinus tabuliformis; assembly: GCA_031772625.1. Taxonomy (NCBI): domain Eukaryota; kingdom Viridiplantae; phylum Streptophyta; class Pinopsida; order Pinales; family Pinaceae; genus Pinus; species Pinus tabuliformis. Next base: position 465,993,971 of record CM062819.1, read on the forward strand.
TGCAAGCCACACACCTTGAAGCAAGAGGAAAGAACATTCAGGAAGAGGGTGGAAAATGGAAAGGAAAGAAGAATGCAAGAGTGAAGAAGGAAGGGGAGAAAACTATATTCCAACATTGTTCCAAAGTGGGGCATGATGAAACCCACTGTTGGAAATTACATCCCGAACTAAGGCCTAAGAAACCAAACAATAATGGAAAACAAAAGACGACCGCTACACATGATCTTCGATCCGATTCTAGTGATGAGACCAAGATTTCATCCATGGTCACAAAATGAAAAGAAGCTATTGCAAGCACTAGTTCCTCACGTAGTCACAACAACACTCCAAATGAAGAATCAAGGATATAATTGTTCCATGTAAGGGTAATTTCAAATCATACAAAGATTGATGCATTATTTGATAGTGGGTCACAATCAAACTTAATTTTAGAAAACTTGTTCAAAAAGCTTAACCTTGAAACTGTACCTCATCATAAGCCATATCCCTTAGGTTGGATAGTCAATAATGCAAATTTACAGGTTACAAGGAAATGCTTATTCAGGTTTTCCATTACTGAAAAATTCATTGATGAAGTTGAGTTAGATGTAGTTCCACTTGACATCTCAGGAATTATTTTGGGAAGCCCATATTTGTATGATAGGAAAGCGGTATTTTATCGCCATGAGAACAAATATCTATTGCTCAAGGATGGAGTGGAGTATATTGTGAGAGCCCATCACAAAAAGTTAAACATTTCTTTGGTTAATGCAGGGCAGATGAAGAGACTAGTAAATGCAAGTAAAAATTTTGTGCTTCTCATGATCAAGAAAAATAATGATATTGATTATGAATCTTTTGAAGGTTGTGATGATAAGTTAAAATATGATTTGTTTGATGTGGTAAGCAAGCATGACGAGATGTTTTAGGAACCAAAGGGGTTACCTCCCAAGAGGGGAATTCAACATGAGATACAGTTGCAGCAAGATGTTCCACTTCCAAACATTGGCATGTATCACATGTCGATTATGAAGAGCATGGAAATCAAGAAGCAAATTCAAGAATTGTTGAACAAAGGTATCATACACCCATCTACTTCGCCGTGTGGTTCACCCATTGTCTTGGTGCCAAAGAAGGACGAGACTTGGCACATGTGTGTGGATTTCTGTGCACTGAATAAAATAACGGTAAAGAATCGTTATACACTCCCAAGAATTGATGATTTGCTTGATCAATTGAGATATGCAAAGTATTTCACTAAATTAGACTTACGAAGTGGTTATCATCAAGTTAGAATAACTAAAGAGTACATTTGGAAAATCACATTTAAAACTAAACAATGATTGTTTGAGTGGCTTGTTATGCCTTTCGGTCTTACAAATGCTCCAACTACTTTCATGGGAGTTATGAATGATGTACTAAGACCATTTCTAGCTGACTTTGTCATTGTTTACTTAGATGATATTCTCATATTTAGCAAATCTAAAGATGAACATGTCATGCATGTGAACAAAGTACTTGATGTCTTGAGAAGAGAACAATTGTTTTTAAAGATGTCAAAGTGTGAATTTGGCAAGACTTCTTTAGTGTATTTGGGACAAATTGTAGGAGGAAGTGAGCTGAAGATACACCCCTGTAAGGTTGAGGTCATTTTGAATTGGCCCAAGCCCAATACAGTTACAAAGGTAAGAAGCTTTCTTGGGGCAGCACAATATTAGAGGAAATTTATTGCTATTTTTTCTTCCATTGTGGCACCACTACATGCATTGACTAGTGTCAAGAAAGTCTTCCATTGGGGAGATGTACAACAAAAAGCTTTTGATGCTTTAAAACAAAAGATCAATTCAACACCGGTATTGGCTCTTCCGGATCTTAGACAGCCATTTGAGATTCAAACGGATGCTAGTGATTGAGCAGTTCTTATGTAGCATGGGAAGCCCATTTCATTTCATTCTGAAATTTTTAATGGTGTTGTGACTAACTATCCCACTTATGACAAATAAATTTATGTATTGGTACAAAGTGTTAAAAAATGGAAACATTACTTGATGGGGAAGGAGACCATTATCCATACTGACCATCAGCCATTGTAGTACTTACAATCACAATCAAAGTTGCAAAAATCATGACACTTCAGATGGATGGGTTTTCTACAACAGTTTCATTTGGTTATCAAGTACAAAAAGGGAATCTACAATAAGGTAGCTGATATGCTTTCTAGGCCTATTGTAAATTCATCTATTATACTCAAGCACAATTTTGTTTTACATGAAAGTTATATTGAGCAATATGCATATGATAATGACTTTCAAGATGTGTATGCAAGCTTGAGGCAGGGAAACCAAATTGGAGAGTTAGATTACCATGTACATAACAGTTTGTTGTATCACTTAGGCAAGTTATGTATTCCACGGGGAGAAAGAAACAATATCATAATGGAGGCACACACTTCATTGATTTCTAGACACTTTGGTGTAGGCAAGACAATAGCGAATCTACAAAGGTATTGTTATTGGCCACGCATGTTTGATAATGTGTCTCGTTTCATTAGAGGATGTTATTTGTGTGCAATAAGTAAGCCTAGCAATAGGAAACTAGGATTGTACACTTTTCACGTCTATGGGAGAGTATCTCAATGGATTTTGTAGGAGGTCTTCCATTATCAAGGAAAGGTCATGATTACTTGTATGCAGTTGTAGACAAGTTCAGCAAGATGTGTATTCTAACACCATGTAAAAAGAAAAGTACAGCTGAACAAACAACTCATCTTTTCTTTCAAAATATTTGGGTTCATTTTGGTCTTCCTTCTTCCATTGTAAGTGATCGAGATTCTCGATTTGTTGGGAATTTTTGGTCAAATTTGTGGGACATGATGGACACTAAGTTGAAGAAGAGTACAAAATTTCATCCGCAAACAGATGGAAAAACCGAGGTGGTCAACAAGACAATCATTCATCTTCTTAGAGGATACTGCAACAAACATCCCAAGTTGTGGGATGAGTAGTTACATTACATACAACATGCATACAACAGGGCAAAGCATTATTCCACAAACACATCGCCATTTGAGGCATGTTTTGGATACTTGCCAAGATCGCCATTGGACTTCATCTTTGAGAAAGATGTCGCCACCGATGGTCATAGAAACATCGATAAGGAAAGGAATTTCATTGATCAAACTCAGTTGATACATCACACAGTGCAAGAACAACTTGAAAAGAGTCAAAGTAGCTACAAGGCAAGGCATGACAAACACATGTCGATCATAAATTTCAAGTCGGAGATGAAGTTTGGTTATATATTAGCAAAGAGAGACTTCAAGGGGAAGGTAAAAAGTTGAAGCCAATCCGTTATGGTCCTTTTAAAATTTTGGAAAATATTGGTAACAATGCATTTAAGCTAGATTTGCCTCCTTATATGCAAATATACTATGTTGTTAATGTTGCGAATTTGAGATTGTTTGAGCCTCCTTTGATTGATGATCAAGGAGAGCATGTTTAGCTGCCATCAATAGATGATTTCTCGGCAGAATATCTTGATAAACTTCAGCAATATCTCATACTTGACAGAAGAACCAGAACTTCAAAGAGAGGGAATGTCGAATACCTTCGAGTGGGACTCAAGGGACAAAATCCTTCTAAGGCTAAATGGATGCAGATTGAGAAGGTGAGGGAGTTTTACCCTCACCTGCTAAACAATTGATAGTATCTTTTGGGGTCCAAAAGGCTTCCAGTGGGGAGGAATGATTAGGTGATCAATATTTAGCTCAAAAATCAAAGTGCTCAGAATCGCTTAAAACCTGAACGATCGCATTCGTCTAAGTGATACAATCCCAATGCAAATCGTTTCACTCAAAACAAAGCTCGTATGAGGAAGAAATTGCATTCTGTCCGCTTTTCCAAATAGAAGAATTTTGCAAAAAAAAAGGTACAATCACTGCACAGTGAGCAGTCCGTACTGCTGACGTGGCAGATGACTGGGTAGCTCAAAGGGTTGGTCAATGGCTAATTGGATCTTGTTGAGTGGTGCATTGTGATTGGTCTGTAGTGTGGTGAGTTGGCTTGATTTCATTGGTTGGAGGAAGGACCAATGAGGAGGAGACATGTGGCAAGCCCAGAGGCCGCCATGTGTCCCTCCCCAAAGGTCGGGCATTATCAGCGCGCAGTGGAAAAATTATGGGCAAGTCGGCGGAGTTGAACCTGTGACCTCACCCACACAAACCACGTGCCTTACTGTTCTACCACAACTTTGTTACTTAACATGTAACGATCACAACTTGTATTTAAATGTTATGATATTGCAGTTTGGAGGTAAACGTTAGCGGTAACCTCGCCGCATGTGACCACACCATACCATCTGGCGACCAACGCAAACCATAACCACGGAATTAGCTCTAATCACAATTAACCCGTAATTAATACAATTTTATCCACAATTAAGTGCGGGATTAAGTTGGCGGAACTTCTGGCGGTCCGATAAATTTGGATTTTTCTCCAAAATTAGCGGAGTTAACTGGAGTTTCTCTAGTTTTAGTGGAGAATTCCTATGAGAAACTATTTTGGCCATAAATTTTGCAATTTTCAACCAAAAAGGGCTTAGGAAAATTCATTCATAGATGATTTTGATGTTCTGAGCACATTGAAGTAGGTTTCAGGAGCAGTAGGGCATTGTAAACAACACTTTTTTCCGTTTTGAGCTAATACAGATGCCCAAGCCATGGAAGCTGGACCAAGGAGATGTAGCCCAAGAGGGGTGAAATCATTCATCAAAACACAATGTTAAGTGTTAATTTTGATGGTTTGCTATACATTTGTTTGTTATTGTTCAACACTTTACTTACATGCTATTTTTCTCATGAATTTGACATAAAACTTGACAATCTTTACCTGTTCATTCACAAACACCATAAAGAAAACCTATGCACATGAAGCAAATGATAATCAATTGTTTTTTAATTCTGAAGTTGAAATTAGCACAACAAAACTAACATTCAACAATAGATCACAAGGCAAGCTTGGTCTTCTGTGCATTGTGGGGTTCCAGCAGTTAGGGAAGGATCTTGATGATTGGTCTTGTGAAATGTGCAGTTCAGGTCAGGCTAGGAGAAGTTACTGCGCAATTCTAGGGATGAAGGCATGCTACTCAATTATGGAATTGCATAGTGAAATTGCCCTTGGGGATAGTGATTGCGCACTACGCAGTTCCAGGCAGCAAGGTTGCATCACTGAGTGTTGGGACTGCGTAGTGCACAGTTCAGTCGGGGTTCGGTGAAGGTAAGTTTCCCGGTAAGAAATATTTTCAGAGAAATGGCTAAGTGCGGGAGAAAGGTGAACCTGTGAGGAACTTAAACTTGTGATCACACACTTAGCATACGTCGATGACAAAACAACATAGACCACCAGAGCAACAAGATAAAGAATTACCCTCTGCGAGACTGTCCTGGGACAAAAACAACGAGTGTGACACTTAAGGTGGACTTAGGACAACCATGAGGAAACTGTGCCACAGTTCTTAAAACTTTGTGTATGAATGCGATAGATGTTTTCATAGCTAGGACAAATTGAATACACAAAGACCAACCTTTGGAATCACCAGAAAAGGACCATAGGCAAGGTAAAACAATCAAACAAGCCAAAAGATGACAATTGACCAAACAAGAAAAATGGGTGAAAAGACTCTAAGAGAGCTCATGGAATGAGCTAAAGTGTTTGCAACCAGAAAGGGAAAGACTAAGGAAGGCTCCGAAATTTGAGTGCAAACCAAAATTTTGGAGGGTGTTGCAGCTGCTACAACACTTGGCGACACACTAGTTGAATACCAGCTTCTCTGTCTTGGTTCATTTTTTAAGTGCAGGGCCTTGGTCCTTCAGGGAGTATTGATTCATCAGGCATATTACTTTGGCTTTCCCACTTACCCCATGGGTAGACATGGTTTCCTTTGTACATTCTTAGTTGAACAAAACATAAGATTCAGCCAAATCACAATGTTTCGAATTGGAAAGGGTAGTTTAGCTCATGAGCTTATGATTTTCAGAGTATAGTTGTCATCTCTGGTGTTGCTCTGCTGCTAGCGGGCTTGGACAGTTGATGGGCCTCTAAATTAGGCATAAATTAAGGCCCATGCCTCTAAATTAAACATAAATTAAGACCCATTTGACCATCCTTCAAGACATTAAACCTCTCTTTTTGCATTAGATAATGTATTTTTAACTTTAATACGTTCATTAGGAAGGTTTATGAATAATTGCGTATTTGTGCCTAATATTATTTATTTTTGTAGAATATTGTGAGAATATTGGGCAGATTATGAAGATTTGGAGGAGGAGATAATTTAGGGACTCGATCCCTACTACAGGAGGATCAATATTTAATAATAAATCAACAAAATATTATGGAATTATGACACAGATTGTGGAGCTCCAATGATTGAGAAAATCCAGGAATGTGTTCCCTGCCATTTAATGCAGATTCCTAGTATTGGGAACCAGATCCACTAATCAAGGGATTTTGGTGGGGAAAACTTCCTCCTTTCATTGGGAATGATTCCTAATAATCTTGTATATGTACCAAGTCAAATTTTCCTCTAGGGTGGATTTTTATTAGTCTTCTTGTGGAGAGAACCTGTATTTTTGCAGCTCCATTGTAATTTCTTGCAGGGATGTAATTGTATTGATGGAAATAATGAATATTGGTGTCATGTTCAGCTTATAAACCTTTGTCTCCTTCATAGGAATTTGAGTTTCCTTGGGCTTGGCCATCCCAGGAGCCTTAGAGCCCTTTTGTATAATTTTCTTTTCTTCTTTTCACTGCTTATTGACATGCATCTCTTGTTCTTGTTTCTTTCTATTTCTACATTTAGTATTAATGATTTCTGTAGGAATTTACAGGGTAAGTTCCTCAGAAAGAACACCAAAAGGACACCGCTCACAACCAGATCACAGATCAATACAACAGTATTTTTGACGTGGTTAAAACCCTCAAAGAGGGAAACAGTCCACGGCCTGAGCCAACGCGGCCACTTCAGGCAATTTATTAATCAAAGAAAGAAAATTTACATAAGCTTCTCTCATGCACGGATTGCCCTACAAATGACCCTCCATGCACTTTAAATAGAATTCATGGACCGATCGGGTGTCAAGCCATGGATCAAGTGTCGATAATACCGAGGAGAGAATGAACCGTCGGATCAATACATATCGTGACCGTCGGATTGTAAGTTACAAAATGTACAACGGTAAAGAAACACACTTTACCTAACTCTATACTAGACCAAGTTGTACTTAAGTATTTCCTATGTGTTGGAATATCCTAACATCCCCCCTTAAGAACAACTTGGGATAGGATTGAAGGATTTACAAATATGACACAATAGGAGAAGGAAGGAGGCACTAGAGCCTATCCCCCCTTAGTGACAACTTCCTGAACTCCAACCATAAATCGAAGTTTAGTGAAATTTGCCTCTGTGAGAGCCTTTCTGAAGATGTCTGCAACTTGATCATCTGTTGAACAATATTGCACTTCAAGAACATGGTCGTGAATGAGCTTTCTGATGAAGTGCATGTGCAGTTCAATGTGTTTGTTGCGCTGATGTTGGACTGGATCTTTGCATAGCTGAATGGCACTTTGATTATCACACCAAAGTGTAGTCGGATGCTGCTGCTGAAAGCCAAGCTCTGACAGGATCTGACGAAGCCACAAGGCTTCCTTACTAGCTTCTACGGTACCACGATACTCTGCTTCTGCTGATGAAAGAGAAATGGCAGCTTGTTTCTTACAAGCCCATGTAATAGGTCCTGAACCAAGAGTGAACACATAACCGGCTGTAGACTTCCGATCATCAGGGTCACCAGCCCAATCGGAATCAGTGAAACCAACCAATAGAGGAGATGCTTCAGCACTGTAATGAATCCCAAACTAAATTGTACCTCAGACATAACGAAGTATTCTTTTAGCTACTTTCCAATGACTTTCACGGGGGTTTTGCATGAACCGAGAAACAAGGCCAACAGCAAAGGAAAGGTCAGGACGAGTATGAGTTAGATACAAGAGTTTTCCTACAAGTTGATGGTATAATGTAGCATCAACTTCAGGAGAAGTACAAGTGACTGAAAGTTTGACTCCAGAATGAAAGGGAGAAGGGGCTGGCTTACAGTCTTCCATGTGAAAATGACGTAGAATATCACAAGCATACTTGGACTGGGAAAGGGAAATACCCTCCTTGGATTGCAAGACTTGAAGACCGAGAAAATAGTGTAAGTGTCCTAAGTCTGTCATTTCAAATTTCCTTTTGAGGCTAGACTTCACATGGTTTATAAGGTTGGGATCACTACCAGTAAGGATAAGATCATCAACATAAAGAACAAGGATGATAAGAGAGTTGCCCACTTTCTTGGTGTAGACAGTATTGTCAAAATGACACCTAGAAAAGCCAGATTCTAAAAGAAAGCTATCCATTTTGGCATACCAAGCCCGAGGAGTTTGCTTGAGACCATAAATGGATTTCTTAAGTCGACAAACAAGGCTGGAGTCTGTTTGTATGAATCCAATGGGTTGTTCCATATAGATTTCTTCATGCAAGTCCCCATGCAAGAAGGCAGATTTAACATCCATCTGATGGACTTCCCATTTGAAAGAGGCAGCAAGGGAAAGAACAAGGCGGATAGAGTTCATTTTGGCAACAGGGGAGAAGGTTTCAGTGTAGTCAATGCCTTCAACCTGTGAAAATCCCTTAGCAACAAGACGAGCTTTATGTTTATCAACTTTCCCATCTGGTCCATACTTGGTTCTGTAAACCCATTTGCATCTAACAAGTTTTCGTCCCTTTGGTAAAGGAACAAGATCCCATGTATCATTTGACAATAATGAATGATATTCTTCATTCATAGCTGCTTCCCAATCTGGATGGCCTGAAGCTTCTGCAAAGGTTTTAGGATCATAATTTACGGGAGCTTGAGCCAGTAAAGAAGAGGCTCTCTTGAACTGAGAACGTGTGCGTCGCTGATCTGTAGGATCACCAGCAAGATCACCTGCTGCATCTCGAGTAGCACGAACCCATTTTGGAAGCTCAGGAGCTGAAGGAGGATCCTGAGATGGTGGGGGAGGATTGTCATCCTCACTTTCATCATCTGAAGAAGAAATGTTTTCAAAGGTAAAAGAGATAGGGAGAGGTGGCACATCCGCCGGACTAGGCTCGCAGGCCGATATATTTTCATCAAATTTTACATCTCTTCTAATGATAACATTTTTGGACTTAAATGGAATAAGTCTATAGCCTTTGACATCTTCAGAATATCCAACAAAAGTACATTTTTCACTCTTAGGTTCTAAAGTTTTATGCTTTTCATCTGGAATATGGGCCCACGCTTCACTTCCAAAAACACGAAAGTGACTTACATCTGGTTTGATTGAGCTCCATGCTTCTTCTGGAGTGATATTCTTTAAAGCATTAGTAGGAGTGCGATTTATTATGTAATTTGCACAATTAATTGCTTCTGCCCAAAAACTAAGACCAAGTCCTTTAGATTGTAGCATACAATTAGCCATTTCCTTTAAGGTGCGATTCTTCCTTTCAGCTACACCATTTTGTTGTGGAGTATATGGAACAGTATGTTGCATTTGAATTCCATTCTCAGTGCAATAGTTGATGAATGTGTTTTTAACATATTCTCCACCATTATCAGATCTTAACTTAAGAATTTGATGTCCAGATTGTTTTTCAACAAAGGCCTTGAAGGCCAAAAAAGTGTTAAATACTTCACTCTTGAGTTTTAAGAAGTATACCCAAGTGCGTCTGGAGAAATCATCAATGAAAGTTAAGAAGTACTTGCAACCAGAGAATGACACAACTGGAAGTGGACCACATAAATCACTATGCACAAGCTGTAAAGGGGCTGAGGCGTGCCAAGAGGCACGTTTTTCAAAACTGTCCCGATGATGTTTTCCGAGTACACATCCGGAACAAACACCATCTCTGCAAGATACCATAGGAAGACCTGTCACCATATTTTATTTACATAGATGCTGAAGGGAGCGATAGTTTAAGTGACCAAATCGCTCATGCCAAAGTTTGCTCACTTCATCGTTATGAGCAACAAATACTGAGGGAAGATTTGATGACCCAAAGTTGTGAAACTTATACAACCTTGTAGAATCATCAGCAATGCCAGTAGCTAAAATCTGTTTAGGATCTTTTAAGTCCTTGATTACAACATCATGAGGTGAAAATTCAACGATTTTACCTTCACCTGAATGAGTTATCTGATATACAGATAGAAGGTTGCAGGATAAGGTTGGAACACATAATACATCATTAAACTGACCATTGTCTAGATGAACAGTTCGAGTCCCTACAACATTAAGAGATCTATCATCACCAACATATATATTTTTGGTGTTACAATCATTTAAAGAAGAAAACATGGCTTTGTTTTTGGCCATGTGATAAGAAGCTCCAGAATCAATGAGCCACTCATGAGAATGAGAAGAAGAAGATACATTTAATGCATAGCCAGACCGAGATGCTTGACAACCACATGCAGAAAGTGCCATTCCTGAAGATGAAGTTGAAGTTGAAGATTTCCCCAAATGGATGTTATGCTTCTTCATTGCTGCTTCCAAGGCTTCCATCTTTTTAAAGCATTTTGATTCTAAGTGGCCATCTCGATTACAAAAATTGCAATGTCTATCAGTCTTCTTCCCTTTGTTTTTATTTATCTTATCATTTTGTTGAAATGATTTTTCATTTTGGGGCTGAAATTGCTTAGGACCCTTGTTTGGTTTAGGACCATTCTTTTTAGGATATGACTTTTTAGGATTCTTTGAATTTGGTTGTTGCTGGGCGGCTAACGCTTTCTTGGAAGAGTTTCCAAGATTAAGAAGACCAAGGTGTAAGAGTTTTTCTTGTTCTCTTATTAAAGAATCACAAAAAGAGTCAAAGGAAGGGGGCTTGTAGTCTTTTCCTTGAGAAATGAAGGCTTCTCTTGTAGAATGGAAGGTGGAAACAAATACAGAGTAGGCTGGTCCCAACTTAGTAAGGATGGAATAAATAAGGTTACTATCTTCTTTCTTAACCTTAACACCTTCCAAAAGATATCTAAGGGTCTTGAACTTAGACAAGAAATCTTCAATGCAAGAAAAATTATTAGGGTCCAATGTAAGCAACTCATTTTCAAGTTGATGGGCTCTAATTTCATTTTTAATCCCAAAAACTTTATTGATTTGTTCCATTGCTTCATGAGGAGTATCAAGTTCTGCAATATGGAATCTAAGATCTGGAGAAATAGACATCCCTATCAAACCACGTGCTTGATCTTGTCTATTTTCCCATTTAGCAGCCTTGTCTTCATCTTTCTGTTTCTTTTCTTGGCCTGTGGCTATTCAGTAGAGACCTTTACTTCTAAGTAAATCCTCCATGTAGGACAACCATTGGAAGTAGTTGGTGTTGTCAAGGGTAACTTGGTATTGACTTTCCATTTCAACAGAAACTGAAGCTGAAGATGCTGAAAATAAGTGTTCCAATGGATAGATCTCGAAAAATTAGGCTGGTTTAAAAAAAACGGCTCTGAAAACGGCTTCCGGATGAAGAAGTTATGGTTTTTTGAAAAAAAGTTGTTGAAGTTGCCGATGAAGTGCGGGAATGTGCGGAAATGAAAAAAGTCCGCCCCCACAAAATGGAGAATTGAACCCAAGACCTCTACTCTCTTAAAATAGCTTTGAACTAATTGATCTATACAAAAAAATTGAGAGAGAGAAAGAGAGAGAGAGAGAGAGAGCGGGGGGGGGGGTGCTTTGGGTTGCATGCTTGCCTTGAGAAAACTCTTTTTTCCTACAAAACACAAAACACAAAACCCAACACGGACATGCAAAGAAAACGAACCTTATGGCTCGAAGTTAGCTTTAGCCGAAAAACTAAATATTTTCAAAAATGAACCTTGCGGCTCAAAGTTAGCTTTGGCCGGAAACTAAATATTTTTCTCAATGTTTCTGATTTTCCGAGATCACCCTAAGGCGCAGGGAAAAGAGCATACGCATGAGAAAAATCTTTCCTTTCTGTTTCTGATTTGCCCAGATCGCACAGAGTCGCAGGGCAAAGAGCATACGCAGAAATGAAAGGTATAGATCCGGTAATAAAAAGGCTAAATAAACCGAAACCGAAATAAACAGAGAGAAAATAACAGTAAACTGCAAATAAACACTGTATACCTCCAGATCTTAAAAATGACGCAGTTAAGGCTACCGGAAACCTTTTCGCGTGAAACGAAAGGGGTTCCTCACTGGAACAGATGCTCCGAACACAACAGAGCAGTCCACTCGGCCCGAAAGCAGTCAGAAACAGCAGATGTAAGAAACGGTAGTCGGATGCAGTTCTACCGACTTCAGATTTGGATCACCAACGGATGCGGCCCTCAAATAGCTCTGATACCATGTAGGAATTTACAGGGTAAGTTACTCATAAAGAACACCAAAAGGAC